>CAXIEJ010000203.1:0-1436000 GCA_964023215.1 Eledona agricola | reverse complement strand
CAGCCGAAGTAATTTTGGTGATTCTGGTATAGTTTGTTATGATTTTTAGCATTTTTTTGTAATTTTAAAGTGATTGGTCTTAGTTTGTTGCTGTAAAGTGTAGTTGGGGGTGATTTTTGATAGCCGAAGTAATTTAGGTGAGTTTGGCATAGTTTGCTATGGTTAGTAGCATTTTTTTGTAATTTAAAAGTGATTGGGTTTAGTTTGTTGTGGTAAGGGTTAGTTGGTGATGATTTATGGTAGCCGAAGTAATTTAGGTGAGTTTGGCATAGTTTGCTATGGTTAGTAGCATTTTTTTGTAATTTAAAAGTGATTGGGTTTAGTTTGTTGTGGTAAGGGTTAGTTGGTGATGATTTATGGTAGCCGAAGTAATTTAGGTGAGTTTGGCATAGTTTGCTATGGTTAGTAGCATTTTTTTCTAATTTAAAAGTGATTGGGTTTAGTTTGTTGTGGTAAGGGTTAGTTGGTGATGATTTAGAGTAGCCGAAGTAATTTAGGTGAGTCTGGCATAGTTTGTTATGATTTGTACACCTTTTTTTGTAATTTTAAGATGATATGGTTTGGTTTGTTGTGGTAAGGGATAGTTGGGGGTGATTTACGGTAGCCGAAGTAATTTAGGTGATTCTGGAATAGTTTGTTATGTTTTTCAGCATTTTTTTGTAATTTTAAAGTGATTGGGCTTTGTTTGTTGCTGTAAAGTGTAGTTGGGGGTGATTTTTGATAACCAAAGTAATTTAGGTAAGTTTGGCATAGTTTGCTATGGTTAGTAGCATTTTTTTGTAATTTAAAAGTGATTGGGTTTAGTTTGTTGTGGTAAGGGTTAGTTGGTGATGATTTATGGTAGCCGAAGTAATTTAGGTGAGTTTGGCATAGTTTGCTATGGTTTGTAGCATTTTTTTGTAATTTAAAATTGATTGGGTTTAGTTTGTTGTGGTAAGGGTTAGTTGGTGATGATTTAGAGTAGCCGAAGTAATTTAGGTGAGTCTGGCATAGTTTGTTATGATTTGTACACCTTTTTTTGTAATTTTAAGATGATATAGTTTGGTTTGTTGTGGTAAGGGATAGTTGGGGGTGATTTACGGCAGCCGAAGTAATTTTGGTGATTCTGGTATAGTTTGTTATGATTTTTACCATTTTTTTGTAATTTTAAAGTGATTGGTCTTAGTTTGTTGCTGTAAAGTGTAGTTGGGGGTGATTTTTGATAGCCGAAGTAATTTAGGTGAGTTTGGCATAGTTTGCTATGGTTTGTAGCATTTTTTTGTAATTTAAAATTGATTGGGTTTAGTTTGTTGTGGTAAGGGTTAGTTGGTGATGATTTAGAGTAGCCGAAGTAATTTAGGTGAGTCTGGCATAGTTTGTTATGATTTGTACACCTTTTTTTGTAATTTTAAGATGATATAGTTTGGTTTGTTGTGGTAAGGGATAGTTGGGGGTGATTTACGGCAGCCGAAGTAATTTTGGTGATTCTGGTATAGTTTGTTATGATTTTTAGCATTTTTTTGTAATTTTAAAGTGATTGGTCTTAGTTTGTTGCTGTAAAGTGTAGTTGGGGGTGATTTTTGATAGCCGAAGTAATTTAGGTGAGTTTGGCATAGTTTGCTATGGTTAGTAGCATTTTTTTGTAATTTAAAAGTGATTGGGTTTAGATTGTTGTGGTAAGGGTTAGTTGGTGATGATTTATGGTAGCCGAAGTAATTTAGGTGAGTTTGGCATTGTTTGCTATGGTTAGTAGCATTTTTTTGTAATTTAAAAGTGATTGGGTTTAGTTTGTTGTGGTAAGGGTTAGTTGGTGATGATTTATGGTAGGCGAAGTAATTTAGGTGAGTTTGGCATAGTTTGCTATGGTTAGTAGCATTTTTTTCTAATTTAAAAGTGATTGGGTTTAGTTTGTTGTGGTAAGGGTTAGTTGGTGATGATTTAGAGTAGCCGAAGTAATTTAGGTGAGTCTGGCATAGTTTGTTATGATTTGTACACCTTTTTTTGTAATTTTAAGATGATATGGTTTGGTTTGTTGTGGTAAGGGATAGTTGGGGGTGATTTACGGTAGCCGAAGTAATTTAGGTGATTCTGGAATAGTTTGTTATGTTTTTCAGCATTTTTTTGTAATTTTAAAGTGATTGGGCTTTGTTTGTTGCTGTAAAGTGTAGTTGGGGGTGATTTTTGATAACCAAAGTAATTTAGGTAAGTTTGGCATAGTTTGCTATGGTTAGTAGCATTTTTTTGTAATTTAAAAGTGATTGGGTTTAGTTTGTTGTGGTAAGGGTTAGTTGGTGATGATTTATGGTAGCCGAAGTAATTTAGGTGAGTTTGGCATAGTTTGCTATGGTTTGTAGCATTTTTTTGTAATTTAAAATTGATTGGGTTTAGTTTGTTGTGGTAAGGGTTAGTTGGTGATGATTTAGAGTAGCCGAAGTAATTTAGGTGAGTCTGGCATAGTTTGTTATGATTTGTACACCTTTTTTTGTAATTTTAAGATGATATAGTTTGGTTTGTTGTGGTAAGGGATAGTTGGGGGTGATTTACGGCAGCCGAAGTAATTTTGGTGATTCTGGTATAGTTTGTTATGATTTTTAGCATTTTTTTGTAATTTTAAAGTGATTGGTCTTAGTTTGTTGCTGTAAAGTGTAGTTGGGGGTGATTTTTGATAGCCGAAGTAATTTAGGTGAGTTTGGCATAGTTTGCTATGGTTAGTAGCATTTTTTTGTAATTTAAAAGTGATTGGGTTTAGTTTGTTGTGGTAAGGGTTAGTTGGTGATGATTTATGGTAGCCGAAGTAATTTAGGTGAGTTTGGCATAGTTTGCTATGGTTAGTAGCATTTTTTTGTAATTTAAAAGTGATTGGGTTTAGTTTGTTGTGGTAAGGGTTAGTTGGTGATGATTTATGGTAGCCGAAGTAATTTAGGTGAGTTTGGCATAGTTTGCTATGGTTAGTAGCATTTTTTTCTAATTTAAAAGTGATTGGGTTTAGTTTGTTGTGGTAAGGGTTAGTTGGTGATGATTTAGAGTAGCCGAAGTAATTTAGGTGAGTCTGGCATAGTTTGTTATGATTTGTACACCTTTTTTTGTAATTTTAAGATGATATGGTTTGGTTTGTTGTGGTAAGGGATAGTTGGGGGTGATTTACGGTAGCCGAAGTAATTTAGGTGATTCTGGAATAGTTTGTTATGATTTTTAGCATTTTTTTGTAATTTTAAAGTGATTGGTCTTAGTTTGTTGCTGTAAAGTGTAGTTGGGGGTGATTTTTGATAGCCGAAGTAATTTAGGTGAGTTTGGCATAGTTTGCTATGGTTAGTAGCATTTTTTTGTAATTTAAAAGTGATTGGGTTTAGTTTGTTGTGGTAAGGGTTAGTTGGTGATGATTTATGGTAGCCGAAGTAATTTAGGTGAGTTTGGCATAGTTTGCTATGGTTAGTAGCATTTTTTTGTAATTTAAAAGTGATTGGGTTTAGTTTGTTGTGGTAAGGGTTAGTTGGTGATGATTTATGGTAGCCGAAGTAATTTAGGTGAGTTTGGCATAGCTTGCTATGGTTTGTAGCATTTTTTTGTAATTTAAAATTGATTGGGTTTAGTTTGTTGTGGTAAGGGTTAGTTGGTGATGATTTAGAGTAGCCGAAGTAATTTAGGTGAGTCTGGCATAGTTTGTTATGATTTGTACACCTTTTTTTGTAATTTTAAGATGATATAGTTTGGTTTGTTGTGGTAAGGGATAGTTGGGGGTGATTTACGGCAGCCGAAGTAATTTTGGTGATTCTGGTATAGTTTGTTATGATTTTTAGCATTTTTTTGTAATTTTAAAGTTATTGGTCTTAGTTTGTTGCTGTAAAGTGTAGTTGGGGGTGATTTTTGATAGCCGAAGTAATTTAGGTGAGTTTGGCATAGTTTGCTATGGTTAGTAGCATTTTTTTTAATTTAAAAGTGATTGGGTTTAGTTTGTTGTGGTAAGGGTTAGTTGGTGATGATTTATGGTAGCCGAAGTAATTTAGGTGAGTTTGGCATAGTTTGCTATGGTTAGTAGCATTTTTTTCTAATTTAAAAGTGATTGGGTTTAGTTTGTTGTGGTAAGGGTTAGTTGGTGATGATTTAGAGTAGCCGAAGTAATTTAGGTGAGTTTGGCATAGTTTGCTATGGTTAGTAGCATTTTTTTCTAATTTAAAAGTGATTGGGTTTAGTTTGTTGTGGTAAGGGTTAGTTGGTGATGATTTAGAGTAGCCGAAGTAATTTAGGTGAGTCTGGCATAGTTTGTTATGATTTGTACACCTTTTTTTGTAATTTTAAGATGATATGGTTTGGTTTGTTGTGGTAAGGGATAGTTGGGGGTGATTTACGGTAGCCGAAGTAATTTAGGTGATTCTGGAATAGTTTGTTATGTTTTTCAGCATTTTTTTGTAATTTTAAAGTGATTGGGCTTTGTTTGTTGCTGTAAAGTGTAGTTGGGGGTGATTTTTGATAGCCAAAGTAATTTAGGTAAGTTTGGCATAGTTTGTTATGATTTGTACACCTTTTTTTGTAATTTTAAGATGATATAGTTTGGTTTGTTGTGGTAAGGGATAGTTGGGGGTGATTTACGGCAGCCGAAGTAATTTTGGTGATTCTGGTATAGTTTGTTATGATTTTTAGCATTTTTTTGTAATTTTAAAGTGATTGGTCTTAGTTTGTTGCTGTAAAGTGTAGTTGGGGGTGATTTTTGATAGCCGAAGTAATTTAGGTGAGTTTGGCATAGTTTGCTATGGTTAGTAGCATTTTTTTGTAATTTAAAAGTGATTGGGTTTAGTTTGTTGTGGTAAGGGTTAGTTGGTGATGATTTATGGTAGCCGAAGTAATTTAGGTGAGTTTGGCATAGTTTGCTATGGTTAGTAGCATTTTTTTGTAATTTAAAAGTGATTGGGTTTAGTTTGTTGTGGTAAGGGTTAGTTGGTGATGGTTTATGATAGCCGAAGTAATTTAGGTGAGTTTGGCATAGTTTGCTATGGTTAGTAGCATTTTTTTCTAATTTAAAAGTGATTGGGTTTAGTTTGTTGTGGTAAGGGTTAGTTGGTGATGATTTAGAGTAGCCGAAGTAATTTAGGTGAGTCTGGCATAGTTTGTTATGATTTGTACACCTTTTTTTGTAATTTTAAGATGATATGGTTTGGTTTGTTGTGGTAAGGGATAGTTGGGGGTGATTTACGGTAGCCGAAGTAATTTAGGTGATTCTGGAATAGTTTGTTATGATTTTTAGCATTTTTTTGTAATTTTAAAGTGATTGGTCTTAGTTTGTTGCTGTAAAGTGTAGTTGGGGGTGATTTTTGATAGCCGAAGTAATTTAGGTGAGTTTGGCATAGTTTGCTATGGTTAGTAGCATTTTTTTGTAATTTAAAAGTGATTGGGTTTAGTTTGTTGTGGTAAGGGTTAGTTGGTGATGATTTATGGTAGCCGAAGTAATTTAGGTGAGTTTGGCATAGTTTGCTATGGTTAGTAGCATTTTTTTGTAATTTAAAAGTGATTGGGTTTAGTTTGTTGTGGTAAGGGTTAGTTGGTGATGATTTATGGTAGCCGAAGTAATTTAGGTGAGTTTGGCATAGTTTGCTATGGTTTGTAGCATTTTTTTGTAATTTAAAATTGATTGGGTTTAGTTTGTTGTGGTAAGGGTTAGTTGGTGATGATTTAGAGTAGCCGAAGTAATTTAGGTGAGTCTGGCATAGTTTGTTATGATTTGTACACCTTTTTTTGTAATTTTAAGATGATATAGTTTGGTTTGTTGTGGTAAGGGATAGTTGGGGGTGATTTACGGCAGCCGAAGTAATTTTGGTGATTCTGGTATAGTTTGTTATGATTTTTAGCATTTTTTTGTAATTTTAAAGTGATTGGTCTTAGTTTGTTGCTGTAAAGTGTAGTTGAAGGTGATTTTTGATAGCCGAAGTAATTTAGGTGAGTTTGGCATAGTTTGCTATGGTTAGTAGCATTTTTTTGTAATTTAAAAGTGATTGGGTTTAGTTTGTTGTGGTAAGGGTTAGTTGGTGATGATTTATGGTAGCCGAAGTAATTTAGGTGAGTTTGGCATAGTTTGCTATGGTTAGTAGCATTTTTTTGTAATTTAAAAGTGATTGGGTTTAGTTTGTTGTGGTAAGGGTTAGTTGGTGATGATTTATGGTAGCCGAAGTAATTTAGGTGAGTTTGGCATAGTTTGCTATGGTTAGTAGCATTTTTTTCTAATTTAAAAGTGATTGGGTTTAGTTTGTTGTGGTAAGGGTTAGTTGGTGATGATTTAGAGTAGCCGAAGTAATTTAGGTGAGTCTGGCATAGTTTGTTATGATTTGTACACCTTTTTTTGTAATTTTAAGATGATATGGTTTGGTATGTTGTGGTAAGGGATAGTTGGGGGTGATTTACGGTAGCCGAAGTAATTTAGGTGATTCTGGAATAGTTTGTTATGTTTTTCAGCATTTTTTTGTAATTTTAAAGTGATTGGGCTTTGTTTGTTGCTGTAAAGTGTAGTTGGGGGTGATTTTTGATAGCCAAAGTAATTTAGGTAAGTTTGGCATAGTTTGCTATGGTTAGTAGCATTTTTTTATAATTTAAAAGTGATTGGGTTTAGTTTGTTGTGGTAAGGGTTAGTTGGTGATGATTTATGGTAGCCGAAGTAATTTAGGTGAGTTTGGCATAGTTTGCTATGGTTTGTAGCATTTTTTTGTAATTTAAAATTGATTGGGTTTAGTTTGTTGTGGTAAGGGTTAGTTGGTGATGATTTAGAGTAGCCGAAGTAATTTAGGTGAGTCTGGCATAGTTTGTTATGATTTGTACACCTTTTTTTGTAATTTTAAGATGATATGGTTTGGTTTGTTGTGGTAAGGGATAGTTGGGGGTGATTTACGGTAGCCGAAGTAATTTAGGTGATTCTGGAATAGTTTGTTATGATTTTTAGCATTTTTTTGTAATTTTAAAGTGATTGGTCTTAGTTTGTTGCTGTAAAGTGTAGTTGGGGGTGATTTTTGATAGCCGAAGTAATTTAGGTGAGTTTGGCATAGTTTGCTATGGTTAGTAGCATTTTTTTGTAATTTAAAAGTGATTGGGTTTAGTTTGTTGTGGTAAGGGTTAGTTGGTGATGATTTATGGTAGCCGAAGTAATTTAGGTGAGTTTGGCATAGTTTGCTATGGTTTGTAGCATTTTTTTGTAATTTAAAATTGATTGGGTTTAGTTTGTTGTGGTAAGGGTTAGTTGGTGATGATTTAGAGTAGCCGAAGTAATTTAGGTGAGTCTGGCATAGTTTGTTATGATTTGTACACCTTTTTTTGTAATTTTAAGATGATATAGTTTGGTTTGTTGTGGTAAGGGATAGTTGGGGGTGATTTACGGCAGCCGAAGTAATTTTGGTGATTCTGGTATAGTTTGTTATGATTTTTAGCATTTTTTTGTAATTTTAAAGTGATTGGTCTTAGTTTGTTGCTGTAAAGTGTAGTTGAAGGTGATTTTTGATAGCCGAAGTAATTTAGGTGAGTTTGGCATAGTTTGCTATGGTTAGTAGCATTTTTTTGTAATTTAAAAGTGATTGGGTTTAGTTTGTTGTGGTAAGGGTTAGTTGGTGATGATTTATGGTAGCCGAAGTAATTTAGGTGAGTTTGGCATAGTTTGCTATGGTTAGTAGCATTTTTTTCTAATTTAAAAGTGATTGGGTTTAGTTTGTTGTGGTAAGGGTTAGTTGGTGATGATTTAGAGTAGCCGAAGTAATTTAGGTGAGTCTGGCATAGTTTGTTATGATTTGTACACCTTTTTTTGTAATTTTAAGATGATATGGTTTGGTTTGTTGTGGTAAGGGATAGTTGGGGGTGATTTACGGTAGCCGAAGTAATTTAGGTGATTCTGGAATAGTTTGTTATGTTTTTCAGCATTTTTTTGTAATTTTAAAGTGATTGGGCTTTGTTTGTTGCTGTAAAGTGTAGTTGGGGGTGATTTTTGATAGCCAAAGTAATTTAGGTAAGTTTGGCATAGTTTGCTATGGTTAGTAGCATTTTTTTGTAATTTAAAAGTGATTGGGTTTAGTTTGTTGTGGTAAGGGTTAGTTGGTGATGATTTATGGTAGCCGAAGTAATTTAGGTGAGTTTGGCATAGTTTGCTATGGTTTGTAGCATTTTTTTGTAATTTAAAATTGATTGGGTTTAGTTTGTTGTGGTAAGGGTTAGTTGGTGATGATTTAGAGTAGCCGAAGTAATTTAGGTGAGTCTGGCATAGTTTGTTATGATTTGTACACTTTTTTTTGTAATTTTAAAATGATATGGTTTGGTTTGTTGTGGTAAGGGATAGTTGGGGGTGATTTACGGTAGCCGAAGTAATTTAGGTGATTCTGGTATAGTTTGTTAGGTTTTTTAGCATTTTTTTGTAATTTTAAAGTGATTGGTCTTAGTTTGTTGCTGTAAAGTGTAGTTGGGGGTGATTTTTGATAGCCGAAGTAATTTAGGTGAGTTTGGCATAGTTTGCTAAGGTTTGTAGCATTTTTTTGTAATTTAAAATTGATTGGGTTTAGTTTGTTGTGGTAAGGGTTAGTTGGTGATGATTTAGAGTAGCCGAAGTAATTTAGGTGAGTCTGGCATAGTTTGTTATGATTTGTACACCTTTTTTTGTAATTTTAAGATGATATAGTTTGGTTTGTTGTGGTAAGGGATAGTTGGGGGTGATTTACGGCAGCCGAAGTAATTTTGGTGATTCTGGTATAGTTTGTTATGATTTTTAGCATTTTTTTGTAATTTTAAAGTGATTGGTCTTAGTTTGTTGCTGTAAAGTGTAGTTGAAGGTGATTTTTGATAGCCGAAGTAATTTAGGTGAGTTTGGCATAGTTTGCTATGGTTAGTAGCATTTTTTTGTAATTTAAAAGTGATTGGGTTTAGTTTGTTGTGGTAAGGGTTAGTTGGTGATGATTTATGGTAGCCGAAGTAATTTAGGTGAGTTTGGCATAGTTTGCTATGGTTAGTAGCATTTTTTTGTAATTTAAAAGTGATTGGGTTTAGTTTGTTGTGGTAAGGGTTAGTTGGTGATGATTTATGGTAGCCGAAGTAATTTAGGTGAGTTTGGCATAGTTTGCTATGGTTAGTAGCATTTTTTTCTAATTTAAAAGTGATTGGGTTTAGTTTGTTGTGGTAAGGGTTAGTTGGTGATGATTTAGAGTAGCCGAAGTAATTTAGGTGAGTCTGGCATAGTTTGTTATGATTTGTACACCTTTTTTTGTAATTTTAAGATGATATGGTTTGGTTTGTTGTGGTAAGGGATAGTTGGGGGTGATTTACGGTAGCCGAAGTAATTTAGGTGATTCTGGAATAGTTTGTTATGTTTTTCAGCATTTTTTTGTAATTTTAAAGTGATTGGGCTTTGTTTGTTGCTGTAAAGTGTAGTTGGGGGTGATTTTTGATAGCCAAAGTAATTTAGGTAAGTTTGGCATAGTTTGCTATGGTTAGTAGCATTTTTTTGTAATTTAAAAGTGATTGGGTTTAGTTTGTTGTGGTAAGGGTTAGTTGGTGATGATTTATGGTAGCCGAAGTAATTTAGGTGAGTTTGGCATAGTTTGCTATGGTTAGTAGCATTTTTTTGTAACTTAAAAGTGATTGGGTTTAGTTTGTTGTGGTAAGGGTTAGTTGGTGATGATTTATGGTAGCCGAAGTAATTTAGGTGAGTTTGGCATAGTTTGCTATGGTTAGTAGCATTTTTTTCTAATTTAAAAGTGATTGGGTTTAGTTTGTTGTGGTAAGGGTTAGTTGGTGATGATTTAGAGTAGCCGAAGTAATTTAGGTGAGTCTGGCATAGTTTGTTATGATTTGTACACCTTTTTTTGTAATTTTAAGATGATATGGTTTGGTTTGTTGTGGTAAGGGATAGTTGGGGGTGATTTACGGTAGCCGAAGTAATTTAGGTGATTCTGGAATAGTTTGTTATGATTTTTAGCATTTTTTTGTAATTTTAAAGTGATTGGTCTTAGTTTGTTGCTGTAAAGTGTAGTTGGGGGTGATTTTTGATAGCCGAAGTAATTTAGGTGAGTTTGGCATAGTTTGCTATGGTTAGTAGCATTTTTTTGTAATTTAAAAGTGATTGGGTTTAGTTTGTTGTGGTAAGGGTTAGTTGGTGATGATTTATGGTAGCCGAAGTAATTTAGGTGAGTTTGGCATAGTTTGCTATGGTTAGTAGCATTTTTTTGTAATTTAAAAGTGATTGGGTTTAGTTTGTTGTGGTAAGGGTTAGTTGGTGATGATTTATGGTAGCCGAAGTAATTTAGGTGAGTTTGGCATAGTTTGCTATGGTTTGTAGCATTTTTTTGTAATTTAAAATTGATTGGGTTTAGTTTGTTGTGGTAAGGGTTAGTTGGTGATGATTTAGAGTAGCCGAAGTAATTTAGGTGAGTCTGGCATAGTTTGTTATGATTTGTACACCTTTTTTTGTAATTTTAAGATGATATAGTTTGGTTTGTTGTGGTAAGGGATAGTTGGGGGTGATTTACGGCAGCCGAAGTAATTTTGGTGATTCTGGTATAGTTTGTTATGATTTTTAGCATTTTTTTGTAATTTTAATGTTATTGGTCTTAGTTTGTTGCTGTAAAGTGTAGTTGGGGGTGATTTTTGATAGCCGAAGTAATTTAGGTGAGTTTGGCATAGTTTGCTATGGTTAGTAGCATTTTTTTGTAATTTAAAAGTGATTGGGTTTAGTTTGTTGTGGTAAGGGTTAGTTGGTGATGATTTATGGTAGCCGAAGTAATTTAGGTGAGTTTGGCATAGTTTGCTATGGTTAGTAGCATTTTTTTGTAATTTAAAAGTGATTGGGTTTAGTTTGTTGTGGTAAGGGTTAGTTGGTGATGATTTATGGTAGCCGAAGTAATTTAGGTGAGTTTGGCATAGTTTGCTATGGTTAGTAGCATTTTTTTCTAATTTAAAAGTGATTGGGTTTAGTTTGTTGTGGTAAGGGTTAGTTGGTGATGATTTAGAGTAGCCGAAGTAATTTAGGTGAGTCTGGCATAGTTTGTTATGATTTGTACACCTTTTTTTGTAATTTTAAGATGATATGGTTTGGTTTGTTGTGGTAAGGGATAGTTGGGGGTGATTTACGGTAGCCGAAGTAATTTAGGTGATTCTGGAATAGTTTGTTATGTTTTTCAGCATTTTTTTGTAATTTTAAAGTGATTGGGCTTTGTTTGTTGCTGTAAAGTGTAGTTGGGGGTGATTTTTGATAGCCAAAGTAATTTAGGTAAGTTTGGCATAGTTTGTTATGATTTGTACACCTTTTTTTGTAATTTTAAGATGATATAGTTTGGTTTGTTGTGGTAAGGGATAGTTGGGGGTGATTTACGGCAGCCGAAGTAATTTTGGTGATTCTGGTATAGTTTGTTATGATTTTTAGCATTTTTTTGTAATTTTAAAGTGATTGGTCTTAGTTTGTTGCTGTAAAGTGTAGTTGGGGGTGATTTTTGATAGCCGAAGTAATTTAGGTGAGTTTGGCATAGTTTGCTATGGTTAGTAGCATTTTTTTGTAATTTAAAAGTGATTGGGTTTAGTTTGTTGTGGTAAGGGTTAGTTGGTGATGATTTATGGTAGCCGAAGTAATTTAGGTGAGTTTGGCATAGTTTGCTATGGTTAGTAGCATTTTTTTGTAATTTAAAAGTGATTGGGTTTAGTTTGTTGTGGTAAGGGTTAGTTGGTGATGGTTTATGGTAGCCGAAGTAATTTAGGTGAGTTTGGCATAGTTTGCTATGGTTAGTAGCATTTTTTTCTAATTTAAAAGTGATTGGGTTTAGTTTGTTGTGGTAAGGGTTAGTTGGTGATGATTTAGAGTAGCCGAAGTAATTTAGGTGAGTCTGGCATAGTTTGTTATGATTTGTACACCTTTTTTTGTAATTTTAAGATGATATGGTTTGGTTTGTTGTGGTAAGGGATAGTTGGGGGTGATTTACGGTAGCCGAAATAATTTAGGTGATTCTGGAATAGTTTGTTATGATTTTTAGCATTTTTTTGTAATTTTAAAGTGATTGGTCTTAGTTTGTTGCTGTAAAGTGTAGTTGGGGGTGATTTTTGATAGCCGAAGTAATTTAGGTGAGTTTGCCATAGTTTGCTATGGTTAGTAGCATTTTTTTGTAATTTAAAAGTGATTGGGTTTAGTTTGTTGTGGTAAGGGTTAGTTGGTGATGATTTATGGTAGCCGAAGTAATTTAGGTGAGTTTGGCATAGTTTGCTATGGTTAGTAGCATTTTTTTGTAATTTAAAAGTGATTGGGTTTAGTTTGTTGTGGTAAGGGTTAGTTGGTGATGATTTATGGTAGCCGAAGTAATTTAGGTGAGTTTGGCATAGTTTGCTATGGTTTGTAGCATTTTTTTGTAATTTAAAATTGATTGGGTTTAGTTTGTTGTGGTAAGGGTTAGTTGGTGATGATTTAGAGTAGCCGAAGTAATTTAGGTGAGTCTGGCATAGTTTGTTATGATTTGTACACCTTTTTTTGTAATTTTAAGATGATATAGTTTGGTTTGTTGTGGTAAGGGATAGTTGGGGGTGATTTACGGCAGCCGAAGTAATTTTGGTGATTCTGGTATAGTTTGTTATGATTTTTAGCATTTTTTTGTAATTTTAAAGTGATTGGTCTTAGTTTGTTGCTGTAAAGTGTAGTTGAAGGTGATTTTTGATAGCCGAAGTAATTTAGGTGAGTTTGGCATAGTTTGCTATGGTTAGTAGCATTTTTTTGTAATTTAAAAGTGATTGGGTTTAGTTTGTTGTGGTAAGGGTTAGTTGGTGATGATTTATGGTAGCCGAAGTAATTTAGGTGAGTTTGGCATAGTTTGCTATGGTTAGTAGCATTTTTTTGTAATTTAAAAGTGATTGGGTTTAGTTTGTTGTGGTAAGGGTTAGTTGGTGATGATTTATGGTAGCCGAAGTAATTTAGGTGAGTTTGGCATAGTTTGCTATGGTTAGTAGCATTTTTTTCTAATTTAAAAGTGATTGGGTTTAGTTTGTTGTGGTAAGGGTTAGTTGGTGATGATTTAGAGTAGCCGAAGTAATTTAGGTGAGTCTGGCATAGTTTGTTATGATTTGTACACCTTTTTTTGTAATTTTAAGATGATATGGTTTGGTTTGTTGTGGTAAGGGATAGTTGGGGGTGATTTACGGTAGCCGAAGTAATTTAGGTGATTCTGGAATAGTTTGTTATGTTTTTCAGCATTTTTTTGTAATTTTAAAGTGATTGGGCTTTGTTTGTTGCTGTAAAGTGTAGTTGGGGGTGATTTTTGATAGCCAAAGTAATTTAGGTAAGTTTGGCATAGTTTGCTATGGTTAGTAGCATTTTTTTGTAATTTAAAAGTGATTGGGTTTAGTTTGTTGTGGTAAGGGTTAGTTGGTGATGATTTATGGTAGCCGAAGTAATTTAGGTGAGTTTGGCATAGTTTGCTATGGTTTGTAGCATTTTTTTGTAATTTAAAATTGATTGGGTTTAGTTTGTTGTGGTAAGGGTTAGTTGGTGATGATTTAGAGTAGCCGAAGTAATTTAGGTGAGTCTGGCATAGTTTGTTATGATTTGTACACCTTTTTTTGTAATTTTAAGATGATATGGTTTGGTTTGTTGTGGTAAGGGATAGTTGGGGGTGATTTACGGTAGCCGAAGTAATTTAGGTGATTCTGGAATAGTTTGTTATGATTTTTAGCATTTTTTTGTAATTTTAAAGTGATTGGTCTTAGTTTGTTGCTGTAAAGTGTAGTTGGGGGTGATTTTTGATAGCCGAAGTAATTTAGGTGAGTTTGGCATAGTTTGCTATGGTTAGTAGCATTTTTTTGTAATTTAAAAGTGATTGGGTTTAGTTTGTTGTGGTAAGGGTTAGTTGGTGATGATTTATGGTAGCCGAAGTAATTTAGGTGAGTTTGGCATAGTTTGCTATGGTTTGTAGCATTTTTTTGTAATTTAAAATTGATTGGGTTTAGTTTGTTGTGGTAAGGGTTAGTTGGTGATGATTTAGAGTAGCCGAAGTAATTTAGGTGAGTCTGGCATAGTTTGTTATGATTTGTACACCTTTTTTTGTAATTTTAAGATGATATAGTTTGGTTTGTTCTGGTAAGGGATAGTTGGGGGTGATTTACGGCAGCCGAAGTAATTTTGGTGATTCTGGTATAGTTTGTTATGATTTTTAGCATTTTTTTGTAATTTTAAAGTGATTGGTCTTAGTTTGTTGCTGTAAAGTGTAGTTGAAGGTGATTTTTGATAGCCGAAGTAATTTAGGTGAGTTTGGCATAGTTTGCTATGGTTAGTAGCATTTTTTTGTAATTTAAAAGTGATTGGGTTTAGTTTGTTGTGGTAAGGGTTAGTTGGTGATGATTTATGGTAGCCGAAGTAATTTAGGTGAGTTTGGCATAGTTTGCTATGGTTAGTAGCATTTTTTTCTAATTTAAAAGTGATTGGGTTTAGTTTGTTGTGGTAAGGGTTAGTTGGTGATGATTTAGAGTAGCCGAAGTAATTTAGGTGAGTCTGGCATAGTTTGTTATGATTTGTACACCTTTTTTTGTAATTTTAAGATGATATAGTTTGGTTTGTTGTGGTAAGGGATAGTTGGGGGTGATTTACGGCAGCCGAAGTAATTCTGGTGATTCTGGTATAGTTTGTTATGATTTTTAGCATTTTTTTGTAATTTTAAAGTGATTGGTCTTAGTTTGTTGCTGTAAAGTGTAGTTGAAGGTGATTTTTGATAGCCGAAGTAATTTAGGTGAGTTTGGCATAGTTTGCTATGGTTAGTAGCATTTTTTTGTAATTTAAAAGTGATTGGGTTTAGTTTGTTGTGGTAAGGGTTAGTTGGAGATGATTTATGGTAGCCGAAGTAATTTAGGTGAGTTTGGCATAGTTTGCTATGGTTAGTAGCATTTTTTTGTAATTTAAAAGTGATTGGGTTTAGTTTGTTGTGGTAAGGGTTAGTTGGTGATGATTTATGGTAGCCGAAGTAATTTAGGTGAGTTTGGCATAGTTTGCTATGGTTAGTAGCATTTTTTTGTAATTTAAAAGTGATTGGGTTTAGTTTGTTGTGGTAAGGGTTAGTTGGTGATGATTTATGGTAGCCGAAGTAATTTAGGTGAGTTTGGCATAGTTTGCTATGGTTAGTAGCATTTTTTTGTAATTTAAAAGTGATTGGGTTTAGTTTGTTGTGGTAAGGGTTAGTTGGTGATGATTTATGGTAGCCGAAGTAATTTAGGTGAGTTTGGCATAGTTTGCTATGGTTAGTAGCATTTTTTTCTAATTTAAAAGTGATTGGGTTTAGTTTGTTGTGGTAAGGGTTAGTTGGTGATGATTTAGAGTAGCCGAAGTAATTTAGGTGAGTCTGGCATAGTTTGTTATGATTTGTACACCTTTTTTTGTAATTTTAAGATGATATGGTTTGGTTTGTTGTGGTAAGGGATAGTTGGGGGTGATTTACGGTAGCCGAAGTAATTTAGGTGATTCTGGAATAGTTTGTTATGTTTTTCAGCATTTTTTTGTAATTTTAAAGTGATTGGGCTTTGTTTGTTGCTGTAAAGTGTAGTTGGGGGTGATTTTTGATAGCCAAAGTAATTTAGGTAAGTTTGGCATAGTTTGCTATGGTTAGTAGCATTTTTTTGTAATTTAAAAGTGATTGGGTTTAGTTTGTTGTGGTAAGGGTTAGTTGGTGATGATTTATGGTAGCCGAAGTAATTTAGGTGAGTTTGGCATAGTTTGCTATGGTTTGTAGCATTTTTTTGTAATTTAAAATTGATTGGGTTTAGTTTGTTGTGGTAAGGGTTAGTTGGTGATGATTTAGAGTAGCCGAAGTAATTTAGGTGAGTCTGGCATAGTTTGTTATGATTTGTACACTTTTTTTTGTAATTTTAAAATGATATGGTTTGGTTTGTTGTGGTAAGGGATAGTTGGGGGTGATTTACGGTAGCCGAAGTAATTTAGGTGATTCTGGTATAGTTTGTTAGGTTTTTTAGCATTTTTTTGTAATTTTAAAGTGATTGGTCTTAGTTTGTTGCTGTAAAGTGTAGTTGGGGGTGATTTTTGATAGCCGAAGTAATTTAGGTGAGTTTGGCATAGTTTGCTATGGTTTGTAGCATTTTTTTGTAATTTAAAATTGATTGGGTTTAGTTTGTTGTGGTAAGGGTTAGTTGGTGATGATTTAGAGTAGCCGAAGTAATTTAGGTGAGTCTGGCATAGTTTGTTATGATTTGTACACCTTTTTTTGTAATTTTAAGATGATATAGTTTGGTTTGTTGTGGTAAGGGATAGCTGGGGGTGATTTACGGCAGCCGAAGTAATTTTGGTGATTCTGGTATAGTTTGTTATGATTTTTAGCATTTTTTTGTAATTTTAAAGTGATTGGTCTTAGTTTGTTGCTGTAAAGTGTAGTTGGGGGTGATTTTTGATAGCGGAAGTAATTTAGGTGAGTTTGGCATAGTTTGCTATGGTTAGTAGCATTTTTTTGTAATTTAAAAGTGATTGGGTTTAGTTTGTTGTGGTAAGGGTTAGTTGGTGATGATTTATGGTAGCCGAAGTAATTTAGGTGAATTTGGCATAGTTTGCTATAGTTAGTAGCATTTTTTTGTAATTTAAAAGTGATTGGGTTTAGTTTGTTGTGGTAAGGGTTAGTTGGTGATGATTTATGGTAGCCGAAGTAATTTAGGTGAGTTTGGCATAGTTTGCTATGGGTAGTAGCATTTTTTTCTAATTTAAAAGTGATTGGGTTTAGTTTGTTGTGGTAAGGGTTAGTTGGTGATGATTTAGAGTAGCCGAAGTAATTTAGGTGAGTCTGGCATAGTTTGTTATGATTTGTACACCTTTTTTTGTAATTTTACGATGATATGGTTTGGTTTGTTGTGGTAAGGGATAGTTGGGGGTGATTTACGGTAGCCGAAGTAATTTAGGTGATTCTGGAATAGTTTGTTATGATTTTTAGCATTTTTTTGTAATTTTAAAGTGATTGGTCTTAGTTTGTTGCTGTAAAGTGTAGTTGGGGGTGATTTTTGATAGCCGAAGTAATTTAGGTGAGTTTGGCATAGTTTGCTATGGTTAGTAGCATTTTTTTGTAGTTTAAAAGTGATTGGGTTTAGTTTGTTGTGGTAAGGGTTAGTTGGTGATGATTTATGGTAGCCGAAGTAATTTAGGTGAGTTTGGCATAGTTTGCTATGGTTAGTAGCATTGTTTTGTAATTTAAAAGTGATTGGGTTTAGTTTGTTGTGGTAAGGGTTAGTTGGTGATGATTTATGGTAGCCGAAGTAATTTAGGTGAGTTTGGCATAGTTTGCTATGGTTTGTAGCATTTTTTTGTAATTTAAAATTGATTGGGTTTAGTTTGTTGTGGTAAGGGTTAGTTGGTGATGATTTAGAGTAGCCGAAGTAATTTAGGTGAGTCTGGCATAGTTTGTTATGATTTGTACACCTTTTTTTGTAATTTTAAGATGATATAGTTTGGTTTGTTGTGGTAAGGGATAGTTGGGGGTGATTTACGGCAGCCGAAGTAATTTTGGTGATTCTGGTATAGTTTGTTATGATTTTTAGCATTTTTTTGTAATTTTAAAGTGATTGGTCTTAGTTTGTTGCTGTAAAGTGTAGTTGGTGATGATTTAGAGTAGCCGAAGTAATTTAGGTGAGTCTGGCATAGTTTGTTATGATTTGTACCCCTTTTTTTGTAATTTTAAAATGATATCGTTTGGTTTGTTGTGGTAAGGGATAGTTGGGGGTGATTTACGGTAGCCGAAGTAATTTAGGTTATTCTGGTATAATTTGTTATGATTTTTAGCATTTTTTTGTAATTTTAAAGTGACTGGGCTTAGTTTGTTGCTGTAAAGTGTAGTTGGGTGTTATTTTTGATAGCCGAAGTAATTTAGGTGAGTTTGGCATAGTTTGCTATGGTTAGTAGCATTTTTTTGTAATATAAAAGTGATTGAGTTTAGTTTGTTGTGGTAAGGGTTAGTTGGTGATGATTTATGGTAGCCGAAGTAATTTAGGTGAGTTTGGCATAGTTTGCTATGGTTACTAGCATTTTTTTTAATTTAAAAGTGATTGGGTTTAGTTTGTTGTGGTAAGGGTTAGTTGGTGATGATTTAGAGTAGCCGAAGTAATTTAGGTGAGCCTGGCATAGTTTGTTATGATTTGTACACCTTTTTTTGTAATTTTAAGATGATATGGTTTGGTTTGTTGTGGTAAGGGATAGTTGGGGGTGATTTACGGTAGCCGAAGCAATTTAGGTAATTCTGGTAAACTTTGTTATGATTTTTAGCATTTTTTTGTAATTTTAAAGTGATTGGGTTTAGTTTGTTGCTGTAAAGTGTAGTTGGGTGTTATTTTTGATAGCCGAAGTAATTTAGGTGAGTTTGGCATAGTTTGCTATGGTTAGTAGCATTTTTTTGTTATTAAAAAGTGATTGGGTTTAGTTTGTTGTGGTAAGGGTTAGTTGGTAATGATTTATGGTAGCCGAAGTAATTTAGGTGAGTTTGGCATAGTTTGCAATGGTTACTAGCATTTTTTTGTAATATAAAAGTGATTGGGTTTAGCTTGTTGTGGTAAGGGTTAGTTGGTGATGATTTATGGTAGCCGAAGTAATTTAGGTGAGTTTGGCATAGTTTGCTATGGTTACTAGCATTTTTTTGTAATTTAAAAGTGATTGGGTTTAGTTTGTTGTGGTAAGGGTTAGTTGGTGATGATTTAGAGTAGCCGAAGTAATTTAGGTGAGTCTGGCATAGTTTGTTATGATTTGTACCCCATTTTTTGTAATTTTAAGATGATATCGTTTGGTTTGTTGTGGTAAGGGATAGTTGGGGGTGATTTACGGTAGCTGAAGTAATTTAGGTGATTCTGGTATAATTTGTTATGATTTTTAGCATTTTTTTGTAATTTTAAAGTGATTGGGCTTAGTTTCTTGCTGTAAAGTGTAGTTGGTGTGATTTTTGATAGCCGAAGTAATTTAGGTGAGTTTGGCATAGTTTGCTATGGTTCGTAGCATTTTTTTGTAATTTAAAAGTGATTGGGTTTAGTTTGTTGTGGTAACGGTGAGTTGGTGACGGTGGTAACAGTAATTTAGGTGAGTTTGGCATAGTTTGCTATGGTTAGTAGCATTTTTTTGTAATTAAAAAGTGATTGGGTTAATTTGTTTTGGTAAGGGTTAGTTGGTGATGATTTATGGTAGCCGAAGTAATTTAGGCGAGTTTGGCATAGTTTGCTATGGTTACTAGCATTTTTTGTAATTTAAAAGTGATTGGGTTTAGCTTGTTGTGGTAAGGGTTAGTTGGTGATGATTTAGAGTAGCCGAAAAAATTTTGGTGAGTCTGGCATAGTTTGATATGATTTGTACACCTTTTTTGTAATTTTAAGATGATATGGTTTGGTTTGTTGTGGTAAGGGATAGTTGGGGGTGATTTACGGTAACTGAAGTAATTTAGGTGATTCTGGTATAGTTTGTTATGATTTTTAGCATTTTTTTGTAATTTTATAATGATTGGGCTTAGTTTGTTGCTGTAAAGTGTAGTTGGGGGTGATTTTTGATAGCCGAAGTAATTTAGGTGAGTTTGGCATAGTTTGCTATGGTTAGTAGCATTTTTTTGTAATTAAAAAGTGATTGGGTTTAGTTTGTTGTGGTAGGGGTTAGTTGGTGATGATTTATGGTAGCCGAAGTAATTTAGGTGAGTTTGGCATAGTTTGCTATGGTTACTGGCATTTTTTTGTAATTTAAAAGTGATTGGGTTTAGTTTGTTGTGGTAAGGGTTAGTTGGTGATGATTTAGAGTAGCCGAAGTAATTTAGGTGAGTCTGGCATAATTTGTTATGATTTGTACACCTTTTTTTGTAATTTTAAGATGATATGGTTTGGTTTGTTGTGGTAAGGGATAGTTGGAAGTGATTTACGGTAGCCGAAGTAATTTAGGTGATTCTGGTATAGTTTGTTATGATTTTTAGCATTTTTTTGTAATTTTAAAGTGATTGAGCCTAGTTTGTTGCTGTAAAGTGTAGTTGGGGGTGATTTTTGATAGCCGAAGTAATTTAGGTGAGTTTGGCATAGTTTGCTATGGTTACTGGCATTTTTTTGTAATTTAAAAGTGATTGGGTTTAGTTTGTTGTGGTAAGGGTTAGTTGGTGATGATTTAGAGTAGCCGAAGTAATTTAGGTGAGTCTGGCATAATTTGTTATGATTTGAACACCTTTTTTTGTAATTTTAAGATGATATGGTTTGGTTTGTTGTGGTAAGAGATAGTTGGAAGTGATTTACGGTAGCCGAAGTAATTTAGGTGATTCTGGTAAAGTTTGTTATAATTTTTAGCATTTTTTTGTAATTTTAAAGTGATTGGGCTTAGTTCGTTGCTGTAAAGTGTAGTTGGGGGTGATTTTTGATAGCCGAAGTAATTTAGGTGAGTTTGGCATAGTTTGCTATGGTTACTAGCATTTTTTTGTAATTTAAAATTGATTGGGATTAGTTTGTTGTGGTAAGGGTTAGTTGGTGATGATTTAGAGTAGCCGAAGTAATTTAGGTGAGTCTGGCATAATTTGTTATGATTTGTACACCTTTTTTTGTAATTTTAAGATGATATGGTTTGGTTTGTTGTGGTAAGGGATAGTTGGGGGTGATTTACGGTAACTGAAGTAATTTAGGTGATTCTGGTATAGTTTGTTATGATTTTTAGCATTTTTTTGTAATTTTATAATGATTGGGCTTAGTTTGTTGCTGTAAAGTGTAGTTGGGGGTGATTTTTGATAGCCGAAGTAATTTAGGTGAGTTTGGCATAGTTTGCTATGGTTAGTAGCAGTTTTTTGTAATTAAAAATTGATTGGGTTTAGTTTGTTGTGGTAAGGGTTAGTTGGTGATGATTTATGGTAGCCGAAGTAATTTAGGTGAGTTTGGCATAGTTTGCTATGGTTACTGGCATTTTTTTGTAATTTAAAAGTGATTGGGTTTAGTTTGTTGTGGTAAGGGTTAGTTGGTGATAATTTAGTGTAGCCGAAGTAATTTAGGTGAGTCTGGCATAGTTTGTTATGATTTGTACACCTTTTTTTGTAATTTTAAAATGATATGGTTTGGTTTGTTGTGGTAAGGGATAGTTGGGAGTGATTTACGGTAGCCGAAGTAATTTAGGTGATTCTGTTATTGTTTGTTATGATTTTTAGCATTTTTTTATAATTTTAAAGTGATTGGGCTTAGTTTGTTGCTGTAAAGTGTAGTTGGGGGTGATTTTTGATAGCCGAAGTAATTTTGGTGAGTTTGGCATAGTTTGCTATGGTTAGTAGCATTTTTTTGTAATTTAAAAGTGATTGGGTTTAGTTTGTTGTAGTAAGGGTTAGTTGGTGATGATTTATGGTACCCGAAGTAATTTAGGTGAGTTTGGCATAGTTTGCTATGGTTACTAGCTTTTTTTTGTAATTTAAAAGTGATTGGGTTTAGTTTGTTGTGGTAAGGGTTAGTTGGTGATGATTTAGAGTAGCCGAAGTAATTTAGGTGAGTCTGGCATAGTTTGTTATGATTATTACACTTTTTTTTGTAATTTTAAGATGATATGGTTTGGCTTG
Organism: Eledona agricola; assembly: GCA_964023215.1. Classification (NCBI taxonomy): domain Eukaryota; kingdom Metazoa; phylum Arthropoda; class Insecta; order Coleoptera; family Tenebrionidae; genus Eledona; species Eledona agricola. Next base: position 1,414,524 of record CAXIEJ010000203.1, on the reverse strand, counting down.
TTGTGGTAAGGGATAGTTGGGGGTGATTTACGGTAGCCGAAGTAATTTAGGTGATTCTGGTATTGTTTGTTATGATTTTTAGCATTTTTTTATAATTTTAAAGTGATTGGGCTTAGTTTGTTGCTGTAAAGTGTAGTTGGGGTGATTTTTGATAGCCGAAGTAATTTCGGTGAGTTTGGCATAGTTTGCTATGGTTAGTAACATTTTTTTGTAATTTAAAACTGATTGGGTTTAGTTTGTTGTGGTAAGGGTTAGTTGGTGATGATTTATGGTAGCCGAAGTAATTTAGGTGAGTTTGGCATAGTTTGCTATGGTTACTAGCATTTTTTTGTTATTTAAAAGTGATTGGGTTTAGTTTGTTGTGGTAAGGGTTAGTTGGTGATGATTTAGAGTAGCCGAAGTAATTTAGGTGAATCTGGCATAGTTTGTTATGATTTGTACACCTTTTTTTGTAATTTTAAGATGATATGGTTTGGTTTGTTGTGGTAAGGGATAGTTGGGGGTGATTTACGGTAGCCGAAGTAATTTAGGTGATTCTGGTATAACTTGTAATGATTTTTAGCATTTTTTTGTAATTGTATAGTGATTGGGCTTAGTTTGTTGCTGTAAAGTGTAGTTGGGGGTGATTTTTGATATCCGAAGTAATTTAGGTGAGTTTGGCATAGTTTGCTATGGTTAGTAGCATTTTTTTGTAATTTAAAAGTGATTGGGTTTAGTTTGTTGTGGTAAGGGTTAGTTGGTGATTATTTAGAGTAGCCGAAGTGATTTAGGTGAGTCTGGCATAGTTTGTTATGATTTGTACACCTTTTTTTGTAATTTTAAAATGATATGGTTTGGGTTGTTGTGGTAAGGGATAGTTGGGGGTGATTTACGGTAGCCGAAGTAATTAAGGTGATTCTGGTATAGTTTGTTATGATTTTTAGAATTTTTTTGTAATTTTAAAGAGATTGGGCTTAGTTCGTTGTTGTAAAGTGTAGTTGGGGGTGATTTTTGATAGCCGAAGTAATTTAGGTGAGTTTGGCATAGTTTGCTATGGTTAGTAGCATTTTTTTGTAATTAAAAAGTGATTGGGTTTAGTTTGTTGTGGTAAGGGTTAGTTGGTGATGATTTATGGTAGCCGAAGTAATTTAGGTGAGTTTGGCATAGTTTGCTATGGTTACTGGCATTTTTTTGTAATTTAAAAGTGATTGGGTTTAGTTTGTTGTGGTAAGGGTTAGTTGGTGATGATTTAGAGTAGCCGAAGTAATTTAGGTGAGTCTGGCATAATTTGTTATGATTTGTACACCTTTTTTTGTAATTTTAAGATGATATGGTTTGGTTTGTTGTGGTAAGGGATAGTTGGAAGTGTTTTACCGTAGCCAAAGTAATTTAGGTGATTCTGGTATAGTTTGTTATGATTTTTAGCATTTTTTTGTAATTTTAAAGTGATTGAGCGTAGTTTGTTGCTGTAAAGTGTAGTTGGGGGTGATTTTTGATAGCCGAAGTAATTTTGGTGAGTTTGGCATAGTTTGCTAGGCTTAGTAGCATTTTCTTGTAATTTAAAAGTGATTGGGTTTAGTTTGTTGTGGTAAGGGTTAGTTGGTGATGATTTATGGTAGCCGAAGTAATTTAGGTGAGTTTGGCATAGTTTGCTATGGTTACTAACAATTTTTTGTAATTTAAAAGTGATTGGGTTTAGTTTGTTGTGGTAAGGGTTAGTTGGTGATGATTTAGTGTAGCCGAAGTAATTTAGTTGAGTCTGGCATAGTTTGTTATGATTTGTACACCTTTTTTTGTAATTTTAAGATGATATGGTTTGGTTTGTTGTGGTAAGAGATAGTTGGAAGTGATTTACGGTAGCCGAAGTAATTTAGGTGATTCTGGTAAAGTTTGTTATAATTTTTAGCATTTTTTTGTAATTTTAAAGTGATTGGGCTTAGTTCGTTGCTGTAAAGTGTAGTTGGGGGTGATTTTTGATAGCCGAAGTAATTTAAGTGAGTTTGGCATAGTTTGCTATGGTTACTAGCATTTTTTTGTAATTTAAAAGTGATTGGGATTAGTTTGTTGTGGTAAGGGTTAGTTGGTGATAATTTAGAGTAGCCGAAGTAATTTAGGTGAGTCTGGCATAATTTGTTATGATTTGTACACCTTTTTTTGTAATTTTAAGATGATATGGTTTGGTTTGTTGTGGTAAGGGATAGTTGGGGGTGATTTACGGTAGCCGAAGTAATTTAGGTGATTCTGGTATAGTTTGTTATGATTTTTAGCATTTTTTTGTAATTTTAAAGTGATTGGGCTTAGTTCGTTGCTGTAAAGTGTAGTTGGGGGTGATTTTTGATAGCCGAAGTAATTTAGGTGAGTTTGGCATAGTTTGCGATGGTTAGTAGCATTTTTTTGTAATTAAAAAGTGATTGGGTTTAGTTTGTTGTGGTAAGGGTTAGTTGGTGATGATTTATGGTAGCCGAAATAATTTTGGTGAGTCTGGCATAGTTTGATATGATTTGTACACCTTTTTTTGTAATTTTAAGATGATATGGTTTGGTTTGTTGTGGTAAGGGATAGTTGGGGGTGATTTACGGTAACTGAAGTAATTTAGGTGATTCTGGTATAGTTTGTTATGATTTTTAGCATTTTTTTGTAATTTTATAATGATTGGGCTTAGTTTGTTGCTGTAAAGTGTAGTTGGGGGTGATTTTTGATAGCCGAAGTAATTTTGGTGAGTTTGCATAGTTTGCTATGGTTAGTAGCATTTTTTTGTAATTTAAAAGTGATTGGGTTTAGTTTGTTGTGGTAAGGGTTAGTTGGTGATGATTTATGGTACCCGAAGTAATTTAGGTGAGTTTGGCATAGTTTGCTATGGTTACTAGCATTTTTTTGTAATTTAAAAGTGATTGGGTTTAGTTTGTTGTGGTAAGGGTTAGTTGGTGATGATTTAGAGTAGCCGAAGTAATTTAGGTGAGTCTGGCATAGTTTGTTATGATTAGTACACTTTTTTTTGTAATTTTAAGATGATATGGTTTGGCTTGTTGTGGTAAGGGATAGTTGGGGGTGATTTACGGTAGCCGAAGTAATTTAGGTGATTCTGGTATTGTTTGTTATGATTTTTAGCATTTTTTTATAATTTTAAAGTGATTGGGCTTAGTTTGTTGCTGTAAAGTGTAGTTGGGGTGATTTTTAATAGCCGAAGTAATTTCGGTGAGTTTGGCATAGTTTGCTATGGTTAGTAACATTTTTTTGTAATTTAAAACTGATTGGGTTTAGTTTGTTGTGGTAAGGGTTAGTTGGTGATGATTTATGGTAGCCGAAGTAATTTAGGTGAGTTTGGCATAGTTTGCTATGGTTACTAGCATTTTTTTGTTATTTAAAAGTGATTGGGTTTAGTTTGTTGTGGTAAGGGTTAGTTGGTGATGATTTAGAGTAGCCGAAGTAATTTAGGTGAATCTGGCATAGTTTGTTATGATTTGTACACCTTTTTTTGTAATTTTAAGATGATATGGTTTGGTTTGTTGTGGTAAGGGATAGTTGGGGGTGATTTACGGTAGCCGAAGTAATTTAGGTGATTCTGGTATAACTTGTAATGATTTTTAGCATTTTTTTGTAATTGTATTGTGATTGGGCTTAGTTTGTTGCTGTAAAGTGTAGTTGGTGGTGATTTTTGATATCCGAAGTAATTTAGGTGAGTTTGGCATAGTTTGCTATGGTTAGTAGCATTTTTTTGTAATTTAAAAGTGATTGGGTTTAGTTTGTTGTGGTAAGGGTTAGTTGGTGATTATTTAGAGTAGCCGAAGTGATTTAGGTGAGTCTGGCATAGTTTGTTATGATTTGTACACCTTTTTTTGTAATTTTAAAATGATATGGTTTGGGTTGTTGTGGTAAGGGATAGTTGGGGGTGATTTACGGTAGCCGAAGTAATTAAGGTGATTCTGGTATAGTTTGTTATGATTTTTAGCATTTTTTTGTAATTTTAAAGAGATTGGGCTTAGTTTGTTGCTGTAAAGTGTAGTTGGCTGTGATTTTTGATAGCCGAAGTAATTTAGGTGAGTTTGGCATAGTTTGCTATGGTTAATAGCATTTTTTTGTAATTTAAAAGTGATTGGGTTTAGTTTGTTGTGGTAAGGGTTAATTGGTGATGATTTATGGTAGCCGAAATAATTTAGGTGAGTTTGACATAGTTTGCTATGTTTACTAGCATTTTTTTTGTAATTTAAAAATGATTGGGTTTAGTTTGTTGTTTGTGGTAAGGGTTAGTTGGTGATGATCTAAAGTAGCCAAAGTAATTTAGGTGAGTCTGGCATAGTTTGTGATGATTTGTACATCTCTTTTGTAATTTTAAGATGATATTTTTTGGTTTGTTGTGGTAAGGGATAGTGGGGGGTGATTTACGGTATCCGAAGTAATTTAGGTGAGTTTGGCATAGTTTGCTATGGTTACTAGCATTTTTTTGTAATTTAAAAATGATTGGGTTTAGTTTGTTGTGGTAAGGTTTAGTTGGTGTTGATTTAAAGTGGCCGAAGTAATTTAGGTGAGTCTGGCATAGTTTGTTATGATTTGTACACCTTTTTTGTAATTTTAAGATGATATTTTTTGGTTTGTTGTGGTAAGGGATAGTTGGGGGTGATTTACGGTATCCGAAGTAATTTAGGTGATTCTGGTATAGTTTGTTATTATTTTTAGCATTTTTTTGTAATTTTAAAGTGATTGGGCTTAGTTTGTTGCTGTAAAGTGTAGTTGAGGGTGATTTTTGATAGCCGAAGTAATTTAGGTGAGTTTGGCATAGTTTGCTATGGTTAGTAGCATTTTTTTGTAATTTAAAAGTGATTGGGTTTAGTTTGTTGTGGTAAGGGATAGTTGGTAATCATTTATGGTAGCCGAAGTAATTTAAGTGAGTTTGGCATAGTTTGCTATGGTTACTAGCATTTTTTTGTAATTTAAAAGTGATTGGGTTTAGTTTGTTTTGGTAAGGGTTAGTTGGTGATGATTTATGGTAGCCGAAGTAATTTAGGCGAGTTTGGCATAGTTTGCTATGGTTACTAGCATTTTTTGTAATTTAAAAGTGATTGGGTTTAGTTTGTTGTGGTAAGGGTTAGTTGGTGATGATTTAGAGTAGCCGAAATAATTTTGGTGAGTCTGGCATAGTTTGTTATGATTTGTACACCTTTTTTTGTAATTTTAAGATGATATGGTTTGGTTTGTTGTGGTAAGGGATAGTTGGGGGTGATTTACGGTAGCTGAAGTAATTTAGGTGATTCTGGTATAGTTTGTTATGATTTTTAGCATTTTTTTGTAATTTTATAATGATTGGGCTTAGTTTGTTGCTGTAAAGTGTAGTTGGGGGTGATTTTTGATAGCCGAAGTAATTTAGGTGAGTTTGGCATAGTTTGCTATGGTTAATAGCATTTTTTTGTAATTTAAAAGTGATTGGGTTTAGTTTGTTGTGGTAAGGGTTAATTGGTGATGATTTATGGTAGCCGAAGTAATTTAGGTGAGTTTGACATAGTTTGCTATGTTTACTAGCATTTTTTTTGTAATTTAAAAATGATTGGGTTTAGTTTGTTGTGGTAAGGGTTAGTTGGTGATGATCTAAAGTAGCCAAAGTAATTTAGGTGAGTCTGGCATAGTTTGTGATGATTTGTACACCTCTTTTGTAATTTTAAGATGATATTTTTTGGTTTGTTGTGGTAAGGGATAGTGGGGGGTGATTTACGGTATCCGAAGTAATTTAGGTGAGTTTGGCATAGTTAGCTATGGTTACTAGCATTTTTTTGTAATTTAAAAGTGATTGGATTTAGTTTGTTGTGGTAAGGGTTAGTTGGTGATGATTTATGGTAGCCGAAGTAATTTAGGTGAGTTTGGCATAGTTTGCTATGGTTACTAGCATTTTTTTGTAATTTAAAAATGATTGGGTTTAGTTTGTTGTGGTAAGGGTTAGTTGGTGTTGATTTAAAGTAGCCGAAGTAATTTAGGTGAGTCTGGCATAGTTTGTTATGATTTGTACACCTTTTTTGTAATTTTAAGATGATATTTTTTGGTTTGTTGTGGTAAGGGATAGTTGGGGGTGATTTACGGTATCCGAAGTAATTTAGGTGATTCTGGTATAGTTTGTTATGATTTTTAGCATTTTTTTGTAATTTTAAAGTGATTGGGCTTAGTTTGTTGCTGTAAAGTGTAGTTGAGGGTGATTTTTGATAGCCGAAGTAATTTAGGTGAGTTTGGCATAGTTTGCTATTGTTAGTAGCATTTTTTTGTAATTTAAAAGTGATTGGGTTTAGTTTGTTGTGGTAAGGGATAGTTGGTGATCATTTATGGTAGCCGAAGTAATTTAAGTGAGTTTGGCATAGTTTGCTATGGTTACTAGCATTTTTTTGTAATTTAAAAGTGATTGGGTTTAGTTTGTTTTGGTAAGGGTTAGTTGGTGATGATTTATGGTAGCCGAAGTAATTTAGGCGAGTTTGGCATAGTTTGCTATGGTTACTAGCATTTTTTGTAATTTAAAAGTGATTGGGTTTAGTTTGTTGTGGTAAGGGTTAGTTGGTGATGATTTAGAGTAGCCGAAATAATTTTGGTGAGTCTGGCATAGTTTGTTATGATTTGTACACGTTTTTTTGTAATTTTAAGATGATATGGTTTGGCTTGTTGTGGTAAGGGATAGTTGGGGGTGATTTACGGTAGCTGAAGTAATTTAGGTGATTCTGGTATAGTTTGTTATGATTTTTAGCATTTTTTTGTAATTTTATAATGATTGGGCTTAGTTTGTTGCTGTAAAGTGTAGTTGGGGGTGATTTTTGATAGCCGAAGTAATTTAGGTGAGTTTGGCATAGTTTGCTATGGTTAGTAGCATTTTTTTGTAATTAAAAAGTGATTGGGTTTAGTTTGTTGTGGTAAGGGTTAGTTGGTGATGATTTATGGTAGCCGAAGTAATTTAGGTGAGTTTGGCATAGTTTGCTATGGTTACTGGCATTTTTTTGTAATTTAAAAGTGATTGGGTTTAGTTTGTTGTGGTAAGGGTTAGTTGGTGATGATTTAGTGTAGCCGAAGTAATTTAGGTGAGTCTGGCATAGTTTGTTATGATTTGTACACCTTTTTTTGTAATTTTAAGATGATATGGTTTGGTTTGTTGTGGTAAGGGATAGTTGGGAGTGATTTACGGTAGCCGAAGTAATTTAGGTGATTCTGGTATTGTTTGTTATGATTTTTAGCATTTTTTTGTAATTTTAAAGTGATTGGGCTTAGTTTGTTGCTGTAAAGTGTAGTTGGGGGTGATTTTTGATAGCCGAAGTAATTTTGGTGAGTTTGGCATAGTTTGCTATGGTTAGTAGCATTTTTTTGTAATTTAAAAGTGATTGGGTTTAGTTTGTTGTGGTAAGGGTTAGTTGGTGATGATTTATGGTACCCGAAGTAATTTAGGTGAGTTTGGCATAGTTTGCTATGGTTACTGGCTTTTTTTTGTAATTTAAAAGTGATTGGGTTTAGTTTGTTGTGGTAAGGGTTAGTTGGTGATGATTTAGAGTAGCCGAAGTAATTTAGGTGAGTCTGGCATAGTTTGTTATGATTAGTACACTTTTTTTTGTAATTTTAAGATGATATGGTTTGGCTTGTTGTGGTAAGGGATAGTTGGGGGTGATTTACGGTAGCCGAAGTAATTTAGGTGATTCTGGTATAGTTTGTTATAATTTTTAGCATTTTTTTGTAATTTTAAAGTGATTGGGCTTAGTTTGTTGCTGTAAAGTGTAGTTGGGGGTGATTTTTGATAGCCGAAGTAATTTCGGTGAGTTTGGCATAGTTTGCTATGGTTAGTAACATTTTTTTGTAATTTAAAACTGATTGGGTTTATTTTGTTGTGGTAAGGGTTAGTTGGTGATGATTTATGGTAGCCGAAGTAATTTAGTTGAGTTTGGCATAGTTTGCTATGGTTACTAGCATTTTTTTGTTATTTAAAAGTGATTGGGTTTAGTTTGTTGTGGTAAGGGTTAGTTGGTGATGATTTAGAGTAGCCGAAGTAATTTAGGTGAATCTGGCATAGTTTGTTATGATTTGTACACCTTTTTTTGTAATTTTAAGATGATATGGTTTGGTTTGTTGTGGTAAGGGATAGTTGGGGGTGATTTACGGTAGCCGAAGTAATTTAGCTGATTCTGGTATAACTTGTAATGATTTTTAGCATTTTTTTGTAATTGTATAGTGATTGGGCTTAGTTTGTTGCTGTAAAGTGTAGTTGGGGGTGATTTTTGATATCCGAAGTAATTTAGGTGAGTTTGGCATAGTTTGCTATGGTTAGTAGCATTTTTTTGTAATTTAAAAGTGATTGGGTTTAGTTTTTTGTGGTAAGGGTTGGTTGGTGATTATTTAGAGTAGCCGAAGTGATTTAGGTGAGTCTGGCATAGTTTGTTATGAATTGTACACCTTTTTTTGTAATTTTAAAATGATATGGTTTGGTTTGTTGTGGTAAGGGATAGTTGGGGGTGATTTACGGTAGCCGAAGTAATTAAGGTGATTCTGGTATAGTTTGTTATGATTTTTAGCATTTTTTTGTAATTTTAAAGAGATTGGGCTTAGTTTGTTGCTGTAAAGTGTAGTTGGCTGTGATTTTTGATAGCCGAAGTAATTTAGGTGAGTTTGGCATAGTTTGCTATGGTTAATAGCATTTTTTTGTAATTTAAAAGTGATTGGGTTTAGTTTGTTGTGGTAAGGGTTAATTGGTGATGATTTATGGTAGCCGAAGTAATTTAGGTGAGTTTGACATAGTTTGCTATGTTTACTAGCATTTTTTTTGTAATTTAAAAATGATTGGGTTTAGTTTGTTGTGGAAAGGGTTAGTTGGTGATGATTTAAAGTAGCCAAAGTAATTTAGGTGAGTCTGGCATAGTTTGTTATGATTTGTACACCTCTTTTGTAATTTTAAGATGATATTTTTTGGTTTGTTGTGGTAAGGGATAGTGGGGGGTGATTTACGGTATCCGAAGTAATTTAGGTGATTCTGGTATAGTTTGTTATGATTTTTAGCATTTTTTTTGTAATTTTAAAATTATTGGGCTTAGTTTGTTGTGGTAAGGGATAGTTGGTGATCATTTATGGTAGCCGAAGTAATTTAGGTGAGTTTGGCATAGTTTGCTATGGTTACTAGCATTTTTTTTGTAATTTAAAAATGATTGGGTTTAGTTTGTTGTGGTAAGGGTTAGTTGGTGTTGATTTAAAGTAGCCGAAGTAATTTAGGTGAGTCTGGCATAGTTTGTTATGATTTGTACACCTTTTTTGTAATTTTAAGATGATATTTTTTGGTTTGTTGTGGTAAGGGATAGTTGGGGGTGATTTACGGTATCCGAAGTAATTTAGGTGATTCTGGTATAGTTTGTTATGATTTTTAGCATTTTTTTGTAATTTTAAAGTGATTGGGCTTAGTTTGTTGCTGTAAAGTGTAGTTGGGGGTGATTTTTGATAGCCGAAGTAATTTAGGTGAGTTTGGCATAGTTTGCTATGGTTGGTAGCATTTTTTTGTAATTTAAAAGTGATTGGGTTTAGTTTGTTGTGGTAAGGGATAGTTGGTGATCATTTATGGTAGCCGAAGTAATTTAAGTGAGTTTGGCATAGTTTGCTATGGTTACTAGCATTTTTTTGTAATTTAAAAGTGATTGGGTTTAGTTTGTTGTGGTAAGGGTTAGTTGGTGATGATTTAGAGTACCCGAAGTAATTTAGGTGAGTCTGACATAGTTTGTTATGATTTGTACACCTTTTTTTGTAATTTTAAGATGATATGGTTTGGTTTGTTGTGGTAAGGGATAGTTGAGGGTGATTTACGGTAACCGAAGTAATTTAGGTGATTCTTGTATAGTTTGTTATGATTTTTAGCATTTTTTTGTAATTTTAAAGTGATTGGGCTTAGTCTGTTGCTGTAAAGTGTAGTTGGGGGTGATTTTTGATAGCCGAAGTAATTTAGGTGAGTTTTGCATAGTTTGCTATGGTTAGTAGCATTTTTTTGTAATTTAAAAGTGATTGGGTTTAGTTTGTTGTGGTAAGGGTTAGTTGGTGATGATTTAGAGTAGCCGAAGTAATTTAGGTGAGTCTGGCATAGTTTGTTATGATTTGTACACCTTTTTTTGTAATTTTAAGATGATATGGTTTGGTTTGTTGTGGTAAGGGATAGTTTGGGGTGATTTACGGTAGCCGAAGTAATTTAGGTGATTCTGGTAGAGTTTGGTATGATTTTTAGCATTTTTTCGTAATTTTAAAGTGATTGGGCTTAGTTTGTTGCTGTAAAGTGTAGTTGGAAGTGATTTTTGATAGCCGAAGTAATTTAGGTGAGTTTGGCATAGTTTGCTATGGTTAGTAGCATTTTTTTGTAATTTAAAAGCGATTGGGTTTAGTTTGTTGTTGTAAGGGTTAGTTGGTGATGGTTTATGGTAGCCGAAGTAATTTAGGTGAGTTTGGCATAGTTTGCTATGGTTACTAGCATTTTTTTGTAATTTAAAAGTGATTGGGTTTAGTTTGTTGTGGTAAGGGTTAGTTGGTGATTATTTAGAGTAGCCGAAATAATTTTGGTGAGTCTGGCATAGTTTGTTATGATTTGTACACCTTTTTTTGTAATTTTAAGATGATATGGTTTGGTTTGTTGTTGTAAGGGATAGTTGGGGGTGATTTACGGTAGCTGAAGTAATTTAGGTGATTCTGGTATAGTTTGTAATGATTTTTGCATTTTTGTAATTTTATAATGATTGGGCTTAGTTTGTTGCTGTAAAGTGTAGTTGGGGGTGATTTTTGATAGCCGAAGTAATTTAGGTGAGTTTGGCATAGTTTGCTATGGTTAGTAGCATTTTTTTGTAATTAAAAAGTGATTGGGTTTAGTTTGTTGTGGTAAGGGTTAGTTGGTGATGATTTATGGTAGCCGAAGTAATTTAGGTGAGTTTGGCATAGTTTGCAATGGTTACTAGCATTTTTTTGTAATATAAAAGTGATTGGGTTTAGCTTGTTGTGGTAAGGGTTAGTTGGTGATGATTTATGGTAGCCGAAGTAATTTAGGTGAGTTTGGCATAGTTTGCTATGGTTGGTAGCATTTTTTTGTAATTTAAAAGTGATTGGGTTTAGTTTGTTGTGGTAAGGGATAGTTGGTGATCATTTATGGTAGCCGAAGTAATTTAAGTGAGTTTGGCATAGTTTGCTATGGTTACTAGCATTTTTTTGTAATTTAAAAGCGATTGGGTTTAGTTTGTTGTGGTAAGGGTTAGTTGGTGATGATTTAGAGTACCCGAAGTAATTTAGGTGAGTCTGGCATAGTTTTTTATGGTTTGTACACGTTTTTTTGTAATTTTAAGATCATATGGTTTGGGTTGTTGTGGTAAGGGATAGTTGGGGGTGATTTACGGTAGCCGAAGTAATTTAGGTGATTCTGGTATAGTTTGTTATGATTTTTAGCATTTTTTGTAATTTTAAAGTGATTGGGCTTAGTCTGTTGCTGTAAAGTGTAGTTGGGGGTGATTTTTGATAGCCGAAGTAATTTAGGTGAGTTTTGCATAGTTTGCTATGGTTAGTAGCATTTTTTTGTAATTTAAAAGTGATTGGGTTTAGTTTGTTGTGGTAAGGGTTAGTTGGTGATGATTTAGAGTAGCCGAAGTAATTTAGGTGAGTCTGGTATAGTTTGTTATGATTTTTAGCATTTTTTTGTAATTTTAAAGTGATTGGGCTTAGTTTGTTGCTGTAAAGTGTAGTTGGGGGTGATTTTTGATAGCCGAAGTAATTTAGGTGAGTTTGGCATAGTTTGCTGTGGTTGGTAGCATTTTTTTGTAATTTAAAAGTGATTGGGTTTAGTTTGTTGTGGTAAGGGATAGTTGGTGATCATTTATGGTAGCCGAAGTAATTTAAGTGAGTTTGGCATAGTTTGCTATGGTTACTAGCATTTTTTTGTAATTTAAAAGTGATTGGGTTTAGTTTGTTGTGGTAAGGGTTAGTTGGTGATGATTTAGAGTACCCGAAGTAATTTAGGTGAGTCTGGCATAGTTTGTTATGGTTTGTACACGTTTTTTTGTAATTTTAAGATCATATGGTTTGGGTTGTTGTGGTAAGGGATAGTTGGGGGTGATTTACGGTAGCCGAAGTAATTTAGGTGATTCTGGTATAGTTTGTTATGATTTTTAGCATTTTTTGTAATTTTAAAGTGACTGGGCTTAGAATGTTGCTGTAAAGTGTAGTTGGCGGTGATTTTTGATAGCCGAAGTAATTTAGGTGAGTTTGGCATAGTTTGATATGGTTAGTAGCATTTTTTTGTAATTTAAAAGTGATTGGGTTTAGTTTGTTGTAGTAAGGGTTAGTTGGTGATGAATTAGAGTAGCCGAAGTAATTTAGGTGAGTCTGGCATAGTTTGTTATGATTTGTACACCTTTTTTTGTAATTTTAAGATGATATGGTTTGGTTTGTTGTGGTAAGGGATAGTTGAGGGTGATTTACGGTAGCCGAAGTAATTTAGGTGATTCTGGTATAGTTTGTTATGATTTTTAGCATTTTTTGTAATTTTAAAGTGATTGGGCTTAGTCTGTTGCTGTAAAGTGTAGTTGGCGGTGATTTTTGATAGCCGAAGTAATTTAGGTGAGTTTGGCATAGTTTGATATGGTTAGTAGCATTTTTTTGTAATTTAAAAGTGATTGGGTTTAGTTTGTTGTAGTAAGGGTTAGTTGGTGATGAATTAGAGTAGCCGAAGTAATTTAGGTGAGTCTGGCATAGTTTGTTATGATTTGTACACCTTTTTTTGTAATTTTAAGATGATATGGTTTGGTTTGTTGTGGTAAGGGATAGTTGGGGGTGATTTACGGTAGCTGAAGTAATTTAGGTGATTCTGGTATAGTTTGTTATGATTTTTGCATTTTTGTAATTTTATAATGATTGGGCTTAGTTTGTTGCTGTAAAGTGTAGTTGGGGGTGATTTTTGATAGCCGAAGTAATTTAGGTGAGTTTGGCATAGTTTGCTATGGTTAGTAGCATTTTTTTGTAATTAAAAAGTGATTGGGTTTAGTTTGTTGTGGTAAGGGTTAGTTGGTGATGATTTATGGTAGCCGAAGTAATTTAGGTGAGTTTGGCATAGTTTGCAATGGTTACTAGCATTTTTTTGTAATATAAAAGTGATTGGGTTTAGCTTGTTGTGGTAAGGGTTAGTTGGTGATGATTTATGGTAGCCGAAGTAATTTAGGTGAGTTTGGCATAGTTTGCTATGGTTGGTAGCATTTTTTTGTAATTTAAAAGTGATTGGGTTTAGTTTGTTGTGGTAAGGGATAGTTGGTGATCATTTATGGTAGCCGAAGTAATTTAAGTGAGTTTGGCATAGTTTGCTATGGTTACTAGCATTTTTTTGTAATTTAAAAGCGATTGGGTTTAGTTTGTTGTGGTAAGGGTTAGTTGGTGATGATTTAGAGTACCCGAAGTAATTTAGGTGAGTCTGGCATAGTTTGTTATGGTTTGTACACGTTTTTTTGTAATTTTAAGATCATATGGTTTGGGTTGTTGTGGTAAGGGATAGTTGGGGGTGATTTACGGTAGCCGAAGTAATTTAGGTGATTCTGGTATAGTTTGTTATGATTTTTAGCATTTTTTGTAATTTTAAAGTGATTGGGCTTAGTCTGTTGCTGTAAAGTGTAGTTGGGGGTGATTTTTGATAGCCGAAGTAATTTAGGTGAGTTTTGCATAGTTTGCTATGGTTAGTAGCATTTTTTTGTAATTTAAAAGTGATTGGGTTTAGTTTGTTGTGGTAAGGGTTAGTTGGTGATGATTTAGAGTAGCCGAAGTAATTTAGGTGAGTCTGGTATAGTTTGTTATGATTTTTAGCATTTTTTTGTAATTTTAAAGTGATTGGGCTTAGTTTGTTGCTGTAAAGTGTAGTTGGGGGTGATTTTTGATAGCCGAAGTAATTTAGGTGAGTTTGGCATAGTTTGCTGTGGTTGGTAGCATTTTTTTGTAATTTAAAAGTGATTGGGTTTAGTTTGTTGTGGTAAGGGATAGTTGGTGATCATTTATGGTAGCCGAAGTAATTTAAGTGAGTTTGGCATAGTTTGCTATGGTTACTAGCATTTTTTTGTAATTTAAAAGTGATTGGGTTTAGTTTGTTGTGGTAAGGGTTAGTTGGTGATGATTTAGAGTACCCGAAGTAATTTAGGTGAGTCTGGCATAGTTTGTTATGGTTTGTACACGTTTTTTTGTAATTTTAAGATCATATGGTTTGGGTTGTTGTGGTAAGGGATAGTTGGGGGTGATTTACGGTAGCCGAAGTAATTTAGGTGATTCTGGTATAGTTTGTTATGATTTTTAGCATTTTTTGTAATTTTAAAGTGACTGGGCTTAGAATGTTGCTGTAAAGTGTAGTTGGCGGTGATTTTTGATAGCCGAAGTAATTTAGGTGAGTTTGGCATAGTTTGATATGGTTAGTAGCATTTTTTTGTAATTTAAAAGTGATTGGGTTTAGTTTGTTGTAGTAAGGGTTAGTTGGTGATGAATTAGAGTAGCCGAAGTAATTTAGGTGAGTCTGGCATAGTTTGTTATGATTTGTACACCTTTTTTTGTAATTTTAAGATGATATGGTTTGGTTTGTTGTGGTAAGGGATAGTTGAGGGTGATTTACGGTAGCCGAAGTAATTTAGGTGATTCTTGTATAGTTTGTTATAATTTTTAGCATTTTTTTGTAATTTTAAAGTGATTGGGCTTAGTCTGTTGCTGTAAAGTGTAGTTGGGGGTGATTTTTGATAGCCGAAGTAATTTAGGTGAGTTTTGCATAGTTTGCTATGGTTAGTAGCATTTTTTTGTAATTTAAAAGTGATTGGGTTTAGTTTGTTGTGGTATGAGTTAGTTGGTGATGATTTAGAGTAGCCGAAGTAATTTAGGTGAGTCTGGCATAGTTTGTTATGATTTGTACACCTTTTTTTGTAATTTTAAGATGATATGGTTTGGTTTGTTGTGGTAAGGGATAGTTGGGGGTGATTTACGGTAGCCGAAGTAATTTAGGTGATTCTGGTATAGTTTGGTATGATTTTTAGCATTTTTTCGTAATTTTAAAGTGATTGGGCTTAGTTTGTTGCTGTAAAGTGTAGTTAGGGGTGATTTTTGATAGCCGAAGTAATTTAGGTGAGTTTGGCATAGTTTGCTATGGTTAGTAGCATTTTTTTGTAATTTAAAAGCGATTGGGTTTAGTTTGTTGTTGTAAGGGTTAGTTGGTGATGATTTATGGTAGCCGAAGTAATTTAGGTGAGTTTGGCATAGTTTGCTATGGTTACTAGCATTTTTTTGTAATTTAAAAGTGATTGGGTTAAGTTTGTTGTGGTAAGGGTTAGTTGGTGATGATTTAGTGTAGCCGAAATAATTTTGGTGAGTCTGGCATAGTTTGTTATGATTTGTACACTTTTTTTTGTAATTTTAAGATGATATGGTTTGGTTTGTTGTGGTAAGGGATAGTTGGGGGTGATTTACGGTAGCTGAAGTTATTTAGGTGATTCTGGTATAGTTTGTTATGATTTTTGCATTTTTTTGTAATTTTATAATGATTGGGCTTAGTTTGTTGCTGTAAAGTGTAGTTGGGTGTGATTTTTGATAGCCGAAGTAATTTAGGTGAGTTTGGCATAGTTTGCTATGGTTAGTAGCATTTTTTTGTAATTAAAAAGTGATTGGGTTTAGTTTGTTGTGGTAAGGGTTAGTTGGTGATGATTTATGGTAGCCGAAGTAATTTAGGTGAGTTTGGCATAGTTTGCTATGGTTACTGGCATTTTTTTGTAATTTAAAAGTGATTGGGTTTAGTTTGTTGTGGTAAGGGTTAGTTGGTGATGATTTAGTGTAGCCGAAGTAAATTAGGTGAGTCTGGCATAGTTTGTTATGATTTGTACACCTTTTTTTGTAATTTTAAGATGATATGGTTTGGTTTGTTGTGGTAAGGGATAGTTGGGAGTGATTTACGGTAGCCGAAGTAATTTAGGTGATTCTGGTATTGTTTGTTATGATTTTTAGCATTTTTTTGTAATTTAAAGTGATTGGGCTTAGTTTGTTGCTGTAAAGTGTTGTTGGGGGTGATTTTTGATAGCCGAAGTAATTTTGGTGAGTTTGGCATAGTTTGCTATGGTTAGTAGCATTTTTTTGTAATTTTAAAGTGATTGGGTTTAGTTTGTTGTGGTAAGGGTTAGTTGGTGATGATTTATGGTACCCGAAGTAATTTAGGTGAGTTTGGCATAGTTTGCTATGGTTACTAGCTTTTTTTTGTAATTTAAAAGTGATTGGGTTTAGTTTGTTGTGGTAAGGGTTAGTTGGTGATGATTTAGAGTAGCCGAAGTAATTTAGGTGAATCTGGCATAGTTTCTTATGATTAGTACACTTTTTTTTGTAATTTTAAGATGATATGGTTTGGCTTGTTGTGGTAAGGGATAGTTGGGGGTGATTTACGGTAGCCGAAATAATTTAGGTGATTCTGGTATAGTTTGTTATAATTTTTAGCATTTTTTTGTAATTTTAAAGTGATTGGGCTTAGTTTGTTGCTGTAAAGTGTAGTTGGGGGTGATTTTTGATAGCCGAAGTAATTTCGGTTAGTTTGGCATAGTTTGCTATGGTTAGTAACATTTTTTTGTAATTTAAAACTGATTGGGTTTAGTTTGTTGTGGTAAGGGTTAGTTGGTGATGATTTTTGGTAGCCGAAGTAATTTAGGTGAATCTGGCATAGTTTGTTATGATTTGTACACCTTTTTTTGTAATTTTAAGATGATATGGTTTGGTTTGTTGTGGTAA
This sequence comes from Eledona agricola, assembly GCA_964023215.1. Lineage (NCBI taxonomy): Eukaryota > Metazoa > Arthropoda > Insecta > Coleoptera > Tenebrionidae > Eledona > Eledona agricola. The sequence continues at coordinate 1,397,814 of CAXIEJ010000203.1, read as the reverse complement.
GGGATAGTTGGGGTGATTTACGGTAGTCGAAGTAATTTAGGTGATTCTGGTATAACTTGTAATGATTTTTAGCATTTTTTTGTAATTGTATAGTGATTGGGTTTAGTTTGTTGCTGTAAAGTGTAGTTGGGGGTGATTTTTGATATCCGAAGTAATTTAGGTGAGTTTGGCATAGTTTGCTATGGTTAGTAGCATTTTTTTGTAATTTAAAAGTGATTGGGTTTAGTTTGTTGTGGTAAGGGTTAGTTGGTGATTATTTAGAGTAGCCGAAGTGATTTAGGTGAGTCTGGCATAGTATGTTATGATTTGTACACCTTTTTTTGTAATTTTAAAATGATATGGTTTGGTTTGTTGTGGTAAGGGATAGTTGGGGGTGATTTACGGTAGCCGAAGTAATTAAGGTGATTCTGGTATAGTTTGTTATGATTTTTAGCATTTTTTTGTAATTTTAAAGAGATTGGGCTTAGTTTGTTGCTGTAAAGTGTAGTTGGCTGTGATTTTTGATAGCCGAAGTAATTTAGGTGAGTTTGGCATAGTTTGCTATGGTTAATAGCATTTTTTTGTAATTTAAAAGTGATTGGGTTTAGTTTGTTGTGGTAAGGGTTAATTGGTGACGATTTATGGTAGCCGAAGTAATTTAGGTGAGTTTGACATAGTTTGCTATGTTTACTAGCATTTTTTTTGTAATTTAAAAATGATTGGGTTTAGTTTGTTGTGGTAAGGGTTATTTGGTGATGATTTAAAGTAGCCAAAGTAATTTAGGTGAGTCTGGCATAGTTTGTTATGATTTGTACACCTCTTTTGTAATTTTAAGATGATATTTTTTGGTTTGTTGTGGTAAGGGATAGTGGGGGGTGATTTACGGTATCCGAAGTAATTTAGGTGATTCTGGTATAGTTTGTTATGATTTTTAGCATTTTTTTGTAATTTCAAAGTGATTGGGCCTAGTTTGTTGTGGTAAGGGATAGTTGGTGATCATTTATGGTAGCCGAAGTAATTTAGGTGAGTTTGGCATAGTTTGCTATGGTTACTAGCATTTTTTTGTAATTTAAAAGTGATTGGATTTAGTTTGTTGTGGTAAGGGTTAGTTGGTGATGATTTATAGTAGCCGAAGTAATTTAGGTGAGTTTGGCATAGTTTGCTATGGTTACTAGCATTTTTTTTGTAATTTAAAAATGATTGGGTTTAGTTTGTTGTGGTAAGGGTTAATTGGTGTTGATTTAAAGTAGCCGAAGTAATTTAGGTGAGTCTGGCATAGTTTGTTATGATTTGTACACCTTTTTTGTAATTTTAAGATGATATTTTTTGGTTTGTTGTGGTAGGGGATAGTTGGGGGTGATTTACGGTATCCGAAGTAATTTAGGTGATTCTGGTATAGTTTGTTATGATTTTTAGCATTTTTTTGTAATTTTAAAGTGATTGGGCTTAGTTTGTTGCTGTAAAGTGTAGTTGGGGGTGATTTTTGATAGCCGAAGTAATTTAGGTGAGTTTGGCATAGTTTGCTATGGTTAGTAGCATTTTTTTGTAATTTAAAAATGATTGGGTTTAGTTTGTTGTGGTAAGGGATAGTTGGTGATCATTTATGGTAGCCGAAGTAATTTAAGTGAGTTTGGCATAGTTTGCTATGGTTACTAGCATTTTTTTGTAATTTAAAAGTGATTGGGTTTAGTTTGTTGTGGTAAGGGTTAGTTGGTGATGAATTAGAGTAGCCGAAGTAATTTAGGTGAGTCTGGCATAGTTTGTTATGATTTGTACACTTTTTTTTGTAATTTAGGATGATATGGTTTGGTTTGTTGTGGTAAGGGATAGTTGAGGGTGATTTACGGTAGCCGAAGTAATTTAGGTGATTCTTGTATAGTTTGTTATGATTTTTAGCATTTTTTTGTAATTTTAAAGTGATTGGGCTTAGTCTGTTGCTGTAAAGTGTAGTTGGGGGTGATTTTTGATAGCCGAAGTAATTTAGGTGAGTTTGGCATAGTTTGCTATGGTTAGTAGCATTTTTTTGTAATTTAAAAGTGATTGGGTTTAGTTTGTTGTGGTAAGGGATAGTTGGTGATCATTTATGGTAGCCGAAGTAATTTAAGTGAGTTTGGCATAGTTTGCTATGGTTACTAGCATTTTTTTGTAATTTAAAAGTGATTGGGTTTAGTTTGTTGTGGTAAGGGTTAGTTGGTGATGAATTAGAGTAGCCGAAGTAATTTAGGTGAGTCTGGCATAGTTTGTTATGATTTGTACACCTTTTTTTGTAATTAATATGATATGGTTTGGTTTGTTGTGGTAAGGGATAGTTGAGGGTGATTTACGGTAGCCGAAGTAATTTAGGTGATTCTTGTATAGTTTGTTATGATTTTTAGCATTTTTTTGTAATTTTAAAGTGATTGGGCTTAGTCTGTTGCTGTAAAGTGTAGTTGGGGGTGATTTTTGATAGCCGAAGTAATTTAGGTGAGTTTTGCATAGTTTGCTATGGTTAGTAGCATTTTTTTGTAATTTAAAAGTGATTGGGTTTAATTTGTTGTGGTAAGGGTTAGTTGGTGATGATTTAGAGTAGCCGAAGTAATTTAGGTGAGTCTGGCATAGTTTGTTATGATTTGTACACCTTTTTTTGTAATTTTAAGATGATATGGTTTGGTTTGTTGTGGTAAGGGATAGTTGGGGGTGATTTACGGTAGCCGAAGTAATTTAGGTGATTCTGGTATAATTTGGTATGATTTTTAGAATTTTTTTGTAATTTTAAAGTGATTGGGCTTAGTTTGTTGCTGTAAAGTGTAGTTGGGGGTGATTTTTGATAGCCGAAGTAATTTAGGTGAGTTTGGCATAGTTTGCTATGGTTAGTAGCATTTTTTTGTAATTTAAAAGCGATTGGGTTTAGTTTGTTGTTGTAAGGGTTAGTTGGTGATGATTTATGGTACCCGAAGTAATTTAGGTGAGTTTGGCATAGTTTGCTATGGTTACTAGCATTTTTTTGTAATTTAAAAGTGATTGGGTGTAGTTTGTTGTGGTAAGGGTTGGTTGGTGATGATTTAGAGTAGCCGAAGTAATTTAGGTGAGTCTGGCATAGTTTGTTATGATTTGTACACCTTTTTTTGTAATTTTAAGATGATATGGTTTGGTTTGTTGTGGTAAGGGATAGTTGGGGGTGATTTACGTTAACCGAAATAATTTAGGTGATTCTGGTAGAGTTTGTTATGATTTTTAGCATTTTTTTGTAATTTTAAAGTAATTGGGCTTAGTTTGTTGCTGTAAAGTGTAGTTGGGGGTGATTTTAGTTAGCCGAAGTAATTTAGGTGAGTTTGGCATAGTTTGCTATGGTTAGTAGCATTTTTTTGTAATTTAAAAGTGATTGGGTTTAGTTTGTTGTGGTAAGGGTTAGTTGGTGATTATTTAGAGTAGCCGAAGTAATTTAGGTGAGTCTGGCATAGTTTGTTATGATTGGTACATCTTTTTTTGTAATTTTAAAATGATATGGTTTGGTTTGTTGTTGTAAGGGATAGTTGGGGGTGATTTACGGTAGCCGAAGTAATTTAGGTGATTCTGGTATAGTTTGTTATGATTTTTAGCATTTTTTTGTAATTTTAAAGAAATTGGGCTTAGTTTGTTGCTGTAAAGTGTAGTTGGATGTGATTTTTGATAGCCGAAGTAATTTAGGTGAGTTTGGCATAGTTTGCTATGGTTAATAGCATTTTTTTGTAATATAAAAGTGATTGGGTTTAGTTTGTTGTGGTAAAGGTTAGTTGGTGATGATTTAAAGTAGCCGAAGTAATTTAGGTGAGTCTGGCATAGTTTGTTATGATTTGTACACTTTTTTTGTAATTTTAAGATGATATTTTTTGGTTTGTTGTGGTAAGGGATAGTTGGGGGTGATTTACGGTATCCGAAGTAATTTAGGTGGTTCTGGTATAGTTTGTTATGATTGTTAGAATTTGTTGTAATTTTAAAGTGATTGGGCTTAGTTTGTTGCTGTAAAGTGTAGTTGGGGGTGATTTTTGATAGCCGAAGTAATTTAGGTGAGTTTGGCATAGTTTGCTATGGTTAGTAGCGTTTTCTTGTAATTTAAAAGTGATTGGGTTTAGTTTGTTGTGGTAAGGGATAGTTGGTGATCATTTATGGTAGCCGAAGTAATTTAGGTGAGTTTGGCATAGTTTGCTATGGTTACTAGCATTTTTTTGTAATTTAAAAGTGATTGGGTTTAGTTTGTTGTGGTAAGGGTTAGTTGGTGATGATTTAGAGTAGCCGAAGTAATTTAGGTGAGTCTGGCATAGTTTGTTATGATTTGTACACCTTTTTTGTAATTTTAAGATAATATGGTCTGGTTTGTTGTGGCAAGGGATAGTTGGGGGTGATTTACGGTAGCCGAAGTAATTTAGATGATTCTGGTATAGTTTGTTATGATTTTTAGCATTTTTTTGTAATTTTAAAGTGATTGGGCTTAGTTTGTTGCTGTAAAGTGTAGTTGGGGGTGATTTTTGATAGACGAAGTAATTTAGGTGAGTTTGGCATAGTTTGCTATGGTTAGTAGCATTTTTTTGTAATTTAAAAGTGATTGGGTTTAGTTTGTTGTGGTAAGGGTTAGTTGGTGATTATTTAGAGTAGCCGAAGTAATTTAGGTGAGTCTGGCATAGTTTGTTATGATTGGTACATCTTTTTTTGTAATTTTAAAATGATATGGTTTGGTTTGTTGTTGTAAGGGATAGTTGGGGGTGATTTACGGTAGCCGAAGTAATTTAGGTGATTCTGGTATAGTTTGTTATGATTTTTAGCATTTTTTTGTAATTTTAAAGAAATTGGGCTTAGTTTGTTGCTGTAAAGTGTAGTTGGATGTGATTTTTGATAGCCGAAGTAATTTAGGTGAGTTTGGCATAGTTTGCTATGGTTAATAGCATTTTTTTGTAATATAAAAGTGATTGGGTTTAGTTTGTTGTGGTAAAGGTTAGTTGGTGATGATTTAAAGTAGCCGAAGTAATTTAGGTGAGTCTGGCATAGTTTGTTATGATTTGTACACTTTTTTTGTAATTTTAAGATGATATTTTTTGGTTTGTTGTGGTAAGGGATAGTTGGGGGTGATTTACGGTATCCGAAGTAATTTAGGTGGTTCTGGTATAGTTTGTTATGATTGTTAGAATTTGTTGTAATTTTAAAGTGATTGGGCTTAGTTTGTTGCTGTAAAGTGTAGTTGGGGGTGATTTTTGATAGCCGAAGTAATTTAGGTGAGTTTGGCATAGTTTGCTATGGTTAGTAGCGTTTTCTTGTAATTTAAAAGTGATTGGGTTTAGTTTGTTGTGGTAAGGGATAGTTGGTGATCATTTATGGTAGCCGAAGTAATTTAGGTGAGTTTGGCATAGTTTGCTATGGTTACTAGCATTTTTTTGTAATTTAAAAGTGATTGGGTTTAGTTTGTTGTGGTAAGGGTTAGTTGGTGATGATTTAGAGTAGCCGAAGTAATTTAGGTGAGTCTGGCATAGTTTGTTATGATTTGTACACCTTTTTTGTAATTTTAAGATAATATGGTCTGGTTTGTTGTGGCAAGGGATAGTTGGGGGTGATTTACGGTAGCCGAAGTAATTTAGATGATTCTGGTATAGTTTGTTATGATTTTTAGCATTTTTTTGTAATTTTAAAGTGATTGGGCTTAGTTTGTTGCTGTAAAGTGTAGTTGGGGGTGATTTTTGATAGACGAAGTAATTTAGGTGAGTTTGGCATAGTTTGCTATGGTTAGTAGCATTTTTTTGTAATTTAAAAGTGATTGGCTTTAGTTTGTTGTGGTAAGGGTTAGTTGATGATGATTTATGGTAGCCGAAGTAATTTAGGTGAGTTTGGCATGGTTTGCTATGGTTACTAGCATTTTTTTGTAATTTAAAAGTGATTGGGTTTAGTTTGTTGTGGTAAGGGTTAGTTGGTGATGATTTAGAGAAGCCGAAGTAATTTAGGTGAGTCTGGCATAGTTTGTTATGATTTGTACACCTTTTTTTGTAATTTTAAGATGATATGGTTTGGTTTGTTGTGGTAATTGATAGTTTTGGGTGATTTACGGTAGCCGAAGTAATTTAGGTGATTCTGGTATAGTTTGTTATGATTTTTAGCATTTTTTTGTAATTTTAAAGTGATTGGGCTTAGTTTGTTGCTGTAAAGTGTAGTTGGGGGTGATTTTTGATAGCCGAAGTAATTTAGGTGAGTTTGGCATAGTTTGCTATGGTTAGTAGCATTTTTTTGTAATTTAATAGTGATTGGGTTTAGTTTGTTGTAGTAAAGGATAGTTGGTGATCATTTATGGTAGCCGAAGTAATTTAGGTGAGTTTGGCATAGTTTGCTATTGTTACTAGCATTTTTTTGTAATTTAAAAGTGATTGGGTTTAGTTTGTTGTGGTAAGGGTTAGTTGGTGATGATTTATGGTAGCCGAAGTAATTTAATTGAGTTTGACATGGTTTGCTATGGTTACTAGCATTTTTTTGTAATTTAAAAGTGATTGGGTTTAGTTTGTTGTGGTAAGGGTTAGTTGGTGATGTTTTAGAGTAGCCGAAGTAATTTAGGTGAGTCTGGCATAGTTTGTTATGATTTGTACACCTTTTTTTGTAATTTTAAGATGATATGGTTTGGTTTGTTGTGGTAAGGGATAGTTGGGGGTGATTTACGGTAGCCGAAGTAATTTAGGTGATTCTGGTATAGTTTGTTATGATTTTTAGAATTTTTTTGTAATCTTAAAGTGATTTGGCTTAGTTTGTTGCTGTAAAGTGTAGTTGGGGGTGATTTTTGATAGCCGAAGTAATTTAGGTGAGTTTGGCATAGTTTGCTATGGTTAGTAGCATTTTTTTGTAATTTAAAAGTGATTGGGTTTAGTTTGTTGTGGTAAGGGTTAGTTGGTGCTGATTTAAAGTAACCGAAGTAATTTAGGTGAGTCTGGCATAGTTTGTTATGATTTGTACACCTTTTTTTGTAATTTTAAGATGATATTTTTTGGTTTGTTGTGGTAAGGGATAGTTGGGGGTGATTTACGGTATCCGAAGTAATTTAGTTGATTCTGGTATAGTTTGTTATGATTTTTAGCATTTTTTTGTAATTTTAAAGTGATTGGGCTTAGTTTGTTGCTGTAAAGTGTAGTTAGGGGTGATTTTTGATAGCCGAAGTAATTTAGGTGAGTTTGGTATAGTTTGCTATGGTTAGTAGCATTTTTTTGTAATCTAAAAGTGATTGGCATTAGTTTATTGTGGTAAGGGTTAGTTGGTGATGATTTATGGTAGCCGAAGTAATTTAGTTGAGTTTGGCAAGGTTTGCTATGGTTACTAGCATTTTTTTGTTATTTAAAAGTGATTGGGTTTAGTTTGTTGTGGTAAGGGTTAGTTGGTGATGACTTAGAGTAGCCGAAGTAATTTAGGTGAGTCTGGCATAGTTTGTTATGATTTGTACACCTTTTTTTGTAATTTTAAGATAATATGGTTTGGTTTGTTGTGGTAAGGGATAGTTGGGGGTGATTTACGGTAGCTGAAGTAATTTAGGTGATTCTGGTATAGTTTGTTATGATTTTTAGCATTTTTTTGTAATCTTAAAGTGATTGGGCTTTGTTTGTTGCTGTAAAGTGTAGTTGGGGGTGATTTTTGATAGCCGAAGTAATTTAGGTGAGTTTGGCATAATTTGCTATGGTTAGTAGCATTTTTTTGTAATTTAAAAGTGATTGGGTTTAGTTTGTTGTGGTAAGGGTTAGTTGGTGATGATTTATGGTAGCCGAAGTAATTTAGGTGAGTTTGGCATAGTTTGCTATGGTTACTAGCATTTTTTTGTAATTTAAAAGTGATTGGGTTTAGTTTGTTGTGGTAAGGGTAAGTTGGTGATGATTTAGAGTATCCAAAGTAATTTAGGAGAGTCTGGCATAGTTTGTTATGATTTGTACACCTTTTTTTGTAATTTTAAGATGATATGGTTTGGTTTGTTGTGGTAAGGGATAGTTGGGGGTGATTTACGGTAGCCGAAGTAATTTAGGTGATTCTGGTATAGTTTGTTATGATTTTTAGCATTTTTTTGTAATTTTAAAGTGATTGGGCTTTGTTTGTTGCTGTAAAGTGTAGTTGGGGGTGATTTTTGATAGCCGAAGTAATTTAGGTGAGTTTGGCATAATTTGCTATGGTTAGTAGCATTTTTTTGTAATTTAAAATTGATTGGGTTTAGTTTGTTTTGGTAAGGGTTAGTTGGTGATGATTTATGGTAGCCGAAGTAATGTAGGTGAGTTTGGCAAAGTTTGCTATGGTTACTAGCATTTTTTTGTTATTTAAAAGTGATTGGGTTTAGTTTGTTGTGGTAAGGGTTAGTTGGTGATGATTTAGAGTAGCCGAAGTAATTTAGGTGAGTCTGGCATAGTTTGTTATGATTTGTACACCTTTTTTTGTAATTTTAAAATGATATGGTTTGGTTTGTTGTGGTAAGGGATAGTTGGGTGTGATTTACGGTAGCCGAAGAAATTTAGGTAATTCTGGTATAGTTTGTTATTATTTTTAGCATTTTTTTGTAATTCTAAAGTGATTGGGCTTAGTTTGTTCCTGTAAAGTGTAGTTGGGGGTGATTTCTGATAGCCGAAGTAATTTAGGTGAGTTTGGCATAGTTTGCTATGGTTAGTAGCATTTTTTTGTAATTTAAAATTGATTGGGTTTAGTTTGTTGTGGTAAGGGTTAGTTGGTGATGATTTAGAGTAGCCGAAGTAATTTAGGTAAGTCTGGCATAGTTTGTTATGATTTGTACACCTTTTTTTGTAATTTTAAGATGATATGGTTTGGTTTGTTGTGGTAAGGGATAGTTGGGGGTGATTTACGGTAGCCGAAGTAATTTAGGTGATTCTGGTATAGTTTGTTATGATTTTTAGCATTTTTTTGTAATTTTAAAGTAATTGGGCTTAGTTTGTTGCTGTAAAGTGTAGTTGGGGGTGATTTTTGATAGCCGAGGGTTGAGATACCTACCGGGGGCGTCCCCAGGTGGTGGATAGGGGAACGGTGGATGCCTTTACGGGCTGAAACTAATGGGAGTAAGTAGGGAAGCCTCAGGAGTAAAACCCTGCATGGTGGAACGAAAACAACCGCCGCCAACCATCTCCCACGTGTTTGTGCCGTGCGTGACGTCCCGTGACGGAGGATGAAAGGATCCTGGTGGTTGAGTTGGGCCCAGGTACGCCTGGAGTCCCAGCAACACACCACTTTGGCCTGGATTTCTCCTAGACGGGCGGTCGGAACTAACCCACTCCGATCAACCGGCTGTGTCGTCCCGTCAGAGGGCCGATAGGGTGAGACTTCTGGAGGCAGAGGGGCGCGTGGGAGACTGCGAAGCTGGGCACATGTGGCTCCGGTGTACAGCGACGCACAACCTCCTCTCTGCGTTGCTCGCCTATGAGGTCTATATCCAAACAGTAGCCCTGACGTCCACATGGACTTGCCATGTGGCGTCCCCGTGTGGGACTCCATGGTGGGTGGGGAGCAGGGTGGATGAAACCATAAAACTCAGGTATGGAAACCACAGAAGCCAACCTACAACCAGTGGCTGAGCGCCAACGCTCGCCACAACTACCAACAGTGGCAGAGCAGCCATGCTCGCTACAAAAAACATCTGTTCCCTCGCAGGAATGGAAAGAAGGCCGACGCAGAGGGAAGCGACTCTGTGGGGCGGAGGTCAAGAGGAGGAAGAAGGCAAAAATTCAGGCTGCTGTCCAAGCACAGCCTTCACCGCTGCCCTCTACCTCTGGCGGACCAAAACAAGCGCAGGTAGTGCCTCCCAAAGGTGTGCCGCCTCCGAAAAGGGGACAACGTCCCCCCAAGGAGGCTAGGAAGCCTAGTGGAGTGCCGCCGGCGTCAACAAAAAACAGGGAAGCAAACCCCCCCTCGAAAAAACGCAGCCGGTCGGATAATTCGTCGGAGGTGACGCCGAGACGTCACAAAAGGACCAGAACGGCCCCTCCACCGACCAGTTATAAAGAAGCAGCCACGAGCCACCTCAAAGTTGCAATAATAGATAGGAGCAACCCCCTCGGCAAAATAACCGCAGAAAGGGCCGCTCTTGTCAAAAGAGCCATGACGGAGGCCCTCGACAGAACAATACTGTCGCCTTCGTCAAGCTCGCAAACTCCAACGTTCAAGTCGTGGACATACTCTGGTGAGATAATCAGGGTTGTCTGCTACAACGACAAAGGAATACAGTGGCTTAAGGCCACTGTAAACACCCTAAAGCCCTGGAAGGACGCGGAGCTTGCCGTCATCCGTTCGGACCAGCTTCCTAGGCTAACGAAGGCATCGCTCTGGATCCCTGAGGAGGAGGAAACTCCCCTCGCCGAGAAGGAGCTTGTCATCAGTCGCCTAGCAAGTCAGAACGTGGAGGTGACGGTGAGCAAATGGTGCGTCTTCCACCATGAGGCGAAGACCAACCCGCGAGGGCATCTCCTCGTCTTCGGCATCGGAGATGAGGACATGAAGACCCTAAGAGAGGAAGGCATGAAAATTTCTTATCTCTTCCGCCACCTCACCCTTAGGGTCAAAAAGGAAGAACCAGGAAAGGAGGAAGCAGCAACACACAAAGCTGCACCTCCAGACCTGAAAACAACAGCGGCCAAGGCAGCCTCCCCACAAGGGATGGAAACCGAGGCCACCAACTAAAAACAACCACCAGGCAGCCCAATGGGCACTGCAAATAAGGAGGTAAAAATAGTCCAGTGCAATCTGCACCATAGCAGGCCTGCAACGGCAACTTTATGCCGGCACCTGGACATGGATCAGAATGCACTGGCACTAATTCAGGAACCCTGGATAGTCAAATCCAAGATTTCAGGGTTATCAAAACTAACTGGACGTACATTTAGCACGCCCACTACAGAGAAGCCGAGGACAGCGGTCTACGTCCCTCGGCATATAAAAACCGAACCACTCCAACACCTGTCAACATCTGACCTAACGGCCGTAAAGGTGGAATGGGTAGTGGCCGGCAAACCGACCGTTTTAGTCCTAGCTTCAGCGCACCTCCCAATAGACGCGACCATCCCACCACCAACAAGGGAACTGGAGGACCTGATAGCGTACTGTCACTCCCAGAAATGGGAAGTCATCGTGGGATGCGACGCAAACGCACACCACGTGACCTGGGGCAGTAAGGACAACAACGCAAGGGGTGAGTCTCTTTTCGATTACATAAGCGGAAACAGCCTCTGCATCACCAACAGAGGCTGCGTTCCGACATTTGTCAACGCTAAGAGTCAAACTGTAATAGATATAACGATCGCTACGGCGCACATATCGAGAACAATCCGCAACTGGCGCGTATCAGATTCGATTACGATGTCTGACCACCAGTGGATAAAATTCGAAATCGAACTCACTAGGACACCCGCGAGATTGTTTAGGGACCCCCGAAGGACAGACAGAGATAAATATCTCAGTCAACTCCGGGAGGGACTTAAACATACACAATGTCGAAGTAGAACAATATGTCAAGGACATACAAAATAAGATTAAAAAAGCTTTTGAAACATCCTGCCCCCTGAGGACATCGGCTCAACTTAGAGAAGCTACCAAATGGTGGACCCAGGAATTGAGCGACCTCAAAATTAGAACTCGGGCAGCTTTCAACAAAGCCAAACGAAAGGGACCCGGCTCAGACTGGGACCAATACAAAACACTTCTAAGAGAGTTTAAAAAAACAGTCAGGAAAAGACAAAGAGCAGCGTGGAGAGCCTACTGCGAAGAGATCGAAAATCACTCGCAGGTGGCAAGACTTTATAAGATCCTCGCAAAAGATAAGGAGCACGACTTGGGTCTCCTAACCAAGGAGGATGGTACACGAACCACCGACCTACAAGAAAGCCTAGAGCTGCTTATGCAGACTCACTTCCCGGACTCGGTTCCAACCGAACGGGAAGAATGCCCAGATGAACCTGACACCAACCCTTCGGATCCGGAATGGGAATTTTCAGAACGAATTGTTGGAGAAGATAGAATAAGATGGGCACTACAGAGCTTCTCCCCATTCAAATCACCAGGAAGCGACGGCATACATCCAGCACTACTCCAGTGGGGCCTGGAAGAACTGCTGCCGCACCTGGTGGGACTGTTCAGGTCGTGCCTTGCACACCAGTACATCCCAAAAGACTGGAGAGAGGTAAAAGCCGTGCTCATCCCAAAAGCGGGGAGAATGGATTACACCACCCCCAAAGCATACCGGTCCATAAGCCTGACCTCGTTCTTACTAAAGACGATGGAAAGACTGTGCGAACGCCACCTGAGGGAAACAATTGCTGACACATTGCATCCCAACCAACAGGCATACACTCCAGGCAGATCCACCGACAGTGCCCTACACTTGGTCACCAGTCGGATTGAAAAATCGTTGGACAACAAAGAGTCCACCCTGGGTATATTTCTAGACATAGAAGGTGCATTTGATATAACCACCTTCCAAAAGATTGATGCAGCCCTGACGGAAAGGAACGTACACCCCACTATCCGGGGCTGGATAGCAAACATGCTCTCAAACAGAGCAGTAAAAATCAGTGTGGGAGACAAGATGGTGAGATGTAAAGTCGCGAGAGGCTGTCCGCAGGGCGGAGTTTTATCTCCGCTGCTGTGGAACTTGCTTCTCGACAGTCTTTTGCGTCGACTCAACTTCCAAGGCTTCTACACCATTGCATACGCAGACGATTTAACAATCCTGCTTAGTGGTAAGTTCGAAAGCATCCTGTGCGACAGAGCACAGGAGGCGCTGAGAATAACTGAAAAATGGTGCAGAGAACACACTCTGTCTGCAAACCCCAGGAAGACAGAGATGGTTCTCTTCACGAAAAAAAGAAAGACGGAGAAGCTAAAAGCACCAAGCTTTCTAAACACAAAACTAAGCTTTGCGACCGAAGTGAAATACCTTGGAGTAACCTTTGATAGCAAGCTAACATGGAACCTTTACATCGACAGAAGGATAAAAAAAGCGTACATCTTCTACGAGCCGTGCCGCAGGACCGTGGGGAAATCCTGGGGAATGAAACCCAAGGTCCTGATGTGGGTATACACTGCAATTGTGAGACCGATGATTGCCTATGGTAGCGTCGTCTGGTGGCCAAAAAGTCAACAGACAACAGCCAAACACAAACTTAGCCGAACACAGAGAACCGCATGTCTGTGCATAACCGGCGCTATGCGGACAACACCGACACGAGCGATGGAAGTGATGTTGTGCTTGCCACCTCTTGATATCTATCTCAAGGAAACGGCACTGACAACGATGGCACGCCACAAGAGTCTCGGTGTACAGTCCAGCGTAGGATGTGGCGAGATAAGGCGCCGTCTGTGGGATGAGGCGGTCAAGAAGATACCTCAACTACAGGCAGGCACCAATGATATCTCCCCCCAGTTTGTCTTTAACAAACCCTACGCAATCGACATAAAACCAAACGAAACATCGGATGAAGAGACCATAAAGGTCTTCACGGATGGATCGAAAAAGAAAGAAGGAGCGGGCTGTGGAATATTTTCAAGAAGCCTGCGAATTCGAAGCAGCTGGACTATGGATAAATACGCCAGCGTAACGGATACCGAGCTGGCAGGTATATCCATAGCCGCAAAAAAAATTGCACGCAGACAGGCCAGCGGCAAAAAGATACGAATCTACACAGATAGTAAACAAGCACTACTGTCCCTTCAAAGATACAAAACTGTATCGAGGGCAGTATTAGAAACCCATAAATCGCTTGCGGAGATCGCCACAGCGAACACAATTTCTGTTTGCTGGGTTAGAGGTCACGCGGAAAACATGGGAAACATAAAAGCTGACGAGTTGGCGGCGAGGGCAGCCAAAAGAAAGTTCTTAGGCCCCTCAAATACGCTATCAACCTCAGCAAGAACAAAACTTATAAAGGAAAACACCCACTCTCAATTCAAAGAGAGATGGGATGACACAACCAGCTGTCGCCATGCCAAGGAATTACTAATGTATCCCAGCAAGGACGCAGCGAACAAATTTTTGACAATGACCAAGAAGAACTTGCGCCTCGCGACAGGCATTCTGACCGGGCACTGTCATTTAAGAAAACACCTTCACCAAATGAAGCTAGAACACACACCACTTTGCAGAGGATGTGAACAAGAAGGCGAAACAGTGCAGCACGTACTTTGCGAATGCACTGCGCTTTCGTCAATCAGAGAATCCATACTTGGGGACAAATGGCCATCAATGGCCAACATAAGGGAGATCCCCCTGGGCTCGGTGGTCAACTATTTCAACCAAATAGGATGGCTATCGACCCAGCTGGAGTGACCCCCTAACGGAAGCAGGACAAGGGGCCCGCTGGGGCCTAAGTCCAGTGGTCGTACAGACTACCCTCCACTAATTTACATACATACATTGATAGCCGAAGTAATTTAGGTGAGTTTTGCATAGTTTGCTGTGGTTAGTAGCATTTTTTTGTAATTTAAAAGTGATTGGGTTTAGTTTGTTGTGGTAAGGGTTAGTTGGTGATGATTTATGGTAGCCAAAGTAATTTAGATGAGTTTGGCATAGTTTGCTATGGTTACTAGCATTTTTTTGTAATTTAAAAGTGATTGGGTTTAGTTTGTTGTGGTAAGGATTAGTTGGTGATGATTTAGAGTAGCCGAAGTAATTTAGGTGAGTCTGGCATAGTTTGTTATGATTTGTACACCTTTTTTTGTAATTTTAAGATGATATGGTTTGGTTTGTTGTGGTAAGGGATAGTTGAGGGTGATTTACGATAGCCGAAGTAATTTAGGTGGTTCTGGTATATTTTGTTATGATTTTTAGCATTTTTTTGTAATTTTAAAGTGATTGGGCTTAGTTTGTTGCTGTAAAGTGTAGTTGGGGGTGATTTTTGATAGACAAAGTAATTTAGGTGCGTTTGGCATATTATGCTATGGTTAGTAGCATTTTTTTGTAATTTAAAAGTGATTGGGTTTAGTTTGTTGTGATAAGAATTAGTTGGTGATGATTTATGGTAGCCGAAGTAATTTAGTTGAGTTTGGCATAGTTTGCTATGATTACAAGCATTTTTTTGTAATTTAAAAGTGATTAGGTTTAGTTTGTTGTGGTAAGGGTTAGTTGGTGATGATTTAGAGTAGCCGAAGTAATTTAGGTGAGTCTGGCATAGTTTGTTATGATTTGTACACCTTTTTTGTAATTTTAAGATGATATGGTTTGGTTTGTTGTGGTAAGGGATAGTTGGGGGTGATTTACGGTAGCCGAAGTAACTTAGGTGATTCTGGTATAGTTTGTTATAATTTTTAGCATTTTTTTGTAATTTTAAAGTGATTCGGCTTAGTTTGTTGCTGTAAAGCGTAGTTAGGGGTGATTTTTGATAGCCGAAGTAATTTAGGTGAGTTTGGCATAGTTTGCTGTGGTTAGTAGCATTTTTTTGTAATTTAAAAGTGATTGGGTTTAGGTTGTTGTGGTAAGGGTTAGTTGGTGATGATTTATGGTAGCCGAAGTAATTTAGGTGAGTTTGGCATGGTTTGCTATGGTTACTAGCATTTTATTGTAATTTAAAAGTGATTGGGTTTAGTTTGTTGTGGTAAGGGTTAGTTGGTGATGATTTAGAGTAGCCGAAGTAATTTAGGTGAGTCTGGCATAGTTTGTTATGATTTGTACACCTTTTTTTGTAATTTTAAGATGATATGGTTTGGTTTGTTGTGGTAAGGGATAGTTGGGGGTGATTTACGGTAGCCGAAGTAATTTAGGTGATTCTGGTATAGTTTGTTATGATTTTTAGCATTTTTTTCTAATTTTAAAGTGACTGGGCTTAGTTTGTTGCCGTAAAGTGTAGTTGGGGGTGATTTTTGATAGCCGAAGTAATTTAGGTGTGTTTGGCATAGTTTGCTACGATTAGTAGCATTTTTTTGTAATTTAAAAGTGATTGGGTTTAGTTTGTTGTGGTAAGTGTTAGGTGGTGATGATTTATGGTAGCCGAAGTAATTTAGGTGAATTTGGCATAGTTTGCTATGGTTACTAGAATTTTTTTGTAATTTAAAAGTGATTGGGTTTAGTTTGTTGTGGTAAGGGTTAGTTGGTGATGATTTAGAGTAGCCGAAGTAATTTAGGTGAGTCTGGCATAGTTTGTTATAATTTGTACATCTTTTTTTGTAATTTTAAAATGATATGGTTTGGTTTGTTGTGGTAAGGTATAGTTGGGGGTGATTTACGGTAGCCGAAGTAATTTAGGTGATTCTGGTATAGTTTGTTATGATTTTTAGCATTTTTTTGTAATTTTAAAGTGATTGGGCTTAGTTTGTTGCTATAAAGTGTAGTTGGGGGTGATTTTTGATAGCCGAAGTAATTTAGGTGTGTTTGGCATAGTTTGCTATGGTTAGTAGCATTTTTTTATAATTTAAAAGTGATTGGGTTTTGTTTGTTGTGGTAAGGGTTAGTTGGTGATGATTTATGGTAGCCGAAGTAATTTAGGTGAGTTTGGCATAGTTTGCTATGGTTACTAGGATTTTTTTGTAATTTAAATGTGATTGGGTTTAGTTTGTTGTGGTAAGGGTTAGTTGGTGATGATTTAGAGTAGCCGAAGTAATTTAGGTGAGTCTGGCATAGTTTGTTATGATTTGTACACCTTTTTTTGTAATTTTAAGATGATATGGTTTGGTTTGTTGTGGTAAGGGATAGTTGGGGGTGATTTACGGTAGCCGAAGTAATCTAGGTGATTCTGGTATAGTTTGTTATAATTTTTAGCATTTTTTTGTAATTTTAAATTGATTGGGCTTAGTTTGTTGCTGTAAAGTGTAGTTGGGGGTGATTTTTGATAGCCGAAGTAATTTAGGTGAGTTTGGCATAGTTTGCTATGGTTAGTAGCATTTTTTTGTAATTTAAAAGTGATTTGATTTAGTTTGTTGTGGTAAGGGTTAGTTGGTGATGATTTATGGTAGCCGAAGTAATTTAGGTGAGTTTGGCATAGTTTGCTGTGGTTACTAGCATTTTTTTGTAATTTAAAAATGATTGGGTTTAGTTTGTTGTGGTAAGGGTTAGTTGGTGATGATTTAGAGTAGCCGAAGTAATTTAGGTGAGTCTGGCATAGTTTGTTATGATTTGTACACCTTTTTTTGTATTTTTAAGATGATATGGTTTTGTTTGTTGTGGTAAGGGATAGTTGGGGGTGATTTACGGTAGCCGAAGTAATTTAGGTGATTCTGGTATAGTTTGTTATGATTTTTAGCATTTTTTTGTAATTTTAAAGTGATTGGGCTTAGTTTGTTGCTGTAAAGTGTAGTTGGGGGTGATTTTTGATAGCCGAAGTAATTTAGGTGAGTTTGGAATAGTTTGCTATGGTTAGTAGCATTTTTTTGTAATTTAAAAGTGATTGGGTTTAGTTTGTTGTGGTAAGGGTTATTTGGTGATGATTTATGGTAGCCGAAGTAATTTAGGTGAGTCTGGCATAGTTTGTTATGATTTGTACACCTTTTTTTGTAATTTTAAGATGATATGGTTTGGTTTGTTGTGGTAAGGGATAGTTGGGGGTGATTTACGGTAGCCAAAGTAATTTAGGTGATTCTGGTATAGTTTGTTATGATTTTTAGAATTTTTTTGTAATTTTAAAGTGATTGGGCTTAGTTTGTTGCTGTAAAGTGTAGTTGGAGGTGATTTTTGATAGCCGAAGAAATTTAGGTGAGTTTGGCATAGTTTGCTATGGTTACTAGCATTTTTTTGTAATTTAAAAGTGATTGGGTTTAGTTTGTTGTGGTAAGGGTTAGTTGGTGATGATTTAGAGTAGCCGAAGTAATTTAGGTGAGTCTGGCATAGTTTGTTATGATTTGTACACCTTTTTTTGTAATTTTAAGATGATATGGTTTGGTTTGTTGTGGTAAGGGATAGTTGGGGATGATTTACGGTAGCCGAAGTAATTTAGGTGATTCTGGTATAGTTTGTTATGATTTTTAGCATTTTTTTGTAATTTTAAAGTGATTGGGCTTAATTTGTTGCTGTAAAGTGTAGTTGGGGGTGATTTTTGATAGCCGAAGTAATTTAGGTGAGTTTGGCATAGTTTGCTATGGTTAGTAGCATTTTTTTGTAATTTAAAACTAATTGGGTTTAGTTTGTTGTGGTAAGGGTTAGTTGGTGATGATTTATGGTAGCCGAAGTAATTTAGGTGAGTTTGGCATAGTTTGCTATGGTTACTAGCATTTTTTTGTAATTTAAAAGTGATTGGGTTTAGTTTGTTGTGGAAAGGGTTAGTTGGTGATGATTTAGAGTAGCCGAAGTAATTTAGGTGAGTCTGGCATAGTTTGTTATAATTTGTACAACTTTTTTTGTAATTTTAAGATGATATGGTTTGGTTTGTTGTGGTAAGGGATAGTTGGGGGTGATTTACTGTAGCCGAAGTAATTTAGGTGATTCTGGTATAGTTTGTTATGATTTTTACCATTTTTTTGTAATTTTAAAGTGATTGGGCTTAGTTTGTTGCTGTAAAGTGTAGTTGGGGGTGATTTTTGATAGCGGAAGTAATTTAGGTGAGTTTGGCATAGTTTGCTATGGTTAGTAACATTTTTTTGTAATTTAAAAGTGATTTGGTTTAGTTTGTTGTGGTAAGGGTTAGTTGGTGATGATTTATGGTAGCCGAAGTAATTTAGGTGAGTTTGGCATAGTTTGCTATGGTTACTAGCATTTTTTTGTAATTTAAAAGTGATTGGGTTTAGTTTGTTGTGGTAAGGGTTAGTTGGTGAAGGTTTAGAGTAGCCGAAGTAATTTAGGTGAGTCTGGCATAGTTTGTCATGATTTGTACACCTTTTTTTGTAATTTTAAGATGATATGGTTTGGTTTGTTGTGGTAAGGGATAGTTGGGGTGATTTACGGTAGCCGAAGTAATTTAGGTGATTCTGGTATAGTTTGTTATGATTTTTAGCATTTTTTTGTTATTTTAAAGTGATTGGGCTTAGTTTGTTGCTGTAAAGTGTAGTTGGGGGTGATTTTTGATTGCCGAAGTAATTTAGGTGAGTTTGGCATAGTTTGCTATGGTTAGTAGCTTTTTTTCGTAATTTAAAAGTGATTGGGTTTAGTTTTTTGTGGTAAGGGTTAGTTGGTGATGATTTATGGTAGCCGAAGTAATTTAGGTGAGTTTGGCATAGTTTGCTATGGTTACTAACATTTTTTGGTAATTTAAAAGTGATTGGGTTTAGTTTGTTGTGGTAAGGGTTAGTTGGTGATGATTTAGAGTAGCCGAAGTAATTTAGGTGAGTCTGGCATAGTTTGTTATGATTTGTACACCTTTTTTTTAATTTTAAGATGATATGGTTTGGTTTGTTGTGGTAAGGGATAGTTGGGGGTGATTTACGGTAACCGAAGTAATTTAGGTGATTCTGCTTTAGTTTGTTATGATTTTTAGCATTTTTTTGTAATTTTAAAGTGATTGGGCTTAGTTTGTTGCTGTAAAGTGTAGTTGGGGGTGATTTTTGATAGCCGAAGTAATTTAGGTGAGTTTGGCATAGTTTGCTATGGTTACTAGCATTTTTTTGTAATTTAAAAGTGATTGGGTTTAGTTTGTTGTGGTAAGGGTTAGTTGGTGATGACATTGATTAGCCGAAGTAATTTAGGTGGGTCTGTCATAGTTTGTTATGATTTGTACACCTTTTTTTGTAATTATAAGATGATATGGTTTGGTTTGTTATGGTAAGGGATAGTTGGGGTGATTTACGGTAGCCGAAGTCATTTAGGTGATTCTGGTATAGTTTGTTATGATTTTTAGCATTTTTTTGTAATTTTAAAGTGATTGGGCTTAGTTTGTAGTTGTAAAGTGTAGTTGGGGGTGATTTTTGATAGCCGAAGTAATTTAGGTGAGTTTGGCATAGTTTGCTATGGTTACTAGCATTTTTTTTGTAATTTAAAAAAGATTGGGTTTAGTTTGTTGAGGTAAGGGTTAGTTGGTGATGATTTATGGTAGCCGAAGTAATTTAGGTGAGGTTGGCATAGTTTGCTATGGTTACTAGCATTTTTTTGTAATTTAAAAGCGATTGGGTTTAGTTTGTTGTGGTAAGGGTTAGTTGGTGATGATTTAGAGTAGCCGAAGTAATTTAGGTGAGTCTGACATAGTTTGTTATGATTTGTACACCTTTTTTTATAATTTTAAGATGATATGGTTTGGTTTGTTGTGGTAAAGGATAGTTGGGGGTGATTTACGGTAGCCGAAGTAATTTAGATGATATGGTTTGGTTTGTTGTGGTAAGGGATAGTTGGGGGTGATTTACGGTAGCCGAAGTAATTTAGGTGATTCTGGTATAGTTTGTTATGATTTTTAGCATTTTTTTGTAATTTTAAAGTGATTGGGCTTAATTTGTTGCTGTAAAGTGTAGTTGGGGTGATTTTTGATAGCCGAAGTAATTTAGGTGAGTTTGGCATAGTTTGCTATGGTTAGTAGCATTTTTTTGTAATTTAAAAGTGATTGGGTTTAGTTTGTTGTGGTAAGGGTTAGGTGGTGATGATTTATGGTAGCCGAAGTAATTTAGGTGAGTTTGGCATAGTTTGCTATGGTTACTAGCATTTTTTTGTAATTTAAAAGTGATTGGGTTTAGTTTGTTGTGGTAAGGGTTAGTTGGTGATGATTTAGAGTAGCCGAAGTAATTTAGGTGAGTCTGGCATAGTTTGTTATAATTTGTACACCTTTTTTTGTAATTTTAAGATGATATGGTTTGGTTTGTTGTGGTAAGGGATAGTTGGGGGTGATTTACTGAAGCCGAAGTAATTTAGGTGATTCTGGTATAGTTTGTTATGATTTTTAGCATTTTTTTGTAATTTTAAAGTGATTGGGCTTAGTTTGTTGCTGTAAAGTGTAGTTGGGGGTGATTTTTGATAGCGGAAGTAATTTAGGTGAGTTTGGCATAGTTTGCTATGGTTAGTAGCATTTTTTTGTAATTTAAAAGTGATTTGGTTTAGTTTGTTGTGGTAAGGGTTAGTTGGTGATGATTTATGGTAGCCGAAGTAATTTAGGTGAGTTTGGCATAGTTTGCTATGGTTACTAGCATTTTTTTGTAATTTAAAAGTGATTGGGTTTAGTTTGTTGTGGTAAGGGTTAGTTGGTGAAGGTTTAGAGTAGCCGAAGTAATTTAGGTGAGTCTGGCATAGTTTGTCATGATTTGTACACCTTTTTTTGTAATTTTAAGATGATATGGTTTGGTTTGTTGTGGTAAGGGATAGTTGGGGGTGATTTACGGTAGCCGAAGTAATTTAGGTGATTCTGGTATAGTTTGTTATGATTTTTAGCATTTTTTTGTTATTTTAAAGTGATTGGGCTTAGTTTGTTGCTGTAAAGTGTAGTTGGGGGTGATTTTTGATAGCCGAAGTAATTTAGGTGAGTTTGGCATAGTTTGCTATGGTTAGTAGCTTTTTTTCGTAATTTAAAAGTGATTGGGTTTAGTTTTTTGTGGTAAGGGTTAGTTGGTGATGATTTATGGTTGCCGAAGTAATTTAGGTGAGTTTGGCATAGTTTGCTATGGTTACTAACATTTTTTGGTAATTTAAAAGTGATTGGGTTTAGTTTGTTGTGGTAAGGGTTAGTTGGTGATGATTTAGAGTAGCCGAAGTAATTTAGGTGAGTCTGGCATAGTTTGTTATGATTTGTACACCTTTTTTTTAATTTTAAGATGATATGGTTTGGTTTGTTGTGGTAAGGGATAGTTGGGGGTGATTTACGGTAGCCGAAGTAATTTAGGTGATTCTGCTTTAGTTTGTTATGATTTTTAGCATTTTTTTGTAATTTTAAAGTGATTGGGCTTAGTTTGTTGCTGTAAAGTGTAGTTGGGGGAGGTTTTTGATAGCCGAAGTAATTTAGGTGAGTTTGGCATAGTTTGCTATGGTTACTAGCATTTTTTTGTAATTTAAAAGTGATTGGGTTTAGTTTGTTGTGGTAAGGGTTAGTTGGTGATGATATTGATTAGCCGAAGTAATTTAGGTGGGTCTGGCATAGTTTGTTATGATTTGTACACCTTTTTTTGTAATTATAAGATGATATGGTTTGGTTTGTTGTGGTAAGGGATAGTTGGGGGTGATTTACGGTAGCCGAAGTAATTTAGGTGATTCTGGTATAGTTTGTTATGATTTTTAGCATTTTTTTGTTATTTTAAAGTGATTGGGCTTAGTTTGTTGCTGTAAATTGTAGTTGGGGGTGATTTTTGATAGCCGCAGTAATTTAGGTGAGTTTGGCATAGTTTGCTATGGTTAGTAGCATTTTTTTGTAATTTAAAACTAATTGGGTTTAGTTTGTTGTGGTAAGGGTTAGTTGGTGATGATTTATGGTAGCCGAAGTAATTTAGGTGAGTTTGGCATAGTTTGATATGGTTACTAGCATTTTTTTGTAATTTAAAAGTGATTGGGTTTAGTTTGTTGTGGAAAGGGTTAGTTGGTGATGATTTAGAGTAGCCGAAGTAATTTAGGTGAGTCTGGCATAGTTTGTTATGATTTTTAGCATTTTTTTGTTATTTTAAAGTGATTGGGCTTAGTTTGTTGCTGTAAAGTGTAGTTGGGGGTGATTTTTGATAGCCGAAGTAATTTAGGTGAGTTTGGCATAGTTTGCTATAGTTAGTAGCATTTTTTTGTAATTTAAAACTAATTGGGTTTAATTTGTTGTGATAAGGGTTAGTTGGTGATGATTTATGGTAGCCGAAGTAATTTAGGTGAGTTTGGCATAGTTTGCTATGGTTACTAGCATTTTTTTGTAATTTAAAAGTGATTGGGTTTAGTTTGTTGTGGAAAGGGTTAGTTGGTGATGATTTAGAGTAGCCGAAGTAATTTAGGTGAGTCTGGCATAGTTTGTTATAATTTGTACAACTTTTTTTGTAATTTTAAGATGATATGGTTTGGTTTGTTGTGGTAAGGGATAGTTGGGGGTGATTTACTGTAGCCGAAGTAATTTAGGTGATTCTGGTATAGTTTGTTATGATTTTTACCATTTTTTTGTAATTTTAAAGTGATTGGGCTTAGTTTGTTGCTGTAAAGTGTAGTTGGGGGTGATTTTTGATAGCCGAAGTAATTTAGGTGAGTTTGGCATAGTTTGCTATGGTTAGTAGCATTTTTTTGTAATTTAAAAGTGATTGGGTTTAGTTTGTTGTGGTAAGGGTTAGGTGGTGATGATTTATGGTAGCCGAAGTAATTTAGGTGAGTTTGGCATAGTTTGCTATGGTTACTAGCATTTTTTTGGAATTTAAAAGTGATTGGGTTTAGTTTGTTGTGGTAAGGGTTAGTTGGTGATGATTTAGAGTAGCCGAAGTAATTTAGGTGAGTCTGGCATAGTTTGTTATAATTTGTACACCTTTTTTTGTAATTTTAAGATGATATGGTTTGGTTTGTTGTGGTAAGGGATAGTTGGGGGTGATTTACTGAAGCCGAAGTAATTTAGGTGATTCTGGTATAGTTTGTTATGATTTTTAGCATTTTTTTGTAATTTTAAAGTGATTGGGCTTAGTTTGTTGCTGTAAAGTGTAGTTGGGGGTGATTTTTGATAGCGGAAGTAATTTAGGTGAGTTTGGCATAGTTTGCTATGGTTAGTAGCATTTTTTTGTAATTTAAAAGTGATTTGGTTTAGTTTGTTGTGGTAAGGGTTAGTTGGTGATGATTTATGGTAGCCGAAGTAATTTAGGTGAGTTTGGCATAGTTTGCTATGGTTACTAGCATTTTTTTGTAATTTAAAAGTGATTGGGTTTAGTTTGTTGTGGTAAGGGTTAGTTGGTGAATGTTTAGAGTAGCCGAAGTAATTTAGGTGAGTCTGGCATAGTTTGTCATGATTTGTACACCTTTTTTTGTAATTTTAAGATGATATGGTTTGGTTTGTTGTGGTAAGGGATAGTTGGGGGTGATTTACGGTAGCCGAAGTAATTTAGGTGATTCTGGTATAGTTTGTTATGATTTTTAGCATTTTTTTGTTATTTTAAAGTGATTGGGCTTAGTTTGTTGCTGTAAAGTGTAGTTGGGGGTGATTTTTGATAGCCGAAGTAATTTAGGTGAGTTTGGCATAGTTTGCTATGGTTAGTAGCTTTTTTTCGTAATTTAAAAGTGATTGGGTTTAGTTTTTTGTGGTAAGGGTTAGTTGGTGATGATTTATGGTAGCCGAAGTAATTTAGGTGAGTTTGGCATAGTTTGCTATGGTTACTAACATTTTTTGGTAATTTAAAAGTGATTGGGTTTAGTTTGTTGTGGTAAGGGTTAGTTGGTGATGATTTAGAGTAGCCGAAGTAATTTAGGTGAGTCTGGCATAGTTTGTTATGATTTGTACACCTTTTTTTTAATTTTAAGATGATATGGTTTGGTTTGTTGTGGTAAGGGATAGTTGGGGGTGATTTACGGTAGCCGAAGTAATTTAGGTGATTCTGCTTTAGTTTGTTATGATTTTTAGCATTTTTTTGTAATTTTAAAGTGATTGGGCTTAGTTTGTTGCTGTAAAGTGTAGTTGGGGGTGATTTTTGATAGCCGAAGTAATTTAGGTGAGTTTGGCATAGTTTGCTATGGTTACTAGCATTTTTTTGTAATTTAAAAGTGATTGGGTTTAGTTTGTTGTGGTAAGGGTTAGTTGGTGATGATATTGATTAGCCGAAGTAATTTAGGTGGGTCTGGCATAGTTTGTTATGATTTGTACACCTTTTTTTGTAATTATAAGATGATATGGTTTGGTTTGTTATGGTAAGGGATAGTTGGGGTGATTTACGGTAGCCGAAGTCATTTAGGTGATTCTGGTATAGTTTGTTATGATTTTTAGCATTTTTTTGTAATTTAAAAGCGATTGGGTTTAGTTTGTTGTGATAAGGGTTAGTTGGTGATGATTTAGAGTAGCCGAAGTAATTTAGGTGAGTCTGACATAGTTTGTTATGATTTGTACACTTTTTTTTATAATTTTAAGATGATATGGTTTGGTTTGTTGTGGTAAAGGATAGTTGGGGGTGATTTACGGTAGCCGAAGTAATTTAGATGATATGGTTTGGTTTGTTGTGGTAAGGGATAGTTGGGGGTGATTTACGGTAGCCGAAGTAATTTAGGTGATTCTGGTATAGTTTGTTATGATTTTTAGCATTTTTTTGTAATTTTAAATTGATTGGGCTTAGTTTGTTGCTGTAAAGTGTAGTTGGGGGTGATTTTTGATAGCCGAAGTAATTTAGGTGAGTTTGGCATAGTTTGCTAGGGTTAGTAGCATTTTTTTGTAATTTAAAAGTGATTGGGTTTAGTTTGTTGTGGTAAGGGTTAGTTGGTGATGATTTAGAGTAGCCGAAGAAATTTAGGTGAGTCTGGCATAGTTTGTTATGATTTGTACACCTTTTTTTGTAATTTTAAGATGATATGGTTTGGTTTGTTGTGGTAAGGGATAGTTGGGGGTGATTTACGGTAGCCGAAGTAATTTAGGTGATTCTGGTGTAGTTTGTTATGATTTTTAGCATTTTTTTGTAATTTTAAAGTGATTGGGCTTAGTTTGTTGCTGTAAAGTGTAGTTGGGGTGATTTTTGATAGCCGAAGTAATTTAGGTGAGTTTGGCATAGTTTGCTAGGCTTAGTAGCATTTTCTTGTAATTTAAAAGTGATTGGGTTTAGTTTGTTGTGGTAAGGGTTAGTTGGTGATGATTTATGGTAGCCGAAGTAATTTAGATGAGTTTGGCATAGTTTGCTATGGTTACTAGCATTTTTTTGTAATTTAAAAGTGATTGGGTTTAGTTTGTTGTGGTAAGGGTTAGTTGGTGATGATTTAGAGTAGCCGAAGAAATTTAGGTGAGTCTGGCATAGTTTGTTATGATTTGTACACCTTTTTTTGTAATTTTAAGATAATATGGTTTGGTTTGTTGTGGTAAGGGATAGTTGGGGATGATTTACGGTAGCCGAAGTAATTTAGGTGATTCTGGTATAGTTTGTTATGATTTTTAGCATTTTTTTGTAATTTTAAAGTGATTGGGCTTAATTTGTTGCTGTAAAGTGTAGTTGGGGGTGATTTTTGATAGCCGAAGTAATTTAGGTGAGTTTGGCATAGTTTGCTATGGTTAGTAGCATTTTTTTGTAATTTAAAAGTGATTGGGTTTAGTTTGTTGTGGTAAGGGTTAGGTGGTGATGATTTATGGTAGCCGAAGTAATTTAGGTGAGTTTGGCATAGTTTGCTATGGTTACTAGCATTTTTTTGTAATTTAAAAGTGATTGGGTTTAGTTTGTTGTGGTAAGGGTTAGTTGGTGATGATTTAGAGTAGCCGAAGTAATTTAGGTGAGTCTGGCATAGTTTGTTATAATTTGTACACCTTTTTTTGTAATTTTAAGATGATATGGTTTGGTTTGTTGTGGTAAGGGATAG
Source organism: Eledona agricola (assembly GCA_964023215.1). Lineage (NCBI taxonomy): Eukaryota > Metazoa > Arthropoda > Insecta > Coleoptera > Tenebrionidae > Eledona > Eledona agricola. Next base: position 1,371,569 of record CAXIEJ010000203.1, on the reverse strand, counting down.
TTGGGGGTGATTTACTGAAGCCGAAGTAATTTAGGTGATTCTGGTATAGTTTGTTATGATTTTTAGCATTTTTTTGTAATTTTAAAGTGATTGGGCTTAGTTTGTTGCTGTAAAGTGTAGTTGGGGGTGATTTTTGATAGCGGAAGTAATTTAGGTGAGTTTGGCATAGTTTGCTAGGCTTAGTAGCATTTTCTTGTAATTTAAAAGTGATTGGGTTTAGTTTGTTGTGGTAAGGGTTAGTTGGTGATGATTTATGGTAGCCGAAGTAATTTAGATGAGTTTGGCATAGTTTGCTATGGTTACTAGCATTTTTTTGTAATTTAAAAGTGATTGGGTTTAGTTTGTTGTGGTAAGGGTTAGTTGGTGATGATTTAGAGTAGCCGAAGAAATTTAGGTGAGTCTGGCATAGTTTGTTATGATTTGTACACCTTTTTTTGTAATTTTAAGATAATATGGTTTGGTTTGTTGTGGTAAGGGATAGTTGGGGATGATTTACGGTAGCCGAAGTAATTTAGGTGATTCTGGTATAGTTTGTTATGATTTTTAGCATTTTTTTGTAATTTTAAAGTGATTGGGCTTAATTTGTTGCTGTAAAGTGTAGTTGGGGGTGATTTTTGATAGCCGAAGTAATTTAGGTGAGTTTGGCATAGTTTGCTATGGTTAGTAGCATTTTTTTGTAATTTAAAAGTGATTGGGTTTAGTTTGTTGTGGTAAGGGTTAGGTGGTGATGATTTATGGTAGCCGAAGTAATTTAGGTGAGTTTGGCATAGTTTGCTATGGTTACTAGCATTTTTTTGTAATTTAAAAGTGATTGGGTTTAGTTTGTTGTGGTAAGGGTTAGTTGGTGATGATTTAGAGTAGCCGAAGTAATTTAGGTGAGTCTGGCATAGTTTGTTATAATTTGTACACCTTTTTTTGTAATTTTAAGATGATATGGTTTGGTTTGTTGTGGTAAGGGATAGTTGGGGGTGATTTACTGAAGCCGAAGTAATTTAGGTGATTCTGGTATAGTTTGTTATGATTTTTAGCATTTTTTTGTAATTTTAAAGTGATTGGGCTTAGTTTGTTGCTGTAAAGTGTAGTTGGGGGTGATTTTTGATAGCGGAAGTAATTTAGGTGAGTTTGGCATAGTTTGCTATGGTTAGTAGCATTTTTTTGTAATTTAAAAGTGATTTGGTTTAGTTTGTTGTGGTAAGGGTTAGTTGGTGATGATTTATGGTAGCCGAAGTAATTTAGGTGAGTTTGGCATAGTTTGCTATGGTTACTAGCATTTTTTTGTAATTTAAAAGTGATTGGGTTTAGTTTGTTGTGGTAAGGGTTAGTTGGTGAAGGTTTAGATTAGCCGAAGTAATTTAGGTGAGTCTGGCATAGTTTGTCATGATTTGTACACCTTTTTTTGTAATTTAAAGATGATATGGTTTGGTTTGTTGTGGTAAGGGATAGTTGGGGGTGATTTGCGGAGCCGAAGTAATTTAGGTGATTCTGGTATAGTTTGTTATGATTTTTAGCATTTTTTTGTTATTTTAAAGTGATTGGGCTTAGTTTGTTGCTGTAAAGTGTAGTTGGGGGTGATTTTTGATAGCCGAAGTAATTTAGGTGAGTTTGGCATAGTTTGTTATGGTTAGTAGCATTTTTTTGTAATTTAAAAGTGATTGGGTTTAGTTTTTTGTGGTAAGGGTTAGTTGGTGATGATTTATGGTAGCCGAAGTAATTTAGGTGAGTTTGGCATAGTTTGCTATGGTTACTAGCATTTTTTGGTAATTTAAAAGTGATTGGGTTTAGTTTGTTGTGGTAAGGGTTAGTTGGTGATGATTTAGAGTAGCCGAAGTAATTTAGGTGAGTCTGGCATAGTTTTTTATGATTTGTACACCTTTTTTTTAATTTTAAGATGATATGGTTTGGTTTGTTGTGGTAAGGGATAGTTGGGGGTGATTTACGGTAGCCGAAGTAATTTAGGTGATTCTGCTTTAGTTTGTTATGATTTTTAGCATTTTTTTGTAATTTTAAAGTGATTGGGCTTAGTTTGTTGCTGTAAAGTGTAGTTGGGGTGATTTTTGATAGCCGAAGTAATTTAGGTGAGTTTGGCATAGTTTGCTATGGTTACTAGCATTTTTTTGTAATTTAAAAGTGATTGGGTTTAGTTTGTTGTGGTAAGGGTTAGTTAGTGATGATATTGATTAGCCGAAGTAATTTAGGTGGGTCTGGCATAGTTTGTTATGATTTGTACACCTTTTTTTGTAATTATAAGATGATATGGTTTGGTTTGTTATGGTAAGGGATAGTTGGGGTGATTTACGGTAGCCGAAGTAATTTAGGTGATTCTGGTATAGTTTGTTATGATTTTTCGCATTTTTTTGTAATTTTAAAGTGATTGGGCTTAGTTTGTTGCTGTAAAGTGTAGTTGGAGGTGATTTTTATAGCCGAAATAATTTAGGTGGGTTTGGCATAGTTTGCTATGGTTAGTAGCATTTTTTGTAATTTAAAAGTGATTGAGTTTAGTTTGTTGTGGTAAGGGTTAGTTGGTGATGATTTATGGTAGCCGAAGTAATTTAGATGAGTTTGGCATAGTTTGCTATGGTTACTAGCATTTTTTTGTAATTTAAAAGTGATTGGGTTTAGTTTGTTGTGGTAAGGGTTAGTTGGTGATGATTTAGAGTAGCCGAAGAAATTTAGGTGAGTCTGGCATAGTTTGTTATGATTTGTACACCTTTTTTTGTAATTTTAAGATGATATGGTTTGGTTTGTTGTGGTAAGGGATAGTTGGGGATGATTTACGGTAGCCGAAGTAATTTAGGTGATTCTGGTATAGTTTGTTATGATTTTTAGCATTTTTTTGTAATTTTAAAGTGATTGGGCTTAATTTGTTGCTGTAAAGTGTAGTTGGGGGTGATTTTTGATAGCCGAAGTAATTTAGGTGAGTTTGGCATAGTTTGCTATGGTTAGTAGCATTTTTTTGTAATTTAAAAGTGATTGGGTTTAGTTTGTTGTGGTAAGGGTTAGGTGGTGATGATTTATGGTAGCCGAAGTAATTTAGGTGAGTTTGGCATAGTTTGCTATGGTTACTAGCATTTTTTTGTAATTTAAAAGTGATTGGGTTTAGTTTGTTGTGGTAAGGGTTAGTTGGTGATGATTTAGAGTAGCCGAAGTAATTTAGGTGAGTCTGGCATAGTTTGTTATAATTTGTACACCTTTTTTTGTAATTTTAAGATGATATGGTTTGGTTTGTTGTGGTAAGGGATAGTTGGGGGTGATTTACTGAAGCCGAAGTAATTTAGGTGATTCTGGTATAGTTTGTTATGATTTTTAGCATTTTTTTGTAATTTTAAAGTGATTGGGCTTAGTTTGTTGCTGTAAAGTGTAGTTGGGGGTGATTTTTGATAGCGGAAGTAATTTAGGTGAGTTTGGCATAGTTTGCTATGGTTAGTAGCATTTTTTTGTAATTTAAAAGTGATTTGGTTTAGTTTGTTGTGGTAAGGGTTAGTTGGTGATGATTTATGGTAGCCGAAGTAATTTAGGTGAGTTTGGCATAGTTTGCTATGGTTACTAGCATTTTTTTGTAATTTAAAAGTGATTGGGTTTAGTTTGTTGTGGTAAGGGTTAGTTGGTGAAGGTTTAGAGTAGCCGAAGTAATTTAGGTGAGTCTGGCATAGTTTGTCATGATTTGTACACCTTTTTTTGTAATTTTAAGATGATATGGTTTGGTTTGTTGTGGTAAGGGATAGTTGGGGGTGATTTGCGGAGCCGAAGTAATTTAGGTGATTCTGGTATAGTTTGTTATGATTTTTAGCATTTTTTTGTTATTTTAAAGTGATTGGGCTTAGTTTGTTGCTGTAAAGTGTAGTTGGGGGTGATTTTTGATAGCCGAAGTAATTTAGGTGAGTTTGGCATAGTTTGTTATGGTTAGTAGCATTTTTTTGTAATTTAAAAGTGATTGGGTTTAGTTTTTTGTGGTAAGGGTTAGTTGGTGATGATTTATGGTAGCCGAAGTAATTTAGGTGAGTTTGGCATAGTTTGCTATGGTTACTAGCATTTTTTGGTAATTTAAAAGTGATTGGGTTTAGTTTGTTGTGGTAAGGGTTAGTTGGTGATGATTTAGAGTAGCCGAAGTAATTTAGGTGAGTCTGGCATAGTTTTTTATGATTTGTACACCTTTTTTTTAATTTTAAGATGATATGGTTTGGTTTGTTGTGGTAAGGGATAGTTGGGGGTGATTTACGGTAGCCGAAGTAATTTAGGTGATTCTGCTTTAGTTTGTTATGATTTTTAGCATTTTTTTGTAATTTTAAAGTGATTGGGCTTAGTTTGTTGCTGTAAAGTGTAGTTGGGGTGATTTTTGATAGCCGAAGTAATTTAGGTGAGTTTGGCATAGTTTGCTATGGTTACTAGCATTTTTTTGTAATTTAAAAGTGATTGGGTTTAGTTTGTTGTGGTAAGGGTTAGTTAGTGATGATATTGATTAGCCGAAGTAATTTAGGTGGGTCTGGCATAGTTTGTTATGATTTGTACACCTTTTTTTGTAATTATAAGATGATATGGTTTGGTTTGTTATGGTAAGGAATAGTTGGGGTGATTTACGGTAGCCGAAGTAATTTAGGTGATTCTGGTATAGTTTGTTATGATTTTTCGCATTTTTTTGTAATTTTAAAGTGATTGGGCTTAGTTTGTTGCTGTAAAGTGTAGTTGGAGGTGATTTTTATAGCCGAAATAATTTAGGTGGGTTTGGCATAGTTTGCTATGGTTAGTAGCATTTTTTGTAATTTAAAAGTGATTGAGTTTAGTTTGTTGTGGTAAGGGTTAGTTGGTGATGATCTATGGTAGCCGAAGTAATTTAGGTGAGTTTGGCATAGTTTGCTATGGTCACTAGCATTTTTTTGTAATTTAAAAGAGATTGGGTTTAGTTTGTTGTGGTAAGGGTTATTTGGTGATGATTTAGAGTAGCCGAAGTATTGTAGGTGAGTCTGGCATAGTTTGTTATGATTTGTACACCTTTTTTTGTAATTTTAAAATGATATGGTTTGGTTTGTTGTGGTAAGGGATAGTTGGGGGTGATTTACGGTAGCCGAAGTAATTTAGGTGATTCTGGTATACTTTGATATGATTTTTAGCATTTTTTTGTAATTTTAAAGTGATTGGGCTTAGTTTGTTGCTGTAAAGTGTAGTTGGGGATGATTTTTGATAGCCGAAGTAATTTAGGTGAGTTTGGCATAGTTTGCTATGGTTACTAGCATTTTTTTTGTAATTTAAAAGTGATTGGGTTTAGTTTGTTGTGGTAAGGGTTAGTTGGTGATGATTTATGGTAGCCGAAGTAATTTAGGTGAGGTTGGCATAGTTTGCTATGGTTACTAGCATTTTTTTGTAATTTAAAAGCGATTGGGTTTAGTTTGTTGTGGTAAGGGTTAGTTGGTGATGATTTAGAGTAGCCGAAGTAATTTAGGTGAGTCTGGCATAGTTTGTTATGATTTGTACACCTTTTTTTGTAATTTTAAGATGATATGGTTTGGTTTGTTGTGGTAAGGGATAGTTAGGGGTGATTTACGGTAGCCGAAGTAATTCAGGTGATTCTGGTATAGTTTGTTATGATTTTTAGCATTTTTTTTGTAATTTTAAAGTGATTGGGCTTAGTTTGTTGCTGTAAAGTGTAGTTGGGGGTGATTTTTGATAGCCGAAGTAATTTAGGTGAGTTTGGCATAGTTTGTTATGGTTAGTAGCAGTTTTTTGTAATTTAAAAGTGATTGGGTTTAGTTTGTTGTGGTAAGGGTTAGTTGGTGATGATTTAGAGTAGCCGAAGTAATTTAGGTGAGTCTGGCATAGTTTGTTATGATTTGTACACCTTTTTTTGTAATTTTAAGATGATATGGTTTGTTTTGTTGTGGTAAGGGATAGTTGGGGGTGATTTACGGTAGCCGAAGTAATTTAGGTGAGTTTGGCATAGTTTGCTATGGTTACTAGCATTTTTTTGTAATTTAAAACTGATTGGGTTTAGTTTGTTGTGGTAAGGGTTAGTTGGTGATGATTTAGAGTAGCCGAAGTAATTTAGGTGAGTCTGGCATAGTTTGTTATGATTTGTACACCTTTTTTTGTAATTTTAAGATGATATGGTTTGTTTTGTTGTGGTAAGGGATAGTTGGGGGTGATTTACGGTAGCCGAAGTAATTTAGGTGAGTTTGGCATAGTTTTCTATGGTTAGCAGCATTTTTTTGTAATTTAAAAGTGATTGGGTTTAGTTTGTTGTGGTAAGTGTTAGTTCATGATGATTTATGGTAGCCGAAGTAATTTAGGTGAGTTTGGCATAGTTTGCTATGGTTACTAGCATTTTTTTGTAATTTAAAAGTGATTGGGTTCAGTTTGTTGTGGTAAGGGTTAGTTTGTGATTATTTAGAGTAGCCGAAGTAATTTAGGTGAGTCTGGCATAGTTTGTTATGATTTGTACACCTTTTTTTTAATTTTAAGATGATATGGTTTGGTTTGTTGTGGCAAGGGATAGTTGGGGGTGATTTACGGTAGCCGAAGTAATTTAGGTGATTTTGGTATAGTTTGTTATGATTTTTAGCATTTTTTTGTAATTTTAAAGTGATTGGGCTTAGTTTGTTGCTGTAAAGTGTAATTGGGGGTGATTTTTGATAGCCGAAGTAATTTAGGTGAGTTTGGCATATTTTGCTATGGTTAGTAGCATTTTTTTGTAATTTAAAAGTGATTGGGTTTATTTTGTTGTGGTAAGGGTTAGTTGGTGATGATTTATGATAGCCGAAGTAATTTAGGTGAGTTTGGCATAGTTTGCTATGGTTACTAGCATTTTTTTGTAATTTAAAAGTGATTGGGTTTAGTTTGTTGTGGTAAGGGTTAGTTGGTGATGATTTAGTGTAGCCGAAGTAATTTAGGTGAGTCTGGCATAATTTGTTATGATTTGTACACCTTTTTGTGTAATTTTAAGATGATATGGTTTGGTTTGTTTTGGTAAGGGATATTTGGGGGTGATTTACGTTAGCCGAAGTAATTTAGGTGATTCTGGTATAGTTTGTTAGGATTTTTAGCATTTTTTTGTAATTTTAAAATAATTGGGCTTAGTTTGTTACTGTAACGTGTAGTTGGGGGTGATTTTTGATAGCCGAAGTAATTTAGGTGAGTTTGGCATAGTTTGCTATGGTTAATAGCATTTTTTTGTAATTTAAAAGTGATTGGGTTTAGTTTGTTGTGGTAAGGGTTAGTTGGTGATGATTTAAAGTAGCCGAAGTAATTTAGGTGAGTCTGGCATAGTTTGTTATGATTTGTACACTTTTTTTGTAATTTTAAGATGATATTTTTTGGTTTGTTGTGGTAAGGGATAGTTGGGGGTGATTTACGGTATCCAAAGTAATTTAGGTGATTCTGGTATAGTTTGTTATGATTATTAGAATTTGTTGTAATTTTAAAGTGATTGGGCTTAGTTTGTTGCTGTAAAGTGTAGTTGGGGGTGATTTTTGATAGCCGAAGTAATTTAGGTGAGTTTGGCATAGTTTGCTATGGTTAGCAGCATTTTTTTGTAATTTAAAAGTGATTGGGTTTAGTTTGTTGTGGTAAGTGTAAGTTCATGATGATTTATGGTAGCCGAAGTAATTTAGGTGAGTTTGGCATAGTTTGCTATGGTTACTAGCATTTTTTTGTAATTTAAAAGTGATTGGGTTTAGTTTGTTATGGTAAGGGTTAGTTTGTGATGATTTAGAGTAGCCGAAGTACTTTAGGTGAGTCTGGCATAGTTTGTTATGATTTGTACACCTTTTTTTTAATTTTAAGATGATATGGTTTGGTTTGTTGTGGCAAGGGATAGTTGGGGGTGATTTACGGTAGCCGAAGTAATTTAGGTGATTCTGGTATAGTTTGTTATAATTTTTAGCATTTTTTTGTAATTTTAAAGTGATTGGGCTTAGTTTGTTGCTGTAAAGTGTAGTTGGAGGTGATTTTTGATAGCCGAAGTAATTTATGTGAGTCTGGCATAGTTTGTTATGATTTGTACACCTTTTTTTGTAATTTTAAGATGATATGGTTTGGTTTGTTGTGGTAAGGGATAGTTGGGGGTGATTTACGTTAGCCGAAGTAATTTAGGTGATTCTGGTATAGTTTGTTATGATTTTTAGCATTTTTTTGTAATTTTAAAGTGATTGGGCTTAGTTTGTTGCTGTAAAGTGTAGTTGGGGGTGATTTTTGATAGCCGAAATAAATTAGGTGAGTTTGGCATAGTGTGTTATGATTTGTACACCTTTTTTTTGTAATTTGAAGATGATATGGTTTGGTTTGTTGTGGCAAGGGATAGTTGGGGGTGATTTACGGTAGCCGAAGTAATTTAGGTGATTCTGGTATAGTTTGTTATGATTTTTAGCATTTTGTTGTCATTTTAAAGTGATTGGGCTTAGTTTGTTGCTGTAAAGTGTAGTTGGGTGTGATTTTTGATAGCCGAAGTAATTTAGGTGAGTTTGGCATAGTTTGCTATGGTTAGTAGCATTTTTTTGTAATTTAAAAGTGATTGGGTTTATTTTGTTGTGGTAAGGGTTAGTTGGTGATGATTTATGATAGCCGAAGTAATTTAGGTGAGTTTGGCATAGTTTGCTATGGTTACTAGCATTTTTTTGTAATTTAAAAGTGATTGGGTTTAGTTTGTTGTGGTAAGGGTTAGTTGGTGATGATTTAGAGTAGCCGAAGTAATTTATGTGAGTCTGGCATAGTTTGTTATGATTTGTACACCTTTTTTTGTAATTTTAAGATGATATGGTTTGGTTTGTTGTGGTAAGGGATAGTTGGGGGTGATTTACGTTAGCCGAAGTAATTTAGGTGATTCTGGTATAGTTTGTTATGATTTTTAGCATTTTTTTGTAATTTTAAAGTGATTGGGCTTAGTTTGTTGCTGTAAAGTGTAGTTGGGAGTGATTTTTGATAGCCGAAGTAATTTAGGTGAGTTTGGCATAGTTTGCTATGGTTAGTAGCATTTTTTTGTAATTTAAAAGTGATTGGGTTTATTTTGTTGTGGTAAGGGTTAGTTGGTGATGATTTATGATAGCCGAAGTAATTTAGGTGAGTTTGGCATAGTTTGCTATGGTTACTAGCATTTTTTTGTAATTTAAAAGTGATTGGGTTTAGTTTGTTTTGGTAAGGGTAAGTTGGTGATGATTTAGAGTAGCCGAAGTAATTTATGTGAGTCTGGCATAGTTTGTTATGATTTGTACACCTTTTTTTGTAATTGTAAGATGATATGGTTTGGTTTGTTGTGGCAAGGGATAGTTGGGGGTGATTTACGGTAGCTGAAGTAATTTAGGTGATTCTGGTAAAGTTTGTTATGATTTTTAACATTTTTTTGTAATTTTAAAGTGATTGGGCTTAGTTTGTTGCTGTAAAGTGTAGTTGGGAATGATTTTTGATAGCCGAAATAATTTAGGTAAGTTTGGCATAGTTTGCTATGGTTAGTAGCATTTTTTTGTAATTTAAAAGTGTTTGGGTTTAGTTTGTTGTGGTAAGTGTTAGTTGGTGATGATTTATGGTAGCCGAAGTAATTTAGGTGAGTTTGGCTTAGTTTGCTATGGTTACAAGCATTTTTTTGTAATTTAAATGTTATTGGGTTTAGTTTGTTGTGGTAAGGGTTAGTTGGTGATGATTTAGAGTAGCCGAAGTAATTTAGGTGAGTCTGCCATAGTTAGTTATGATTTGTACACCTTTTTTTGTAATTTTAAGATTATATGGTTTGGTTTGTTGTGGTAACGGATAGTTGGGGGTGATTTACGGTAGCCGAAGTAATTTAGGTGGCTCTGGTATAGTTTGTTATGATTTTTAGCATTTTTTTGTAATTTTAAAGTGATTGGGCTTAGTTTGTTGCTGTAAAGTGTAGTTGGGGGTGATTTTTGATAGCCGAAATAATTTAGGTGAGTTTGGCATAGTTTGCTATGGTTAGTAGCATTTTTTTGTAATTTAAAAGTGATTGGGTTTAGTTTGTTGTAGTAAGGGTTAGTTGGTGATGATTTATGGTAGCCGAAGTAATTTAGGTGAGTTTGGCATAGTTTGCTATGGTTACTAGAATTTTTTTGTAATTTAAATGTGATTGGGTTTAGTTTGTTGTGGTAAGGGTTAGTTGGTGATGATTTAGAGTAGCCGAAGTAATTTAGGTGAGTCTGGCATAGTTTGTTATGATTTGTACACCTTTTTTTGTAATTTTAAGATGATATGGTTTGGTTTGTTGTGGTAAGGGATAGTTGGGGGTGATTTACGGTAGCCGAAGTAATTTAGGTGAGTCTGGTATATTTTGTTATGATTTTTAGCATTTTTTTGTAATTTTAAAGTGATTGGGCTTAGTTTGTTGCTGTAAAGTGTAGTTGGGTGTGATTTTTAATAGCCGAAGTAATTTAGGTTAGTTTGGCATAGTTTGCTATGGTTAGTAGCATTTTTTTGTAATTTAAAAGTGATTGGGTTTAGTTTGTTGTGGTAAGGGTTAGTTGGTGATGATTTATGGTAGCCGAAGTAATTTAGGTGAGTTTGGCATAGTTTGCTATGGTTACTAGCATTTTTTTGTAATTTAAAAGTGATTGGGTTTAGTTTGTTGTGGTAAGGGTTAGTTGGTGATGATTTAGAGTAGCCGATGTAATTTAGGTGAGTCTGGCATAGTTTGTTATGATTTGTACACCTTTTTTTGTAATTTTAAGATGATATGGTTTATCTTGTTGTGGTGAGGGATAGTTGGGGGTAATTTACGGTAGCCGAAGTAATTTAGGTGATTCTGGTATAGTTTGTTATGATTTTTAGCATTTTTTTGTAATTTAAAAGTGATTGGGTTTAGTTTGTTGTGGTAAGGGTTAGTTGGTGATGATTTATGGTAGCCGAAGTAATTTGGGTGAGTTTGGCATAGTTTGCTATGGTTACTAGCATTTTTTTGTAATTTAAAAATGATTGGGTTTAGTTTGTTGTGGTAAGGGTTAGTTGGTGATGATTTAGAGTAGCCGAAGTAATTTAGGTTAGTCTGGCATAGTTTGTTATGATTTGTACACCTTTTTTGTAATTTTAAGATGATATGGTTTGGTTTGTTGTGGTAAGGGATGGTTGGGGGTGATTTACGGTAGCCGAAGTAATTTAGGTGATTCTGGTATAGTTTGTTATGATTTTTAGCATTTTTTTGTAATTTTAAAGGGATTAGGCTTAGTTTGTTGCTGTAAAGTGTAGTTGGGGGTGATTTTTGATAGCCGAAATAATTTAGGTGAGTTTGGCTTAGTTTGCTATGGTGAGTAGCATTTTTTTGTAATTTAAAAGTGATTGGGTTTAGTTTGTTGTGGTAAGGGTTAGTTGGTGATGATTTATGGTAGCCGAAGTAAATTAGGTGAGTTTGGCATAGTTTGCTATGGTTACTAGCATTTTTTTGTAATTTAAAAGTGAATGGGTTTAGTTTGTTGTGGTAAGGGTTAGTTGGTGATGATTTAGAGTAGCCGAAGTAATTTAGGTGAGTCTGGCATAGTTTGTTATGATTTGTACACCTTTTTTTGTAATTTTAAGATGATATGGTTTGGTTTGTTGTGGTAAGGGATAGTTGGGGGTGATTTACGGTAGCCGAAGTAATTTAGGTGATTCTGGTATAGTTTGTTATGATTTTTAGCATTTTGTTGTCATTTTAAAGTGATTGGGCTTAGTTTGTTGCTGTAAAGTGTAGTTGGGGGAGATTTTTGATAGCCGAAGTAATTTAGGTGAATTTGGCATAGTTTGCTATGGTTAGTAGCATTTTTTTGTAATTTAAAAGTGATTGGGTTTAGTTTGTTGTGGTAAGTGTTAGTTGGTGATGATTTATGGTAGCCGAAGTAATTTAGGTGAGTTTGGCTTAGTTTGCTATGGTTACAAGCATTTTTTTGTAATTTAAATGTTATTGGGTTTAGTTTCTTGTGGTAAGGGTTAGTTGGTGATGATTTAGAGTAGCCGAAGTAATTTATGTGAGTCTGGCATAGTTTGTTATGATTTGTACACCTTTTTTTGTAATTGTAAGATGATATGGTTTGGTTTGTTGTGGTAAGGGATAGTTGGGGGTGATTTACGTTAGCCGAAGTAATTTAGGTGATTCTGGTATAGTTTGTTATGATTTTTAGCATTTTTTTGTAATTTTAAAGTGATTGGGCTTAGTTTGTTGCTGTAAAGTGTAGTTGGGAGTGATTTTTGATAGCCGAAGTAATTTAGGTGAGTTTGGCATAGTTTGCTATGGTTAGTAGCATTTTTTTGTAATTTAAAAGTGATTGGGTTTATTTTGTTGTGGTAAGGGTTAGTTGGTGATGATTTAGAGTAGCCGAAGTAATTTATGTGAGTCTGGCATAGTTTGTTATGATTTGTACACCTTTTTTTGTAATTGTAAGATGATATGGTTTGGTTTGTTGTGGCAAGGGATAGTTGGGGGTGATTTACGGTAGCTGAAGTAATTTAGGTGATTCTGGTAAAGTTTGTTATGATTTTTAACATTTTTTTGTAATTTTAAAGTGATTGGGCTTAGTTTGTTGCTGTAAAGTGTAGTTGGGAATGATTTTTGATAGCCGAAATAATTTAGGTAAGTTTGGCATAGTTTGCTATGGTTAGTAGCATTTTTTTGTAATTTAAAATGTTTGGGTTTAGTTTGTTGTGGTAAGTGTTAGTTGGTGATGATTTATGATAGCCGAAGTAATTTAGGTGAGTTTGGCTTAGTTTGCTATGGTTACAAGCATTTTTTTGTAATTTAAATGTTATTGGGTTTAGTTTGTTGTGGTAAGGGTTAGTTGGTGATGATTTAGAGTAGCCGAAGTAATTTAGGTGAGTCTGCCATAGTTTGTTATGATTTGTACACCTTTTTTTGTAATTTTAAGATTATATGGTTTGGTTTGTTGTGGTAACGGATAGTTGGGGGTGATTTACGGTAGCCGAAGTAATTTAGGTGGCTCTGGTATAGTTTGTTATGATTTTTAGCATTTTTTTGTAATTTTAAAGTGATTGGGCTTAGTTTGTTGCTGTAAAGTGTAGTTGGGGGTGATTTTTGATAGCCGAAATAATTTAGGTGAGTTTGGCATAGTTTGCTATGGTTAGTAGCATTTTTTTGTAATTTAAAAGTGATTGGGTTTAGTTTGTTGTGGTAAGGGTTAGTTGGTGATGATTTATGGTAGCCGAAGTAATTTAGGTGAGTTTGGCATAGTTTGCTATGGTTACTAGCATTTTTTTGTAATTTAAAAGTGATTGGGTTTAGTTTGTTGTGGTAAGGGTTAGTTGGTGATGATTTAGAGTAGCCGAAGTAATTTAGGTGAGTCTGGCATAGTTTGTTATGATTTGTACACCTTTTTTTGTAATTTTAAGATGATATGGTTTGGCTTGTTGTGGTGAGGGATAGTTGGGGGTGATTTACGGTAGCCGAAGTAATTTAGGTGATTCTGGTATAGTTTGTTATGATTTTTAGCATTTTTTTGTAATTTAAAAGTGATTGGGTTTAGTTTGTTGTGGTAAGGGTTAGTTGGTGATGATTTATGGTAGCCGAAGTAATTTGGGTGAGTTTGGCATAGTTTGCTATGGTTACTAGCATTTTTTTGTAATTTAAAAATGATTGGGTTTAGTTTGTTGTGGTAAGGGTTAGTTGGTGATGATTTAGAGTAGCCGAAGTAATTTAGGTTAGTCTGGCATAGTTTGTTATGATTTGTACACCTTTTTTGTAATTTTAAGATGATATGGTTTGGTTTGTTGTGGTAAGGGATGGTTGGGGGTGATTTACGGTAGCCGAAGTAATTTAGGTGATTCTGGTATAGTTTGTTATGATTTTTAGCATTTTTTTGTAATTTTAAAGGGATTGGGCTTAGTTTGTTGCTGTAAAGTGTAGTTGGGGGTGATTTTTGATAGCCGAAATAATTTAGGTGAGTTTGGCTTAGTTTGCTATGGTGAGTAGCATTTTTTTGTAATTTAAACGTGATTGGGTTTAGTTTGTTGTGGTAAGGGTTAGTTGGTGATGATTTATGGTAGCCGAAGTAAATTAGGTGAGTTTGGCATAGTTTGCTATGGTTACTAGCATTTTTTTGTAATTTAAAAGTGAATGGGTTTAGTTTGTTGTGGTAAGGGTTAGTTGGTGATGATTTAGAGTAGCCGAAGTAATTTAGGTGAGTCTGGCATAGTTTGTTATGATTTGTACACCTTTTTTTGTAATTTTAAGATGATATGGTTTGGTTTGTTGTGGTAAGGGATAGTTGGGGGTGATTTACGTTAGCCGAAGTAATTTAGGTGATTCTGGTATAGTTTGTTATGATTTTTAGCATTTTTTTGTAATTTTAAAGTGATTGGGCTTAGTTTGTTGCTGTAAAGTGTAGTTGGGAGTGATTTTTGATAGCCGAAGTAATTTAGGTGAGTTTGGCATAGTTTGCTATGGTTAGTAGCATTTTTTTGTAATTTAAAAGTGATTGGGTTTATTTTGTTGTGGTAAGGGTTAGTTGGTGATGATTTATGATAGCCGAAGTAATTTAGGTGAGTTTGGCATAGTTTGCTATGGTTACTAGCATTTTTTTGTAATTTAAAAGTGATTGGGTTTAGTTTGTTGTGGTAAGGGTTAGTTGGTGATGATTTAGAGTAGCCGAAGTAATTTATGTGAGTCTGGCATAGTTTGTTATGATTTGTACACCTTTTTTTGTAATTGTAAGATGATATGGTTTGGTTTGTTGTGGCAAGGGATAGTTGGGGGTGATTTACGGTAGCTGAAGTAATTTAGGTGTTTCTGGTAAAGTTTGTTATGATTTTTAACATTTTTTTGTTATTTTAAAGTGATTGGGCTTAGTTTGTTGCTGTAAAGTGTAGTTGGGAATGATTTTTGATAGCCGAAATAATTTAGGTAAGTTTGGCATAGTTTGCTATGGTTAGTAGCATTTTTTTGTAATTTAAAAGTGTTTGGGTTTAGTTTGTTGTGGTAAGTGTTAGTTGGTGATGATTTATGGTAGCCGAAGTAATTTAGGTGAGTTTGGCTTAGTTTGCTATGGTTACAAGCATTTTTTTGTAATTTAAATGTTATTGGGTTTAGTTTGTTGTGGTAAGGGTTAGTTGGTGATGATTTAGAGTAGCCGAAATAATTTAGGTGAGTCTGCCATAGTTTGTTATGATTTGTACACCTTTTTTTGTAATTTTAAGATTATATGGTTTGGTTTGTTGTGGTAACGGATAGTTGGGGGTGATTTACGGTAGCCGAAGTAATTTAGGTGGCTCTGGTATAGTTTGTTATGATTTTTAGCATTTTTTTGTAATTTTAAAGTGATTGGGCTTAGTTTGTTGCTGTAAAGTGTAGTTGGGGGTGATTTTTGATAGCCGAAATAATTTAGGTGAGTTTGGCATAGTTTGCTATGGTTAGTAGCATTTTTTTGTAATTTAAAAGTGATTGGGTTTAGTTTGTTGTAGTAAGGGTTAGTTGGTGATGATTTATGGTAGCCGAAGTAATTTAGGTGAGTTTGGCATAGTTTGCTATGGTTACTAGAATTTTTTTGTAATTTAAATGTGATTGGGTTTAGTTTGTTGTGGTAAGGGTTAGTTGGTGATGATTTAGAGTAGCCGAAGTAATTTAGGTGAGTCTGGCATAGTTTGTTATGATTTGTACACCTTTTTTTGTAATTTTAAGATGATATGGTTTGGTTTGTTGTGGTAAGGGATAGTTGGGGGTGATTTACGGTAGCCGAAGTAATTTAGGTGAGTCTGGTGTATTTTGTTATGATTTTTAGCATTTTTTTGTAATTTTAAAGTGATTGGGCTTAGTTTGTTGCTGTAAAGTGTAGTTGGGTGTGATTTTTAATAGCCGAAGTAATTTAGGTTAGTTTGGCATAGTTTGCTATGGTTAGTAGCATTTTTTTGTAATTTAAAAGTGATTGGGTTTAGTTTGTTGTGGTAAGGGTTAGTTGGTGATGATTTATGGTAGCCGAAGTAATTTAGGTGAGTTTGGCATAGTTTGCTATGGTTTCTAGCATTTTTTTGTAATTTAAAAGTGATTGGGTTTAGTTTGTTGTGGTAAGGGTTAGTTGGTGATGATTTAGAGTAGCCGAAGTAATTTAGGTGAGTCTGGCATAGTTTGTTATGATTTGTACACCTTTTTTTGTAATTTTAAGATGATATGGTTTGGCTTGTTGTGGTGAGGGATAGTTGGGGGTGATTTACGGTA
Source organism: Eledona agricola (assembly GCA_964023215.1). Taxonomy (NCBI): domain Eukaryota; kingdom Metazoa; phylum Arthropoda; class Insecta; order Coleoptera; family Tenebrionidae; genus Eledona; species Eledona agricola. Next base: position 1,355,449 of record CAXIEJ010000203.1, on the reverse strand, counting down.
GCCGAAGTAATTTAGGTGATTCTGGTATAGTTTGTTATGATTTTTAGCATTTTTTTGTAATTTAAAAGTGATTGGGTTTAGTTTGTTGTGGTAAGGGTTAGTTGGTGATGAGTTATGGTAGCCGAAGTAATTTGGGTGAGTTTGGCATAGTTTGCTATGGTTACTAGCATTTTTTTGTAATTTAAAAATGATTGGGTTTAGTTTGTTGTGGTAAGGGTTAGTTGGTGATGATTTAGAGTAGCCGAAGTAATTTAGGTTAGTCTGGCATAGTTTGTTATGATTTGTACACCTTTTTTGTAATTTTAAGATGATATGGTTTGGTTTGTTGTGGTAAGGGATGGTTGGGGGTGATTTACGGTAGCCGAAGTAATTTAGGTGATTCTGGTATAGTTTGTTATGATTTTTAGCATATTTTTGTAATTTTAAAGGGATTCGGCTTAGTTTGTTGCTGTAAAGTGTAGTTGGGGGTGATTTTTGATAGCCGAAATAATTTAGGTGAGTTTGGCTTAGTTTGCTATGGCGAGTAGCATTTTTTTGTAATTTAAAAGTGATTGGGTTAAGTTTGTTGTGGTAAGGGTTAGTTGGTGATGATTTATGGTAGCCGAAGTAAATTAGGTGAGTTTGGCATAGTTTGCTATGGTTACTAGCATTTTTTTGTAATTTAAAAGTGAATGGGTTTAGTTTGTTGTGGTAAGGGTTAGTTGGTGATGATTTAGAGTAGCCGAAGTAATTTAGGTGAGTCTGGCATAGTTTGTTATGATTTGTACACCTTTTTTTGTAATTTTAAGATGATATGGTTTGGTTTGTTGTGGTAAGGGATAGTTGGGGGTGATTTACGGTAGCCGAAGTAATTTAAGTGATTCTGGTATAGTTTGTTATGATTTTTAGCATTTTGTTGTCATTTTAAAGTGATTGGGCTTAGTTTGTTGCTGTAAAGTGTAGTTGGGGGAGATTTTTGATAGCCGAAGTAATTTAGGTGAATTTGGCATAGTTTGCTATGGTTAGTAGCATTTTTTTGTAATTTAAAAGTGATTGGGTTTAGTTTGTTGTGGTAAGTGTTAGTTGGTGATGATTTATGGTAGCCGAAGTAATTTAGGTGAGTTTGGCTTAGTTTGCTATGGTTACAAGCATTTTTTTGTAATTTAAATGTTATTGGGTTTAGTTTGTTGTGGTAAGGGTTAGTTGGTGATGATTTAGAGTAGCCGAAGTAATTTAAGTGAGTCTGCCATAGTTTGTTATGATTTGTACACCTTTTTTTGTAATTTTAAAATTATATGGTATGGTTTGTTGTGGTAAGGGATAGTTGGGGGTGATTTACGGTAGCCGAAGTAATTTAGGTGATTCTGGTATAGTTTGTTATGATTTTTAGCATTTTTTTGTAATTTTAAAGTGATTGGGCTTAATTTGTTGCTGTAAAGTGTAGTTGGGGGTGATTTTTAAAAGCCGAAATAATTTAGGTGAGTTTAGCATAGTTTGCTATGGTTAGTAGCATTTTTTTGTAATTTAAAAGTGATTGGGTTTAGTTTGTTGTAGTAAGGGTTAGTTGGTGATGATTTATGGTAGCCGAAGTAATTTAGGTGAGTTTGGCATAGTTTGCTATGGTTACTAGAATTTTTTTGTAATTTAAATGTGATTGGGTTTAGTTTGTTGTGGTAAGGGTTAGTTGGTGATGATTTAGAGTAGCCGAAGTAGTTTAGGTGAGTCTGGCATAGTTTGTTATGATTTGTACACCTTTTTTTGTAATTTTAAGATGATATGGTTTGGTTTGTTGTGGTAAGGAATAGTTGGTGGTAATTTACGGTAGCCGAAGTAATTTAGGTGAGTCTGGTATATTTTGTTATGATTTTTAGCATTTTTTGGTAATCTTAAAGTGATTGGGTTTAGTTTGTTGCTGTAAAGTGTAGTTGGGGGTGATTTTTAATAGCCGAAGTAATTTAGGTTAGTTTGGCATAGTTTGCTATGGTTAGTAGCATTTTTTTGTAATTTAAAAGTGATTGGGTTTAGTTTGTTGTGGTAAGGGTTAGTTGGTGATGATTTATGGTAGCCGAAGTAATTTAGGTGAGTTTGGCATAGTTTGCTATGGTTACTAGCATTTTTTTGTAATTTAAAAGTGATTGGGTTTAGTTTGTTGTGGTAAGGGTTAGTTGGTAATGATTTAGAGTAGCCGAAGTAATTTAGGTGAGTCTGGCATAGTTTGTTATGATTTGTACACCTTTTTTTGTAATTTTAACATGATATGGTTTGGCTTGTTGTGGTGAGGGATAGTTGGGGGTGATTTACGGTAGCCGAAGTAATTTAGGTGATTCTGGTAGAGTTTGTTATGATTTTTAGCATTTTTTTGTAATTTTAAAGTAATTGGGCTTAGTTTGTTGCTGTAACGTGTAGTTGGGGGTGATTTTTGATAGCCGAAGTAATTTAGGTGAGTTTGGCATAGTTTGCTATGGTTACTAGCATTTTTTTGTAATTTAAAAATGATTGGGTTTAGTTTGTTGTGGTAAGGGTTAGTTGGTGATGATTTAGAGTAGCCGAAGTAATTTAGGTGAGTCTGGCATAGTTTGTTATGATTTGTACACCTTTTTTTGTAATTTTAACATGATATGGTTTGGCTTGTTGTGGTGAGGGATAGTTGGGGGTGATTTACGGTAGCCGAAGTAATTTAGGTGATTCTGGTATAGTTTGTTATGATTTTTAGCATTTTTTTGTAATTTTAAAGTGATTGGGCTTAGTTTGTTGCTGTAAAGTGTAGTTGGGGGTTATTTTTGATAGCGGAAGTAATTTAGGTGAGTTTGGCATAGTTTGCTAGGGTTAGTAGCATTTTTTTGTAATTTAAAAGTGAATGGGTTTAGTTTGTTGTGGTAAGGGTTAGTTGGTGATGATTTATGGTAGCCGAAGTAATTTGGGTGAGTTTGGCATAGTTTTCTATGGTTACTAGCATTTTTTTGTAATTTAAAAATGATTGGGTTTAGTTTGTTGTGGTAAGGGTTAGTTGGTGATGATTTAGAGTAGCCGAAATAATTTAGGTTAGTCTGGCATAGTTTGTTATGATTTGTACACCTTTTTTGTAATTTTAAGATGATATGGTTTGGTTTGTTGTGGTAAGGGATGGTTGGGGGTGATTTACGGTAGCCGAAGTAATTTAGGTGATTCTGGTATAGTTTGTTATGATTTTTAGCATTTTTTTGTAATTTTAAAGGGATTGGGCTTAGTTTGTTGCTGTAAAGTGTAGTTGGGGGTGATTTTTGATAGCCGAAATAATTTAGGTGAGTTTGGCATAGTTTGCTATGGTTAGTAGCATTTTTTTGTAATTTAAAAGTGATTGGGTTTAGTTTGTTGTGGTAAGGGTTAGTTGGTGATGATTTATGGTAGCCGAAGTAATTTAGGTGAGTTTGGCATAGTTTGCTATGGTTACTAGCATTTTTTTGTAATTTAAAAGTGAATGGGTTTAGTTTGTTTTGGTAAGGGATTGTTGGTAATGATTTAGTGTAGCCGAAGTAATTTAGGTGAGTCTGGCATAATTTGTTATGATTTGTACACCTTTTTTTGTAATTTTAAGATGATATGGTTTGGTTTGTTTTGGTAAGGGATAGTTGGGGGTGATTTACGTTAGCCGAAGTAATTTAAGTGATTCTGGTATAGTTTGTTATGATTTTTAGCATTTTTTTGTAATTTTAAAGTAATTGGGCTTAGTTTGTTGCTGTAAAGTGTAGTTGGGGGTGATTTTTGATAGCCGAAGTAATTGGGGTGAGTTTGGCATAGTTTGCTATGGTTAGTAGCATTTTTTTGTAATTTAAATGTGATTGGGTTTAGTTTGTTGTGGTAAGGATTAGTTGGTGATGATTTATGGTAGCCGAAGTAATTTAGGTGAGTTTGGCATAGTTTGCTATGGTTACTAGCTCTTTTTTGCAATTTAAAAGTGATTGGGTTTAGTTTGTTGTGGTAAGGGTTAGTTGGTGATGATTTAGAGTAGCCGAAGTAATTTAGGTGAGTCTGCCATAGTTTGTTATGATTTGTACACCTTTTTTTGTAATTTAAAGATTATATGGTTTGGTTTGTTGTGGTAAGGGATAGTTGGAAGTGATTTACGGTAGCCGAAGTAATTTAGGTGATTCTGGTATAGTTTGTTATGATTTTTAGCATTTTTTTGTAATTTTAAAGTGATTGGGCTTAGTTTGTTGCTGTAAAGTGTAGTTGGGGGTGATTTTTGATAGCCGAAATAATTTAGGTGAGTTTGGCATAGTTTGCTATGGTTAGTAGCATTTTTTTGTAATTTAAAAGTGATTGGGTTTAGTTTGTTGTGGTAAGGGTTAGTTGGTGATGATTTATGGTAGCCGAAGTAATTTAGGTGAGTTTGGCATAGTTTGCTATGGTTACTAGAATTTTTTTGTAATTTAAAAGTGATTGGGTTTAGTTTGTTGTGGTAAGGATTAGTTGGTGATGATTTAGAGTAGCCGAAGTAATTTAGGTGAGTCTGGCATAGTTTGTTATGATTTGTACACCTTTTTTTGTAATTTTAAGATGATATGGTTTGGTTTGTTGTGGTAAGGGATAGTTGGGGGTGATTTACAGTAGCCGAAGTAATTTAGGTGATTCTGGTATAGTTTGTTATGATTTTTAGCATTTTTTTGTAATTTTAAAGTGATTGGGCTTAGTTTGTTGCTGTAAAGTGTAGTTGGGGGTGATTTTTGATAGCCGAAATAATTTAGGTGAGTTTGGCATAGTTTGCTATGGTTAGTAGCATTTTTTTGTAATTTAAAATTGATTGGGTTTAGTTTGTTGTGGTAAGGGTTAGTTGGTGATGATTTATGGTAGCCGAAGTAATTTAGGTGAGTTTGGCATAGTTTGCTATGGTTACTAGCATTTTTTTGTAATTTAAAAGTGATTGGGTTTAGTTTGTTGTGGTAAGGGTTAGTTGGTGATGATTTAGAGTAGCCGAAGTAATTTAGGAGAGTCTAGCATAGTTTGTTATGATTTGTACACCTTTTTTTTAATTTTAAGATGATATCGTTTGGTTTGTTGTGGCAAGGGATAATTAGGGGTGATTTACGGTAGCCGAAGTAATTTAGGTAATTCTGGTATAGTTTGTTATGATTTTTAGCATCTTGTTGTCATTTTGAAGTGATTGGGTTTAGTTTGTTGCTGTAAAGTGTAGTTGGGGGTGATTTTTGATAGCCGAAGTAATTTAGGTGAGTTTGGCATAGTTTGCTATGGTTAGTAGCATTTTTTTGTAATTTAAAAGTGATTGGGTTTAGTTTGTTGTGGTAAGGGTTAGTTGGTGATGATTTAGTGTAGCCGAAGTAATTTAGGTGAGTCTGGCATAATTTGTTATGATTTGTACACCTTTTTTTGTAATTTTAAGATGATATGGTTTGGTTTGTTTTAGTAAGGGATAGTTGGGAGTGATTTACGTTAGCCGAAGTAATTTAGGTGATTCTGGTATAGTTTGTTATGATTTTTAGCATTTTTTTGTAATTTTAAAGTAATTGGGCTTAGTTTGTTGCTGTAAAGTGTAGTTGGGGGTGATTTTTGATAGCCGAAGTAATTTAGGTGAGTTTGGCATAGTTTGCTATGGTTAGTAGCATTTTTTTGTAATTTAAAAGTGACTGGGTTTAGTTTGTTGTGGTAAGGGTTAGTTGGTGATGATTTATGGTAGCCGAAGTAATTTAAGTGAGTTTGGCATAGTTTGCTATGGTTACTAGCATTTTTTTGCAATTTAAAAGTGATTGGGTTTAGTTTGTTGTGGTAAGGGTTAGTTGGTGATGATTTATGGTAGCAGAAGTAATTTAGGTGAGTTTGGCATAGTTTGCTATGGTTACTAGCATTTTTTTGTAATTTAAAAGTGATTGGGTTTAGTTTGTTGTGGTAAGGGTTAGTTGGTGATGATTTAGAGTAGCCGAAGTAATTTAGGTGAGTCTGGCATAGTTTGTTATGATTTGTACACCTTTTTTTTAATTTTAAGATGATATGGTTTGGTTTGTTGTGGCAAGGGATAATTGGGGGTGATTTACGGTAGCCGAAGTAATTTAGGTGATTCTGGTATAGTTTGTTATGATTTTTTACATTTTGTTGTCATTTTAAAGTGATTGGGCTTAGTTTGTTGCTGTAAAATGTAGTTGGGGGTGATTTTTGAGAGCCAAAGTAATTTAGGTGAGTTTGGCATAGTTTGCTATGGTTACTAGCATTTTTTTGTAATTTAAAAGTGATTGGGTTTAGTTTGTTGTGGTAAGGGTTAGTTGGTGATGATTTAGTGTAGCCGAAGTAATTTAGGTGTGTCTGCCATAATTTGTTATGATTTGTACACCTTTTTTTGTAATTTTAAGATGATATGGTTTGGTTTGTTTTGGTAAGGGATAGTTGGGGGTGATTTACGTTAGCCGAAGTAATTTAAGTGATTCTGGTATAGTTTGTTATGATTTTTAGCATTTTTTAGTAATTTTAAAGTAATTGGGCTTAGTTTGTTGCTGTAAAGTGTAGTTGGGGGTGATTTTTGATAGCCGAAGTAATTTAGGTGGGTTTGGCATAGTTTGCTATGGTTACTAGCATTTTTTTGCAATTTAAAAGTGATTGGGTTTAGTTTGTTGTGGTAAGGGATAGTTGGTGATGATTTAGAGTAGCCGAAGTAATTTAGGTGAGTCTGGCATAGTTTGTTATGATTTGTACACCTTTTTTTTAATTTTAAGATGATATGGTTTGGTTTGTTGTGGCAAGGGATAATTGGGGGTGATTTACGGTAGCCGAAGTAATTTAGGTGATTCTGGTATAGTTTGTTATGATTTTTAGCATTTTGTTGTCATTTTAAAGTGATTGGGCTTAGTTTGTTGCTGTAAAATGTAGTTGGGGGTGATTTTTGAGAGCCAAAGTAATTTAGGTGAGTTTGGCATAGTTTGCTATGGTTACTAGCATTTTTTTGTAATTTAAAAGTGATTGGGTTTAGTTTGTTGTGGTAAGGGTTAGTTGGTGATGATTTAGTGTAGCCGAAGTAATTTAGGTGTGTCTGGCATAATTTGTTATGATTTGTACACCTTTTTTTGTAATTTTAGGATGATATGGTTTGATTTGTTTTGGTAAGGGATAGTTGGGGGTGATTTACGTTAGCCGAAGTAACTTAAGTGATTCTGGTATAGTTTGTTATGATTTTTAGCATTTTTTAGTAATTTTAAAGTAATTGGGCTTAGTTTGTTGCTGTAAAGTGTAGTTGGGGGTGATTTTTGATAGCCGAAGTAATTTAGGTGGGTTTGGCATAGTTTGCTATGGTTAGTAGCATTTTTTTGTAATTTAAAAGTGATTGGGTTTAGTTTGTTGTGGTAAGGATTAGTTGGTGATGATTTATGGTAGCCGAAGTAATTTAGGTGAGTTTGGCATAGTTTGCTATGGTTACTAGCATTTTTTTGCAATTTAAAAGTGATTGGGTTTAGTTTGTTGTGGTAAGGGTTAGTTGGTGATGATTTAGAGTAGCCGAAGTAATTTAGGTGAGTCTGCCATAGTTTGTTATGATTTGTACACCTTTTTTGTAATTTTAAGATTATATGGTTTGGTTTGTTGTGGTAAGGGATAGTTGGAAGTGATTTACGGTAGCCGAAGTAATTTAGGTGATTCTGGTATAGTTTGTTATGATTTTTAGCATTTTTTTGTAATTTTAAAGTGATTGGGCTTAGTTTGTTGCTGTAAAGTGTAAATGGGGGTGATTTTTGATAGCCGAAATAATTTAGGTGAGTTTGGCATATTTTGCTATGGTTAGTAGCATTTTTTTGTAATTTAAAAGTGATTGGGTTTAGTTTGTTGTGGTAAGGGTTAGTTGGTGATGATTTATGGTAGCCGAAGTAATTTAGGTGAGTTTGGCATAGTTTGCTATGGTTACTAGAATTTTTTTGTAATTTAAAAGTGATTGGGTTTAGTTTGTTGTGGTAAGGATTAGTTGGTGATGATTTAGAGTAGCCGAAGTAATTTAGGTGAGTCTGGCATAGTTTGTTATGATTTGTACACCTTTTTTTGTAATTTTAAGATGATATGGTTTGGTTTGTTGTGGTAAGGGATAGTTGGGGGTGATTTACAGTAGCCGAAGTAATTTAGGTGATTCTGGTATAGTTTGTTATGATTTTTAGCATTTTTTTGTAATTTTAAAGTGATGGGGCTTAGTTTGTTGCTGCAAAGTGTATTTGAGGGATATTTTTGTTAGCCGAAGTAATTTAGGTGAGTTTGGCATAGTTTGCTATGGTTAGTAGCATTTTTTTGTAATTTAAAAGTGATTGGGTTTAGTTTGTTGTGGTAAGGGTTAGTTGGTGATGATTTAGTGTAGCCGAAGTAATTTAGGTGAGTCTGGCATAATTTGTTATGATTTGTACACCTTTTTTTGTAATTTTAAGATGATATGGTTTGGTTTGTTTTGGTAAGGGATAGCTGGGAGTGATTTACGTTAGCCGAAGTAATTTAGGTGATTCTGGTATAGTTTGTTATGATTTTTAGCATTTTTTTGTAATTTTAAAGTAATTGGGCTTAGTTTGTTGCTGTAAAGTGTAGTTGGGGGTGATTTTTGATAGCCGAAGTAATTTAGGTGAGTTTGGCATAGTTTGCTATGGTTAGTAGCATTTTTTTGTAATTTAAAAGTGATTGGGTTTAGTTTGTTGTGGTAAGGGTTAGTTGGTGATGATTTATGGTAGCCGAAGTAATTTAGGTGAGTTTGGCATAGTTTGCTATGGTTACTAACATTTTTTTGCAATTTAAAAGTGATTGGGTTTAGTTTGTTGTGGTAAGGGTTAGTTGGTGATGATTTAGAGTAGCCGAAGTAATTTAGTTGAGTCTGCCATAGTTTGTTATGATTTGTACACCTTTTTTGTAATTTTAAAATTATATGGTTTGGTTTGTTGTGGTAAGGGATAGTTGGGGGTGATTCACGGTAGCCGGAGTAATTTAGGTGATTCTGGTATAGTTTGTTATGATTTTTAGCATTTTTTTGTAATTTTAAAGTGATTGGGCTTAGTTTGTTGCTGTAAAGTGTAGTTGGGGGTGATTTTTGATAGCCGAAATAATTTAGGTGAGTTTGGCATAGTTTGCTATGGTTACTAGAATTTTTTTGTAATTTAAAAGTGATTGGGTTTAGTTTGTTGTGGTAAGGGTTAGTTGGTGATGATTTATTGTAGCCGAAGTAATTTAGGTGAGTTTGGCATAGTTTGTTATGGTTACTAGCATTTTTTTGTAATTTAAAAGTGATTGGGTTTAGTTTGTTGTGGTAAGGGTTAGTTGGTGATGATTTAGAGTAGCCGAAGTAATTTAGGTGAGTCTGGCATAGTTTGTTATGATTTGTACACCTTTTTTTTAATTTTAAGATGATATGGTTTGGTTTGTTGTGGCAAGGGATAATTGGGGGTGATTTACGGTAGCCGAAGTAATTTAGGTGATTCTGGTATAGTTTGTTATGATTTTTAGCATTTTTTTGTAATTTTAAAGTGATTGGGCTTAGTTTGTTGCTGTAAAGTGTAGTTGGGTGTGATTTTTGATAGCCGAAGTAATTTAGGTGAGTTTGGCATTGTTTGCTATGGTTAGTAGCATTTTTTTGTAATTTAAAAGTGATTGGGTTTATTTTGTTGTGGTAAGGTTTAGTGGGTGATGATTTATGATAGCCGAAGTAATTTAGGTGAGTTTGGCATAGTTTGCTATGGTTACTAGCATTTTTTTGTAATTTAAAAGTGATTGGGTTTAGTTTGATGTGGTAAGGGTTAGTTGGTGATGATTTAGTGTAGCCGAAGTAATTTAGGTGAGTCTGGCATAATTTGTTATGATTTGTACACCTTTTTTTGTAATTTTAAGATGATATGGTTTGGTTTGTTTTGGTAAGGGATAGTTGGGGGTGATTTACGTTAGCCGAAGTAATTTAGGTAAGTCTGGTATATTTTGTTATGATTTTTAGCATTTTTTTGTAATTTTAAAGTGATTGGGCTTAGTTTGTTGCTGTAAAGTGTAGTTGGGGGTGATTTTTGATAGCCGAAGTAATTCAGGTTAGTTTGGCATAGTTTGCTATGGTTACTAGCATTTTTTTGTAATTTAAAAGTGATTGGGCTTAGTTTGTTGCTGTAAAGTGTAGTTGGGGGTGATTTTTGATAGCCAAAGTAATTTAGGTGAGTTTGGCATAGTTTGCTATGGTTAGTAGCATTTTTTTGTAATTTAAAAGTGATTGGGTTTAGTTTGTTATGGTAAGGGTTAGTTGGTGATGATTTATGGTAGCCGAAGTAATTTAGGTGAGTTTGACATAGTTTGCTATGGTTACTAGCATTTTTTTGTAATTTAAAAGTGATTGGGTTTAGTTTGTTGTGGTAAGGGTTAGTTGGTGATGATTTAGAGTAGCCGAAGTAATTTAGGTGATTCTGGTATAGTTTGTTATGATTTTTAGCATTTTTTTGTAATTTTACAGTAATTGGGCTTAGTTTGTTGCTGTAAAGTGTAGTTGGGGGTGATTTTTGATAGCCAAAGTAATTTAGGTGAGTTTGGCATAGTTTGCTATGGTTAGTAGCATTTTTTTGTAATTTAAAAGTGATTGGGTTTAGTTTGTTATGGTAAGGGTTAGTTGGTGATGATTTATGGTAGCCGAAGTAATTTAGGTAAGTTTGACATAGTTTGCTATGGTTACTAGCATTTTTTTGTAATTTAAAAATGATTGGGTTTAGTTTGTTGTGGTAAGGGTTAGTTGGTGATGATTTAGAGTAGCCGAAGTAATTTAGGTGAGTCTGGCATAGTTTGTTATGATTTGTACACCTTTTTTGTAATTTTAAGATGATATGGTTTGGTTTGTTGTGGTAAGGGATAGTTGGGGGTGATTTCCGGTAGCCGAAGTAATTTAGGTGATTCTGGTATAGTTTATGATTTTTAGCATTTTTTTGTAATTTTAAAGTGATTGGGCTTAGTTTGTTGCTGTAAAGTGTATTTGTGGGTGATTTTTGATAGCCGAAGTAATTTAGGTGATTCTGGTAGAGTTTGTTATGATTTTTAGCATTTTTTTGTAATTTTAAAGTTAAAAAAGTGATAGGGTTTAGTTTGCTGTGGTAAGGGTTAGTTGGTGATGATTTAGAGTAGCCGAAGTAATTTAGGTGAGTCTGGCACAATTTGTTATGATTTGTACACCTTTTTTTGTAATTTTAAGATGATATGGTTTGGTTTGTTGTGGTAAGGGATAGTTGGGGGTGATTTACGGTAGCCGAAGTAATTTAGGTGATTCTGGTATAGTTTGTTATAATTTATAGCATTTTTTTGTAATTTTAAAATGATTGGGCTTAATTTGTGGCTGTAAAGTGTAGTTGGGGGTGATTTTTGATAGCCAAAGAAATTTAGGTGAGTTTAGCATAGTTTGCTGTGGTTAGTAGCATTTTTTTGTAATTTAAAAGTGATTTGGTTTAGTTTGTTGTGGTAAGGGTTAGTTGGTGATGATTTATGGTAGCCGAAGTACTTTAGGTGAGTTTGGCATAGTTTGCTATGGTTACTAGCATTTTTTTGTAATTTAAAAGTGATTGGGTTTAGTTTGTTGTGGTAAGGGTTAGTTGGTGATGATTTAGAATAGCCGAAGTAATTTAGGTGAGTCTGGCATAGTTTGTTATGATTTGTACACCTTTTTTTGTAATTTTAAAATAATATGGTTTAGTTTGTTGTGGTAAGGGATAGATGGGGGTGATTTACGGTAGCCGAAGTAATTTAGGTGATTCTGGTATAGTTTGTTATAATTTTTAGCATTTTTTTGTAATTTTAAAGTGATTGGGCTTAGTTTGTTGCTGCAAAGTGTAGTTGGGGGTGATTTTTGATAGCCGAAGTAATTTAGGTGAGTTTGGCATAGTTTGCTATGGTTAGTAGCATTTTTTTGTAATTTAAAAGTGATTGGGTTTAGTTTGTTGTGGTAAGGGTTAGTTGGTGATGATTTATGGTAGCCGAAGTAATTTAGGTGAGTTTGGCATAGTTTGCTATGGTTACTAGCATTTTTTTGTAATTTAAAAGTGATTGGGTTTAGTTTGTTGTGGTAAGGGTTAGTTGGTGATGATTTAAAGTAGCCGAAGTAATTTAGGTGAGTCTGGCATAGTTTGTTATGATTTGTACACTTTTTTGTAATTTTAAGATGATATAGTTCGGTTTGTTGTGGTAAGGGATAGTTGGGGGTCATTTACGGTAGCCGAAGTAATTTAGGTGATTCTGGTATAGTTTGTTATGATTTTTAGCATTTTTTTGTAATTTTAAAGTGATTGGGCTTAGTTTGTTGCTGTAACTGTAGTTGTGGTGATTTTTGATAGCCGAAGTAATTTAGGTAAGTTTGGCATAGTTTGCTATAATTAGTAGCATTTTTTTGTAATTTAAAAGTGATTGGGTTTAGTTTGTTGTGGTAAGGGTTAGTTGGTGATGATTTATGGTAGCCGAAGTAATTTAGGTGAGTTTGGCATAGTTTGCTATGGTTACTAGCTTTTTTTTGTAATTTAAAAGTGATTGGGTTTAGTTTGTTGTGGTAAGGGTTAGTTGGTGATGATTTAGAGTAGCCGAAGTAATTTAGGTGAGTCTGGCATAGTTTGTTATGATTTATACACCTTTTTTTGTAATTTTAAGATGATATGGTTTGGTTTGTTGTGGTAAGGGATAGTTGGGGGTGATTTACGGTAGCCGAAGTAATTTAGGTGATTCTGGTATAATTTGTTATGATTTTTAGCATTTTTTTGTAATTTTAAAGTGATTGGGCTTAGTTTGTTGCTGTAAAGTGTAGTTGTGGTGATTTTTGATAGCCGAAGTAATTTAGGTGAGTTTGGCATAGTTTGCTATGATTAGTAGCATTTTTTTGCAATTTAAAAGTGATTGGGTTTAATTTGTTGTGGTAAGGGTTAGTTGGTGATGATTTATGGTAGCCAAAGTAATTTAGGTGAGTTTGGCATAGTTTGCTATGGTTAGTAGCATTTTTTTGTAATTTAAAAGTGATTGGGTTTTGTTTGTTGTGGTAAAGGTTAGTTGGTGATGATTTAGAGTAGCCGAAGTAATTTAGGTGAGTCTGGCATGGTTTGTTATGATTTGTACACCCTTTTTTGTAATTTGAAGATGATATGGTTTGGTTTGTTGTGCTAAGGGATAGTTGGGGGTGATTTACGGTAGCCGAAGTAATTTAGGTGATTCTGGTATAGTTTGTTATGATTTTTAGCATTTTTTTGTAATTTTACAGTGATTGGGCTTAGTTTGTTGCTGTAAAGTGTAGTTGGGGGTGATTTTTGATAGCCAAAGTAATTTAGGTGAGTTTGGCATAGTTTGCTATGGTTAGTAGCATTTTTTTGTAATTTAAAAGTGATTGGGTTTAGTTTGTTGTGGTAAGGGTTAGTTGGTGATGATTTAGAGTAGCCGAAGTAATTTAGGTGAGTCTGGCATAGTTTGTTATGATTTATACACCTTTTTTTGTAATATTAAGATGATATGGTTTGGTTTGTTGTGGTAAGAGATAGTTGGGGGTGATTTACGGTAGCCGAAGTAATTTAGGTGATTCTGCTATAGTTTATAATTTTTAGAATTTTTTTGTAATTTTAAAGTGATTGGGCTTAGTTTGTTGCTGTAAAGTGTATTTGGGGGTGATTTTTGATAGCCGAAGTAATTTAGGTGAGTTTGGCATAGTTTGCTATGGTTAGTAGAATTTTTTTTAATTTAAAAGTGATTGGGTTTAGTTTGTTGTGGTAAGGGTTAGTTGGTGATGATTTATGGTAGCCGAAGTAATTTAGGTGAGTTTGGCATAGTTTGCTATTGTTACTAGCATTTTTTTGTACTTTAAAAGTGATTAGGTTTAGTTTGTTGTGGAAGGGTTAGTTGGTGATAATTTAGAGTAGCCGAAGTAATTTAGGTGAGTCTGTAATAGTTTGTTATGATTTGTACACCTTTTTTTGTAATTTTAAAATGATATGGTTTGGTTTGTTGTGGTAAGGGATAGTTGGAGGTCATTTACGGTAGCCGAAGTAATTTAGGTGATTCTGGTATAGTTTGTTATGATTTTTAGCATTTTTTGTTATTTTAAAATGATTGGGCTTAGTTTGTTGCGGTAAAGTGTAGTTGGGGGTGATTTTTGATAGCCGAAGTAATTTCGGTGAGTTTGGCATAGTTTGCTAAGGTTAGTAGAATTTTTTTGTAATTTAAAAGTGATTGGGTTTAGTTTGTTGTGGTAAGGGTTAGTTGGTGATGATTTATGGTAGCCGAAATAATTTAGGTGAGTTTGGCATAGTTTGCTATGGTTACTAGCATTTTTTTGAAATTTAAAAGTGATTGGGTTTAGTTTGTTGTGGTAAGGGTTAGTTGGTGATGATTTAGAGTAGCCGAAGTAATTTAGGTGAGTCTGGCATGGTTTGTTATGATTTGTACACCCTTTTTTGTAATTTGAAGATGATATGGTTTGGTTTGTTGTGCTAAGGGATAGTTGGGGGTGATTTACGGTAGCCGAAGTAATTTAGGTGATTCTGGTATAGTTTGTTATGATTTTTAGCATTTTTTTGTAATTTTACAGTGATTGGGCTTAGTTTGTTGCTGTAAAGTGTAGTTGGGGGTGATTTTTGATAGCCAAAGTAATTTAGGTGAGTTTGGCATAGTTTGCTATGGTTAGTAGCATTTTTTTGTAATTTAAAAGTGATTGGGTTTAGTTTGTTGTGGTAAGGGTTAGTTGGTGATGATTTATGGTAGCCGAAGTAATTTAGGTGAGTTTGGCATAATTTGCTATGGTTACTAGCATTTTTTTGTAATTTAAAAGTGGTTGGGTTTAGTTTGTTGTGGTAAGGGTTAGTTAGTGATGATTTAGAGTAGCCGAAGTAATTTAGGTGAGTCTGGCATAGTTTGTTATGATTTGTACACCTTTTTTTGTAGTTTTAAAATGATATGGTTTGGTTTGTTGTGGTAAGGGATAGTTGGGGGTGATTTACGTTAGCCGAAGTAATTTAGGTGATTCTGGTATAGTTTGTTATGATTTTTAGCATTTTTTTGTAATTTTAAAGTGATTGGGCTTAGTTTGTTGCTGTAAAGTGTAGTTGGGGGTGATTTTTGATAGCCGAAGTAATTTACGTGAGTTTGGCATAATTTGCTATGGTTAGTAGCATTTTTTTGTACTTTAAAAGTGATTGGGTTTAGTTTGTTGTGGTAAGAGTTAGTTGGTGATGATTTAGAGTAGCCGAAGTAATTTAGGTAAGTCTGGCATAGTTTGTTATGATTTGTACACCTTTTTTTGTAATTTTAAGATGATATGGTTTGGTTTGTTGTGGTAAGGGATAGTTGGGGGTGATTTACGGTAGCCGAAGTAATTTAGGTGATTCTGGTATAGTTTGTTATGATTTTTAGCATTTTTTTGTAATTTTAAAGTGATTGGGCTTAGTTTGTTGCTGTAAAGTGTATTTGGGGGTGATTTTTGATAGCCGAAGTATTTTAGGTGAGTTTGGCATAGTTTGCTATGGTTAGTAGAATTTTTTTGTAATTTAAAATTGATTGGGTTTAGTTTGTTGTGGTAAGGGTTAGTTGGTGATGATTTATGGTAGCCGAAGTAATTTAGGTGAGTTTGGCATAGTTTACTATGGTTACTAGCATTTTTTTGTACTTTAAAAGTGATTGGGTTTAGTTTTTTGTGGTAAGAGTTAGATGGTGATGATTTAGAGTAGCCGAAGTAAATTAGGTAAGTCTGGCATATTTTGTTATGATTTGTACACCTTTTTTTGTAATTTTAAGATGATATGGTTTGGTTTGTTGTGGTAAGGGATAGTTGGGGGTGATTTACGTTAGCCGAAGTAATTTAGGTGATTCTGGTATAGTTTGTTTTGATTTTTAGCATTTTTTTGTAATTTTAAAGTGATTGGGCTTAGTTTGTTGCTGCAAAGTGTAGTTGGGGGTGATTTTTTATAGCCGAAGTAATTTAGGTGAGTTTGGCATAGTTTGCTATGGTTACTAGCATTTTTTTGTAATTTAAAAGTGATTGGGTTTAGTTTGTTGTGGTAAGGGTTAGTTGGTGATGATTTAGAATAGCCGAAGTAATTTAGGTGAGTCTGGCATAGTTTGTTATGATTTGTACACCTTTTTTTGTAATTTTAAGATAATATGGTTTAGTTTGTTGTGGTAAGGGATAGATGGGGGTGATTTACGGTAGCCGAAGTAATTTAGGTGATTCTGGTATAGTTTGTTATAATTTTTAGCATTTTTTTGTAATTTTAAAGTGATTGGGCTTAGTTTGTTGCTGCAAAGTGTAGTTGGGGGTGATTTTTGATAGCCGAAGTAATTTAGGTGAGTTTGGCATAGTTTGCTATGGTTAGTAGCATTTTTTTGTAATTTAAAAGTCATTGGGTTTAGTTTGTTGTGGTAAGGGTTAGTTGGTGATGATTTATGGTAGCCGAAATAATTTAGGTGAGTTTGGCATAGTTTGCTATGGTTACTAGCATTTTTTTGTAATTTAAAAGTGATTGGGTTTAGTTTGTTGTGGTAAGGGTTAGTTGGTGATGATTTAGAATAGCCGAAGTAATTTAGGTGAGTCTGGCATAGTTTGTTATGATTTGTACACCTTTTTTTGTAATTTTAAGATAATATGGTTTAGTTTGTTGTGGTAAGGGATAGATGGGGGTGATTTACGGTAGCCGAAGTAATTTAGGTGATTCTGGTATAGTTTGTTGTAATTTTTAGCATTTTTTTGTAATTTTAAAGTGATTGGGCTTAGTTTGTTGCTGCAAAGTGTAGTTGGGGGTGATTTTTGATAGCCGAAGTAATTTAGGTGAGTTTGGCATAGTTTGCTATGGTTAGTAGCATTTTTTTGTAATTTAAAAGTGATTGGGTTTAGTTTGTTGTGGTAAGGGTTAGTTGGTGATGATTTATGGAAGCCGAAGTAATTTAGGTGAGTTTGGCATAGTTTGCTATGGTTACTAGCATTTTTTTTTTAATTTAAAAGTGATTGGGTTTAGTTTGTTGTGGTAACGGTTAGTTGGTGATGATTTAAAGTAGCCGAAGTAATTTAGGTGAGTCTGGCATAGTTTGTTATGATTTGTACACCTTTTTTGTAATTTTAAGATGATATGGTTCGGTTTGTTGTGGTAAGGGATAGTTGGGGGTCATTTACGGTAGCCGAAGTAATTTAGGTGATTCTGGTATAGTTTGTTATGATTTTTAGCATTTTTTTGTAATTTTAAAGTGATTGGGCTTAGTTTGTTGCTGTAACTGTAGTTGTGGTGATTTTTGATAGCCGAAGTAATTTAGGTGAGTTTGGCATAGTTTGCTATGATTAGTAGCATTTTTTTGTAATTTAAAAGTGATTGGGTTTAGTTTGTTGAGGTAAGGGTTAGTTGGTGATGATTTATGGTAGCCGAAGTAATTTAGGTGAGTTTGGCATAGTTTGCTATGGTTACTAGCTTTTTTTTGTAATTTAAAAGTGATTGGGTTTAGTTTGTTGTGGTAAGGGTTAGTTGGTGATGATTTAGAGTAGCCGAAGTAATTTAGGTGAGTCTGGCATAGTTTGTTATGATTTATACACCTTTTTTTGTAATTTTAAGATGATATGGTTTGGTTTGTTGTGGTAAGGGATAGTTGGGGGTGATTTACGGTAGCCGAAGTAATTTAGGTGATTCTGGTATAATTTGTTATGATTTTTAGCATTTTTTTGTAATTTTAATGTGATTGGGCTTAGTTTGTTGCTGTAAAGTGTAGTTGGGGGTGATTTTTGATAGCCGAAGTAAGTTTGATGAGTTCGGCATAGTTTGCTATGGTTAGTAGCATTTTTTTGCAATTTAAAAGTGATTGGGTTTAATTTGTTGTGGTAAGGGTTAGTTGGTGATGATTTATGGTAGCCAAAGTAATTTAGGTGAGTTTGGCATAGTTTGCTATGGTTACTAGCATTATTTTGTAATTTAAAAGTGATTGGGTTTTGTTTGTTGTGGTAAAGGTTAGTTGGTGATGATTTAGAGTAGCCGAAGTAATTTAGGTGAGTCTGGCATAGTTTGTTATGATTTGTACACCTTTTTTTGTAATTTTAAGATAATATGGTTTGGTTTGTTGTGGTAAGGGATAGTTGGGGGTGATTTACGGTAGCCGAAGTAATTTAGGTGATTCTGCTATAGTTTATAATTTTTAGAATTTTTTTGTAATTTTAAAGTGATTGGGCTTAGTTTGTTGCTGTAAAGTGTATTTGGGGGTGATTTTTGATCGCCGAAGTAATTTAGGTGAGTTTGGCATAGTTTGCTATGGTTAGTAGAATTTTTTTTAATTTAAAAGTGATTGGGTTTAGTTTGTTGTGGAAGGGTTAGTTGGTGATGATTTAGAGTAGCCGAAGTAATTTAGGTGAGTCTGTAATAGTTTGTTATGATTTGTACTCCTTTTTTTGTAATTTTAAAATGATATGGTTTGGTTTGTTGTGGTAAGGGATAGTTGGAGGTGATTTACGGTAGCCGAAGTAATTTAGGTGATTCTGGTATAGTTTGTTATGATTTTTAGCATTTTTTGTAATTTTAAAATGATTGGGCTTAGTTTGTTGCTGTAAAGTGTAGTTGGGGGTGATTTTTGATAGCCGAAGTAATTTAGGTGAGTTTGGCATAGTTTGCTAAGGTTAGTAGCATTTTTTTGTAATTTAAAAGTGATTGGGTTTAGTTTGTTGTGGTAAGGGTTAGTTGGTGATGATTTATGGTAGCCGAAATAATTTAGGTGAGTTTGGCATAGTTTGCTATGGTTACTAGCATTTTTTTGAAATTTAAAAGTGATTGGGTTTAGTTTGTTGTGGTAAGGGTTAGTTGGTGATGATTTAGAGTAGCCGAAGTAATTTAGGTGTGTCTGGCATAGTTTGTTATGATTTGCACACCTTTTTTTGTAATTTTAAGATGATATGGTTTGGTTTGTTGTGGTAAGGGATAGTTGGGGGTGATTTACGGTAGCCGAAGTTATTTAGGTGATTCTAATATAGTTTGTTATGATTTTTAGCCTTTTTTTGTAATTTTAAAGTGATTGGGCTTAGTTTGTTGCTGTAAAGTGTAGTTGGGGGTGATTTTTGATAGCCGAAGTAATTTAGGTGAGTTTGGCATAATTTGCTATGGTTAGTAGCATTTTTTTGTAATTTAAAAGTGATTGGGTTTAGTTTGTTGTGGTAAGGGTTAGTTGGTGATGATTTAGAATAGCCGAAGTAACTTAGGTGAGTCTGGCATAGTTTGTTATGATTTTACACTTTTTTTGTAATTTTAAGATGATATGGTTTGGTTTGTTGTGGTAAGGGATAGATGGGGGTGATTTACGGTAGCCGAAGTAATTTAGGTGATTCTGGTATAGTTTGTTATGATTTTTAGCATTTTTTTGTAATTTTAAAGTGATTGGGGTTAGTTTGTTGCTGTAAAGTGTAGTTGGGGGTGATTTTTGATAGCCAAAGTAATTTAGGTGAGTTTGGCATAGTTTGCTATGGTTAGTAGCATTTTTTTGTAATTTAAAATTGATTGGGTTTAGTTTGTTGTGGTAAGGGTTAGTTGGTGATGATTTATGGTAGCCGAAGTAATTTAGGTGAGTTTGGCATAGTTTGCTGTGGTTACTAGCATTTTTTTTTAATTTAAAAGTGATTGGGTTTAGTTTGGTGTGGTAAGGGTTAGTTAGTGATGATTTAGAGTAGCCGAAGTAATTTAGATGAGTCTGGCATAGTTTGTTATGATTTGTACACCTTTTTTTGTAGTTTTAAGATGATATGGTTTGGTTTGTTGTGGTAAGGGATAGTTGGGGGTGATTTACGTTAGCCGAAGTAATTTAGGTGATTCTGGTATAGTTTGTTATGATTTTTAGCATTTTTTTGTAATTTTAAAGTGATTGGGCTTAGTTTGTTGCTGTAAAGTGTAGTTGTGGGTGATTTTTGATAGCCGAAGTAATTTACGTGAGTTTGGCATAATTTGCTATGGTTAGTAGCATTTTTTTGTACTTTAAAAGTGATTGGGTTTAGTTTGTTGTGGTAAGAGTTAGTTGGTGATGATTTAGAGTACCCGAAGTAATTTAGGTAAGTCTGGCATAGTTTGTTATGATTTGTACACCTTTTTTTGTAATTTTAAGATGATATGGTTTGGTTTGTTGTGGTAAGGGATAGTTGGGGGTGATTTACGGTAGCCGAAGTAATTTAGGTGATTCTGGTATAGTTTGTTATGATTTTTAGCATTTTTTTGTAATTTTAAAGTGATTGAGCTTAGTTTGTTGCTGTAAAGTGTATTTGGGGGTGATTTTTGATAGCCGAAGTAATTTAGGTGAGTTTGGCATAGTTTGCTATGGTTAGTAGAATTTTTTTGTAATTTAAAATTGATTGGGTTTAGTTTGTTGTGGTAAGGGTTAGTTGGTGATGATTTATGGTAGCCGAAGTAATTTAGGTGAGTTTGGCATAGTTTGCTATGGTTACTAGCATTTTTTTGTACTTTAAAAGTGATTGGGTTTAGTTTGTTGTGGTAAGAGTTAGTTGGTGATGATTTAGAGTAGCCGAAGTAATTTAGGTAAGTCTGGCATAGTTTGTTATGATTTGTACACTTTTTTTGTAATTTTAAGATGATATGGTTGGTTTGTTGTGGTAAGGGATAGTTGGGGGTGATTTACGTTAGCCGAAGTAATTTAGGTGATTCTGGTATAGTTTGTTTTGATTTTTAGCATTTTTTTGTAATTTTAAAGTGATTGGTCTTAGTTTGTTGCTGTAAAGTGTAGTTGGGGGTGATTTTTGATAGCTGAAGTAATTTAGGTGAGTTTGGCATAGTTTGCTATGGTTAGTAGCATTTTTTTGTAATTTAAAAGTGATTGGGTTTAGTTTGTTGTGGTAAGGGTTAGTTGGTGATGATTTATGGTAGCCGAAGTAATTTAGGTGAGTTTGGCATAGTTTGCTATGGTTACTAGCATTTTTTTGTAATTTAAAAGTGATTGGGTTAAGTTGGTTGTGGTAAGGGTTAGTTGGTGATGATTTATGGTAGCCGAAGTAATTTAGGTGAGTTTGGCATAGTTTGCTATGGTTACTAGCATTTTTTTGTAATTTAAAAGTGATTGGGTTTAGTTTGTTGTGGTAAGGGTTAGTTGGTGATGATTTAGAGTAGCCGAAGTAATTTAGGTGTGTCTGGCATAGTTTGTTATGATTTGTACACATTTTTTTTTGTAATTTTAAAATGATATGGTTTGGTTTGTTGTGGTGAGGGATAGTTGGTGGTGATTTACGGTAGCCGAAGTAATTTAGGTGTTTCTGGTATAGTTTGTTATGATTTTTAGCATTTTATTGTAATTTTAAAGTGATTGGGCTTAGTTTGTTGCTGTAAAGTGTAGTTGGGGGTGATTTTTGATAGCCGAAGTAATTTAGGTGAGTTTGGCATAGTTTGCTAGGGTTAGTAGCATTTTTTTGTAATTTAAAAGTGATTGGGTTTAGTTTGTTGTGGTAAGGGTTAGTTGGTGATGATTTATGGTAGCCGAAGTAATTTGGGTGAGTTTGGCATAGTTTGTTATGGTTACTAGCATTTTTTTGTAATTTAAAAATGATTGGGTTTAGTTTGTTGTGGTAAGGGTTAGTTGGTGATGATTTAGAGTAGCCGAAGTAAATTAGGTGAGTCTGGCATAGTTTGTTATGATTTGTACACCTTTTTTTGTAATTTTAAGATGATATGGTTTGGTTTGTTGTGGTAAGGGATAGTTGGGGGTGATTTACGGTAGCCGAAGTAATTTAGGTGATTCTGGTATAGTTTGTTATGATTTTTAGCATTTTTTTGTAATTTTAAAGTGATTAAGTTTAATTTGCTGCTGTAAAGTGTAGTTGGGGGTGATTTTTGATAGCCGAAATAATTTAGGTGAGTTTGGCATAGTTTGCTATGGTTAGTAGCATTTTTTTGTAATTTAAAAGTGATTGGGTTTAGTTTGTTGTGGTAAGGGTTAGTTGGTGATGATTTATGGTAGCCGAAGTAATTTAGGTGAGTTTGGCATAGTTTGCTATGGTTACTAGCTTTTTTTTGTAATTTAAAAGTGAATGGGTTTAGTTTGTTGTGGTAAGGGTTAGTTGGTGATGATTTAGAGTAGCCGAAGTAATTTAGGTGAGTGTGGCATAGTTTGTTATGATTTGTACACCTTTATTTGTAACTAGCTGAATGTACCCGGCGTTGCCCGGACGTAGATTAAATAAACGCAGTGTTGACAAAAGTGGTGTATTTGTGATGTAGACTAATCGACATTATAATACAATTAAACAGGAATGCTCTACTTTTCCAATCACAAAATAAACAAATATGCTGAAATTAACCTGCGTTGCCAGGACCGGGTACTTCAATATGATTTGGACAAAGAGGATACCTTGGTTGATATCTGAGATGAAAAATTTTGAATAGTCTCTTTAGGCAGTTGTTCTATAAGCGATTCCAGGAAATCGAAATTAACTTTATATAATTTTAGGGGAAATCGAAGTTTACAAATTAGCTGATCATGTTATGATAAAATTGAAAACACAATTGTAACAGTTGCATTTTTTTTGACGTTTGATTCGTTTTTGTTTATTGTTCATTTATATTAATAAAATGCATTGATAGTTGGCACTGCTGTTTGACAGTTTGGCAAGTCGGCCATTTTGTATGTCTAGAAAAATTGAGTGCCTGAACATGAAGCGTTATCGGCAGGTGAGTGGATAGAACTCGCTGGGTATTGTTGTTTGGATGATAGATCTGCTTCTGGTGTGTTGATTGTTGTTGAGGACATGCGTTGT
Organism: Eledona agricola; assembly: GCA_964023215.1. Classification (NCBI taxonomy): domain Eukaryota; kingdom Metazoa; phylum Arthropoda; class Insecta; order Coleoptera; family Tenebrionidae; genus Eledona; species Eledona agricola. The sequence goes on along the minus strand of CAXIEJ010000203.1, from coordinate 1,332,789 downwards.
TGAACCTGGCCCTGACATCGTCTTGCAAAACGGTAGGTTGTCTGGGGTAGTCGCTTGGGGATCCAGCGATGTTTCCGACGACTTACGTTGCCATCCAACCGGGGTTTACTGGTTTGGCGCGGTGACCTTGGGGATCCAGGCACCGGGGATTGATGTGGGGTTGTGGTTCGTGAATGAGGCTGAGCGTTCCTGGTGCCAGAAGGGTTCAGTGGCTTGTTTTAAAGTGTCCAATGGGACGTTGTGTGAGTGAGGCCTTCGTTGCCGGGCAACAATGCTCACCTACTGTTTATTATTACAGGTTCGTTGCTGACTTCACGGGATTGTAGAGGTTCATCTCGGTTGTTGGTAAATTAATTACACGCCCTACTGCATTATATTCTTTACAAAATTCAGAAGTGGGATGAACCGACACGATCTGTGGTGTCTATACCTGTAGTATTATATGTATAATTCGTATAAATTGAAAACTGATTGCGCTCTTGAACTCTATGACGTTTATTGACGGAAAGATAGCCCTGTTTCATCCACCCGTGATAACTCTGCCATTTTTAGTGTGTGAATGTTTAGAGGTACCTCAATGGTGTGTTTGTGGAGTCTAGGTTGGTGCCTTGACTTTAGAGTTGGCCATCCAGCTGATTTTCAGCTTGGCGCAGTACTCGAGGGTCTCCGGAGTGCTGGGAGTATCAGGAAGTGGATGCGGGCGCTGTTAGTAAATTTTAGTATTGTGAACTTCATGGGTTTTAGCGCATTTCGGAATAAAACTTGATTGTCTAATTTCTGCTATCCTGAAAAGATGCGTTTAATGAGTTCGGGTTACTTAGCGTTGAAAACAAACCTCTATCGGGATTTGTTTGCTTATAGAAGGTCTTGGCTTCTCGGGAGCGAAAACGGAGAGCAATTGCTCTGGCAAGCGGATCTGAGCCGAGTGAGGAGGAGACAGCTGGGATCGAACGAAATGTTGCTCTGCCGAATGCGAATTCTACGAATGCGGATGCACTATGCCAGATTGCCGAGGCTGTAACTCAGCTTGCAGCACGGACATCCCAGTCGGCCGCTACTACAACGATGGGTGCCGATACGATTCCAAAATTCGACCCTCGCGACATGGACTTATCAAGCGAGACCTGGTGTCGTAAAGTAGACGAATGTCGGGAGGTGTACAAATGGTCGGAAGTAACAACGATTCATTTTGCTTTATCAAAACTGAGTGGACTGGCGTTTTCCTGGTATAAGAGTCTCCCATCGTCAAATTTTACCTGGGAACAATGGAAAGTGAAATTAATCACTGCATTTCCATCACAACGGGACTTTTACACTTTACTGAAACGTATGTTGGCACGACGTAAACTGGCCGACGAAGATTATATCACCTATTATTACCAAAAGTTATCAATGCTAAACCAACTTAAGATAACAGGATCGGACGCCGTGTCGTGTATAATAGGCGATATTGATGACGTCGTAGTACAAACAGGAGCAAGAGCAGGCCGATATCAAACACCTGAGTTGCTTTTTGAGTATCTAAGTACAATACCATTTCGCGCCGTAACCAGCAGTGGATCATCGGCATATAAGCGTACTCCCTACCGTCAACAAAAGGATAAATATACTTCTAGAGGACGATTTGACAAATCACACCAACGATCAAGGGAAAACGTTTGCTTTAATTGTCATAAACCGGGACATTTCGCAAGCAGTTGTACCGAACGGAATAGAGACGAACGATGTGATATTTGCCGATCCCGTGCTCATAAAACAAAGAACTGTTCAGAAAAGAAGGAATCGAATAAAGTGGTAGCTCTTATTGGACAACTTACTCTGGGAGATCCTGGGAACGCTAAGTATCATAAGGAGATTTTAATTAATGAACAAACAACCAGAGGCTATGTAGATATGGGAAGTGCTTGCACCACCATCACCCAAGAAGAAGTTGAACGCCTCGGATTACCACATGTTAATCGTACAGATGTGTCTTGTTTACATGGTTATGGGAATGGAGTTATTCACACTCTGGGTGTCGTTGAAGTATTATTGCAGATTGACGAAGTTCAAGCACGAGTGAAAGCTGATATAGTACCGAATTGTGCACAGGAAGTTCCTGTTCTGATAGGACGCAATTTCACTGAGCTTCCCAGAATCGGTATGATAAAGGACGATAAATCCTTAAACTTTATGTGGTTGAATGAAGACAACGGTCATCAACCCACAACAAAATTAGTACTTCGAGTTCTACAAAAAACGTCTATACCGCCTGAACATTATGGACATGTCCCGATTTACATTAATGACTCGACTACAGACGTATTTGTTGAAGAAAGTTTTCGTCCAGTACCCGGAGGAGAACACTTTGTGCCCGATGTTCTGATCTCGAGTGAAACGGATAGCTCGCGTGTTATTCCAGTTGCGAATTTATCGAAGAAATATATTCATTTCAAGAAGGACACCGTAATTGCAAGAGGTAGAGTTTGTGAGGAAGATGCGAATGAGCTCATAATTCGCAGAGTCACTAAGAGCAATGTAATACCATTACCTTTAGATCAGATGCGAATCGGAGACGTCGACCCGCAGGTAAAACAAGAACTAATTGCATTACTGAAACAATTTCGCGATTGTTTCGCTATAACAACAGATGAGTTGGGATGTGCAACTGGTACGTCAATGCAGATCCAGCTACGTGAAGAGAAACCATTTACATATCGACCGTATAGGCTCTCGCCGAATGAATCACGACAAGTACAGCAGATGGTGGACGAACTTTTGAATGTAGGAATTGTAGAGGAGTCAAATTCGAATTATGCTTCACCGGTTGTTCTTGTTGATAAAAAGAACGGGCAAAAACGTCTTTGTGTAGATTATAGGAAATTGAACGCCCTTACTGTCAAGGATAGTCACCCTCTCCCTAAGATAAGTGAACAGATCGATAAACTGCAAGGTGGAAAATACTTTACTAGTCTGGATCTCCGATCAGGATATTATCAAATACCCGTTGAAGAATCTTCCCGAAAGTATACTAGTTTCGTAACGCCCGAAGGACAATATCAGTATGTAAGAATGCCATTTGGTTTAACGAATGCCCCTAGGGTTTTCCAACGATTTATGAACCACATACTTCGACCTGTTGCTGATATTGCCAGCGTGTACTTGGATGATATTTTGATACATTCTATTTCACCTGAGCTAGCTATTAACGACTTGAGGAAGATCTTAGAAGTACTGCGTCGAGAAGGTCTTACTTTGAATTTAGAGAAATGTTCATTTCTGCAGAAGTCCGTTATCTATCTAGGATTTGAAATAAGCGATGGAAAGATACAACCTGGACGTGATAAAATTAGAGCAATCGAACAATTTCCTACTCCAACGAGTGCTTTGAACGTTCGACAGTTTATCGGCCTGGCTGGCTACTTTAGACAGTTTGTCAAGAATTTCGCTGAGCTTGCAAGACCATTGACGAATTTGACCCGTAAAAATGTACTTTGGGAATGGGGTAGAAACCAAGAGAAATCATTTGCTCAACTGAAGGAAGTACTAATATCTCGCCCCGTTCTTGCTATATATGACCCTGCTGCGAAGACTGAGCTGCATACTGACGCTAGCTCATTGGGGATTGCCGGAATTCTGCTGCAATACCAGTCAGACGGACGTCTTCACCCTATATCATATTATAGTCGGCAAACTAATGACCATGAGCGTAATTATCATTCTTTCGAGCTAGAAGCTCTGGCGGTTGTGGAGAGCGTCCGGAAGTTTCGAGTTTACTTGTCCGATATATCATTCACAATTGTTACTGATTGCAACGCACTCACGACATCGAGTACTAAAACGCATTTGAATCACCGGATAGCGAGATGGTGGTTTGATCTTCAGCAATATAACTTCGATGTGAAATATCGACTAGGGACCCAAATGCGCCATGTCGACGCCTTGAGTCGAAATCCAACTAAGAATTCGAAACAACCCCAATTCGTCTTGAGCCTTGAAAAATCCGATTTAATTCTAGCCGGACAATTGATGGATCCAAAAATACAAGAACTATACAAAGTGCTGTCAAAATCGCCTGAAACGGATTATGAAAAACAAGTTTACAAGAACTACTGTATGCGTGATGGTAGAGTATACCGGATTACAGCCCGAGGAATACAGTGGGTTGTACCACATGGAATGCGCCAACAGATTGTTCGGGCAGCTCATGATGATTTTGGTCACTTTGGAGTAGACAAAACATTGTATCGAATTTCCGATTGTTACTGGTTTCCCCGCATGAGAAAATACGTTGCAGACTACATCGCTTGTTGTGTAAGATGTATACTCCATAAAAAGACGTCAGGGAAGGGCGAGGGTTATCTGCACCCACCAGTAAAACCAACTGTTCCATTTGAAACTATACATATCGATCACTTGGGACCGTTCCCAAAATCAAAACGAGGAAACATTCACATTTTGGCTGTTGTCGACGCATTTGCGAAGTTTTAATTTGTGGAAGCTGTTAAATCAACAAAAACCAGTTTGGTACTAAACTTCTTAGATAAACTTTGCCATCTCTATGGCATCCCGAAAACTTGTGTTACGGATCGAGGTAGCAGTTTCACTGCTAAGAAGTTTGAATCCTATTGTGAGCGAAATGGAATTCGACACGTAAAGATAGCCGCTGCTACACCGAGGGCTAATGGCCAAGTTGAGAGGTTAAACCGTAGTATTTTAACAGCTCTGATGACATCAACTTTGGAAGATAATCTATGGGACGCCAACCTACCCCAGGTACAGTTATCAATTAATAACCTTGTGAATGAGTCAACTGGAAGAACTCCAAGTGAGCTGATGATGGGTTACAAGCCTAGGAGCGGTACTGATGTCGAATTGCGCGACGAGGTGCAACAAATACCGAGAGTAATTGACGATATACTTAAAACCCGACAGGAAGCTTGGGAAAAAACGTGTCAGAGTCAGGAGCGACAGAAACAACATTTTGATAAAAAACGTAAACCAGCTCGTCAATATAAGGTTGGAGATATAGTGGTTATTGAGAAAACCACTCGTACTTCGGGGGAAAGCCAAAAGTTGGTACCACCATATTGTCAGCCGATGATTGTTAAGGCTGTACTCCCACACGATCGTTATCTTGTGGCGGATATGCCTGGTTCACACCGTAATGTTACCGCAAACTACGAGAGTGTTATTGCCGTGGACAAAATGAAACCATGGGCCAACCCAGGGGGCATATCAGATGAAACTGATAGTAATAGCGGAGAAGATGGGGTTGTATTGACTGACCCAGATGAGGAAGCCGGTTCGGGTCGAACCGAAAGTCAGGATGGCCGAATGTAACAGTTGCATTTTTTTTGACGTTTGATTCGTTTTTGTTTATTGTTCATTTATATTAATAAAATGCATTGATAGTTGGCACTGATGTGTGACAGTTTGGCAAGTCGGCCATTTTGTATGTCTAGAAAAATTGAGTGCCTGAACATGAAGCGTTATCGGCAGGTGAGTGGATAGAACTCGCTGGGTATTGTTGTTTGGATGATAGATCTGCTTCTGGTGTGTTGATTGTTGTTGAGGACATGCGTTGTTGAACCTGGCCCTGACATCGTCTTGCCAAACGGTAGGTTGTCTGGGGTAGTCGCTTGGGGATCCAGCGATGTTTCCGACGACTTACGTTGCCATCCAACCGGGGTTTACTGGTTTGGCGCGGTGACCTTGGGGATCCAGGCACCGGGGATTGATGTGGGGTTGTGGTTCGTGAATGAGGCTGAGCGTTCCTGGTGCCAGAAGGGTTCAGTGGCTTGTTTTAAAGTGTCCAATGGGACGTTGTGTGAGTGAGGCCTTCGTTGCCGGGCAACAATGCTCACCTACTGTTTATTATTACAGGTTCGTTGCTGACTTCACGGGATTGTAGAGGTTCATCTCGGTTGTTGGTAAATTAATTACACGCCCTACTGCATTATATTCTTTACAAAATGGAACAATTCCTCTTGCTGCAGTCAACTCACAAACAGAACAGTATGTAGATGATTTTGACTTATCTCCGGAATAAACAAACACTTATCTCCATCTGAACTGCACAAAAATTATTACAACCTGGCCCTAACTGGTTGTACAATTAAAGTGCGAACCTTTTGAGCTCCCTTTCTAGTATTAAAATTTTGGTATGTGGTAAAATGTGGTATTTTATGGTATTTGTGCATCGCTAGATTTTCAAACTTATCCATCTTAGTTATAAATGATGTAAAGCAATAATGAACACAATGTATTTACGTAAAATAAACAGTGTAAAACGCGTATCAATGTCAGTAATGTCTGGTCCAACGCTGTAAATTTTGGATTTCAGCCGAGGCAGATTTGGTGAAAAATAAATACACCATTATCATTAACTGAACGGTCGTCCGGTACGACGAAGGTGATTGGGAACAAATTTTGTTAACGGCAAAATTAACATTCTAAAATAAATACATATTTTGACGGGAATATAGTGGATGTAAAAATCTTATTCGGTCTCTCCGACGGACTCACTCCTGTTTACATTAACACACTCTTGAGCTTCCGTTCCAGTACTAAAATATCAATACCAATACCATAGATATAAAAAAAGACAATTTCCATCACCTTTCATAATACGGTGTGGTATTTGTACATCGCTAGATTTTCAAACTTCTCCATCTTAGTTATAAATGATGTAAAGCAATAATAAACACAGTGTACGTAAAATAAATAGTGTAAAACGTGTATAAGCACATAATTATTAAGGGTATGAATGATCTCTGGTACATACAACGGTGAAAATTTCGGATTTCAGCCGGGGCAAATTTGGTGAAAAACAAATACACCACTACCATTAACTGAAAATTAAAATTAGCGTACAAATATAAGTGGAGTCCGGTTCGACGCTGGTAATTTTTCGAAAATTGATTGGGGGCATATTTGGTTAACGCGAGGATCAAATGTTAAATTAAAATACTTTATTTGATAGCGGTAGACCTTCGAACACTGATGCGTCGCCTCATCGAATTTGGCGATTTTGCGAACAGTTTCCGACGCTGGAGGAGCAATTTTCACAATTTTAGTTGTGTTAAAATCAAACACCGCGATCGAGTACTGCTCCACACGCTGAACCAGCAATTCTCGAATTCTAAGAAACGATAAGAAAGGCTTAACCAACGTTTGGTATGTGCGAATTTCTGCATAGATACTCAATCAAACTAAATCGAGCATCGCCTTTTCACGTTTGTGACCTTGCCCTTGACGTGGCAGGCTCCAGCTGCTTCAATAATGTAAAAATCTTATTCGGCCTCTCCAATAAACTCACATTTGTTTACATAACACGCATTCCTTCATGGACTTGTGACGAATTACAAACAAATATTGCAACTTCAAGTGTTCCATTTAATTTCGTTTCTGGGTGCAAGCTCCTTTCTTTTCACTCTAGTCAGTCTAAACTTATTACAAAGAGTTATATTTTCAAATCCAGGCGCCCTAAAGAATTTTGTCGTTGTTTTCCAAAGATTCAAATAATACTCGCACAGGTGTACTCGTAAGGCCCGTCATAATTTTCAAGAAATGAATTTAAAAAATTAACATTCTAAAGTAAATAAATATTTTCACGCGAATGTTAAAAATCTTATTCGGTCTCTCCAACAAACTAACACTTGTTTACATTAACATGCATTCCTTCATGGACCTGTGACGAATTACAAACAAATATCGAAATTTCAAGTGTTCCATGTCAGTCTGAACTTATTACACAGTGATATTTTCACATTCAGGCGCCCTAAATTATTTTGCCGTTGATTTATAAAGTTTCCCTGGAAGGGAAACCACTCCAAGTATAAATTTACTATCGAACACAAAGATAGATCTGTAATTCTATTGCAGAATTTCGAATTTTTCAGATATTTTTACGAAAATCTAGCGCTTACACCTCCTTTATACCTCTTTAAAGTTAAAAACCATAGAGCTGTTTATACAAATGCACGCATGTTGAAAAGGTAGGGCTTGCCCCGTCAGCGTGTTGCAATTCAGAAATACGTTTATGTTTGCATCTCAACTGGAACAAATATTTATTGGAAGGTGGAAGAGAATCAAAATAGATATCAGCATATTTAATATGCAGAATAACGTCTATTAGTCGAAACAATATATTTTATGTGCAGATATTTATTAATATTTTATGATTTAATACGATAAGGCCTTTATAAATGACACAACCAAATGGAAGATTTTGATTGAAAATGATTATTAATTTTTGGTAACCGAAGTAATTTAGGTGAGTTTGGCATAGTTTGCTATGGTTTGTAGCATTTTTTGTAATTTTAAAGTAATTGGGCATATTTTGGGGTGGTAAGGGGTAGTTGGGGGTGATTTATGATAGCCGAAGTAATTTAAGTGAGTTTGGCATGGTTTGCTATGGTTTGTAGCATTTTTTGTAATTTTAAAGTGATTGGGCTTAGTTTGTGGTTGGTAAGGGTTAGTTGGGGGTGATTTATGGTAGCCGAAGTAATTTAAGTGAGTTTGGCATAGTTTGCTATGGTTTGTAGCATTTTTTGTAATTTTAAAGTGATTGGGCTTAGTTTGTGGTTGGTAAGGGGTAGTTGGGGGTGATTTATGAAAGCCGAAGTAATTTAAGTGAGTTTGGCATAGTTTGCTATGGTTTGTAGCATTTTTTGTAATTTTAAAGTGATTGGGCTTATTTTGGGGTGGTAAGGGGTAGTTGGGGGTGATTTATGGTAACCGAAGTAATTTAGGTGAGTTAGGCATAGTTTGATATGATTTGTAGAATATTTTGTAATTTTAAAGTGATTGGGCTTATTTTGGGGTTGTAAGGGGTAGTTCGGGGTGATTTATGGTAGCCGAAGTAATTTAGGGGAGTTTGAAATAGTTTGCTACGGTTTGTAGATTTTTTTTGTAATTTCAAAGTAATTGAGCCAATTTTGGGGTGGTAAGGGGTAGTTGGGGGTGATTTATGGAATCCGAAGTAATTTAGATGAGTTTGGCTTGTAACATTTTTTGTAATTTTAAAGTGATTGGGCTTATTTTGGGGTTGTAAGGGGTAGTTGGGGGTGATTTATGGTAGCCGAAGTAATTTAGGTGAGTTTGACATAGTTTGCTATGGTTTGTAGCATTTTTTGTAATTTTAAAGTGATTGGGTTTAGTTTGTGGTTGGTAAGGGGTAGTTGGGGGTGATTTATGGTAGCCGAAGTAACTTAAGTGAGTTTGGCATAGTTTGCTATAGTATGTAGCATTTTTTGTAATTTTAATGTGATTGGTCTTATTTTGGGGTTGTAAGGGGTAGTTGGGGGTGATTTATGGTAGCCGAAGTAATTTAGGTGAGTTAGGCATAGTTTGCTATGGTTTGTAGAATATTTAGTAATTTTAAAGTGATTGGGGTTATTTTGGGGTGGTAAGGGGTAGTTGGGGATGATTTATGAAAGCCGAAGTAATTTAGGTGACTTTGGAATAGTTTGTTATAGTTTGTAGCATTTTTTGTAATTTTAAAGTGATTGGGCTTATTTTGGGGTGGTAAGGGGTAGTTGGGGGTGATTTATGGGAGCCGAAGTAATTTAGGTGAGTTTGGAATAGTTTGCTATGGTTTGTAGCATTTTTTGTAATTTTAAAGTGATTGAGCTTAGTTTGGGGTGGTAAGGGGTAGTTGGGGGTGATTTATGGTAGCCGAAGTAATTCAGGTGAGTTTGAGATAGTTTGCTATGGTTTGTAGCATTTTTCGTAATTTTAAAGTGATTGGGCTAATTTTGGGGTCGTAAGGGGTAGTTGGGGGTGATTTATGGTAGCCGAAGTAATTTAGGTCAGTTTGACATAATTTGCTATGGTTTGTATAATTTTTTGTAATTTTTAAGTAATTGGGCTTATTTTGGGGTGGTAAGGGGAGTTGGGGGTGATTTATGATAGCCGAAGTAATTTAAGTCAGTTTGGCATAGTTTGCTATGGTTTGCAGCATTTTTTGTAATTTTAAAATGATTGGGTTTAGTCTGTGGTTGGTAAGGGGTAGTTGGGGGTGATTTATGGTAGCCGAAGTAATTTAAGTGAGTTTGGCACAGTTTGCTATGGTTTGTAGCATTTTTTGTAATTTTAAAGAGGTTGGTCTTATTTTGGGGTTGTAAGGGGTAGTTGGGGGTGATTTATGATAGCCGAAGTAATTTATGAGAGTTTGGCATAGTTTGCTATTGTTTGTAGAATTTTTTGTAATTTTAAAGTGATTGGACTTATTTTGGGGTGGTAGGGGGTAGTTGGGGGTGATTTATGGTAGCCGAAGTCATTTGGGTGAGTTTGGCATAGTTTGCTATGGTTTGTATCATTTTTTGTAATTTTAAAGTGATTGGGCTTAGTTTGGGGTGGTAAGGGGTAGTTGGGGTGATTTATGGTAGCCGAAGTAATTTAGATGAGTTTGGCATAGTTTGATATTGCTTGTAACATTTTTTGTAATTTTAAAGTGATTGGGCTGAGTTTGGGGTGGTAAGGGGTAGTTGGGGGTGATTTATGATAGCCGAAGTAATTTAAGTGAGTTTGGCATGGTTTGCTATGGTTTGTAGCATTTTTTGTAATTTTAAAGTGATTGGGCTTAGTTTGTGGTTGGTAAGGGTTAGTTGGGGGTGATTTATGGTAGCCGAAGTAATTTAAGTGAGTTTGGCATAGTTTGCTATGGTTTGTAGCATTTTTTGTAATTTTAAAGTGATTGGGCTTAGTTTGTGGTTGGTAAGGGGTAGTTGGGGGTGATTTATGAAAGCCGAAGTAATTTAAGTGAGTTTGGCATAGTTTGCTATGGTTTGTAGCATTTTTTGTAATTTTAAAGTGATTGGGCTTATTTTGGGGTGGTAAGGGGTAGTTGGGGGTGATTTATGGTAACCGAAGTAATTTAGGTGAGTTAGGCATAGTTTGATATGATTTGTAGAATATTTTGTAATTTTAAAGTGATTGGGCTTATTTTGGGGTTGTAAGGGGTAGTTCGGGGTGATTTATGGTAGCCGAAGTAATTTAGGGGAGTTTGAAATAGTTTGCTACGGTTTGTAGATTTTTTTTGTAATTTCAAAGTAATTGAGCCAATTTTGGGGTGGTAAGGGGTAGTTGGGGGTGATTTATGGAATCCGAAGTAATTTAGATGAGTTTGGCTTGTAACATTTTTTGTAATTTTAAAGTGATTGGGCTTATTTTGGGGTTGTAAGGGGTAGTTGGGGGTGATTTATGGTAGCCGAAGTAATTTAGGTGAGTTTGACATAGTTTGCTATGGTTTGTAGCATTTTTTGTAATTTTAAAGTGATTGGGTTTAGTTTGTGGTTGGTAAGGGGTAGTTGGGGGTGATTTATGGTAGCCGAAGTAACTTAAGTGAGTTTGGCATAGTTTGCTATAGTATGTAGCATTTTTTGTAATTTTAATGTGATTGGTCTTATTTTGGGGTTGTAAGGGGTAGTTGGGGGTGATTTATGGTAGCCGAAGTAATTTAGGTGAGTTAGGCATAGTTTGCTATGGTTTGTAGAATATTTAGTAATTTTAAAGTGATTGGGGTTATTTTGGGGTGGTAAGGGGTAGTTGGGGATGATTTATGAAAGCCGAAGTAATTTAGGTGACTTTGGAATAGTTTGTTATAGTTTGTAGCATTTTTTGTAATTTTAAAGTGATTGGGCTTATTTTGGGGTGGTAAGGGGTAGTTGGGGGTGATTTATGGGAGCCGAAGTAATTTAGGTGAGTTTGGAATAGTTTGCTATGGTTTGTAGCATTTTTTGTAATTTTAAAGTGATTGAGCTTAGTTTGGGGTGGTAAGGGGTAGTTGGGGGTGATTTATGGTAGCCGAAGTAATTCAGGTGAGTTTGAGATAGTTTGCTATGGTTTGTAGCATTTTTCGTAATTTTAAAGTGATTGGGCTAATTTTGGGGTCGTAAGGGGTAGTTGGGGGTGATTTATGGTAGCCGAAGTAATTTAGGTCAGTTTGACATAATTTGCTATGGTTTGTATAATTTTTTGTAATTTTTAAGTAATTGGGCTTATTTTGGGGTGGTAAGGGGAGTTGGGGGTGATTTATGATAGCCGAAGTAATTTAAGTCAGTTTGGCATAGTTTGCTATGGTTTGCAGCATTTTTTGTAATTTTAAAATGATTGGGTTTAGTCTGTGGTTGGTAAGGGGTAGTTGGGGGTGATTTATGGTAGCCGAAGTAATTTAAGTGAGTTTGGCACAGTTTGCTATGGTTTGTAGCATTTTTTGTAATTTTAAAGAGGTTGGTCTTATTTTGGGGTTGTAAGGGGTAGTTGGGGGTGATTTATGATAGCCGAAGTAATTTATGAGAGTTTGGCATAGTTTGCTATTGTTTGTAGAATTTTTTGTAATTTTAAAGTGATTGGACTTATTTTGGGGTGGTAGGGGGTAGTTGGGGGTGATTTATGGTAGCCGAAGTAATTTGGGTGAGTTTGGCATAGTTTGCTATGGTTTGTATCATTTTTTGTAATTTTAAAGTGATTGGGCTTAGTTTGGGGTGGTAAGGGGTAGTTGGGGTGATTTATGGTAGCCGAAGTAATTTAGATGAGTTTGGCATAGTTTGATATTGCTTGTAACATTTTTTGTAATTTTAAAGTGATTGGGCTGAGTTTGGGGTGGTAAGGGGTAGTTGGGGGTGATTTATGATAGCCGAAGTAATTTAAGTGAGTTTGGCATGGTTTGCTATGGTTTGTAGCATTTTTTGTAATTTTAAAGTGATTGGGCTTAGTTTGTGGTTGGTAAGGGTTAGTTGGGGGTGATTTATGGTAGCCGAAGTAATTTAAGTGAGTTTGGCATAGTTTGCTATGGTTTGTAGCATTTTTTGTAATTTTAAAGTGATTGGGCTTAGTTTGTGGTTGGTAAGGGGTAGTTGGGGGTGATTTATGAAAGCCGAAATAATTTAAGTGAGTTTGGCATAGTTTGCTATGGTTTGTAGCATTTTTTGTAATTTTAAAGTGATTGGGCTTATTTTGGGGTGGTAAGGGGTAGTTGGGGGTGATTTATGGTAACCGAAGTAATTTAGGTGAGTTAGGCATAGTTTGATATGATTTGTAGAATATTTTGTAATTTTAAAGTGATTGGGCTTATTTTGGGGTTGTAAGGGGTAGTTCGGGGTGATTTATGGTAGCCGAAGTAATTTAGGGGAGTTTGAAATAGTTTGCTACGGTTTGTAGATTTTTTTTGTAATTTCAAAGTAATTGAGCCAATTTTGGGGTGGTAAGGGGTAGTTGGGGGTGATTTATGGAATCCGAAGTAATTTAGATGAGTTTGGCTTGTAACATTTTTTGTAATTTTAAAGTGATTGGGCTTATTTTGGGGTTGTAAGGGGTAGTTGGGGGTGATTTATGGTAGCCGAAGTAATTTAGGTGAGTTTGACATAGTTTGCTATGGTTTGTAGCATTTTTTGTAATTTTAAAGTGATTGGGTTTAGTTTGTGGTTGGTAAGGGGTAGTTGGGGGTGATTTATGGTAGCCGAAGTAACTTAAGTGAGTTTGGCATAGTTTGCTATAGTATGTAGCATTTTTTGTAATTTTAATGTGATTGGTCTTATTTTGGGGTTGTAAGGGGTAGTTGGGGGTGATTTATGGTAGCCGAAGTAATTTAGGTGAGTTAGGCATAGTTTGCTATGGTTTGTAGAATATTTAGTAATTTTAAAGTGATTGGGCTTATTTTGGGGTGGTAAGGGGTAGTTGGGGATGATTTATGAAAGCCGAAGTAATTTAGGTGACTTTGGAATAGTTTGTTATAGTTTGTAGCATTTTTTGTAATTTTAAAGTGATTGGGCTTATTTTGGGGTGGTAAGGGGTAGTTGGGGGTGATTTATGGGAGCCGAAGTAATTTAGGTGAGTTTGGAATAGTTTGCTATGGTTTGTAGCATTTTTTGTAATTTTAAAGTGATTGGGCTTAGTTTGGGGTGGTAAGGGGTAGTTGGGGGTGATTTATAGTAGCCGAAGTAATTCAGGTGAGTTTGAGATAGTTTGCTATGGTTTGTAGCATTTTTCGTAATTTTAAAGTGATTGGGCTAATTTTGGGGTCGTAAGGGGTAGTTGGGGGTGATTTATGATAGCCGAAGTAATTTAGGTCAGTTTGACATAATTTGCTATGGTTTGTATAATTTTTTGTAATTTTTAAGTAATTGGGCTTATTTTGGGGTGGTAAGGGGAGTTGGGGTGATTTATGATAGCCGAAGTAATTTAAGTCAGTTTGGCATAGTTTGCTATGGTTTGCAGCATTTTTTGTAATTTTAAAATGATTGGGTTTAGTCTGTGGTTGGTAAGGGGTAGTTGGGGGTGATTTATGGTAGCCGAAGTAATTTAAGTGAGTTTGGCACAGTTTGCTATGGTTTGTAGCATTTTTTGTAATTTTAAAGAGGTTGGTCTTATTTTGGGGTTGTAAGGGGTAGTTGGGGGTGATTTATGATAGCCGAAGTAATTTATGAGAGTTTGGCATAGTTTGCTATTGTTTGTAGAATTTTTTGTAATTTTAAAGTGATTGGACTTATTTTGGGGTGGTAGGGGGTAGTTGGGGGTGATTTATGGTAGCCGAAGTAATTTGGGTGAGTTTGGCATAGTTTGCTATGGTTTGTATCATTTTTTGTAATTTTAAAGTGATTGGGCTTAGTTTGGGGTGGTAAGGGGTAGTTGGGGTGATTTATGGTAGCCGAAGTAATTTAGATGAGTTTGGCATAGTTTGATATTGCTTGTAACATTTTTTGTAATTTTAAAGTGATTGGGCTGAGTTTGGGGTGGTAAGGGGTAGTTGGGGATGATTTATGATAGCCGAAGTAATTTAGGTGACTTTGGAATAGTTTGCTTTGGTTTGTCGCATTTTTTGTAATTTTAAAGTGATTTGGCTTATTTTGGGGGGTAAGGGGTAGTTGGGGGTGATTTATGGTAGCCGAAGTAATTTGGGTGAGTTTGGCATAGTTTGCTATGGCTTGTATCATTTTTTGTAATTTTAATGTGATTGGGCTTAGTTTGGGGAGGTAAGGGGTAGTTGGGGTGATTTATGGTAGCCGAAGTAATTTAGATGAGTTTGGCATAGTTTAATATTGCTTGTAACATTTTTTGTAATTTTAAAGTGATTGGGCTTATTTTGGGGTGGTAAGGGGTAGTTGGGGATGATTTATGATAGCCGAAGTAATTTAGGTGACTTTGGAATAGTTTGCTATGGTTTGTAGCATTTTTTGTAATTTTAAAGTGATTGGGCTTATATTGGGGTGGTAAGGGGTAGTTCGGGGTGATTTATAGTAGCCGAAGTAATTTAGGGGAGTTTGGCATAGTTTGCTACGGTTTGTAGATTTTTTTTGTAATTTTAAAGTGATTGAGCCTATTTTGGGGTGGTAAGGGGTAGTTGGGGGTGATTTATGGAAGCCGAAGTAATTTAGATGAGTTTGGCATAGTTAGATATGGCTTGTAACATTTTTTGTAATTTTAAAGTGATTGGGCTTATTTTGGGGTTGTAAGGGGTAGTTGGGGGTGATTTATGGTAGCCGAAGTAATTTAGGTGAGTTTGACATAGTTTGCTATGGTTTATAAAAGTGTGTAGGCTTTCACGGTCGGTGTTGTCAACAACGGTGGTATTAATCGGGTTTGTTGACCGTGTTCCATGCGAAGTTCCATGAGGGGGGGTGTAGTGAGCGCCCCGAGAGGCTAACTCAGCAAGTGATCCCCATGAATCTCTGCCAAACGTTTCGTCCACAGCTGCGGTGGACATCTTCAGTGGCGGTGTGGTCGTGGTCGAAGTACTCTCCCAGCCAGTCGCGACTGTGACAGCTGGGAGAGTACTTCGACCACGACCACACCGCCACTGAAGATGTCCACCGCAGCTGTGGACGAAACGTTTGGCAGAGATTCATGGGGATCACTTGCTGAGTTAGCCTCTCGGGGCGCTCACTACACCCCCCCTCATGGAACTTCGCATGGAACACGGTCAACAAACCCGATTAATACCACCGTTGTTGCTATGGTTTGTATAATTTTTTGTAATTTTAAAGTAATTGGGTTTATTTTGGGGTGGTAAGGGGTAGTTGGGGGTGATTTATGGTAGCCGAAGTAATTTAGGTGAGTTAGGCATAGTTTGCTATGATTTGTGTCATTTTGTTTTATTTTAAAGTGATTGGAGTTACTTGGGGTTGCTAAAGGGTGGTAAGGGCTGATTTAAGATAACGGCGGATCTAATTTATGTCAGTTTGGCGTAGTTCGGGAATTTTTTGGGGTTGATTTGGTAAAGTTTGCAATTGTAAGAGATATTTGAGGATGTTTAATGTAGACGGATTAAATTTGCAGTGGTTTTGTAATTTTTAATTGAGTCACGGATCGACATTATAATTGAAATCAAGATTATAATAAAAATATCCGCGGCCTCGCTAGGTACGGTAAAAATTTGATCACAAAAGCAGAAACTCGACGTTGAAATTGTTTAGGTTAAATATGTGCTTTTAATGTAAACAGGTCGCCCGTCGTCGAAGTTGTTTTGGCTAGATACGTGCTTCTAACATAAACACGGTCTCCGCGATCCGATCATTTTTTGTTTATTTTAGCCGGTTTTTATTGAATTACAAAGGAACCGGGCCGAATTTCGCAAAATCCCTTCTTAGTGTTCACTTTCGGCACATGATACACCCGTGTCTAAAATTTCAAGTCTCCAGCCCTCACGGTTTGGGCTGTGGGTTGATTATGAATCAGTGTGTAGATGAATGAGTGTGTCAGTGAGGACACTTCGCTTTATATATATAGATTTTAATATGATATGGTTTGGTTTGTTGTGGTAAGGGATAGTTGGGGGTCATTTACGGTAGCCGAAATAATTTAGGTGTTTCTGGTATAGTTTGTTATGATTTTTAGCATTTTTTTGTAATTTTAAAGTGATTGGGCTTAGTTTGTTGCTGTAAAGTGTAGTTGGGGGTGATTTTTGATAGCCGAAGTAATTTAGGTGAGTTTGGCATAGTTTGCTAAGGTTAGTAGCATTTTTTTGCAATTTAAAAGTGATTGGGTTTAATTTGTTGTGGTAAGGGTTAGTTGGTGATGATTTAGAATAGCCGAAGTAATTTAGGTGAGTCTGGCATAGTTTGTTATGACTTGTACACCTTTTTTTTGTAATTTTAAGATGATATGGTTTGGTTTGTTGTGGTAAGGGATAGTTGGGGGTGATTTACGGTAGCCGAAGTAATTTAGGTGATTCTGGTATAGTTTGTTATGATTATTAGCATTTTTTTGTAATTAAAAAGTGATTGGGCTTAGTTTGTTGCTGTAAAGTGTATTTGGGGGTGATTTTTGATAGCCGAAGTAATTTAGGTGAGTTTGGCATAATTTGCTATGGTTAGTAGCATTTTTTTCTAATTTAAAAGTGATTGGGTTTAGTTTGTTGTGGTAAGGGTTAGTTGGTGATGATTTATGTTAGCTGAAGTAATTTAGGTGAGTTTGGCATAGTTTGCTATAGTTACTAGCATTTTTTTGTAATTTAAAAGTGATTGGGTTTAGTTTCTTGTGGTAAGGGTTAGTTGGTGATGATTTAGTGTAGCCGATGTAATTTAGGTGAGTCTGGCATAGTTTGTTATGATTTGTACACCTTTTTTTGTAATTTTAAGATGATATGGTTTGGTTTGTTGAGGTAAGGGATAGTTGGGGGTGATTTACGGTAGCCGAAGTAATTTAGGTGATTCTGGTATAGTTTGTTATGATTTTTAGCATTTTTTTTATATTTTAAAGTGATTGGGCTTAGTTTGTTGCTGTAAAGTGTATTTCGGTGTGATTTTTGATAGCCGAAGTAATTTAGGTGAGTTTGGCATCGTTTGCTATGGTTAGTAGCATTTTTTTGTAATTTAAAAGTGATTGGTTTTAGTTTGTTGTGGTAAGTGTTAGTTCGTGATGATTTATGGTAGCCGAAGTAATTTAGGTGAGTTTGGCATAGTTTGCTATGGTTACTAGCATTTTTTTGTAATTTAAAAGTGATTGGGTTTAGTTTGTTGTGGTAAGGGTTAGTTGGTAATGATTTAGAGTAGCCGAAGTAATTTAGGTGAGTCTGGCATAGTTTGTTATGATTTGTACACTTTTTTTTGTAATTTTAAGATGATATGGTTTGGTTTGTTGGGGTAAGGGATAGTTGGGCGTGATTTACAGTAGCCGAAGTAATTTAGGTGATTCTGGTATAGTTTGTTATAATTTTTAGCATTTTTTTGTAGTTTTAAAGTGATTGGGCTTAGTTTGTTGCTGTAAAGTGTAGTTGGGGGTGCTTTTTGATAGCCGAAATAATTGAGGTGAGTTTGGCATAGTTTGCTATGGTTAGTAGCATTTTTTTGTAATTTAAAATTGATTGGGTTTAGTTTGTTGTGGTAAGGGTTAGTTGGTGATGATTTATGGTAGCCGAAGTAATTTAGGTGAGTTTGGCATAGTTTGCTATGGTTACTAGCATTTTTTTGTAATTAAAATGTTATTGGGTTTAGTTTGTTGTGGTAAGGGTGAGTTGGTGATGATTTAGAGTAGCCGAAGAAATTTAGGTGAGTTTGGCATAGTTTGCTATGGTTACTAGCATTTTTTTGTAATTTAAAAGTGATTGGGTTTAGTTTGTTGTGGTAAGGGTTAGTTGGTGATGATTTAGAGTAGCCAAAGTAATTTAGGTAAGTTTGGCATAGTTTGCTATGGTTACTAGCATTTTTTTGTAATTTAAAAGTGATTGGGTTTAGTTTGTTGTGGTAAGGGTTAGTTGGTGATGATTTAGAGTAGCCGAAGTAATTTAGGTGAGTCTGGCATAGTTTGTTATGATTTGTACACCTTTTTTTGTAATTTTAAGATGATATGGTTTGGTTTGTTGTGGTAAGGGATAGTTGGGGGTGATTTACGGTAGCCGAAGTAATTTAGGTGATTCTGGTATAGTTTGTTATGATTTTTAGCATTTTTTTGTAATTTTAAAGTGATTGGGCTTAGTTTGTTGCTGTAAAGTGTAGTTGGGGGTGATTTTTGATAGCGGAAGTAATTTAGGTGAGTTTGGCATAGTTTGCTATGGTTAGTAGCATTTTTTTGTAATTTAAAATTGATTTGGCTTAGTTTGCTGTGGTAAGGGTTAGTTGGTGATGATTTATGGTAGCCGAAGTAATTTAGGTGAGTTTGGCATAGTTTGCTATGGTTACTAGCATTTTTTTGTAATTTAAAAGTGATTGGGTTTAGTTTGTTGTGGTAAGGGTTAGTTGGTGATGATTTAGAGTAGCCAAAGTAATTTAGGTGAGTCTGGCATAATTTGTAATGATTTGTACATCTTTTTTTGTAATTTTAAGATGATATGGTTTGGTTTGTTGTGGTAAGGGATAGTTGGGGGTCATTTAAGGTAGCCGAAGTAATTTAGGTGATTCTGGTATAGTTTGTTATGATTTTTAGCATTTTTTTGTAATTTTAAAGTGATTAGGCTTAGTTTGTTGCTGTAAACTGTAGTTGGAGGTGATTTTTGATAGCCGAAGTAATTTAGGTGAGTTTGGCATAGTTTGCTATGGTTAGTAGAATTTTTTTGTAATTTAAAAATGATTGGATTTAGTTTGTTGTGGTAAGGGTTAGTTGGTGATGATTTAGAGTAGCCGAAGTAATTTAGGTGAGTCTGGCATAGTTTGTTATGATTTGTACACCTTTTTTTGTAATTTTAAGATGATATGGTTTGGTTTGTTGTGGTAAGGAATAGTTGGGGGTGATTTACGGTAGCCGAAGTAATTTAGGTGATTCTGGTATAGTTTGTTATGATTTTTAGCATTTTTCGTAATTTTAAAGTGATTGGTCTTAGTTTGTTGCTGTAAAGTGTAGTTGGGGGTGATTTTTGATAGCCGAAGTAATTTAGATGAGTTTGGCATAGTTTGCTATGGTTAGTAGCATTTTTTGTAATTTAAAAGTGATTGGGTTTAGTTTGTTGTGGTAAGGGTTAGTTGGTGATGATTTAGAGTAGCCGAAGTAATTTAGGTGAGTCTGGCATAGTTTGTTATGATTTGTACACCTTTTTTTGTAATTTTAAGATGATATGGTTTGGTTTGTTGTGGTAAGGGATAGTTAAGGGTGATTTACGGTAGCCGAAGTAATTTAGGTGATTCTGGTATAGTTTGTTATGATTTTTAGCATTTTTTTGTAATTTTACAGTGATTGGGCTTAGTTTGTTGCTGTAAAGTGTAGTTGGGGGTGATTTTTGATAGCCAAAGTAATTTAGGTGAGTTTGGCATAGTTTGCTATGGTTAGTAGCATTTTTTTGTAATTTAAAAATGATTGGGTTTAGTTTGTTGTGGTAAGGGATAGTTGGGGGTGATTTACGGTAGCCGAAGTAATTTAGGTGATTCTGGTATAGTTTGTTTTGATTTTTAGCATTTTTTTTGTAATTTTAAAGTGATTGGGCTTAGTTTGTTGCTGTAAAGTGTAGTTGGGTGTGATTTTTGATAGCCGAAGTAATTTAGGACAGTTTGGCATAGTTTGCTATGGTTAGTAGCATTTTTTTGTAATTTAAAATTGATTGGGTTTAGTTTGTTGTGGTAAGGGTTAGTTGGTGATGATTTATGGTAGCCGAAGTAATTTAGGTGAGTTTGGCATAGTTTGCTATGGTTACTAGCATTTTTTTGTAATTAAAATGTTATTGGGTTTAGTTTGTTGTGGTAAGGGTGAGTTGGTGATGATTTAGAGTAGCCGAAGTAATTTAGGTGAGTTTGGCATAGTTTGCTATGGTTACTAGCATTTTTTTGTAATTTAAAAGTGATTGGGTTTAGTTTGTTGTGGTAAGGGTTAGTTGGTGATGATTTAGAGTAGCCAAAGTAATTTAGGTAAGTTTGGCATAGTTTGCTATGGTTACTAGCATTTTTTTGTAATTTAAAAGTGATTGGGTTTAGTTTGTTGTGGTAAGGGTTAGTTGGTGATGATTTAGAGTAGCCGAAGTAATTTAGGTGAGTCTGGCATAGTTTGTTATGATTTGTACACCTTTTTTTGTAATTTTAAGATGATATGATTTGGTTTGTTGTGGTAAGGGATAGTTGGGGGTGATTTACGGTAGCCGAAGTAATTTAGGTGATTCTGGTATAGTTTGTTATGATTTTTAGCATTTTTTTGTAATTTTAAAGTGATTGGGCTTAGTTTGTTGCTGTAAAGTGTAGTTGGGGGTGATTTTTGGAAGTAATTTAGGTGAGTTTGGCATAGTTTGCTATGGTTAGTAGCATTTTTTTGTAATTTAAAATTGATTTGGCTTAGTTTGCTGTGGTAAGGGTTAGTTGGTGATGATTTATGGTAGCCGAAGTAATTTAGGTGAGTTTGGCATAGTTTGCTATGGTTACTAGCATTTTTTTGTAATTTAAAAGTGATTGGGTTTAGTTTGTTGTGGTAAGGGTTAGTTGGTGATGATTTAGAGTAGCCAAAGTAATTTAGGTGAGTCTGGCATAATTTGTAATGATTTGTACATCTTTTTTTGTAATTTTAAGATGATATGGTTTGGTTTGTTGTGGTAAGGGATAGTTGGGGGTCATTTACGGTAGCCGAAGTAATTTAGGTGATTCTGGTATAGTTTGTTATGATTTTTAGCATTTTTTTGTAATTTTAAAGTGATTAGGCTTAGTTTGTTGCTGTAAACTGTAGTTGGAGGTGATTTTTGATAGCCGAAGTAATTTAGGTGAGTTTGGCATAGTTTGCTATGGTTAGTAGAATTTTTTTGTAATTTAAAAATGATTGGATTTAGTTTGTTGTGGTAAGGGTTAGTTGGTGATGATTTAGAGTAGCCGAAGTAATTTAGGTGAGTCTGGCATAGTTTGTTATGATTTGTACACCTTTTTTTGTAATTTTAAGATGATATGGTTTGGTTTGTTGTGGTAAGGAATAGTTGGGGGTGATTTACGTTAGCCGAAGTAATTTAGGTGATTCTGGTATAGTTTGTTATGATTTTTAGCATTTTTCGTAATTTTAAAGTGATTGGTCTTAGTTTGTTGCTGTAAAGTGTAGTTGGGGGTGATTTTTGATAGCCGAAGTAATTTAGATGAGTTTGGCATAGTTTGCTATGGTTAGTAGCATTTTTTGTAATTTAAAAGTGATTGGGTTTAGTTTGTTGTGGTAAGGGTTAGTTGGTGATGATTTAGAGTAGCCGAAGTAATTTAGGTGAGTCTGGCATAGTTTGTTATGATTTGTACACCTTTTTTTGTAATTTTAAGATGATATGGTTTGGTTTGTTGTGGTAAGGGATAGTTAAGGGTGATTTACGGTAGCCGAAGTAATTTAGGTGATTCTGGTATAGTTTGTTATGATTTTTAGCATTTTTTTGTAATTTTACAGTGATTGGGCTTAGTTTGTTGGTGTAAAGTGTAGTTGGGGGTGATTTTTGATAGCCAAAGTAATTTAGGTGAGTTTGGCATAGTTTGCTATGGTTAGTAGCATTTTTTTGTAATTTAAAAATGATTGGGTTTAGTTTGTTGTGGTAAGGGATAGTTGGGGGTGATTTACGGTAGCCGAAGTAATTTAGGTGATTCTGGTATAGTTTGTTTTGATTTTTAGCATTTTTTTGTAATTTTAAAGTGATTGGGCTTAGTTTGTTGCTGTAAAGTGTAGTTGGGAGTGATTTTTGATAGCCGAAGTAATTTAGGACAGTTTGGCATAGTTTGCTATGGTTACTGGCATTTTTTTGAAATTTAAAAGTGATTGGGTTTAGTTTGTTGTGGTAAGGGTTAGTTGGTGATGATTTAATGTAGCCGAAGAAATTTAGGTGAGTTTGGCATAGTTTGCTATGGTTACTAGCATTTTTTTGTAATTTAAAAGTGATTGGGTTTAGTTTGTTGTGGTAAGGGTTAGTTGGTGATGATTTAGAGTAGCCAAAGTAATTTAGGTGAGTCTGGCATAATTTGTAATGATTTGTACATTTTTTTTTGTAATTTTAAGATGATATGGTTTGGTTTGTTGTGGTAAGGGATAGTTGGGGGTCATTTACGGTAGCCGAAGTAATTTAGGTGATTCTGGTATAGTTTGTTATGATTTTTAGCATTTTTTTGTAATTTTAAAGTGATTAGGCTTAGTTTGTTGCTGTAAACTGTAGTTGGAGGTGATTTTTGATAGCCGAAGTAATTTAGGTGAGTTTGGCATAGTTTGCTATGGTTAGTAGAATTTTTTTGTAATTTAAAAATGATTGGATTTAGTTTGTTGTGGTAAGGGTTAGTTGGTGATGATTTAGAGTAGCCGAAGTAATTTAGGTGAGTCTGGCATAGTTTGTTATGATTTGTACACCTTTTTTTGTAATTTTAAGATGATATGGTTTGGTTTGTTGTGGTAAGGGATAGTTGGGGGTGATTTACGGTAGCCGAAGTAATTTAGGTGATTCTGGTATAGTTTGTTATGATTTTTAGCATTTTTTTGTAATTTTAAAGTGATTGAGCTTAGTTTGTTGCTGTAAAGTGTAGTTGGGGGTGATTTTTGATAGCCGAAGTAATTTAGGTGAGTTTGGCATAGTTTGTTATGATTTGTACACCTTTTTTTGTAATTTTAAGATGATATGATTTGGTTTGTTGTGGTAAGGAATAGTTGGGGGTGATTTACGGTAGCCGAAGTAATTTAGGTGATTCTGGTATAGTTTGCTATAGTTACTAGCATTTTTTTGTAATTTAAATGTGATTGGGTTTAGTTTGTTGTGGTAAGGGTTAGCTGGTGATGATTTAGAGTAGCCGAAGTAATTTAGTTGAATCTGGCATAGTTTGTTATGATTTGTACACCTTTTTTTGTAATTTTAAGATGATATGGTTTGGTTTGTTGTGGTAAGGGATAGTTGGAGGTGATTTACGGTAGCCGAAGTAATTTAGGTGATTCTGGTATAGTTTGTTATGGTTTTTAGCATTTTTTTGTAATTTTAAAATGATTGGGCTTAGTTTGTTGCTGTAAAGTGTAGTTGGGGGTGATTTTTGATAGCCGAAGTAATTTAGGTGAGTTTGGCATAGTTTGCTAAGGTTAGTAGCATTTTTTTGTAATTTAAAAGTGATTGGGTTTAGTTTGTTGTGGTAAGGGTTATTTGGTGATGATTTATGGTAGCCGAAGTAATTTAGGTGATTCTGGTATAGTTTGTTATGTTTTTTAGCATTTTTTTGTAATTTTAAAGTGATTGGGCTTAGTTTGTTGCTGTAAAGTGTAGTTGGGGGTGATTTTTGATAGCCGAAGTAATTTAGGTGAGTTTGGCATAGTTTGCTATGGTTAGTAGTATTTTTTTGTAATTTAAAAGTGATTGGGTTTAGTTTGTTGTGGTAAGGGTTATTTGGTGATGATTTATGGTAGCCGAAGTAATTTAAGGGAGTTTGGCATAGTTTGCTATGGTTAGAAGCATTTTTTTGTAATTTAAAAGTGATTGGGTTTAGTTTGTTGTGGTAAGGGTTAGTTGGTGATGATTTAGAGTAGCCGAAGTAATGTAGGTGAGTCTGGCATAGTTTGTTATGATTTGTACACCTTTTTTTGTAATTTTAAGATGATATGGTTTGGTTTGTTGTGGTAAGGGATAGTTGGGGGTGATTTACGGTAGCCGAAGTAATTTAGGTGATTCTGGTATAGTTTGTTATGATTTTTAGCATTTTTTTGAAATTTTAAAGTGATTGGGCTTAGTTTTGTAGCTGTAAAGTGTAGTTGGGAGTGATTTTTGATAGCCGAAGTAATTTAGGTGAGTTTGACATAGTTTGCTATGGTTAGTAGCATTTTTTTGTAATTTAAAAGTGATTGGGTTTAGTTTGTTGTGGTAAGGATTAGTTGGTGATGATTTATGGTAGCCGAAGTAATTTAGGTGAGTTTGGCATAGTTTGCTATGGTTACTAGCATTTTTTTGTAATTTAAAATTGATTGGGTTTAGTTTGTTGTGGTAAGGGTTAGTTGGTGATGACTTAGATTAGCCGAAGTAATTTAGGTAAGTCTGGCATAGTTTGTTATGATTTGTACACCTTTTTTTGTAATTTTAAGATGATATGGTTTGGTTTGTTGTGGTAAGGGTTAGTTGGTGATGATTTATGGTAGCCGAAGTAATTTAGGTGATTCTGGTATAGTTTGTTATGTTTTTTAGCATTTTTTTGTAATTTTAAAGTCATTGGGCTTAGTTTGTTGCTGTAAAGTGTAGTTGGGGGTGATTTTTGATAGCCGAAGTAATTTAGGTGAGTTTGGCATAGTTTGCTATGGTTAGTAGTATTTTTTTGTAATTTAAATGTGATTGGGTTTAGTTTGTTGTGGTAAGGGTTATTTGGTGATGATTTATGGTAGCCGAAGTAATTTAAGTGAGTTTGGCATAGTTTGCTATGGTTACTAGCATTTTTTTTAATTTAGAAGTGATTGGGTTTAGTTTGTTGTGGTAAGGGTTTGTTGGTGATGATTTAGAGTAGCCGAAGTAATTTAGGTGAGTCTGGCATAGTTTGTTATGATTTGTACACCTTTTTTTGTAATTTTAAGATGATATGATTTGGTTTGTTGTGGTAAGGGATAGTTGGGGGTGATTTACGGTAGCCGAAGTAATTTAGGTGATTCTGGTATAGTTTGTTATGATTTTTAGCATTTTTTTGTAATTTTAAAGTGATTGGGCTTAGTTTGTTGCTGTAAAGTGTAGTTGGGGGTGATTTTTGATAGCCGAAGTAATTTAGGTGAGTTTGGCATAGTTTGCTATGGTTAGTAGCATTTTTTGGTAATTTAAAAGTGATTGGGTTTAGTTTGTTTTGGTAAGGGTTAGTTGGTGATGATTTATGGTAGCCGAAGTAATTTAGGTGAGTTTGGCGTAGTTTGCTATGGTTACTAGCATTTTTTTGTAATTTAAAAGTGATTGGGTTTAGTTTGTTGTGGTAAGGGTTAGTTGGTGATGATTTAGAGTAGCCGAAGTAATTTAGTTGAATCTGGCATAGTTTGTTATGATTTGTACACATTTATTTGTAATTCTAAGATAATATGGTTTGGTTTGTTGTGGTAAGGGATAGTTGGGGGTGATTTACGGTAGCCGAAGTAATTTAGGTGATTCTGGTATAGTTTGTTATGATTTTTAGCATTTTTTTGTAATTTTAAAGTGATTGGGCTTAGTTTGTTGCTGTAAAGTGTAGTTAGGGGTGATTTTTGATAGCCGAAGTAATTTAGGCGAGTTTGGCATAGTTTGCTATGGTTAGAAGCATTTTTTTGTAATTTAAAAGTGATTGGGTTTAGTTTGTTGTGGTAAGGGTTAGTTGGTGATGATTTAGAGTAGCCGAAGTAATGTAGGTGAGTCTGGCATAGTTTGTTATGATTTGTACACCTTTTTTTGTAATTTTAAGATGATATGGTTTGGTTTGTTGTGGAAAGGGATAGTTGGGGGTGATTTACGGTAGCCGAAGTAATTTAGGTGATTCTGGTATAGTTTGTTATGATTTTTAGCATTTTTTTGAAATTTTAAAGTGATTGGGCTTAGTTTTGTAGCTGTAAAGTGTAGTTGGGAGTGATTTTTGATAGCCGAAGTAATTTAGGTGAGTTTGACATAGTTTGCTATGGTTAGTAGCATTTATTTGTAATTTAAAAGTGATTGGGTTTAGTTTGTTGTGGTAAGGATTAGTTGGTGATGATTTATGGTAGCCGAAGTAATTTAGGTGAGTTTGGCATAGTTTGCTATGGTTACTAGCATTTTTTTGTAATTTAAAATTGATTGGGTTTAGTTTGTTGTGGTAAGGGTTAGTTGGTGATGACTTAGATTAGCCGAAGTAATTTAGGTAAGTCTGGCATAGTTTGTTATGATTTGTACACCTTTTTTTGTAATTTTAAGATGATATGGTTTGGTTTGTTGTGGAAAGGGATAGTTGGGGGTGATTTACGGTAGCCAAAGTAACTTAGGTAATTCTGGTATAGTTTGTTATGATTTTTAGCATTTTTTTGTAATTTTAAAGTGATTGGGCTTTGTTTGTTGCTGTAAAGTGTAGTTGGGGGTGATTTTTGATAGCCGAAGTAATTTAGGTGAGTTTGGCATAGTTTGCTATGGTTAGTAGCATTTTTTTGTAATTTAAAAGTGATTGGGTTTTGTTTGTTG
This sequence comes from Eledona agricola, assembly GCA_964023215.1. Lineage (NCBI taxonomy): Eukaryota > Metazoa > Arthropoda > Insecta > Coleoptera > Tenebrionidae > Eledona > Eledona agricola. The sequence goes on along the minus strand of CAXIEJ010000203.1, from coordinate 1,305,836 downwards.
TGGTAAGGGTTAGTTGGTGATGATTTATGGTAGCCGAAGTAATTTAGGTGAGTTTGGCATAGTTTGTTATGGTTACTAGCATTTTTTTGTAATTTAAAAGTGATTGGGTTCAGTTTGTTGTGGTAATGGTTAGTTGGTGATGATTTAGAGTAGCCGAAGTAATTTAGGTGAGTCTGGCATAGCTTGTTATAATTTGTACATCTTTTTTTGTAATTTTAAGATAATATGGTTTGGTTTGTTGTGGTAAGGGATAGTTGGGGGTGATTTACGGTAGCCGAAGTAATTTAGGTGATTCTGGCATAGTTTGTTATGATTTTTAGCATTTTTTGTAATTTTAAAGTGATTGGGCTTAGTATGTTGCTGTAAAGTGTAGTTGGGGGTGATTTTTGATAGCCGAAGTAATTTAGGTGAGTTTGGCGTAGTTTGCTATAGTTAGTAGCATTTTATTGTAATTTAAAATTGATTGGGTTTAGTTTGTTGTGGTAAGGGTTAGTTGGTGATGATTTATGGAAGCCGAAGTAGTTTAGGTGAGTTTGGCATAGTTTGCTATGGTTACTAGCATTTTTTTTAATTTAAAAGTGATTGGGTTTAGTTTGTTGTGGTAAGGTTTAGTTGGTGATAATTTAAAGTAGCCGAAGTAATTTAGGTGAGTCTGGCATAGTTTGTTATGATTTGTACACCTTTTTTTTAATTTTAAGATGATATGGTTTGGTTTGTTGTAGTAAAGGATAGTTGGGGGTGATTTACGGTAGCCGAAGTAATTTAGGTGATTCTGGTATAGTTTGTTATGATTTTTAGCATTTTTTTGTAATTTTAAGGTGATTGGGCTTAGTTTATTGCTGTAAAGTGTAGTTGGGGGTGATTTTTGATAGCCGAAGTAATTTAGGTGAGTTTGGCATAGTTTGCTATGGTTAGTAGCATTTTTTTGTAATTTAAAAGTGATTGGGTTTAGTTTGTTGTGGTAAGGGTTAGTTGGTGATGATTTATGGTAGCCGAAGTAATTTAGGTGAGTTTGGCATAGTTTGCTATGGTTACTAGCATTTTTTTGTAATTTAAAAGTGATTGGGTTTAGTTTGTTGTGGTAAGGGTTAGCTGGTGATGATTTAGAGTAGCCGAAGTAATTTAGGTGAGTCTGGCATAGTTTGTTATGATTTGTACACCTTTTTTTGTAATTTTAAGATGATATGGTTTGGTTTGTTTTGGTAAGGGATAGTTGGGGGTGATTTACGGTAGCCGAAGTAATTTAGGTGATTCTGGTATAGTTTGTTATGATTTTTAGCATTTTTTTGTATTTTTAAAGTGATTGGTCTTAGTTTGTTGCTGTAAAGTGTAGTTGGGGGTGATTTTTGATAGCCGAAGTAATTTAGGTGAGTTTGGCATAGTTTGCTATGGTTAGTAGCATTTTTTTGTAATTTAAAAGTGATTGGGTTAAGTTTGTTGTGGTAAGGGTTAGTTGGTGATGATTTATGGTATCCGAAGTAATTTAGGTGAGTTTGGCATAGTTTGCTATGGTTACTAGCATTTTTTTTAATTTAAAAGTGATTGGGTTTAGTTTGTTGTGGTAAGGTTTAGTTGGTGATAATTTAAAGTAGCCGAAGTAATTTAGGTGAGTCTGGCATAGTTTGTTATGATTTGTAAACCTTTTTTTTAATTTTAAGATGATATGGTTTGGTTTGTTGTAGTAAAGGATAGTTGGGGGTGATTTACGGTAGCCGAAGTAATTTAGGTGATTCTGGTATAGTTTGTTATGATTTTTAGCATTTTTTTGTAATTTTAAGGTGATTGGGCTTAGTTTATTGCTGTAAAGTGTAGTTGGGGGTGATTTTTGATAGCCGAAGTAATTTAGGTGAGTTTGGCATAGTTTGCTATGGTTAGTAGCATTTTTTTGTAATTTAAAAGTGATTGGGTTTAGTTTGTTGTGGTAAGGGTTAGTTGGTGATGATTTATGGTAGCCGAAGTAATTTAGGTGAGTTTGGCATAGTTTGCTATGGTTACTAGCATTTTTTTGTAATTTAAAAGTGATTGGGTTTAGTTTGTTGTGGTAAGGGTTAGCTGGTGATGATTTAGAGTAGCCGAAGTAATTTAGGTGAGTCTGGCATAGTTTGTTATGATTTGTACACCTTTTTTTGTAATTTTAAGATGATATGGTTTGGTTTGTTTTGGTAAGGGATAGTTGGGGGTGATTTACGGTAGCCGAAGTAATTTAGGTGATTCTGGTATAGTTTGTTATGATTTTTAGCATTTTTTTGTATTTTTAAAGTGATTGGTCTTAGTTTGTTGCTGTAAAGTGTAGTTGGGGGTGATTTTTGATAACCGAAGTAATTTAGGTGAGTTTGGCATAGTTTGCTATGGTTAGTAGCATTTTTTTGTAATTTAAAAGTGATTGGGTTAAGTTTGTTGTGGTAAGGGTTAGTTGGTGATGATTTATGGTATCCGAAGTAATTTAGGTGAGTTTGGCATAGTTAGCCATGGTTACTAGCATTTTTTTGTAATTTAAAAGTGATTAAGTTTAGTTTGTTGTGGTAAGGGTTAGTTGGTGATGATTTAGAGTAGCCGAAGTAATTTAGGTGAGTCTGGCATAGTTTGTTATGATTTGTACACCATTTTTTTGAATTTTAAGATGATATGGTTTGGTTTGTTGTGGTAAGGGATAGTTGGTGGTGATTTACGGTAGCCGAAGTAATTTAGGTGATTCTGGTCTAGTTTGTTATGATTTTTAGCATTTTTTTGTAATTTTAAAGTTATTAGGCTTAGTTTGATGCTGTAAAGTGTAGTTGGGGGTGATTTTTAAAAGTCGAAGTAATTTAGGTGAGTTTGGCATAGTTTGCTATGGTTGTTGAGTACAGTCCTGTATCCAGAGATCAAGCACGAGAGAAAATAAATGAAGTACAGGAGAAGTAGGCTACGAAGAATAATAATATAAAAAACAATTTTGTATTTGAAAGATTTTTCAATAGACCTTTGGAACAAGATACGGGAGTTTTCCTTTAATTTGGTAAAGGAGAACAACAAATTTGGTCCTTCGAGCCGGATAAGACTGGATTTTGCCAGTACAGATCATTTCCTGATATAATCGCCGCAATCGCCGCAGATTTGAGGGAACCTAGTGTCAAGAGCGCCGGAACAGTGCTATCCGGGTTCAACCACACCAACCGACATTTTGAGTCGATTTTTTGGGTCTACATTCAACGGTCTCACCTGTCCAAGAAGCAATGGATGCTTTGAAGAAAACTAGAACTATCATTAAGTCAAAATTAACACGTCAGTGCACATTCGTCAATTCATTTTCAACGGAAGAGGGAAATCTACTCCAAAGTCGATTATGAACAACGGAGCCACTGCTTCAACGTTTTGACGAAGTCCAAGCCGAAATAGAAGCTACAAACATTACTCAAGAAGAAGACGAGAAGGAGCGGGATGAATTTGAGAGCGCATATTATTTGATTGTGGGAAAAATGCAAGAAATCTTAGAGAGGAGTAAACAAACAGATTCGCCATCTATTGTCTCAGCGGGAAGAAATTCTAATGTGTCAGCGACGTCGTCATCGGGCTTCGCTTCCCAAATCAAACTTCCGGCAATAGATTTACCTACTTTTGATGGTGCATACTCCAACTGGTTACCTTTTTCGGAAGTCTTTTTGGCTTTAGTACATGAAAATGACACCTTATCCGACGTGCAACGGTTATTTTACTTGAAATCGTCACTAAAGGGAAAGGCTGCTCAGATATTAGAATCGGTTCCCACCACTGGGGCCAATTACAGCGTAGCTTGGGATTTACTGAAGACGCGTTATCAGAACAAGCGTCTGTTGATCAACAACCATTTGTCGTCCTTGACTGAAATTCCGATGATTTCAAAGGAATCCGCACCAATGATTAGAGCGTTAATTGATTCGTCTTTACGTCACATAAGGTCTTTGGAAAGACTAGATCAACCTGTAGGAGAATGGGACACGATATTAATCTTTTTGCTTTGCAAGAAACTGGATTCTTCGACACTGCGGTCGTGGGAATCGCAGCATCAAGAGGATCAGCCAACTTTTGACAACTTCATTCAGTTTTTGCGAAACAAATGTCAAATTTTGGAAAGTATAAGTCTTCAATCAGGCAATGAAGCAGCCCCAAAGCGAAGAAGTGCTTCGCTAGTTGCCTCAACGAGTGCATTAAAATGCTTTATATGTCATGAAGAGCATCGGATCTACAACTGCAGTCAATTTTTATCCTTGACAGAAAAAAAACGATTGGAAAAGGTCCGTCAGTTAAAGTTGTGCACAAATTGCTTGTTCAAAGGGCACATCGTGAAAGAGTGTAAGTCCTCAACGTGTATGCGTCCTCAACGTGTAGAATATGCAATAAAAAACATCATACACTTCTTCACTTCACAAATGACCATAGTACAAGCCAGACGCAACAAGGCACTACCGATAATTCTCCGACAGCGTCCCAACGAAATTCCCCATCTTCAAACAACGAACAGTCGTCTCCATTGGCTATGTCTGCACTTCAATCCAATAAAGGCCTAGTTCTACTCGCTACCGCCATAATCCTGATTGAGGATTCCCGCGGAAAAATGCACCAGGCTCGTGCTCTACTAGATTCAGGCTCTCAATGCCACATAATTAAAAAGGATTTGTGTAGGAAGCTTAATATCCGCACAGAAAAGATCAAGGAGCAGATCACAGGAATAAATGACTCAACATCCACTGCAATTGAGTCTACGTCCATCATCATCCACTCCAGGCAAAGCAGATACAAGAAAACCATTGCATGCATAGTTTTGCCGCAAATTGTGCCGAAATATCCGTCGAGTAATTTCGATTCTACGTTCTTACGAATACCGCCGTCTTTGCAATTGGCCGACCCGACATTTGGGATTTCATCTTCTATTGATATACTGGTAGGAGCCTCTCTCTTTTTTGACATTTTATGCATTGGGCAGCAGCGATTGGGTCCAGAAAAGCCGATTCTACAAAAAACAGTATTCGGGTGGATACTTACGGGGCAAACCAAATTACCAGAAAATAGTCTCCTGTCATGCTTAACATTAAATCCTCCGGAACCGATTGAAAATTGCATTTCAAGATTATGGGAATTAGAAGAGATACCAAATGTCCAACTGTGGACAAAAGAAGAAAGAGTCTGTGAGAAGTACTTCCAAGAAACGACTAGAAGAGATCACTCAGGGAGGTTCATCGTATCGATACCTTTCAAGCCTACACTGCAGAAGTTGGGCTATTCTAGAGAAACGGCAGAGAAACGTCTCCTTGCGATGGAGAAGAAATTCAACACTGACATGCTATTAGCAGAAAGATACGATCAACTTGCTACATTACGTTCACTCAGAGTACCCCGAGTTACAATTGTTTCGCATACCACGAACGTTCAGCTACATGGGTTCTGCGATGCGTCACAAACGGCCTATGGTGCTGCTGTTTACTTGAGAAGTACCGACTTGAATGGAATTTGTCAAGTGCGACTGCTTTGCGCGAAGGGGAAGGTAGCACCCCTGAATACAACCAGCATCCCACGTTTAGAACTGTGTGCAGCTTTGCTTTTGTTTAAGCTTTCTGCACTCGTAGAAGACGCTCTGAAGATGAACTTCCAAAGTAAGATTTTATGGTCAGATTCACAAATAGTCCTCTGCTGGATTAAAAACGAAGCCGCCAAACTAAAGGTTTTTGAAGCTAACCGAGTGGCGGAGATACAACGCTTAAGCGACCCCGGAAGCTGGCGACATGTACCAACAGACAGCAATCCTGCTTATTTGGTGTCTAGAGGCTTTTTGCCGTCCATTTTGCAGAGTGCCACGCTGTGGTGGTCAGGGCCTCGTTGGTTGGAACTCCCCTCAGAACAGTGGCCTCTTAATAGTTCGCTGCAAGTTGTGCCCGAACTCAGCATTAATCAAGTCAGCTTTGCATTAAAGGCTGAACCAGAACTCACTGTTTTCAGAAAATACTCGAAGTTATCAAAACTACGCCGTATCATCGCTTACTGCTTTCATTTTATTTCAAATTGCCGCTATTCAATGGAGAGAAAGGTAAAATTAGTGAATTCTCCTATGGCTAATGAATTGTGTCTGGCAGAAAGAGGAATAATGTTTTCTGTACAGCGCCAAAGCTTTGTTGATGAAATTAGGCAACTCTCCACAAGCGGACAACTCCAGTCAAACAGTAAATACTTGAATCTATCTTTATTCCTGGACTCAGAAGGGTTCGTTCGCGTGGGCGGACGACTCGCTGCATCCTCATTTGTGTATTGTAAAAAACATCCTATTCTTCAACCACATAATCATCATGTAACGCTATTGCTATTTGAAGAAATGCACATTGGTTTGCTTCATTGTGGAGCTCAACATTTACTATCTATATATATAAAGCGAAGTGTCCTCACTGACACACTCATCTACACATCTACACATCTACACATTCACTGATTCACCGACAACCTACAGCCCAAACCGGGAGGGCTGGAGACTTGAAATTTTAGACACGGGTCTTTCAAGGGCCGAGAATGAACGCTAATAAGGAGATTTTGCAAAATTCGGTCCGGTTCCTTTGTATTTAAATAAAAACCGAATAAAAACCGGTTAAAATAAGCAAAAAATGATCGGCTCGCGGAGACCGGGTTTTTTTTAGAAGCACGTGTCTAGCCAAAACAACTTCGACGTCGGGCGACCGGTTTACATTAAAAGCACTTTCAGTTTCTGCGTTCCTGATCATACTTTTGCCGTACCTAGCGAGGCGCAGATATTTCAATTATAATTTTGATTTCAATTATAATGTCCCCGATCCGTGACTCATTTAAAAATTACCAAACCACTCCAAATTTAATCCGCCTACATTAAAAATCCTCAAATATCTGTTACCATTGCAAACTTTACCAAATCAACCCCAAAAAATTCCCGAACTACGCCAAACTGACAAATTAGATCCGTTATCTTAAATCATCCCTTACCACCCCTTAGCAACCCCAAGTAACTCCAATCACTTTAAAATAAAACAAAATGACACAAACCATAGCAGACTATTCTCACACTCACACACATTATTTCGGCTACCAAAATTCACCCCCAACCACCCCTTACCACCCCAAACTAAGCCCAATCACTTTAAAATTAGAAAAAATGCTACAAACAATAGCAAAACTATGCCAAACTCACCCAAATTACTTCGGCTATCATAAATCACCCCCAACTACCCCTTACCACCCCAAACTAAGCCCAATCACTTTAAAATTACAAAAAATGCCACAAACCATAGCAAACTATGCCAAACTCACCCAAATTACTTCGGCTATTATAAATCACCCCCAACTACCCCTTACCGCCCCAAACTAAGCCCACTCACTTTAAAATTACAAAAAATGATACAAACCATAGCAAACTATGCCAAAACCACCCAAATTACTTCGGCTACCATAAATCACCCCCAACTACCCCTTACCACCCCAAACTAAGCCCAATCACTTTAAAATTACAAAAAACGCCACAAACCATAGCAAACTATGCCAAACTCACCCAAATTACTTCGGCTATCATAAATCACCCCCAACTACCCCTTACCACCCCAAACTAAGCCCAATCACTTTAAAATTACAAAAAATGCCACAAACCATAGCAAACTATGTCAAACTCACCCAAATTACTTCGGCTATCATAAATCACCCCCAACTACCCCTTACCACCCCAAACTAAGCCCAATCACTTTAAAATTACAAAAAATGCTACAAACAATAGCAAAACTATGCCAAACTCACCCAAATTACTTCGGCTATCATAAATCACCCCCAACTACCCCTTACCACCCCAAACTAAGCCCAATCACTTTAAAATTACAAAAAATGCCACAAACCATAGCAAACTATGCCAAACTCACCCAAATTACTTCGGCTATTATAAATCACCCCCAACTACCCCTTACCGCCCCAAACTAAGCCCACTCACTTTAAAATTACAAAAAATGATACAAACCATAGCAAACTATGCCAAAACCACCCAAATTACTTCGGCTACCATAAATCACCCCCAACTACCCCTTACCACCCCAAACTAAGCCCAATCACTTTAAAATTACAAAAAACGCCACAAACCATAGCAAACTATGCCAAACTCACCCAAATTACTTCGGCTATCATAAATCACCCCCAACTACCCCTTACCACCACAAACTAAGCCCAATCACTTTAAAATTACAAAAAATGCTACAAACCATAGCAAACTATGTCAAACTCACCCAAATTACTTCGGCTATCATAAATCACCCCCAACTACCACTTACCACCCCAAACTAAGCCCAATCACTTTAAAATTACAAAAAACGCCACAAACCATAGCAAACTATGCCAAACTCACCCAAATTACTTCGGCTATTATAAATCACCCCCAACTACCCCTTACCGCCCCAAACTAAGCCCACTCACTTTAAAATTACAAAAAATGATACAAACCATAGCAAACTATGCCAAAACCACCCAAATTACTTCGGCTACCATAAATCACCCCCAACTACCCCTTACCACCCCAAACTAAGCCCAATCACTTTAAAATTACAAAAAACGCCACAAACCATAGCAAACTATGCCAAACTCACCCAAATTACTTCGGCTATCATAAATCACCCCCAACTACCCCTTACCACCCCAAACTAAGCCCAATCACTTTAAAATTACAAAAAATGCCACAAACCATAGCAAACTATGTCAAACTCACCCAAATTACTTCGGCTATCATAAATCACCCCCAACTACCCCTTACCACCCCAAACTAAGCCCAATCACTTTAAAATTACAAAAAATGCTACAAACAATAGCAAAACTATGCCAAACTCACCCAAATTACTTCGGCTATCATAAATCACCCCCAACTACCCCTTACCACCCCAAACTAAGCCCAATCACTTTAAAATTACAAAAAATGCCACAAACCATAGCAAACTATGCCAAACTCACCCAAATTACTTCGGCTATCATAAATCACCCCCTTACCGCCCCAAACTAAGCCCACTCACTTTAAAATTACAAAAAATTATACAAACCATAGCAAACTATGCCAAAACCACCCAAATTACTTCGGCTACCATAAATCACCCCCAACTACCCCTTACCACCCCAAACTAAGCCCAATCACTTTAAAATTACAAAAAACGCCACAAACCATAGCAAACTATGCCAAACTCACCCAAATTACTTCGGCTATCATAAATCACCCCCAACTACCCCTTACCACCACAAACTAAGCCCAATCACTTTAAAATTACAAAAAATGCTACAAACCATAGCAAACTATGTCAAACTCACCCAAATTACTTCGGCTATCATAAATCACCCCCAACTACCCCTTACCACCCCAAACTAAGCCCAATCACTTTAAAATTACAAAAAACGCCACAAACCATAGCAAACTATGCCAAACTCACCCAAATTACTTCGGCTATCATAAATCACCCCCAACTACCCCTTACCACCCCAAACTAAGCCCAATCACTTTAAAATTACAAAAAATGCCACAAACCATAGCAAACTATGCCAAACTTACCCAAATTACTTCGGCTATTATAAATCACCCCCAACTACCCCTTACTGCTCCAAACTAAGCCCAATCACTTTAAAATTACAAAAAATGATACAAACCATAGCAAACTATGTCAAAATCACCCAAATTACTTCGGCTATTATAAATCACCCCCAACTACCCCTTACCGCCCCAAACTAAGCCCAATCACTTTAAAATTACAAAAAATGCCACAAACCATAGCAAACTATGCCAAACTCACCCAAATTACTTCGGCTATTATAAATCACCCCCAACTACCCCTTACCGCCCCAAACTAAGCCCAATCACTTTAAAATTACAAAAAATGATACAAACCATAGCAATTATGCCAAAATCACCCAAATTCCTTCGGCTATCATAAATCACCCCCAACTACCCCTTACCGCCCCAAAATAAGCCCAATTACTTTAAAATTACAGAAAATGCTACAAACCATAGCAAACTATGCCAAAATCACCCAAATTACTTCGGCTACCATAAGTCACCCCCAACTACCCCTTACCACCACAAACTAAACCCAATCACTTTAAAATTACAAAAAATGCTACAAACCATAGCAAACTATGCCAAACTCACCCAAATTACTTCGGCTATCATAAATCACCCCCAACTACCCCTTACCACCCCAAACTAAGCCCAATCACTTTAAAATTACAAAAAATGATACAAACCATAGCAAACTATGCCAAACTCACCCAAATTACTTCGGCTATTATAAATCACCCCCAACTACCCCTTATCACCCCAAACTAAGCCCAATCACTTTAAAATTACAAAAAATTATACAAACCATAGCAAACTATGCCAAAATCACCCAAATTACTTCGGCTATCATAAATCACCCCCAACTACCCCCTACCACCCCAAAATAAGCCCAATTACTTTAAAATTACAAAAAATGCTACAAACCATAGCAAACTATGCCAAACTCACCTAAATTACTTCGGTTACCATAAATTAATAATCATTTTCACTCAAAATCTTCCATTTGGTTGTGTCATTTATAAATGCCTTATCGTATTAAATCATAAAATATTAATACATATCTGCACATAAAACATATTGTTTCGACAAATAGACGTTATTCTGAATATTAAATATGCTGATACCAATTTTGATTTTCTTCCACTTTCCAATAATTATTTGTTCCAGTTGAGATGCAAACATAAACTTATTTCTGAATTGCAACACGCTGACGGGGCAAGCCCTACCTTCTCAACATGCGTGAATTTGTATAAACAGCTCTATGGTTTTTAACTTTAAAGAGGTATAAAGGCGGTGTAAGCGCTAGATTTTCGTAAAAATATCTAAAAAATTCGAAATTCTGCAGTTGAATTACAGAACTATTTTTGTGTTCGATAGTAAATTTATATTTGGAGTGGCACTGCCAACCCTGCCACACCTGACGAGCCCCCTGCTGACTACTCTCCTTCCAGGGAAACTTTATAAATCAACGGCAAAATAATTTAGGGCGCCTGAATGTGAAAATATCACTGTGTAATAAGTTCAGACTGACATGGAACACTTGAAATTTCGATATTTGTTTGTAATTCGTCACAGGTCCATGAAGGAATGCATGTTAATGTAAACAAGTGTTAGTTTGTCGGAGAGGCCGAATAAGATTTTTAACATTCCCGTCAAAATATTTATTTACTTTAGAATGTTAATTTCTTAAATTGATTTTGTGAAAATTATGACGGGCCATACGAGTACACCTGTGCGAGTATTATTTGGTATATACAAATTAATCTCTTTTGTTAGCCAAATTGTTAGGTGCACGTGCCTAGTGCGTGTTGTGAGACCACATTCCCGTCAAAATATTTATTTACTTTAGTATGTTGATTCATTTTGTGCAAATTATGACGGGCCATACGAGTACACCTGCGCGAGTATTATTTGGTAATCCAAATTCTTTTAATACGCACTAGGCACGTGCACCTAATATAATTGTGAAAATTGCTGCTTCAGCGGCTGAAACGCTGGTACTCAAAGTCGCCAAGGTCGAGGCGACGCATCAGTATTAAAAGTTCTATCGCTATTAAATAAATTATTTTAATATAATATTCCCGATTTGTTCTTGCCGTTAACCAAAAATTACCATCGTCGTACCGGGCCCCACTTATATTCGTACGCTAATTTTTAAGTTCAGTTAATGATAGTGGTGTATTTGTTTTTCACCAAACCTGCCCCGGCTGAAATCCGACATTTGCAGCGTTGGACCAGACTTTACTGACTTTGATACGCGTTTTACACTATTTATTTTACGTAAATACATTGTGTTCATTATTGCATCATTTAAAACTAAGATGGAGCAGTTTGAAAATCTAGCAGATTACAAATACCACACCGTATAATTTTCGTAAAAGCTGATGAAAATTGTCTTTTTTACTATCTGTAGTAATGGTATTGAAATTTTAATACTGGAAAGGGAGCTCAAAAGGTTCTCACTTTAATTGTTCAACAAGTTGCGGCCAGGTTTTAATAACTTTGTGCAGCTCAAAAAGAGATATTTATGCTGAAGAGTTTGTTGATTCTGAAGACAAGTCAAAATCATCTACATCCTGTTCTGCTGTGAGATGACTGTAGCAGGAGAAATGTTTCCATTGTCTTTTCAACTTTATCATAACATTATCTGCTAATTTGTAAACTTCGATTTTCAAGAAAATTTTCTAACATTAATTTCGATTTCCTGGAATCGCTTATAGAACACCTCCAAACTGCGTCTTTGCCTAAAGAATCTATTCGAGATTTTTCATCTGATATCAACCAAGATATCCTTTTTTTCCAAATCCAGGGCAAGTACCCGGTCCTGGCATTGCAGGTTAATTTCAGCAAATTTGTTTATTTTGTGATTGGAAAAGTAGAGCATTCCTGTTTAATTGTATTATAATGTCGATTAGTCTACATCACCAATACACCACTTTTGTCAACACTGCGTTTATTTAATCTACGTCCGGGCAACGCCGGGTACATTCAGCTAGTACACTATACGCGAAAAATATTGGCCAATTGGAGGACGAAGCATAGCAAGAAAGATTGTGCACAATTGCATCATCTGTTTCAAGGTACAGCCTAAAGGATTAGAACGAATCATGGGGAACCTACCGGCTACACGACTTGCTGCATGCCGCCTTTTCACCACCGTTGGAGTTGATTTTGCTGGACCTTTAATGATGAAAGACCGTTTTACCCGCAATTTTAAGCTGATGAAGGTCTATATATGCGTTTTTATTTGTTTTTCAACCAAAGCTATCCACATCGATCTTGTCACCGATCTCTCTTCTGATAATTTTTTAGCCTGTTTAAGACGCTTCATTTCTCGACGGGGCAAATGCTCTATAATCTACTCAGATAACGGGACAAACTTTGTGGGAGCTAGCAACTAGTTGTCTACATTTTTGAGTTTGGTGTCTAAGGATGCGCAGTTTCAACAGTCATTGGCTGAAGATGGAATAAAATGTTGTTTTATTCCTCCTAGATCTCCGAATTTTGGGGGACTATGGGAGGCTGGAGTGAAGAGTGTTAAAAAACATTTGAGAAGAGTAATCACCGAAAGAAAATTGTCATATGAAGGATTATTAACTGTCCTGATTCAAATAGAAGCGTGCCTAAATTCACGCCCTTTATCACCTATGTCAATAGACCCATCTGACTTAAACCCACTAATTCCTTCTCATTTCCTAATTGGCACTTCTTTAAATACCATTCCTGAATATTCTGTGCTTAATTTGCCAGCTAATCGTCTGGATCGTTTCCAAACCCTGCAAAGAGCTTTCCAGGAGTTTTGGCAGCGCTGGCACCTCGAATATGTATCCGAGCTGCAGGTAAAAGCAAAATGGTTTAAGAATGGAAAGGACTCTTTGGTGATCGGTGATTTGGTCATCGTGAAGGAAGCCAATCTACCGCCCTTAAAATGGAAAATCGCCAGAATTTTGGAGCTTCATCCTGGGCGTGACGGCATCAACCGTATCGCTACTATCAAGCATTCCTCCGGAGTAACAAAGCGTAGCATTCGCCTTCTCTGCAAACTACCCATGGAAGTTACATCACCTGTTGAAAGGAGGACCTTCCAAGGCGGGGGGTTTGTTGAGTACAGTCCTGTATCCAGAGATCAAGCACGATAGAAAATAAATGAAGTACAGGAGAAGTAGTCTATGAAGAATAATAATATAAAAAACAATTTTGTATTTGAAAGATTTTTCAATAGACCTTTGGAACAAGATACGGGAGTTTTCCTTTAATTTGGTAAAGCAGTACAACAATGGTTAGTAGCATTTTTTTGTAATTTAAAATTGATTGGGTTTAGTTTGTTGTGGTAAGGGTTAGTTGGTGATGATTTATGGTAGCCCAAGTAATTTAGGTGAGTTTGGCATAGTTTGCTATGGTTACTAGCATTTTTTTGTAATTTAAAAGTGATTGGGTTTAGTTTGTTGTGGTAAGGGTTAGTTGGTGATGATTTAGAGTAGCCGAAGTAATTTAGGTGAGTCTGGCATAGTTTGTTATGATTTGTACACCTTTTTTTGTAATTTTAAGATGATATGGTTTGGTTTGTTGTGGTAAGGGATAGTTGGGGGTGATTTACGGTAGCCGAAGTAATTTAGGTGATTCTGGTATAGTTTGTTATGATTTTTAGCATTTTTTTGTAATTTTAAAGTGATTGGGCTTAGTTTGTTGCTGTAAAGTGTAGTTGGGGGTGATTTTTGATAGCGGAAGTAATTTAGGTGAGTTTGGCATAGTTTGCTATGGTTAGTAGCATTTTTTTGTAATTTAAAATTGATTTGGCTTAGTTTGCTGTGGTAAGGGTTAGTTGGTGATGATTTATGGTAGCCGAAGTAATTTAGGTGAGTTTGGCATAGTTTGCTATGGTTACTAGCATTTTTTTGTAATTTAAAAGTGATTGGGTTTAGTTTGTTGTGGTAAGGGTTAGTTGGTGATGATTTAGTGTAGCCAAATAATTTAGGTGAGTCTGGCATAATTTGTAATGATTTGTACATCTTTTTTTGTAATTTTAAGATGATATGGTTTGGTTTGTTGTGGTAAGGGATAGTTGGGGGTCATTTACGGTAGCCGAAGTAATTTAGGTGATTCTGGTATAGTTTGTTATGATTTTTAGCATTTTTTTGTAATTTTAAAGTGATTAGGCTTAGTTTGTTGCTGTAAACTGTAGTTGGAGGTGATTTTTGATAGCCGAAGTAATTTAGGTGAGTTTGGCATAGTTTGCTATGGTTAGTAGAATTTTTTTGTAATTTAAAAATGATTGGATTTAGTTTGTTGTGGTAAGGGTTAGTTGGTGATGATTTAGAGTAGCCGAAGTAATTTAGGTGAGTCTGGCATAGTTTGTTATGATTTGTACACCTTTTTTTGTAATTTTAAGATGATATGGTTTGGTTTGTTGTGGTAAGGAATAGTTGGGGGTGATTTACGGTAGCCGAAGTAATTTAGGTGATTCTGGTATAGTTTGTTATGATTTTTAGCATTTTTCGTAATTTTAAAGTGATTGGTCTTAGTTTGTTGCTGTAAAGTGTAGTTGGGGGTGATTTTTGATAGCCGAAGTAATTTAGATGAGTTTGGCATAGTTTGCTATGGTTAGTAGCATTTTTTGTAATTTAAAAGTGATTGGGTTTAGTTTGTTGTGGTAAGGGTTAGTTGGTGATGATTTAGAGTAGCCGAAGTAATTTAGGTGAGTCTGGCATAGTTTGTTATGATTTGTACACCTTTTTTTGTAATTTTAAGATGATATGGTTTGGTTTGTTGTGGTAAGGGATAGTTAAGGGTGATTTACGGTAGCCGAAGAAATTTAGGTGATTCTGGTATAGTTTGTTATGATTTTTAGCATTTTTTTATAATTTTACAGTGATTGGGCTTAGTTTGTTGCTGTAAAGTGTAGTTGGGGGTGATTTTTGATAGCCAAAGTAATTTAGGTGAGTTTGGCATAGTTTGCTATGGTTAGTAGCATTTTTTTGTAATTTAAAAATGATTGGGTTTAGTTTGTTGTGGTAAGGGATAGTTGGGGGTGATTTACGGTAGCCGAAGTAATTTAGGTGATTCTGGTATAGTTTGTTTTGATTTTTAGCATTTTTTTGTAATTTTAAAGTGATTGGGCTTAGTTTGTTGCTGTAAAGTGTAGTTGGGGGTGATTTTTGATAGCCGAAGTAATTTAGGACAGTTTGGCATAGTTTGCTATGGTTACTGGCATTTTTTTGAAATTTAAAAGTGATTGGGTTTAGTTTGTTGTGGTAAGGGTTAGTTGGTGATGATTTAATGTAGCCGAAGAAATTTAGGTGAGTCTGGCATAATTTGTTATGATTTGTACACCTTTTTTTGTAATTTTAAGATGATATGGTTTGGTTTGTTGTGGTAAGGGATAGTTGGGGGTGATTTACGGTAGCCGAAGTAATTTAGGTGATTCTGGTATAGTTTGTTATGATTTTTAGCATTTTTTTGTAATTTTAAAGTGATTGAGCATAGTTTGTTGCTGTAAAGTGTAGTTGGGGGTGATTTTTGATAGCCGAAGTAATTTAGGTGAGTTTGGCATAGTTTGTTATGATTTGTACACCTTTTTTTGTAATTTTAAGATGATATGATTTGGTTTGTTGTAGTAAGGGATAGTTGGGGGTGATTTACGGTAGCCGAAGTAATTTAGGTGATTCTGGTATAGTTTGCTATAGTTACTAGCATTTTTTTGTAATTTAAATGTGATTGGGTTTAGTTTGTTGTGGTAAGGGTTAGTTGGTGATGATTTAGAGTAGCCGAAGTAATTTAGTTGAATCTGGCATAGTTTGTTATGATTTGTACACCTTTTTTTGTAATTTTAAGATGATATGGTTTGGTTTGTTGTGGTAAGGGATAGTTGGAGGTGATTTACGGTAGCCGAAGTAATTTAGGTGATTCTGGTATAGTTTGTTATGATTTTTAGCATTTTTTTGTAATTTTAAAATGATTGGGCTTAGTTTGTTGCTGTAAAGTGTAGTTGGGGGTGATTTTTGATAGCCGAAGTAATTTAGGTGAGTTTGGCATAGTTTGCTAAGGTTAGTAGCATTTTTTTGTAATTTAAAAGTGATTGGGTTTAGTTTGTTGTGGTAAGGGTTAGTTGGTGATGATTTATGGTAGCCGAAGTAATTTAGGTGATTCTGGTATAGTTTGTTATGTTTTTTAGCATTTTTTTTTAATTTTAAAGTGATTGGGCTTAGTTTGTTGCTGTAAAGTGTAGTTGGGGGTGATTTTTGATAGCCGAAGTAATTTAGGTGAGTTTGGCATAGTTTGCTATGGTTAGTAGTATTTTTTTGTAATTTAAAAGTGATTGGGTTTAGTTTGTTGTGGTAAGGGTTATTTGGTGATGATTTATGGTAGCCGAAGTAATTTAAGTGAGTTTGGCATAGTTTGCTATGGTTACTAGCATTTTTTTGTAATTTAAAAGTGATTGGGTTTAGTTTGTTGTGGTAAGGGTTAGTTGGTGATGATTTAGAGTAGCCGAAGTAATTTAGGTGAGTCTGGCATAGTTTGTTATGATTTGTACACCTTTTTTTGTAATTTTAAGATGATATGATTTGGTTTGTTGTGGTAAGGGATAGTTGGGGGTGATTTACGGTAGCCGAAGTAATTTAGGTGATTCTGGTATAGTTTGTTATGATTTTTAGCATTTTTTTGTAATTTTAAAGTGATTGGGCTTAGTTTGTTGCTGTAAAGTGTAGTTGGGGGTGATTTTTGATAGCCGAAGTAATTTAGGTGAGTTTGGCATAGTTTGCTATGGTTAGTAGCATTTTTTGGTAAGTTAAAAGTGATTGGGTTTAGTTTGTTTTGGTAAGGGTCAGTTGGTGATGATTTATGGTAGCCGAAGTAATTTAGGTGAGTTTGGCGTAGTTTGCTTGGGTACTAGCATTTTTTTGTAATTTAAAAGTGATTGGGTTTAGTTTGTTGTGGTAAGGGTTAGTTGGTGATGATTTAGAGTAGCCGAAGTAATTTAGTTGAATCTGGCATAGTTTGTTATGATTTGTACACCTTTATTTGTAATTCTAAGATAATATGGTTTGGTTTGTTGTGGTAAGGGATAGTTGGGGGTGATTTACGGTAGCCGAAGTAATTTAGGTGATTCTGGTATAGTTTGTTATAATTTTTAGCATTTTTTTGTAATTTTAAAGTGATTGGGCTTAGTTTATTGCTGTAAAGTGTAGTTAGGGGTGATTTTTGATAGCCGAAGTAATTTAGGCGAGTTTGGCATAGTTTGCTATGGTTAGAAGCATTTTTTTGTAATTTAAAAGTGATTGGGTTTAGTTTGTTGTGGTAAGGGTTAGTTGGTGATGATTTAGAGTAGCCGAAGTAATGTAGGTGAGTCTGGCATAGTTTGTTATGATTTGTACACCTTTTTTTGTAATTTTAAGATGATATGGTTTGGTTTGTTGTGGTAAGGGATAGTTGGGGGTGATTTACGGTAGCCGAAGTAATTTAGGTGATTCTGGTATAGTTTGTTATGATTTTTAGCATTTTTTTGAAATTTTAAAGTGATTGGGCTTAGTTTTGTAGCTGTAAAGTGTAGTTGGGAGTGATTTTTGATAGCCGAAGTAATTTAGGTGAGTTTGACATAGTTTGCTATGGTTAGTAGCATTTTTTTGTAATTTAAAAGTGATTGGGTTTAGTTTGTTGTGGTAAGGATTAGTTGGTGATGATTTATGGTAGCCGAAGTAATTTAGGTGAGTTTGGCATAGTTTGCTATGGTTACTAGCATTTTTTTGTAATTTAAAATTGATTGGGTTTAGTTTGTTGTGGTAAGGGTTAGTTGGTGATGACTTAGATTAGCCGAAGTAATTTAGGTAAGTCTGGCATAGTTTGTTATGATTTGTACACCTTTTTTTGTAATTTTAAGATGATATGGTTTGGTTTGTTGTGGAAAGGGATAGTTGGGGGTGATTTACGGTAGCCGAAGTAACTTAGGTAATTCTGGTATAGTTTGTTATGATTTTTAGCATTTTTTTGTAATTTTAAAGTGATTGGGCTTTGTTTGTTGCTGTAAAGTGTAGTTGGGGGTGATTTTTGATAGCCGAAGTAATTTAGGTGAGTTTGGCATAGTTTGCTATGGTTAGTAGCATTTTTTTGTAATTTAAAAGTGATTGGGTTTTGTTTGTTGTGGTAAGGGTTAGTTGGTGATGATTTATGGTAGCCGAAGTAATTTAGGTGAGTTTGGCATAGTTTGTTATGGTTACTAGCATTTTTTTGTAATTTAAAAGTGATTGGGTTCAGTTTGTTGTGGTAATGGTTAGTTGGTGATGATTTAGAGTAGCCGAAGTAATTTAGGT
This sequence comes from Eledona agricola, assembly GCA_964023215.1. Classification (NCBI taxonomy): domain Eukaryota; kingdom Metazoa; phylum Arthropoda; class Insecta; order Coleoptera; family Tenebrionidae; genus Eledona; species Eledona agricola. The sequence continues at coordinate 1,286,996 of CAXIEJ010000203.1, read as the reverse complement.
GAGTCTGGCATAGTTTGTTATGATTTGTACACCTTTTTTTTAATTTTAAGATGATATGGTTTGGTTTGTTGTAGTAAAGGATAGTTGGGGGTGATTTACGGTAGCCGAAGTAATTTAGGTGATTCTGGTATAGTTTGTTATGATTTTTAGCATTTTTTTGTAATTTTAAGGTGATTGGGCTTAGTTTATTGCTGTAAAGTGTAGTTGGGGGTGATTTTTGATAGCCGAAGTAATTTAGGTGAGTTTGGCATAGTTTGCTATGGTTAGTAGCATTTTTTTGTAATTTAAAAGTGATTGGGTTTAGTTTGTTGTGGTAAGGGTTAGTTGGTGATGATTTATGGTAGCCGAAGTAATTTAGGTGAGTTTGGCATAGTTTGCTATGGTTACTAGCATTTTTTTGTAATTTAAAAGTGATTGGGTTTAGTTTGTTGTGGTAAGGGTTAGCTGGTGATGATTTAGAGTAGCCGAAGTAATTTAGGTGAGTCTGGCATAGTTTGTTATGATTTGTACACCTTTTTTTGTAATTTTAAGATGATATGGTTTGGTTTGTTTTGGTAAGGGATAGTTGGGGGTGATTTACGGTAGCCGAAGTAATTTAGGTGATTCTGGTATAGTTTGTTATGATTTTTAGCATTTTTTTGTATTTTTAAAGTGATTGGTCTTAGTTTGTTGCTGTAAAGTGTAGTTGGGGGTGATTTTTGATAGCCGAAGTAATTTAGGTGAGTTTGGCATAGTTTGCTATGGTTAGTAGCATTTTTTTGTAATTTAAAAGTGATTGGGTTAAGTTTGTTGTGGTAAGGGTTAGTTGGTGATGATTTATGGTATCCGAAGTAATTTAGGTGAGTTTGGCATAGTTAGCCATGGTTACTAGCATTTTTTTGTAATTTAAAAGTGATTAAGTTTAGTTTGTTGTGGTAAGGGTTAGTTGGTGATGATTTAGAGTAGCCGAAGTAATTTAGGTGAGTCTGGCATAGTTTGTTATGATTTGTACACCATTTTTTTTAATTTTAAGATGATATGGTTTGGTTTGTTGTGGTAAGGGATAGTTGGTGGTGATTTACGGTAGCCGAAGTAATTTAGGTGATTCTGGTCTAGTTTGTTATGATTTTTAGCATTTTTTTGTAATTTTAAAGTTATTAGGCTTAGTTTGATGCTGTAAAGTGTAGTTGGGGGTGATTTTTAAAAGTCGAAGTAATTTAGGTGAGTTTGGCATAGTTTGCTATGGTTGTTGAGTACAGTCCTGTATCCAGACATCAAGCACGAGAGAAAATAAATGAAGTACAGGAGAAGTAGGCTACGAAGAATAATAATATAAAAAACAATTTTGTATTTGAAAGATTTTTCAATAGACCTTTGGAACAAGATACGGGAGTTTTCCTTTAATTTGGTAAAGGAGAACAACAAATTTGGTCCTTCGAGCCGGATAAGACTGGATTTTGCCAGTACAGATCATTTCCTGATATAATCGCCGCAATCGCCGCAGATTTGAGGGAACCTAGTGTCAAGAGCGCCGGAACAGTGCTATCCGGGTTCAACCACTCCAACCGACATTTTGAGTCGATTTTTTGGGTCTACATTCAACGGTCTCACCTGTCCAAGAAGCAATGGATGCTTTGAAGAAAACTAGAACTATCATTAAGTCAAAATTAACACGTCAGCGCACATTCGTCAATTCATTTTCAACGGAAGAGGGAAATCTACTCCAAAGTCGATTATGAACAACGGAGCCACTGCTTCAACGTTTTGACGAAGTCCAAGCCGAAATAGAAGCTACAAACATTACTCAAGAAGAAGACGAGAAGGAGCGGGATGAATTTGAGAGCGCATATTATTTGATTGTGGGAAAAATGCAAGAAATCTTAGAGAGGAGTAAACAAACAGATTCGCCATCTATTGTCTCAGCGGGAAGAAATTCTAATGTGTCAGCGACGTCGTCATCGGGCTTCGCTTCCCAAATCAAACTTCCGGCAATAGATTTACCTACTTTTGATGGTGCATACTCCAACTGGTTACCTTTTTCGGAAGTCTTTTTGGCTTTAGTACATGAAAATGACACCTTATCCGACGTGCAACGGTTATTTTACTTGAAATCGTCACTAAAGGGAAAGGCTGCTCAGATATTAGAATCGGTTCCCACCACTGGGGCCAATTACAGCGTAGCTTGGGATTTACTGAAGACGCGTTATCAGAACAAGCGTCTGTTGATCAACAACCATTTGTCGTCCTTGACTGAAATTCCGATGATTTCAAAGGAATCCGCACCAATGATTAGAGCGTTAATTGATTCGTCTTTACGTCACATAAGGTCTTTGGAAAGACTAGATCAACCTGTAGGAGAATGGGACACGATATTAATCTTTTTGCTTTGCAAGAAACTGGATTCTTCGACACTGCGGTCGTGGGAATCGCAGCATCAAGAGGATCAGCCAACTTTTGACAATTTCATTCAGTTTTTGCGAAACAAATGTCAAATTTTGGAAAGTATAAGTCTTCAATCAGGCAATGAAGCAGCCCCAAAGCGAAGAAGTGCTTCGCTAGTTGCCTCAACGAGTGCATTAAAATGCTTTATATGTCATGAAGAGCATCGGATCTACAACTGCAGTCAATTTTTATCCTTGACAGAAAAAAAACGATTGGAAAAGGTCCGTCAGTTAAAGTTGTGCACAAATTGCTTGTTCAAAGGGCACATCGTGAAAGAGTGTAAGTCCTCAACGTGTAGAATATGCAATAAAAAACATCATACACTTCTTCACTTCACAAATGACCATAGTACAAGCCAGACGCAACAAGGCACTACCGATAATTCTCCGACAGCGTCCCAACGAAATTCCCCATCTTCAAACAACGAACAGTCGTCTCCATTGGCTATGTCTGCACTTCAATCCAATAAAGGCCTAGTTCTACTCGCTACCGCCATAATCCTGATTGAGGATTCCCGCGGAAAAATGCACCAGGCTCGTGCTCTACTAGATTCAGGCTCTCAATGCCACATAATTAAAAAGGATTTGTGTAGGAAGCTTAATATCCGCACAGAAAAGATCAAGGAGCAGATCACAGGAATAAATGACTCAACATCCACTGCAATTGAGTCTACGTCCATCATCATCCACTCCAGGCAAAGCAGATACAAGAAAACCATTGCATGCATAGTTTTGCCGCAAATTGTGCCGAAATATCCGTCGAGTAATTTCGATTCTACGTTCTTACGAATACCGCCGTCTTTGCAATTGGCCGACCCGACATTTGGGATTTCATCTTCTATTGATATACTGGTAGGAGCCTCTCTCTTTTTTGACATTTTATGCATTGGGCAGCAGCGATTGGGTCCAGAAAAGCCGATTCTACAAAAAACAGTATTCGGGTGGATACTTACGGGGCAAACCAAATTACCAGAAAATAGTCTCCTGTCATGCTTAACATTAAATCCTCCGGAACCGATTGAAAATTGCATTTCAAGATTATGGGAATTAGAAGAGATACCAAATGTCCAACTGTGGACAAAAGAAGAAAGAGTCTGTGAGAAGTACTTCCAAGAAACGACTAGAAGAGATCACTCAGGGAGGTTCATCGTATCGATACCTTTCAAGCCTACACTGCAGAAGTTGGGCTATTCTAGAGAAACGGCAGAGAAACGTCTCCTTGCGATGGAGAAGAAATTCAACACTGACATGCTATTAGCAGAAAGATACGATCAACTTGCTACATTACGTTCACTCAGAGTACCCCGAGTTACAATTGTTTCGCATACCACGAACGTTCAGCTACATGGGTTCTGCGATGCGTCACAAACGGCCTATGGTGCTGCTGTTTACTTGAGAAGTACCGACTTGAATGGAATTTGTCAAGTGCGACTGCTTTGCGCGAAGGGGAAGGTAGCACCCCTGAATACAACCAGCATCCCACGTTTAGAACTGTGTGCAGCTTTGCTTTTGTCTAAGCTTTCTGCACTCGTAGAAGACGCTCTGAAGATGAACTTCCAAAGTAAGATTTTATGGTCAGATTCACAAATAGTCCTCTGCTGGATTAAAAACGAAGCCGCCAAACTAAAGGTTTTTGAAGCTAACCGAGTGGCGGAGATACAACGCTTAAGCGACCCCGGAAGCTGGCGACATGTACCAACAGACAGCAATCCTGCTTATTTGGTGTCTAGAGGCGTTTTGCCGTCCATTTTGCAGAGTGCCACGCTGTGGTGGTCAGGGCCTCGTTGGTTGGAACTCCCCTCAGAACAGTGGCCTCTTAATAGTTCGCTGCAAGTTGTGCCCGAACTCAGCATTAATCAAGTCAGCTTTGCATTAAAGGCTGAACCAGAACTCACTGTTTTCAGAAAATACTCGAAGTTATCAAAACTACGCCGTATCATCGCTTACTGCTTTCATTTTATTTCAAATTGCCGCTATTCAATGGAGAGAAAGGTAAAATTAGTGAATTCTCCTATGGCTAATGAATTGTGTCTGGCAGAAAGAGGAATAATGTTTTCTGTACAGCGCCAAAGCTTTGTTGATGAAATTAGGCAACTCTCCACAAGCGGACAACTCCAGTCAAACAGTAAATACTTGAATCTATCTTTATTCCTGGACTCAGAAGGGTTCGTTCGCGTGGGCGGACGACTCGCTGCATCCTCATTTGTGTATTGTAAAAAACATCCTATTCTTCAACCACATAATCATCATGTAACGCTATTGCTATTTGAAGAAATGCACATTGGTTTGCTTCATTGTGGAGCTCAACATTTACTATCTATATATATAAAGCGAAGTGTCCTCACTGACACACTCATCTACACATCTACACATCTACACATTCACTGATTCACCGACAACCTACAGCCCAAACCGGGAGGGCTGGAGACTTGAAATTTTAGACACGGGTCTATCAAGGGCCGAGAATGAACGCTAATAAGGAGATTTTGCAAAATTCGGTCCGGTTCCTTTGTATTTAAATAAAAACCGAATAAAAACCGGTTAAAATAAGCAAAAAATGATCGGCTCGCGGAGACCGGGTTTTTTTTAGAAGCACGTGTCTAGCCAAAACAACTTCGACGTCGGGCGACCGGTTTACATTAAAAGCACTTTCAGTTTCTGCGTTCCTGATCATACTTTTGCCGTACCTAGCGAGGCGCAGATATTTCAATTATAATTTTGATTTCAATTATAATGTCCCCGATCCGTGACTCATTTAAAAATTACCAAACCACTCCAAATTTAATCCGCCTACATTAAAAATCCTCAAATATCTGTTACCATTGCAAACTTTACCAAATCAACCCCAAAAAATTCCCGAACTACGCCAAACTGACAAATTAGATCCGTTATCTTAAATCATCCCTTACCACCCCTTAGCAACCCCAAGTAACTCCAATCACTTTAAAATAAAACAAAATGACACAAACCATAGCAGACTATTCTCACACTCACACACATTATTTCGGCTACCAAAATTCACCCCCAACTACCCCTTACCACCCCAAACTAAGCCCAATCACTTTAAAATTAGAAAAAATGCTACAAACAATAGCAAAACTATGCCAAACTCACCCAAATTACTTCGGCTATCATAAATCACCCCCAACTACCCCTTACCACCCCAAACTAAGCCCAATCACTTTAAAATTACAAAAAATGCCACAAACCATAGCAAACTATGCCAAACTCACCCAAATTACTTCGGCTATTATAAATCACCCCCAACTACCCCTTACCACCCCAAACTAAGCCCACTCACTTTAAAATTACAAAAAATGATACAAACCATAGCAAACTATGCCAAAACCACCCAAATTACTTCGGCTACCATAAATCACCCCCAACTACCCCTTACCACCCCAAACTAAGCCCAATCACTTTAAAATTACAAAAAACGCCACAAACCATAGCAAACTATGCCAAACTCACCCAAATTACTTCGGCTATCATAAATCACCCCCAACTACCCCTTACCACCCCAAACTAAGCCCAATCACTTTAAAATTACAAAAAATGCCACAAACCATAGCAAACTATGTCAAACTCACCCAAATTACTTCGGCTATCATAAATCACCCCCAACTACCCCTTACCACCCCAAACTAAGCCCAATCACTTTAAAATTACAAAAAATGCTACAAACAATAGCAAAACTATGCCAAACTCACCCAAATTACTTCGGCTATCATAAATCACCCCCAACTACCCCTTACCACCCCAAACTAAGCCCAATCACTTTAAAATTACAAAAAATGCCACAAACCATAGCAAACTATGCCAAACTCACCCAAATTACTTCGGCTATTATAAATCACCCCCAACTACCCCTTACCGCCCCAAACTAAGCCCACTCACTTTAAAATTACAAAAAATGATACAAACCATAGCAAACTATGCCAAAACCACCCAAATTACTTCGGCTACCATAAATCACCCCCAACTACCCCTTACCAACCCAAACTAAGCCCAATCACTTTAAAATTACAAAAAACGCCACAAACCATAGCAAACTATGCCAAACTCACCCAAATTACTTCGGCTATCATAAATCACCCCCAACTACCCCTTACCACCACAAACTAAGCCCAATCACTTTAAAATTACAAAAAATGCTACAAACCATAGCAAACTATGTCAAACTCACCCAAATTACTTCGGCTATCATAAATCACCCCCAACTACCCCTTACCACCCCAAACTAAGCCCAATCACTTTAAAATTACAAAAAACGCCACAAACCATAGCAAACTATGCCAAACTCACCCAAATTACTTCGGCTATTATAAATCACCCCCAACTACCCCTTACCGCCCCAAACTAAGCCCACTCACTTTAAAATTACAAAAAATGATACAAACCATAGCAAACTATGCCAAAACCACCCAAATTACTTCGGCTACCATAAATCACCCCCAACTACCCCTTACCACCCCAAACTAAGCCCAATCACTTTAAAATTACAAAAAACGCCACAAACCATAGCAAACTATGCCAAACTCACCCAAATTACTTCGGCTATCATAAATCACCCCCAACTACCCCTTACCACCCCAAACTAAGCCCAATCACTTTAAAATTACAAAAAATGCCACAAACCATAGCAAACTATGTCAAACTCACCCAAATTACTTCGGCTATCATAAATCACTCCCAACTACCCCTTACCACCCCAAACTAAGCCCAATCACTTTAAAATTACAAAAAATGCTACAAACAATAGCAAAACTATGCCAAACTCACCCAAATTACTTCGGCTATCATAAATCACCCCCAACTACCCCTTACCACCCCAAACTAAGCCCAATCACTTTAAAATTACAAAAAATGCCACAAACCATTGCAAACTATGCCAAACTCACCCAAATTACTTCGGCTATCATAAATCACCCCCAACTACCCCTTACCGCCCCAAACTAAGCCCACTCACTTTAAAATTACAAAAAATGATACAAACCATAGCAAACTATGCCAAAACCACCCAAATTACTTCGGCTACCATAAATCACCCCCAACTACCCCTTACCACCCCAAACTAAGCCCAATCACTTTAAAATTACAAAAAACGCCACAAACCATAGCAAACTATGCCAAACTCACCCAAATTACTTCGGCTATCATAAATCACCCCCAACTACCCCTTACCACAACAAACTAAGCCCAATCACTTTAAAATTACAAAAAATGCTACAAACCATAGCAAACTATGTCAAACTCACCCAAATTACTTCGGCTATCATAAATCACCCCCAACTACCCCTTACCACCCCAAACTAAGCCCAATCACTTTAAAATTACAAAAAACGCCACAAACCATAGCAAACTATGCCAAACTCACCCAAATTACTTCGGCTATCATAAATCACCCCCAACTACCCCTTACCACCCCAAACTAAGCCCAATCACTTTAAAATTACAAAAAATGCCACAAACCATAGCAAACTATGCCAAACTTACCCAAATTACTTCGGCTATTATAAATCACCCCCAACTACCCCTTACTGCTCCAAACTAAGCCCAATCACTTTAAAATTACAAAAAATGATACAAACCATAGCAAACTATGTCAAAATCACCCAAATTACTTCGGCTATTATAAATCACCCCCAACTACCCCTTACCGCCCCAAACTAAGCCCAATCACTTTAAAATTACAAAAAATGCCACAAACCATAGCAAACTATGCCAAACTCACCCAAATTACTTCGGCTATTATAAATCACCCCCAACTACCCCTTACCGCCCCAAACTAAGCCCAATCACTTTAAAATTACAAAAAATGATACAAACCATAGCAATTATGCCAAAATCACCCAAATTACTTCGGCTATCATAAATCACCCCCAACTACCCCTTACCGCCCCAAAATAAGCCCAATTACTTTAAAATTACAGAAAATGCTACAAACCATAGCAAACTATGCCAAAATCACCCAAATTACTTCGGCTACCATAAATCACCCCCAACTACCCCTTACCACCACAAACTAAACCCAATCACTTTAAAATTACAAAAAATGCTACAAACCATAGCAAACTATGCCAAACTCACCCAAATTACTTCGGCTATCATAAATCACCCCCAACTACCCCTTACCACCCCAAACTAAGCCCAATCACTTTAAAATTACAAAAAATGCCACAAACCATAGCAAACTATGCCAAACTCACCCAAATTACTTCGGCTATTATAAATCACCCCCAACTACCCCTTATCACCCCAAACTAAGCCCAATCACTTTAAAATTACAAAAAATTATACAAACCATAGCAAACTATGCCAAAATCACCCAAATTACTTCGGCTATCATAAATCACCCCCAACTACCCCCTACCACCCCAAAATAAGCCCAATTACTTTAAAATTACAAAAAATGCTACAAACCATAGCAAACTATGCCAAACTCACCTAAATTACTTCGGTTACCATAAATTAATAATCATTTTCACTCAAAATCTTCCATTTGGTTGTGTCATTTATAAATGCCTTATCGTATTAAATCATAAAATATTAATACATATCTGCACATAAAACATATTGTTTCGACAAATAGACGTTATTCTGAATATTAAATATGCTGATACCAATTTTGATTTTCTTCCACTTTCCAATAATTATTTGTTCCAGTTGAGATGCAAACATAAACGTATTTCTGAATTGCAACACGCTGACGGGGCAAGCCCTACTTTCTCAACATGCGTGAATTTGTATAAACAGCTCTATGGTTTTTAACTTTAAAGAGGTATAAAGGCGGTGTAAGCGCTAGATTTTCGTAAAAATATCTAAAAAATTCGAAATTCTGCAGTTGAATTACAGAACTATTTTTGTGTTCGATAGTAAATTTATATTTGGAGTGGCACTGCCAACCCTGCCACACCTGACGAGCCCCCTGCTGACTACTCTCCTTCCAGGGAAACTTTATAAATCAACGGCAAAATAATTTAGGGCGCCTGAATGTGAAAATATCACTGTGTAATAAGTTCAGACTGACATGGAACACTTGAAATTTCGATATTTGTTTGTAATTCGTCACAGGTCCATGAAGGAATGCATGTTAATGTAAACAAGTGTTAGTTTGTCGGAGAGGCCGAATAAGATTTTTAACATTCCCGTCAAAATATTTATTTACTTTAGAATGTTAATTTCTTAAATTGATTTTGTGAAAATTATGACGGGCCATACGAGTACACCTGTGCGAGTATTATTTGGTATATACAAATTAATCTCTTTTGTTAGCCAAATTGTTAGGTGCACGTGCCTAGTGCGTGTTGTGAGACCACATTCCCGTCAAAATATTTATTTACTTTAGTATGTTGATTCATTTTGTGCAAATTATGACGGGCCATACGAGTACACCTGCGCGAGTATTATTTGGTAATCCAAATTCTTTTAATACGCACTAGGCACGTGCACCTAATATAATTGTGAAAATTGCTGCTTCAGCGGCTGAAACGCTGGTACTCAAAGTCGCCAAGGTCGAGGCGACGCATCAGTATTAAAAGTTCTATCGCTATTAAATAAATTATTTTAATATAATATTCCCGATTTGTTCTTGCCGTTAACCAAAAATTACCATCGTCGTACCGGGCCCCACTTATATTCGTACGCTAATTTTTACGTTCAGTTAATGATAGTGGTGTATTTGTTTTTCACCAAACCTGCCCCGGCTGAAATCCGAAATTTGCAGCGTTGGACCAGACTTTACTGACTTTGATACGCGTTTTACACTATTTATTTTACGTAAATACATTGTGTTCATTATTGCATCATTTAAAACTAAGATGGAGCAGTTTGAAAATCTAGCAGATTACAAATACCACACCGTATAATTTTCGTAAAAGCTGATGAAAATTGTCTTTTTTACTATCTGTAGTAATGGTATTGAAATTTTAATACTGGAAAGGGAGCTCAAAAGGTTCTCACTTTAATTGTTCAACAAGTTGCGGCCAGGTTTTAATAACTTTGTGCAGCTCAAAAAGAGATATTTATGCTGAAGAGTTTGTTGATTCTGAAGACAAGTCAAAATCATCTACATCCTGTTCTGCTGTGAGATGACTGTAGCAGGAGAAATGTTTCCATTGTCTTTTCAACTTTATCATAACATTATCTGCTAATTTGTAAACTTCGATTTTCAAGAAAATTTTCTAACATTAATTTCGATTTCCTGGAATCGCTTATAGAACACCTCCAAACTGCGTCTTTGCCTAAAGAATCTATTCGAGATTTTTCATCTGATATCAACCAAGATATCCTTTTTTTCCAAATCCAGGGCAAGTACCCGGTCCTGGCATTGCAGGTTAATTTCAGCAAATTTGTTTATTTTGTGATTGGAAAAGTAGAGCATTCCTGTTTAATTGTATTATAATGTCGATTAGTCTACATCACCAATACACCACTTTTGTCAACACTGCGTTTATTTAATCTACGTCCGGGCAACGCCGGGTACATTCAGCTAGTACACTATATGCGAAAAATATTGGCCAATTGGAGGACGAAGCATAGCAAGAAAGATTGTGCACAATTGCATCATCTGTTTCAAGGTACAGCCTAAAGGATTAGAACGAATCATGGGGAACCTACCGGCTACACGACTTGCTGCATGCCGCCCTTTCACCACCGTTGGAGTTGATTTTGCTGGACCTTTAATGATGAAAGACCGTTTTACCCGCAATTTTAAGCTGATGAAGGTCTATATATGCGTTTTTATTTGTTTTTCAACCAAAGCTATCCACATCGATCTTGTCACCGATCTCTCTTCTGATAATTTTTTAGCCTGTTTAAGACGCTTCATTTCTCGACGGGGCAAATGCTCTATATTCTACTCAGATAACGGGACAAACTTTGTGGGAGCTAGCAACTAGTTGTCTACATTTTTGAGTTTGGTGTCTAAGGATGCGCAGTTTCAACAGTCATTGGCTGAAGATGGAATAAAATGTTGTTTTATTCCTCCTAGATCTCCGAATTTTGGGGGACTATGGGAGGCTGGAGTGAAGAGTGTTAAAAAACATTTGAGAAGAGTAATCACCGAAAGAAAATTGTCATATGAAGGATTATTAACTGTCCTGATTCAAATAGAAGCGTGCCTAAATTCACGCCCTTTATCACCTATGTCAATAGACCCATCTGACTTAAACCCACTAACTCCTTCTCATTTCCTAATTGGCACTTCTTTAAATACCATTCCTGAATATTCTGTGCTTAATTTGCCAGCTAATCGTCTGGATCGTTTCCAAACCCTGCAAAGAGCTTTCCAGGAGTTTTGGCAGCGCTGGCACCTCGAATATGTATCCGAGCTGCAGGTAAAAGCAAAATGGTTTAAGAATGGAAAGGACTCTTTGGTGATCGGTGATTTGGTCATCGTGAAGGAAGCCAATCTACCGCCCTTAAAATGGAAAATGGCCAGAATTTTGGAGCTTCATCCTGGGCGTGACGGCATCAACCGTATCGCTACTATCAAGCATTCCTCCGGAGTAACAAAGCGTAGCATTCGCCTTCTCTGCAAACTACCCATGGAAGTTACATCACCTGTTGAAAGGAGGACCTTCCAAGGCGGGGGGTTTGTTGAGTACAGTCCTGTATCCAGAGATCAAGCACGAGAGAAAATAAATGAAGTACAGGAGAAGTAGGCTATGAAGAATAATAATATAAAAAACAATTTTGTATTTGAAAGATTTTTCAATAGACCTTTGGAACAAGATACGGGAGTTTTCCTTTAATTTGGTAAAGCAGAACAACAATGGTTAGTAGCATTTTTTTGTAATTTAAAATTGATTGGGTTTAGTTTGTTGTGGTAAGGGTTAGTTGGTGATGATTTATGGTAGCCCAAGTAATTTAGGTGAGTTTGGCATAGTTTGCTATGGTTACTAGCATTTTTTTGTAATTTAAAAGTGATTGGGTTTAGTTTGTTGTGGTAAGGGTTAGTTGGTGATGATTTAGAGTAGCCGAAGTAATTTAGGTGAGTCTGGCATTGTTTGATATGATTTGTACACCTTTTTTTTGTTATTTAAAGATGATATGGTTTAGTTTGTTGTGGTAAGGGATAGTTGGGGGTGATTTACAGTAGCCGAAGTAATTTAGGTGATTCTGGTATAGTTTGTTATGATTTTTAGCATTTTTAGCAAGGTGATTGGGCTTAGTTTGTTGCTGTAAAGTGTAGTTGGGGGTGATTTTTGATAGCCGAAGTAATTTAGGTGAGTTTGGCATAGTTTGCTATGGTTAGTAGCATTTTTTTGTAATTTAAAGGTGATTGGGTTTAGTTTATTGTGGTAAGGGTTAGTTGGTGATGATTTATGGTAGCCGAAGTAATTTAGGTGAGTTTGGCATAGCTTGCTATGGTTACTAGCATTTTTTTGTAATTTAAAAGTGATTGGGTTTAGTTTGTTGTGGTTAGGTTTAGTTGGTGATAATTTAGAGTAGCCGAAGTAATTTAGGTGAGTCTGGCATAGTTTGTTATGATTTGTACACCTTTTTTTTAATTTTAAGATGTAATGGTTTGGTTTGTTGTGGTAAGGGATAGTTGGGGGTGATTTAGGGTAGCCGAAGTAATTTAGGTGATTCTGGTATAGTTTGTTATGATTTTTAGCATTTTTTTGTAATTTTAAGGTGATTGGGCTTAGTTTGTTGCTGTAAAGTGTAGTTGGGAGTGATTTTTGATAGCCGAAGTAATTTAGGTGAGTTTGGCATAGTTTGCTATGGTTAGTAGCATTTTTTTGTAATTTTAAAGTGATTGGGCTTAGTTTGTTGCTGTAAAGTGTAGTTGGGGGTGATTTTTGATAGCCGAAGTAATTTAGGTGAGTTTGACATAGTTTGCTATGGTTAGTAGCATTTTTTTGTAATTTAAAAGTGATTGGGTTTAGTTTGTTGTGGTAAGGGTTAGTTGGTGATGATTTATGGTAGCCGAAGTAATTTAGGTGAGTTTGGCATAGTTTGCAATGGTTACTAGCATTTTTTTGTAATTTAAAAGTGATTGGGTTTAGTTTGTTGTGGTAAGGGTTAGTTGGTGATGAATTAGAGTAGGCGAAGTAATTTAGGTGAGTCTGGCATAGTTTGTTATGATTTGTACACCTTTTTTTGTAATTTTAAGATGATATGGTTTGGTTTGTTGTGGTAAGGGATAGTTGGGGGTAATTTAGGTGAGTCTGGCATAGTTTGTTATGATTTGTACACCTTTTTTTGTAATTTTAAGATGATATGGTTTGGTTTGTTGTGGTAAAGGATAGTTGGGGGTGATTTACCTTAGCCGAAGTAATTTAGGTGATTCTGGTATAGTTTGTTATGATTTTTAGCATTTTTTTGTAATTTTAAAGTGATTGGGCTTAGTTTGTTGCTGTAAAGTGTAGTTGGGGGTGATTTTTGATAGCCGAAGTAATTTAGGTGAGTTTGGCATAGTTTGCTATGGTTAGTAGCATTTTTTTGTAATTTAAAAGTGATTGGGTTTAGTTTGTTGTGGTAAGGGTTAGTTGGTGATGATTTATGGTAGCCGAAGTAATTTAGGTGAGTTTGGCATAGTTTGCTATGGTTACTAGCATTTTTTTGTAATTTAAAAGTGATTGGGTTTAGTTTGTTGTGGTAAGGGTTAGTTGCTGATGATTTATGGTAGCCGAAGTAATTTAGGTGAGTTTGGCATAGTTTGCTATGGTTACTAGCATTTTTTTGTAATTTAAAAATGATTGGGTTTAGTTTGTTGTGGTAAGGGTTAGTTGGTGATGATTTAGAGTAGCCGAAGTAATTTAGGTGAGTCTGGCATAGTTTGTTATGATTTGTACACCTTTTTTTGTAATTTTAAGATGATATGGTTTGGTTTGTTGTGGTAAGGGATAGTTGGGGGTGATTTACGGTAGCCGAAGTAATTTAGGTGATTCTGGTATAGTTTGTTATGATTTTTAGCATTTTTTTAAATTTTAAAGTGATTGGGCTTAGTTTGTTGATGGAAAGTGTAGTTGGGGGTGATTTTTGATAGCCGAAGTAATTTAGGTGAGTTTGGCATAGTCTGCTATGGTTAGTAGCATTTTTTTATAATTTAAAAGTGACTGGGTTTAATTTGTTGTGGTAAGGGTTAGTTGGTGATGATTTATGGTAGCCGAAGTAATTTAGGTGAGTTTGGCATAGTTTGCTATGGTTACTAGCATTATTTTGTAATTTAAAAGTGATTGGGTTCAGTTTGTTGTGGTAAGGGTTAGTTGGTGATGATTTAGAGTAGCCGAAGTAATTTAGGTGAGTCTGGCATAGTTTGTTATGATTTGTACACCTTTTTTTGTAATTTTAAGATGATATGGTTTGGTTTGTTGTGGTAAGGGATAGTTGGGGGTGATTTACGGTAGCCGAAGTAATTTAGGTGATTCTGGTATAGTTTGTTATGATTTTTAGCATTTTTTTGTAATTTTAAAGTGATTGGGCTTAGTTTGTTGCTGTAAAGTGTAGTTGGGGGTGATTTTTGAAAGCCGAAGTAATTTAGGTGAGTTAGGCATAGTTTGCTATGGTTAGTAGCATTTTTTTTTGTAATTTAAAAGTGATTGGGTTTAGTTTGTGGTGGTATGGGTTAGTTGGTGATGATTTATGGTAGCCGAAGTAATTTAGGTGAGTTTGGCATACTTTGCTATGGTTACTAGCATTTTTTTGTAACTTAAAAGTGATTGGGTTTAGTTTGTTGTGGTAAGGGTTAGTTGGTGATAATTTAGAGTAACCGAAGTAATTTAGGTGATTCTGGCATAGTTTGTTATGATTTGTACACCTTTTTTTGGAATTTTAAGATGATATGGTTTGGTTTGATGTGGTAAGGGATAGTTGGGGGTGATTTACGGTAGCCGAAGTAATTTAGGTGATTCTGGTATAGTTTGTTATGATTTTTAGCATTTTTTTGTAATTTTAATGTGATTGGGTTTAGGTTGTTGCTGTAAAGTGTTGTTGGGGGTGATTTTTGATAGCCGAAGTAATTTAGGTGTGTTTGGCATAGTTTGCTTTGGTTAGTAGCATTTTTTTTGTAATTTAAAAGTGATTGGGTTTAGTTTGTTGTGGTAAGGGTTAGTTGGTGATGATTTATGGTAGCCGAAGTAACTTAGGTGAGTTTGGCATAGTTTGCTATGGTTACTAGCATTTTTTTGTTATTTAAAAGTGATTGGGTTTAGTTTGTTGTGGTAAGGGTTAGTTGGTGATAATTTAGAGTAACCGAAGTAACTTAGGTGATTCTGGCATAGTTTGTTATGATTTGTACACCTTTTTTTGTAATTTTAAGATGATATGGTTTGGTTTGTTGTGGTAAGGGATAGTTGGAGGTGATTTACGGTAGCCGAAGTAATTTAGGTGTTTCTGGTATACTTTGTTATGATTTTTAGCATTTTTTTGTAATTTTAAAGCGATTGGGCTTAGTTCGTTGCTGTAAAGTGTAGTTGGGTGTGATTTTTGATAGCCGAAGTAATTTAGGTGTGTTTGGCATAGTTTGCTATGGTTAGTAGCATTTTTTTGTAATTTAAAAGTGATTGGGCTTAGTCTGTTGTGGTAAGGGTTAGTTGGTGATGATTTAGAGTAGCCGAAGTAATTTAGGTGAGTCTGGCATAGTTTGTTCTGATTTGTACACCTTTTTTGTAATTTTAAGATGATATGGTTTGGTTTGTTGTGGTAAGGGATAGTTGGGGGTGATTTACGGTAGCCGAAGTAATTTAGTTGATTCTGGTATAGTTTGTTATGATTTTTAGCATTTTTTTGTAATTTTAAAGCGATTGGGCTTAGTTCGTTGCTGTAAAGTGTAGTTGGGTGTGATTTTTGATAGCCGAAGTAATTTAGGTGAGTTTGGCATAGTTTGCTATGATTAGTAGCATTTTTTTGTAATTTAAAAGTGATTGGGTTTAGTTTGTTGTGGTAAGGGTTAGTTGGTGATGATTTATGGTAGCCGAAGTAATTTAGGTGAGTTTGGCATAGTTTGCCATGGTTACTGGCATTTTTTTGTAATTTAAAAATGATTGGGTTTAGTTGGTTGTGGTAAGGGTTCGTTGGTGATGATTTAGAGTAGCCGATGTAATTTAGGTGATTCTGGCATAGTTTGTTATGATTTGTACACCTTTTTTTGTAATTTTAAGATTATATGGTTTGGTTTGTTGTGGTAAGGGATAGTTGGGGGTGATTTACGGTAGCCGAAGTAATTTAGGTGATTCTGGTATAGTTTGTTATGATTTTTAGCATTTTTTTGTAATTTTAAAGTGATTGGGCTTAGTTTGTTGCTGTAAAGTGTAGTTGGGGGTGATTTTTGATAGCCGAAGTAATTTAGGTTAGTTTGGCATAGTTTGCTATGGTTAGTAGCATTTTTTTGTAATTTAAAAGTGATTGGGTTTAGTTTGTTGTGGTAAGGGTTAGTTGGTGATGATTTATGGTAGTCGAAGTAATTTAGGTGAGTTTGGCATAGTTTGCTATGGTTACTAGAATTTTTATGAAATTTAAAAGTGATTGGGTTTAGTTTGTTGTGGTAAGGGTTAGTTGGTGATGATTTAGAGTAGCCGAAGTAATTTAGGTGAGTCTGGCATAGTTTGTTATAATTTGTACACCTTTTTTTGTAATTTTAAGATGATATGGTTTGGTTTGTTGTGGTAAGGGATAGTTGGGGGTGATTTACGGTAGCCGAAGTAATTTAGGTGTTTCTGGTATAGTTTGTTATGATTTTTAGCATTTATTTGTAAATTTAAAGTGATTGGGCTTAGTTTGTTGTTGTAAAGTGTAGTTGGGGGTGATTTTTGATAGCCGAAGTAATTTAGGGGAGTTTGGCATAGTTTGCTATGGTTAGTAGCATTTTTTTGTAATTTAAAAGTGATTGGGTTTAGTTTGTTGTGGTAAGGGTTAGTTGGTGATGATTTAGAGTAGCCGAAGTAATGTAGGTGAGTCTGGCATAGTTTGTTATGATTTATACACCTTTTTTTGTAATTTAAAGATGATATGGTTTAGTTTGTTGTGGTAAGGGATAGTTGGGGGTGATTTACGGTAGCCGAAGTAATTTAGGTGATTCTGGTATAGTTTGTTATAATTTTTAGCATTTTTTTGTAATTTTAAAGGGATTGGGCTTAGTTTGTTGCTGTAAAGTGTAGTTGGGGGTGATTTTTGATAGTCAAAGTAATTTAGGTGAGTTTGGCATAGTTTGCTATGGTTAGTAGCATTTTTTTGTAATTTGAATGTGATTGGGTTTAGTTTGTTGTGGTAAGGGTTAGTTGGTGATGATTTATGGTAGCCGAAGTAATTTAGATGAGTTTGGCATAGTTTGCTTTGGTTACTAGCATTTTTTTGTAATTTAAAAGTGATTGGGTTTAGTTTGTTGTGGTAAGGGTTAGTTGGTGATGATTTAGTGTAGCCGAAGTAATTTAGGTGAGTCTGGCATAGTTTGTTATGATTTGCACACCTTTTTTTGTAATTTTTAGATGATATGGTTTGGTTTGTTGTGGTAAGGGATAGTTGGGGGTGATTTACGGTAGCCGAAGTAATTTAGGTGATTCTGGTATAGTTTGTTATGATTTTTAGCATTTTTTTGTAATTTTAAAGTGATTGGGCTTAGTTTGTTGCTGTAAAGTGTAGTTGGGAGTGATTTTTGATAGCCGAAGTAATTTAGGTGAGTTTGGCATAGTTTGCTATAGTTAGTAGCATTTTTTTGTAATTTAAAAGTGATTGGGTTTAGTTTGTTGTGCTAAGGGTTAGTTGGTGATGATTTATGGTAGCCGAAGTAATTTAGATGAGTTTGGCATAGTTTGCTATGGTTACTACCATTTTTTTGTAATTTAAAAGTGATTGGGTTTAGTTTGTTGTGGTAAGGTTTAGTTGGTGATAATTTAGAGTAGCCGAAGTAATTTAGGTGAGTCTGGCATAGTTTGTTATGATTTGTACACCTTTTTTTTAATTTTAGGATGATATGGTTTGGTTTGTTGTGGTAAGGGATAGTTGGGGGCGATTAACGGTAGCCGAAGTAATTTAGGTGATTCTGGTATAGTTTGTTATGATTTTTAGCATTTTTTTGTAATTTTAAGGTGATTGGGCTTAGTTTGTTGCTGTAAAGTGTAGTTGGGGGTGATTTTTGATAGCCGAAGTAATTTAGGTGAGTTTGGCTATGGTTATAGTTATAGTTATAGTATAGTTTGCTACGGTTAGTAGCATTTTTTTGTAATTTAAAGGTGATTGGGTTTAGTTTATTGTGGTAAGGGTTAGTTGGTGATTATTTATGGTAGCCGAAGTAATTTAGGTGAGTTTGGCATAGTTTGCTATGGTTACTAGCATTTTTTTGTAATTTAAAAGTGATTGGGTTTTGTTTGTTGTGGTAAGGGTTAGTTGGTGATGATTTAGAGTAGCCGAAGTAATTTAGGTGAGTCTGGCATAGTTTGTTATGATTTGTACACCTTTTTTTGTAATTTTAAGATGATATGGTTTGGTTTGTTGTGGTAAGGGATAGTTGGGGGTGATTTACGGTAGCCAAAGTAATTTAGGTGATTCTGGTATAGTTTGTTATAATTTTTAGCATTTTTTTGTAATTTTAAAGTGATTGGGCTTAGTTTGTTGCTGTAAAGTGTAGTTGGGGGTGATTTTTGATAGCCGAAGTAATTTAGGTTAGTTTGGCATAGTTTGCTATGGTTAGTAGCATTTTTTTGTAATTTGAAAGTGATTGGGTAAAGTTTGTTGTGGTAAGGGTTAGTTGCTGATGATTTATGGTAGCCGAAGTAATTTAGATGAGTTTGGCATAGTTTGCTATGGTTACTAGCATTTTTTTGTAATTTAAAAGTGATTGGGTTTAGTTTGTTGTGGTTAGGTTTAGTTGGTGATAATTTAGAGTAGCCGAAGTAATTTAGGTGAGTCTGGCATAGTTTGTTATGATTTGTACACCTTTTTTTTAATTTTAAGATGTAATGGTTTGGTTTGTTGTGGTAAGGGATAGTTGGGAGTGATTTACGGTAGCCGAAGTAATTTAGGTGATTCTGGTATAGTTTGTTATGATTTTTAGCATTTTTTTTAATTTTAAGGTTATTGGGCTTAGTTTGTTGCTGTAAAGTGTAGTTGGGGGTGATTTTTGATAGCCGAAGTAATTTAGGTGAGTTTGGCATAGTTTGCTATGGTTAGTAGCATTTTTTTGTAATTTTAAAGTGATTGGGCTTAGTTTGTTGCTGTAATGTGTAGTTGGGGGTGATTTTTGATAGCCGAAGTAATTTAGGTGAGTTTGGCATAGTTTGCTATGGTTAGTAGCATTTTTTTTAATTTAAAAGTGATTGGGTTTAGTTTGTTGAGGTAAGGGTTAGTTGGTGATGATTTATGGTAGCCGAAGTAATTTAGGTGAGTTTGGCATAGTTTGCTATGGTTACTAGCATTTTTTTGTAATTTAAAAGTGATTGGGTTTAGTTTGTTGTGGTAAGGGTTAGTTGGTGATGATTTAGAGTAGCCGAAGTAATTTAGGTGAGTCTGGCATAGTTTGTTATGATTTGTACACCTTTTTTTGTAATTTTAAGATGATATGGTTTGGTTTGTTGTGGTAAGGGATTGTTGGGGGTGATTTACGGTAGCCGAAGTAATTTCGGTGATTCTGGTATAGTTTGTTATGATTTTTAGCATTTTTTTGTAATTTTAAAGTGATTGGGCTTAGTTTGTTGCTGTAAAGTGTAGTTGGGGTGATTTTTGATAGCCGAAGTAATTTAGGTGATTCTGGTATAGTTTGTTATAATTTTTAGCATTTTTTTGTAATTTTAAAGTGATTGGACTTAGTTTGTTGCTGTAAAGTGTAGTTGGGGGTGATTTTTGATAGCCGAAGTAATTTAGGTGAGTTTGGCATAGTTTGCTATGGTTACTAGCATTTTTTTGTAATTTAAAAGTGATTGGGTTTAGTTTGTTGTGGTAAGGGTTAGTTGGTGATGATTTAGAGTAGCCGAAGTAATTTAGGTGAGTCTGGCATAGTTTGTTATGATTTGTACACCTTTTTTTGTAATTTTAAGATGATATGGTTTGGTTTGTTGTGGTAAAGGATAGTTGGGGGTGATTTACCTTAGCCGAAGTAATTTAGGTGATTCTGGTATAGTTTGTTATGATTTTTAGCATTTATTTCTAATTTTAAAGTGATTGGGTTTAGTTTGTTGCTGTAAAGTGTAGTTGGGGGTGATTTTTGATAGCCGAAGTAATTTAGGTGAGTTTGGCATAGTTTGCTATGGTTAGTAGCATTTTTTTGTAATTTAAAAGTGATTGGGTTTAGTTTGTTGCGGTAAGGGTTAGTTGGTGATGATTTATGGTAGCCGAAGTAATTTAGGTGAGTTTGGCATAGTTTGCTATGGTTACTAGCATTTTTTTGTAATTAAAAATGATTGGGTTTAGTTTGTTGTAGTAAGGGTTAGTTGGTGATGATTTAGAGTAGCCGAAGTAATTTAGGTGAGTCTGGCATAGTTTGTTATGATTTGTACACCTTTTTTTGTAATTTTAAAGTGATTGGGCTTAGTTTGTTGCTGTAAAGTGTAGTTGGGGGTGATTTTTGATAGCCGAAGTAATTTATGTTAGTTTGGCATAGTTTGCTATGGTTAGTAGCATTTTTTTGTAATTTGAAAGTGATTGGGTAAAGTTTGTTGTGGTAAGGGTTAGTTGCTGATGATTTATGGTAGCCGAAGTAATTTAGATGAGTTTGGCATAGTTTGCTATGGTTACTAGCATTTTTTTGTAATTTAAAAGTGATTGGGTTTAGTTTGTTGTGGTTAGGTTTAGTTGGTGATAATTTAGAGTAGCCGAAGTAATTTAGGTGAGTCTGGCATAGTTTGTTATGATTTGTACACCTTTTTTTTAATTTTAAGATGTAATGGTTTGGTTTGTTGTGGTAAGGGATAGTTGGGAGTGATTTACGGTAGCCGAAGTAATTTAGGTGATTCTGGTATAGTTTGTTATGATTTTTAGCATTTTTTGTAATTTTAAGGTTATTGGGCTTAGTTTGTTGCTGTAAAGTGTAGTTGGGGGTGATTTTTGATAGCCGAAGTAATTTAGGTGAGTTTGGCATAGTTTGCTATGGTTAGTAGCATTTTTTTGTAATTTTAAAGTGATTGGGCTTAGTTTGTTGCTGTAATGTGTAGTTGGGGGTGATTTTTGATAGCCGAAGTAATTTAGGTGAGTTTGGCATAGTTTGCTATGGTTAGTAGCATTTTTTTTAATTTAAAAGTGATTGGGTTTAGTTTGTTGAGGTAAGGGTTAGTTGGTGATGATTTATGGTAGCCGAAGTAATTTAGGTGAGTTTGGCATAGTTTGCTATGGTTACTAGCATTTTTTTGTAATTTAAAAGTGATTGGGTTTAGTTTGTTGTGGTAAGGGTTAGTTGGTGATGATTTAGAGTAGCCGAAGTAATTTAGGTGAGTCTGGCATAGTTTGTTATGATTTGTACACCTTTTTTTGTAATTTTAAGATGATATGGTTTGGTTTGTTGTGGTAAGGGATTGTTGGGGGTGATTTACGGTAGCCGAAGTAATTTAGGTGATTCTGGTATAGTTTGTTATGATTTTTAGCATTTTTTTGTAATTTTAAAGTGATTGGGCTTAGTTTGTTGCTGTAAAGTGTAGTTGGGGTGATTTTTGATAGCCGAAGTAATTTAGGTGATTCTGGTATAGTTTGTTATAATTTTTAGCATTTTTTTGTAATTTTAAAGTGATTGGACTTAGTTTGTTGCTGTAAAGTGTAGTTGGGGGTGATTTTTGATAGCCGAAGTAATTTAGGTGAGTTTGGCATAGTTTGCTATGGTTACTAGCATTTTTTTGTAATTTAAAAGTGATTGGGTTTAGTTTGTTGTGGTAAGGGTTAGTTGGTGATGATTTAGAGTAGCCGAAGTAATTTAGGTGAGTCTGGCATAGTTTGTTATGATTTGTACACCTTTTTTTGTAATTTTAAGATGATATGGTTTGGTTTGTTGTGGTAAAGGATAGTTGGGGGTGATTTACCTTAGCCGAAGTAATTTAGGTGATTCTGGTATAGTTTGTTATGATTTTTAGCATTTATTTGTAATTTTAAAGTGATTGGGTTTAGTTTGTTGCTGTAAAGTGTAGTTGGGGGTGATTTTTGATAGCCGAAGTAATTTAGGTGAGTTTGGCATAGTTTGCTATGGTTAGTAGCATTTTTTTGTAATTTAAAAGTGATTGGGTTTAGTTTGTTGTGGTAAGGGTTAGTTGGTGATGATTTATGGTAGCCGAAGTAATTTAGGTGAGTTTGGCATAGTTTGCTATGGTTACTAGCATTTTTTTGTAATTAAAAATGATTGGGTTTAGTTTGTTGTAGTAAGGGTTAGTTGGTGATGATTTAGAGTAGCCGAAGTAATTTAGGTGAGTCTGGCATAGTTTGTTATGATTTGTACACCTTTTTTTGTAATTTTAAGATGATATGGTTTGGTTTGTTGTGGTAAGGGATAGTTGGGGGTGATTTACGGTAGCCGAAGTAATTTAGGTGATTCTGGTATAGTTTGTTATAATTTTTAGCATTTTTTTGTAATTTTAAAGTGATTGGGCTTAGTTTGTTGCTGTAAAGTGTAGTTGGGGGTGATTTTTGATAGCCGAAGTAATTTAGGTTAGTTTGGCATAGTTTGCTATGTTTAGTAGCATTTTTTTGTAATTTGAAAGTGATTTGGTAAAGTTTGTTGTGGTAAGGGTTAGTTGCTGATGATTTATGGTAGCCGAAGTAATTTAGATGAGTTTGGCATAGTTTGCTATGGTTACTAGCATTTTTTTGTAATTTAAAAGTTATTGGGTTTAGTTTGTTGTGGTTAGGTTTAGTTGGTGATAATTTAGAGTAGCCGAAGTAATTTAGGTGAGTCTGGCATAGTTTGTTATGATTTGTACACCTTTTTTTTAATTTTAACATGTAATGGTTTGGTTTGTTGTGGTAAGGGATAGTTGGGGGTGATTTACGGTAGCCGAAGTAATTTAGGTGATTCTGGTATAGTTTGTTATGATTTTTAGCATTTTTTGTAATTTTAAGGTGATTGGGCTTAGTTTGTTGCTGTAAAGTGTAGTTGGGGGTGATTTTTGATAGCCGAAGTAATTTAGGTGAGTTTGGCATAGTTTGCTATGGTTAGTAGCATTTTTTTGTAATTTTAAAGTGATTGGGCTTAGTTTGTTGCTGTAATGTGTAGTTGGGGGTGATTTTTGATAGCCGAAGTAATTTAGGTGAGTTTGGCATAGTTTGCTATGGTTAGTAGCATTTTTTTTAATTTAAAAGTGATTGGGTTTAGTTTGTTGAGGTAAGGGTTAGTTGGTGATGATTTATGGTAGCCGAAGTAATTTAGGTGAGTTTGGCATAGTTTGCTATGGTTACTAGCATTTTTTTGTAATTTAAAAGTGATTGGGTTTAGTTTGTTGTGGTAAGGGTTAGTTGGTGATGATTTAGAGTAGCCGAAGTAATTTAGGTGAGTCTGGCATAGTTTGTTATGATTTGTACACCTTTTTTTGTAATTTTAAGATGATATGGTTTGGTTTGTTGTGGTAAGGGATTGTTGGGGGTGATTTACGGTAGCCGAAGTAATTTAGGTGATTCTGGTATAGTTTGTTATGATTTTTAGCATTTTTTTGTAATTTTAAAGTGATTGGGCTTAGTTTGTTGCTGTAAAGTGTAGTTGGGGTGATTTTTGATAGCCGAAGTAATTTAGGTGATTCTGGTATAGTTTGTTATAATTTTTAGCATTTTTTTGTAATTTTAAAGTGATTGGACTTAGTTTGTTGCTGTAAAGTGTAGTTGGGGGTGATTTTTGATAGCCGAAGTAATTTAGGTGAGTTTGGCATAGTTTGCTATGGTTACTAGCATTTTTTTGTAATTTAAAAGTGATTGGGTTTAGTTTGTTGTGGTAAGGGTTAGTTGGTGATGATTTAGAGTAGCCGAAGTAATTTAGGTGAGTCTGGCATAGTTTGTTATGATTTGTACACCTTTTTTTGTAATTTTAAGATGATATGGTTTGGTTTGTTGTGGTAAAGGATAGTTGGGGGTGATTTACCTTAGCCGAAGTAATTTAGGTGATTCTGGTATAGTTTGTTATGATTTTTAGCATTTATTTGTAATTTTAAAGTGATTGGGTTTAGTTTGTTGCTGTAAAGTGTAGTTGGGGGTGATTTTTGATAGCCGAAGTAATTTAGGTGAGTTTGGCATAGTTTGCTATGGTTAGTAGCATTTTTTTGTAATTTAAAAGTGATTGGGTTTAGTTTGTTGTGGTAAGGGTTAGTTGGTGATGATTTATGGTAGCCGAAGTAATTTAGGTGAGTTTGGCATAGTTTGCTATGGTTACTAGCATTTTTTTGTAATTAAAAATGATTGGGTTTAGTTTGTTGTAGTAAGGGTTAGTTGGTGATGATTTAGAGTAGCCGAAGTAATTTAGGTGAGTCTGGCATAGTTTGTTATGATTTGTACACCTTTTTTTGTAATTTTAAGATGATATGGTTTGGTTTGTTGTGGTAAGGGATAGTTGGGGGTGATTTACGGTAGCCGAAGTAATTTAGGTGATTCTGGTATAGTTTGTTATAATTTTTAGCATTTTTTTGTAATTTTAAAGTGATTGGGCTTAGTTTGTTGCTGTAAAGTGTAGTTGGGGGTGATTTTTGATAGCCGAAGTAATTTAGGTTAGTTTGGCATAGTTTGCTATGTTTAGTAGCATTTTTTTGTAATTTGAAAGTGATTTGGTAAAGTTTGTTGTGGTAAGGGTTAGTTGCTGATGATTTATGGTAGCCGAAGTAATTTAGATGAGTTTGGCATAGTTTGCTATGGTTACTAGCATTTTTTTGTAATTTAAAAGTTATTGGGTTTAGTTTGTTGTGGTTAGGTTTAGTTGGTGATAATTTAGAGTAGCCGAAGTAATTTAGGTGAGTCTGGCATAGTTTGTTATGATTTGTACACCTTTTTTTTAATTTTAACATGTAATGGTTTGGTTTGTTGTGGTAAGGGATAGTTGGGGGTGATTTACGGTAGCCGAAGTAATTTAGGTGATTCTGGTATAGTTTGTTATGATTTTTAGCATTTTTTGTAATTTTAAGGTGATTGGGCTTAGTTTGTTGCTGTAAAGTGTAGTTGGGGGTGATTTTTGATAGCCGAAGTAATTTAGGTGAGTTTGGCATAGTTTGCTATGGTTAGTAGCATTTTTTTGTAATTTTAAAGTGATTGGGCTTAGTTTGTTGCTGTAATGTGTAGTTGGGGGTGATTTTTGATAGCCGAAGTAATTTAGGTGAGTTTAGCATAGTTTGCTATGGTTAGTAGCATTTCTTTTAATTTAAAAGTGATTGGGTTTAGATTGTTGAGGTAAGGGTTAGTTGATGATGATTTATGGTAGCCGAAGTAATTTAGGTGAGTTTGGCATAGTTTGCTATGGTTACTAGCATTTTTTTGTAATTTAAAAGTGATTGGGTTTAGTTTGTTGTGGTAAGGGTTAGTTGGTGATGATTTAGAGTAGCCGAAGTAATTTAGGTGAGTCTGGCATAGTTTGTTATGATTTGTACACCTTTTTTTGTAATTTTAAGATGATATGGTTTGGTTTGTTGTGGTAAAGAATAGTTGGGGGTGATTTACTTTAGCCGAAGTAATTTAGGTGATTCTGGTATAGTTTGTTATGATTTTTAGCATTTATTTGTAATTTTAAAGTGATTGGGCTTAGTTTGTTGCTGTAAAGTGTAGTTGGGGGTGATTTTTGATAGCCGAAGTAATTTAGGTGAGTTTGGCATAGTTTGCTATGGTTAGTAGCATTTTTTTGTAATTTAAAAGTGATTGGGTTTAGTTTGTTGTGGTAAGGGTTAGTTGGTGATGATTTATGGTAGCCGAAGTAATTTAGGTGAGTTTGGCATAGTTTGCTATGGTTACTAGCATTTTTTTGTAATTAAAAATGATTGGGTTTAGTTTGTTGTGGTAAGGGTTAGTTGGTGATGATTTAGAGTAGCCGAAGTAATTTAGGTGAGTCTGGCATAGTTTGTTATGATTTGTACACCTTTTTTTGTAATTTTAAGATGATATGGTTTGGTTTGTTGTGGTAAGGGATAGTTGGGGGTGATTTACGGTAGCCGAAGTAATTTAGGTGATTCTGGTATAGTTTGTTATGATTTTTAGCATTTTTTTTAATTTTAAAGTGATTGGGCTTAGTTTGTTGATGGAAAGTGTAGTTGGGGTTGATTTTTGATAGCCGAAGTAATTTAGGTGAGTTTGGCATTGTCTGCTATGGTTAGTAGCATTTTTTTATAATTTAAAAGTGATTGGGTTTAATTTGTTGTGGTAAGGGTTAGTTGGTGATGATTTATGGTAGCCGAAGTAATTTAGGTGAGTTTGGCATAGTTTGCTATGGTTACTAGCATTTTTTTGTAATTTAAAAGTGATTGGGTTTAGTTTGTTGTGGTAAGGGTTAGTTGGTGATAATTTAGAGTAGCCGAAGTAATTTAGGTGAGTCTGGCATAATTTGTTATGATTTGTACACCTTTTTTTGTAATTTTAAGATGATATGGTTTGGTTTGTTGTGGTAAAGGATAGTTGGGGGTGATTTACCTTAGCCAAAGTAATTTAGGTGATTCTGGTATAGTTTGTTATGATTTTTAGCATTTATTTGAAATTTTAAAGTGATTGGGTTTAGTTTGTTGCTGTAAAGTGTAGTTGGGGGTGATTTTTGATAGCCGAAGTAATTTAGGTGAGTTTGGCATAGTTTGCTATGGTTAGTAGCATTTTTTTGTAATTTAAAAGTGATTGGGTTTAGTTTGTTGTGGTAAGGGTTAGTTGGTGATGATTTATGGTAGCCGAAGTAATTTAGGTGAGTTTGGCATAGTTTGCTATGGTTACTAGCATTTTTTTGTAATTAAAAATGATTGGGTTTAGTTTGTTGTAGTAAGGGTTAGTTGGTGATGATTTAGAGTAGCCGAAGTAATTTAGGTGAGTCTGGCATAGTTTGTTATGATTTGTACACCTTTTTTTGTAATTTTAAGATGATATGGTTTGGTTTGTTGTGGTAAGGGATAGTTGGGGGTGATTTACGGTAGCCGAAGTAATTTAGGTGATTCTGGTATAGTTTGTTATAATTTTTAGCATTTTTTTGTAATTTTAAAGTGATTGGGCTTAGTTTGTTGCTGTAAAGTGTAGTTGGGGGTGATTTTTGATAGCCGAAGTAATTTAGGTTAGTTTGGCATAGTTTGCTATGTTTAGTAGCATTTTTTTGTAATTTGAAAGTGATTTGGTAAAGTTTGTTGTGGTAAGGGTTAGTTGCTGATGATTTATGGTAGCCGAAGTAATTTAGATGAGTTTGGCATAGTTTGCTATGGTTACTAGCATTTTTTTGTAATTTAAAAGTTATTGGGTTTAGTTTGTTGTGGTTAGGTATAGTTGGTGATAATTTAGAGTAGCCGAAGTAATTTAGGTGAGTGCTGGCATAGTTTGTTATGATTTGTACACCTTTTTTTTAATTTTAACATGTAATGGTTTGGTTTGTTGTGGTAAGGGATAGTTGGGGGTGATTTACGGTAGCCGAAGTAATTTAGGTGATTCTGGTATAGTTTGTTATGATTTTTAGCATTTTTTGTAATTTTAAGGTGATTGGGCTTAGTTTGTTGCTGTAAAGTGTAGTTGGGGGTGATTTTTGATAGCCGAAGTAATTTAGGTGAGTTTGGCATAGTTTGCTATGGTTAGTAGCATTTTTTTGTAATTTTAAAGTGATTGGGCTTAGTTTGTTGCTGTAATGTGTAGTTGGGGGTGATTTTTGATAGCCGAAGTAATTTAGGTGAGTTTGGCATAGTTTGCTATGGTTAGTAGCATTTCTTTTAATTTAAAAGTGATTGGGTTTAGTTTGTTGAGGTAAGGGTTAGTTGGTGATGATTTATGGTAGCCGAAGTAATTTAGGTGAGTTTGGCATAGTTTGCTATGGTTACTAGCATTTTTTTGTAATTTAAAAGTGATTGGGTTTAGTTTGTTGTGGTAAGGGTTAGTTGGTGATGATTTAGAGTAGCCGAAGTAATTTAGGTGAGTCTGGCATAGTTTGTTATGATTTGTACACCTTTTTTTGTAATTTTAAGATGATATGGTTTGGTTTGTTGTGGTAAAGAATAGTTGGGGGTGATTTACTTTAGCCGAAGTAATTTAGGTGATTCTGGTATAGTTTGTTATGATTTTTAGCATTTAGTTGTAATTTTAAAGTGATTGGGCTTAGTTTGTTGCTGTAAAGTGTAGTTGGGGGTGATTTTTGATAGCCGAAGTAATTTAGGTGAGTTTGGCATAGTTTGCTATGGTTAGTAGCATTTTTTTGTAATTTAAAAGTGATTGGGTTTAGTTTGTTGTGGTAAGGGTTAGTTGGTGATGATTTATGGTAGCCGAAGTAATTTAGGTGAGTTTGGCATAGTTTGCTATGGTTACTAGCATTTTTTTGTAATTAAAAATGATTGGGTTTAGTTTGTTGTGGTAAGGGTTAGTTGGTGATGATTTAGAGTAGCCGAAGTAATTTAGGTGAGTCTGGCATAGTTTGTTATGATTTGTACAACTTTTTTTGTAATTTTAAGATGATATGGTTTGGTTTGTTGTGGTAAGGGATAGTTGGGGGTGATTTACGGTAGCCGAAGTAATTTAGGTGATTCTGGTATAGTTTGTTATGATTTTTAGCATTTTTTTTAATTTTAAAGTGATTGGGCTTAGTTTGTTGATAGAAAGTGTAGTTGGGGGTGATTTTTGATAGCCGAAGTAATTTAGGTGAGTTTGGCATAGTCTGCTATGGTTAGTAGCATTTTTTTATAATTTAAAAGTGATTGGGTTTAATTTGTTGTGGTAAGGGTTAGTTGGTGATGATTTATGGTAGCCGAAGTAATTTAGGTGAGTTTGGCATAGTTTGCTATGGTTACTAGCATTTTTTTGTAATTTAAAAGTGATTGGGTTTAGTTTGTTGTGGTAAGGGTTAGTTGGTGATAATTTAGAGTAGCCGAAGTAATTTAGGTGAGTCTGGCATAATTTGTTATGATTTGTACACCTTTTTTTGGAATTTTAAGATGATATGGTCTGGTTTGTTGTGGTAAGGGATAGTTGGGGGTGATTTACGGTAGCCGAAGTAATTTAGGTGATTCTGGTATAGTTTGTTATGATTTTTAGCATTTTTTTGTAATTTTAAAGTGATTGGGTTTAGTTTGTTGCTGTAAAGTGTAGTTGGGGGTGATTTTTGATAGCCAAAGTAATTTAGGTGTGTTTGGCATAGTTTGCTTTGGTTAGTAGCATTTTTTTTGTAATTTAAAAGTGATTGGGTTTAGTTTGTTGTGGTAAGGGTTAGTTGGTGATGATTTATGGTAGCAGAAGTAACTTAGGTGAGTTTGGCATAGTTTGCTATGGTTACTAGCATTTTTTTGTAATTTAAAAGTGATTGGGTTTAGTTTGTTGTGGTAAGGGTTAGTTGGTGATAATTTAGAGTAGCCGAAGTAATTTAGGTGAGTCTGGCATAGTTTGTTATGATTTGTACACCTTTTTTTGTAATTTTAAGATGATATGGTTTGGTTTATTGTGGTAAGGGATAGTTGGGGGTGATTTACGGTAGCCGAAGTAATTTAGGTGTTTCTGGTATAGTTTGTTATGATTTTTAGCATTTTTTTGTAATTTTAAAGCGATTGGGCTTAGTTCGTTGCTGTAAAGTGTAGTTGGGTGTGATTTTTGATAGCCGAAGTAATTTAGGTGTGTTTGGCATAGTTTGCTATGGTTAGTAGCATTTTTTTGTAATTTAAAAGTGATTGGGCTTAGTCTGTTGTGGTAAGGGTTAGTTGGTGATGATTTAGAGTAGCCGAAGTAATTTAGGTGAGTCTGGCATAGTTTGTTATGATTTGTACACCTTTTTTTGTAATTTTAAGATGATATGGTTTGGTTTATTGTGGTAAGGGATAGTTGGGGGTGATTTACGGTAGCCGAAGTAATTTAGGTAATTCTGGTATAGTTTGTTATGATTTTTAGCATTTTTTTGTAATTTTAAAGTGATTGGGCTTAGTTTGTTGCTGTAAAGGGTAGTTGGGGGTGATTTTTGATAGCCGAAGTAATTTAGGTGTGTTTGGTATAGTTTGCTATGGTTAGTAGCAT
Organism: Eledona agricola; assembly: GCA_964023215.1. Lineage (NCBI taxonomy): Eukaryota > Metazoa > Arthropoda > Insecta > Coleoptera > Tenebrionidae > Eledona > Eledona agricola. The sequence continues at coordinate 1,256,535 of CAXIEJ010000203.1, read as the reverse complement.
TTTTTTGTAATTTAAAAGTTATTGGGTTTATTTTGTTGTGGTAAGGGTTAGTTGGTGATGATTTATGGTAGCCGAAGTAATTTAGGTGTGTTTGGCATAGTTTGCTATGGTTAGTAGCATTTTTTTGTAATTTAAAAGTGATTGGGTTTAATCTGTTGTGGTAAGGGTTAGTTGGTGATGATTTAGAGTAGCCGAAGTAATTTAGGTGAGTCTGGCATAGTTTGTTATGATTTGTACACCTTTTTTTGTAATTTTTAGATGATATGGTTTGGTTTGTTGTGGTAAGGGATAGTTGGGGGTGATTTACGGTAGCCGAAGTAATTAGTTTGTTGCTGTAAAGCGTAGTTGGGGGTGATTTTTGATATCCGAAGTAATTTAGGTGAGTTTGGCATAGTTTGCTATGATTAGTAGCATTTTGTTGTAATTTAAAAGTGATTGGGTTTAGTTTGTTGTGGTAAGGGTTAGTTGGTGATGATTTATGGTAGCCGAAGTTATTTAGGTGAGTTTGGCATAGCTTGCTATGGTTACTAGCATTTTTTTGTAATTTAAAAGTGATTGGGTTTAGTTTGTTGTGGTAAGGGTTAGTTGGTGATGATTTAGAGTAGCCGAAGTAATTTAGGTAAATCTGGCATAGTTTGTTATGATTTGTACACCTTTTTTTGTAATTTTAAGATGATATGGTTTGGTTTGTTGTGGTAAGGGATAGTTGGGGGTGATTTACGGTAGCCGAAGTAATTTAGGTGATTCTGGTATAGTTTGTTATGATTTTTAGCATTTTTTTGTAATTTTAAAGTGATTGGGTTTAGTTTGTTGCTGTAAAGTGTAGTTGGGGGTGATTTTTGATAGCCGAAGTAATTTAGGTGAGTTTGGCATAGTTTGCTTTGGTTAGTAGCATTTTTTTGTAATTTAAAAGTGATTGGGTTTAGTTTGTTGTGGTAAGGGTTAGTTGGTGATGATTTATGGTAGCCGAAGTAACTTAGGTGAGTTTGGCATAGTTTGCTATGGTTACTAGCATTTTTTTGTAATTTAAAAGTGATTGGGTTTAGTTTGTTGTGGTAAGGGTTAGTTGGTGATGATTTAGAGTAACCGAAGTAATTTAGGTGAGTCTGGCATAGTTTGTTATGATTTGTACACCTTTTTTTGTAATTTTAAGATGATATGGTTTGGTTTGTTGTGGTAAGGGATAGTTGGGGGTGATTTATGGTAGCCGAAGTAATTTAGGTGATTCTGGTATAGTTTGTAATAATTTTTAGCAAAATTTTGTAATTTTAAAGTGATTGGGTTTAGTTTGTTGCTGTAAAGTGTAGTTGGGGGTGAGTTTTGATAGCCGAAGTAATTTAGGTGTGTTTGGCCTAGTTTGCTATGGTTAGTAGCATTTTTTTGTAATTTAAAAGTGATTGGGTTTAGTTTGTTGTGGTAAGGGTTAGTTGGTGATGATTTATGGTAGCTGAAGTAATTTAGGTGAGTTTGGCATAGCTTGCTATGGTTACTAGCATTTTTTTGTAATTTAAAAGTGATTGGGTTTAGTTTGTTGTGGTAAGGGTTAGTTGGTGATGATTTAGAGTAGCCGAAGTAATTTAGGTAAGTCTGGCATATTTTGTTATGATTTGTACACCTTTTTTTGTAATTTTAAGATGATATGGTTTGGTTTGTTGTGGTAAGGGATAGTTGGGGGTGATTTACGGTAGCCGAAGTAATTTAGGTGATTCTGGTATAGTTTGTTATGATTTTTAGCATTTTTTTGTAATTTTAAAGTGATTGGGTGTAGTTTGTTGCTGTAAAGTGTAGTTGGGGGTGATTTTTGATAGCCGAAGTAATTTAGGTGAGTTTGGCATAGTTTGCTTTGGTTAGTAGCATTTTTTTTGTAATTTAAAAGTGATTGGGTTTAGTTTGTTGTGGTAAGGGTTAGTTGGTGATGATTTATGGTAGCCGAAGTAACTTAGGTGAGTTTGGCATAGTTTGCTATGGTTACTAGCATTTTTTTGTAATTTAAAAGTGATTGGGTTTAGTTTGTTGTGGTAAGGGTTAGTTGGTGATAATTTAGAGTAACCGAAGTAATTTAGGTGATTCTGGCATAGTTTGTTATGATTTGTACACCTTTTTTTGTAATTTTAAGATGATATGGTTTGGTTTGTTGTGGTAAGGGATAGTTGGGGGTGATTTATGGTAGCCGAAGTAATTTAGGTGATTCTGGTATACTTTGTTATGATTTTAAGCATTTTTTTGTAATTTTAAAGCGATTGGGCTTAGTTCGTTGCTGTAAAGTGTAGTTGGGGGTGATTTTTGATAGCCGAAATAATTTAGGTGTGTTTGGCATAGTTTGCTATGGTTAGTAGCATTTTTTTGTAATTTAAAAGTGATTGGGCTTAGTCTGTTGTGGTAAGGGATTGTTGGGGGTGATTTACGGTAGCCGAAGTAATTTAGGTGATTCTGGTATAGTTTGTTATGATTTTTAGCATTTTTTTGTAATTTTAAAGTGATTGGGTTTAGTTTGTTGCTGTAAAGTGTAGTTGGGGGTGATTTTTGATAGCCGAAGTAATTTAGGTGAGTTTGGCATAGTTTGCTTTGGTTAGTAGCATTTTTTTGTAATTTAAAAGTGATTGGGTTTAGTTTGTTGTGGTAAGGGTTAGTTGGTGATGATTTATGGTAGCCGAAGTAACTTAGGTGAGTTTGGCATAGTTTGCTATGGTTACTAGCATTTTTTTGTAATTTAAAAGTGATTGGGTTTAGTTTGTTGTGGTAAGGGTTAGTTGGTGATGATTTAGAGTAACCGAAGTACTTTAGGTGACTCTGGCATAGTTTGTTATGATTTGTACACCTTTTTTTGTAATTTCAAGATGATATGGTTTGGTTTGTTGTGGTAAGGGATAGTTGGGGGTGATTTATGGTAGCCGAAGTAATTTAGGTGATTCTGGTATAGTTTGTAATAATTTTTAGCAAAATTTTGTAATTTTAAAGTGATTGGGTTTAGTTTGTTGCTGTAAAGTGTAGTTGGGGGTGATTTTTGATAGCCGAAGTAATTTAGGTGTGTTTGGCCTAGTTTGCTATGGTTAGTAGCATTTTTTTGTAATTTAAAAGTGATTGGGTTTAGTTTGTTGTGGTAAGGGTTAGTTGGTGATGATTTATGGTAGCTGAAGTAATTTAGGTGAGTTTGGCATAGCTTGCTATGGTTACTAGCATTTTTTTGTAATTTAAAAGTGATTGGGTTTAGTTTGTTGTGGTAAGGGTTAGTTGGTGATGATTTAGAGTAGCCGAAGTAATTTAGGTAAGTCTGGCATATTTTGTTATGATTTGTACACCTTTTTTTGTAATTTTAAGATGATATGGTTTGGTTTGTTGTGGTAAGGGATAGTTGGGGGTGATTTACGGTAGCCGAAGTAATTTAGGTGATTCTGGTATAGTTTGTTATGATTTTTAGCATTTTTTTGTAATTTTAAAGTGATTGGGTGTAGTTTGTTGCTGTAAAGTGTAGTTGGGGGTGATTTTTGATAGCCGAAGTAATTTAGGTGAGTTTGGCATAGTTTGCTTTGGTTAGTAGCATTTTTTTTGTAATTTAAAAGTGATTGGGTTTAGTTTGTTGTGGTAAGGGTTAGTTGGTGATGATTTATGGTAGCCGAAGTAACTTAGGTGAGTTTGGCATAGTTTGCTATGGTTACTAGCATTTTTTTGTAATTTAAAAGTGATTGGGTTTAGTTTGTTGTGGTAAGGGTCAGTTGGTGATAATTTAGAGTAACCGAAGTAATTTAGGTGATTCTGGCATAGTTTGTTATGATTTGTACACCTTTTTTTGTAATTTTAAGATGATATGGTTTGGTTTGTTGTGGTAAGGGATAGTTGGGGGTGATTTATGGTAGCCGAAGTAATTTAGGTGATTCTGGTATACTTTGTTATGATTTTAAGCATTTTTTTGTAATTTTAAAGCGATTGGGCTTAGTTCGTTGCTGTAAAGTGTAGTTGGGGGTGATTTTTGATAGCCGAAATAATTTAGGTGTGTTTGGCATAGTTTGCTATGGTTAGTAGCATTTTTTTGTAATTTAAAAGTGATTGGGCTTAGTCTGTTGTGGTAAGGGATTGTTGGGGGTGATTTACGGTAGCCGAAGTAATTTAGGTGATTCTGGTATAGTTTGTTATGATTTTTAGCATTTTTTTGTAATTTTAAAGTGATTGGGTTTAGTTTGTTGCTGTAAAGTGTAGTTGGGGGTGATTTTTGATAGCCGAAGTAATTTAGGTGAGTTTGGCATAGTTTGCTTTGGTTAGTAGCATTTTTTTGTAATTTAAAAGTGATTGGGTTTAGTTTGTTGTGGTAAGGGTTAGTTGGTGATGATTTATGGTAGCCGAAGTAACTTAGGTGAGTTTGGCATAGTTTGCTATGGTTACTAGCATTTTTTTATAATTTAAAAGTGATTGGGTTTAGTTTGTTGTGGTAAGGGTTAGTTGGTGATGATTTAGAGTAACCGAAGTACTTTAGGTGACTCTGGCATAGTTTGTTATGATTTGTACACCTTTTTTTGTAATTTCAAGATGATATGGTTTGGTTTGTTGTGGTAAGGGATAGTTGGGGGTGATTTATGGTAGCCGAAGTAATTTAGGTGATTCTGGTATAGTTTGTTATGATTTTTGGCATTTTTTTGTAATTTTAAAGTGATTGGGCTTAGTTTGTTGCTGTAAAGTGTAGTTGGGGGTGATTTTTGATAGCTGAAGTAATTTAGGTGTGTTTGGCCTAGTTTGCTATGGTTAGTAGCATTTTTTTGTAATTTAAAAGTGATTGGGTTTAGTTTGTTGTAGTAAGGGTTAGTTGGTGATGATTTATGCTAGCCGAAGTAATTTAGGTGAGTTTGGCATAGCTTGCTATGGTTACTAGCATTTTTTTGTAATTTAAAAGTGATTGGGTTTAGTTTGTTGTGGTAAGGGTTAGTTGGTGATGATTTAGAGTAGCCGAAGTAATTTAGGTAAGTCTGGCATAGTTTGTTATAATTTGTACACCTTTTTTTGTAATTTTAAGATGATATGGTTTGGTTTGTTGTGGTAAGGGATAGTTGGGGGTGATTTACGGTAGCCGAAGTAATTTAGGTGATTCTGGTATAGTTTGTTATGATTTTTAGCATTTTTTTGTAATTTTAAAGTGATTGGGTTTACTTTGTTGCTGTAAAGTGTAGTTGGGGGTGATTTTTGATAGCCGAAGTAATTTAGGTGAGTTTGGCATAGTTTGCTTTGGTTAGTAGCATTTTTTTTGTAATTTAAATGTGATTGGGTTCAGTTTGTTGTGGTAAGGGTTAGTTGGTGATGATTTATGGTAGCCGAAGTAACTTGAGTTTGGCATAGTTTGCTATGGTTACCAGCATTTTTTTGTAATTTAATAATGATTGGGTTTAGTTTGTTGTGGTAAGGGTTAGTTGGTGATAATTTAGAGTAACCGAAGTAATTTAGGTGATTCTGGCATAGTTTGTTATGATTTGTACACCTTTTTTTGTAATTTTAAGATGATATGGTTTGGCTTGTTGTGGTAAGGGATAGTTGGGGGTGATTTACGGTAGCCGAAGTAATTTAGGTAATTCTGGTATACTTTGTTATGATTTTTAGCATTTTTTTGTAATTTTAAAGCGATTGGGCTTAGTTCGTTGCTGTAAAGTGTAGTTGGGGGTGATTTTTGATAGCCGAAGTAATTTAATGTGTGTTTGGCATAGTTTGCTGTGGTTAGTAGCATTTTTTTGTAATTTAAAAGTGATTGGGCTTAGTCTGTTGTGGTAAGGGTTAGTTGGTGATGATTTAGAGTAGCCGAAGTAATTTAGGTGAGTGTGGCATAGTTTGTTATGATTTGTACACCTTTTTTTGTAATTTTAAGATGATATGGTTTGGTTTGTTGTGGTAAGGGATAGTTGGGGGTGATTTACGGTAGCCGAAGTAATTTAGGTGATTCTGGTATAGTTTGTTATGATTTTTAGCATTTTTTTGTAATTTTAAAGTGATTGGGCTTAGTTTGTTGCTGTAAAGTGTAGTTGGGGGTGTTTTTGATAGCCGAAGTAATTTAGGTGTGTTTGGCATAGTTTGCTATGGTTAGTAGCATTTTTTTGTAATTTAAAAGTGATTGGGTTTAGTTTGTTGTGGTAAGGGTTAGTTAGTGATGATTTATGGTAGCCGAAGTAATTTAGGTGAGTTTGGCATAGTTTGCTATGGTTACTAGCATTCTTTTGTAATTTAAAAGTGATTGGGTTTAGTTTGTTGTGGTAAGGGTTAGTTAGTGATGATTTAGAGTAGCCGAAGTAATTTAGGTGAGTCTGGCATAGTTTGTTATTTTTTGTACACCTTTTTTTGTAATTTTAAGATGATATGGTTTGGTTTGTTGTGGTAAGGTATAGTTGGGGGTGATTTACGGTAGCCGAAGTAATTTAGGTGATTCTGGTATACTTTGTTATGATTTTTAGCATTTTTTTGTAATTTTAAAGCGATTGGGTTTAGTTCGTTGCTGTAAAGTGTAGTTGGGGGTGATTTTTGATAGCCGAAGTAATTTAGGTGTGTTTGGCATAGTTTGCTATGGTTAGTAGCATTTTTTTGTAATTTAAAAGTGATTGGGCTTAGTCTGTTGTGGTAAGGGATAGTTGGGGGTGATTTACGGTAGCCGAAGTAATTTAGGTGATTCTGGTATAGTTTGTTATGGTTTTTAACATTTTTTTGTAATTTTAAAATGATTGGGCTTAGTTTGTTGCTGTAAAGCGTAGTTGGGGGTGATTTTTGATAGCCGAAGTAATTTAGGTGAGTTTGGCATAGTTTGCTATGATTAGTAGCATTTTTTTGTAATTTAAAAGTGATTGGGTTTAGTTTGTTGTGGTAAGGGTTAGTTGGTGATGATTTATGGTAGCCGAAGTAATTTAGGTGAGTTTGGCATAGCTTGCTATGGTTACTAGCATTTTTTTGTAATTTAAAAGTGATTGGGTTTAGTTTGTTGTGGTAAGGGTTAGTTGGTGATGATTTAGAGTAGCCGAAGTAATTTAGGTAAATCTGGCATAGTTTGTAATGATTTGTACACCTTTTTTTGTAATTTTAAGATGATATGGTTTGGTTTGTTGTGGTAAGGGATAGTTGGGGGTGATTTACGGTAGCCGAAGTAATTTAGGTGATTCTGGTATAGTTTGTTATGATTTTTAGCATTTTTTTGTAATTTTAAAGTGATTGGGTTTAGTTTGTTGCTGTAAAGTGTAGTTGGGGGTGATTTTTGATAGCCGAAGTAATTTAGATGAGTTTGGCATAGTTTGCTTTGGTTAGTAGCATTTTTTTGTAATTTAAAAGTGATTGGGTTTAGTTTGTTGTGGTAAGGGTTAGTTGGTGATGATTTATGGTAGCCGAAGTAACTTAGGTAAGTTTGGCATAGTTTGCTATGGTTACTAGCATTTTTTTGTTATTTAAAAGTGATTGGGTTTAGTTTGTTGTGGTAAGGGTTAGTTGGTGATGATTTAGAGTAACCGAAGTAATTTAGGTGAGTCTGGCATAGTTTGTTATGATTTGTACACCTTTTTTTGTAATTTTAAGATGATATGGTTTGGTTTGTTGTGGTAAGGGATAGTTGGGGGTGATTTATGGTAGCCGAAGTAATTTAGGTGATTCTGGTATAGTTTGTTATGATTTTTAGCATTTTTTTGTAATTTTAAAGTGATTGGGCTTAGTTTGTTGCTGTTAAGTGTAGTTGGGGGTGATTTTTGATAGCCGAAGTAATTTAGGTGAGTTTGGCATAGTTTGCTATGATTAGTAGCATTTTTTTGTAATTTAAAAGTGATTGGGTTTAGTTTGTTGTGGTAAGGGTTAGTAGGTGATGATTTATGGTATCCGAAGTAATTTAGGTGAGTTTGGCATAGTTTGCTATGGTTACTAGAATTTTTTTGTAATTTAAAAGTGAGATGGGTTTAGTTTGTTGTAGTAAGGGTTAGTTGGTGATGATTTATGGTAGCCGAAGTAATTTAGGTGAGTTTGGCATAGTTTGCTATGGTTACTAGCATTTTTTGTAATTTAAAAGTGATTGGGTTTAGTTTGTTGTGGTAAGGGTTAGTTGGTGATGATTTAGAGTAGCCGAAGTAATTTAGGTGAGTCTGGCATAGTTTGTTATGATTTGTACACCTTTTTTTGTAATTTAAAGATGATATGCTTTAGTTTGTTGTGGTAAGGGATATTTGGGGGTGATTTACGGTAGCCGAAGTAATTTAGGTGATTCTAGTGTAGTTTGTTATGATTTTTACAATTTTTTTGTAATTTTAAAGTGATTGGGCTTAGTTTGTTGCTCTAAAGTGTAGTTGGGGGTGATTTTTGATAGCCGAAGTAATTTAGGTAAGTTTGGCATAGTTTGCTATGGTTAGTAGCATTTTTTTGTAATTTAAAAGTGATTGGGTTTAGTTTGTTGTGGTAAGGGTTAGTTGGTGATGATTTATGGTAGCCGAAGCAATTTAGGTGAGTTTGGCATAGTTTGCTATGGTTACTAGCATTTTTTTGTAATTTAAAAGTGATTGGGTTTAGTTTGTTGTGGTAAGGGTTAGTTGGTGATAATTTAGAGTAGCCGAAGTAATTTAGGTAAGTCTGGCATAGTTTGTTATGATTTGTACACCTTTTTTTGTAATTTTAAGATGATATGGTTTGGTTTGTTGTGGTAAGGGATAGTTGGGGGTGATTTACGGTGCCCGAAGTAATTTAGGTGATTCTGGTATAGTTTGTTATGATTTTTAGCATTTTTTTGTAATTTTAAAGTGATTGGGCTTAGTTTGTTGCTGTTAAGTGTAGTTGGGGGTGATTTTTGATAGCCGAAGTAATTTAGGTGAGTCTGGCATAGTTTGTTATGATTTGTACACCTTTTTTTGTAATTTTAAGATGATATGGTTTGGTTTGTTGTGGTAAGGGATAGTTGGGGGTGATTTACGGTAGCCGAAGTAATTTAGGTGATTCTGGTATAGTTTGTTATGATTTATAACATTTTTTTGTAATTTTAAAGTGATTGGGCTTAGTTTGTTGCTGTAAAGTGTAGTTGGGGGTGATTTTTGATAGCCGAAGTAATTTAGGTGAATTTGGCATAGTTTGCTATAATTAGTAGCATTTTTTTGTAATTTAAAAGTGATTGGGTTTAGTTTGTTGTGGTAAGGGTTAGTTGGTGATGATTTATGGTAGCCGAAGTAATTTAGGTGAGTTTGACATAGTTTGCTATGGTTACTAGCATTTTTTTGTAATTTAAAATTGATTGGGTTTAGTTTGTTGTGGTAAGGGTTAGTTGGTGATGATTTATGGTAGCCGAAGTAATTTAGATGAGTTTGGCATAGTTTGCTATGGTTACTAGCATTTTTTGTAATTTAAAAGTGATTGGGTTTAGTTTGTTGTGGTAAGGGTTAGTTGGTGATGATTTAGAGTAGCCGAAGTAATTTAAGTGAGTCTGGCATAGTTTGTTATGATTTGTACACTTTTTTTTGTAATTTAAAGATGATATGCTTTAGTTTGTTGTGGTAAGGGATAGTTGGGGGTGATTTACGGTAGCCGAAGTAATTTAGGTGATTCTAGTATAGTTTGTTATGATTTTTAGCATTTTTTTGTAATTTTAAAGTGATTGGGCTTAGTTTGTTGCTGTAAAGTGTAGTTGTGGGTGATTTTTGATAGCCGAAGTAATTTAGGTGAGTTTGGCATAGTTTGCTATGGTTAGTAGCATTTTTTTCTAATTTGAAAGTGATTGGGTTTAGTTTGTTGTGGTAAGGCTTAGTTGGTGATGATTTATGGTAGCCGAAGTAATTTAGATGAGTTTGGCTTAGTTTGCTTTGGTTACTAGCATTTTTTTGTAATTTAAAAGTGATTGGGTTTAGTTTGTTGTGGTAAGGGTTAGTTGGTGTTGATTTAGAGTAGCCGAAGTAATTTAGGTGAGTCTGGCATAGTTTGTTATGATTTTTACACCTTTTTTTGTAATTTTAAGATGATATGGTTTGGTTTGTTGTGGTAAGGGATAGTTGGGGGTGATTTACGGTAGCCGAAGTAATTTAGGTGATTCTGGTATAGTTTGTTATGATTTTTAGCATTTTTTTGTGATTTTAGAGTGATTGGGCTTAGTTTGTTGCTGTAAAGTGTAGTTGGGGGTGATTTTTGATAGCCGAAGTAATTTAGGTGAATTTGGCATAGTTTGCTATAATTAGTAGCATTTTTTTGTAATTTAAAAGTGATTGGGTTTAGTTTGTTGTGGTAAGGGTTAGTTGGTGATGATTTATGGTAGCCGAAGTAATTTAGGTGAGTTTGACATAGTTTGCTATGGTTACTAGCATTTTTTTGTAATTTAAAATTGATTGGGTTTAGTTTGTTGTGGTAAGGGTTAGTTGGTGATGATTTATGGTAGCCGAAGTAATTTAGATGAGTTTGGCATAGTTTGCTATGGTTACTAGCATTTTTTGTAATTTAAAAGTGATTGGGTTTAGTTTGTTGTGGTAAGGGTTAGTTGGTGATGATTTAGAGTAGCCGAAGTAATTTAGGTGAGTCTGGCATAGTTTGTTATGATTTGTACACCTTTTTTTGTAATTTAAAGATGATATGCTTTAGTTTGTTGTGGTAAGGAATAGTTGGGGGTGATTTACGGTAGCCGAAGTAATTTAGGTGATTCTAGTATAGTTTGTTATGATTTTTAGCATTTTTTTGTAATTTTAAAGTGATTGGGCTTAGTTTGTTGCTGTAAAGTGTAGTTGGGGGTGATTTTTGATAGCCGAAGTAATTTAGGTGAGTTTGGCATAGTTTGCTATGGTTAGTAGCATTTTTTTGTAATTTAAAAGTGATTGGGTTTAGTTTGTTGTGGTAAGGGTTAGTTGGTGATGATTTAGAGTAGCCGAAGTAATTTAGGTGAGTCTGGCATAGTTTGTTATGATTTGTACACCATTTTTTGGAATTTTAAGATGATATGGTTTGGTTTGTTGTAGTAAGGGATAGTTGGGGGTGATTTACGGTAGCCGAAGTAATTTAGGTGATTCTGGTATAGTTTGTTATGATTTTTAAAATTTTTTTGTAATTTTAAGGTGATTGGGCTTAGTTTGTTGCTGTAAAGTGTAGTTGGGGGTGATTTTTGATAGCCGAAGTAATTTAGGTGAGTTTGGCATAGTTTGCTATGGTAAGTAGCATTTTTTTGTAATTTAAAAGTGATTGGGTTTAGTTTGTTGTGGTAAGGGTTAGTTGGTGATGATTTATGGTAGCCGAAGTAATTTAGGTGAGTTTGGCATAGTTTGCTATGGTTACTAGCATTTTTTTGTGATTTAAAAGTGATTGGGTTTAGTTTGTTGTGGTAAGGGTTAGTTGGTGATGATTTAGAGTAGCCGAAGTAATTTAGGTGAGTCTGGCATAGTTTGTTATGATTTGTACACCTTTTTTTGTAATTTTAAGATGATATGGTTTGGTTTGTTGTGGTAAGGGATAGTTGGGGTTGATTTACGGTAGGCGAAGTAATTTAGGTGATTCTAGTATAGTTTGTTATGATTTTTAGCATTTTTTTGTAATTTTAAAGTGATTGGGCTTAGTTTGTTGCTGTAAAGTGTAGTTGGGGGTGATTTTTGATAGCCGAAGTAATTTAGGTGAATTTGGCATAGTTTGCTATAATTAGTAGCATTTTTTTGTAATTTAAAAGTGATTGGGTTTAGTTTGTTGTGGTAAAGGTTAGTTGGTGATGATTTAGAATAGCCGAAGTAATTTAGGTGAGTCTGGCATAGTTTGTTATGATTTGTACACTTTTTTTTGTAATTTAAAGATGATATGCTTTAGTTTGTTGTGGTAAGGGATAGTTGGGGGTGATTTACGGTAGCCGAAGTAATTTAGGTGATTCTAGTAGAGTTTGTTATGATTTTTAGCATTTTTTTGTAATTTTAAAGTGATTGGGCTTAGTTTGTTGCTGTAAAGTGTACTTGTGGGTGATTTTTGATAGCCGAAGTAATTTAGGTGAGTTTGGCATAGTTTGCTATGGTTAGTAGCATTTTTTTGTAATTTGAAAGTGATTGGGTTTAGTTTGTTGTGGTAAGAGTTAGTTGGTGATGATTTATGGTAGCCGAAGTAATTTAGGTGAGTTTGACATAGTTTGCTATGGTTACTAGCATTTTTATGTAATTTAAAAGTGATTGGGTTTAGTTTTTTGTGGTAAGGTTTAGTTGGTGATAATTTAGAGTAGCCGAAGTAATTTAGGTGAGTCTGGCATAGTTTGTTATGATTTTTAGATTTTTTTGTAATTTTAAAGTGATTGGGCTTAGTTTGTTGCTGTAAAGTGTAGTTGGGGGTGATTTTTGATAGCCGAAGTAATTTAGGTTAGTTTGGCATAGTTTGCTATGGTTAGTAGCATTTTTTTGTAATTTGAAAGTGATTGGGTTTAGTTTGTTGTGGTAAGGGTTAGTTGGTGATGATTTATGCTAGCCGAAGTAATTTAGATGAGTTTGGCATAGTTTGCTATGGTTACTACCATTTTTTTGTAATTTAAAAGTGATTGGGTATAGTTTGTTGTGGTAAGGTTTAGTTGGTGATAATTTAGAGTAGCCGAAGTAATTTAGGTGAGTCTGGCATAGTTTGTTATGATTTGTACACCTTTTTTTAAATTTTAAGATGATACGATTTGGTTTGTTGTGGTAAGGGATAGTTGGGGGTGATTTACGGTAGCCGAAGTAATTTAGGTGATTCTGGTATAGCTTGTTATGATTTTTAGCATTTTTTTTGTAATTTTAAGGTGATTGGGCTTAGTTTGTTGCTGTAAAGTGTAGTTGAAGGTGATTTTTGATAGCCGAGGTAATTTAGGTGAGTTTGGCATAGTTTGCTATGGTTAATAGCATTTTTTTGTAATTTAAAAGTGATTGGGTTTAGTTTGTTGTGGTAAGGGTTAGTTGGTGATGATTTATGGTAGCCGAAGTAATTTAGGTGAGTTTGGCATAGTTTGCTATGGTTACTAGCATTTTTTGTAATTTAAAAGTGATTGGGTTTAGTTTGTTGTGGTAAGGGTTAGTTGGTGATGATTTAGAGTAGCCGAAGTTATTTAGGTGAGTCTGGCATAGTTTGTTATGATTTGTTCACCTTTTTTTGTAATTTAAAGATGATATGCTTTAGTTTGTTGTGGTAAGGGATATTTGGGGGTGATTTACGGTAGCCGAAGTAATTTAGGTGATTCTAGTATAGTTTGTTATGATTTTTAGCATTTTTTTGTAATTATAAAGTGATTGGGCTTAGTTTGTTGCTGTAAAGTGTAGTTGTGGGTGATTTTTGATAGCCGAAGTAATTTAGGTGAGTTTGGCATAGTTTGCTATGGTTAGTAGCATTTTTTGTAATTTGAAAGTGATTGGGTTTAGTTTGTTGTGGTAAGGGTTAGTTGGTGATGATTTATGGTAGCCGAAGTAATTTAGATGAGTTTGGCTTAGCTTGCTTTGGTTACTAGCATTTTTTTGTAATTTAAAAGTGATTGGGTTTAGTTTGTTGTGGTAAGGGTTAGTTGGTGATGATTTAGAGTAGCCGAAGTAATTTAGGTGAGTCTGGCATTGTTTGTTATGATTTGTACACTTTTTTTTGTAATTTAAAGATGATATGCTTTAGTTTGTTGTGGTAAGGGATAGTTGGGGGTGATTTACGGTAGCCGAAGTAATTTAGGTGATTCTAGTATAGTTTGTTATGATTTTTAGCATTTTTTTGTAATTTTAAAGTGATTGGGCTTAGTTTGTTGCTGTAAAGTATAGTTGTGGGTGATTTTTGATAGCCGAAGTAATTTAGGTGAGTTTGGCATAGTTTGCTATGGTTAGTAGCATTTTTTTGTAATTTAAAAGTGATTGGGTTTAGTTTGTGGTGGTAAGGGTTAGTTGGTGATGATTTATGGTAGCCGAAGTAATTTAGGTGAGTTTGACATAGTTTGCTATGGTTACTAGCATTTTTTTGTAATTTAAAAGTGATTGGGTTTAGTTTTTTGTGGTAAGGTTTAGTTGGTGATAATTTAGAGTAGCCGAAGTAATTTAAGTGAGTCTAGCATAGTTTGTTATGATTTTTAGATTTTTTTGTAATTTTAAAGTGATTGGGCTTAGTTTGTTGCTGTAAAGTGTAGTTGGGGGTGATTTTTGATAGCCGAAGTAATTTAGGTTTGTTTGGCATAGTTTGCTATAGTTAGTAGCATTTTTTTGTAATTTGAAATTGATTGGGTTTAGTTTGTTGTGGTAAGGGTTAGTTGGTGATGATTTATGATAGCCGAAGTAATTTAGATGAGTTTGGCATAGTTTGCTATGGTTACTACCATTTTTTTGTAATTTAAAAGTGATTGGGTATAGTTTGTTGTGGTAAGGTTTAGTTGGTGATAATTTAGAGTAGCCGAAGTAATTTAGGTGAGTCTGGCATAGTTTGTTATGATTTGTACACCTTTTTTTTAATTTTAAGATGATACGGTTTGGTTTGTTGTGGTAAGGGATAGTTGGGGGTGATTTACGGTAGCCGAAGTAATTTAGGTGATTCTGGAATAGCTTGTTATGATTTTTAGCATTTTTTTTGTAATTTTAAGGTGATTACTCTTAGTTTGTTGCTGTAAAGTGTAGTTGGGGGTGATTTTTGATAGCCGAGGTAATTTAGGTGAGTTTGGCATAGTTTGCTATGGTTAGTAGCATTTTTTTGTAATTTAAAAATGATTGGGTAATTTGTTGTGGTAAGGGTTAGTTGGTGATGATTTATGGTAGCCGAAGTAATTTAGGTGAGTTTGGCATAGTTTGCTATGGTTACTAGCATTTTTTGTAATTTAAAAGTGATTGGGTTTAGTTTGTTGTGGTAAGGGTTAGTTGGTGATGATTTAGAGTAGCCGAAGTAATTTAGGTGAGTCTGGCATAGTTTGTTATGATTTGTTCACCTTTTTTGTAATTTAAAGATGATATGCTTTAGTTTGTTGTGGTAAGGGATATTTGGGGGTGATTTACGGTAGCCGAAGTAACTTAGGTGATTCTAGTATAGTTTGTTATGATTTTTAGCATTTTTGTGTAATTATAAAGTGATTGGGCTTAGTTTGTTGCTGTAAAGTGTAGTTGTGGGTGATTTTTGATAGCCGAAGTAATTTAGGTGAGTTTGGCATAGTTTGCTATGGTTAGTAGCATTTTTTTGTAATTTGAAAGTGATTGGGTTTAGTTTGTTGTGGTAAGGGTTAGTTGGTGATGATTTATAGTAGCCGAAGTAATTTAGATGAGTTTGGCTTAGTTTGCTTTGGTTACTAGCATTTTTTTGTAATTTAAAAGTGATTGGGTTTAGTTTGTTGTGGTAAGGGTTAGTTGGTGATGATTTAGAGTAGCCGAAGTAATTTAAGTGAGTCTGGCATAGTTTGTTATGATTTGTACACCTTTTTTTGTAATTTTAAGATGATATGGTTTGGTTTGTTGTGGTAAGGGATAGTTGGGGGTGATTTACGGTAGCCGAAGTAATTTAGGTGATTCTGGTATAGTTTGTTATGATTTTTAGCATTTTTTTGTAATTTTAAAGTGATTGGGCTTAGTTTGTTGCTGTAAACTGTAGTTGGGGGTGATTTTTGATAGCCGAAGTAATTTAGGTGAATTTGGCATAGTTTGCTATAATTAGTAGCATTTTTTTGTAATTTAAAAGTGATTGGGTTTAGTTTGTTGTGGTAAGGGTTAGTTGGTGATGATTTATGTTAGCCGAAGTAATTTAGGTGAGTTTGAAATAGTTTGCTATGGTTACTAGCATTTTTTTGTAATTTAAAAGTGATTGGGTTTAGTTTTTTGTGGTAAGGTTTAGTTGGTGATAATTTAGAGTAGCCGAAGTAATTTAAGTGAGTCTAGCATAGTTTGTTATGATTTTTAGATTTTTTTGTAATTTTAAAGTGATTGGGCTTAGTTTGTTGCTGTAAAGTGTAGTTGGGGGTGATTTTTGATAGCCGAAGTAATTTAGGTTAGTTTGGCATAGTTTGCTATAGTTAGTAGCATTTTTTTGTAATTTGAAATTGATTGGGTTTAGTTTGTTGTGGTAAGGGTTAGTTGGTGATGATTTATGATAGCCGAAGTAATTTAGATGAGTTTGGCATAGTTTGCTATGGTTACTACCATTTTTTTGTAATTTAAAAGTGATTGGGTATAGTTTGTTGTGGTAAGGTTTAGTTGGTGATAATTTAGAGTAGCCGAAGTAATTTAGGTGAGTCTGGCATAGTTTGTTATGATTTGTACACCTTTTTTTTAATTTTAAGATGATACGGTTTGGTTTGTTGTGGTAAGGGATAGTTGGGGGTGATTTACGGTAGCCGAAGTAATTTAGGTGATTCTGGAATAGCTTGTTATGATTTTTAGCATTTTTTTTGTAATTTTAAGGTGATTACGCTTAGTTTGTTGCTGTAAAGTGTAGTTGGGGGTGATTTTTGATAGCCGAGGTAATTTAGGTGAGTTTGGCATAGTTTGCTATGGTTACTAGCATTTTTTGTAATTTAAAAGTGATTGGGTTTAGTTTGTTGTGGTAAGGGTTAGTTGGTGATGATTTAGAGTAGCCGAAGTAATTTAGGTGAGTCTGGCATAGTTTGTTATGATTTGTTCACCTTTTTTGTAATTTAAAGATGATATGCTTTAGTTTGTTGTGGTAAGGGATATTTGGGGGTGATTTACGGTAGCCGAAGTAACTTAGGTGATTCTAGTATAGTTTGTTATGATTTTTAGCAATTTTTTGTAATTATAAAGTGATTGGGCTTAGTTTGTTGCTGTAAAGTGTAGTTGTGGGTGATTTTTGATAGCCGAAGTAATTTAGGTGAGTTTGGCATAGTTTGCTATGGTTAGTAGCATTTTTTTGTAATTTGAAAGTGATTGGGTTTAGTTTGTTGTGGTAAGGGTTAGTTGGTGATGATTTATAGTAGCCGAAGTAATTTAGATGAGTTTGGCTTAGTTTGCTTTGGTTACTAGCATTTTTTTGTAATTTAAAAGTGATTGGGTTTAGTTTGTTGTGGTAAGGGTTAGTTGGTGATGATTTAGAGTAGCCGAAGTAATTTAAGTGAGTCTGGCATAGTTTGTTATGATTTGTACACCTTTTTTTGTAATTTTAAGATGATATGGTTTGGTTTGTTGTGGTAAGGGATAGTTGGGGGTGATTTACGGTAGCCGAAGTAATTTAGGTGTTTCTGGTATAGTTTGTTATGATTTTTAGCATTTTTTTGTAATTTTAAAGTGATTGGGCTTAGTTTGTTGCTGTAAAGTGTAGTTGGGGGTGATTTTTGATAGCCGAAGTAATTTAGGTGAATTTGGCATAGTTTGCTATAATTAGTAGCATTTTTTTGTAATTTAAAAGTGATTGGGTTTAGTTTGTTGTGGTAAGGGTTAGTTGGTGATGATTTATGGTAGCCGAAGTAATTTAGGTGAGTTTGACATAGTTTGCTATGGTTACTAGCATTTTTTTGTAATTTAAAAGTGATTGGGTTTAGTTTTTTGTGGTAAGGTTTAGTTGGTGATAATTTAGAGTAGCCGAAGTAATTTAGGTGAGTCTGGCATAGTTTGTTATGATTTTTAGCTTTTTTTGTAATTTTAAAGTGATTGGGCTTAGTTTGTTGCTGTAAAGTGTAGTTGGGGGTGATTTTTGATAACCGAAGTAATTTAGGTTAGTTTGGCATAGTTTGCTATGGTTAGTAGCATTTTTTTGTAATTTGAAAGTGTTTGGGTTTATTTTGTTGTGGTAAGGGTTAGTTGGTAAAGATTTATGGTAGCCGAAGTAATTTAGATGAGTTTGGCATAGTTTGCTATGGTTACTACCATTTTTTTGTAATTTAAAAGTGATTGGGTATAGTTTGTTGTGGTAAGGTTTAGTTGGTGATAATTTAGAGTAGCCGAAGTAATTTAAGTGAGTCTAGCATAGTTTGTTATGATTTTTAGATTTTTTTGTAATTTTAAAGTGATTGGGCTTAGTTTGTTGCTGTAAAGTGTAGTTGGGGGTGATTTTTGATAGCCGAAGTAATTTAGGTTAGTTTGGCATAGTTTGCTATAGTTAGTAGCATTTTTTTGTAATTTAAAGGTGATTGGGTTTAGTTTATTGTGGTAAGGGTTAGTTGGTGATGGTTTATGGTAGCCGAAGTAATTTAGGTGAGTTTGGCATAGTTTGCTATGGTTACTAGCATTTTTTTGTAATTTAAAAGTGATTGGGTTTTGTTTGTTGTGGTAAGGGTTAGTTGGTGATGATTTAGAGTAGCCGAAGTAATTTAGGTGAGTCTGGCATAGTTTGTTATGATTTGTATACCTTTTTTTGTAATTTTAAGATGATATGGTTTGGTTTGTTGTGGTAAGGGATAGTTGGGGGTGATTTACGGTAGCCGAAGTAATATAGGTGATTCTGGTATAGTTTGTTATGATTTTTAGCATTTTTTTTAATTTTAAAGTGATTGGGCTTAGTTTGTTGCTGTAAAGTGTAGTTGGGGGTGATTTTTGATAGCCGAAGTAATTTAGGTGAATTTGGCATAGTTTGCTATAATTAGTAGCATTTTTTTGTAATTTAAAAGTGATTGGGTTTAGTTTGTTGTGGTAAGGGTTAGTTGGTGATGATTTATGGTAGCCGAAGTAATTTAGGTGAGTTTGAAATAGTTTGCTATGGTTACTAGCATTTTTTTGTAATTTAAAAGTGATTGGGTTTAGTTTTTTGTGGTAAGGTTTAGTTGGTGATAATTTAGAGTAGCCGAAGTAATTTAGGTGAGTCTGGCATAGTTTGTTATGATTTTTAGCTTTTTTTGTAATTTTAAAGTGATTGGGCTTAGTTTGTTGCTGTAAAGTGTAGTTGGGGGTGATTTTTGATAGCCGAAGTAATTTAGGTTAGTTTGGCATAGTTTGCTATGGTTAGTAGCATTTTTTTGTAATTTGAAAGTGATTGGGTTTATTTTGTTGTGGTAAGGGTTAGTTGGTAATGATTTATGGTAGCCGAAGTAATTTAGATGAGTTTGGCATAGTTTGCTATGGTTACTACCATTTTTTTGTAATTTAAAAGTGATTGGGTATAGTTTGTTGTGGTAAGGTTTAGTTGGTGATAATTTAGAGTAGCCGAAGTAATTTAGGTGAGTCTGGCATAGTTTGTTATGATTTGTACACCTTTTTTTAATTTTAAGATGATATGGTTTGGTTTGTTGTGGTAAGGGATAGTTGGGGGTGATTTACGGTAGCCGAAGTAACTTAGGTCATTTTGGTATAGCTTGTTATGATTTTTAGCATTTTTTTGTAATTTTAAGGTGATTGGGCTTAGTTTGTTGCTGTAAAGTGTAGTTGGGGGTGATTTTTGATAGCCGAAGTAATTTAGGTTAGTTTGGCATAGTTTGCTATAGTTAGTAGCATTTTTTTGTAATTTAAAGGTGATTGGGTTTAGTTTATTGTGGTAAGGGTTAGTTGGTGATGGTTTATGGTAGCCGAAGTAATTTAGGTGAGTTTGGCATAGTTTGCTATGGTTACTAGCATTTTTTTGTAATTTAAAAGTGATTGGGTTTTGTTTGTTGTGGTAAGGGTTAGTTGGTGATGATTTAGAGTAGCCGAAGTAATTTAGGTGAGTCTGGCATAGTTTGTTATGATTTGTATACCTTTTTTTGTAATTTTAAGATGATATGGTTTGGTTTGTTGTGGTAAGGGATAGTTGGGGGTGATTTACGGTAGCCGAAGTAATTTAGGTGATTCTGGTATAGTTTGTTATGATTTTTAGCATTTTTTGTAATTTTAAAGTGATTGGGCTTAGTTTGTTGCTGTAAAGTGTAGTTGGGGGTGATTTTTGATAGCCGAAGTAATTTAGGTGAATTTGGCATAGTTTGCTATAATTAGTAGCATTTTTTTGTAATTTAAAAGTGATTGGGTTTAGTTTGTTGTGGTAAGGGTTAGTTGGTGATGATTTATGGTAGCCGAAGTAATTTAGGTGAGTTTGAAGTTTGCTATGGTTACTAGCATTTTTTTGTAATTTAAAAGTGATTGGGTTTATTTTGTTGTGGTAAGGGTTAGTTGGTAAAGATTTATGGTAGCCGAAGTAATTTAGATGAGTTTGGCATAGTTTGCTATGGTTACTACCATTTTTTTGTAATTTAAAAGTGATTGGGTATAGTTTGTTGTGGTAAGGTTTAGTTGGTGATAATTTAGAGTAGCCGAAGTAATTTAAGTGAGTCTAGCATAGTTTGTTATGATTTTTAGATTTTTTTGTAATTTTAAAGTGATTGGGCTTAGTTTGTTGCTGTAAAGTGTAGTTGGGGGTGATTTTTGATAGCCGAAGTAATTTAGGTTAGTTTGGCATAGTTTGCTATAGTTAGTAGCATTTTTTTGTAATTTAAAGGTGATTGGGTTTAGTTTATTGTGGTAAGGGTTAGTTGGTGATGGTTTATGGTAGCCGAAGTAATTTAGGTGAGTTTGGCATAGTTTGCTATGGTTACTAGCATTTTTTTGTAATTTAAAAGTGATTGGGTTTTGTTTGTTGTGGTAAGGGTTAGTTGGTGATGATTTAGAGTAGCCGAAGTAATTTAGGTGAGTCTGGCATAGTTTGTTATGATTTGTATACCTTTTTTTGTAATTTTAAGATGATATGGTTTGGTTTGTTGTGGTAAGGGATAGTTGGGGGTGATTTACGGTAGCCGAAGTAATTTAGGTGATTCTGGTATAGTTTGTTATGATTTTTAGCATTTTTTGTAATTTTAAAGTGATTGGGCTTAGTTTGTTGCTGTAAAGTGTAGTTGGGGGTGATTTTTGATAGCCGAAGTAATTTAGGTGAATTTGGCATAGTTTGCTATAATTAGTAGCATTTTTTTGTAATTTAAAAGTGATTGGGTTTAGTTTGTTGTGGTAAGGGTTAGTTGGTGATGATTTATGGTAGCCGAAGTAATTTAGGTGAGTTTGAAATAGTTTGCTATGGTTACTAGCATTTTTTTGTAATTTAAAAGTGATTGGGTTTAGTTTTTTGTGGTAAGGTTTAGTTGGTGATAATTTAGAGTAGCCGAAGTAATTTAAGTGAGTCTAGCATAGTTTGTTATGATTTTTAGATTTTTTTGTAATTTTAAAGTGATTGGGCTTAGTTTGTTGCTGTAAAGTGTAGTTGGGGGTGATTTTTGATAGCCGAAGTAATTTAGGTTAGTTTGGCATAGTTTGCTATAGTTAGTAGCATTTTTTTGTAATTTAAAGGTGATTGGGTTTAGTTTATTGTGGTAAGGGTTAGTTGGTGATGGTTTATGGTAGCCGAAGTAATTTAGGTGAGTTTGGCATAGTTTGCTATGGTTACTAGCATTTTTTTGTAATTTAAAAGTGATTGGGTTTTGTTTGTTGTGGTAAGGGTTAGTTGGTGATGATTTAGAGTAGCCGAAGTAATTTAGGTGAGTCTGGCATAGTTTGTTATGATTTGTATACCTTTTTTTGTAATTTTAAGATGATATGGTTTGGTTTGTTGTGGTAAGGGATAGTTGGGGGTGATTTACGGTAGCCGAAGTAATATAGGTGATTCTGGTATAGTTTGTTATGATTTTTAGCATTTTTTTTAATTTTAAAGTGATTGGGCTTAGTTTGTTGCTGTAAAGTGTAGTTGGGGGTGATTTTTGATAGCCGAAGTAATTTAGGTGAATTTGGCATAGTTTGCTATAATTAGTAGCATTTTTTTGTAATTTAAAAGTGATTGGGTTTAGTTTGTTGTGGTAAGGGTTAGTTGGTGATGATTTATGGTAGCCGAAGTAATTTAGGTGAGTTTGAAATAGTTTGCTATGGTTACTAGCATTTTTTTGTAATTTAAAAGTGATTGGGTTTAGTTTTTTGTGGTAAGGTTTAGTTGGTGATAATTTAGAGTAGCCGAAGTAATTTAGGTGAGTCTGGCATAGTTTGTTATGATTTTTAGCTTTTTTTGTAATTTTAAAGTGATTGGGCTTAGTTTGTTGCTGTAAAGTGTAGTTGGGGGTGATTTTTGATAGCCGAAGTAATTTAGGTTAGTTTGGCATAGTTTGCTATGGTTAGTAGCATTTTTTTGTAATTTGAAAGTGATTGGGTTTATTTTGTTGTGGTAAGGGTTAGTTGGTAATGATTTATGGTAGCCGAAGTAATTTAGATGAGTTTGGCATAGTTTGCTATGGTTACTACCATTTTTTTGTAATTTAAAAGTGATTGGGTATAGTTTGTTGTGGTAAGGTTTAGTTGGTGATAATTTAGAGTAGCCGAAGTAATTTAGGTGAGTCTGGCATAGTTTGTTATGATTTGTACACCTTTTTTTAATTTTAAGATGATATGGTTTGGTTTGTTGTGGTAAGGGATAGTTGGGGGTGATTTACGGTAGCCGAAGTAATTTAGGTCATTTTGGTATAGCTTGTTATGATTTTTAGCATTTTTTTGTAATTTTAAGGTGATTGGGCTTAGTTTGTTGCTGTAAAGTGTAGTTGGGGGTGATTTTTGATAGCCGAAGTAATTTAGGTTAGTTTGGCATAGTTTGCTATAGTTAGTAGCATTTTTTTGTAATTTAAAGGTGATTGGGTTTAGTTTATTGTGGTAAGGGTTAGTTGGTGATGGTTTATGGTAGCCGAAGTAATTTAGGTGAGTTTGGCATAGTTTGCTATGGTTACTAGCATTTTTTTGTAATTTAAAAGTGATTGGGTTTTGTTTGTTGTGGTAAGGGTTAGTTGGTGATGATTTAGAGTAGCCGAAGTAATTTAGGTGAGTCTGGCATAGTTTGTTATGATTTGTATACCTTTTTTTGTAATTTTAAGATGATATGGTTTGGTTTGTTGTGGTAAGGGATAGTTGGGGGTGATTTACGGTAGCCGAAGTAATTTAGGTGATTCTGGTATAGTTTGTTATGATTTTTAGCATTTTTTGTAATTTTAAAGTGATTGGGCTTAGTTTGTTGCTGTAAAGTGTAGTTGGGGGTGATTTTTGATAGCCGAAGTAATTTAGGTGAATTTGGCATAGTTTGCTATAATTAGTAGCATTTTTTTGTAATTTAAAAGTGATTGGGTTTAGTTTGTTGTGGTAAGGGTTAGTTGGTGATGATTTATGGTAGCCGAAGTAATTTAGGTGAGTTTGAAGTTTGCTATGGTTACTAGCATTTTTTTGTAATTTAAAAGTGATTGGGTTTAGTTTTTTGTGGCAAGGTTTAGTTGGTGATAATTTAGAGTAGCCGAAGTAATTTAGGTGAGTCTGGCATAGTTTGTTATGATTTTTAGCTTTTTTTGTAATTTTAAAGTGATTGGGCTTAGTTTGTTGCTGTAAAGTGTAGTTGGGGGTGATTTTTGATAGCCGAAGTAATTTAGGTTAGTTTGGCATAGTTTGCTATGGTTAGTAGCATTTTTTTGTAATTTGAAAGTGATTGGGTTTATTTTGTTGTGGTAAGGGTTAGTTGGTAATGATTTATGGTAGCCGAAGTAATTTAGATGAGTTTGGCATAGTTTGCTATGGTTACTACCATTTTTTTGTAATTTAAAAGTGATTGGGTATAGTTTGTTGTGGTAAGGTTTAGTTGGTGATAATTTAGAGTAGCCGAAGTAATTTAGGTGAGTCTGGCATAGTTTGTTATGATTTGTACACCTTTTTTTTAATTTTAAGATGATATGGTTTGGTTTGTTGTGGTAAGGGATAGTTGGGGGTGATTTACGGTAGCCGAAGTAATTTAGGTCATTTTGGTATAGCTTGTTATGATTTTTAGCATTTTTTTGTAATTTTAAGGTGATTGGGCTTAGTTTGTTGCTGTAAAGTGTAGTTGGGGGTGATTTTTGATAGCCGAAGTAATTTAGGTGAGTTTGGCATAGTTTGCTATGGTTAGTAGCATTTTTTTGTAACTTAAAGGTGATTGGGTTTAGTTTATTGTGGTAAGGGTTAGTTGGTGATGATTTATGGTAGCCGAAGTAATTTAGGTGAGTTTGGCATAGTTTGCTATGGTTACTAGAATTTTTTTGTAATTTAAAAGTGATTGGGTTTTGTTTGTTGTGGTAAGGGTTAGTTGGTGATGATTTAGAGTAGCCGAAGTAATTTAGGTGAATCTGGCATAGTTTGTTATGATTTGTACACCTTTTTTTGTAATTTTAAGATGATATGGTTTGGTTTGTTGTGGTAAGGGATAGTTGGGGGTGATTTACGGTAGCCGAAGTAATTTAGGTGATTCTGGTATAGTTTGTTATGATTTTTGGCATTTTTTTTGTAATTTTAAGGTGATTGGGCTTAGTTTGTTGCTGTAAAGTGTAGTTGGGGGTGATTTTTGATAGCCGAAGTAATTTAGGTGAGTTTGGCATAGTTTGCTATGGTTAGTAGCATTTTTTTGTAATTTAAAGGTGATTGGGTTTAGTTTATTGTGGTAAGGGTTAGTTGGCGATGATTTATGGTAGCCGAAGTAATTTAGGTGAGTTTGGCATTGTTTGCTATGGTTACTAGCATTTTAATGTAATTTAAAAGTGATTGGGTTTTGTTTGTTGTGGTAAGGGTTAGTTGGTGATGATTTAGAGTAGCCGAAGTAATTTAGGTGAATCTGGCATAGTTTGTTATGATTTGTACACCATTTTTTGTAATTTTAAGATGATATGGTTTGGTTTGTTGTGGTAAGGGATAGTTGGGGGTGATTTACGGTAGCCGAAGTAATTTAGGTGATTCTGGTATAGTTTGTTATGATTTTTAGCATTTTTTTGTAATTTTAAAGTGATTGGGCTTAGTTTGTTGCTGTAAAGTGTAGTTGTGGGTGATTTTTGATAGCCGAAGTAATTTAGGTGAGTTTGGCATAATTTGTTATGATTTGTACACCTTTTTTTGTAATTTTAAGATGATATGGTTTGGTTTGTTGTGGTAAGGGATAGTTGGGTGTAATTTACGTTAGCCGAAGTAATTTAGGTGATTCTGGTATAGCTTGTTATGATTTTTAGCATTTTTTTTGTAATTTTAAGGTGATTGGGCTTAGTTTGTTGCTGTAAAGTGTATTTGGGTGTGATTTTTGATAGCCGAAGTAATTTAGGTGAGTTTGGCATAGTTTGCTATGGTTAGTAGCATTTTTTTGTAATTTAAAGGTGATTGGGTTTAGTTTATTGTGGTAAGGGTTAGTTGGTGATGGTTTATGGTAGCCGAAGTAATTTAGGTGAGTTTGGCATAGTTTGCTATAGTTACTAGCATTTTTTTGTAATTTAAAAGTGATTGGGTTTTGTTGGTTGTGGTAAGGGTTAGTTGGTGATGATTTAGAGTAGCCGAAGTAATTTAGGTGAGTCTGGCATAGTTTGTTATGATTTGTACACCTTTTTTTGTAATTTTAAGATGATATGGTTTGGTTTGTTGTGGTAAGGGATAGTTGGGGGTGATTTACCGTAGCCGAAGTAATTTAGGTGATTCTGGTATAGTTTGTTATGATTTTTAGCATTTTTTGGTAATTTTAAAGTGATTGGGCTTAGTTTGTTGCTGTAAAGTGTAGTTGGGGGTGATTTTTGATAGCCGAAGTAATTTAGGTGAGTTTGGCATAGTTTGCTATGGTTAGTAGCATTTTTTTGTAATTTAAAGGTGATTGGGTTTAGTTTATTGTGGTAAGGGTTAGTTGGTGATGATTTATGGTAGCCGAAGTAATTTAGATGAGTTTGGCATAGTTTGCTATGGTTACTAGCATTTTTTTGTAATTTAAAAGTGATTGGGTTTAGTTTGTTGTGGTAAGGGTTAGTTGGTGATGATTTAGAGTAGCCGAAGTAATTTAGGTGAGTCTGGCATAGTTTGTTATGATTTGTACACCTTTTTTTGTAATTTTAAGATGATATGGTTTGGTTTGTTGTGGTAAGGGATAGTTGGGGGTGATTTACCGTAGCCGAAGTAATTTAGGTGATTCTGGTATAGTTTGTTATGATTTTTAGCATTTTTTGGTAATTTTAAAGTGATTGGGCTTAGTTTGTTGCTGTAAAGTGTAGTTGGGGGTGATTTTTGATAGCCGAAGTAATTTAGGTGAGTTTGGCATAGTTTGCTATGGTTAGTAGCATTTTTTTGTAATTTGAAAGTGATTGGGTTTAGTTTGTTGTGGTAAGGGTTAGTTGTTGATGATTTATGGTAGCCGAAGTAATTTAGATGAGTTTGGCATAGTTTGCTATGGTTACTAGCATTTTTTTGTAATTTAAAAGTGATTGGGTTTAGTTTGTTGTGGTAAGGTTTAGTTGGTGATAATTTAGAGTAGCCGAAGTAATTTAGGTGAGTCTGGCATAGTTTGTTATTATTTGTACACCTTTTTTTTATTTTAAGATGTAATGGTTTGGTTTGTTGTGGTAAGAGATAGTTGGGGGTGATTTACGGTAGCCGAAGTAATTTAGGTGATTCTTGTATAGTTTGTTATGATTTTTAACATTTTTTTGTAATTTTAAGGTGATTGGGCTTAGTTTGTTGCTGTAAAGTGTAGTTGGGTGTGATTTTTGATAGCCGAATTAATTTAGGTGAGTTTGGCATAGTTTGCTATGGTTAGTAGCATTTTTTTGTAATTTAAAAGTGATTGGGTTTAGTTTGTTGTGGTAAGGGTTAGTTGGTGATGATTTAGAGTAGCCGAAGTAATTTAGGTGAGTCTGGCATAGTTTGTTATGATTTGTACACCTTTTTTTTTATTTTAAGATGTAATGGTTTGGTTTGTTGTGGTAATAGATAGTTGGGGGTGATTTACGGTAGCCGAAGTAATTTCGGTGATTCTGGTATAGTTTGTTATGATTTTTAACATTTTTTTGTAATTTTAAGGTGATTGGGCTTAGTTTGTTGCTGTAAAGTTTAGTTGGGGGTGATTTTTGATAGCCGAAGTAATTTAGGTGAGTTTGGCATAGTTTGCTATGGTTAGTAGCATTTTTTTTAATTTAAAAGTGATTGGGTTTAGTTTGTTGTGGTAAGGGTTAGTTGGTGATGATTTAGAGCAGCCGAAGTAATTTAGGTGAGTCTGGCATAGTTTGTTATGATTTGTACACCTTTTTTTGTCATTTTAAGATGATATGGTTTGGTTTGTTGAGGTAAAGGATAGTTGGGGGTGATTTACCGTAGCCGAAGTAATTTAGGTGATTCTGGTATAGTTTGTTATGATTTTTAGCATTTTTTGGTAATTTTAAAGTGATTGGGCTTAGTTTGTGGCTGTAAAGTGTAGTTGGGGGTGATTTTTGATAGCCGAAGTAATTTAGGTGAGTTTGGCATAGTTTGCTATGGTTAGTAGCATTTTTTTGTAATTTAAAAGTGATTGGGTTTAGTTTGTTGTGGTAAGGTTTAGTTGGTGATGATTTATGGTAGCCGAAGTAATTTAGGTGAGTTTGGCATAGTTTGCCATGGTTACTGGCATTTTTTTGTAATTTAAAAATGATCGGGTTTAGTTGGTTGTGGTAAGGGTTAGTTGGTGAAGATTTAGAGTAGCCGATGTAATTTAGGTGATTCTGGCATAGTTTGTTATGATTTGTACAACTTTTTTTGTAATTTTAAGATGATATGGTTTGGTTTGTTGTGGTAAGGGATAGTTGGGGGTGATTTACGGTAGCCGAAGTAATTTAGGTGATTCTGGTATAGTTTGTTATGATTTTTAGCATTTATTTGTAATTTTAAAGTGATTGGGGTTAGTTTGTTGCTGTAAAGTGTAGTTGGGGGTGATTTTTGATAGCCGAAGTAATTTAGGTTAGTTTGGCATAGTTTGCTATGGTAAGTAGCATTTTTTGTAATTTGAAAGTGATTGGGTTTAGTTTGTTGTGGTAAAGGTTAGTTGGTGATGATTTATGGTAGCCGAAGTAATTTAGATGAGTTTGGCATAGTTTGCTATGGTTACTAGCATTTTTTTGTAATTTAAAAGTGATTGGGTTTAGTTTGTTGTGGTAAGGGTTAGTTGGTGATGATTTAGAGTAGCCGAAGTAATTTAGGTGAGTCTGGCATAGTTTGTTATGATTTGTACACCTTTTTTTGTAATTTTAAGATGATATGGTTTGGTTTGTTGTGGTAAGGGATAGTTGGGGGTGATTTACGGTAGCCGAAGTAATTTAGGTGATTCTGGTATAGTTTGTTATGATTTTTAGCATTTATTTGTAATTTTAAAGTGATTGGGCTTAGTTTGTTGCTGTAAAGTGTAGTTGGGGGTGATTTTTGATAGCCGAAGTAATTTAGGTGAGTTTGGCATAGTTTGCTATGATTAGTAGCATTTTTTTGTAATTTAAATGTGATTGGGTTTAGTTTGTTGTGGTAAGGGTTAGTTGGTAATGATTTATGGTAGCCGAAGTAATTTAGGTGAGTTTGGCATAGTTTGCTATGGTTACTAGAATTTTTTTGTAATTTAAAAGTGATTGGGTTTAGTTTGTTGTGGTAAGGGTTAGTTGGTGATGATTAAGAGTAGCCGAAGTAATTTAGGTGAGTCTGGCATAGTTTGTTATGATTTGTACACCTTTTTTTGTAATTTTAAAATGATATGGTTTGGTTTGTTGTGGTAAGGGATAGTTGGGGTGATTTACGGTAGCCGAAGTAATTTAGGTAATTCTGGTATAGTTTGTAATGATTTTTAGCATTTATTTGTAATTTTAAAGTGATTGGGCTTAGTTTGCTGCTGTAAAGTGTAGTTGGGGGTGATTTTTGATAGCCGAAGTAATTTAGGTGAGTTTGGCATAGTTTGCTATGGTTAGTAGCATTTTTTTGTAATTTAAAAGTGATTGGGTTTAGTTTGTTGTGGTAAGGGTTAGTTGGTGATGATTTATGGTAGCCGAAGTAATTTAGGTGAGTTTGGCATAGTTTGCTATAATTACTAGCATTTTTTTGTAATTTAAAAGTGATTGGGTTTAGTATGTTGTGGTAAGGGTTAGTTGGTGATGATTTAGAGTAGCCGAAGTAATTTAAGTGATTCTGGCATAGTTTGTTATGATTTGTACACCTTTTTTTGTAATTTTAAGATGATATGGTTTGGTTTGTTGTGGTTAGGGATAGTTGGGGGTGATTTACGGTAGCCGAAGTAATTTAGGTGATTCTGGTATAGTTTGTTATGATTTTTAGCATTTTTTTGTAATTTTAAAGTGATTGGGCTTAGTTTGTTGCTGTAAAGGGTAGTTGGGGGTGATTTTTGATAGCCGAAGTAATTTAGGTGTGTTTGGCATAGTTTGCTATGGTTAGTAGCATTTTTTTGTAATTTAAAAGTGATTGGGTTTAGTTTGTTGTGTTAAAGGTTAGTTGGTGATGATTTATGGTAGCCGAAGTAATTTAGGTGAGTTTGGCATAGTTTGCTATGGTTACTAGCATTTTTTTGTAATTTAAAATTGATTGGGTTTAGTTTGTTGTGGTAAGGGTTAGTTGGTGATGATTTAGAGTAGCCGAAGTAATTTAGGTGAGTCTGGCATAGTTTGTTATGATTTGTACACCTTTTTTTGTAATTTTAAAATGATATGGTTTGGTTTGATGTGGTAAGGGATAGTTGGGGGTGATTTACGGTAGCCGAAGTAATTTTGGTGATTCTGGTATAGTTTGTTATGATTTTTAGTATTTATTTGTAATTTTAAAGTTATTGGGTTTAGTTTGTTGCTGTAATGTGTAGTTGGGGGTGATTTTTGATAGCCGAAGTAATTTAGGTGAGTTTGGCATAGTTTGCTATGGTTAGTAGCATTTTTTTGTAATTTAAAAGTGATTGGGTTTAGTTTGTTGTGGTAAGGGTTAGTTGGTGATGATTTATGGTAGCCGAAGTAATTTAGGTGAGTTTGGCATAGTTTGCTATGGTTACTAGCATTTTTTTGTAATTTAAAAGTGATTGGGTTTAGTTTGTTGTGGTAAGGGTTAGGTGGTGATGATTTAGAGTAGCCGAAGTAATTTAGGTGAGTCTGGCATAGTTTGTTATGATTTGTACACCTTTTTTGTAATTTTAAGATGATATGGTTTGGTTCGTTGTGGTAAAGGATAGTTGGGGGTGATTTAAGGTAGCCGAAGTAATTTAGGTAATTCTGGTATAGTTTGTTATGATTTTTAGCACTTTTTTGTAATTTTAAAGTGATTGGGCTTAGTTTGTTGCTGTAAAATGTAGTTGGAGGTGATTTTTGATAGCCGAAGTAATTTAGGTGAGTTTGGCATAGTTTGCTATGATTAGTAGCATTTTTTTGTAATTTAAAAGTGATTAGGTTTAGTTTGTTGTGGTAAGGGTTAGTTGGTGATGATTTAGAGTAGCCGAAGTAATTTAGGTGAGTCTGGCATAGTTTGTTATGATTTGTACACCTTTTTTTGTAATTTTAAGATGATATGGTTTGGTTCGTTGTGGTAAAGGATAGTTGGGGGTGATTTACGGTAGCCGAAGTAATTTAGGTGTGTTTGGCATAGTTTGCTATGGTTAGTAGCATTTTTTTGTAATTTAAAAGTGATTGGGTTTAGTTTGTTGTGGTAAAGGTTAGTTGGTGATGATTTATGGTAGCCGAAGTAATTTAGGTGAGTTTGGCATAGTTTGCTATGGTTACTAGCATTTTTTTGTAATTTAAAAGTGATTGGGTTTAGTTTGTTGTGGTAAGGGTTAGTTGGTGATGATTTAGAGTAGCCGAAGTAATTTAGGTGAGTCTGGCATAGTTTGTTATGATTTGTACACCTTTTTTTGTAATTTTAAAATGATATGGTTTGGTTTGTTGTGGTAAGGGATAGTTGGGGGTGATTTACGGTAGCCGAAGTAATTTAGGTGATTCTGGTATAGTTTGTTATGATTTTTAGCATTTATTTGTAATTTTAAAGTGATTGGGCTTAGTTTGTTGCTGTAAAGTGTAGTTGGGGGTGATTTTTGATAGCCGAAGTAATTTAGGTGAGTTTGGCATAGTTTGCTATGGTTAGTAGCATTTTTTTGTAATTTAAAAGTGATTGGGTTTAGTTTGTTGTGGTAAGGGTTAGTTGGTGATGATTTATGGTAGCCGAAGTAATTTAGGTGAGTTTGGCATAGTTTGCTATGGTTACTAGCATTTTTTTGTAATTTAAAAGTGATTGGGTTTAGTTTGTTGTGGTAAGGGTTAGTTGGTGATGATTTATGGTAGCCGAAGTAATTCAGGTCAGTTTTGCAGAGTTTGCTATAATTGCTAGCATTTTTTTGTAATTTAAAAGTGATTGGGTTTAGTTTGTTCTGGTAAGGGTTAGTTGGTGATGATTTAGAGTAGCCGAAGTAATTTAGGTGAGTCTGGCATAGTTTATGATTTGTACACTTTTTTTTGTAATTTTAAGATGATATGGTTTGGTTTGTTGTGGTAAGGGTTAGTTGGTGATGATTTATGGTAGCCGAAGTAATTTAGATGAGTTTGGCATAGTTTGCTATGGTTACTAGCATTTTTTGTAATTTAAAAGTGATTGGGTTTAGTTTGTTGTGGTAAGGGTTAGTTGGTGATGATTTAGAGTAGCCGAAGTAATTTAGGTGAGTCTGGCATAGTTTGTTATGATTTGTACACTTTTTTTTGTAATTTAAAGATGATATGCTTTAGTTTGTTGTGGTAAGGGATAGTTGGGGGTGATTTACGGTAGCCGAAGTAATTTAGGTGATTCTAGTATAGTTTGTTATGATTTTTAGCATTTTTTTGTAATTTTAAAGTGATTGGGCTTAGTTTGTTGCTGTAAAGTATAGTTGTGGGTGATTTTTGATAGCCGAAGTAATTTAGGTGAGTTTGGCATAGTTTGCTATGGGTAGTAGCATTTTTTTGTAATTTGAAAGTGATTGGGTTTAGTTTGTTGTGGTAAGGGTTAGTTGGTGATGATTTATGGTAGCCGAAGTAATTTAGGTGAGTTTGACATAGTTTGCTATGGTTACTAGCATTTTTTTGTAATTTAAAAGTGATTGGGTTTAGTTTTTGTGGTAAGGTTTAGTTGGTGATAATTTAGAGTAGCCGAAGTAATTTAGGTGAGTCTGGCATAGTTTATTATGATTTTTAGATTTTTTTGTAATTTTAAAGTGATTGGGTTTAGTTTGTTGCTGTAAAGTGTAGTTGGGGGTGATTTTTGATAGCCGAAGTAATTTAGGTTAGTTTGGCATAGTTTGCTATGGTTAGTAGCATTTTTTTGTAATTTGAAAGTGATTGGGTTTAGTTTGTTGTGGTAAGGGTTAGTTGGTGATGATTTATGGTAGCCGAAGTAATTTAGATGAGTTTGGCATAGTTTGCTATGGTTACTACCATTCTTTGTAATTTAAAAGTGATTGGGTATAGTTTGTTGTGGTAAGGTTTAGTTGGTGATAATTTAGAGTAACTGAAGTAATTTAGGTGAGTCTGGCATAGTTTGTTATGATTTGTACACCTTTTTTTTAATTTTAAGATGATATGGTTTGGTTTGTTGTGGTAAGGGATAGTTGGGGGTGATTTACGGTAGCCGAAGTAATTTAGGTGATTCTGGTATAGCTTGTTATGATTTTTAGCATTTTTTTTTTAATTTTAAGGTGATTGGGCTTAGTTTGTTGCTGTAAAGTGTAGTTGGGGGTGATTTTTGATAGCCGAGGTAATTTAGGTGAGTTTGGCATAGTTTGCTATGGTTAGTAGCATTTTTTTGTAATTTAAAAGTGATTGGGTTTAGTTTGTTGTGGTAAGGGTTAGTTGGTGATGATTTATGGTAGCCGAAGTAATTTAGGTGAGTTTGGCATAGTTTGCTATGGTTACTAGCATTTTTTGTAATTTAAAATTGATTGGGTTTAGTTTGTTGTGGTAAGGGTTAGTTGGTGATGATTTAGAGTAGCCGAAGTAATTTAGGTGAGTCTGGCATAGTTTGTTATGATTTGTACACCTTTTTTTGTAATTTAAAGATAATATGCTTTATTTTGTTGTGGTAAGGGATATTTGGGGGTGATTTACGGTAGCCGAAGTAACTTAGGTGATTCTAGTATAGTTTGTTATGATTTTTAGCATTTTTTTGTAATTTTAAAGTGATTGGGCTTAGTTTGTTGCTGTTAAGTGTAGTTGTGGGTGATTTTTGATAGCCGAAGTAATTTAGGTGAGTTTGGCCTAGTTTGCTATGATTAGTAGCATTTTTTTCTAATTTGAAAGTGATTGGGTTTAGTTTGTTGTGGTAAGGGTTAGTTGGTGATGATTTATGGTAGCCGAAGTAATTTAGATGAGTTTGGCTTAGTTTGCTTTGGTTACTAGCATTTTTTTGTAATTTAAAAGTGATTGGGTTTAGTTTGTTGTGGTAAGGGTTAGTTGGTGATGATTTAGAGTAGCCGAAGTAATTTAGGTGAGTCTGGCATAGTTTGTTATGATTTGTACACCTTTTTTTGTAATTTTAAAATGATATGGTTTGGTTTGTTGTGGTAAGGGATAGTTGGGGGTGATTTACGGTAGCCGAAGTAATTTAGGTGATTCTGGTATAGTTTGTTATGATTATTAGCATTTTTTTGTAATTTTAAAGTGATTGGGCTTAGTTTGTTGCTGCAAAGTGTAGTTGGGGGTGATTTTTGATAGCCGAAGTAATTTAGGTGAATTTGGCATAGTTTGCTATAATAAGTAGCATTTTTTTGTAATTTAAAAGTGATTGGGTTTAGTTTGTTGTGGTAAGGGTTAGTTGGTGATGATTTATGGTAGCCGAAGTAATTTAGGTGAGTTTGACATAGTTTGCTATGGTTACTAGCATTTTTTTGTAATTTAAAATTGATTGGGTTTAGTTTGTTGTGGTAAGGGTTAGTTGGTGATGATTTATGGTAGCCGAAGTAATTTAGATGAGTTTGGCATAGTTTGCTATGGTTACTAGCATTTTTTGTAATTTAAAAGTGATTGGGTTTAGTTTGTTGTGGTAAGGGTTAGTTGGTGATGATTTAGAGTAGCCGAAGTAATTTAGGTGAGTCTGGCATAGTTTGTTATGATTTGTACACCTTTTTTTGTAATTTAAAGATGATATGCTTTAGTTTGTTGTGGTAAGGAATAGTTGGGGGTGATTTACGGTAGCCGAAGTAATTTAGGTGATTCTAGTATAGTTTGTTATGATTTTTAGCATTTTTTTGTAATTTTAAAGTGATTGGGCTTAGTTTGTTGCTGTAAAGTGTAGTTGGGGGTGATTTTTGATAGCCGAAGTAATTTAGGTGAGTTTGGCATAGTTTGCTATGGTTAGTAGCATTTTTTTGTAATTTAAAAGTGATTGGGTTTAGTTTGTTGTGGTAAGGGTTAGTTGGTGATGATTTATGGTATCCGAAGTAATTTAGGTGAGTTTGGCATAGTTTGCTATGGTTACTAGAATTTTTTTGTAATTTAAAAGTGAGATGGGTTTAGTTTGTTGTGGTAAGGGTTAGTTGGTGATGATTTAGAGTAGCCGAAGTAATTTAGGTGAGTCTGGCATAGTTTGTTAAGACTTGTACACCATTTTTTGGAATTTTAAGATGATATGGTTTGGTTTGTTGTGGTAAGGGATAGTTGGGGGTGATTTACGGTAGCCGAAGTAATTTAGGTGATTCTGGTATAGTTTGTTATGATTTTTAGCATTTTTTTGTAATTTTAAGGTGATTGGGCTTAGTTTGTTGCTGTAAAGTGTAGTTGGGAGTGATTTTTGATAGCCGAAGTAATTTAGGTGAGTTTGGCATAGTTTGCTATGGTTAGTAGCATTTTTTTGTAATTTAAAAGTGATTGGGTTTAGTTTGTTGTGGTAAGGGTTAGTTGGTGATGATTTATGGTAGCTGAAGTAATTTAGGTGAGTTTGGCATAGTTTGCTATGGTTACTAGCTTTTTTTTGTAATTTAAAAGTGATTGGGTTTAGTTTGTTGTGGTAAGGGTTAGTTAGTGATAATTTAGAGTAGCCGAAGTAATTTAGGTGAGTCTGGCATAGTTTGTTATGATTTGTACACCTTTTTTTGTAATTTTAAGATGATATGGTTTGGTTTGTTGTGGTAAGGGATAGTTGGGGTTGATTTACGGTAGGCGAAGTAATTTAGGTGATTTTGGTAAAGTTTGTTATGATTTTTAGCATTTTTTTGTAATTTTAAAGTGATTGGGCTTAGTTTGTTGCTGTAAAGTGTAGTTGGGGGTGATTTTTGATAGCCGAAGTAATTTAGGTGAGTTTGGCATAGTTTGCTATGGTTAGTAGCATTTTTTTGTAATTTAAAAGTGATTGGGTTTAGTTTGTTGTGGTAAGGGTTAGTTGGTGATGATTTATGGTAGCCGAAGTAATTTAGGTGAGTTTGGCATAGTTTGCTATGGTTACTAGCATTTTTTGTAATTTAAAAGTGATTGGGTTTAGTTTGTTGTGGTAAGGGTTAGTTGGTGATGATTTAGAGTAGCCGAAGTAATTTAGGTGAGTCTGGCATAGTTTGTTATGATTTTTAGATTTTTTTGTAATTTTAAAGTGATTGGGCTTAGTTTGTTGCTGTAAAGTGTAGTTGGGGGTGATTTTTGATAATCGAAGTAATTTAGGTTAGTTTGGCATAGTTTGCTATGGTTAGTAGCATTTTTTTGTAATTTGAAAGTGATTGGGTTTAGTTTGTTGTGGTAAGGGTTAGTTGGTGATGATTTATGGTAGCCGAAGTAATTTAGATGAGTTTGGCATAGTTTGCTATGGTTACTACCATTTTTTTGTAATTTAAAAGTGATTGGGTATAGTTTGTTGTGGTAAGGTTTAGTTGGTGATAATTTAGAGTAGCCGAAGTAATTTAGGTGAGTCTGGCATAGTTTGTTATGATTTGTACACTTTTTTTTGTAATTTAAAGATGATATGCTTTAGTTTGTTGTGGTAAGGGATAGTTGGGGGTGATTTACGGTAGCCGAAGTAATTTAGGTGATTCTAGTATAGTTTGTTATGATTTTTAGCATTTTTTTGTAATTTTAAAGTGATTGGGCTTAGTTTGTTGCTGTAAAGTGTAGTTGTGGGTGATTTTTGATAGCCGAAGTAATTTAGGTGAGTTTGGCATAGTTTGCTATGGTTAGTAGCATTTTTTTGTAATTTGAAAGTGATTGGGTTTAGTTTGTTGTGGTAAGGGTTAGTTGGTGATGATTTATGGTAGCCGAAGTAATTTAGGTGAGTTTGACATAGTTTGCTATGGTTAGTAGCATTTTTATGTAATTTAAAAGTGATTGGGTTTAGTTTTTTGTGGTAAGGTTTAGTTGGTGATAATTTAGAGTAGCCGAAGTAATTTAGGTGAGTCTGGCATAGTTTGTTATGATTTTTAGATTTTTTTGTAATTTTAAAGTGATTGGGCTTAGTTTGTTGCTGTAAAGTGTAGTTGGGGGTGATTTTTGATAATCGAAGTAATTTAGGTTAGTTTGGCATAGTTTGCTATGGTTAGTAGCATTTTTTTGTAATTTGAAAGTGATTGGGTTTAGTTTGTTGTGGTAAGGGTTAGTTGGTGATGATTTATGGTAGCCGAAGTAATTTAGATGAGTTTGGCATAGTTTGCTATGGTTACTACCATTTTTTTGTAATTTAAAAGTGATTGGGTATAGTTTGTTGTGGTAAGGTTTAGTTGGTGATAATTTAGAGTAGCCGAAGTAATTTAGGTGAGTCTGGCATAGTTTGTTATGATTTGTACACCTTTTTTTTAATTTTAAGATGATACGGTTTGGTTTGTTGTGGTAAGGGATAGTTGGAGGTGATTTACGGTAGCCGAAGTAATTTAGGTGATTCTGGTATAGCTTGTTATGATTTTTAGCATTTTTTTTGTAATTTTAAGGTGATTGGGCTTAGTTTGTTGCTGTAAAGTGTAGTTGGGGGTGATTTTTGATAGCCGAGGTAATTTAGGTGAGTTTGGCATAGTTTGCTATGGTTAGTAGCATTTTTTTGTAATTTAAAAGTGATTGGGTTTAGTTTGTTGTGGTAAGGGTTAGTTGGTGATGATTTATGGTAGCCGAAGTAATTTAGGTGAGTTTGGCATAGTTTGCTCTGGTTACTAGCATTTTTTGTAATTTAAAAGTGATTGGGTTTAGTTTGTTGTGGTAAGGGTTAGTTGATGATGATTTAGAGTAGCCGAAGTTATTTAGGTGAGTCTGGCATAGTTTGTTATGATTTGTTCACCTTTTTTTGTAATTTAAAGATGATATGCTTTAGTTTGTTGTGGTAAGGGATATTTGGGGGTGGTTTACGGTAGCCGAAGTAATTTAGGTGATTCTAGTATAGTTTGTTATGATTTTTAGCATTTTTTTTGTAATTTTAAGGTGATTGGGCTTAGTTTGTTGCTGTAAAGTGTATTTGGGTGTGATTTTTGATAGCCGAAGTAATTTAGGTGAGTTTGGCATAGTTTGCTATGGTTAGTAGCATTTTTTTGTAATTTAAAGGTGATTGGGTTTAGTTTATTGTGGTAAGGGTTAGTTGGTGATGGTTTATGGTAGCCGAAGTAATTTAGGTGAGTTTGGCATAGTTTGCTATAGTTACTAGCATTTTTTTGTAATTTAAAAGTGATTGGGTTTTGTTGGTTGTGGTAAGGGTTAGTTGGTGATGATTTAGAGTAGCCGAAGTAATTTAGGTGAGTCTGGCATAGTTTGTTATGATTTGTACACCTTTTTTTGTAATTTTAAGATGATATGGTTTGGTTTGTTGTGGTAAGGGATAGTTGGGGGTGATTTACGGTAGCCGAAGTAATTTAGGTGAATCTGGTATAGTTTGTTATGATTTTTAGCATTTTTTTGTAATTTTAAAGTGATTGGGCTTATTTTGTTGCTGTAAAGTGTAGTTGGTGGTGATTTTTGATAGCCAAAATAATTTAGGTTACTTTGGCATAGTTTGCTATGGTTAGTAGCATTTTTTTGTAATTTGAAAGTGATTGGGTTTAGTTTGTTGTGGTAAGGGTTAGTTGTTGATGATTTATGGTAGCCGAAGTAATTTAGATGAGTTTGGCATAGTTTGCTATGGTTACTAGCATTTTTTTGTAATTTAAAAGTGATTGGGTTTAGTTTGTTGTGGTAAGGTTTAGTTGGTGATAATTTAGAGTAGCCGAAGTAATTTAGGTGAGTCTGGCATAGTTTGTTATTATTTGTACACCTTTTTTTTATTTTAAGATGTAATGGTTTGGTTTGTTGTGGTAAGAGATAGTTGGGGGTGATTTACGGTAGCCGAAGTAATTTAGGTGATTCTTGTATAGTTTGTTATGATTTTTAACATTTTTTTGTAATTTTAAGGTGATTGGGCTTAGTTTGTTGCTGTAAAGTGTAGTTGGGTGTGATTTTTGATAGCCGAATTAATTTAGGTGAGTTTGGCATAGTTTGCTATGGTTAGTAGCATTTTTTTGTAATTTAAAAGTGATTGGGTTTAGTTTGTTGTGGTAAGGGTTAGTTGGTGATGATTTAGAGTAGCCGAAGTAATTTAGGTGAGTCTGGCATAGTTTGTTGTGATTTGTACACCTTTTTTTTTATTTTAAGATGTAATGGTTTGGTTTGTTGTGGTAATAGATAGTTGGGGGTGATTTACGGTAGCCGAAGTAATTTCGGTGATTCTGG
This sequence comes from Eledona agricola, assembly GCA_964023215.1. NCBI lineage: Eukaryota > Metazoa > Arthropoda > Insecta > Coleoptera > Tenebrionidae > Eledona > Eledona agricola. The sequence continues at coordinate 1,218,332 of CAXIEJ010000203.1, read as the reverse complement.
TATAGTTTGTTATGATTTTTAACATTTTTTTGTAATTTTAAGGTGATTGGGCTTAGTTTGTTGCTGTAAAGTTTAGTTGGGGGTGATTTTTGATAGCCGAAGTAATTTAGGTGAGTTTGGCATAGTTTGCTATGGTTAGTAGCATTTTTTTGTAATTTAAAAGTGATTGGGTTTAGTTTGTTGTGGTAAGGGTTAGTTGGTGATGATTTAGAGCAGCCGAAGTAATTTAGGTGAGTCTGGCATAGTTTGTTATGATTTGTACACCTTTTTTTGTCATTTTAAGATGATATGGTTTGGTTTGTTGAGGTAAAGGATAGTTGGGGGTGATTTACGGTAGCCGAAGTAATTTAGGTGATTCTGGTATAGTTTATTATGATTTTTAGCATTTTTTTGTAATTTTATAATGATTAGGGTTAGTTTGTTGCTGTAAAGTGTAGTTGGGGGTGATTTTTGATAGCCGAAGTAATTTAGGTTAGTTTGGCATAGTTTGCTATGGTAAGTAGCATTTTTTTGTAATTTGAAAGTGATTGGGTTTAGTTTGTTGTGGTAAGGGTTAGTTGGTGATGATTTATGGTAGCCGAAGTAATTTAGATGAGTTTGGCATAGTTTGCTATGGTTACTAGCATTTTTTTGTAATTTAAAAGTGATTGGGTTTAGTTTGTTGTGGTAAGGGTTAGTTGGTGATGATTTAGAGTAGCCGAAGTAATTTAGGTGAGTCTGGCATAGTTTGTTATGATTTGTACACCTTTTTTTGTAATTTTAAGATGATATGGTTTGGTTTGTTGTGGTAAGGGATAGTTGGGGGTGATTTACCGTAGCCGAAGTAATTTAGGTGATTCTGGTATAGTTTGTTATGATTTTTAGCATTTTTTGGTAATTTTAAAGTGATTGGGCTTAGTTTGTTGCTGTAAAGTGTAGTTGGGGGTGATTTTTGATAGCCGAAGTAATTTAGGTGAGTTTGGCATAGTTTGCTATGGTTAGTAGCATTTTTTTGTAATTTAAAAGTGATTGGGTTTAGTTTGTTGTGGTAAGGTTTAGTTGGTGATGATTTATGGTAGCCGAAGTAATTTAGGTGAGTTTGGCATAGTTTGCCATGGTTACTGGCATTTTTTTGTAATTTAAAAATGATCGGGTTTAGTTGGTTGTGGTAAGGGTTAGTTGGTGATGATTTAGAGTAGCCGATGTAATTTAGGTGATTCTGGCATAGTTTGTTATGATTTGTACAACTTTTTTTGTAATTTTAAGATGATATGGTTTGGTTTGTTGTGGTAAGGGATAGTTGGGGGTGATTTACGGTAGCCGAAGTAATTTAGGTGATTCTGGTATAGTTTGTTATGATTTTTAGCATTTATTTGTAATTTTAAAGTGATTGGGGTTAGTTTGTTGCTGTAAAGTGTAGTTGGGGGTGATTTTTGATAGCCGAAGTAATTTAGGTTAGTTTGGCATAGTTTGCTATGGTAAGTAGCATTTTTTGTAATTTGAAAGTGATTGGGTTTAGTTTGTTGTGGTAAAGGTTAGTTGGTGATGATTTATGGTAGCCGAAGTAATTTAGATAAGTTTGGCATAGTTTGCTATGGTTACTAGCATTTTTTTGTAATTTAAAAGTGATTGGGTTTAGTTTGTTGTGGTAAGGGTTAGTTGGTGATGATTTAGAGTAGCCGAAGTAATTTAGGTGAGTCTGGCATAGTTTGTTATGATTTGTACACCTTTTTTTGTAATTTTAAGATGATATGGTTTGGTTTGTTGTGGTAAGGGATAGTTGGGGGTGATTTACGGTAGCCGAAGTAATTTAGGTGATTCTGGTATAGTTTGTTATGATTTTTAGCATTTTTTTGTAATTTTAAAGTGATTGGGCTTATTTTGTTGCTGTAAAGTGTAGTTGGTGGTGATTTTTGATAGCCAAAATAATTTAGGTTACTTTGGCATAGTTTGCTATGGTTAGTAGCATTTTTTTGTAATTTGAAAGTGATTGGGTTTAGTTTGTTGTGGTAAGGGTTAGTTGTTGATGATTTATGGTAGCCGAAGTAATTTAGATGAGTTTGGCATAGTTTGCTATGGTTACTAGCATTTTTTTGTAATTTAAAAGTGATTGGGTTTAGTTTGTTGTGGTAAGGTTTAGTTGGTGATAATTTAGAGTAGCCGAAGTAATTTAGGTGAGTCTGGCATAGTTTGTTATTATTTGTACACCTTTTTTTTATTTTAAGATGTAATGGTTTGGTTTGTTGTGGTAAGAGATAGTTGGGGGTGATTTACGGTAGCCGAAGTAATTTAGGTGATTCTTGTATAGTTTGTTATGATTTTTAACATTTTTTTGTAATTTTAAGGTGATTGGGCTTAGTTTGTTGCTGTAAAGTGTAGTTGGGTGTGATTTTTGATAGCCGAATTAATTTAGGTGAGTTTGGCATAGTTTGCTATGGTTAGTAGCATTTTTTTGTAATTTAAAAGTGATTGGGTTTAGTTTGTTGTGGTAAGGGTTAGTTGGTGATGATTTAGAGTAGCCGAAGTAATTTAGGTGAGTCTGGCATAGTTTGTTATGATTTGTACACCTTTTTTTTTATTTTAAGATGTAATGGTTTGGTTTGTTGTGGTAATAGATAGTTGGGGGTGATTTACGGTAGCCGAAGTAATTTCGGTGATTCTGGTATAGTTTGTTATGATTTTTAACATTTTTTTGTAATTTTAAGGTGATTGGGCTTAGTTTGTTGCTGTAAAGTTTAGTTGGGGGTGATTTTTGATAGCCGAAGTAATTTAGGTGAGTTTGGCATAGTTTGCTATGGTTAGTAGCATTTTTTTTAATTTAAAAGTGATTGGGTTTAGTTTGTTGTGGTAAGGGTTAGTTGGTGATGATTTAGAGCAGCCGAAGTAATTTAGGTGAGTCTGGCATAGTTTGTTATGATTTGTACACCTTTTTTTGTCATTTTAAGATGATATGGTTTGGTTTGTTGAGGTAAAGGATAGTTGGGGGTGATTTACCGTAGCCGAAGTAATTTAGGTGATTCTGGTATAGTTTGTTATGATTTTTAGCATTTTTTGGTAATTTTAAAGTGATTGGGCTTAGTTTGTGGCTGTAAAGTGTAGTTGGGGGTGATTTTTGATAGCCGAAGTAATTTAGGTGAGTTTGGCATAGTTTGCTATGGTTAGTAGCATTTTTTTGTAATTTAAAAGTGATTGGGTTTAGTTTGTTGTGGTAAGGTTTAGTTGGTGATGATTTATGGTAGCCGAAGTAATTTAGGTGAGTTTGGCATAGTTTGCCATGGTTACTGGCATTTTTTTGTAATTTAAAAATGATCGGGTTTAGTTGGTTGTGGTAAGGGTTAGTTGGTGAAGATTTAGAGTAGCCGATGTAATTTAGGTGATTCTGGCATAGTTTGTTATGATTTGTACAACTTTTTTTGTAATTTTAAGATGATATGGTTTGGTTTGTTGTGGTAAGGGATAGTTGGGGGTGATTTACGGTAGCCGAAGTAATTTAGGTGATTCTGGTATAGTTTGTTATGATTTTTAGCATTTATTTGTAATTTTAAAGTGATTGGGGTTAGTTTGTTGCTGTAAAGTGTAGTTGGGGGTGATTTTTGATAGCCGAAGTAATTTAGGTTAGTTTGGCATAGTTTGCTATGGTAAGTAGCATTTTTTGTAATTTGAAAGTGATTGGGTTTAGTTTGTTGTGGTAAAGGTTAGTTGGTGATGATTTATGGTAGCCGAAGTAATTTAGATGAGTTTGGCATAGTTTGCTATGGTTACTAGCATTTTTTTGTAATTTAAAAGTGATTGGGTTTAGTTTGTTGTGGTAAGGGTTAGTTGGTGATGATTTAGAGTAGCCGAAGTAATTTAGGTGAGTCTGGCATAGTTTGTTATGATTTGTACACCTTTTTTTGTAATTTTAAGATGATATGGTTTGGTTTGTTGTGGTAAGGGATAGTTGGGGGTGATTTACGGTAGCCGAAGTAATTTAGGTGATTCTGGTATAGTTTGTTATGATTTTTAGCATTTATTTGTAATTTTAAAGTGATTGGGCTTAGTTTGTTGCTGTAAAGTGTAGTTGGGGGTGATTTTTGATAGCCGAAGTAATTTAGGTGAGTTTGGCATAGTTTGCTATGATTAGTAGCATTTTTTTGTAATTTAAATGTGATTGGGTTTAGTTTGTTGTGGTAAGGGTTAGTTGGTAATGATTTATGGTAGCCGAAGTAATTTAGGTGAGTTTGGCATAGTTTGCTATGGTTACTAGAATTTTTTTGTAATTTAAAAGTGATTGGGTTTAGTTTGTTGTGGTAAGGGTTAGTTGGTGATGATTAAGAGTAGCCGAAGTAATTTAGGTGAGTCTGGCATAGTTTGTTATGATTTGTACACCTTTTTTTGTAATTTTAAAATGATATGGTTTGGTTTGTTGTGGTAAGGGATAGTTGGGGTGATTTACGGTAGCCGAAGTAATTTAGGTAATTCTGGTATAGTTTGTAATGATTTTTAGCATTTATTTGTAATTTTAAAGTGATTGGGCTTAGTTTGCTGCTGTAAAGTGTAGTTGGGGGTGATTTTTGATAGCCGAAGTAATTTAGGTGAGTTTGGCATAGTTTGCTATGGTTAGTAGCATTTTTTTGTAATTTAAAAGTGATTGGGTTTAGTTTGTTGTGGTAAGGGTTAGTTGGTGATGATTTATGGTAGCCGAAGTAATTTAGGTGAGTTTGGCATAGTTTGCTATAATTACTAGCATTTTTTTGTAATTTAAAAGTGATTGGGTTTAGTATGTTGTGGTAAGGGTTAGTTGGTGATGATTTAGAGTAGCCGAAGTAATTTAAGTGATTCTGGCATAGTTTGTTATGATTTGTACACCTTTTTTTGTAATTTTAAGATGATATGGTTTGGTTTGTTGTGGTTAGGGATAGTTGGGGGTGATTTACGGTAGCCGAAGTAATTTAGGTGATTCTGGTATAGTTTGTTATGATTTTTAGCATTTTTTTGTAATTTTAAAGTGATTGGGCTTAGTTTGTTGCTGTAAAGGGTAGTTGGGGGTGATTTTTGATAGCCGAAGTAATTTAGGTGTGTTTGGCATAGTTTGCTATGGTTAGTAGCATTTTTTTGTAATTTAAAAGTGATTGGGTTTAGTTTGTTGTGTTAAAGGTTAGTTGGTGATGATTTATGGTAGCCGAAGTAATTTAGGTGAGTTTGGCATAGTTTGCTATGGTTACTAGCATTTTTTTGTAATTTAAAATTGATTGGGTTTAGTTTGTTGTGGTAAGGGTTAGTTGGTGATGATTTAGAGTAGCCGAAGTAATTTAGGTGAGTCTGGCATAGTTTGTTATGATTTGTACACCTTTTTTTGTAATTTTAAAATGATATGGTTTGGTTTGATGTGGTAAGGGATAGTTGGGGGTGATTTACGGTAGCCGAAGTAATTTTGGTGATTCTGGTATAGTTTGTTATGATTTTTAGTATTTATTTGTAATTTTAAAGTTATTGGGTTTAGTTTGTTGCTGTAATGTGTAGTTGGGGGTGATTTTTGATAGCCGAAGTAATTTAGGTGAGTTTGGCATAGTTTGCTATGGTTAGTAGCATTTTTTTGTAATTTAAAAGTGATTGGGTTTAGTTTGTTGTGGTAAGGGTTAGTTGGTGATGATTTATGGTAGCCGAAGTAATTTAGGTGAGTTTGGCATAGTTTGCTATGGTTACTAGCATTTTTTTGTAATTTAAAAGTGATTGGGTTTAGTTTGTTGTGGTAAGGGTTAGGTGGTGATGATTTAGAGTAGCCGAAGTAATTTAGGTGAGTCTGGCATAGTTTGTTATGATTTGTACACCTTTTTTGTAATTTTAAGATGATATGGTTTGGTTCGTTGTGGTAAAGGATAGTTGGGGGTGATTTAAGGTAGCCGAAGTAATTTAGGTAATTCTGGTATAGTTTGTTATGATTTTTAGCACTTTTTTGTAATTTTAAAGTGATTGGGCTTAGTTTGTTGCTGTAAAATGTAGTTGGAGGTGATTTTTGATAGCCGAAGTAATTTAGGTGAGTTTGGCATAGTTTGCTATGATTAGTAGCATTTTTTTGTAATTTAAAAGTGATTAGGTTTAGTTTGTTGTGGTAAGGGTTAGTTGGTGATGATTTAGAGTAGCCGAAGTAATTTAGGTGAGTCTGGCATAGTTTGTTATGATTTGTACACCTTTTTTTGTAATTTTAAGATGATATGGTTTGGTTCGTTGTGGTAAAGGATAGTTGGGGGTGATTTACGGTAGCCGAAGTAATTTAGGTGTGTTTGGCATAGTTTGCTATGGTTAGTAGCATTTTTTTGTAATTTAAAAGTGATTGGGTTTAGTTTGTTGTGGTAAAGGTTAGTTGGTGATGATTTATGGTAGCCGAAGTAATTTAGGTGAGTTTGGCATAGTTTGCTATGGTTACTAGCATTTTTTTGTAATTTAAAAGTGATTGGGTTTAGTTTGTTGTGGTAAGGGTTAGTTGGTGATGATTTAGAGTAGCCGAAGTAATTTAGGTGAGTCTGGCATAGTTTGTTATGATTTGTACACCTTTTTTTGTAATTTTAAAATGATATGGTTTGGTTTGTTGTGGTAAGGGATAGTTGGGGGTGATTTACGGTAGCCGAAGTAATTTAGGTGATTCTGGTATAGTTTGTTATGATTTTTAGCATTTATTTGTAATTTTAAAGTGATTGGGCTTAGTTTGTTGCTGTAAAGTGTAGTTGGGGGTGATTTTTGATAGCCGAAGTAATTTAGGTGAGTTTGGCATAGTTTGCTATGGTTAGTAGCATTTTTTTGTAATTTAAAAGTGATTGGGTTTAGTTTGTTGTGGTAAGGGTTAGTTGGTGATGATTTATGGTAGCCGAAGTAATTTAGGTGAGTTTGGCATAGTTTGCTATGGTTACTAGCATTTTTTTGTAATTTAAAAGTGATTGGGTTTAGTTTGTTGTGGTAAGGGTTAGTTGGTGATGATTTATGGTAGCCGAAGTAATTCAGGTCAGTTTTGCAGAGTTTGCTATAATTGCTAGCATTTTTTTGTAATTTAAAAGTGATTGGGTTTAGTTTGTTCTGGTAAGGGTTAGTTGGTGATGATTTAGAGTAGCCGAAGTAATTTAGGTGAGTCTGGCATAGTTTATGATTTGTACACTTTTTTTTGTAATTTTAAGATGATATGGTTTGGTTTGTTGTGGTAAGGGTTAGTTGGTGATGATTTATGGTAGCCGAAGTAATTTAGATGAGTTTGGCATAGTTTGCTATGGTTACTAGCATTTTTTGTAATTTAAAAGTGATTGGGTTTAGTTTGTTGTGGTAAGGGTTAGTTGGTGATGATTTAGAGTAGCCGAAGTAATTTAGGTGAGTCTGGCATAGTTTGTTATGATTTGTACACTTTTTTTTGTAATTTAAAGATGATATGCTTTAGTTTGTTGTGGTAAGGGATAGTTGGGGGTGATTTACGGTAGCCGAAGTAATTTAGGTGATTCTAGTATAGTTTGTTATGATTTTTAGCATTTTTTTGTAATTTTAAAGTGATTGGGCTTAGTTTGTTGCTGTAAAGTATAGTTGTGGGTGATTTTTGATAGCCGAAGTAATTTAGGTGAGTTTGGCATAGTTTGCTATGGGTAGTAGCATTTTTTTGTAATTTGAAAGTGATTGGGTTTAGTTTGTTGTGGTAAGGGTTAGTTGGTGATGATTTATGGTAGCCGAAGTAATTTAGGTGAGTTTGACATAGTTTGCTATGGTTACTAGCATTTTTTTGTAATTTAAAAGTGATTGGGTTTAGTTTTTGTGGTAAGGTTTAGTTGGTGATAATTTAGAGTAGCCGAAGTAATTTAGGTGAGTCTGGCATAGTTTATTATGATTTTTAGATTTTTTTGTAATTTTAAAGTGATTGGGTTTAGTTTGTTGCTGTAAAGTGTAGTTGGGGGTGATTTTTGATAGCCGAAGTAATTTAGGTTAGTTTGGCATAGTTTGCTATGGTTAGTAGCATTTTTTTGTAATTTGAAAGTGATTGGGTTTAGTTTGTTGTGGTAAGGGTTAGTTGGTGATGATTTATGGTAGCCGAAGTAATTTAGATGAGTTTGGCATAGTTTGCTATGGTTACTACCATTCTTTGTAATTTAAAAGTGATTGGGTATAGTTTGTTGTGGTAAGGTTTAGTTGGTGATAATTTAGAGTAACCGAAGTAATTTAGGTGAGTCTGGCATAGTTTGTTATGATTTGTACACCTTTTTTTTAATTTTAAGATGATATGGTTTGGTTTGTTGTGGTAAGGGATAGTTGGGGGTGATTTACGGTAGCCGAAGTAATTTAGGTGATTCTGGTATAGCTTGTTATGATTTTTAGCATTTTTTTTTTAATTTTAAGGTGATTGGGCTTAGTTTGTTGCTGTAAAGTGTAGTTGGGGGTGATTTTTGATAGCCGAGGTAATTTAAGTGAGTTTGGCATAGTTTGCTATGGTTAGTAGCATTTTTTTGTAATTTAAAAGTGATTGGGTTTAGTTTGTTGTGGTAAGGGTTAGTTGGTGATGATTTATGGTAGCCGAAGTAATTTAGGTGAGTTTGGCATAGTTTGCTATGGTTACTAGCATTTTTTGTAATTTAAAATTGATTGGGTTTAGTTTGTTGTGGTAAGGGTTAGTTGGTGATGATTTAGAGTAGCCGAAGTAATTTAGGTGAGTCTGGCATAGTTTGTTATGATTTGTACACCTTTTTTTGTAATTTAAAGATAATATGCTTTATTTTGTTGTGGTAAGGGATATTTGGGGGTGATTTACGGTAGCCGAAGTAACTTAGGTGATTCTAGTATAGTTTGTTATGATTTTTAGCATTTTTTTGTAATTTTAAAGTGATTGGGCTTAGTTTGTTGCTGTTAAGTGTAGTTGTGGGTGATTTTTGATAGCCGAAGTAATTTAGGTGAGTTTGGCCTAGTTTGCTATGATTAGTAGCATTTTTTTCTAATTTGAAAGTGATTGGGTTTAGTTTGTTGTGGTAAGGGTTAGTTGGTGATGATTTATGGTAGCCGAAGTAATTTAGATGAGTTTGGCTTAGTTTGCTTTGGTTACTAGCATTTTTTTGTAATTTAAAAGTGATTGGGTTTAGTTTGTTGTGGTAAGGGTTAGTTGGTGATGATTTAGAGTAGCCGAAGTAATTTAGGTGAGTCTGGCATAGTTTGTTATGATTTGTACACCTTTTTTTGTAATTTTAAAATGATATGGTTTGGTTTGTTGTGGTAAGGGATAGTTGGGGGTGATTTACGGTAGCCGAAGTAATTTAGGTGATTCTGGTATAGTTTGTTATGATTATTAGCATTTTTTTGTAATTTTAAAGTGATTGGGCTTAGTTTGTTGCTGCAAAGTGTAGTTGGGGGTGATTTTTGATAGCCGAAGTAATTTAGGTGAATTTGGCATAGTTTGCTATAATAAGTAGCATTTTTTTGTAATTTAAAAGTGATTGGGTTTAGTTTGTTGTGGTAAGGGTTAGTTGGTGATGATTTATGGTAGCCGAAGTAATTTAGGTGAGTTTGACATAGTTTGCTATGGTTACTAGCATTTTTTTGTAATTTAAAATTGATTGGGTTTAGTTTGTTGTGGTAAGGGTTAGTTGGTGATGATTTATGGTAGCCGAAGTAATTTAGATGAGTTTGGCATAGTTTGCTATGGTTACTAGCATTTTTTGTAATTTAAAAGTGATTGGGTTTAGTTTGTTGTGGTAAGGGTTAGTTGGTGATGATTTAGAGTAGCCGAAGTAATTTAGGTGAGTCTGGCATAGTTTGTTATGATTTGTACACCTTTTTTTGTAATTTAAAGATGATATGCTTTAGTTTGTTGTGGTAAGGAATAGTTGGGGGTGATTTACGGTAGCCGAAGTAATTTAGGTGATTCTAGTATAGTTTGTTATGATTTTTAGCATTTTTTTGTAATTTTAAAGTGATTGGGCTTAGTTTGTTGCTGTAAAGTGTAGTTGGGGGTGATTTTTGATAGCCGAAGTAATTTAGGTGAGTTTGGCATAGTTTGCTATGGTTAGTAGCATTTTTTTGTAATTTAAAAGTGATTGGGTTTAGTTTGTTGTGGTAAGGGTTAGTTGGTGATGATTTATGGTATCCGAAGTAATTTAGGTGAGTTTGGCATAGTTTGCTATGGTTACTAGAATTTTTTTGTAATTTAAAAGTGAGATGGGTTTAGTTTGTTGTGGTAAGGGTTAGTTGGTGATGATTTAGAGTAGCCGAAGTAATTTAGGTGAGTCTGGCATAGTTTGTTAAGACTTGTACACCATTTTTTGGAATTTTAAGATGATATGGTTTGGTTTGTTGTGGTAAGGGATAGTTGGGGGTGATTTACGGTAGCCGAAGTAATTTAGGTGATTCTGGTATAGTTTGTTATGATTTTTAGCATTTTTTTGTAATTTTAAGGTGATTGGGCTTAGTTTGTTGCTGTAAAGTGTAGTTGGGAGTGATTTTTGATAGCCGAAGTAATTTAGGTGAGTTTGGCATAGTTTGCTATGGTTAGTAGCATTTTTTTGTAATTTAAAAGTGATTGGGTTTAGTTTGTTGTGGTAAGGGTTAGTTGGTGATGATTTATGGTAGCTGAAGTAATTTAGGTGAGTTTGGCATAGTTTGCTATGGTTACTAGCTTTTTTTTGTAATTTAAAAGTGATTGGGTTTAGTTTGTTGTGGTAAGGGTTAGTTAGTGATAATTTAGAGTAGCCGAAGTAATTTAGGTGAGTCTGGCATAGTTTGTTATGATTTGTACACCTTTTTTTGTAATTTTAAGATGATATGGTTTGGTTTGTTGTGGTAAGGGATAGTTGGGGTTGATTTACGGTAGGCGAAGTAATTTAGGTGATTTTGGTAAAGTTTGTTATGATTTTTAGCATTTTTTTGTAATTTTAAAGTGATTGGGCTTAGTTTGTTGCTGTAAAGTGTAGTTGGGGGTGATTTTTGATAGCCGAAGTAATTTAGGTGAGTTTGGCATAATTTGCTATGGTTAGTAGCATTTTTTTGTAATTTAAAAGTGATTGGGTTTAGTTTGTTGTGGTAAGGGTTAGTTGGTGATGATTTATGGTAGCCGAAGTAATTTAGGTGAGTTTGGCATAGTTTGCTATGGTTACTAGCATTTTTTGTAATTTAAAAGTGATTGGGTTTAGTTTGTTGTGGTAAGGGTTAGTTGGTGATGATTTAGAGTAGCCGAAGTAATTTAGGTGAGTCTGGCATAGTTTGTTATGATTTTTAGATTTTTTTGTAATTTTAAAGTGATTGGGCTTAGTTTGTTGCTGTAAAGTGTAGTTGGGGGTGATTTTTGATAATCGAAGTAATTTAGGTTAGTTTGGCATAGTTTGCTATGGTTAGTAGCATTTTTTTGTAATTTGAAAGTGATTGGGTTTAGTTTGTTGTGGTAAGGGTTAGTTGGTGATGATTTATGGTAGCCGAAGTAATTTAGATGAGTTTGGCATAGTTTGCTATGGTTACTACCATTTTTTTGTAATTTAAAAGTGATTGGGTATAGTTTGTTGTGGTAAGGTTTAGTTGGTGATAATTTAGAGTAGCCGAAGTAATTTAGGTGAGTCTGGCATAGTTTGTTATGATTTGTACACTTTTTTTTGTAATTTAAAGATGATATGCTTTAGTTTGTTGTGGTAAGGGATAGTTGGGGGTGATTTACGGTAGCCGAAGTAATTTAGGTGATTCTAGTATAGTTTGTTATGATTTTTAGCATTTTTTTGTAATTTTAAAGTGATTGGGCTTAGTTTGTTGCTGTAAAGTGTAGTTGTGGGTGATTTTTGATAGCCGAAGTAATTTAGGTGAGTTTGGCATAGTTTGCTATGGTTAGTAGCATTTTTTTGTAATTTGAAAGTGATTGGGTTTAGTTTGTTGTGGTAAGGGTTAGTTGGTGATGATTTATGGTAGCCGAAGTAATTTAGGTGAGTTTGACATAGTTTGCTATGGTTAGTAGCATTTTTATGTAATTTAAAAGTGATTGGGTTTAGTTTTTTGTGGTAAGGTTTAGTTGGTGATAATTTAGAGTAGCCGAAGTAATTTAGGTGAGTCTGGCATAGTTTGTTATGATTTTTAGATTTTTTTGTAATTTTAAAGTGATTGGGCTTAGTTTGTTGCTGTAAAGTGTAGTTGGGGGTGATTTTTGATAATCGAAGTAATTTAGGTTAGTTTGGCATAGTTTGCTATGGTTAGTAGCATTTTTTTGTAATTTGAAAGTGATTGGGTTTAGTTTGTTGTGGTAAGGGTTAGTTGGTGATGATTTATGGTAGCCGAAGTAATTTAGATGAGTTTGGCATAGTTTGCTATGGTTACTACCATTTTTTTGTAATTTAAAAGTGATTGGGTATAGTTTGTTGTGGTAAGGTTTAGTTGGTGATAATTTAGAGTAGCCGAAGTAATTTAGGTGAGTCTGGCATAGTTTGTTATGATTTGTACACCTTTTTTTTAATTTTAAGATGATACGGTTTGGTTTGTTGTGGTAAGGGATAGTTGGAGGTGATTTACGGTAGCCGAAGTAATTTAGGTGATTCTGGTATAGCTTGTTATGATTTTTAGCATTTTTTTTGTAATTTTAAGGTGATTGGGCTTAGTTTGTTGCTGTAAAGTGTAGTTGGGGGTGATTTTTGATAGCCGAGGTAATTTAGGTGAGTTTGGCATAGTTTGCTATGGTTAGTAGCATTTTTTTGTAATTTAAAAGTGATTGGGTTTAGTTTGTTGTGGTAAGGGTTAGTTGGTGATGATTTATGGTAGCCGAAGTAATTTAGGTGAGTTTGGCATAGTTTGCTCTGGTTACTAGCATTTTTTGTAATTTAAAAGTGATTGGGTTTAGTTTGTTGTGGTAAGGGTTAGTTGATGATGATTTAGAGTAGCCGAAGTTATTTAGGTGAGTCTGGCATAGTTTGTTATGATTTGTTCACCTTTTTTTGTAATTTAAAGATGATATGCTTTAGTTTGTTGTGGTAAGGGATATTTGGGGGTGGTTTACGGTAGCCGAAGTAATTTAGGTGATTCTAGTATAGTTTGTTATGATTTTTAGCATTTTTTTGTAATTTTAAAGTGATTGGGCTTAGTTTGTTGCTGTAAAGTATAGTTGTGGGTGATTTTTGATAGCCGAAGTAATTTAGGTGAGTTTGGCATAGTTTGCTGTGGTTAGTAGCATTTTTTTGTAATTTGAAAGTGATTGGGTTTAGTTTGTTGTGGTAAGGTTTAGTTGGTGATAATTTAGAGTAGCCGAAGTAATTTAGGTGAGTCTGGCATAGTTTGTTATGATTTTTAGATTTTTTTATAATTTTAAAGTGATTGGGCTTAGTTTGTTGCTGTAAAGTGTAGTTGGGGGTGATTTTTGATAGCCGAAGTAATTTAGGTGAGTCTGGCATAGTTTGTTATGATTTGTTCACCTTTTTTTGTAATTTAAAGATGATATGCTTTAGTTTGTTGTGGTAAGGGATATTTGGGGGTGATTTACGGTAGCCGAAGTAATTTAGGTGATTCTAGTATAGTTTGTTATGATTTTTAGCATTTTTTTGTAATTATAAAGTGATTGGGCTTAGTTTGTTGCTGTAAAGTGTAGTTGTGGGTGATTTTTGATAGCCGAAGTAATTTAGGTGAGTTTGGCATAGTTTGCTATGGTTAGTAGCATTTTTTTGTAATTTGAAAGTGATTGGGTTTAGTTTGTTGTGGTAAGGGTTAGTTGGTGATGATTTATGGTAGCCGAAGTCATTTAGATGAGTTTGGCTTAGTTTGCTTTGGTTACTAGCATTTTTTTGTAATTTAAAAGTGATTGGGTTTAGTTTGTTGTGGTAAGGGTTAGTTGGTGATGATTTAGAGTAGCCGAAGTAATTTAAGTGAGTCTGGCATAGTTTGTTATGATTTGTACACCTTTTTTTGTAATTTTAAGATGATATGGTTTGGTTTGTTGTGGTAAGGGATAGTTGGGGGTGATTTACGGTAGCCGAAGTAATTTAGGTGTTTCTGGTATAGTTTGTTATGATTTTTAGCATTTTTTTGTAATTTTAAAGTGATTGGGCTTAGTTTGTTGCTGTAAAGTGTAGTTGGGGGTGATTTTTGATAGCCGAAGTAATTTAGGTGAATTTGGCATAGTTTGCTATAATTAGTAGCATTTTTTTGTAATTTAAAAGTGATTGGGTTTAGTTTGTTGTGGTAAGGGTTAGTTGGTGATGATTTATGGTAGCCGAAGTAATTTAGGTGAGTTTGACATAGTTTGCTATGGTTACTAGCATTTTTTTGTAATTTAAAATTGATTGGGTTTAGTTTGTTGTGGTAAGGGTTAGTTGGCGATGATTTATGGTAGCCGAAGTAATTTAGATGAGTTTGGCATAGTTTGCTATGGTTACTAGCATTTTTTGTAATTTAAAAGTGATTGGGTTTAGTTTGTTGTGGTAAGGGTTAGTTGGTGATGATTTATGGTAGCCGAAGTAATTTAGGTGAGTTTGACATAGTTTGCTATGGTTACTAGCATTTTTTTGTAATTTAAAAGTGATTGGCTTTAGTTTTTTGTGGTAAGGTTTAGTTGGTGATAATTTAGAGTAGCCGAAGTAATTTAGGTGAGTCTGGCATAGTTTGTTATGATTTTTAGCTTTTTTTGTAATTTTAAAGTGATTGGGCTTAGTTTGTTGCTGTAAGGCGTAGTTGGGGGTGATTTTTGATAGCCGAAGTAATTTAGGTTAGTTTGGCATAGTTTGCTATGGTTAGTAGCATTTTTTTGTAATTTGAAAGTGATTGGGTTTATTTTGTTGTGGTAAGGGTTAGTTGGTAATGATTTATGGTAGCCGAAGTAATTTAGATGAGTTTGGCATAGTTTGCTATGGTTACTACCATTTTTTTGTAATTTAAAAGTGATTGGGTATAGTTTGTTGTGGTAAGGTTTAGTTGGTGATAATTTAGAGTAGCCGAAGTAATTTAGGAGAGTCTGGCATAGTTTGTTATGATTTGTACACCTTTTTTTTAATTTTAAGATGATATGGTTTGGTTTGTTGTGGTAAGGGATAGTTGGGGGTGATTTACGGTAGCCGAAGTAATTTAGGTCATTCTGGTATAGCTTGTTATGATTTTTAGCATTTTTTTGTAATTTTAAGGTGATTGGGCTTAGTTTGTTGCTGTAAAGTGTAGTTGGGGGTGATTTTTGATAGCCGAAGTAATTTAGGTGAGTTTGGCATAGTTTGCTATGGTTAGTAGCATTTTTTTGTAATTTAAAGGTGATTGGGTTTAGTTTATTGTGGTAAGGGTTAGTTGGTGATGATTTATGGTAGCCGAAGTAATTTAGGTGAGTTTGGCAGAGTTTGCTATGGTTACTAGCATTTTTTGTAATTTAAAAGTGATTGGGTTTAGTTTGTTGTGGTAAGGGTTAGTTGGTGATGATTTAGAGTAGCCGAAATAATTTAGGTGAGTCTGGCATAGTTTGTTATGATTTGTATATCTTTTTTTGTAATTTAAAGATGATATGCTTTAGTTTGTTGTGGTAAGGGATATTTGGGGGTGATTTACGGTAGCCGAAGCGATTTAGGTGATTCTAGTATAGTTTGTTATGATTTTTAGCATTTTTTTGTAATTTTAAAGTGATTGGGCTTAGTTTGTTGCTGTAAAGTGTAGTTGTGGGTGATTTTTGATAGCCGAAGTAATTTAGGTGAGTTTGGCATAGTTTGCTATGGTTAGTAGCATTTTTTTGTAATATGAAAGTGATTGGGTTTAGTTTGTTGTGGTAAGGGTTAGTTGGTGATGATTTATGGTAGCCGAAGTAATTTAGATGAGTTTGGCTTAGTTTGCTTTGGTTACTAGCATTTTTTTGTAATTTAAAAGTGATTGGGTTTAGTTTGTTGTGATAAGGGTTAGTTGGTGATGATTTAGAGTAGCCGAAGTAATTTAGGTGAGTCTGGCATAGTTTGTTATGATTTGGACACCTTTTTTTGTAATTTTAAGATGATATGGTTTGGTTTGTTGTGGTAAGGGATAGTTGGGGGTGATTTACGGTAGCCGAAGTAATTTAGGTGATTCTGGTATAGTTTGTTATGATTTTTAGCATTTTTTTGTAATTTTAAAGTGATTGGGCTTAGTTTGTTGCTGTAAAGTGTAGTTGGGGGTGATTTTTGATAGCCGAAATAATTTAGGTGAATTTGGCATAGTTTGCTACAATTAGTAGCATTTTTTTGTAATTTAAAAGTGATTGGGTTTAGTTTGTTGTGGTAAGGGTTAGTTGGTGATGATTTAGAGTAGCCGAAGTAATTTAGGTGAGTCTGGCATAGTTTGTTATGATTTGTACACTTTTTTTTGTAATTTAAAGATGATATGCTTTAGTTTGTTGTGGTAAGGGATAGTTGGGGGTGATTTACGGTAGCCGAAGTAATTTAGGTGATTCTAGTATAGTTTGTTATGATTTTTAGCATTTTTTTTGTAATTTTAAAGTGATTGGGCTTAGTTTGTTGCTGTAAAGTGTAGTTGTGGGTGATTTTTGATAGCCGAAGTAATTTAGGTGAGTTTGGCATAGTTTGCTATGGTTAGTAGCATTTTTTTGTAATTTGAAAGTGATTGGGTTTAGTTTGTTGTGGTAAGGGTTAGTTGGTGATGATTTATGGTAGCCGAAGTAATTTAGGTGAGTTTGACATAGTTTGCTATGGTTAGTAGCATTTTTATGTAATTTAAAAGTGATTGGGTTTAGTTTTTTGTGGTAAGGTTTAGTTGGTGATAATTTAGAGTAGCCGAAGTAATTTAGGTGAGTCTGGCATAGTTTGTTATGATTTTTAGATTTTTTTGTAATTTTAAAGTGATTGGGCTTAGTTTGTTGCTGTAAAGTGTAGTTGGGGGTGATTTTTGATAGCCGAAGTAATTTAGGTTAGTTTGGCATAGTTTGCTATGGTTAGTAGCATTTTTTTGTAATTTGAAAGTGATTGGGTTTAGTTTGTTGTGGTAAGGGTTAGTTGGTGATGATTTATGGTAGCCGAAGTAATTTAGATGAGTTTGGCATAGTTTGCTATGGTTACTACCATTTTTTTGTAATTTAAAAGTGATTGGGTATAGTTTGTTGTGGTAAGGTTTAGTTGGGGGTGATTTACGGTAGCCGAAGTAATTTAGGTGATTCTGGTATAGTTTGTTATGATTTTTAGCATTTTTTTGTAATTTTAAAGTGATTGGGCTTAGTTTGTTGCTGTAAAGTGTAGTTGGGGGTGATTTTTGATAGCCGAAATAATTTAGGTGAATTTGGCATAGTTTGCTATAATTAGTAGCATTTTTTTGTAATTTAAAAGTGATTAGGTTTAGTTTGTTGTGGTAAGGGTTAGTTGGTGATGATTTAGAGTAGCCGAAGTAATTTAGGTGAGTCTGGCATAGTTTGTTATGATTTGTACACTTTTTTTTGTAATTTAAAGATGATATGCTTTAGTTTGTTGTGGTAAGGGATAGTTGGGGGTGATTTACGGTAGCCGAAGTAATTTAGGTGATTCTAGTATAGTTTGTTATGATTTTTAGCATTTTTTTGTAATTTTAAAGTGATTGGGCTTAGTTTGTTGCTGTAAAGTGTAGTTGTGGGTGATTTTTGATAGCCGAAGTAATTTAGGTGAGTTTGGCATAGTTTGCTATGGTTAGTAGCATTTTTTTGTAATTTGAAAGTGATTGGGTTTAGTTTGTTGTGGTAAGGGTTAGTTGGTGATGATTTATGGTAGCCGAAGTAATTTAGGTGAGTTTGACATAGTTTGCTATGGTTAGTAGCATTTTTATGTAATTTAAAAGTGATTGGGTTTAGTTTTTTGTGGTAAGGTTTAGTTGGTGATAATTTAGAGTAGCCGAAGTAATTTAGGTGAGTCTGGCATAGTTTGTTATGATTTTTAGATTTTTTTGTAATTTTAAAGTGATTGGGCTTAGTTTGTTGCTGTAAAGTGTAGTTGGGGGTGATTTTTGATAATCGAAGTAATTTAGGTTAGTTTGGCATAGTTTGCTATGGTTAGTAGCATTTTTTTGTAATTTGAAAGTGATTGGGTTTAGTTTGTTGTGGTAAGGGTTAGTTGGTGATGATTTATGGTAGCCGAAGTAATTTAGATGAGTTTGGCATAGTTTGCTATGGTTACTACCATTTTTTTGTAATTTAAAAGTGATTGGGTATAGTTTGTTGTGGTAAGGTTTAGTTGGTGATAATTTAGAGTAGCCGAAGTAATTTAGGTGAGTCTGGCATAGTTTGTTATGATTTGTACACCTTTTTTTTAATTTTAAGATGATACGGTTTGGTTTGTTGTGGTAAGGGATAGTTGGAGGTGATTTACGGTAGCCGAAGTAATTTAGGTGATTCTGGTATAGCTTGTTATGATTTTTAGCATTTTTTTTGTAATTTTAAGGTGATTGGGCTTAGTTTGTTGCTGTAAAGTGTAGTTGGGGGTGATTTTTGATAGCCGAGGTAATTTAGGTGAGTTTGGCATAGTTTGCTATGGTTAGTAGCATTTTTTTGTAATTTAAAAGTGATTGGGTTTAGTTTGTTGTGGTAAGGGTTAGTTGGTGATGATTTATGGTAGCCGAAGTAATTTAGGTGAGTTTGGCATAGTTTGCTCTGGTTACTAGCATTTTTTGTAATTTAAAAGTGATTGGGTTTAGTTTGTTGTGGTAAGGGTTAGTTGATGATGATTTAGAGTAGCCGAAGTTATTTAGGTGAGTCTGGCATAGTTTGTTATGATTTGTTCACCTTTTTTTGTAATTTAAAGATGATATGCTTTAGTTTGTTGTGGTAAGGGATATTTGGGGGTGGTTTACGGTAGCCGAAGTAATTTAGGTGATTCTAGTATAGTTTGTTATGATTTTTAGCATTTTTTTGTAATTTTAAAGTGATTGGGCTTAGTTTGTTGCTGTAAAGTATAGTTGTGGGTGATTTTTGATAGCCGAAGTAATTTAGGTGAGTTTGGCATAGTTTGCTGTGGTTAGTAGCATTTTTTTGTAATTTGAAAGTGATTGGGTTTAGTTTGTTGTGGTAAGGTTTAGTTGGTGATAATTTAGAGTAGCCGAAGTAATTTAGGTGAGTCTGGCATAGTTTGTTATGATTTTTAGATTTTTTTATAATTTTAAAGTGATTGGGCTTAGTTTGTTGCTGTAAAGTATAGTTGGGGGTGATTTTTGATAGCCGAAGTAATTTAGGTGAGTCTGGCATAGTTTGTTATGATTTGTTCACCTTTTTTTGTAATTTAAAGATGATATGCTTTAGTTTGTTGTGGTAAGGGATATTTGGGGGTGATTTACGGTAGCCGAAGTAATTTAGGTGATTCTAGTATAGTTTGTTATGATTTTTAGCATTTTTTTGTAATTATAAAGTGATTGGGCTTAGTTTGTTGCTGTAAAGTGTAGTTGTGGGTGATTTTTGATAGCCGAAGTAATTTAGGTGAGTTTGGCATAGTTTGCTATGGTTAGTAGCATTTTTTTGTAATTTGAAAGTGATTGGGTTTAGTTTGTTGTGGTAAGGGTTAGTTGGTGATGATTTATGGTAGCCGAAGTCATTTAGATGAGTTTGGCTTAGTTTGCTTTGGTTACTAGCATTTTTTTGTAATTTAAAAGTGATTGGGTTTAGTTTGTTGTGGTAAGGGTTAGTTGGTGATGATTTAGAGTAGCCGAAGTAATTTAAGTGAGTCTGGCATAGTTTGTTATGATTTGTACACCTTTTTTTGTAATTTTAAGATGATATGGTTTGGTTTGTTGTGGTAAGGGATAGTTGGGGGTGATTTACGGTAGCCGAAGTAATTTAGGTGTTTCTGGTATAGTTTGTTATGATTTTTAGCATTTTTTTGTAATTTTAAAGTGATTGGGCTTAGTTTGTTGCTGTAAAGTGTAGTTGGGGGTGATTTTTGATAGCCGAAGTAATTTAGGTGAATTTGGCATAGTTTGCTATAATTAGTAGCATTTTTTTGTAATTTAAAAGTGATTGGGTTTAGTTTGTTGTGGTAAGGGTTAGTTGGTGATGATTTATGGTAGCCGAAGTAATTTAGGTGAGTTTGACATAGTTTGCTATGGTTACTAGCATTTTTTTGTAATTTAAAATTGATTGGGTTTAGTTTGTTGTGGTAAGGGTTAGTTGGCGATGATTTATGGTAGCCGAAGTAATTTAGATGAGTTTGGCATAGTTTGCTATGGTTACTAGCATTTTTTGTAATTTAAAAGTGATTGGGTTTAGTTTGTTGTGGTAAGGGTTAGTTGGTGATGATTTATGGTAGCCGAAGTAATTTAGGTGAGTTTGACATAGTTTGCTATGGTTACTAGCATTTTTTTGTAATTTAAAAGTGATTGGCTTTAGTTTTTTGTGGTAAGGTTTAGTTGGTGATAATTTAGAGTAGCCGAATTAATTTAGGTGAGTCTGGCATAGTTTGTTATGATTTTTAGCTTTTTTTGTAATTTTAAAGTGATTGGGCTTAGTTTGTTGCTGTAAGGCGTAGTTGGGGGTGATTTTTGATAGCCGAAGTAATTTAGGTTAGTTTGGCATAGTTTGCTATGGTTAGTAGCATTTTTTTGTAATTTGAAAGTGATTGGGTTTATTTTGTTGTGGTAAGGGTTAGTTGGTAATGATTTATGGTAGCCGAAGTAATTTAGATGAGTTTGGCATAGTTTGCTATGGTTACTACCATTTTTTTGTAATTTAAAAGTGATTGGGTATAGTTTGTTGTGGTAAGGTTTAGTTGGTGATAATTTAGAGTAGCCGAAGTAATTTAGGAGAGTCTGGCATAGTTTGTTATGATTTGTACACCTTTTTTTTAATTTTAAGATGATATGGTTTGGTTTGTTGTGGTAAGGGATAGTTGGGGGTGATTTACGGTAGCCGAAGTAATTTAGGTCATTCTGGTATAGCTTGTTATGATTTTTAGCATTTTTTTGTAATTTTAAGGTGATTGGGCTTAGTTTGTTGCTGTAAAGTGTAGTTGGGGGTGATTTTTGATAGCCGAAGTAATTTAGGTGAGTTTGGCATAGTTTGCTATGGTTAGTAGCATTTTTTTGTAATTTAAAGGTGATTGGGTTTAGTTTATTGTGGTAAGGGTTAGTTGGTGATGATTTATGGTAGCCGAAGTAATTTAGGTGAGTTTGGCAGAGTTTGCTATGGTTACTAGCATTTTTTGTAATTTAAAAGTGATTGGGTTTAGTTTGTTGTGGTAAGGGTTAGTTGGTGATGATTTAGAGTAGCCGAAATAATTTAGGTGAGTCTGGCATAGTTTGTTATGATTTGTATATCTTTTTTTGTAATTTAAAGATGATATGCTTTAGTTTGTTGTGGTAAGGGATATTTGGGGGTGATTTACGGTAGCCGAAGCGATTTAGGTGATTCTAGTATAGTTTGTTATGATTTTTAGCATTTTTTTGTAATTTTAAAGTGATTGGGCTTAGTTTGTTGCTGTAAAGTGTAGTTGTGGGTGATTTTTGATAGCCGAAGTAATTTAGGTGAGTTTGGCATAGTTTGCTATGGTTAGTAGCATTTTTTTGTAATATGAAAGTGATTGGGTTTAGTTTGTTGTGGTAAGGGTTAGTTGGTGATGATTTATGGTAGCCGAAGTAATTTAGATGAGTTTGGCTTAGTTTGCTTTGGTTACTAGCATTTTTTTGTAATTTAAAAGTGATTGGGTTTAGTTTGTTGTGATAAGGGTTAGTTGGTGATGATTTAGAGTAGCCGAAGTAATTTAGGTGAGTCTGGCATAGTTTGTTATGATTTGGACACCTTTTTTTGTAATTTTAAGATGATATGGTTTGGTTTGTTGTGGTAAGGGATAGTTGGGGGTGATTTACGGTAGCCGAAGTAATTTAGGTGATTCTGGTATAGTTTGTTATGATTTTTAGCATTTTTTTGTAATTTTAAAGTGATTGGGCTTAGTTTGTTGCTGTAAAGTGTAGTTGGGGGTGATTTTTGATAGCCGAAATAATTTAGGTGAATTTGGCATAGTTTGCTACAATTAGTAGCATTTTTTTGTAATTTAAAAGTGATTGGGTTTAGTTTGTTGTGGTAAGGGTTAGTTGGTGATGATTTAGAGTAGCCGAAGTAATTTAGGTGAGTCTGGCATAGTTTGTTATGATTTGTACACTTTTTTTTGTAATTTAAAGATGATATGCTTTAGTTTGTTGTGGTAAGGGATAGTTGGGGGTGATTTACGGTAGCCGAAGTAATTTAGGTGATTCTAGTATAGTTTGTTATGATTTTTAGCATTTTTTTTGTAATTTTAAAGTGATTGGGCTTAGTTTGTTGCTGTAAAGTGTAGTTGTGGGTGATTTTTGATAGCCGAAGTAATTTAGGTGAGTTTGGCATAGTTTGCTATGGTTAGTAGCATTTTTTTGTAATTTGAAAGTGATTGGGTTTAGTTTGTTGTGGTAAGGGTTGGTTGGTGATGATTTATGGTAGCCGAAGTAATTTAGGTGAGTTTGACATAGTTTGCTATGGTTAGTAGCATTTTTATGTAATTTAAAAGTGATTGGGTTTAGTTTTTTGTGGTAAGGTTTAGTTGGTGATAATTTAGAGTAGCCGAAGTAATTTAGGTGAGTCTGGCATAGTTTGTTATGATTTTTAGATTTTTTTGTAATTTTAAAGTGATTGGGCTTAGTTTGTTGCTGTAAAGTGTAGTTGGGGGTGATTTTTGATAGCCGAAGTAATTTAGGTTAGTTTGGCATAGTTTGCTTTGGTTAGTAGCATTTTTTTGTAATTTGAAAGTGATTGGGTTTAGTTTGTTGTGGTAAGGGTTAGTTGGTGATGATTTATGGTAGCCGAAGTAATTTAGATGAGTTTGGCATAGTTTGCTATGGTTACTACCATTTTTTTGTAATTTAAAAGTGATTGGGTATAGTTTGTTGTGGTAAGGTTTAGTTGGTGATAATTTAGAGTAGCCGAAGTAATTTAGGTGAGTCTGGCATAGTTTGTTATGATTTGTACACCTTTTTTTTAATTTTAAGATGATACGGTTTGGTTTGTTGTGGTAAGGGATAGTTGGAGGTGATTTACGGTAGCCCAAGTAATTTAGGTGATTCTGGTATAGCTTGTTATGATTTTTAGCATTTTTTTTGTAATTTTAAGGTGATTGGGCTTAGTTTGTTGCTGTAAAGTGTAGTTGGGGGTGATTTTTGATAGCCGAGGTAATTTAGGTGAGTTTGGCATAGTTTGCTATGGTTAGTAGCATTTTTTTGTAATTTAAAAGTGATTGGGTTTAGTTTGTTGTGGTAAGGGTTAGTTGGTGATGATTTATGGTAGCCGAAGTAATTTAGGTGAGTTTGGCATAGTTTGCTCTGGTTACTAGCATTTTTTGTAATTTAAAAGTGATTGGGTTTAGTTTGTTGTGGTAAGGGTTAGTTGGTGATGATTTTGAGTAGCCGAAGTTATTTAGGTGAGTCTGGCATAGTTTGTTATGATTTGTTCACCTTTTTTTGTAATTTAAAGATGATATGCTTTAGTTTGTTGTGGTAAGGGATATTTGGGGGTGATTTACGGTAGCCGAAGTAATTTAGGTGATTCTAGTATAGTTTGTTATGATTTTTAGCATTTTTTTGTAATTATAAAGTGATTGGGCTTAGTTTGTTGCTGTAAAGTGTAGTTGTGGGTGATTTTTGATAGCCGAAGTAATTTAGGTGAGTTTGGCATAGTTTGCTATGGTTAGTAGCATTTTTTTGTAATTTGAAAGTGATTGGGTTTAGTTTGTTGTGGTAAGGGTTAGTTGGTGATGATTTATGGTAGCCGAAGTAATTTAGATGAGTTTGGCTTAGTTTGCTTTGGTTACTAGCATTTTTTTGTAATTTAAAAGTGATTGGGTTTAGTTTGTTGTGGTAAAGGTTAGTTGGTGATGATTTAGAGTAGCCGAAGTAATTTAGGTGAGTCTGGCATAGTTTGTTATGATTTGTACACTTTTTTTTGTAATTTAAAGATGATATGCTTTAGTTTGTTGTGGTAAGGGATAGTTGGGGGTGGTTTACGGTAGCCGAAGTAATTTAGGTGATTCTAGTATAGTTTGTTATGATTTTTAGCATTTTTTTGTAATTTTAAAGTGATTGGGCTTAGTTTGTTGCTGTAAAGTATAGTTGTGGGTGATTTTTGATAGCCGAAGTAATTTAGGTGAGTTTGGCATAGTTTGCTGTGGTTAGTAGCATTTTTTTGTAATTTGAAAGTGATTGGGTTTAGTTTGTTGTGGTAAGGTTTAGTTGGTGATAATTTAGAGTAGCCGAAGTAATTTAGGTGAGTCTGGCATAGTTTGTTATGATTTTTAGATTTTTTTATAATTTTAAAGTGATTGGGCTTAGTTTGTTGCTGTAAAGTGTAGTTGGGGGTGATTTTTGATAGCCGAAGTAATTTAGGTGAGTCTGGCATAGTTTGTTATGATTTGTTCACCTTTTTTTGTAATTTAAAGATGATATGCTTTAGTTTGTTGTGGTAAGGGATATTTGGGGGTGATTTACGGTAGCCGAAGTAATTTAGGTGATTCTAGTATAGTTTGTTATGATTTTTAGCATTTTTTTGTAATTATAAAGTGATTGGGCTTAGTTTGTTGCTGTAAAGTGTAGTTGTGGGTGATTTTTGATAGCCGAAGTAATTTAGGTGAGTTTGGCATGGTTTGCTATGGTTAGTAGCATTTTTTTGTAATTTGAAAGTGATTGGGTTTAGTTTGTTGTGGTAAGGGTTAGTTGGTGATGATTTATGGTAGCCGAAGTCATTTAGATGAGTTTGGCTTAGTTTGCTTTGGTTACTAGCATTTTTTTGTAATTTAAAAGTGATTGGGTTTAGTTTGTTGTGGTAAGGGTTAGTTGGTGATGATTTAGAGTAGCCGAAGTAATTTAAGTGAGTCTGGCATAGTTTGTTATGATTTGTACACCTTTTTTTGTAATTTTAAGATGATATGGTTTGGTTTGTTGTGGTAAGGGATAGTTGGGGGTGATTTACGGTAGCCGAAGTAATTTAGGTGATTCTGGTATAGTTTGTTATGATTTTTAGCATTTTTTTGTAATTTTAAAGTGATTGGGCTTAGTTTGTTGCTGTAAAGTGTAGTTGGGGGTGATTTTTGATAGCCGAAGTAATTTAGGTGAATTTGGCATAGTTTGCTATAATTAGTAGCATTTTTTTGTAATTTAAAAGTGATTGGGTTTAGTTTGTTGTGGTAAGGGTTAGTTGGTGATGATTTATGGTAGCCGAAGTAATTTAGGTGAGTTTGACATAGTTTGCTATGGTTACTAGCATTTTTTGTAATTTAAAAGTGATTGGGTTTAGTTTGTTGTGGTAAGGGTTAGTTGGTGATGATTTATGGTAGCCGAAGTAATTTAGGTGAGTTTGACATAGTTTGCTATGGTTACTAGCATTTTTTTGTAATTTAAAAGTGATTGGCTTTAGTTTTTTGTGGTAAGGTTTAGTTGGTGATAATTTAGAGTAGCCGAAGTAATTTAGGTGAGTCTGGCATAGTTTGTTATGATTTGTACACCTTTTTTTTAATTTTAAGATGATATGGTTTGGTTTGTTGTGGTAAGGGATAGTTGGGGGTGATTTACGGTAGCCGAAGTAATTTAGGTCATTCTGGTATAGCTTGTTATGATTTTTAGCATTTTTTTGTAATTTTAAGGTGATTGGGCTTAGTTTGTTGCTGTAAAGTGTAGTTGGGGGTGATTTTTGATAGCCGAAGTAATTTAGGTGAGTTTGGCATAGTTTGCTATGGTTAGTAGCATTTTTTTGTAATTTAAAGGTGATTGGGTTTAGTTTATTGTGGTAAGGGTTAGTTGGTGATGATTTATGGTAGCCGAAGTAATTTAGGTGAGTTTGGCATAGTTTGCTATGGTTACTAGCATTTTTTTGTAATTTAAAAGTGATTGGGTTTTGTTTGTTGTGGTAAGGGTTAGTTGGTGATGATTTAGAGTAGCCGAAGTAATTTAGGTGAATCTGGCATAGTTTGTTATGATTTGTACACCTTTTTTTGTAATTTTAAGATGATATGGTTTGGTTTGTTGTGGTAAGGGATAGTTGGGGGTGATTTACGGTAGCCGAAATAATTTAGGTAATTCTGGTATAGTTTGTTATGAGTTTGTTGCTGTAAAGTGTTGTTGGGGGTGATTTTTGATAGCCGAAGTAATTTAGGTGAGTTTGGCATAGTTTGCTATGGTTAGTAGCATTTTTTTGTAATTTAAAGGTGATTGGGTTTAGTTTATTGTGGTAAGGGTTAGTTGGTGATGATTTATGGTAGCCGAAGTAATTTAGGTGAGTTTGGCATTGTTTGCTATGGTTACTAGCATTTTATTGTAATTTAAAAGTGATTGGGTTTTGTTTGTTGTGGTAAGGGTTAGTTGGTGATGATTTAAAGTAGCCGAAGTAATTTAGGTGAGTCTGGCATAGTTTGTTATGATTTGTACACCTTTTTTTGTAATTTTAAGATGATATGGTTTGGTTTGTTGTGGTAAGGGATAGTTGGGGGTGATTTACGGTAGCCGAAGTAATTTAGGTGATTCTGGTATAGTTTGTTATGATTTTTAGCATTTTTTGTAATTTTAAAGTGATTGGGCTTATTTTGTTGCTGTAAAGTGTAGTTGGTGGTGATTTTTGATAGCCAAAGTAATTTAGGTTACTTTGGCATAGTTTGCTATGGTTAGTAGCATTTTTTTGTAATTTGAAAGTGATTGGGTTTAGTTTGTTGTAGTAAGGGTTAGTTGGTGATGATTTATGGTAGCCGAAGTAATTTAGATGAGTTTGGCATAGTTTGCTATGGTTACTAGCATTTTTTTGTAATTTAAAAGTGATTGGGTTTAGTTTGTTGTGGTAAGGTTTAATTGTTGATAATTTAGAGTAGCCGAAGTAATTTAGGTGAGTCTGGCATAGTTTGTTATGATTTGTACACCTTTTTTTTATTTTAAGATGTAATGGTTTGGTTTGTTGTGGTAAGAGATAGTTGGGGGTGATTTACGGTAGCCGAAGTAATTTAGGTGATTCTTGTATAGTTTGTTATGATTTTTAACATTTTTTTGTAATTTTAAGGTGATTGGGCTTAGTTTGTTGCTGTAAAGTGTAGTTGGGGGTGATTTTTGATAGCCGAATTAATTTAGGTGAGTTTGGCATAGTTTGCTATGGTTAGTAGCATTTTTTTGTAATTTAAAAGTGATTGGGTTTAGTTTGATGTGGTAAGGGTTAGTTGGTGATGATTTAGAGAAGCCGAAGTAATTTAGGTGAGTCTGGCATAGTTTGTTATGATTTGTACACCTTTTTTTTATTTTAAGATGTAATGGTTTGGTTTGTTGTGGTAAGAGATATTTGGGGGTGATTTACGGTAGCCGAAGTAATTTAGGTGATTCTGGTATAGTTTGTTATGATTTTTAACATTTTTTTGTAATTTTAAGGTGATTGGGCTTAGTTTGTTGCTGTAAAGTTTAGTTGGGGGTGATTTTTGATAGCCGAAGAAATTTAGGTGAGTTTGGCATAGTTTGCTATGGTTAGTAGCATTTTTTTGTAATTTAAAAGTGATTGGGTTTAGTTTGTTGTGGTATGGGTTAGTTGGTGATGATTTAGAGTAGCCGAAGTAATTTAGGTGAGTCTGGCATAGTTTGTTATGATTTGTACACCTTTTTTTGTAATTTTAAGATGATATGGTTTGGTTTGTTGTGGTAAAGGATAGTTGGGGGTTATTTACGGTAGCCGAAGTAATTTAGGTGATTCTGGTATAATTTATTATGATTTTTAGCATTTTTTTGTAATTTTAAAGTGATTGGGGTTAGTTTGTTGCTGTAAAGTGTAGTTGGGGGTGATTTTTGATAGCCGAAGTAATTTAGATGAGTTTGGCATAGTTTGCTATGGTTAGTAGCATTTTTTTGTAATTTGAAAGTGATTGGGTTTAGTTTGTTGTGGTAAAGGTTAGTTGGTGATGATTTATGGTAGCCGAAGTAATTTAGATGAGTTTGGCATAGTTTGCTATGGTTACTAGCATTTTTTTGTAATTTAAAAGTGATTGGGTTTAGTTTGTTGTGGTAAGGGTTAGTTGGTGATGATTTAGAGTAGCCGAAGTAATTTAGGTGAGTCTGGCATAGTTTGTTATGATTTGTACACCTGTTTTTGTAATTTTAAGATGATATGGTTTGGTTTGTTGTGGTAAGGGATAGTTGGGGGTGATTTACGGTAGCCGAAGTAATTTAGGTGATTCTGGTATAGTTTGTTATGATTTTTAGCATTTTTTGGTAATTTTAAAGTGATTGGGCTTAGTTTGTTGCTGTAAAGTGTAGTTGGGGGTGATTTTTGATAGCCGAAGTAATTTAGGTGAGTTTGGCATAGTTTGCTATGGTTAGTAGCATTTTTTTGTAATTTAAAAGTGATTGGGTTTAGTTTGTTGTGGTAAGGGTTAGTTGGTGATGATTTATGGTAACCGAAGTAATTTAGGTGAGTTTGGCATAGTTTGCCATGGTTACTGGCATTTTTTTGTAATTTAAAAATGATTGGGTTTAGTTGGTTGTGGTAAGGGTTAGTTGGTGATGATTTAGAGTAGCCGATGTAATTTAGGTGATTCTGGCATAGTTTGTTATGATTTGTACACCTTTTTTTGTAATTTTAAGATGATATGGTTTGGTTTGTTGTGGTAAGGGATAGTTGGGGGTGATTTACGATAGCCGAAGTAATTTAGGTGATTCTGGTATAGTTTGTTATGATTTTTAGCATTTATTTGTAATTTTAAAGTGATTGGGCTTAGTTTGTTGCTGTAAAGTGTAGTTGGGGGTGATTTTTGATAGCCGAAGTAATTTAGGTGAGTTTGGCATAGTTTGCTATGATTAGTAGCATTTTTTTGTAATTTAAAAGAGATTGGGTTTAGTTTGTTGTGGTAAGGGTTAGTTGGTGATGATTTATGGTAGCCGAAGTAATTTAGGTGAGTTTGGCATGGTTTGCTATGGTTATTAGCATTTTTTTGTAATTTAAAAGTGATTGGGTTTAGTTTGTTGTGGTAAGGGTTAGTTGGTGATGATTTATGGTAGCCGAAGTAATTCAGGTCAGTTTTGCAGAGTTTGCTATGGTTGCTAGCATTTTTTTGTAATTTAAAAGTTATTGGGTATAGTTTGTTCTGGTAAGGGTTAGTTGGTGATGATTTAGAGTAGCCGAAGTAATTTAGGTGAGTCTGGCATAGTTTATGATTTGTACACCTTTTTTTGTAATTTTAAGATGATATGGTTTGGTTTGTTGTGGTAAGGGATAGTTGGGGGTGATTTACGGTAGCCGAAGTAATTTAGGTGATTTTGGTATAATTTGTTATAATTTTTAGCATTTTTTTGTAATTTTAAAGTGATTGGGCTTAGTTTCTTGCTGTAAAGTGTAGTTGGGGGTGATTTTTGATAGCCGAAGTAATTTAGGTGAGTTTGGCATAGTTTGCTATGATTAGTAGCATTTTTTTGTAATTTAAATGTGATTGGGTTTAGTTTGTTGTGGTAAGGGTTAGTTGGTAATGATTTATGGTAGCCGAAGTAATTTAGGTGAGTTTGGCATAGTTTGCTATGGTTACTAGAATTTTTTTGTAATTTAAAAGTGATTGGGTTTAGTTTGTTGTGGTAAGGGTTGGTTGGTGATGATTTAGAGTAGCCGAAGTAATTTAGGTGAGTCTGGCATAGTTTGTTATGATTTGTACACCTTTTTTTGTAATTTTAAAATGATATGGTTTGGTTTGTTGTGGTAAGGGATAGTTGGGGGTGATTTACGGTAGCCGAAGTAATTTAGGTGATTCTGGTATAGTTTGATATGATTTTTAGCATTTATTTGTAATTTTAAAGTGATTGGGCTTAGTTTGCTGCTGTAAAGTGTAGTTGGGGGTGATTTTTGATAGCCGAAGTAATTTAGGTGAGTTTGGTATAGTTTGCTATGGTTAGTAGCATTTTTTTGTAATTTAAAAGTGATTGGGTTTAGTTTGTTGTGGTAAGGGTTAGTTGGTGATGATTTATGGTAGCCGAAGTAATTTAGGTGAGTTTGGCATAGTTTGCTATAATTATTAGCATTTTTTTGTAATTTAAAAGTGATTGGGTTTAGTTTGTTGTGGTAAGGGTTAGTTGGTGATGATTTAGAGTAGCCGAAGTAATTTAGGTGATTCTGGCATAGTTTGTTATGCTTTGTACACTTTTTTTGTAATTTTAAGATGATATGGTTTGGTTTGTTGTGGTTAGGGATAGTTGGGGGTGATTTACGGTAGCCGAAGTAATTTAGGTGATTCTGGTATAGTTTGTTATGATTTTTAGAATTTTTTTGTAATTTTAAAGTGATTGGGCTTAGTTTGTTGCTGTAAAGTGTAGTTGGGGGTGATTTTTGATAGCCGAAGTAATTTAGGTGTGTTTGGCATAGTTTGCTATGGTTAGTAGCATTTTTTTGTAATTTAAAAGTGATTGGGTTTAGTTTGTTGTGGTAAAGGTTAGTTGGTGATGATTTATGGTAGCCGAAGTAATTTAGGTGAGTTTGACATAGTTTGCTATGGTTACTAGCTTTTTTTTGTAATTTAAAATTGATTGGGTTTAGTTTGTTGTGGTAAGGGTTAGTTGGTGATGATTTAGATTGGCCGAAGTAATTTAGGTGAGTCTGGCATAGTTTGTTATGATTTGTACACCTTTTTTTGTAATTTTAAAATGATATGGTTTGGTTTGTTGTGGTAAGGGATAGTTGGGGGTGATTTACGGTAGCCGAAGTAATTTAGGTGATTCTGGTATAGTTTGTTATGATTTTTAGTATTTATTTGTAATTTTAAAGTGATTATGCTTAGTTTGTTGCTGTTAAGTGTAGTTGGGGGTGATTTTTGATAGCCGAAGTAATTTAGGTGAGTTTGGCATAGTTTGCTATGGTTAGTAGCATTTTTTTGTAATTTAAAAGTGATTGGGTTTAGTTTGTTGTGGTAAGGGTTAGTTGGTGATGATTTATGGTAGCCGAAGTAATTTAGGTGAGTTTGGCATAGTTTGCTATGGTTACTAGCATTTTTTTGTAATTTAAAAGTGATTGGGTTTAGTTTGTTGTGGTAAGGGTTAGTTGGTGATGATTTAGAGTAGCCGAAGTAATTTAGGTGAGTCTGGCATAGTTTGTTATGATTTGTACACCTTTTTTGTAATTTTAAGATGATATGGTTTGGTTCGTTGTGGTAAAGGATAGTTGGGGGTGATTTACGGTAGCCGAAGTAATTTAGATGATTCTGGTATAGTTTGTTATGATTTTTAGCACTTTTTTGTAATTTTAAAGTGATTGGGCTTAGTTTGTTGCTGTAAAGTGTAGTTGGGGGTGATTTTTGATAGCCGAAGTAATTTAGGTGAGTTTGGCATAGTTTGCTATGATTCGTAGCATTTTTTTGTAATTTAAAAGTGATTGGGTTTAGTTTGTTGTGGTAAGGGTTAGTTGGTGATGATTTATGGTAGCCGAAGTAATTTAGGTGAGTTTGGCACAGTTTGCTATGGTTAC
Source organism: Eledona agricola (assembly GCA_964023215.1). Classification (NCBI taxonomy): domain Eukaryota; kingdom Metazoa; phylum Arthropoda; class Insecta; order Coleoptera; family Tenebrionidae; genus Eledona; species Eledona agricola. The sequence goes on along the minus strand of CAXIEJ010000203.1, from coordinate 1,187,020 downwards.
TAGAATTTTTTTGTAATTTAAAAGTGATTGGGTTTAGTTTGTTGTGGTAAGGGTTAGTTGGTGATGATTTAGAGTAGCCGAAGTAATTTAGGTGAGTCTGGCATAGTTTGTTATGATTTGTACATCTTTTTTTGTAATTTTAAAATGATATGGTTTAGTTTGTTGTGGTAAGGGTTAGTTGGTGATGATTTATGGTAGCCGAAGTAATTTAGGTGAGTTTGGCATAGTTTGCTATAATTACTAGCATTTTTTTGTAATTTAAAAGTGATTGGGTTTAGTTTGTTGTGGTAAGGGTTAGTTGGTGATGATTTAGAGTAGCCGAAGTAATTTAGGTGATTCTGGCATAGTTTGTTATGATTTGTACACCTTTTTTTGTAATTTTAAGATGATATGGTTTGGTTTGTTGTGGTTAGGGATAGTTGGGGGTGATTTACGGTAGCCGAAGTAATTTAGGTGATTCTGGTATAGTTTGTTATGATTTTTAGCATTTTATTGTAATTTTAAAGTGATTGGGCTTAGTTTGTTGCTGTAAAGTGTAGTTGGGGGTGATTTTTGATAGCCGAAGTAATTTAGGTGTGTTTGGCATAGTTTGCTATGGTTAGTAGCATTTTTTTGTAATTTAAAAGTGATTGGGTTTAGTTTGTTGTGGTAAAGGTTAGTTGGTGATGATTTATGGTAGCCGAAGTAATTTAGGTGAGTTTGGCATAGTTTGCTATGGTTACTAGCATTTTTTTGTAATTTAAAATTGATTGGGTTTAGTTTGTTGTGGTAAGGGTTAGTTGGTGATGATTTAGAGTAGCCGAAGTAATTTAGGTGAGTCTGGCATAGTTTGTTATGATTTGTACACCTTTTTTTGTAATTTTAAAATGATATGGTTTGGTTTGTTGTGGTAAGGGATAGTTGGGGGTGATTTACGGTAGCCGAAGTAATTTAGGCGATTCTGGTATAGTTTGTTATGATTTTTAGTATTTATTTGTAATTTTAAAGTGATTGGGCTTAGTTTGTTGCTGTAAATTGTAGTTGGGGGTGATTTTTGATAGCCGAAGTAATTTAGGTGAGTTTGGCATAGTTTGCTATGGTTAGTAGCATTTTTTTGTAATTTAAAAGTGATTGGGTTTAGTTTGTTGTGGTAAGGGTTAGTTGGTGATGATTTATGGTAGCCGAAGTAATTTAGGTGAGTTTGGCATAGTTTGCTATGGTTACTAGCATTTTTTTGTAATTTAAAAGTGATTGGGTTTAGTTTGTTGTGGTAAGGGTTAGTTGGTGATGATTTAGAGTAGCCGAAGTAATTTAGGTGAGTCTGGCATAGTTTGTTATGATTTGTACACCTTTTTTGTAATTTTAAGATGATATGGTTTGGTTCGTTGTGGTAAAGGATAGTTGGGGGTGATTTACGGTAGCCGAAGTAATTTAGGTGATTCTGGTATAGTTTGTTAAGATTTTTAGCACTTTTTTGTAATTTTAAAGTGATTGGGCTTAGTTTGTTGCTGTAAAGTCTAGTTGGGGGTGATTTTTGATAGCCGAAGTAATTTAGGTGAGTTTGGCATAGTTTGCTATGGGTTGTAGCATTTTTTTGTAATTTAAAAGTGATTGGGTTTAGTTTGTTGTGGTAAGGATTAGTTGGTGATGATTTATGGTAGCCGAAGTAATTTAGGTGAGTTTGGCATGGTTTGCTATGGTTACTAGCATTTTTTTGTAATTTAAAAGTGATTGGGTTTAGTTTGTTGTGGTAAGGGTTAGTTGGTGATGATTTATGGTAGCCGCAGTAATTCAGGTCAGTTTTGCAGAGTTTGCTATGATTGCTAGCATTTTTTTGTAATTTAAAAGTGATTGGGTTTAGTTTGTTCTGGTAAGGGTTAGTCGGTGATGATTTAGAGTAGCCGAAGTAATTTAGGTGAGTCTGGCATAGTTTATGATTTGAACACCTTTTTTTGTAATTTTAAGATGATATGGTTTGGTTTGTTGTGGTAAGGGATAGTTGGGGGTGATTTACGGTAGCCGAAGTAATTTAGGCGATTCTGGTATAGTTTGTTATGATTTTTAGTATTTATTTGTAATTTTAAAGTGATTGGGCTTAGTTTGTTGCTGTAAAGTGTAGTTGGGGGTGATTTTTGATAGCCGAAGTAATTTAGGTGAGTTTGGCATAGTTTGCTATGGTTAGTTGCATTTTTTTGTAATTTAAAAGTGATTGGGTTTAGTTTGTTGTGGTAAGGGTTAGTTGGTGATGATTTATGGTAGCCGAAGTAATTTAGGTGAGTTTGGCATAGTTTGCTATGGTTACTAGCATTTTTTTGTAATTTAAAAGTGATTGGGTTTAGTTTGTTGTGGTAAGGGTTAGTTGGTGATGATTTAGAGTAGCCGAAGTAATTTAGGTGAGTCTGGCATAGTTTGTTATGATTTGTACACCTTTTTTGTAATTTTAAGATGATATGGTTTGGTTCGTTGTGGTAAAGGATAGTTGGGGGTGATTTACGGTAGCCGAAGTAATTTAGGTGATTCTGGTATAGTTTGTTAAGATTTTTAGCACTTTTTTGTAATTTTAAAGTGATTGGGCTTAGTTTGTTGCTGTAAAGTCTAGTTGGGGGTGATTTTTGATAGCCGAAGTAATTTAGGTGAGTTTGGCATAGTTTGCTATGGGTTGTAGCATTTTTTTGTAATTTAAAAGTGATTGGGTTTAGTTTGTTGTGGTAAGGATTAGTTGGTGATGATTTATGGTAGCCGAAGTAATTTAGGTGAGTTTGGCATGGTTACTAGCATTTTTTTGTAATTTAAAAGTGATTGGGTTTAGTTTGTTGTGGTAAGGATTAGTTGGTGATGATTTATGGTAGCCGAAGTAATTCAGGTCAGTTTTGCAGAGTTTGCTATGATTGCTAGCATTTTTTTGTAATTTAAAAGTGATTGGGTTTAGTTTGTTCTGGTAAGGGTTAGTTGGAGATGATTTAGAGTAGCCGAAGTAATTTAGGTGAGTCTGGCATAGTTTATGATTTGAACACCTTTTTTTGTAATTTTAAGATGATATGGTTTGGTTTGTTGTGGTAAGGGATAGTTAGGGGTGATTTACGGTAGCCGAAGTAATTTAGGTGATTTTGGTATAATTTGTTATAATTTTTAGCATTTTTTTGTAATTTTAAAGTGATTGGGCTTAGTTTCTTGCTGTAAAGTGTAGTTGGGGGTGATTTTTGATAGCCGAAGTAATTTAGGTGAGTTTGGCATAGTTTGCTATGATTAGTAGCATTTTTTTGTAATTTAAAAGTGATTGGGTTTAGTTTGTTGTGGTAAGGATTAGTTGGTGATGATTTATGGTAGCCGAAGTAATTTAGGTGAGTTTGGCATGGTTACTAGCATTTTTTTGTAATTTAAAAGTGATTGGGTTTAGTTTGTTGTGGTAAGGGTTAGTTGGTGATGATTTATGGTAGCCGAAGTAATTTAGGTGAGTTTGGCACAATTTGCTATGGTTACTAGCATTTTTTTGTAATTTAAAAGTGATTGGGTTTAGTTTGTTGTGGTAAGGGTTAGTTGGTGATGATTTAGAGTAGCCGAAGTAATTTAGGTAATTCTGGCATAGTTTGTTATGATTTGTACACCTTTTTTTGTAATTTTAAGATGATATGATTTGGTTTGTTGTGGTAAGGGATAGTTGGGGGTGATTTACGGTAGCCGAAGTAATTTAGGTGATTCTGGTATAGTTTGTTATGATTTTTAGCATTTTTTTGTAATTTTAAAGTGATTGGGCTTAGTTTGTTGCTGTAAAGTGTAGTTGGGGGTGATTTTTGATAGCCGAAGTAATTTAGGTGTGTTTGGCATAGTTTGCTATGGTTAGTAGCATTTTTTTGTAATTTAAAAGTGATTGGGTTTAGTTTGTTGTGGTAAGGGTTAGTTGGTGATGATTTATGGTAGCCGAAGTAATTTAGGTGAGTTTGGCATAGTTTGCTATGGTTACTAGCATTTTTTTGTAATTTAAAAGTAATTGGGTTTAGTTTGTTGTGGTAAGGGTTAGTTGGTGATGATTTAGAGTAGCCGAAGTAATTTAGGTGAGTCTGGCATAGTTTGTTATGATTTGTACACCTTTTTTTGTAATTTTAAGATGATATGGTTTGGTTCGTTGTGGTAAAGGATAGTTGGGGGTGATTTACGGTAGCCGAAGTAATTTAGGTGATTCTGGTATAGTTTGTTATGATTTTTATCACTTTTTTGTAATTTTAAAGTAATTGGGCTTAGTTTGTTGCTGTAAAGTGTAGCTGGGGATGATTTTTGATAGCCGAAGTAATTTAGGTGAGTTTGGCATAGTTTGCTATGGGTTGTAGCATTTTTTTGTAATTTAAAAGTGATTGGGTTTCGTTTGTTGTGGTAAGGATTAGTTGGTGATGATTTATGGTAGCCGAAGTAATTTAGGTGAGTTTGGCATGGTTTGCTATGGTTACTAGCATTTTTTTGTAATTTAAAAGTGATTGGGTTTAGTTTGTTGTGGTAAGGGTTAGTTGGTGATGATTTATGGTAGCCGAAGTAATTCAGGTCAGTTTTGCAGAGCTTGCTATGGTTGCTAGCATTTTTTTGTAATTTAAAAGTGATTGGGTTTAGTTTGTTCTGGTAAGGGTTAGTTGGTGATGATTTAGAGTAGCCGAAGTAATTTAGGTGAGTCTGGCATAGTTTATGATTTGTACACCTTTTTTTGTAATTTTAAGATGATATGGTTTGGTTTGTTGTGGTAAGGGATAGTTGGGGGTGATTTACGGTAGCCGAAGTAATTTAGGTGATTTTGGTATAATTTTTAGCATTTTTTTGTAATTTTAAAGTGATTGGGCTTAGTTTCTTGCTGTAAAGTGTAGTTGGGGGTGATTTTTGATAGCCGAAGTAATTTAGGTGAGTTTGGCATAGTTTGCTATGATTAGTAGCATTTTTTTGTAATTTAAAAGTGATTGGGTTTAGTTTGTTGTGGTAAGGGTTAGTTGGTGATGATTTATGGTAGCCGAAGTAATTTAGGTGAGTTTGGCATAGTTTGCTATGGTTAGTAGCATTTTTTTGTAATTTAAAAGTGATTGGGTTTAGTTTGTTGTGGTAAGGGTTAGTTGGTGATGATTTATGGTAGCCGAAGTAATTTAGGTGAGTTTGGCATAGTTTGCTATGGTTACTAGCATTTTTTTGTATTTTAAAAGTGATTGGGTTTAGTTTGTTGTGGTAAGGGTTAGTTGGTGATGATTTAGAGTAGCCGAAGTAAATTAGGTGAGTCTGGCATAGTTTGTTATGATTTGTACACCTTTTTTTGTAATTTTAAGATGATATGGTTTGGTTCGTTGTGGTAAAGGATAGTTGGGGGTGATTTACGGTAGCCGAAGTAATTTAGGTGATTCTGGTATAGTTTGTTATGATTTTTAGCACTTTTTTGTAATTTTAAAGTGACTGGGCTTAGTTTGTTGCTGTAAAGTGTAGCTGAGGGTGATTTTTGATAGCCGAAGTAATTTAGGTGAGTTTGGCATAGTTTGCTATGGGTTGTAGCATTTTTTTGTAATTTAAAAGTGATTGGGTTTAGTTTGTTGTGGTAAGGATTAGTTGGTGATGATTTATGGTAGCCGAAGTAATTTAGGTGAGTTTGGCATGGTTTGCTATGGTTACTAGCATTTTTTTGTAATTTAAAAGTGATTGTGTTTAGTTTGTTGTGGTAAGGGTTAGTTGGTGATTATTTATGGTAGCCGAAGTAATTCAGGTCAGTTTTGCAGAGTTTGCTATGGTTGCTAGCATTTTTTTGTAATTTAAAAGTGATTGGGTTTAGTTTGTTCTGGTAAGGGTTAGTTGGTGATGATTTAGAGTAGCCGAAGTAATTTAGGTGAGTCTGGCATAGTTTATGATTTGTACACCTTTTTTTGTAATTTTAAGATGATATGGTTTGGTTTGTTGTGGTAAGGGATAGTTGGGGGTGATTTACGGTAGCCGAAGTAATTTAGGTGATTTTGGTATAATTGTTATAATTTTTAGCATTTTTTTGTAATTTAAAAGTGATTGGGCTTAGTTTCTTGCTGTAAAGTGTAGTTGGGGGTGATTTTTGATAGCCGAAGTAATTTAGGTGAGTTTGGCATAGTTTGCTAGGATTAGTAGCATTTTTTTGTAATTTAAAAGTGATTGGGTTTAGTTTGTTGTGGTAAGGGTTAGTTGGTGATGATTTATGGTAGCCGAAGTAATTTAGGTGAGTTTGGCATAGTTTGCTATGGTTACTAGCATTTTTTTGAAATTTAAAAGTGATTGGGTTTAGTTTGTTGTGGTAAGTGTTAGTTGGTGATGATTTAGAGTAGCCGAAGTAATTTAGGTGAGTCTGGCATAGTTTGTTATGATTTGTACACCTTTTTTTGTAATTTTAAGATGATATGGTTTGGTTTGTTGTGGTAAGGGATAGTTGGGGGTGATTTACGGTAGCCGAAGTAATTTAGGTGATTTTGGTATAGTTTGTTATGATTTGTAGCATTTTTTTGTAATTTTAAAGTGATTGGGCTTAGTTTGTTGCTGTAAAGTGTAGTTGGGGGTGATTTTTGATAGCCAAAGTAATATAGGTGAGTTTGGCATAGTTTGCTATGGTTAGTAGCATTTTTTTGTTATTTAAAAGTGATTGAGTTTAGTTTGTTGTGGTAAGGGTTAGTTGGTGATGATTTATGGTAGCCGAAGTAATTTAGGTGAGTTTGGCATAGTTTGCTATGGTTACTAGCATTTTTTTGTAATTTAAAAGTGATTGGGTTTAGTTTGTTGTGGTAAGGGTTAGTTGGTGATGATTTAGAGTAGCCCAAGTAATTTAGGTGAGTCTGGCATAGTTTGTTATGATTTGTACACCTTTTTTTGTAATTTTAAGATGATATGGTTTGGTTTGTTGTGGTAAGGGATAGTTGGGGGTGATTTAGAGTAGCCGAAGTAATTTAGGTGATTCTGGTATAGTTTATTATGATTTTTAGCATTTTTATGCAATTTTAAAGTGATTGGGCTTAGTTTGTGTCTGTAAAGTGTAGTGGGGGGTGATTTTTGATAGCCGAAGTAATTTAGGTGAGTTTGGCATAGTTTGCTATGGTTATTAGCATTTTTTTGTAATTTAAAAGTGATTGGGTATAGTTTGTTGTGGTAAGGGTTAGTTGGTGATGATTTATGGTAGCCGAAGTAATTTAGGTGAGTTTGGCATAGTTTGCTATGGTTACTAGCATTTTTTTGTAATTTAAAAGTGATTGGGTTTAGTTTGTTGTGGTAAGGGTTAGTTGGTGATGATTTAGAGTAGCCGAAGTAATTTAGGTGATTCTGGCATAGTTTGTTATGATTTGTACATCTTTTTTTGTAATTTTAAGATGATATGGTTTGGTTTGTTGTGGTAAGGGATAGTTGGGGGTGATCTACGGTAGCCGAAGTAATTTAGGTGATTCTGGTATAGTTTGTTATGATTTTTAGCATTTTTTTGTAATTTTAAAGTGATTGGGCTTAGTTTGTTGCTGTAAAGTGTAGTTGGGGGTGATTTTTGATAGCCGAAGTAATTTAGGTGAGTTTGGCAGAGTTTGTTATGATTTGTACACCTTTTTTTGTAATTTTAAAATGATATGGTTTGGTTTGTTGTGGTAAGGGATAGTTGGGGGTGATTTACGGTAGCCGAAGTAATTTAGGTGATTCTGGTATAGTTTCTTATGATTTTTAGCATTTATTTGTAATTTTAAAGTGATTGGGCTTAGTTTGTTGCTGTAAAGTGTAGTTGGGGGTGATTTTTGATAGCCGAAGTAATTTAGGTGAGTTTGGCATAGTTTGCTATGGTTAGTAGCATTTTTTTGTAATTTAAAAGTGATTGGGTTTAGTTTGTTGTGGTAAGGGTTAGTTGGTGATGATTTATGGTAGCCGAAGTAATTTAGGTGAGTTTGGCATAGTTTGCAATGGTTACTAGCATTTTTTTGTAATTTAAAAGTGATTGGGTTTAGTTTGTTGTGGTAAGGGTTAGTTGGTGATGATTTAGAGTAGCCGAAGTAATTTATGTGAGTCTGGCATAGTTTGTTATGATTTGTACACCGTTTTTTGTAATTTTAAGATGATATGGTTTGGTTCGTTGTGGTAAAGGATAGTTGGGGGTGATTTACGGTAGCCGAAGTAATTTAGGTGATTCTGGTATAGTTTGTTATGATTTTTAGCATTTTTTTGTAATTTTAAAGTAATTGGGCTTAGTTTGTTGCTGTAAAGTGTAGGTGGGGGTGATTTTTGATAGCCGAAGTAATTTAGGTGAGTTTGGCATAGTTTGCTATGGGTTGTAGCATTTTTTTGTAATTTAAAAGTGATTGGGTTTAGTTTGTTGTGGTAAGGATTAGTTGGTGATGATGTATGGTAGCCGAGGTAATTTAAATGAGTTTGGCATAGTTTGCTATAGTTAATAGCATTTTTTTGTAATTTAAAACTGATTGGGTTCAGTTTGTTGTGGTAAGGGTTAGTTGGTGATGATTTAGAGTAGCCGAAGTAATTTAGGTGAGTCTGGCAGAGTTTGTTATGATTTGTACACCTTTTTTTGTAATTTTAAAATGATATGGTTTGGTTTGTTGTGGTAAGGGATAGTTGGGGGTGATTTACGGTAGCCGAAGTAATTTAAGTGATTCTGGTATAGTTTGTTATGATTTTTAGCATTTTTTTGTAATTTTAAAGTGATTGGCTTAGTTTGTTGCTGTAAAGTGTAGTTGAGGGTGATTTTTGATAGCCGAAGTAATTTAGGTGAGTTTGGCATAGTTTGCTATGGTTAGTAGCATTTTTTTTGTAATTTAAAAGTGATTGGGTTTAGTTTGTTGTGGTAAGGGTTAGTTGGTGATGATTTATGGTAGCCGAAGTAATTTAGGTGAGTTTGGTATAGTTTGCTATGATTACTAGCAATTTTTTGTAATTTAAAAGTGATTGGGTTTAGTTTGTTCTGGTAAGGGTTAGTTGGTGATGATTTAGAGTAGCCGAAGTAATTTAGGTGAGTCTGGCATAGTTTATGATTTGAACACCTTTTTTTGTAATTTTAAGATGATATGGTTTGGTTTGTTGTGGTAAGGGACAGTTGGGGGTGATTTACGGTAGCCGAAGTAATTTAGGTGATTCTGGTATAGTTTGTTATGATTTTTAGCATTTTTTTGTAATTTTAAAGTGATTGGGCTTAGTTTGTTGCTGTAAAGTGTAGTTGGGGGTGATTTTTGATAGCCGAAGTAATTTAGGTGAGTTTGGCATAGTTTGCTATGGTTAGTAGCATTTTTTTTGTAATTTAATAGTGATTGGGTTTAGTTTGTTGTGGTAAGGGTTAGTTGGTGATGATTTATGGTAGCCGAAGTAATTTAGGTGAGTTTGGCATAGTTTGCCATGGTTACCAGCATTTTTTTGTAATTTAAAAATGATTGGGTTTAGTTGGTTGTGGTAAGGGTTAGTTGGTGGTGATTTAGAGTAGCCGATGTAATTTAGGTGATTCTGGCATAGTTTGTTATGATTTGTATACCTTTTTTTGTAATTTTAAGATGATATGGTTTGGTTTGTTGTGGTAAGGGAGAGTTGGGGGTGATTTACGGTAGCCGAAGTAATTTAGGTGATTCTGGTATAGTTTGTTATGATTTTTAGCATTTTTTTGTAATTTTAAAGTGATTGGGCTTAGTTTGTTGCTGTAAAGTGTAGTTGGGGGTGATTTTTGATAGCCGAAGTAATTTAGGTGAATTTGGCATAGTTTGCTATGGTTAGTAGCATTTTTTTGTAATTTAAAAGTGATTGGGTTTGGTTTGTTGTGGTAAGGGTTAGTTGGTGATGATTTATGGTAGCGGAAGTAATTTAGGTAAGTTTGGCATAGTTACTAGCATTTTTTTGTAATTTAAAAGTGATTGGGTTTAGTTTGTTGTGGTAAGGGTTAGCTGGTGATGATTTAGAGTAGCCAAAGTAATTTAGGTGAGTCTGGCATAGTTTGTTATGATTTGTACACTTTTTTTTGTAATTTTAAGATGATATGGTTTGGTTTGTTGTGGTAAGGGATAGTTGGGGGTGATTTACGGTAGCCGAAGTAATTTAGGTGAGTTTGGCATAGTTTGCTATGGTTACTAGCATTTTTTTGTAATTTAAAAGTGATTGGGTTTAGTTTGTTGTGGTAAGGGTTAGTTGGTGATGATTTAGAGTAGCCGAAGTAATTTAGGTGAGTCTGGCATAGTTTGTTATGATTTGTACACCTTTTTTTGTAATTTTAAGATGATATGGTTTGGTTTGTTGTGGTAAGGGATAGTTGGGGGTGATTTACGGTAGCCGAAGTAATTTAGGTTATTCTGGTATAGTTTGTTATGATTTGTAGCATTTTTTTGTAATTTTAAAGTGATTGGGCTTAGTTTGTTGCTGTAAAGTGTAGTTGGGGTTGATTTTTGATAGCCGAAGTAATTTAGGTGTGTTTGGCATAGTTTGCTATGGTTAGTAGCATTCTTTTGTAATTTAAAAGTGATTGGGTTTAGTTTGTTGTGGTAAAGGTTAGTTGGTGATGATTTATGGTAGCCGAAGTAATTTAGGTGAGTTTGGCATAGTTTGCTATGGTTACTAGCATTTTTTTGTAATTTAAAAGTGATTGGGTTTAGTTTGTTGTGGTAAGGGTTAGTTGGTGATGATTTAGAGTAGCCGAAGTAATTTAGGTGAGTCTGGCATAGTTTGTTATGATTTGTACACCCTTTTTTGTAATTTTAAGATGATATGGTTTGGTTCGTTGTGGTAAAGGATAGTTGGGGGTGATTTACGGTAGCCGAAGTAATTTAGGTGATTCTGGTATAGTTTGTTATGATTTTTAGCACTTTTTTGTAATTTTAAAGTGATTGGGCTTAGTTTGTTGCTGTAAAGTGTAGTTGGGGGTGATTTTTGATAGCCGAAGTAATTTAGGTGAGTTTGGCATAGTTTGCTATGGGTTGTAGCATTTTTTTGTAATTTAAAAGTGATTGGGTTTAGTTTGTTGTGGTAAGGATTAGTTGGTGATGATTTATGGTAGCCGAAGTAATTTAGGTGAGTTTGGCATGGTTTGCTATGGTTACTAGCATTTTTTTGTAATTTAAAAGTGATTGGGTTTAGTTTGTTGTGGTAAGGGTTAGTTGGTGATGATTTATGGTAGCCGAAGTAATTTAGGTGAGTTTGGCATAGTTTGCTATGGTTACTAGGGAATTTTCGTAATTTAAAAGTGATTGGGTTTAGTTTGTTGTGGTAAGGGTTAGTTGGTGATGATTTAGAGTAGCCGAAGTAATTTAGGTGAGTCTGGCATAGATTGTTATGATTTGTACACCTTTTTTTGTAATTTTAAGATGATATGGTTTGGTTTGACGTGGTAAGGGATAGTTGGGGGTGATTTAGAGTAGCCGAAGTAATTTAGGTGATTCTGGTATAGTTTATTATGATTTTTAGCATTTTTATGCAATTTTAAAGTGATTGGGCTTAGTTTGTGTCTGTAAAGTGTAGTGGGGGGTGATTTTTGATAGCCGAAGTAATTTAGGTGAGTTTGGCATAGTTTGCTATGGTTATTAGCATTTTTTTGTAATTTAAAAGTGATTGGGTATAGTTTGTTGTGGTAAGGGTTAGTTGGTGATGATTTATGGTAGCCGAAGTAATTTAGGTGAGTTTGGCATAGTTTGCTATGGTTACTAGCATTTTTTTGTAATTTAAAAGTGATTGGGTTTAGTTTGTTGTGGTAAGGGTTAGTTGGTGATGATTTAGAGTAGCCGAAGTAATTTAGGTGAGTTTGGCATAGTTTGCTATGGTTACTAGCATTTTTTTGTAATTTAAAAGTGATTGGGTTTAGTTTGTTGTGGTAAGGGTTAGCTGGTGATGATTTAGAGTAGCCGAAGTAATTTAGGTGAGTCTGGCAAAGTTTGTTATGATTTGTACACCTTTTTTTGTAATTTTAAGATGATATGGTTTGGTTCGTTGTGGTATAGGATAGTTGGGGGTGATTTACGGTAGCCGAAGTAATTTAGGTGATTCTGGTATAGTTTGTTATGATTTTTAGCATTGTTTTGTAAATTTAAAATGATTGGGCTTAGTTTGTTGCTGTAAAGTGTAGTTGGGGGTGATTTTTGATAGCCGAAGTAATTTAGGTGAGTTTGGCATAGTTTGCTATGGGTTGTAGCATTTTTTTGTAATTTAAAAGTGATTGGGTTTAGTTTGTTGTGGTAAGGATTAGTTGGTGATGATTTATGGTAGCCGAAGTAATTTAGGTGAGTTAGGCATAGTTTGCTATAGTTACTAGCATTTTTTTGTAATTTAAAAGTGATTGGGTTTAGTTTGTTGTGGTAAGGGTTAGTTGGTGATGATTTAGAGTAGCCGAAGTAATTTAGGTGAGTCTGGCAGAGTTTGTTATGATTTGTACACCTTTTTTTGTAATTTTAAGATGATATGGTTTGGTTTGTTGTGGTAAGGGATAGTTGAGGGTGATTTAGGGTAGCCGAAGTAATTTAAGTGATTCTGGTATAGTTTGTTATGATTTTTAGCATTTTTTTGTAATTTTAAAGTGATTGGGCTTAGTTTGTTGCTGTAAAGTGTAGTTGGGGGTGATTTTTGATAGCCGAAGTAATTTAGGTGAGTTTGGCATAGTTTGCTATGGTTAGTAGCATTTTTTTGTAATTTAAAAGTGATTGGGTTTAGTTTGTTGTGGTAAGGGTTAGTTGGTGATGATTTATGGTAGCCGAAGTAATTTAGGTGAGTTTGGCATACTTTGCCATGGTTACCAGCATTTTTTTGTAATTTAAAAATGATTGGGTTTAGTTTGTTGTGGTAAGGGTTAGTTGGTGGTGATTTAGAGTAGCCGATGTAATTTAGGTGATTCTGGCATAGTTTGTTAAGATTTGTATACCTTTTTTTGTTATTTTAAGATGATATGGTTTGGTTTGTTGTGGTAAGGGACACTTGGGGGTGATTTACGGTAGCCGAAGTAATTTAGGTGATTCTGGTATAGTTTGTTATGATTTTTAGCATTTTTTTTGTAATTTTAAAGTGATTGGGCTTAGTTTGTTGCTGTAATGTGTAGTTGGGGGTGATTTTTGATAGCCGAAGTAATTTAGGTGAGTTTGGCATAGTTTGCTATGGTTAGTAGCATTTTTTTGTAATTTAAAAGTGATTGGGTTTAGTTTGTTGTGGTAAGGGTTAGTTGGTGATGATTGATGGTAGCCGAAGTAATTTAGGTGAGTTTGGCATACTTTGCCATGGTTACCAGCATTTTTTTGTAATTTAAAAATGATTGGGTTTAGTTTGTTGTGGTAAGGGTTAGTTGGTGGTGATTTAGAGTAGCCGATGTAATTTAGGTGATTCTGGCATAGTTTGTTAAGATTTGTATACCTTTTTTTGTTATTTTAAGATGATATGGTTTGGTTTGTTGTGGTAAGGGACAGTTGGGGGTGATTTACGGTAGCCGAAGTAATTTAGGTGATTCTGGTATAGTTTGTTATGATTTTTAGCATTTTTTTTGTAATTTTAAAGTGATTGGGCTTAGTTTGTTGCTGTAATGTGTAGTTGGGGGTGATTTTTGATAGCCGAAGTAATTTAGGTGAGTTTGGCATAGTTTGCTATGGTTAGTAGCATTTTTTTGTAATTTAAAACTGATTGGGTTTGGTTTGTTGTGGTAAGGGTTAGTTGGTGATGATTTATGGTAGCGGAAGTAATTTAGGTAAGTTTGGCATAGTTACTAGCATTTTTTTGTAATTTAAAAGTGATTGGGTTTAGTTTGTTGTGGTAAGGGTTAGCTGGTGATGATTTAGAGTAGCCAAAGTAATTTAGGTGAGTCTGGCATAGTTTGTTATGATTTGTACAATTTTTTTTGTAATTTTAAGATGATATGGTTTGGTTTGTTGTGGTAAGGGATAGTTGGGGGTGATTTACGGTAGCCGAATTAATTTAGGTGAGTTTGGCATAGTTTGCTATGGTTACTAGCATTTTTTTGTAATTTAAAAGTGATTGGGTTTAGTTTGTTGTGGTATGGGTTATTTGGTGATGATTTAGAGTAGCCGAAGTAATTTAGGTGAGTCTGGCATAGTTTGTTATGATTTGTACACCTTTTTTTGTAATTTTAAAATGATATGGTTTGGTTTGTTCTGGTAAGGGATAGTTGGGGGTGATTTACAGTAGCCGAAGTAATTTAGGTGATTCTGGTATAGTTTATTATGATTTTTAGCATTTTTATGCAATTTTAAAGTGATTGGGCTTAGTTTGTTGCTGTAAAGTGTAGTGGGGGTTGAGTTTTGATAGCCGAAGTAATTTAGGTGAGTTTGGCATAGTTTGCTATGGTTATTAGCATTTTTTTCTAATTTAAAAGTGATTGGGTATAGTTTGTTGTGGTAAGGGTTAGTTGGTGATGATTTAGAGTAGCCGAAGTAATTTAGGTGAGTCTGGCAAAGTTTGTTATGATTTGTACACCTTTTTTTGTAATTTTAAGATGATATGGTTTGGTTCGTTGTGGTATAGGATAGTTGGGGGTGATTTACGGTAGCCGAAGTAATTTAGGTGATTCTGGTAGAGTTTGTTATGATTTTTAGCATTTTTTTGTAATTTTAAAGTGATTGGGCTTAGTTTGTTGCTGTAAAGTGTAGTTGGGGGTGATTTTTGATAGCCGAAGTAATTTAGGTGAGTTTGGCATAGTTTGCTATGGGTTGTAGCATTTTTTTGTAATTTAAAAGTGATTGGGTTTAGTTTGTTGTGGTAAGGATTAGTTGGTGATGATTTATGGTAGCCGAAGTAATTTAGGTGAGTTAGGCATAGTTTGCTATAGTTACTAGCATTTTTTTGTAATTTAAAAGTGATTGGGTTTAGTTTGTTGTGGTAAGGGTTAGTTGGTGATGATTTAGAGTAGCCGAAGTAATTTAGGTGAGTCTGGCAGAGTTTGTTATGATTTGTACACCTTTTTTTGTAATTTTAAGATGATATGGTTTGGTTTGTTGTGGTAAGGGATAGTTGAGGGTGATTTACGGTAGCCGAAGTAATTTAAGTGATTCTGGTATAGTTTGTTATGATTTTTAGCATTTTTTTGTAATTTTAAAGTGATTGGGCTTAGTTTGTTGCTGTAAAGTGTAGTTGGGGGTGATTTTTGATAGCCGAAGTAATTTAGGTGAGTTTGGCATAGTTTGCTATGGTTAGTAGCATTTTTTTTGTAATTTAAAAGTGATTGGGTTTAGTTTGTTGTGGTAAGGGTTAGTTGGTGATGATTTATGGTAGCCGAAGTAATTTAGGTGAGTTTGGCATAGTTTGCTATGGTTACTAGCAATTTTTTGTAATTTAAAAGTGATTGGGTTTAGTTTGTTGTGGTAAGGATTAGTTGGTGATGATTTAGAGTAGCCGAAGTAATTTAGGTGAGTCTGGCATAGTTTGTTATGATTTGTACACCTTTTTTTGTAATTTTAAGATGATATGGTTTGGTTTGTTGTGGTAAGGGATAGTTGGGGGTGATTTACGGTAGCCGAAGTAATTTAGGTGATTTTGGTATAATTTGTTATAATTTTTAGCATTTTTTTGTAATTTTAAAGTGATTGGGCTTAGTTTCTTGCTGTAAAGTGTAGTTGGGGGTGATTTTTCATAGCCGAAGTAATTTAGGTGAGTTTGGCATAGTTTGCTATGATTAGTAGCATTTTTTTGTAATTTAAAAGTGATTGGGTTTAGTTTGTTGTGGTAAGGGTTAGTTGGTGATGATTTATGGTTGCCGAAGTAATTTAGGTGAGTTTGGCATAGTTTGCTATGGTTACTAGCATTTTTTTGTAATTTAAAAGTGATTGGGTTTAGTTTGTTGTGGTAAGGATTAGTTGGTGATGATTTAGAGTAGCCGAAGTAATTTAGGTGAGTCTGGCATAGTTTGTTATGATTTGTACACTTTTTTTTTGTAATTTTAAGATGATATGGTTTGGTTTGTTGTGGTAAGGGATAGTTGGGGGTGATTTACGGTAGCCCAAGTAATTTAGGTGCTTCTGGTATAGTTTGTTATGATTTGTAGCATTTTTTTGTAATTTTAAAGTGATTGGGCTTAGTTTGTTGCTGTAAAGTGTAGTTGGGGGTGATTTTTGATAGCCGAAGTAATTTAGGTGAGTTTGGCATAGTTTGCTATAGTTACTAGCATTTTTTTGTAATTTAAAAGTGATTGGGTTTAGTTTGTTGTGGTAAGGGTTAGTTGGTGATGATTTAGAGTAGCCGAAGTAATTTAGGTGAGTCTGGCAGAGTTTGTTATGATTTGTACACCTTTTTTTGTAATTTTAAGATGATATGGTTTGGTTTGTTGTGGTAAGGGATAGTTGAGGGTGATTTACGGTAGCCGAAGTAATTTAAGTGATTCTGGTATAGTTTGTTATGATTTTTAGCATTTTTTTGTAATTTTAAAGTGATTGGGCTTAGTTTGTTGCTGTAAAGTGTAGTTGGGGGTGATTTTTGATAGCCGAAGTAATTTAGGTGAGTTTGGCATAGTTTGCTATGGTTAGTAGCATTTTTTTTGTAATTTAAAAGTGATTGGGTTTAGTTTGTTGTGGTAAGGGTTAGTTGGTGATGATTTATGGTAGCCGAAGTAATTTAGGTGAGTTTGGCATAGTTTGCTATGGTTACTAGCAATTTTTTGTAATTTAAAAGTGATTGGGTTTAGTTTGTTGTGGTAAGGATTAGTTGGTGATGATTTAGAGTAGCCGAAGTAATTTAGGTGAGTCTGGCATAGTTTGTTATGATTTGTACACCTTTTTTTGTAATTTTAGATGATATGGTTTGGTTTGTTGTGGTAAGGGATAGTTGGGGGTGATTTACGGTAGCCGAAGTAATTTAGGTGATTTTGGTATAATTTGTTATAATTTTTAGCATTTTTTTGTACTTTTAAAGTGATTGGGCTTAGTTTCTTGCTGTAAAGTGTAGTTGGGGGTGATTTTTCATAGCCGAAGTAATTTAGGTGAGTTTGGCATAGTTTGCTATGATTAGTAGCATTTTTTTGTAATTTAAAAGTGATTGGGTTTAGTTTGTTGTGGTAAGGGTTAGTTGGTGATGATTTATGGTAGCCGAAGTAATTTAGGTGAGTTTGGCATAGTTTGCTATGGTTACTAGCATTTTTTTGTAATTTAAAAGTGATTGGGTTTAGTTTGTTGTGGTAAGGATTAGTTGGTGATGATTTAGAGTAGCCGAAGTAATTTAGGTGAGTCTGGCATAGTTTGTTATGATTTGTACACTTTTTTTTTGTAATTTTATGATGATATGGTTTGGTTTGTTGTGGTAAGGGATAGTTGGGGGTGATTTACGGTAGCCGAAGTAATTTAGGTGATTCTGGTATAGTTTGTTATGATTTGTAGCATTTTTTTGTAATTTTAAAGTGATTGGGCTTAGTTTGTTGCTGTAAAGTGTAGTTGGGGGTGATTTTTGATAGCCGAAGTAATTTAGGTGAGTTTGGCATAGTTTGCTATGGTTAGTAGCATTTTTTTGTTATTTAAAACTGATTGGGTTTAGTTTGTTGTGGTAAGGGTTAGTTGGTGATGATTTATGGTAGCCGAAGTAATTTAGGTGAGTTTGGCATAGTTTGCTATGGTTACTAGGGAATTTTCGTAATTTAAAAGTGATTGGGTTTAGTTTGTTGTGGTAAGGGTTAGTTGGTGATGATTTAGAGTAGCCGAAGTAATTTAGGTGAGTCTGGCATAGATTGTTATGATTTGTACACCTTTTTTTGTAATTTTAAGATGATATGGTTTGGTTTGATGTGGTAAGGGATAGTTGGGGGTGATTTAGAGTAGCCGAAGTAATTTAGGTGATTCTGGTATAGTTTATTATGATTTTTAGCATTTTTATGCAATTTTAAAGTGATTGGGCTTAGTTTGTGTCTGTAAAGTGTAGTGGGGGGTGATTTGTGATAGCCGAAGTAATTTAGGTGAGTTTGGCATAGTTTGCTATGGTTATTAGCATTTTTTTGTAATTTAAAAGTGATTGGGTATAGTTTGTTGTGGTAAGGGTTAGTTGGTGATGATTTATGGTAGCCGAAGTAATTTAGGTGAGTTTGGCATAGTTTGCTATGGTTACTAGCATTTTTTTGTAATTTAAAAGTGATTGGGTTTAGTTTGTTGTGGTAAGGGTTAGTTGGTGATGATTTAGAGTAGCCGAAGTAATTTAGGTGAGTCTGGCATAGTTTGTTATGATTTGTACACCTTTTTTTGTAATTTTAAGATGATATGGTTTGGTTTGTTGTGGTAAGGGATAGTTGGAAATGATTTACGGTAGCCGAAGTAATTTAGGTCATTCTGGTATAGTTTGTTATGATTTTTAGCATTTTTTTGTAATTTTAAAGTGATTGGGCTTAGTTTGTTGCTGTAAAGTGTAGTTGGGGGTGATTTTTGATAGCCGAAGTAATTTAGGTGAGTTTGGCATAGTTTGCTGTGGTTAGTAGCATTTTTTTGTTATTTAAAAGTGATTGAGTTTAGTTTGTTGTGGTAAGGGTTAGTTGGTGATGATTTATGGTAGCCGAAGTAATTTAGGTGAGTTTGGCATAGTTTGCTATGGTTACTAGCATTTTTTTGTAATTTAAAATTGATTGGGTTTAGTTTGTTGTGGTAAGGGTTAGCTGGTGATGATTTAGAGTAGCCGAAGTAATTTAGGTGAGTCTGGCAAAGTTTGTTATGATTTGTACACCTTTTTTTGTAATTTTAAGATGATATGGTTTGGTTCGTTGTGGTATAGGATAGTTGGGGGTGATTTACGGTAGCCGAAGTAATTTAGGTGATTCTGGTATAGTTTGTTATGATTTTTAGCATTTTTTTGTAATTTTAAAGTGATTGGGCTTAGTTTGTTGCTGTAAAGTGTAGTTGGGGGTGATTTTTGATAGCCGAAGTAATTTAGGTGAGTTTGGCATAGTTTGCTATGGGTTGTAGCATTTTTTTGTAATTTAAAAGTGATTGGGTTTAGTTTGTTGTGGTAAGGATTAGTTGGTGATGATTTATGGTAGCCGAAGTAATTTAGGTGAGTTAGGCATAGTTTGCTATAGTTACTAGCATTTTTTTGTAATTTAAAAGTGATTGGGTTTAGTTTGTTGTGGTAAGGGTTAGTTGGTGATGATTTAGAGTAGCCGAAGTAATTTAGGTGAGTCTGGCAGAGTTTGTTATGATTTGTACACCTTTTTTTGTAATTTTAAGATGATATGGTTTGGTTTGTTGTGGTAAGGGATAGTTGAGGGTGATTTAGGGTAGCCGAAGTAATTTAAGTGATTCTGGTATAGTTTGTTATGATTTTTAGCATTTTTTTGTAATTTTAAAGTGATTGGGCTTAGTTTGTTGCTGTAAAGTGTAGTTGGGGGTGATTTTTGATAGCCGAAGTAATTTAGGTGAGTTTGGCATAGTTTGCTATGGTTAGTAGCATTTTTTTTGTAATTTAAGAGTGATTGGGTTTAGTTTGTTGTG
This sequence comes from Eledona agricola, assembly GCA_964023215.1. NCBI lineage: Eukaryota > Metazoa > Arthropoda > Insecta > Coleoptera > Tenebrionidae > Eledona > Eledona agricola. Next base: position 1,167,674 of record CAXIEJ010000203.1, on the reverse strand, counting down.
GTAAGGGTTAGTTGGTGATGATTTATGGTAGCCGAAGTAATTTAGGTGAGTTTGGCATAGTTTGCTATGGTTACTAGCAATTTTTTGTAATTTAAAAGTGATTGGGTTTAGTTTGTTGTGGTAAGGGTTAGTTGGTGATGATTTAGAGTAGCCGAAGTAATTTAGGTGAGTCTGGCATAGTTTGTTATGATTTGTACACCTTTTTTTGTAATTTTAAGATGATATGGTTTGGTTTGTTGTGGTAAGGGATAGTTGGGGGTGATTTACGGTAGCCGAAGTAATTTAGGTGATTCTGGTATAGTTTGTTATGATTTTTAGCATTTTTTTGTAATTTTAAAGTGATTGGGCTTAGTTTGTTGCTGTAAAGTGTAGTTGGGGGTGATTTTTGATAGCCGAAGTAATTTAGGTGAGTTTGGCATAGTTTGCTAGGGTTAGTAGCATTTTTTTGTAATTTAAAAGTGATTGGGTTTAGTTTGTTGTGGTAAGGGTTAGTTGGTGATGATTTATGGTAGCCGAAGTAATTTAGGTGAGTTTGGCATAGTTTGCTATGGTTACTAGCATTTTTTTGTAATTTAAAAGTGATTGGGTTTAGTTTGTTATGGTAAGGGTTAGTTGGTGATGATTTTGAGTAGCCGAAGTAATTTAGGTGATTCTGGCATAGTTTGTTATGATTTGTACACCTTTTTTTGTAATTTTAAGATGATATGGTTTGGTTTGTTGTGGTAAGGGATAGTTGGGGGTGATTTACGGTAGCCGAAGTAATTTAGGTGATTCTGGTATAGTTTGTTATGATTTTTAGCATTTTTTTGTAATTTTAAAGTGATTGGGCTTAGTTTGTTGCTGTAAAGTGTAGTTGGGGGTGATTTTTGATAGCCGAAGTAATTTAGGTGTGTTTGGCATAGTTTGCTACGGTTAGTAGCATTTTTTTGTAATTTAAAAGTGATTGGGTTTAGTTTGTTGTGGTAAAGGTTAGTTGGTGATGATTTATGGTAGCCGAAGTAATTTAGGTGAGTTTGGCATAGTTTGCTATGGTTACTAGCATTTTTTTGTAATTTAAAAGTGATTGGGTTTAGTTTGTTGTGGTAAGGGTTAGTTAGTGATGATTTAGAGTAGCCGAAGTAATTTAGGTGAGTCTGGCATAATTTGTTATGATTTTTACACCTTTTTTTGTAATTTTAAGATGATATGGTTTGGTTTGTTGTGGTAAGGGATAGTTGGGGGTGATTTACGGTAGCCGAAGTAATTTAAGTGATTCTGGTATAGTTTGTTATGATTTTTAGCATTTTTTTGTAATTTTAAAGTGATTGGGCTTAGTTTGTTGCTGTAAAGTGTAGTTGGGTGTGATTTTTGATAGCCGAAGTAATTTAGGTGAGTTTGGCATAGTTTGCTATGGTTAGTAGCATTTTTTTTGTAATTTAAAAGTGATTGGGTTTAGTTTGTTGTGGTAAGGGTTAGTTGGTGATGATTTATGGTAGCCGAAGTAATTTAGGAGAGTTTGGCATAGTTTGCTATGGTTACTAGCAATTTTTTGTAATTTAAAAGTGATTGGGTTTAGTTTGTTGTGGCAAGGGTTAGTTGGTGATGATTTAGAGTAGCCGAAGTAATTTAGGTGAGTCTGGCATAGTTTGTTATGATTTGTACATCTTTTTTTGTAATTTTAAGATGATATGGTTTGGTTTGTTGTGGTAAGGGATAGTTGGGGGTGATTTACGGTAGCCGAAGTAATTTAGGTGATTCTGGTATAGTTTGTTATGATTTTTAGCATTTTTTTGTAATTTTAAAGTGATTGGGCTTAGTTTGTTGCTGTAAAGTGTAGTTGGGGGTGATTTTTGATAGCCGAAGTAATTTAGGTGAGTTTGGCATAGTTTGCTATGGTTAGTAGCATTTTTTTGTAATTTAAAAGTGATTGGGTTTAGTTTGTTGTGGTAAGGGTTAGTTGGTGATGATTTATGGTAGCCGAAGTAATTTAGGTGAGTTTGGCATACTTTGCCATGGTTACCAGCATTTTTTTGTAATTTAAAAATGATTGGGTTTAGTTTGTTGTGGTAAGGGTTAGTTGGTGGTGATTTAGAGTAGCCGATGTAATTTAGGTGATTCTGGCATAGTTTGTTAAGATTTGTATACCTTTTTTTGTTATTTTAAGATGATATGGTTTGGTTTGTTGTGGTAAGGGACAGTTGGGGGTGATTTACGGTAGCCGAAGTAATTTAGGTGATTCTGGTATAGTTTGTTATGATTTTTAGCATTTTTTTTGTAATTTTAAAGTGATTGGGCTTAGTTTGTTGCTGTAATGTGTAGTTGGGGGTGATTTTTGATAGCCGAAGTAATTTAGGTGAGTTTGGCATAGTTTGCTATGGTTAGTAGCATTTTTTTGTAATTTAAAGCTGATTTGGTTTGGTTTGTTGTGGTAAGGGTTAGCTGGTGATGATTTATGGTAGCGGAAGTAATTTAGGTAAGTTTGGCATAGTTACTAGCATTTTTTTGTAATTTAAAAGTGATTGGGTTTAGTTTGTTGTGGTAAGGGTTAGCTGGTGATGATTTAGAGTAGCCAAAGTAATTTAGGTGAGTCTGGCATAGTTTGTTATGATTTGTACAATTTTTTTTGTAATTTTAAGATGATATGGTTTGGTTTGTTGTGGTAAGGGATAGTTGGGGGTGATTTACGGTAGCCGAAGTAATTTAGGTGAGTTTGGCATAGTTTGCTATTGTTACTAGCATTTTTTTGTAATTTAAAAGTGATTGGGTTTAGTTTGTTGTGGTAAGGGTTAGTTGGTGATGATTTAGAGTAGCCGAAGTAATTTAGGTGAGTCTGGCATAGTTTGTTATGATTTGTACACCTTTTTTTGTAATTTTAAAATGATATGGTTTGGTTTGTTCTGGTAAGGGATAGTTGGGGGTGATTTACAGTAGCCGAAGTAATTTAGGTGATTCTGTTATAGTTTATTATGATTTTTAGCATTTTTATGCAATTTTAAAGTGATTGGGCTTAGTTTGTTGCTGTAAAGTGTAGTGGGGATTGAGTTTTGATAGCCGAAGTAATTTAGGTGAGTTTGGCATAGTTTGCTATGGTTATTAGCATTTTTTTCTAATTTAAAAGTGATTGGGTATAGTTTGTTGTGGTAAGGGTTAGTTGGTGATGATTTAGAGTAGCCGAAGTAATTTAGGTGAGTCTGGCATAGTTTGTTATGATTTGTACACCTTTTTTTGTAATTTTAAGATGATATGGTTTGGTTTGTTGTGGTAAGGGATAGTTGGGGGTGATTTACGGTAGCCGAAGTAATTTAGGTGATTCTGGTATAGTTTGTAATGATTTTTAGCATTTTTTTGTAATTTTAAAGTGATTGGGCTTAGTTTGTTGCTGTAAAGTGTAGTTGGGGGTGATTTTTGATAGCCGAAGTAATTTAGGTGAGTTTGGCATAGTTTGCTAGGGTTAGTAGCATTTTTTTGTAATTTAAAAGTGATTGGGTTTAGTTTGTTGTGTTAAGGGTTAGTTGGTGATGATTTATGGTAGCCGAAGTAATTTAGGTGAGTTTGGCATAGTTTGCTATGGTTACTAGCATTTTTTTCTAATTTAAAATTGATTGGGTTAAGTTTGTTGTGGTAAGGGTTAGTTGGTGATGATTTAGAGTAGCCGAAGTAATTTAGGTGATTCTGGCATAGTTTGTTATGATTTGTACACCTTTTATTGTAATTTTAAGATGATATGGTTTGGTTTGTTGTGGAAAGGGATAGTTGGGGGTGATTTACGGTAGCCGAAGTAATTTAGGTGATTCTGGTATAGTTTGTTATGATTTTTAGCATTTTTGTGTAATTTTAAAGTGATTGGGCTTAGTTTGTTGCTGTAAAGTGTAGTTGGGGGTGATTTTTGATAGCCGAAGTAATTTAGGTGTGTTTAGCATAGTTTGCTATGGTTAGTAGCATTTTTTTGTAATTTAAAAGTGATTGGGTTTAGTTTGTTGTGGTAAAGATTAGTTGGTGATGATTTATGGTAGCCGAAGTAATTTAGGTGAGTTTGGCATAGTTTGCTATGGTTACTAGCATTTTTTTGTAATTTAAAAGTGATTGGGTTTAGTTTGTTGTGGTAAGGGTTAGTTAGTGATGATTTAGAGTAGCCGAAGTAATTTAGGTGAGTCTGGCATAGTTTGTTATGATTTGTACACCTTTTTTTGTAATTTTAAGATGATATGGTTTGGTTTGTTGTGGTAAAGGATAGTTGGGGGTGATTTACGGTAGCCGAAGTAATTAGGTGATTCTGGAATAGTTTGTTATGATTTTTAGCATTTTTTTGTAATTTTAATGTGATTGGGCTTTGTTTGTTGCTCTAAAGTGTAGTTGGTTATGATTTATGGTAGCCGAAGTAATTTAGGTAAGCTTTGCATAGTTTGCTATGGTTACTAGCATTTTTTTGTAATTTAAAAGTGATTGGGTTTAGTTTGTTTTGGTAAGGGTTAGTTGGTGATGATTTAGAGTAGCCGAAGTAATTTAGGTGAGTCTGGCATAGTTTGTTATGATTTGTACACCTTTTTTTGTAATTTTAAGATGATATGGTTTGGTTTGTTGTGGTAAGGGATAGTTGGGGGTGATTTACGGTAGCCGAAGTAATTTAGGTGATTCTGGTATAGTTTGTTATGATTTTTAGCATTTTTTTGTAATTTTAAAGTGATTGGGCTTAGTTTGTTGCTGTATAGTGTAGTTGGGGGTGATTTTTGATAGCCGAAGTAATTTAGGTGAGTTTGGCATAGTTTGCTATGGTTAGTAGCATTTTTTTGTAATTTAAAAGTGATTGGGTTTGGTTTGTTGTGGTAAGGGTTAGTTGGTGATGATTTATGGTAGCGGAAGTAATTTAGGTAAGTTTGGCATAGTTACTAGCATTTTTTTGTAATTTAAAAGTGATTGGGTTTAGTTTGTTGTGGTAAGGGTTAGCTGGTGATGATTTAGAGTAGCCAAAGTAATTTAGGTGATTCTGGCATAGTTTGTTATGATTTGTACATTTTTTTTTGTAATTTTAAGATGATATGGTTTGGTTTGTTGTGGTAAGGGATAGTTGGGGGTGATTTACGGTAGCCGAATTAATTTAGGTGAGTTTGGCATAGTTTGCTATGGTTACTAGCATTTTTTTGTAATTTAAAAGTGATTGGGTTTAGTTTGTTGTGGTAAGGGTTAGTTGGTGATGATTTAGAGTAGCCGAAGTAATTTAGGTGAGTCTGGCATAGTTTGTTATGATTTGTACACCTTTTTTTGTAATTTTAAGATGATATGGTTTGGTTTGTTGTGGTAAGGGATAGTTGGGGGTGATTTACGGTAGCCGAAGTAATTTAGGTGATTCTGGTATAGTTTGTTATGATTTTTAGCATTTTTTTGTAATTTTAAAGTGATTGGGCTTAGTTTGTTGCTGTAAAGTGTAGTTGGGGGTGATTTTTGATAGCCGAAGTAATTTAGGTGAGTTTGGCATAGTTTGCTATGGTTAGTAGCATTTTTTTTGTAATTTAAAAGTGATTGGGTTTAGTTTGTTGTGGTAAGGGTTAGTTGGTGATGATTTATGGTAGCCGAAGTAATTTAGGAGAGTTTGGCATAGTTTGCTATGGTTACTAGCAATTTTTTGTAATTTAAAAGTGATTGGGTTTAGTTTGTTGTGGTAAGGGTTAGTTGGTGATGATTTAGAGTAGCCGAAGTAATTTAGGTGAGTCTGGCATAGTTTGTTATGATTTGTACATCTTTTTTTGTAATTTTAAGATGATATGGTTTGGTTTGTTGTGGTAAGGGATATTTGGGGGTGATTTACGGTAGCCGAAGTAATTTAGGTGATTCTGGTATAGTTTGTTATGATTTGTAGCATTTTTTTGTAATTTTAAAGTGATTGGGCTTAGTTTGTTGCTGTAAAGTGTAGTTGGGGGTGATTTTTGATAGCCGAAGTAATTTAGGTGAGTTTGGCATAGTTTGCTATGGTTAGTAGCATTTTTTTGTTATTTAAAAGTGATTGGGTTTAGTTTGTTGTGGTAAGGGTTAGTTGGTGATGATTTATGGTAGCCGAAGTAATTTAGGTGAGTTTGGCATAGTTTGGTATGGTTACTAGCATTTTTTTGTAATTTAAAAGTGATTGGGTTTAGTTTGTTGTGGTAAGGGTTAGTTGGTGATGATTTAGAGTAGCCGAAGTAATTTAGGTGAGTCTGGCATAGTTTGTTATGATTTGTACACCTTTTTTTGTAATTTTAAGATGATATGGTTTGGTTTGTTCTGGTAAGGGATAGTTGGGGGTGATTTACAGTAGCCGAAGTAATGTAGGTGATTCTGGTATAGTTTGTTATGATTTTTAGCATTTTTTTGTAATTTTAAAGTGATTGGGCTTAGTTTGTTGCTGTAAAGTGTAGTTGGGGGTGATTTTTGATAGCCGAAGTAATTTAGGTGTGTTTGGCATAGTTTGCTACGGTTAGTAGCATTTTTTTGTAATTTAAAAGTGATTGGGTTTAGTTTGTTGTGGTAAAGGTTAGTTGGTGATGATTTATGGTAGCCGAAGTAATTTAGGTGAGTTTGGCATAGTTTGCTATGGTTACTAGCATTTTTTTGTAATTTAAAAGTGATTGGGTTTAGTTTGTTGTGGTAAGGGTTAGTTAGTGATGATTTAGAGTAGCCGAAGTAATTTAGGTGAGTCTGGCATAATTTGTTATGATTTTTACACCTTTTTTTGTAATTTTAAGATGATATGGTTTGGTTTGTTGTGGTAAGGGATAGTTGGGGGTGATTTACGGTAGCCGAAGTAATTTAAGTGATTCTGGTATAGTTTGTTATGATTTTTAGCATTTTTTTGTAATTTTAAAGTGATTGGGCTTAGTTTGTTGCTGTAAAGTGTAGTTGGGTGTGATTTTTGATAGCCGAAGTAATTTAGGTGAGTTTGGCATAGTTTGCTATGGTTAGTAGCATTTTTTTTGTAATTTAAAAGTGATTGGGTTTAGTTTGTTGTGGTAAGGGTTAGTTGGTGATGATTTATGGTAGCCGAAGTAATTTAGGAGAGTTTGGCATAGTTTGCTATGGTTACTAGCAATTTTTTGTAATTTAAAAGTGATTGGGTTTAGTTTGTTGTGGCAAGGGTTAGTTGGTGATGATTTAGAGTAGCCGAAGTAATTTAGGTGAGTCTGGCATAGTTTGTTATGATTTGTACATCTTTTTTTGTAATTTTAAGATGATATGGTTTGGTTTGTTGTGGTAAGGGATAGTTGGGGGTGATTTACGGTAGCCGAAGTAATTTAGGTGATTCTGGTATAGTTTGTTATGATTTTTAGCATTTTTTTGTAATTTTAAAGTGATTGGGCTTAGTTTGTTGCTGTAAAGTGTAGTTGGGGGTGATTTTTGATAGCCGAAGTAATTTAGGTGAGTTTGGCATAGTTTGCTATGGTTAGTAGCATTTTTTTGTAATTTAAAAGTGATTGGGTTTAGTTTGTTGTGGTAAGGGTTAGTTGGTGATGATTTATGGTAGCCGAAGTAATTTAGGTGAGTTTGGCATACTTTGCCATGGTTACCAGCATTTTTTTGTAATTTAAAAATGATTGGGTTTAGTTTGTTGTGGTAAGGGTTAGTTGGTGGTGATTTAGAGTAGCCGATGTAATTTAGGTGATTCTGGCATAGTTTGTTAAGATTTGTATACCTTTTTTTGTTATTTTAAGATGATATGGTTTGGTTTGTTGTGGTAAGGGACAGTTGGGGGTGATTTACGGTAGCCGAAGTAATTTAGGTGATTCTGGTATAGTTTGTTATGATTTTTAGCATTTTTTTTGTAATTTTAAAGTGATTGGGCTTAGTTTGTTGCTGTAATGTGTAGTTGGGGGTGATTTTTGATAGCCGAAGTAATTTAGGTGAGTTTGGCATAGTTTGCTATGGTTAGTAGCATTTTTTTGTAATTTAAAGCTGATTTGGTTTGGTTTGTTGTGGTAAGGGTTAGCTGGTGATGATTTATGGTAGCGGAAGTAATTTAGGTAAGTTTGGCATAGTTACTAGCATTTTTTTGTAATTTAAAAGTGATTGGGTTTAGTTTGTTGTGGTAAGGGTTAGCTGGTGATGATTTAGAGTAGCCAAAGTAATTTAGGTGAGTCTGGCATAGTTTGTTATGATTTGTACAATTTTTTTTGTAATTTTAAGATGATATGGTTTGGTTTGTTGTGGTAAGGGATAGTTGGGGGTGATTTACGGTAGCCGAAGTAATTTAGGTGAGTTTGGCATAGTTTGCTATTGTTACTAGCATTTTTTTGTAATTTAAAAGTGATTGGGTTTAGTTTGTTGTGGTAAGGGTTAGTTGGTGATGATTTAGAGTAGCCGAAGTAATTTAGGTGAGTCTGGCATAGTTTGTTATGATTTGTACACCTTTTTTTGTAATTTTAAAATGATATGGTTTGGTTTGTTCTGGTAAGGGATAGTTGGGGGTGATTTACAGTAGCCGAAGTAATTTAGGTGATTCTGTTATAGTTTATTATGATTTTTAGCATTTTTATGCAATTTTAAAGTGATTGGGCTTAGTTTGTTGCTGTAAAGTGTAGTGGGGATTGAGTTTTGATAGCCGAAGTAATTTAGGTGAGTTTGGCATAGTTTGCTATGGTTATTAGCATTTTTTTCTAATTTAAAAGTGATTGGGTATAGTTTGTTGTGGTAAGGGTTAGTTGGTGATGATTTAGAGTAGCCGAAGTAATTTAGGTGAGTCTGGCATAGTTTGTTATGATTTGTACACCTTTTTTTGTAATTTTAAGATGATATGGTTTGGTTTGTTGTGGTAAGGGATAGTTGGGGGTGATTTACGGTAGCCGAAGTAATTTAGGTGATTCTGGTATAGTTTGTAATGATTTTTAGCATTTTTTTGTAATTTTAAAGTGATTGGGCTTAGTTTGTTGCTGTAAAGTGTAGTTGGGGGTGATTTTTGATAGCCGAAGTAATTTAGGTGAGTTTGGCATAGTTTGCTAGGGTTAGTAGCATTTTTTTGTAATTTAAAAGTGATTGGGTTTAGTTTGTTGTGTTAAGGGTTAGTTGGTGATGATTTATGGTAGCCGAAGTAATTTAGGTGAGTTTGGCATAGTTTGCTATGGTTACTAGCATTTTTTTCTAATTTAAAATTGATTGGGTTAAGTTTGTTGTGGTAAGGGTTAGTTGGTGATGATTTAGAGTAGCCGAAGTAATTTAGGTGATTCTGGCATAGTTTGTTATGATTTGTACACCTTTTATTGTAATTTTAAGATGATATGGTTTGGTTTGTTGTGGAAAGGGATAGTTGGGGGTGATTTACGGTAGCCGAAGTAATTTAGGTGATTCTGGTATAGTTTGTTATGATTTTTAGCATTTTTGTGTAATTTTAAAGTGATTGGGCTTAGTTTGTTGCTGTAAAGTGTAGTTGGGGGTGATTTTTGATAGCCGAAGTAATTTAGGTGTGTTTAGCATAGTTTGCTATGGTTAGTAGCATTTTTTTGTAATTTAAAAGTGATTGGGTTTAGTTTGTTGTGGTAAAGATTAGTTGGTGATGATTTATGGTAGCCGAAGTAATTTAGGTGAGTTTGGCATAGTTTGCTATGGTTACTAGCATTTTTTTGTAATTTAAAAGTGATTGGGTTTAGTTTGTTGTGGTAAGGGTTAGTTAGTGATGATTTAGAGTAGCCGAAGTAATTTAGGTGAGTCTGGCATAGTTTGTTATGATTTGTACACCTTTTTTTGTAATTTTAAGATGATATGGTTTGGTTTGTTGTGGTAAAGGATAGTTGGGGGTGATTTACGGTAGCCGAAGTAATTAGGTGATTCTGGAATAGTTTGTTATGATTTTTAGCATTTTTTTGTAATTTTAATGTGATTGGGCTTTGTTTGTTGCTCTAAAGTGTAGTTGGTTATGATTTATGGTAGCCGAAGTAATTTAGGTAAGCTTTGCATAGTTTGCTATGGTTACTAGCATTTTTTTGTAATTTAAAAGTGATTGGGTTTAGTTTGTTTTGGTAAGGGTTAGTTGGTGATGATTTAGAGTAGCCGAAGTAATTTAGGTGAGTCTGGCATAGTTTGTTATGATTTGTACACCTTTTTTTGTAATTTTAAGATGATATGGTTTGGTTTGTTGTGGTAAGGGATAGTTGGGGGTGATTTACGGTAGCCGAAGTAATTTAGGTGATTCTGGTATAGTTTGTTATGATTTTTAGCATTTTTTTGTAATTTTAAAGTGATTGGGCTTAGTTTGTTGCTGTATAGTGTAGTTGGGGGTGATTTTTGATAGCCGAAGTAATTTAGGTGAGTTTGGCATAGTTTGCTATGGTTAGTAGCATTTTTTTGTAATTTAAAAGTGATTGGGTTTGGTTTGTTGTGGTAAGGGTTAGTTGGTGATGATTTATGGTAGCGGAAGTAATTTAGGTAAGTTTGGCATAGTTACTAGCATTTTTTTGTAATTTAAAAGTGATTGGGTTTAGTTTGTTGTGGTAAGGGTTAGCTGGTGATGATTTAGAGTAGCCAAAGTAATTTAGGTGATTCTGGCATAGTTTGTTATGATTTGTACATTTTTTTTTGTAATTTTAAGATGATATGGTTTGGTTTGTTGTGGTAAGGGATAGTTGGGGGTGATTTACGGTAGCCGAATTAATTTAGGTGAGTTTGGCATAGTTTGCTATGGTTACTAGCATTTTTTTGTAATTTAAAAGTGATTGGGTTTAGTTTGTTGTGGTAAGGGTTAGTTGGTGATGATTTAGAGTAGCCGAAGTAATTTAGGTGAGTCTGGCATAGTTTGTTATGATTTGTACACCTTTTTTTGTAATTTTAAGATGATATGGTTTGGTTTGTTGTGGTAAGGGATAGTTGGGGGTGATTTACGGTAGCCGAAGTAATTTAGGTGATTCTGGTATAGTTTGTTATGATTTTTAGCATTTTTTTGTAATTTTAAAGTGATTGGGCTTAGTTTGTTGCTGTAAAGTGTAGTTGGGGGTGATTTTTGATAGCCGAAGTAATTTAGGTGAGTTTGGCATAGTTTGCTATGGTTAGTAGCATTTTTTTTGTAATTTAAAAGTGATTGGGTTTAGTTTGTTGTGGTAAGGGTTAGTTGGTGATGATTTATGGTAGCCGAAGTAATTTAGGAGAGTTTGGCATAGTTTGCTATGGTTACTAGCAATTTTTTGTAATTTAAAAGTGATTGGGTTTAGTTTGTTGTGGTAAGGGTTAGTTGGTGATGATTTAGAGTAGCCGAAGTAATTTAGGTGAGTCTGGCATAGTTTGTTATGATTTGTACATCTTTTTTTGTAATTTTAAGATGATATGGTTTGGTTTGTTGTGGTAAGGGATATTTGGGGGTGATTTACGGTAGCCGAAGTAATTTAGGTGATTCTGGTATAGTTTGTTATGATTTGTAGCATTTTTTTGTAATTTTAAAGTGATTGGGCTTAGTTTGTTGCTGTAAAGTGTAGTTGGGGGTGATTTTTGATAGCCGAAGTAATTTAGGTGAGTTTGGCATAGTTTGCTATGGTTAGTAGCATTTTTTTGTTATTTAAAAGTGATTGGGTTTAGTTTGTTGTGGTAAGGGTTAGTTGGTGATGATTTATGGTAGCCGAAGTAATTTAGGTGAGTTTGGCATAGTTTGGTATGGTTACTAGCATTTTTTTGTAATTTAAAAGTGATTGGGTTTAGTTTGTTGTGGTAAGGGTTAGTTGGTGATGATTTAGAGTAGCCGAAGTAATTTAGGTGAGTCTGGCATAGTTTGTTATGATTTGTACACCTTTTTTTGTAATTTTAAGATGATATGGTTTGGTTTGTTCTGGTAAGGGATAGTTGGGGGTGATTTACAGTAGCCGAAGTAATGTAGGTGATTCTGGTATAGTTTATTATGATTTTTAGCATTTTTATGCAATTTTAAAGTGATTGGGCTTAGTTTGTTGCTGTAAAGTGTAGTGGGGGGTGATTTTTGATAGCCGAAGTAATTTAGGTGAGTTTTGCATAGTTTGCTATGGTTATTAGCATTTTTTTGTAATTTAAAAGTGATTGGGTATAGTTTGTTGTGGTAAGGGTTAGTTGGTGATGATTTAGAGTAGCCGAAGTAATTTAGGTGAGTCTGGTATAGTTTGTTATGATTTGTACACCTTTTTTTGTAATTTTAAGATGATATGGTTTGGTTTGTTGTGGTAAGTGATAGTTGGGGGTGATTTACGGTAGCCGAAGTAATTTAGGTGATTCTGGTATAGTTTGTTATGATTTTTATCATTTTCTTGTAATTTTAAAGTGATTGGGCTTTGTTTGTTGCTGTAAAGTGTAGTTGGGGGTGATTTTTGATAGCCGAAGTAATTTAGGTGAGTTTGGCATAGTTTGCTAGGGTTAGTAGCATTTTTTTGTAATTTAAAAGTGATTGGGTTTAGTTTGTTGTGGTAAGGGTTAGTTGGTGATGATTTATGGTAGCCGAAGTAATTTAGGTGAGTTTGGCATAGTTTGCTATGGTTACTAGCATTTTTTTGTAATTTAAAAGTGATTGGGTTTAGTTTGTAGTGGTAAGGGTTAGTTGGTGATGATTTAGAGTAGCCGAAGTAATTTAGGTGATTCTGGCATAGTTTGTTATGATTTGTACACCTTTTTTTGTAATTTTAAGATGATATGGTTTGGTTTGTTGTGGTAAGGGATAGTTGGGGGTGATTTACGGTAGCCGAAGTAATTTAGGTGATTCTGGTATAGTTTGTTATGATTTTTAGAATTTTTTTGTAATTTTAAAGTGATTGGGCCTAGTTTGTTGCTGTAAAGTGTAGTTGGGGGTGATTTTTGATAGCCGAAGTAATTTAGGTGTGTTTGGCATAGTTTGCTACGGTTAGTAGCATTTTTTTGTAATTTAAAAGTGATTGGGTTTAGTTTGTTGTGGTAAAGGTTAGTTGGTGATGATTTATGGTAGCCGAAGTAATTTAGGTGAGTTTGGCATAGTTTGCTATGGTTACTAGCATTTTTTTGTAATTTAAAAGTGATTGGGTTTAGTTTGTTGTGGTAAGGGTTAGTTAGTGATGATTTAGAGTAGCCGAAGTAATTTAGGTGAGTCTTGCATAATTTGTTATGATTTGTACACCTTTTTTTGTAATTTTAAGATGATATGGTTTGGTTTGTTGTGGTAAGGGATAGTTGGGGGTGATTTACTGTAGCCGAAGTAATTTAAGTGATTCTGGTATAGTTTGTTATGATTTTTAGCATTTTTTTGTAATTTTAAAGTGATTGGGCTTAGTTTGTTGCTGTAAAGTGTAGTTGGGGGTGATTTTTGAAAGCCGAAGTAATTTAGGTGAGTTTGGCATAGTTTGCTATGGTTAGTAGCATTTTTTTTGTAATTTAAAAGTGATTGGGTTTAGTTTGTTGTGGTAAGGGTTAGTTGGTGATGATTTATGGTAGCCGAAGTAATTTAGGAGAGTTTGGCATAGTTTGCTATGGTTACTAGCAATTTTTTGTAATTTAAAAGTGATTGGGTTTAGTTTGTTGTGGTAAGGGTTAGTTGGTGATGATTTAGAGTAGCCGAAGTAATTTAGGTGAGCCTGGCATAGTTTGTTATGATTTGTACATCTTTTTTTGTAATTTTAAGATGATATGGTTTGGTTTGTTGTGGTAAGGGATAGTTGGGGGTGATTTACGGTAGCCGAAGTAATTTAGGTGATTCTGGTATAGTTTGTTTTGATTTTTAGCATTTTTTTGTAATTTAAAAGTGATTGGGTTTAGTTTGTTGTGGTAAGGGTTAGTTGGTGATGATTTAGAGTAGCCGAAGTAATTTAGGTGAGTCTGGCATAGTTTGTTATGATTTGTACACCTTTTTTTGTAATTCTAAAATGATATGGTTTGGTTTGTTCTGGTAAGGGATAGTTGGGGGTGATTTACAGTAGCCGAAGTAATTTAGGTGATTCTGGTATAATTTACTAGCTGAATGTACCCGGCGTTGCCCGGACGTAGATTAAATAAACGCAGTGTTGACAAAAGTGGTGTATTTGTGATGTAGACTAATCGACATTATAATACAATTAAACAGGAATGCTCTACTTTTCCAATCACAAAATAAACAAATTTGCTGAAATTAACCTGCATTGCCAGGACCGGGTACTTCAATATGATTTGGAAAATGACGATAATTTCGTTTCTGGGTGCAAGCTCCTTTTTTTTCACTCTTTTTCACTCTTCAAGAGAAGGAGAGTTGACAGAGAAGCTGAACTATTCCAAATTATTCCCATTTAGTTCTCTAACAACGTTAAAGAATGTCGTCGAAGAATGTTGAAATATATAAATAAATAATTTCACACCATAAAAACGATGTATTTGGTGTAGTTTCGGATGATAAGGTTTTTTTTGGGGATTGTTTTGAATGGTTATTGATGGTTGGCGGGGTTTAGCTTTGGCGGATTAAACGAAACTTTTGGTAATTTTAATGCGATTGGGTTTAGTTTGGCTTGGTAAGAAGTGGTTGGGGTGATATAGCGGAAGTCGAAGTAATTTATGCGAGTTTAGCGTAGTTTGCTTGTAATTCGTAATTTTTTTACATTTTAGGTTGATGTGGGGTAGTTTGGAATGGCAAGTGTATGATTTTTGAGAGTAGTTTGGAATGGTACATTATGTTTAGGGGTTTTTAACGTATTCAGGTAAAATATACAGAAAATTTGGTAATTTTAAAATGAACAATTATAGTGCGAACCTCTTGAGCTCTATTTTCGGTAATAAAATGCAATAGGAAAGATAGTAAAAAAGACTATTTCCATCACTTTTCAGAGGAATTATACGTGGTGGTATTTGTACCCCGCTTACTATTCCTCCATCTTAGTTATAAATAATGCAGAACAATAATGAACACAATGTACATAAAATAAATAGTGTAAATCGTGTATAAGCACACATTACTTATGATGTCAGTGAAATCCGGTAAAACTGCAAATTTCGGATTTTGGCCGGAGCAGGTTTGGTGAAGATCAAATACACCACAATCATTAAATGAACGTAAAAATTAGCGTACGGTATATAAGTGGAGTCCGGTACGACGATGGTAATTTTTCGAAAATCGATTGGGGAGATATTTACTTAACGTCAAGAACAAATCGGGAATATTATATTAAAAAAATTTATTTAATAGCGATAGAACTTCGAATACTGATGCGTCGCCTCGACCTTGGCGACGTTGAGTACCAGCGTTCCAGACGCTGAAGCAGCAATTTTAACAATTATATTAGGTGCACGTGCCTAGTGCGTATTAAAAAATTTTGGATTACCAAATAATACTCGCGCAGGTGTACTCGACTGGCCCGTCATAATTTGCACAAAATGAATTAACATACTAAAGTATATAAATATTTTGACGGGAATGTGGTGGGTGTAAAAATCTTATTCGGCCTCTCCGACAAACTAACTTTTGTTTACATTAACATGCATGCCTTCATGGACCTGTGACGAATTACAAACAAATATCTAAATTTCAAGTGTTCCATTTGATTTCGTTTCTGGATGCAAGCGGTTTTTTTCACTCTTGTCAGTCTGAACTTATTACATAGTGATATTATGACATCCAGGTGCCCTAAATTTATTTTGCCGCTGATTTCAAAAATTTTTCTGGAAGGAAAGTAGTCAGCAGTGGGGCTCGTCAGGGGTGGCAGGGTTGGCAGTGCCACTCCAAGTATAAATTTACTATCAAACACAAAATTAGTTCTGTAATTCAGTTGCAGAATTATGAATTTTTCAGATATTTTCACGAAAATTTAGCGCTTACACCGCCACTGGTATGAATGTCAGTGATATCTGGTACATACAACGGTGAAAATTTCGGGGCAAATTTGGTGAAAAACAAATACACCACTATCATTAACTAAACGTAAAAATTAGCGTACAAATATAAGTGGAGTCCGGTCCGATGCTTATAATTTTTCGAAAATTGATTGGGGGCAGATTTAGTAACGCGAGGATCAAATGTTAAATTAAAATACTTTATTTGATAGCGGTAGACCTTCGAACACTGTTGCGTCGCCTCAGCGAATTTGGCGACTTTGCGAACAGTTTCCGACGCTGGAGCAGCAATTTTCACAATTGTAGTTGTGTTAAAATTAAACACCGCGATCGAGTACTGCTCCACACGCTGAACCAGCAATTCTCGAATTCTAAGAAACGATAAGAAAGGCTTATCCAACGCTTGGTATGTGCGAATTTCTGCATAGACATTCAATCAAACTAAATCGAGCATCGCCTTTTCACGTTTCTGACCTTGCCCTTGACGTGGCAGGCTCCAGCTGCTTCAATAATGTAAAAATCTTATTCGGCCTCTCCAATAAACTCACATGTGTTTACATTAACACGCATTCCCTCATGGACTTGTGACGAATTACAAACAAATATTTCAACTTCAAGTGTTCCATCTAATTTCGTTTCTGGGTGCAAGCTCCTTTATTTTCACTCTAGTCAGTCTAAACTTATTACACAGAGTTATATTTTCAAATCCAGGCGCCCTAAAGAATTTTGTCGTTGTTTTCAAAAGTTCCAAAAGAAGGAGAGTTGACATAGAAGCTAAATTATTCCAAATTATTCCCATTTAGTTCTCTGACAACGTTAAAGACAATGTTGAAATATATAAATACAAAATTTTACACCATAAAAACGAAGTATTTAGGAATTATGTATAAAAAAAGTCGAAGTTATTCTTCGCTCTTGAGCTCTATTTCCGGTATTAAAAATGCAATAGGAAAGATAGTAAGAAAGACTATTTCCATCACTTTTCACGGGAATTATACGTGGTGGTATTTGTTCTCCGCTTACTATTAGATTTTCAAACTGCTCCATCTTATAAATAATGCAGAACAATAATGAACGCAATGTACGTAAAATAAATAGTGTAAATAAATCGTGTCTAAGCATACAATACTTAAGCGTATGATGTCAGTGAAAATTTCGGATTTCGGCCGGAGCAGGTTTGGTGAAGAACAAATACACCACTATCATTAACTGAACGGTAAAAATTAGCGTACGAAAATAAGTGAAGTCCGGTCCGACGCTGGAAATTTTTCGAAAATCGATTGGGGAGAGTTTTGGTTAACGGCAAGAACAAATCGGGAATATTATATTAAAATAATTTATTTAATAGCGATAGAACTTTGAATACCGATGCGTCGCCTCGACCTTGGCGACGTTGAGTACCAGCGTTCCAGACGCTGAAGCAGCAATTTTCACAATTATATGAGGTGCACGTGCCTAGTGCGTATAAAAACAATTTGGATAACAAAAGAGATTAATTTGTATGTACCAAATAATACTCGCACAGGTGTACTCGTATGGCCCGTCATAATTTTCACAAAATCAATTTAAGAAATTAACATTCTAAAGTAAATAAATATTTTGACAGGAATGTTAAAAATCTTATTCGGTCTCTCCGACAAACTAACACTTGTTTACATTAACATGCATTCCTTCATGGACCTGTGACGAATTACAAACAAATATCGAAATTTCAAGTGTTCCATGTCAGTCTGAACTTATTACACAGTGATATTTTCACATTCAGGCGCCCTAAATTATTTTGACGTTGATTTATAAAGTTTCCCTGGAAGGAGAGTAGTCAGTCGGTGCCTCGTCAGGGGTGGCCGGTTGGCAGTGCCACTCCAAGTATAAATTTACTATCGAACACAAAGATAGTTCTGATTCAATTGCAGAATTTCGAATTTTTCAGATATTTTTACGAAACTCTAGCGCTTACGCCGCCTTTATACCTCTTTAAAGTTAAAAACCATAGAGCTGTTTATACAAATGCACGCATGTTGAAAAGGTAGGGCTTGCCCCGTCAGCGTGTTGCAATTCAGAAATACGTTTATGTTTGCATCTCAACTGGAACAAATATTTATTGGAAGGTGGAAGAGAATCGAAATAGGTATCAGCCTATTTAATATTCAGAATAACGACTATTAGTCGGAACAATATATTTTATGTGCAGATATTTATTAATATTTTATGATTTAATACGATAAGGCATTTATAAATAACACAACCAAATAGAAGATTTTGATTGAAAACGATTATTAATTTATGGTAGCCGAAGTAATTTAAGTGAGTTTGGCATAGCTTGCTATGTTTTGTAGCATTTTTGTAATTTTAAAGTGATTAGGCTAATTTTGGGGCGGTAAGGGGTAGTTGGGGGTGATTTATGGTAGCCGAAGTAATTTAGGACAGTTTGGAATAGTTTGCTATGGTTTGAAGCATTTTTTGTAATTTTAAAGTGATTGGGCTTAGCTTGGGGTGGTAAGGGGTAGTTGGGGGTGATTTATGGTAGCCGAAGTAATTCAGGTGAGTTTGAGATAGTTTGCTATGGCTTGTAGCATTTTTCGTAATTTTAAAGTGATTGGGCTTATTTTGGGGTGGTAAGGGGTAGTTGGGGGTGATTTATGGTAGCCGAAGTAATTTAGGTGAGTTAGGCATAGTTTGCTATGGTTTGTAGCATTTTTTGTAATTTTAAAGTGATTTGGTTTAGTTTGTGGTTGGTAAGGGGTAGTTGGGGGTGATTTATGGTAGCCGAAGTAATTCAGGTGAGTTTGAGATAGTTTGCTACGGTTTGTAGAATTTTTTTGTAATTTTAAAGTGATTGAGCCTATTTTGGGGTGGTAAGGGGTAGTTGCGGGTGATTTATGGAAGCCAAAGTAATTTAGATGAGTTTGGCATAGTTTGATATGGCTTGTAACATTTTTTGTAATTTTAAAGTGATTGGGCTGAGTTTGGGGTGGTAAGGGGTAGTTGGGGGTGATTTATGATAGCCGAAGTAATTTAAGTGAGCTTGGCATAGTTTGCTATGGTTTGTAGAATTTTTTGTAATTTTAAAGTGATTGGGTTTAGTTTGTGGTTGGTAAGGGGTAGTTGGGGGTGATTTATGGTAGCCGCAGTAATTTAAGTGTGTTCGGCATAGTTTGCTATGGTTTGTAGCATTTTTTGTAATTTTAAAGTGATTGGGCTTATTTTGGGGTGGTAAGGGGTAGTTGGGGGTGATTTATGGTAGCCGAAGGAAATTAGGTAAGTTAGGCATAGTTTGCTATGGTTTGTAGCATTTTTTGTAATTTTAAAGTGATTGGGCTTATTTTGGGGTGGTAAGGGGTAGTTGGGGGTGATTTATGGTAGCCGAAGTAATTTAGGTGAGTTAGGCATAGTTTGCTATGATTTGTTGAATATTTTGTAATTTTAAATTGATTGGGTTTATTTTGGGGTTGTAAGGGGTAGTTCGGGGTGATTTATGGTAGCCGAAGTAATTTAGGGGAGTTTATCATAGTTTGCTACGGTTTGTAGAATTTTTTTGTAATTTTAAAGTGATTGAGCCTATTTTGGGGTAGTAAGGGGTAGTTGGGGGTGATTTATGGAAGCCAAAGTAATTTAGATGAGCTTGGCATAGTTTGATATGGCTTGTAACATTTTTTGTAATTTTAAAGTGATTGGGCTGAGTTTGGGGTGGTAAGGGGTAGTTGGGGGTGATTTATGATAGCCGAAGTAATTTAAGTGAGTTTGGCATAGTTTGCTATGGTTTGTAGCATTTTTTGTAATTTTAAAGTGATTGGGTTTAGTTTGTGGTTGGTAAGGGGTAGTTGGGGGTGATTTATGGTAGCCGCAGTGATTTAAGTGGGTTCGGCATAGTTTGCTATGGTTTGTAGCATTTTTTGTAATTTTAAAGTGATTGGGCTTATTTTGGGGTGGTAAGGGGTAGTTGAGGGTGATTTATGGTAGCCGAAGGAAATTAGGTAAGTTAGGCATAGTTTGCTATGATTTGTAGCATTTTTTTGTAATTTTAAAGTGATTGGGCTTATTTTGGTATTGTAAGGGGTAGTTGGGGGTGATTTATGTTAGCCGAAGTAATTTAGGTGAGTTAGGCATAGTTTGCTATGGTTTGTAGCATTTTTTGTAATTTTAAAGTGATTGGGCTTATTTTGGGGTAGTAAGGGGTTGTTGGGGGTGATTTATGTTAGCCGAAGTAATTTAGGTGAGTTAGGCATAGTTTGCTATGGTTTGTAGCATTTTTTATAATTTTAAAGTGATTGGGCTTATTTTGGGGTAGTAAGGGGTAGTTGGGGGTGATTTATGTTAGCCGAAGTAATTTAGGTGAGTTAGGCATAGTTTGCTATGGTTTGTAGCATTTTTTGTAATTTTAAAGTGATTGGGATGAGTTAGGGGTAGTTGGGGGTGATTTATGATAGCCGAAGTAATTTAAGTGAGTTTGGCATAGTTTGGTAAGGTTTGTAACATTTTTTTTAATTTTAAAGTGATTGGGCTTATTTTGGGGTGGTAAGGGGTAGTTGGGGGTGATTTTTGGTAGACGAAATAATATGTGTGAGTTGGACATAATCTGCCATGATTTGTGTCATCTTGTTTTATTTTAAAGTGATTGGAGTTACTTGGGTTTGCTAAGGGGTGGTAAGGGATGATTTAAAATAACGGATCTAGTTTATGTCAGTTTGGCTTAGTTCGGGAATTTTTTGGGGTTGATTTGGTAAAGTTTGCAGTGGTAAGAGATATTTGAGGATGTTTAATGTTGACGGATTAAATTTGGAGTGATTTGGTAATTTTTAATTGAGTCACGGATCGACATTATAATTGAAATCAAAATTATAATTGAAATATCTGCGGCCTCGCTAGGTACGGCAAAAGTATGATCACGAAAGCAGAAACTCGACGTTGAAATTGTTTAGGTTAAATAAGTGCTTTTAATGTAAACCGGTCGCCCGTCGTCGAAGTTGTTTTGGCTAGATACGTGCTTCTAACATAAACACGGTCTCCGCGATCCGATCATTTTTTGTTTATTTTAGCCGGTTTTTATTGAATTACAAAGGAACCGGGCCGAATTTCGCAAAATCCCTTCTTAGTGTTCAGTTTCGGCACATGATACACCCGTGTCTAAAATTTCAAGTCTCCAGCCCTCACGGTTTGGGCTGTGGGTTGATTATGAATCAGTGTGTAGATGAATGAGTGTGTCAGTGAGGACACTTCGCTTTATATATATAGATTATGATTTTTAGCATTTTTATGCAATTTTAAAGTGATTGAGCTTAGTTTGTTGCTGTAAAGTGTAGTGGGGGTTGAGTTTTGATAGCCGAAGTAATTTAGGTGAGTTTGGCATAGTTTGCTATGGTTATTAGCATTTTTTTCTAATTTAAAATGATTGGGTATAGTTTGTTGTGGTAAGGGTTAGTTGGTGATGATTTAGAGTAGCCGAAGTAATTTAGGTGAGTCTGGCATAGTTTGTTATGATTTGTACACCTTTTTTTGTAATTTTAAGATGATATGGTTTGGTTTGTTGTGGTAAGGGATAGTTGGGGGTGATTTACGGTAGCCGAAGTAATTTAGGTGATTCTGGTATAGTTTGTTATGATTTTTAGCATTTTTTTGTAATTTTAAAGTGATTGGGCTTAGTTTGTTGCTGTAAAGTGTAGTTGGGGGTGATTTTTGATAGCCGAAGTAATTTAGGTGAATTTGGCATAGTTGGCTAGGGTTAGTAGCATTTTTTTGTAATTTAAAAGTGATTGGGTTTAGTTTGTTGTGGTAAGGGTTAGTTGGTGATGATTTATGGTAGCCGAAGTAATTTAGGTGAGTTTGGCATAGTTTGCTATGGTTACTAGCATTTTTTTGTAATTTAAAAGTGATTGGGTTAAGTTTGTTGTGGTAAGGGTTAGTTGGTGATGATTTAGAGTAGCCGAAGTAATTTAGGTGATTCTGGCATAATTTGTTATGATTTGTACACCTTTTATTGTAATTTTAAGATGATATGGTTTGGTTTGTTGTGGTAAGGGATAGTTGGGGGTGATTTACGGTAGCCGAAGTAATTTAGGTGATTCTGGTATAGTTTGTTATGATTTTTAGCATTTTTTTGTAATTTTAAGGTGATTGGGCTTAGTTTGTTGCTGTAAAGTGTAGTTGGGGGTGATTTTTGATAGCCGAAGTAATTTAGGTGAATTTGGCATAGTTTGCTATGGTTAGTAACATTTTTTTGTAATTTAAAAATGATTGGGTTTAGTTTGTTGTGGTAAGGGTTAGTTGGTGATGATTTAGAGTAGCCGAAGTAATTTAGGTGAGTGTGGCATAGTTTGTTATGAATTGTACCCTTTTTTTGTAATATTAAGATGATATGGTTTGGTTTGTTGTGGTAAGGGATAGTTTGGGGTGATTTACGGTAGCCAAAGTAACTTAGGTGATTCTGGTATAGTTTGTTATAATTTTTAGCATTTTTTTGTAATTTTAAAGTGATTGGGCTTAGTTTGTTGCTGTAAAGTGTAGTTGGGGGTGATTTTTGATAGCCGAAGTAATTTAGGTTAGTTTGGCATAGTTTGCTATGGTTAGTAGCATTTTTTTGTAATTTAAAAGTGATTGGGTTTAGTTTGTTGTGGTAAGGGTTAGTTGGTGATGATATGGTTTGGTTTGTTTTGGTAAGGGATAGTTGGGGGTGATTTACGGCAGCCGAAGTAACTTAGGTGATTCTGGTATAGTTTGTTATGATTTTTAGCATTTTTTTGTAATTTTAAAGTGATTGGGTTTAGTTTGTTGCTGTAAAGTGTAGTTGGGGTGATTTTTGATAGCCGAAGTAATTTAGGTGTGTTTGGCATAGTTTGCTATGGTTAGTAGCATTTTTTTGTAATTTATAAGTGATTGGGTTTAGTTTGTTGTGGTAAGGGTTAGTTGGTGATTATTTATGGTAGCCGAAGTAATTTAGGTGAGTTTGGCATAGTTTGCTATAGTTACTAGCAAAATTTTGTAATTTAAAAGTGATTGGGTTTAGTTTGTTGTGGTAAGGGTTAGTTGGTTATGATTTAGAGTAGCCGAAGTAATTTAGGTGAGTCTGGCATAGTTTATTATGATTTGTACACTTTTTTTTGTAAGTTTAAGATGATATGGTTTGGTTTGTTGTGGTAAGGGATAGTTGGGGGTGATTTACGGTAGCCGAAGTAATTTAGGTGATTCTGGTATAGTTTGTTATGATTTTTAGCATTTTTTTGTAATTTTAAAATGATAGGGCTTAGTTAGTTGCTGTAAAGTGTAGTTGGGGGTGATTTTTGATAGCCGAAGTAATTTAGGTGAATTTGGCATAGTTTGCTATGGTTAGTAGCATTTTTTTATAATTTAAAAGTGATTGGGTTTAGTTTGTTGTGGTAAGAATTAGTTGGTGATGATTTATGGTAGCCGAAGTAATTTAGGTGAGTTTGGCATAGTTTGCTATGGTTACTAGCCTTTTTTTGTAATTTAAAAATGATTGGGTTTAGTTTGTTGTGGTAAGGGTTAGTTGGTGATGATTTAGAGTAGCCGAAGTAATTTAGGTGAGTCTGGCATAGTTTGTTATGATTTGTACACCTTTTTTTGTAATTTTAAGATAATATGGTTTTGTTTGTTGTGGTAAGGGAAAGTTGGGGGTGATTTACAATAGCCGAAGTAATTTAGGTGATTCTGGTATAGTTTGTTATGATTTTTAGCATTTTTTTGTAATTTT
Organism: Eledona agricola; assembly: GCA_964023215.1. Taxonomy (NCBI): domain Eukaryota; kingdom Metazoa; phylum Arthropoda; class Insecta; order Coleoptera; family Tenebrionidae; genus Eledona; species Eledona agricola. Next base: position 1,144,264 of record CAXIEJ010000203.1, on the reverse strand, counting down.
AAAGTGATTGGGCTTATTTTGTTGCTGTAATGTATAGTTGGGGATGATTTATGTTAGCCGAAGTAATTTAGGTAAGTTTGGCATAGTTTGCTATGGTTACTAGCATTTTTTTGTAATTTAAAAGTGTTTGGGATTAGTTTGTTGTGGTAAGGGTTATTTGGTGATGATTTAGAGTAGCCGAAGTAATTTAGTTGAGTCTGGCATAGTTTGTTATGAATTGTACACCTTTTTTTGTAATATTAAGATGATATGGTTTGGTTTGTTGTGGTAAGGGATAGTTTGGGGTGATTTACGGTAGCCAAAGTAACTTAGGTGATTCTGGTATAGTTTGTTATAGTTTTTAGCATTTTTTTGTAATTGTAAAGTGATTGGGCTTAGTTTGTTGCTGTAAAGTGTAGTTGGGGGTGATTTTTGATAGCCGAAGTAATTTAGGTTAGTTTGGCATAGTTTGCCATGGTTAGTAGCATTTTTTTGTAATTTAAAAGTGATTGGGTTTAGTTTGTTGTGGTAAGGGTTAGTTGGTGATGATTTATTGTAGCCGAAGTAATTTAGGTGAATTTGGCATAGTTTGCTATGGTTACTAGCATTTTTTTGTAATTTAAAAGTGATTGGGTTTAGTTTGTTGTGGTAAGGGTAAGTTGGTGATGATTTAGAGTAGCCGAAGTAATTTAGGTGAGTCTGGCATAGTTTGTTATGATTTGTAAACCTTTTTTTGTAATTTTAAGATGATATGGTTTGGTTTGTTGTGGTAAGGGATAGTTTGGGGTGATTTACGGTAGCCAAAGTAACTTAGGTGTTTCTGGTATAGTTTGTTACGATTTATAGCATTTTTTTGTAATTTTAAAGTGATTGGGCTTAGTTTGTTGCTGTAAAGTGTAGTTGGAGGTGATTTTTGATAGCCGAAGTAATTTAGGTGAGTTTGGCATAGTTTGCTATGGTTAGTAGCATTTTTTTGTAATTTAAAAGTGATTGGGTTTAGTTTGTTGTGGTAAGGGTTAGTTGGTGATGATTTATGGTAGCCGAAGTAATTTAGGTGAGTTTGGCATAGTTTGCTATAATTACTAGCATTTTTTTGTAATTTAAAAGTGATTGGGTTTAGCTTGTTGTGGTAACGGTTAGTTGGTGATGATTTAGAGTAGCCGAAGTAATTTAGGTGAGTCTGGCATAGTTTGTTATGATTTGTACACCTTTTTTTGTAATTTTAAGATAATATGGTTTTGTTTGTTGTGGTAAGGGAAAGTTGGGGGTGATTTACAATAGCCGAAGTAATTTAGGTGATTCTGGTATAGTTTGTTATGATTTTTAGCATTTTTTTGTAATTTTAAAGTGATTGGGCTTATTTTGTTGCTGTAATGTGTAGTTGGGGGTGATTTTTGATAGCCGAAATAATTTAGGTGAGTTTGGCATAGTTTGCTATGGTTAGTAGCATTTTTTTGTAATTTAAAAATGATTGGGTTTAGTTTGTTGTGGTAAGGGTTAGTTGGTGATGATTTATGGTAGCCGAAGTAATTTAGGTGAGTTTGGCATAGTTTGCTATGGTTACTAGCATTTTTTTGTAATTTAAAAGTGATTGGGTTTAGTTTGTTGTGGTTAGGGTTAGTTGGTGATGATTTAGAGTAGCCGAAGTAATTTAGGTGAGTCTGGCATAGTTTGTTATGATTTGTACACCTTTTTTTGTAATTTTAAGATGATATGGTTTGGTTTGTTGTGGTAAGGGATAGTTGGGGGTGATTTACGGTAGCCGAAGTAATTTAGGTGATTCTGGTATAGTTTGTTATGATTTTTAGCATTTTTTTGTAGTTCTAAAGTGATTAGGCTTAGTTTTTTGCTGTAAAGTGTAGTTGGGGGTGATTTTTGATAGCCGAAGTAATTTAGGTGAGTTTGTCATAGTTTGCTATGGTTAGTAGCATTTTTTTGTAATTTAAAAGTGATTGGGTTTAGTTTGTTGTGGTAAGGGTTAGTTGGTGATGATTTATGGTAGCCGAAGTAATTTAGGTGAGTTTGGCATATTTTGCTATGGTTACTAGCATTTTTTTGTAATTTAAAAGTGATTGCGTTTAGTTTGTTGTGGTAAAAGTTAGTTGGTGATGATTTAGAGTAGCCGAAGTAATTTAGGTGAGTCTGGCAAAGTTTGTTATGATTTGTACAACTTTTTTGTAATTTTAAGATGATATGGTTTGGTTTGTTGTGGTAAGGGATAGTTGGGGGTGATTTACGGTAGCCGAAGTAATTTAGGTGATTCTGGTATAGTTTGTTATAATTTTTAGCATTTTTTAGTAATTTTAAAGTGATTGGGCTTAGTTTGTTGCTGTAAAGTGTAGTTGGGGGTGATTTTTGATAGCCGAAGTAATTTAGGTGAGTTTGGCATAGTTTGCTATGGTTAGTAGCATTTTTTTGTAATTTAAAAGTGATTTGGTTTAGTTTGTTGTGGTAAGGGTTAGTTGGTGATGATTTATGGTAGCCGAAGTAATTTAGGTGAGTTTGGCATAGTTTGCTATGGTTACTAGCATTTTTTTGTAATTTAAAAGTGATTGGGTTTAGTTTGTTGTGGTAAGGGTTAGTTGGTGAAGATTTAGATTAGCCGAAGTAATTTAGGTGAGTCTGGCATAGTTTGTAATGATTTGTACACCTTTTTTGTAATTTTAAGATGATATGGTTTGGTTTGTTGTGGTAAGGGATAGTTGGGGGTGATTTACGGTAGCCGAAGTAATTTAGGTGATTCTGGTATAGCTTGTTATGATTTTTAGCATTTTTTTGTTATTTTAAAGTGATTGGGCTTAGTTTGTTGCTGTAAAGTGTAGTTGGGGGTGATTTTTGATAGCCGAAGTAATTTAGGTGAGTTTGGCATAGTTTGCTATGGTTAGTAGCATTTTTTTGTAATTTAAAAGTGATTGGGTTTAGTTTGTTGTGGTAAGGGTTAGTTGGTGATGATTTATGGTAGCCGAAGTAATTTAGGTGAGTTTGGCATAGTTTGCTGTGGTTACTAGCATTTTTTGGTAATTCAAAAGTGATTGGGTTTAGTTTGTTGTGGTAAGGGTTAGTTGGTGATGATTTAGAGTAGCCGAAGTAATTTATTTGAGTCTGGCATAGTTTGTTATGATTTGAACACCTTTTTTGTAATTTTTAGATGATATGGTTTGGTTTGTTGTGGTAAGGGATAGTTGTGGGTGATTTACGGTAGCCGAAGTAATTTAGGTGATTCTGCTATAGTTTGTTATGATTTTTAGCATTTTTTAGTAATTTTAAAGTGATTGGGCTTAGTCTGTTGCTGTAAAGTGTAGTTGGGGGTGATTTTTGATAGCCGAAGTAATTTAGGTGAGTTTGGCATAGTTTGCTATGGTTAGTAGCATTTTTTTGTAATTTAAAAGTGATTGGGTTTAGTTTGTTGTGGTAAGGGTTAGTTGGTGATGATTTATGGTAGCCAAAGTAATTTAGGTGAGTTTGGCATAGTTTGCTATGGTTACTAGGATTTTTTTGTAATTTAAAAGTGATTGGGTTTAGTTTGTATGGTAAGGGTTAGTTGGTGATGATTTATGGTAGCCGAAGTAATTTAGATGAGTTTGGCATAGTTTGCTATGGTTACTAGCATTTTTTTGTAATTTAAAAGTGATTGGGTTTAGTTTGTTGTGGTAAGGGTTAGTTGGTGATGATTTATGGTAGCCGAAGTAATTTAGATGAGTTTGGCATAGTTTGCTATGGTTACTAGCATTTTTTTGTAATTTAAAAGTGATTGGGTTTAGTTTGTTGTGGTAAGGGTTAGTTGGTGATGATTTAGAGTAGCCGAAGTAATTTAGGTGAGTCTGGCAAAGTTTGTTATGATTTGTACAACTTTTTTGTAATTTTAAGATGATATGGTTTGGTTTGTTGTGCTAAGGGATAGTTGGGGGTGATTTACGGTAGCCGAAGTAATTTAGGTGATTCTGGTATAGTTTGTTATGATTTTTAGCATTTTTTTGTAATTTTAAATTGAATGGTCTTAGTTTGTTGTGGTAAGGGTTAGTTGGTGATGATTTATGGTAGCCGAAGTAATTTAGGTGAGTTTGGCATAGTTTGCTATGGTTAGTAGCATTTTTTTGTAATTTAAAAGTGATTGGGTTTACGTTGTTGTGGTAAGTGTTAGTTGGTGATGATTTTTGGTACCCGAAGTAATTTAGGTGAGTTTGGCATAGTTTGCTATGGTTACTAGCATTTGTTTGTAATTTAAAAGTGATTGGGTTTAGTTTGTTGTGGTAAGGGTTAGTTGGTGATGATTTAGAGTAGCCGAAGTAATTTAGGCGAGTCTGGCATAGTTTGTTATGATTTGTACACCTTTTTTTGTAATTTTAAGATGATATGGTTTGGTTTGTTGTGGTAAGGGATAGTTGGGGGTGATTTACGGTAGCCGAAGTAATTTAGGTGATTCTGGTATAGTTTGTTATAATTTTTAGCATTTTTTAGTAATTTTAAAGTGATTGGGCTTAGTTTGTTGCTGTAAAGTGTAGTTGGGGGTGATTTTTGATAGCCGAAGTAATTTAGGTGAGTTTGGCATAGTTTGCTATGGTTAGTAGCATTTTTTTGTAATTTAAAAGTGATTTGGTTTAGTTTGTTGTGGTAAGGGTTAGTTGGTGATGATTTATGGTAGCCGAAGTAATTTAGGTGAGTTTGGCATAGTTTGCTATGGTTACTAGCATTTTTTTGTAATTTAAAGTGATTGGGTTTAGTTTGTTGTGGTAAGGGTTAGTTGGTGAAGATTTAGATTAGCCGAATTAATTTAGGTGAGTCTGGCATAGTTTGTAATGATTTGTACACCTTTTTTTGTAATTTTAAGATGATATGGTTTGGTTTGTTGTGGTAAGGGATAGTTGGGGGTGATTTACGGTAGCCGAAGTAATTTAGGTGATTCTGCTATAGTTTGTTATGATTTTTAGCATTTTTTAGTAATTTTAAAGTGATTGGGCTTAGTTTGTTGCTGTAAAGTGTAGTTGGGGGTGATTTTTGATAGCCGAAGTAATTTAGGTGAGTTTGGCATAGTTTGCTATGGTTAGTAGCATTTTTTTGTAATTTAAAAGTGATTGGGTTTAGTTTGTTGTGGTAAGGGTTAGTTGGTGATGATTTATGGTAGCCAAAGTAATTTAGGTGAGTTTGGCATAGTTTGCTATGGTTACTAGGATTTTTTTGTAATTTAAAAGTGATTGGGTTTAGTTTGTATGGTAAGGGTTAGTTGGTGATGATTTATGGTAGCCGAAGTAATTTAGATGAGTTTGGCATAGTTTGCTATGGTTACTAGCATTTTTTTGTAATTTAAAAGTGATTGGGTTTAGTTTGTTGTGGTAAGGGTTAGTTGGTGATGATTTAGAGTAGCCGAAGTAATTTAGGTGAGTCTGGCATAGTTTGTTATGATTTGTACACCTTTTTTTGTAATTTTAAGATGATATGGTTTGGTTTGTTGTGGTAAGGGATAGTTGGGGGTGATTTACGGTAGCCGAAGTAATTTAGGTGATTCTGGTATAGTTTGTTATAATTTTTAGCATTTTTTTGTAATTTTAAAGTGATTGGACTTAGTTTGTTGCTGTAAAGGGTAGTTGGGGGTGATTTTTGATAGCCGAAGTAATTTAGGTGAGTTTGGCATAGTTTGCTATGGTTAGTAGCATTTTTTTGTAATTTAAAAGTGATTGAGTTTAGTTTGTTGTGGTAAGGGTTAGTTGGTGATGATTTATGGTAGCCAAAGTAATTTAGGTGAGTTTGGCATAGTTTGCTATGGTTACTAGCATTTTTTTGTAATTTAAAAGTGATTGGGTTTAGTTTGTTGTGGTAAGGGTTAGTTGGTGATGATTTAGATTAGCCGAAGTAATTTAGGTGGGTCTGGCATAGTTTGTTATGATTTGTACACCTTTTTTTGTAATTATAAGATGATATGGTTTGGTTTGTTATGGTAAGGGATAGTTGGGGGTGATTTACGGTAGCCGAAGTAATTTAGGTGATTCTGGTATAGTTTGTTATGATTTTTAGCATTTTTTTGTAATATTAAAGTGATTGGGCCTAGTTTGTAGTTGTAAAGTGTAGTTGGGGGTGATTTTTTATAGCCGAAGTAATTTAGGTGAGTTTGGCATAGTTTGCTATGGTTAGTAGCATTTTTTTGTAATTTAAAAGTGATAGGGTTTAGTTTGTTGTGGTAAGGGTTAGTTGGTGATGATTTAGATTAGCCGAAGTAATTTAGGTGGGTCTGGCATAGTTTGTTATGATTTGTACACCTTTTTTTGTAATTATAAAATGATATGGTTTGGTTTGTTATGGTAAGGGATAGTTGGGGGTGATTTACGGTAGCCGAAGTAATTTAGGTGAGTCTGGTATAGTTTGTTATGATTTTTAGCATTTTTTTGTAATTTTAAAGTGATTGGGCTTAGTTTGTAGTTGTAAAGTGTAGTTGGGGGTGATTTTTGATAGCCGAAGTAATTTAGGTTAGTTTGGCATATTTTGCTATGGTTAGTGGCATTTTTTTGTAATTTAAGAGTGATTGGGTTTAGTTTGTTGTGGTAAGGGTTAGGTGGTGATGATTTATGGTAGCCGCAGTAATTTAGGTGAGTTTGGCATAGTTTGCTGTGGTTATTAGCATTTTTTTGTAATTTAAAAGTGATTGGGTTTAGTTTGTTGTGGTAAGGGTTAGTTCGTGATGATTTAGAGTAGCCGAAGTAATTTAGGTGAGTCTGGCATAGTTTGCTATGGTTACTAGCATTTTTTGGTAATTTAAAAGTGATTGGGTTTAGTTTGTTGTGGTAAGGGTTACTTGGTGATGATTTATAGTAGCCGAAGTAATTTAGGTAAGTCTGGCATAGTTTGTAATGATTTGTACACCTTTTTTTGCAATTTAAAGATGATATGGTATGGTTTGTTGTGGTAAGGGATAGTTGGGGGTCATTTTCGGTAGCCGAAGTAATTTAGGTGATTCTGGTATAGTTTGTTATGATTTTTAGCAGTTTTTTGTAATTTTAAAGTGATTGGGCTTAGTTTGTTGCTGTAAAGTGTAGTTGGGGGTGATTTTTGATAGCCGAAGTAATTTAGGTGAGTTTGGCATAGTTTGCTATAGTTAGTAGCATTTTTTTTAATTTAAAAGTGATTTGGTTTAGTTTGTTGTGGTAAGGGTTAGTTGGTGATGATTTATGGTAGCCGAAGTAATTTAGGTGAGTTTGGCATAGTTTGCTATGGTTACTAGCATTTTTTGGTAATTTAAAAGTGATTGGGTTTAGTTTGTTGTGGTAAGGGTTACTTGGTGATGATTTATAGTAGCCGAAGTAATTTAGGTAAGTCTGGCATAGTTTGTAATGATTTGTACACCTTTTTTTGCAATTTTAAGATGATATGGTATGGTTTGTTGTGGTAAGGGATAGTTGGGGGTGATTTACGGTAGCCGAAGTAATTTAGGTGATTCTGGTATAGTTTGTTATGGTTTTTAGCATTTTTATGTAATTTTATAGTGATTGGGTTTAGTTTGTTGCTGTAAAGTGTAGTTGGGGGTAATTTTTGATAGCCGAAGTAATTAAGGTGAGTTTGGCATAGTTTGCTATGGTTAGTAGCATTGTTTTTGTAATTTAAAAGTGATTTGGTTTAGTTTGTTGTGGTAAGTGTTAGTTGGTGATGATTTATGGTAGCCGAAGTAATTTAGGTAAGTTTGGCACAGTTTGCTATGGTTACTAGCATTTTTTTGTAATTTAAAAGTGATTGGGTTTAGTTTGTTGTGGTAAGGGTTAGTTGGTGAAGATTTAGATTAGCCGAAGTAATTTAGGTGAGTCTGGCATAGTTTGTAATGATTTGTACACCTTTTTTTGTAATTTTAAGATGATATGGTTTGGTTTGTTGTGGTAAGGGATAGTTGGGGGTGATTTACGGTAGCCGAAGTAATTTAGGTGATTCTGGTATAGTTTGTTATGATTTTTAGCATTTTTTTGTTATTTTAAAGTGATTGGGCTTAGTTTGTTGCTGTAAAGTGTAGTTGGGGGTGATTTTTGATAGCCGAAGTAATTTAGGTGAGTTTGGCATAGTTTGCTATGGTTAGTAGCATTTTTTTGTAATTTAAAAGTGATTGGGTTTAGTTTGTTGTGGTAAGGGTTAGTTGGTGATGATTTATGGTAGCCGAAGTAATTTAGGTAAGTTTGGCATAGTTTGCTATGGTTACTAGCATTTTTTGGTAATTTTAAAGTGATTGGGTTTAGTTTGTTGTGGTAAGGGTTAGTTGGTGATGATTTAGAGTAGCCGAAGTAATTTATTTGAGTCTGGCATAGTTTATTATGATTTGAACACCTTTTTTGTAATTTTAAGATGATATGGTTTGGTTTGTTGTGGTAAGGGTAAGTTGGGGGTGATTTACGGTAGCCGAAGTAATTTAGGTGATTCTGCTATAGTTTGTTATGATTTTTAGCATTTTTTAGTAATTTTAAAGTGATTGGGCTTAGTTTGTTGCTGTAAAGTGTAGTTGGGGGTGATTTTTAATAGCCGAAGTAATTTAGGTGAGTTTGGCCTAGTTTGCTATAGTTAGTAGCATTTTTTTGTAATTTAAAAGTGATTTGGTTTAGTTTGTTGTGGTAAGGGTTAGTTGGTGATGATATATGGTAGCCGAAGTAATTTAGGTGAGTTTGGCATAGTTTGCTATGGTTACTAGCATTTTTTTGTAATTTAAAAGTGATTGGGTTTAGTTTGTTGTGGTAAGGGTTAGTTGGTGAAGATTTAGATTAGCCGAAGTAATTTAGGTGAGTCTGGCATAGTTTGTAATGATTTGTACACCTTTTTTTGTAATTTTAAGATGATATGGTTTGGTTTGTTGTGGTAAGGGATAGTTGGGGGTGATTTACGGTAGCCGAAGTAATTTAGGTGATTCTGGTATAGTTTGTTATAATTTTTAGCATTTTTTTGTTATTTTAAAGTGATTGGGCTTAGTTTGTTGCTGTAAAGTGTAGTTGGGGGTGATTTTTGATAGCCGAAGTAATTTAGGTAAGTTTGGCATAGTTTGCTATGGTTAGTAGCATTTTTTTGTAATTTAAAAGTGATTGAGTTTAGTTTGTTGTGGTAAGGGTTAGGTGGTGATGATTTATGGTAGCCGAAGTAATTTAGGTGAGTTTGGCATAGTTTGCTATGGTTACTAGCATTTTTTTGTAATTTAAAAGTGATTGGGTTTATTTTGTTGTGGTAAGGGTTAGTTGGTGATGATTTAGAGTAGCCGAAGTAATTTAGGTGAGTCTGGCATAGTTTGTTATAATTTGTACACCTTTTTTTGTAATTTTAAGATGATATGGTTTGGTTTGTTGTGGTAAGGGATAGTTGGGGGTGATTTACGGTAGCCGAAGTAATTTAGGTGATTCTGGTATAGTTTGTTATGGTTTTTAGCATTTTTTTGTAATTTTATAGTGATTGGGTTTAGTTTGTTGCTGTAAAGTGTAGTTGGGGGTAATTTTTGATAGCCGAAGTAATTAAGGTGAGTTTGGCATAGTTTGCTATGGTTAGTAGCATTGTTTTTGTAATTTAAAAGTGATTTGGTTTAGTTTGTTGTGGTAAGGGTTAGTTGGTGATGATTTATAGTAGCCGAAGTAATTTAGGTAAGTTTGGCACAGTTTGCTATGGTTACTAGCATTTTTTTGTAATTTAAAAGTGATTGGGTTTAGTTTGTTGTGGTAAGGGTTAGTTGGTGATGATTTAGAGTAGCCGAAGTAATTTAGGTGAGTCTGGCATAGTTTGTTATAATTTGTACACCTTTTTTTGTAATTTTAAGATGATATGGTTTGGTTTGTTGTGGTAAGGGATAGTTGGGGGTGATTTACGGTAGCCGAAGTAATTTAGGTGATTCTGGTATAGTTTGTTATGATTTTTAGCATTTTTTTGTTATTTTAAAGTGATTGGGCTTAGTTTGTTGCTGTAAAGTGTAGTTGGGGGTGATTTTTGATAGCCGAAGTAATTTAGGTGAGTTTGGCATAGTTTGCTATGGTTAGTGGCATTTTTTTGTAATTTAAAAGTGATTGGGTTTAGTTTGTTGTGGTAAGGGTTAGTTGGTGATGATTTATGGTAGCCGAAGTAATTTAGGTGAGTTTGGCATAGTTTGCTATGGTTACTAGCATTTTTTGGTAATTTAAAAGTGATTGGGTTTAGTTTGTTGTGGTAAGGGTTAGTTGGTGATGATTTAGAGTAGCCGAAGTAATTTATTTGAGTCTGGCATAGTTTGTTATGATTTGAACACCTTTTTTGTAATTTTAAGATGATATGGTTTGGTTTGTTGTGGTAAGGGATAGTTGGGGGTGATTTACGGTAGCCGAAGTAATTTAGGTGATTCTGCTATAGTTTGTTATGATTTTTAGCATTTTTTAGTAATTTTAAAGTGATTGGGCTTAGTTTGTTGCTGTAAAGTGTAGTTGGGGGTGATTTTTGATAGCCGAAGTAATTTAGGTGAGTTTGGCATAGTTTGCTATGGTTAGTAGCATTTTTTTGTAATTTAAAAGTGATTGAGTTTAGTTTGTTATGGTAAGGGTTAGGTGGTGATGATTTATGGTAGCCGAAGTAATTTAGGTGAGTTTGGCATAGTTTGCAATGGTTACTAGCATTTTTTTGTAATTTAAAAGTGATTGGGTTTATTTTGTTGTGGTAAGGGTTAGTTGGTGATGATTTAGAGTAGCCGAAGTAATTTAGGTGAGTCTGGCATAGTTTGTTATAATTTGTTCACCTTTTTTTGTAATTTTAAGATGATATGGTTTCGTTTGTTGTGGTAAGGGATAGTTGGGGGTGATTTACGGTAGCCGAAGTAATTTAGGTGATTCTGGTATAGTTTGTTATGGTTTTTAGCATCTTTTTGTAATTTTAAAGTGATTGGGTTTAGTTTGTTGCTGTAAAGTGTAGTTGGGGGTGATTTTTGATAGCCGAAGTAATTTAGGTGAGTTTGGCATAGTTTGCTATGGTTAGTAGCATTTTTTTGTAATTTAAAAGTGATTTGGTTTAGTTTGTTGTGGTAAGGGTTAGTTGGTGATGATTTATGGTAGCCGAAGTAATTTAGGTGAGTTTGGCATAGTTTGCTATGGTTACTAGCATTTTTTTGTAATTTAAAAGTGATTGGGTTTAGTTTGTTGTGGTAAGGGTTAGTTGGTGAAGATTTAGATTAGCCGAAGTAATTTAGGTGAGTCTGGCATAGTTTGTAATGATTTGTACACCTTTTTTTGTAAATTTAAGATGATATGGTTTGGTTTGTTGTGGTAAAGGATAGTTGGGGGTGATTTACGGTAGCCGAAGTAATTTAGGTGATTCTGGTATAGTTTGTTATGATTTTTAGCATTTTTTTGTTATTTTAAAGTGATTGGGCTTAGTTTATTGCTGTAAAGTGTAGTTGGGGGTGATTTTTGATAGCCGAAGTAATTTAGGTGAGTTTGGCATAGTTTGCTATGGTTAGTAGCATTTTTTTGTAATTTAAAAGTGATTGGGTTTAGTTTGTTGTGGTAAGGGTTAGTTGGTGATGATTTATGGTAGCCGAAGTAATTTAGGTGAGTTTGGCATAGTTTGCTATGGTTACTAGCATTTTTTGGTAATTTAAAAGTAATTGGGTTTAGTTTGTTGTGGTAAGGGTTAGTTGGTGATGATTTAGAGTAGCCGAAGTAATTTATTTGAGTCTGGCATAGTTTGTTATGATTTGAACACCTTTTTTGTAATTTTAAGATGATATGGTTTGGTTTGTTGTGGTAAGGGATAGTTGGGGGTGATTTACGGTAGCCGAAGTAATTTAGGTGATTCTGCTATAGTTTGTTATGATTTTTAGCATTTTTTAGTAATTTTAAAGTGATTGGGCTTAGTTTGTTGCTGTAAAGTGTAGTTGGGGGTGATTTTTAATAGCCGAAGTAATTTAGGTGAGTTTGGCATAGTTTGCTATAGTTAGTAGCATTTTTTTGTAATTTAAAAGTGATTTGGTTTAGTTTGTTGTGGTAAGGGTTAGTTGGTGATGATTTATGGTAGCCGAAGTAATTTAGGTGAGTTTGGCATAGTTTGCTATGGTTACTAGCATTTTTTTGTAATTTAAAAGTGATTGGGTTTAGTTTGTTGTGGTAAGGGTTAGTTGGTGAAGATTTAGATTAGCCGAAGTAATTTAGGTGAGTCTGGCATAATTTGTAATGATTTGTACACCTTTTTTTGTAATTTTAAGATGATATGGTTTGGTTTGTTGTGGTAAGGGATAGTTGGGGGTGATTTACGGTAGCCGAAGTAATTTAGGTGATTCTGATATAGTTTGTTATGATTTTTAGCATTTTTTAGTAATTTTAAAGTGATTGGGCTTAGTTTGTTGCTGTAAAGTGTAGTTGGGGTGATTTTTGATAGCCGAAGTAATTTAGGTGAGTTTGGCATAGTTTGCTATGGTTACTAGGATTTTTTTGTAATTTAAATGTGATTGGGTCTAGTTTGTTGTGGTAAGGGTTAGTTGGTGATGATTTATGGTAGCCGAAGTAATTTAGATGAGTTTGGCATAGTTTGCTATGGTTACTAGCATTTTTTTGTAATTTAAAGTGATTGGGTTTAGTTTGTTGTGGTAAGGGTTAGTTGGTGATGATTTAGAGTAGCCGAAGTAATTTAGGTGAGTCTGGCATAGTTTGTTATGATTTGTACACCTTTTTTGTAATTTTAAGATGATATGGTTTAGTTTGTTGTGGTAAGGGATAGTTGGGGGTGATTTACGGTAGCCGAAGTAATTTAGGAGATTCTGGTATAGTTTGTTATAATTTTTACACATTTTTTTGTAATTTTAAAGTGATTGGACTTAGTTTGTTGCTGTAAAGGCTAGTTGGGGGTGATTTTTGATAGCCGAAGTAATTTAGGTGAGTTTGGCATAGTTTGCTATGGTTAGTAGCATTTTTTTGAAATTTAAAAGTGATTGAGTTTAGTTTGTTGTGGTAAGGGTTAGGTGGTGATGATTTATGGTAGCCGAAGTAATTTAGGTGAGTTTGGCATAGTTTGCTATGGTTACTAGCATTTTTTTGTACTTTAAAAGTGATTGAGTTTAGTTTGTTTTGGTAAGGGTTAGTTGGTGATGATTTAGAGTAGCCGAAGTAATTTAGGTGAGTCTGGCATAGTTTGTTATAATTTGTACACCTTTTTTTGTAATTTTAAGATGATATGGTTTGGTTTGTTGTGGTAAGGGATAGTTGGGGGTGATTTACGGTAGCGGAAGTAATTTAGGTGATGCTGCTATAGTTTGTTATGATTTTTAGCATTTTTTTGTTATTTTAAAGTGATCGGGCTTAGTTTGTTGCTGTAAAGTGTAGTTGGGGGTGATTTTTGATAGCCGAAGTAATTTAGGTGAGTTTGGCATAGTTTGCTATGGTTAGTAGCATTTTTTTGTAATTTAAAAATGATTGGGTTTAGTTTGTTGTGGTAAGGGTTAGTTGGTGATGATTTATGGTAGCCAAAGTAATTTAGGTGAGTTTGGCATAGTTTGCTATGGTTACTAGCATTTTTTTGTAATTTAAAAGTGATTGGGTTTAGTTTGTTGTGGTAAGGGTTAGTTGGTGATGATTTAGATTAGCCGAAGTAATTTAGGTGGGTCTGGCATAGTTTGTTATGATTTGTACACCTTTTTTTGTAATTATAAAATGATATGGTTTGGTTTGTTATGGTAAGGGTTAGTTGGTGATGATTTAGAGTAGCCGAAGTAATTTATTTGAGTCTGGCATAGTTTATTATGATTTGAACACCTTTTTTGTAATTTTAAGATGATATGGTTTGGTTTGTTGTGGTAAGGGTAAGTTGGGGGTGATTTACGGTAGCCGAAGTAATTTAGGTGATTCTGCTATAGTTTGTTATGATTTTTAGCATTTTTTAGTAATTTTAAAGTGATTGGGCTTAGTTTGTTGCTGTAAAGTGTAGTTGGGGGTGATTTTTAATAGCCGAAGTAATTTAGGTGAGTTTGGCCTAGTTTGCTATAGTTAGTAGCATTTTTTTGTAATTTAAAAGTGATTTGGTTTAGTTTGTTGTGGTAAGGGTTAGTTGGTGATGATATATGGTAGCCGAAGTAATTTAGGTGAGTTTGGCATAGTTTGCTATGGTTACTAGCATTTTTTTGTACTTTAAAAGTGATTGGGTTTAGTTTGTTGTGGTAAGGGTTAGTTGGTGATGATTTAGATTAGCCGAAGTAATTTAGGTGGGTCTGGCATAGTTTGTTATGATTTGCACACCTTTTTTTGTAATTATAAGATGATATGGTTTGGTTTGTTATGGTAAGGGATAGTTGGGGGTGATTTACGGTAGCCGAAGTAATTTAGGTGATTCTGGTATAGTTTGTTATGATTTTTAGCATTTTTTTGTAATTTTAAAGTGATTGGGCTTAGTTTGTAGTTGTAAAGTGTAGTTGGGGGTGATTTTTGATAGCCGAAGTAATTTAGGTGAGTTTGGCATAGTTTGCTATGGTTAGTAGCATTTTTTTGTAATTTAAAAGTGATAGGGTTTAGTTTGTTGTGGTAAGGGTTAGTTGGTGATGATTTAGAGTAGCCGATGTAATTTAGGTGAGTCTGGCATAGTTTGTTATGATTTGTACACTTTTTTTTGTAATTTTAAAATGATATGGTTTGGTTTGTTGTGGTAAGGGATAGTTGGGGGTGATTTACGGTAGCCGAAGTAATTTAGGTGATTCTGGTATAGTTTGTTATGATTTTTAGCATTTTTTTGTAATTTTAAAGTGATTGGGCTTAGTTTGTTGCTGTAATGTGTAGTTGGGGGTGATTTTTGATAGCCGAAGTAATTTAGGTGAGTTTGGCATAGTTTGCTATGGTTAGTAGCATTTTTTTGTAATTTAAAAGTGATTGGGCTTAGTTTGTTGTGGTAAGGGTTAGTTGGTGATGATTTATGGTAGCCAAAGTAATTTAGGTGAGTTTGGCATAGTTTGCTATGGTTACTAGCATTTTTTTGTAATTTAAAAGTGATTGGGTTTAGTTTGTTGTGGTAAGGGTTAGTTGGTGATGATTTAGATTAGCCGAAGTAATTTAGGTGGGTCTGGCATAGTTTGTTATGATTTGCACACCTTTTTTTGTAATTATAAGATGATATGGTTTGGTTTGTTATGGTAAGGGATAGTTGGGGGTGATTTACGGTAGCCGAAGTAATTTAGGTGATTCTGGTATAGTTTGTTATGATTTTTAGCATTTTTTTGAAATTTTAAAGTGATTGGACTTAGTTTGTTGCTGTAAAGGCTAGTTGGGGGTGATTTTTGATAGCCGAAGTAATTTAGGTGAGTTTGGCATAGTTTGCTATGGTTAGTAGCATTTTTTTGAAATTTAAAAGTGATTGAGTTTAGTTTGTTGTGGTAAGGGTTAGGTGGTAATGATTTATGGTAGCCGAAGTAATTTAGGTGAGTTTGGCATAGTTTGCTATGGTTAGTAGCATTTTTTTGAAATTTAAAAGTGATTGAGTTTAGTTTGTTGTGGTAAGGGTTAGGTGGTAATGATTTATGGTAGCCGAAGTAATTTAGGTGAGTTTGGCATAGTTTGCTATGGTTACTAGCATTTTTTTGTACTTTAAAAGTGATTGGGCTTAGTTTGTTTTGGTAACGGTTAGTTGGTGATGATTTAGAGTAGCCGAAGTAATTTAGGTGAGTCTGGCATAGTTTGTTATAATTTGTACACCTTTTTTTGTAATTTTAAGATGATATGGTTTGATTTGTTGTGGTAAGGGATAGTTGGGGGTGATTTACGGTAGCGGAAGTAATTTAGGTGATTCTGCTATAGTTTGTTATGATTTTTAGCTCTTTTTTGTTATTTTAAAGTGATTGGGCTTAGTTTGTTGCTGTAAAGTGTAGTTGGGGGTGATTTTTGATAGCCGAAGTAATTTAGGTGAGTTTGGCATAGTTTGCTATGGTTAGTAGCATTTTTTTGTAATTTAAAAATGATTGGGTTTAGTTTGTTGTGGTAAGGGTTAGTTGGTGATGATTTATGGTAGCCAAAGTAATTTAGGTGAGTTTGGCATAGTTTGCTATGGTTACTAGCATTTTTTTGTAATTTAAAAGTGATTGGGTTTAGTTTGTTGTGGTAAGGGTTAGTTGGTGATGATTTAGATTAGCCGAAGTAATTTAGGTGGGTCTGGCATAGTTTGTTATGATTTGCACACCTTTTTTTGTAATTATAAGATGATATGGTTTGGTTTGTTATGGTAAGGGATAGTTGGGGGTGATTTACGGTAGCCGAAGTAATTTAGGTGATTCTGGTATAGTTTGTTATGATTTTTAGCATTTTTTTGTAATTTTAAAGTGATTGGGCTTAGTTTGTAGTTGTAAAGTGTAGTTGGGGGTGATTTTTGATAGCCGAAGTAATTTAGGTGAGTTTGGCATAGTTTGCTATGGTTAGTAGCATTTTTTTGTAATTTAAAAGTGATAGGGTTTAGTTTGTTGTGGTAAGGGTTAGTTGGTGATGATTTAGAGTAGCCGATGTAATTTAGGTGAGTCTGGCATAGTTTGTTATGATTTGTACACTTTTTTTTGTAATTTTAAAATGATATGGTTTGGTTTGTTGTGGTAAGGGATAGTTGGGGGTGATTTACGGTAGCCGGAGTAATTTAGGTGAAATGGTATAGTTTGTTATGATTTTTAGCATTTTTTTGTAATTTTAAAGTGATTGGGCTTAGTTTGTTGCTGTAATGTGTAGTTGGGGGTGATTTTTGATAGCCGAAGTAATTTAGGTGAGTTTGGCATAGTTTGCTATGGTTAGTAGCATTTTTTTGTAATTTAAAAGTGATTGGGTTTAGTTTGTTGTGGTAAGGGTTAGTTGGTGATGATTTATGGTAGCCGAATTAATTTAGGTGAGTTTGGCATAGTTTGCTAGGGTTACTAGCATTTTTTTGTAATTTAAAAATGATTGGGTTTAGTTTGTTGTGGTAAGGGTTAGTTGGTGATGATTTAGAGTAGCCGAAGTAATTTAGGTGAGTCTGGCATAGTTTGTAATGATTTGTACACCTTTTTTTGTAATTTTAAGATGATATGGTTTGGTTTGTTGTAGTAAGGGATAGTTGGGGGTGATTTACGGTAGCCGAAGTAATTTAGGTGATTCTGGTATAGTTTGTTATGATTTTTAGCATTTTTTTGTAATTTTAAAGTGATTGGGCTTAGTTTGTTGCTGTAATGTGTATTTGGGGGTGATTTTTGATAGCCGAAGTAATTTAGGTGAGTTTGGCATAGTTTGCTAGGGTTAGTAGCATTTTTTTGTAATTTAAAAGTGATTGGGTTTAGTTTGTTGTGGTAAGGGTTAGTTGGTGATGATTTATGGTAGCCGAAGTAATTTAGATGAGTTTGGCATAGTTTGCTATGGTTACTAGCATTTTTTTGTAATTTAAAAGTGATTGGGTTTAGTTTGTTGTAGTAAGGATTAGTTGGTTATGATTTAGAGTAGCCGAAGTAATTTAGGTGAGTCTGGCATAGTTTGTTATGATTTGTACACCTTTTTTTGTAATTTTAAGATGATATGGTTTGGTTTGTTGTGGTAAGGGATAGTTGGGGTTGATTTACGGTAGCCGAAGTAATTTAGGTGATTCTGGTATAGTTTGTTATGATTTTTAGCATTTTTTTTTAATTTTAAAGTGATTGGGCTTAGTTTGTTGCTGTAATGTGTAGTTGGGGGTGATTTTTGATAGCCGAAGTAATTTAGGTGAGTTTGGCATAGTTTGCTAGGGTTAGTAGCATTTTTTTGTAATTTAAAAGTGATTGAGTTTAGTTTGTTGTGGTAAGGGTTAGGTGGTGATGATTTATGGTAGCCGAAGTAATTTAGGTGAGTTTGGAATAGTTTGCTATGGTTACTAGCATTTTTTTGTAATTCAAAAGTGATTGGGTTTAGCTTGTTGTGGTAAGGGTTAGTTGGTGATGATTTAGAGTAGCCGAAGTAATTTAGGTGAGTCTGGCATAGTTTGTTATGATTTGTACACCTTTTTTGTAATTTTAAGATGATATGGTTTGGTTTGTTGTGGTAAGAAATAGTTGGGGGTGATTTACGGTAGCCGAAGTAATTTAGGTGATTCTGGTATAGTTTGTTATGATTTTTAGCATTTTTTTGTAATTTTAAAGTGATTGGGCTTAGTTTGTTGCTGTAAAGTGAAGTTGGCGGTGATTTTTGATAGCCGAAGTAATTTAGGTGAGTTTGGCATAGTTTGCTATGGTTAGTAGCATTTTTTTGTAATTTAAAAGTGATTTGGTTTAGTTTGTTGTGGTAAGGGTTAGTTGGTGATGATTTATGGTAGCCGAAGTAATTTAGGTGAGTTTGGCATTGTTTGCTAGGGTTACTAGCATTTTTTTGTAATTTAAAAATGATTGGGTTTAGTTTGTTGTGGTAAGGGTTAGTTGGTGATGATTTAGAGTAGCCGAAGTAATTTAGGTGAGTCTGGCATAGTTTGTAATGATTTGTACACCTTTTTTTGTAATTTTAAGATGATATGGTTTGGTTTGTTGTGGTAAGGGATAGTTGGGGGTGATTTACGGCAGCCGAAGTAATTTAGGTGATTCTGGTATAGTTTGTTATGATTTTTAGCATTTTTTTGTTATTTTAAAGTGATTGGGCTTAGTATGTTGCTGTAAAGTGTAGTTGGGGGTGATTTTTGATAGCCGAAGTAATTTAGGTGGGTTTGGCATAGTTTGCTATGGTTAGTAGCATTTTTTTGTAATTTAAAAGTGATTGGGTTTAGTTTGTTGTGGTATGGGTTAGTTGGTGATGATTTATGGTAGCCGAAGTAATTTAGGTGAGTTTGGCATAGTTTGCTATGGTTACTAGCATTTTTTTGTAATTTAAAAGTGATTGGGTTTAGTTTGTTGTGGTAAGGGTTAGTTGGTGATGATTTAGGGTAGCCGAAGTAATTTAGGCGAGTCTGGCATAGTTTGTTATGATTTGTACACCTTTTTTTGTAATTTTAAGATGATCTGGTTTGGTTTGTTGTGGTAAGGCATAGTTGGGGGTGATTTACGGTAGCCGAAGTAATTTAAATGATTCTGGTATACTTTGTTATGATTTTTAGCATTTTTTTGTAATTTTAAAGTGATTGGGCTTAGTTTGTTGCTGTAAAGTGTAGTTGGGGGTGATTTTTGATAGCCGAAGTAATTTAGGTGAGTTTGGCATAGTTTGCTATGGTTAGTAGAATTTTTTTGTAATTTAAAAGTGATTGGGTTTAGTTTGTTGTGGTAAGGGTTAGTTGGTGATGATTTATGTTAGCCAAAGTAATTTAGGTGAGTTTGGCATAGTTTGCTATGGTTACTAGGATTTTTTTGTAATTTAAAAGTGATTGGGTTTAGTTTGTTGTGGTAAGGGTTAGTTGGTGATGATTAATGGTAGCCGAAGTAATTTAGATGAGTTTGGCATAGTTTGCTATGGTTACTAGCATTTTTGTGTAATTTAAAAGTGATTGGGTTTAGTTTGTTGTGGTAAGGGTTAGTTGGTGATGATTTAGAGTAGCCGAAGTAATTTAGGTGAGTCTGGCATAGTTTGTTATGATTTGTACACCTTTTTTTGTAATTTTAAGATGATATGGTTTAGTTTGTTGTGGTAAGGGATAGTTGGGGGTGATTTACGGTAGCCGAAGTAATTTAGGTGATTCTGGTATAGTTTGTTATAATTTTTAGCATTTTTTTGTAATTTTAAAGTGATTGGACTTAGTTTGTTGCTGTAAAGGCTAGTTGGGGGTGATTTTTGATAGCCGAAGTAATTTAGGTGAGTTTGGCATAGTTTGCTATGGTTAGTAGCATTTTTTTGAAATTTAAAAGTGATTGAGTTTAGTTTGTTGTGGTAAGTGTTAGGTGGTAATGATTTATGGTAGCCGAAGTAATTTAGGTGAGTTTGGCATAGTTTGCTATGGTTACTGGCATTTTTTTGTACTTTAAAAGTGATTGGGCTTAGTTTGTTTTGGTAAGGGTTAGTTGGTGATGATTTAGAGTAGCCGAAGTAATTTAGGTGAGTCTGGCATAGTTTGTTATGATTTGTACACTTTTTTTTGTAATTTTAAAATGATATGGTTTGGTTTGTTGTGGTAAGGGATAGTTGGGGGTGATTTACGGTAGCCGAAGTAATTTAGGTGATTCTGGTATAGTTTGTTATGATTTTTAGCATTTTTTTGTAATTTTAAAGTGATTGGGCTTAGTTTGTTGCTGTAATGTGTAGTTGGGGGTGATTTTTGATAGCCGAAGTAATTTAGGTGAGTTTGGCATAGTTTGCTATGGTTAGTAGCATTTTTTTGTAATTTAAAAGTGATTGGGCTTAGTTTGTTGTGGTAAGGGTTAGTTGGTGATGATTTATGGTAGCCAAAGTAATTTAGGTGAGTTTGGCATAGTTTGCTATGGTTACTAGCATTTTTTTGTAATTTAAAAGTGATTGGGTTTAGTTTGTTGTGGTAAGGGTTAGTTGGTGATGATTTAGATTAGCCGAAGTAATTTAGGTGGGTCTGGCATAGTTTGTTATGATTTGCACACCTTTTTTTGTAATTATAAGATGATATGGTTTGGTTTGTTATGGTAAGGGATAGTTGGGGGTGATTTACGGTAGCCGAAGTAATTTAGGTGATTCTGGTATAGTTTGTTATGATTTTTAGCATTTTTTTGAAATTTTAAAGTGATTGGACTTAGTTTGTTGCTGTAAAGGCTAGTTGGGGGTGATTTTTGATAGCCGAAGTAATTTAGGTGAGTTTGGCATAGTTTGCTATGGTTAGTAGCATTTTTTTGAAATTTAAAAGTGATTGAGTTTAGTTTGTTGTGGTAAGGGTTAGGTGGTAATGATTTATGGTAGCCGAAGTAATTTAGGTGAGTTTGGCATAGTTTGCTATGGTTACTAGCATTTTTTTGTACTTTAAAAGTGATTGGGCTTAGTTTGTTTTGGTAACGGTTAGTTGGTGATGATTTAGAGTAGCCGAAGTAATTTAGGGGAGTCTGGCATAGTTTGTTATAATTTGTACACCTTTTTTTGTAATTTTAAGATGATATGGTTTGGTTTGTTGTGGTAAGGGATAGTTGGGGGTGATTTACGGTAGCGGAAGTAATTTAGGTGATTCTGCTATAGTTTGTTATGATTTTTAGCTCTTTTTTGTTATTTTAAAGTGATTGGGCTTAGTTTGTTGCTGTAAAGTGTAGTTGGGGGTGATTTTTGATAGCCGAAGTAATTTAGGTGAGTTTGGCATAGTTTGCTATGGTTAGTAGCATTTTTTTGTAATTTAAAAATGATTGGGTTTAGTTTGTTGTGGTAAGGGTTAGTTGGTGATGATTTATGGTAGCCAAAGTAATTTAGGTGAGTTTGGCATAGTTTGCTATGGTTACTAGCATTTTTTTGTAATTTAAAAGTGATTGGGTTTAGTTTGTTGTGGTAAGGGTTAGTTGGTGATGATTTAGATTAGCCGAAGTAATTTAGGTGGGTCTGGCATAGTTTGTTATGATTTGCACACCTTTTTTTGTAATTATAAGATGATATGGTTTGGTTTGTTATGGTAAGGGATAGTTGGGGGTGATTTACGGTAGCCGAAGTAATTTAGGTGATTCTGGTATAGTTTGTTATGATTTTTAGCATTTTTTTGTAATTTTAAAGTGATTGGGCTTAGTTTGTAGTTGTAAAGTGTAGTTGGGGGTGATTTTTGATAGCCGAAGTAATTTAGGTGAGTTTGGCATAGTTTGCTATGGTTAGTAGCATTTTTTTGTAATTTAAAAGTGATAGGGTTTAGTTTGTTGTGGTAAGGGTTAGTTGGTGATGATTTAGAGTAGCCGATGTAATTTAGGTGAGTCTGGCATAGTTTGTTATGATTTGTACACTTTTTTTTGTAATTTTAAAATGATATGGTTTGGTTTGTTGTGGTAAGGGATAGTTGGGGGTGATTTACGGTAGCCGAAGTAATTTAGGTGATTCTGGTATAGTTTGTTATGATTTTTAGCATTTTTTTGTAATTTTAAAGTGATTGGGCTTAGTTTGTTGCTGTAATGTGTAGTTGGGGGTGATTTTTGATAGCCGAAGTAATTTAGGTGAGTTTGGCATAGTTTGCTATGGTTAGTAGCATTTTTTTGTAATTTAAAAGTGATTGGGTTTAGTTTGTTGTGGTAAGGGTTAGTTGGTGATGATTTATGGTAGCCGAATTAATTTAGGTGAGTTTGGCATAGTTTGCTAGGGTTACTAGCATTTTTTTGTAATTTAAAAATGATTGGGTTTAGTTTGTTGTGGTAAGGGTTAGTTGGTGATGATTTAGAGTAGCCGAAGTAATTTAGGTGAGTCTGGCATAGTTTGTAATGATTTGTACACCTTTTTTTGTAATTTTAAGATGATATGGTTTGGTTTGTTGTGGTAAGGGATAGTTGGGGGTGATTTACGGTAGCCGAAGTAATTTAGGTGATTCTGGTATAGTTTGTTATGATTTTTAGCATTTTTTTGTAATTTTAAAGTGATTGGGCTTAGTTTGTTGCTGTAATGTGTAGTTGGGGGTGATTTTTGATAGCCGAAGTAATTTAGGTGAGTTTGGCATAGTTTGCTAGGGTTAGTAGCATTTTTTTGTAATTTAAAAGTGATTGGGTTTAGTTTGTTGTGGTAAGGGTTAGTTGGTGATGATTTATGGTAGCCGAAGTAATTTAGATGAGTTTGGCATAGTTTGCTATGGTTACTAGCATTTTTTTGTAATTTAAAAGTGATTGGGTTTAGTTTGTTGTAGTAAGGATTAGTTGGTTATGATTTAGAGTAGCCGAAGTAATTTAGGTGAGTCTGGCATAGTTTGTTATGATTTGTACACCTTTTTTTGTAATTTTAAGATGATATGGTTTGGTTTGTTGTGGTAAGGGATAGTTGGGGTTGATTTACGGTAGCCGAAGTAATTTAGGTGATTCTGGTATAGTTTGTTATGATTTTTAGCATTTTTTTTTAATTTTAAAGTGATTGGGCTTAGTTTGTTGCTGTAATGTGTAGTTGGGGGTGATTTTTGATAGCCGAAGTAATTTAGGTGAGTTTGGCATAGTTTGCTAGGGTTAGTAGCATTTTTTTGTAATTTAAAAGTGATTGAGTTTAGTTTGTTGTGGTAAGGGTTAGGTGGTGATGATTTATGGTAGCCGAAGTAATTTAGGTGAGTTTGGAATAGTTTGCTATGGTTACTAGCATTTTTTTGTAATTTAAAAGTGATTGGGTTTAGCTTGTTGTGGTAAGGGTTAGTTGGTGATGATTTAGAGTAGCCGAAGTAATTTAGGTGAGTCTGGCATAGTTTGTTATGATTTGTACACCTTTTTTGTAATTTTAAGATGATATGGTTTGGTTTGTTGTGGTAAGAAATAGTTGGGGGTGATTTACGGTAGCCGAAGTAATTTAGGTGATTCTGGTATAGTTTGTTATGATTTTTAGCATTTTTTTGTAATTTTAAAGTGATTGGGCTTAGTTTGTTGCTGTAAAGTGAAGTTGGCGGTGATTTTTGATAGCCGAAGTAATTTAGGTGAGTTTGGCATAGTTTGCTATGGTTAGTAGCATTTTTTTGTAATTTAAAAGTGATTTGGTTTAGTTTGTTGTGGTAAGGGTTAGTTGGTGATGATTTATGGTAGCCGAAGTAATTTAGGTGAGTTTGGCATTGTTTGCTAGGGTTACTAGCATTTTTTTGTAATTTAAAAATGATTGGGTTTAGTTTGTTGTGGTAAGGGTTAGTTGGTGATGATTTAGAGTAGCCGAAGTAATTTAGGTGAGTCTGGCATAGTTTGTAATGATTTGTACACCTTTTTTTGTAATTTTAAGATGATATGGTTTGGTTTGTTGTGGTAAGGGATAGTTGGGGGTGATTTACGGCAGCCGAAGTAATTTAGGTGATTCTGGTATAGTTTGTTATGATTTTTAGCATTTTTTTGTTATTTTAAAGTGATTGGGCTTAGTTTGTTGCTGTAAAGTGTAGTTGGGGGTGATTTTTGATAGCCGAAGTAATTTAGGTGGGTTTGGCATAGTTTGCTATGGTTAGTAGCATTTTTTTGTAATTTAAAAGTGATTGGGTTTAGTTTGTTGTGGTATGGGTTAGTTGGTGATGATTTATGGTAGCCGAAGTAATTTAGGTGAGTTTGGCATAGTTTGCTATGGTTACTAGCATTTTTTTGTAATTTAAAAGTGATTGGGTTTAGTTTGTTGTGGTAAGGGTTAGTTGGTGATGATTTAGGGTAGCCGAAGTAATTTAGGCGAGTCTGGCATAGTTTGTTATGATTTGTACACCTTTTTTTGTAATTTTAAGATGATATGGTTTGGTTTGTTGTGGTAAGGCATAGTTGGGGGTGATTTACGGTAGCCGAAGTAATTTAAATGATTCTGGTATACTTTGTTATGATTTTTAGCATTTTTTTGTAATTTTAAAGTGATTGGGCTTAGTTTGTTGCTGTAAAGTGTAGTTGGGGGTGATTTTTGATAGCCGAAGTAATTTAGGTGAGTTTGGCATAGTTTGCTATGGTTAGTAGAATTTTTTTGTAATTTAAAAGTGATTGGGTTTAGTTTGTTGTGGTAAGGGTTAGTTGGTGATGATTTATGTTAGCCAAAGTAATTTAGGTGAGTTTGGCATAGTTTGCTATGGTTACTAGGATTTTTTTGTAATTTAAAAGTGATTGGGTTTAGTTTGTTGTGGTAAGGGTTAGTTGGTGATGATTAATGGTAGCCGAAGTAATTTAGATGAGTTTGGCATAGTTTGCTATGGTTACTAGCATTTTTGTGTAATTTAAAAGTGATTGGGTTTAGTTTGTTGTGGTAAGGGTTAGTTGGTGATGATTTAGAGTAGCCGAAGTAATTTAGGTGAGTCTGGCATAGTTTGTTATGATTTGTACACCTTTTTTTGTAATTTTAAGATGATATGGTTTAGTTTGTTGTGGTAAGGGATAGTTGGGGGTGATTTACGGTAGCCAAAGTAATTTAGGTGATTCTGGTATAGTTTGTTATAATTTTTAGCATTTTTTTGTAATTTTAAAGTGATTGGACTTAGTTTGTTGCTGTAAAGGCTAGTTGGGGGTGATTTTTGATAGCCGAAGTAATTTAGGTGAGTTTGGCATTGTTTGCTATGGTTAGTAGCATTTTTTTGAAATTTAAAAGTGATTGAGTTTAGTTTGTTGTGGTAAGTGTTAGGTGGTAATGATTTATGGTAGCCGAAGTAATTTAGGTGAGTTTGGCATAGTTTGCTATGGTTACTAGCATTTTTTTGTACTTTAAAAGTGATTGGGCTTAGTTTGTTTTGGTAAGGGTTAGTTGGTGATGATTTAGAGTAGCCGAAGTAATTTAGGTGAGTCTGGCATAGTTTGTTATAATTTGTACACCTTTTTTTGTAATTTTAAGATGATATGGTTTGGTTTGTTGTGGTAAGGGATAGTTGGGGGTGATTTACGGTAGCGGAAGTAATTTAGGTGATTCTGCTATAGTTTGTTATGATTTTTAGCTCTTTTTTGTTATTTTAAAGTGATTGGGCTTAGTTTGTTGCTGTAAAGTGTAGTTGGGGGTGATTTTTGATAGCCGAAGTAATTTAGGTGAGTTTGGCATAGTTTGCTATGGTTAGTAGCATTTTTTTGTAATTTAAAAATGATTGGGTTTATTTTGTTGTGGTAAGGGTTAGTTGGTGATGATTTATGGTAGCCAAAGTAATTTAGGTGAGTTTGGCATAGTTTGCTATGGTTACTAGCATTTTTTTGTAATTTAAAAGTGATTGGGTTTAGTTTGTTGTGGTAAGGGTTAGTTGGTGATGATTTAGATTAGCCGAAGTAATTTAGGTGGGTCTGGCATAGTTTGTTATGATTTGCACACCTTTTTTTGTAATTATAAGATGATATGGTTTGGTTTGTTATGGTAAGGGATAGTTGGGGGTGATTTACGGTAGCCGAAGTAATTTAGGTGATTCTGGTATAGTTTGTTATGATTTTTAGCATTTTTTTGTAATTTTAAAGTGATTGGGCTTAGTTTGTAGTTGTAAAGTGTAGTTGGGGGTGATTTTTGATAGCCGAAGTAATTTAGGTGAGTTTGGCATAGTTTGCTATGGTTAGTAGCATTTTTTTGTAATTTAAAAGTGATAGGGTTTAGTTTGTTGTGGTAAGGGTTAGTTGGTGATGATTTAGAGTAGCCGATGTAATTTAGGTGAGTCTGGCATAGTTTGTTATGATTTGTACACTTTTTTTTGTAATTTTAAAATGATATGGTTTGGTTTGTTGTGGTAAGGGATAGTTGGGGGTGATTTACGGTAGCCGAAGTAATTTAGGTGATTCTGGTATAGTTTGTTATGATTTTTAGCATTTTTTTGTAATTTTAAAGTGATTGGGCTTAGTTTGTTGCTGTAATGTGTAGTTGGGGGTGATTTTTGATAGCCGAAGTAATTTAGGTGAGTTTGGCATAGTTTGCTATGGTTAGTAGCATTTTTTTGTAATTTAAAAGTGATTGGGTTTAGTTTGTTGTGGTAAGGGTTAGTTGGTGATGATTTATGGTAGCCAAAGTAATTTAGGTGAGTTTGGCATAGTTTGCTATGGTTACTAGCATTTTTTTGTAATTTAAAAGTGATTGGGTTTAGTTTGTTGTGGTAAGGGTTAGTTGGTGATGATTTAGATTAGCCGAAGTAATTTAGGTGGGTCTGGCATAGTTTGTTATGATTTGCACACCTTTTTTTGTAATTATAAGATGATATGGTTTGGTTTGTTATGGTAAGGGATAGTTGGGGGTGATTTACGGTAG
Source organism: Eledona agricola (assembly GCA_964023215.1). Lineage (NCBI taxonomy): Eukaryota > Metazoa > Arthropoda > Insecta > Coleoptera > Tenebrionidae > Eledona > Eledona agricola. Next base: position 1,117,646 of record CAXIEJ010000203.1, on the reverse strand, counting down.
CCGAAGTAATTTAGGTGATTCTGGTATAGTTTGTTATGATTTTTAGCATTTTTTTGTAATTTTAAAGTGATTGGACTTAGTTTGTTGCTGTAAAGGCTATTTTGGGGTGATTTTTGATAGCCGAAGTAATTTAGGTGAGTTTGGCATAGTTTGCTATGGTTAGTAGCATTTTTTTGAAATTTAAAAGTGATTGAGTTTAGTTTGTTGTGGTAAGGGTTAGGTGGTAATGATTTATGGTAGCCGAAGTAATTTAGGTGAGTTTGGCATAGTTTGCTATGGTTACTAGCATTTTTTTGTACTTTAAAAGTGATTGGGCTTAGTTTGTTTTGGTAAGGGTTAGTTGGTGATGATTTAGAGTAGCCGAAGTAATTTAGGTGAGTCTGGCATAGTTTGTTATAATTTGTACACCTTTTTTTGTAATTTTAAGATGATATGGTTTGGTTTGTTGTGGTAAGGGATAGTTGGGGGTGATTTACGGTAGCGGAAGTAATTTAGGTGATTCTGCTATAGTTTGTTATGATTTTTAGCTCTTTTTTGTTATTTTAAAGTGATTGGACTTAGTTTGTTGCTGTATAGTGTAGTTGGGGGTGATTTTTGATAGCCGAAGTAATTTAGGTGAGTTTGGCATAGTTTGCTATGGTTAGTAGCATTTTTTTGTAATTTAAAAATGATTGGGTTTAGTTTGTTGTGGTAAGGGTTAGTTGGTGATGATTTATGGTAGCCAAAGTAATTTAGGTGAGTTTGGCATAGTTTGCTATGGTTACTAGCATTTTTTTGTAATTTAAAAGTGATTGGGTTTAGTTTGTTGTGGTAAGGGTTAGTTGGTGATGATTTAGATTAGCCGAAGTAATTTAGGTGGGTCTGGCATAGTTTGTTATGATTTGCACACCTTTTTTTGTAATTATAAGATGATATGGTTTGGTTTGTTATGGTAAGGGATAGTTGGGGGTGATTTACGGTAGCCGAAGTAATTTAGGTGATTCTGGTATAGTTTGTTATGATTTTTAGCATTTTTTTGTAATTTTAAAGTGATTGGGCTTAGTTTGTAGTTGTAAAGTGTAGTTGGGGGTGATTTTTGATAGCCGAAGTAATTTAGGTGAGTTTGGCATAGTTTGCTATGGTTAGTAGCATTTTTTTGTAATTTAAAAGTGATAGGGTTTAGTTTGTTGTGGTAAGGGTTAGTTGGTGATGATTTAGAGTAGCCGATGTAATTTAGGTGAGTCTGGCATAGTTTGTTATGATTTGTACACTTTTTTTTGTAATTTTAAAATGATATGGTTTGGTTTGTTGTGGTAAGGGATAGTTGGGGGTGATTTACGGTAGCCGAAGTAATTTAGGTGATTCTGGTATAGTTTGTTATGATTTTTAGCATTTTTTTGTAATTTTAAAGTGATTGGGCTTAGTTTGTTGCTGTAAAGTGAAGTTGGGGGTGATTTTTGATAGCCGAAGTAATTTAGGTAAGTTTGGCATAGTTTGCTATGGTTAGTAGCATTTTTTTGTAATTTAAAAGTGATTGGGTTTAGTTTGTTGTGGTAAGGGTTAGTTGGTGATGATTTAGAGTAGCCGAAGTAATTTAGGTGAGTCTGGCATAGTTTGTTATGATTTTTACACCTTTTTTTGTAATTTTAAGATGATATGGCTTGGTTTGTTGTGGTAAGGGATAGTTGGGGGTGATTCACAATAGCCGAAGTAATTTAGGTGATTCTGGTATAGTTTGTTATGATTTTTAGCATTTTTTTGTAATTTTAAAGTGATTGGGCTTAGTTTGTTGCTGTAAAGTGTAGTTGGGGGTGATTTTTGATAGCCGAAGTAATTTAGGTGAGTTTGGCATAGTTTGCTATGGTTAGTAGCATTTTTTTTGTAATTTAAAAGTGATTTGGTTTAGTTTGTTGTGGTAAGGGTTAATTGGTGATGATTTATGGTAGCCGAAGTAATTTAGGTGAGTTTGGCATAGTTTGCTATGGTTACTAGCATTTTTTTGTAATTTAAAAGTGATTGGGTTTAGTTTGTTGTAGTAAGGATTAGTTGGTTATGATTTAGAGTAGCCGAAGTAATTTAGGTGAGTCTGGCATAGTTTGTTATGATTTGTACACCTTTTTTTGTAATTTTAAGATGATATGGTTTGGTTTGTTGTGGTAAGGGATAGTTGGGGTTGATTTACGGTAGCCGAAGTAATTTAGGTGATTCTGGTATAGTTTGTTATGATTTTTAGCATTTTTTTTTAATTTTAAAGTGATTGGGCTTAGTTTGTTGCTGTAAAGTGTAGTTGGGGGTTATTTTTGATAGCCGAAGTAATTTAGGTGAGTTTGGCATAGTTTGCTATGGTTAGTAGCATTTTTTTGTAATTTTAAAGTGATTGAGTTTAGTTTGTTGTGGTAAGGGTTAGGTGGTGATGATTTATGGTAGCCGAAGTAATTTAGCTGAGTTTGGAATAGTTTGCTATGGTTACTAGCATTTTTTTGTAATTTAAAAGTGATTGGGTTTAGCTTGTTGTGGTAAGGGTTAGTTGGTGATGATTTAGAGTAGCCGAAGTAATTTAGGTGAGTCTGGCATAGTTTGTTATGATTTGTACACCTTTTTTGTAATTTTAAGATGATATGGTTTGGTTTGTTGTGGTAAGAAATAGTTGGGGGTGATTTACGGTAGCCGAAGTAATTTAGGTGATTCTGGTATAGTTTGTTATGATTTTTAGCATTTTTTTGTAATTTTAAAGTGATTGGGCTTAGTTTGTTGCTGTAAAGTGAAGTTGGCGGTGATTTTTGATAGCCGAAGTAATTTAGGTGAGTTTGGCATAGTTTGGTATGGTTAGTAGCATTTTTTTGTAATTTAAAAGTGATTTGGTTTAGTTTGTTGTGGTAAGGGTTAGTTGGTGATGATTTATGGTAGCCGAAGTAATTTAGGTGAGTTTGGCATTGTTTGCTAGGGTTACTAGCATTTTTTTGTAATTTAAAAATGATTGGGTTTAGTTTGTTGTGGTAAGGGTTAGTTGGTGATGATTTAGAGTAGCCGAAGTAATTTAGGTGAGTCTGGCATAGTTTGTAATGATTTGTACACTTTTTTTGTAATTTTAAGATGATATGGTTTGGTTTGTTGTGGTAAGGGATAGTTGGGGGTGATTTACGGCAGCCGAAGTAATTTAGGTGATTCTGGTATAGTTTGTTATGATTTTTAGCATTTTTTTGTTATTTTAAAGTGATTGGGCTTAGTTTGTTGCTGTAAAGTGTAGTTGGGGGTGATTTTTGATAGCCGAAGTAATTTAGGTGGGTTTGGCATAGTTTGCTATGGTTAGTAGCATTTTTTTGTAATTTAAAAGTGATTGGGTTTAGTTTGTTGTGGTAAGGGTTAGTTGGTGATGATTTATGGTAGCCGAAGTAATTTAGGTGAGTTTGGCATAGTTTGCTATGGTTACTAGCATTTTTTTGTAATTTAAAAGTGATTGGGTTTAGTTTGTTGTGGTAAGGGTTAGTTGGTGATGATTTAGGGTAGCCGAAGTAATTTAGGCGAGTCTGGCATAGTTTGTTATGATTTGTACACCTTTTTTTGTAATTTTAAGATGATATGGTTTGGTTTGTTGTGGTAAGGCATAGTTGGGGGTGATTTACGGTAGCCGAAGTAATTTAAATGATTCTGGTATACTTTGTTATGATTTTTAGCATTTTTTTGTAATTTTAAAGTGATTGGGATTAGTTTGTTGCTGTAAAGTGTAGTTGGGGGTGATTTTTGATAGCCGAAGTAATTTAGGTGAGTTTGGCATAGTTTGCTATGGTTACTAACATTTTTTTGTAATTTAAAAGTGATTGGGTTTAGTTTGTTGTGGTAAGGGTTAGTTGGTGATGATTTATGGTAGCCGAAGTAATTTAGGTGAGTTTGGCATAGTTTGTTATGATTTGTACACCTTTTTTTGTAATTTTAAGATGATATGGTTTGGTTTGTTGTGGTAAGGGATAGTTGGGGGTGATTTACGGTAGCCGAAGTAATTTAGGTGATTCTGGTATAGTTTGTTATGATTTTTAGCATGGTTTGGTTTGTTGTGGTAAGGGATAGTTGGGGGTGATTTACGATAGCCGAAGTAATTTAGGTGATTCTGGTATAGTTTGTTATGATTTTTAGCGTTTTTTTGTTATTTTAAAGTGATTGGGCTTAGTTTGTTGCTGTAAAGTGTAGATGGGGGTGATTTTTGATAGCCGAAGTAATTTAGGTGAGTTTGGCATAGTTTGCTATGGTTAGTAGCATTTTTTTGTAATTTAAAAGTGATTGGGTTTAGTTTGTTGTGGTAAGGGTTAGTTGGTGATGATTTATGGTAGCCGAAGTAATTTAGGTGAGTTTGGCATAGTTTGCTATGGTTACTAGCATTTTTTGGTAATTTAAAAGTGATTGGGTTTAGTTTGTTGTGGTAAGGGTTAGTTGGTGATGATTTATAGTAGTCGAAGTAATTTAGGTGAGTCAGGCATAGTTTGTAATGATTTGTACACCTTTTTTTGCAATTTTAAGATGATATGGTTTGGTTTGTTTTGGTAAGGGATAGTTGGGGGTGATTTACGGTAGCCGAAGTAATTTAGGTGATTCTGGTATAGTTTGTTATGATTTTTAGCATTTTTTTGTAATTTTAAAGCGATTGGGCTTAGTTTGTTGCTGTAAAGTGTAGTTGGGCGTGATTTTTGATAGCCGAAGTAATTTAGGTGAGTTTGGCATAGTTTGCTAGGGTTAGTAGCATCTTTTTTGTAATTTAAAAGTGATTGGGTTTAGTTTGTTGTGGTAAGGGTTAGTTGGTGATGATTTATGGTAGCCGAAGTAATTTAGATGAGTTTGGCATAGTTTGCTATGGTTACTAGCATTTTTTTTAATTTAAAAGTGATTGGGTTTAGTTTGTTGTGGTAAGGGTTAGTTGGTGATGATTTAGAGTAGCCAAAGTAATTTAGGTGAGTCTGGCATAGTTTGTTATGATTTGTACACCTTTTTTTGTAATTTTAAGATGATATGGTTTGGTTTGTTGTGGTAAGTGATAGTTGGGGTTGATTTACGGTAGCCGAAGTAATTTAGGTGATTCTGGTATAGTTTGTTTTGATTTTTAGCATTTTTTTGTAATTTTAAAGTGATTGGGCTTAGTTTGTTGCTGTAAAGTGTAGTTGGGAGTGATTTTTGATAGCCGAAGTAATTTAGGTGAGTTTGGCATACTTTGCTATGGTTACTAGCATTTTTTTGTAATTTAAAAGTGATTGGCTTTAGTTTGTTGTGGTAAGGGTAAGTTGGTGATGATTTAGAGTAGCCGAAGTAATTTAGGTGAGTCTGGCATAGTTTGTTATGATTTGTACACCTTTTTTTGTAATTTGAAGATGATATGGTTTGGTTTGATGTGGTATGGGATAGTTGGGGGTGATTTACGATAGCCGAAGTAATTTAGGTGATTCTGGTATAGTTTGTTATGATTTTTAGAATTTTTTTGTAATTTTAAAGTGATTGGGCTTAGTTTGTTGCTGTAAAGTGTAGTTGGGGATGATTTTTGATAGCCGAAGTAATTTAGGTGAGTTTGGCATACTTTGCTATGGTTAGCAGCATTTTTTTGTAATTTAAAAGTGATTGGGTTTAGTATGTTGTGGTAAGGGTTAGTTGGTGATGATTTATGGTAGCCGAAGTAATTTAAGTGAGTTTGGCATGGTTTGCTAGGGTTACTAGCATTTTTTTGTAATTTAAAAATGATTGGGTTTAGTTTGTTGTGGTAAGGGTTAGTTGGTGATGATTTAGAGTAGCCGAAGTAATTTAGGTGAGTCTGGCATAGTTTGTAATGATTTGTACACCTTTTTTTGTAATTTTAAGATGATATGGTTTGGTTTGTTGTGGTAAGGGATAGTTGGGGGAGATTTACGGTAGCCGAAGTAATTTAGGTGATTCTGGTATAGTTTGTTATGATTTTTAGCATTTTTTTGTAATTTAAAAGTGATTGGGTTTAGTTTGTTGTGGTAAGGGATAGTTGGTGATCATTTTTGGTAGCCGAAGTAATTTATGTGAGATTAGCATAGTTTGGAATGGTTACTAGCATTTTTTTGTAATTTAAAAGTGATTGATTATGATTTGTACACCTTTTTTTGTAATTTTAAGATAATATGGTTTGGTTTGTTGTGGTAAGGAATAGTTGGGGGTGATTTACGGTAGCCGAAGTAATTTAGGTGATTCTGGTATAGTTTGTTATAATTTTTTGCATTTTTTTGTAATTTTAAAGTGATTGGGCTTAGTTTGTTGCTGTAAAGTGTAGTTGGGGGTGATTTTTGATAGCCGAAGTAATTTAGGTGAGTTTGGCATACTTTGCTATGGTTAGTAGAATTTTTTTGTAATTTAAAAGTGATTGGGTTTAGTTTGTTGTGGTAAGGGTTAGTTGGTGATGATTTAGAGTAGCCGAAGTAATTTAGGTGAGTCTGGCATAGTTTGTTATGATTTGTACACTTTTTTTTGTAATTTTAAGATGATATGGTTTGGTTTGTTGTGGTAAGGGATAGTTGGGGGTGACTTACGGTAGCCGAAGTAATTTAGGTGATTCTGGTATAGTTTGCTATGGTTAGTAGCATTTTTTTGTAATTTAAAAGTGATTGGGTTTAGTTTGTTGTGGTAAGGGTTAGTTGGTGATGATTTATGGTAGCCGAAGTAATATAGGTGAGTTTGGCATAGTTTGCTATGGTTACTAGCATTTTTTTGTAATTTAAAAGTGATTGGGTTTAGCTTGTTGTGGTAAGGGTTAGTTGGTGATGATTTAGTGTAGCCGAAGTAATTTAGGTGAGTCTGGCATAGTTTGTTATGATTTGTACACCTTTTTTTGTATTTTTAAGATAATATGGTTTTGTTTGTTGTGATAAGGGAAAGTTGGGGGTAATTTACAATAGCCGAAGTAATTTAGGTGATTCTGGTATAGTTTGTTATGATTTTTAGCATTTTTTTGTAATTTTAAAGTGATTGGGCTTATTTTGTTGCTGTAATGTGTAGTTGGGGGTGATTTTTGATAGCCGAAGTAATTTAGGTGAGTTTGGCATAGTTTGCTATGGTTAGTAGCATTTTTTTGTAATTTAAAAATGATTGGGTTTAGTTTGTTGTGGTAAGGGTTAGTTGGTGATGATTTATGGTAGCCGAAGTAATTTAGGTGAGTTTGGCATAGTTTGCTGTGGTTACTAGCATTTTTTTGTAATTTGAAAGTGTTTGGGTTTAGTTTGTTGTGGTAAGGGTTAGTTGGTGATGATTTAGAGTAGCCGAAGTAATTTAGGTGAGTCTGGCATAGTTTGTTATGAATTGTACACCTTTTTTTGTAATTTTAAGATGATATGGTTTGGTTTGTTGTGGTAAGGGATAGTTTGAGGTGATTTACGGTAGCCAAAGTAACTTAGGTGATTCTGGTATAGTTTGTTATAATTTTTAGCATTTTTTTGTAATTTTAAAGTGATTGGGCTTAGTTTGTTGCTGTAAAGTGTAGTTGGGGGTGATTTTTGATAACCGAAGTAATTTAGGTTAGTTTGGCATAGTTTGCTATGGTTAGTAGCATTTTTTTGTAATTTAAAAGTGATTGGGTTTAGTTTGTTGTGGTAAGGGTTAGTTGGTGATGATTTTTGGTAGCCGAAGTAATTTAGGTGAGTTTGGCATAGTTTGCTATGGTTACTAGCATTTTTTTGTAATTTAAAAGTGATTGAGTTTAGTTTGTTGTGGTAAGGGTTATTTGGTGATGATTTAGAGTAGCCGAAGTAATTTAGGTGAGTCTGGCATAGTTTGTTATGATTTGTACACCTTTTTTTGTAATTTTAAGATGATATGGTTTGGTTTGTTGTGGTAAGGGATAGTTGGGGGAGATTTACGGTAGCCGAAGTAATTTAGGTGATTCTGGTATAGTTTGTTATGATTTTTAGCATTTTTTTGTAATTTTGAAGTGATTGGGCTTAGTTTGTTGCTGTAAAGTGTAGTTGGTGGTAAGTGTAGTTGGGGGTATCCGAAGTAATTTAGGTGAGTTTGGCATAGCTTGCTATAGTTACTAGCAAAATTTTGTAATTTAAAAGTGATTGGGTTTAGTTTGTTGTGGTAAGGGTTAGTTGGTTATGATTTAGAGTAGCCGAAGTAATTTAGGTGAGTCTGCCATAGTTTATTATGATTTGTACACTTTTTTTGTAATTTTAAGATGATATGGTTTGGTTTGTTGTGGTAAGGGATAGTTGGGGGTGATTTACGGTAGCCGAAGTAATTTAGGTGATTCTGGTATAGTTTGTTATGATTTTTAGCATTTTTTTGTAATTTTAAAGTGATAGGGCTTAGTTAGTTGCTGTAAAGTGTAGTTGAGGGTGATTTTTGATAGCCGAAGTAATTTAGGTAAATTTGGCATAGTTTGCTATGGTTAGTAGCATTTTTTTGTAATTTAAAAGTGATTGGGTTTAGTTTGTTGTGGTAAGGGTTAGTTGGTGATGATTAATTTTAGCCGATGTAATTTAGGTGAGTTTGGCATAGTTTGCTATGGTTACTAGCATATTTTTGTAATTTAAAAGTGATTGGGTTTAGTTTGTTGTGGTAAGGTGTAGTTGGTGATGATTTAGAGTATCCGAAGTAATTTAGGTGAGTCTGGCATAATTTGTTATGATTTGTACATCTTTTTTTGTAATATTAAGATGATATGGTTTGGTTTCTTGTGGTAAGGGATAGTTGGGGGTGATTTACGGTAGCCGAAGTAATTTAGGTGATTCTGGTATAGTTTGTTATGATTTTTAGCATTTTTTTGTAATTTTAATGTGATTGGGCTTAGTTTGTTGCTGTAAAGTGTAGTTGGGGGTGATTTTTGATAGCCGAAGTAATTTAGGTGAGTTTGGCATAGTTTGCTATGGTTACTAGCATTTTTTTGTAATTTAAAATTGATTGGGTTTAGCTTGTTGTGGTAAGGGTTAGTTGGTGATGATTTAGAGTAGTCGAAGTAATTTAGGTGAGTCTGGCGTAGTTTGTTATGATTTGTACACCTTTTTTGTAATTTTAAGATAATATGGTTTTGTTTGTTGTGGTAAGGGAAAGTTGGGGGTGATTTACAATAGCCGAAGTAATTTAGGTGATTCTGGTATAGTTTGTTATGATTTTTAGCATTTTTTTGTAATTTTAAAGTGATAGGGCTTAGTTAGTTGCTGTAAAGTGTAGTTGGGGGTGATTTTTGATAGCCGAAGTAATTTAGGTGAATTTGGCTTAGTTTGCTATGGTTAGTAGCATTTTTTTGTAATTTAAAAGTGATTGGGTTTAGTTTGTTGTGGTAAGGGTTAGTTGGTGATGATTAATTTTAGCCGATGTAATTTAGGTGAGTTTGGCATAGTTTGCTATAGTTACTAGCATATTTTTGTAATTTAAAAGTGATTGGGTTTAGTTTGTTGTGATAAGGTGTAGTTGGTGATGATTTAGAGTATCCGAAGTAATTTAGGTGAGTCTGGCATAGTTTGTTATGATTTGTACATCTTTTTTTGTAATATTAAAATGATATGGTTTGGTTTCTTGTGGTAAGGGATAGTTGGGGGTGATTTACGGTAGCCGAAGTAATTTAGGTGATTCTGGTATAGTTTGTTATGATTTTTAGCATTTTTTTGTAATTTTAAAGTGATTGGGCTTAGTTTGTTGCTGTAAAGTGTAGTTGGGGGTGATTTTTGATAGCTGAAGTAATTTATGTGAGTTTGGCATAGTTTGCTATGGTTAGTAGCATTTTTTTGTAATTTAAAAATGATTGGGTTTAGTTTGTTGTGGTAAGGGTTAGTTGGTGATGATTTATGTTAGCCGAAGTAATTTAGGTGAGTTTGGCATAGTTTGCTATGGTTACTAGCATTTTTTTGTAATTTAAAAGTGTTTGGGTTTAGGTTGTTGTTGTAAGGGTTAGTTGGTGATGATTTATGGTAGCCGAAGTAATTTAGGTGAGTTTGGCATAATTTGCTATGGTTACTAGCATTTTTTTGTAATTTAAAAATAATTGGGTTTAGTTTGTTGTGGTAAGGGTTAGTTGGTGATGATTTAGAGTAGCCGAAGTAATTTAGGTGAGTCTGGCATAGTTTGTTATGATTTGTTCACCATTTTTTGTAATTTTAAGATGATATGGTTTGGTTTGTTGTGGTAAGGGATAATTGGGGGTGATTTACGGTAGCCGAAGTAATTTAGGTGATTCTGGTATAGTTTGTTATGATTTTTAGCATTTTTTTGTAATTTTAAAGTGATTGGGCTTAGTTTGTTGCTGTAAAGTGTAGTTGGGGGTGATTTTTGATAACCGAAGTAATTTAGGTGAGTTTGGCATGGTTTGCTATGGTTAGTAGCATTTTTTTGTAAGTTAAAATGATTGGGTTTAGTTTGTTGTGGTAAGGGTTAGTTGGTGATGATTTATGGTAGCCGAAGTAATTTAGGTGAGTTTGGCATAGTTTGCTATGGTTACTAGCATTTTTTTGTAATTTAAAAATAATTGGGTTTAGTTTGTTGTGGTAAGGGTTAGTTGGTGATGATTTAGAGTAGCCGAAGTAATTTAGGTGAGTCTGGCATAGTTTGTTATGATTTGTTCACCATTTTTTGTAATTTTAAGATGATATGGTTTGGTTTGTTGTGGTAAGGGATAGTTGGGAGTGATTTACGGTAGCCGAAGTAATTTAGGTGATTCTGGTATAGTTTGTTATGATTTTTAGCATTTTTTTGTAATTTTAAAGTGATTGGGCTTAGTTTGTTGCTGTAAAGTGTAGTTGGGGGTGATTTATGGTAGCCGAAGTAATTTAGGTCAGTTTGGCATAGTTTGCTATGGTTACTAGCATTTTTTTGTAATTTAAAAGTGATTGGGTTTAGTTTGTTGTGGTAAGGGTTAGTTGGTGATGATTTATGGTAGCCGAAGTAATTTAGGTGAGTTTGGCATAGTTTGCTATGGTTACTAGCATTTTTTTGTAATTTAAAAGTGATTGGGTTTAGCTTGTTGTGGTAAGGGTTAGTTGGTGATGATTTAGAGTAGCCGAAGTAATTTAGGTGAGTCTGGCATAGTTTGTTATGATTTGTACACCTTTTTTTGTATTTTTAAGATAATATGGTTTTGTTTGTTGTGATAAGGGAAATTTGGGGGTAATTTACAATAGCCGAAGTAATTTAGGTGATTCTGATATAGTTTGTTATGATTTTTAGCATTTTTTTGTAATTTTAAAGTGATTGGGCTTATTTTGTTGCTGTAATGTGTAGTTGGGGGTGATTTTTGATAGCCGAAGTAATTTAGGTGAGTTTGGCATAGTTTGCTATGGTTAGTAGCATTTTTTTGTAATTTAAAAATGATTGGGTTTAGTTTGTTGTGGTAAGGGTTAGTTGGTGATGATTTATGGTAGCCGAAGTAATTTAGGTGAGTTTGGCATAGTTTGCTATGGTTACTAGCATTTTTTTGTAATTTAAAAGTGTTTGGGTTTAGTTTGTTGTGGTAAGGGTTAGTTGGTGATGATTTAGAGTAGCCGAAGTAATTTAGGTGAGTCTGGCATAGTTTGTTATGAATTGTACACCTTTTTTTGTAATTTTAAGATGATATGGTTTGGTTTGTTGTGGTAAGGGATAGTTTGAGGTGATTTACGTTAGCCAAAGTAACTTAGGTGATTCTGGTATAGTTTGTTATAATTTTTAGCATTTTTTTGTAATTTTAAAGTGATTGGGCTTAGTTTGTTGCTGTAAAGTGTAGTTGGGGGTGATTTTTGATAACCGAAGTAATTTAGGTTAGTTTGGCATAGTTTGCTATGGTTAGTAGCATTTTTTTGTAATTTAAAAGTGATTGGGTTTAGTTTGTTGTGGTAAGTGTTAGTTGGTGATGATTTTTGGTAGCCGAAGTAATTTAGGTGAGTTTGGCATAGTTTGCTATGGTTACTAGCATTTTTTTGTAATTTAAAAGTGATTGAGTTTAGTTTGTTGTGGTAAGGGTTAGTTGGTGATGATTTAGAGTAGCCGAAGTAATTTAGGTGAGTCTGGCATATTTTGTTATGATTTGTACACCTTTTTTTGTAATTTTAAGATGATATGGTTTGGTTTGTTGTGGTAAGGGATTGTTGGGGGTGATTTACGGTAGCCGAAGTAATTTAGGTGATTCTGGTATAGTTTGTTATTATTTTTAGCATTTTTTTGTAATTTTAAAGTGATTGGGCTTAGTTTGTTGCTGTAAAGTGTAGTTGGGGGTAGCCGAAGTAGTTTAGGTGAGTTTGGCATAGTTTGCTATAGTTACTAGCAAAATTTTGTAATTTAAAAGTGATTGGGTTTAGTTTGTTGTGGTAAGGGTTAGTTGGTTATGATTTAGAGTAGCCGAAGTAATTTAGGTGAGTCTGGCATAGTTTATTATGATTTGTACACTTTTTTTTGTAATTTTAAGATGATATGGTTTGGTTTGTTGTGGTAAGGGATAGTTGGGGGTGATTTACGTTAGCCGAAGTAATTTAGGTTATTCTGGTATAGTTTGTTATGATTTTAAGCATTTTTTTGTAATTTTAAAGTGATAGGGCTTAGTTAGTTGCTGTAAAGTGTAGTTGGGGGTGATTTTTGATAGCCGAAGTAATTTAGGTGAATTTGGCATAGTTTGCTATGGTTAGTAGCATTTTTTTGTAATTTAAAAGTGATTGGGTTTAGTTTGTTGTGGTAAGGGTTAGTTGGTGATGATTAATTTTAGCCGATGTAATTTAGGTGAGTTTGGCATAGTTTGCTATGGTTACAAGCATATTTTTGTAATTTAAAAGTGATTGGGTTTAGTTTGTTGTGGTAAGGTGTAGTTGGTGATGATTTAGAGTATCCGAAGTAATTTAGGTGAGTCTGGCATAGTTTGTTATGATTTGTTCATCTTTTTTTGTAATATTAAGATGATATGGTTTGGTTTCTTGTGGTAAGGGATAGTTGGGGGTGAATTACGGTAGCCGAAGTAATTTAGGTGATTCTGGTATAGTTTGTTATGATTTTTAGCATTTTTTTGTAATTTTAAAGTGATTGGGCTTAGTTTGTTGCTGTAAAGTGTAGTTGGGGGTGATTTTTGATAGCCGAAGTAATTTAGGTGAGTTTGGCATAATTTGCTATGGTTACTAGCATTTTTTTGTAATTTAAAATTGATTGGTTTTAGCTTGTTGTGGTAAGGGTTAGTTGGTGATGATTTAGAGTAGCCGAAGTAATTTAGGTGAGTCTGGCATAGTTTGTTATAATTTGTACACCTTTTTTGTAATTTTAAGATAATATGGTTTTGTTTGTTGTGGTAAGGGAAAGTTGGGGGTGATTTACAATAGCCGAAGTAATTTAGGTGATTCTGGTATAGTTTGTTATGATTTTTAGCATTTTTTTGTAATTTGAAAGTGATAGGGCTTAGTTAGTTGCTGTAAAGTGTAGTTGGGGGTGATTTTTGATAGCCGAAGTAATTTAGGTGAATTTGGCATAGTTTGCTATGGTTAGTAGCATTTTTTTGTAATTTAAAAGTGATTGGGTTTAGTTTGTTGTGGTAAGGGTTAGTTGGTGATGATTAATTTTAGCCGATGTAATTTAGGTGAGTTTGGCATAGTTTGCTATGGTTACTAGCATATTTTTGTAATTTAAAAGTGATTGGGTTTAGTTTGTTGTGGTAAGGTGTAGTTGGTGATGATTTAGAGTATCCGAAGTAATTTAGGTGAGTCTGGCATAATTTGTTATGATTTGTACATCTTTTTTTGTAATATTAAGATGATATGGTTTGGTTTCTTGTGGTAAGGGATAGTTGGGGGTGATTTACGGTAGCCGAAGTAATTTAGGTGATTCTGGTATAGTTTGTTATGATTTTTAGCATTTTTTTGTAATTTTGAAGTGATTGGGCTTAGTTTGTTGCTGTAAAGTGTAGTTGGGGGTGATTTTTGATAGCCGAAGTAATTTAGGTGAGTTTGGCATAGTTTGCTATGGTTAGTAGCATTTTTTTGTAATTTAAAAATGATTGGGTTTAGTTTGTTGTGGTAAGGGTTAGTTGGTGATGATTTATGTTAGCCGAAGTAATTTAGGTGAGTTTGGCATAGTTTGCTATGGTTACTAGCATATTTTTGTAATTTAAAAGTGATTGGGTTTAGTTTGTTGTGGTAAGGTGTAGTTGGTGATGATTTAGAGTATCCGAAGTAATTTAGGTGAGTCTGGCATAGTTTGTTATGATTTGTACACCTTTTTTGTAATTTTAAGATAATATGGTTTTGTTTGTTGTGGTAAGGGATAGTTGGGGGAGATTTACGGTAGCCGAAGTAATTTAGGTGATTCTGGTATAGTTTGTTATGATTTTTAGCATTTTTTTGTAATTTTGAAGTGATTGGGCTTAGTTTGTTGCTGTAAAGTGTAGTTGGTGGTAAGTGTAGTTGGGGGTATCCGAAGTAATTTAGGTGAGTTTGGCATAGCTTGCTATAGTTACTAGCAAAATTTTGTAATTTAAAAGTGATTGGGTTTAGTTTGTTGTGGTAAGGGTTAGTTGGTTATGATTTAGAGTAGCCGAAGTAATTTAGGTGAGTCTGCCATAGTTTATTATGATTTGTACACTTTTTTTGTAATTTTAAGATGATATGGTTTGGTTTGTTGTGGTAAGGGATAGTTGGGGGTGATTTACGGTAGCCGAAGTAATTTAGGTGATTCTGGTATAGTTTGTTATGATTTTTAGCATTTTTTTGTAATTTTAAAGTGATAGGGCTTAGTTAGTTGCTGTAAAGTGTAGTTGAGGGTGATTTTTGATAGCCGAAGTAATTTAGGTAAATTTGGCATAGTTTGCTATGGTTAGTAGCATTTTTTTGTAATTTAAAAGTGATTGGGTTTAGTTTGTTGTGGTAAGGGTTAGTTGGTGATGATTAATTTTAGCCGATGTAATTTAGGTGAGTTTGGCATAGTTTGCTATGGTTACTAGCATATTTTTGTAATTTAAAAGTGATTGGGTTTAGTTTGTTGTGGTAAGGTGTAGTTGGTGATGATTTAGAGTATCCGAAGTAATTTAGGTGAGTCTGGCATAATTTGTTATGATTTGTACATCTTTTTTTGTAATATTAAGATGATATGGTTTGGTTTCTTGTGGTAAGGGATAGTTGGGGGTGATTTACGGTAGCCGAAGTAATTTAGGTGATTCTGGTATAGTTTGTTATGATTTTTAGCATTTTTTTGTAATTTTAATGTGATTGGGCTTAGTTTGTTGCTGTAAAGTGTAGTTGGGGGTGATTTTTGATAGCCGAAGTAATTTAGGTGAGTTTGGCATAGTTTGCTATGGTTAGTAGCATTTTTTTGTAATTTAAAAATGATTGGGTTTAGTTTGTTGTGGTAAGGGTTAGTTGGTGATGATTTATGTTAGCCGAAGTAATTTAGGTGAGTTTGGCATAGTTTGCTATGGTTACTAGCATTTTTTTGTAATTTAAAAGTGTTTGGGTTTAGGTTGTTGTTGTAAGGGTTAGTTGGTGATGATTTATGGTAGCCGAAGTAATTTAGGTGAGTTTGGCATAATTTGCTATGGTTACTAGCATTTTTTTGTAATTTAAAAATAATTGGGTTTAGTTTGTTGTGGTAAGGGTT
Organism: Eledona agricola; assembly: GCA_964023215.1. Taxonomy (NCBI): domain Eukaryota; kingdom Metazoa; phylum Arthropoda; class Insecta; order Coleoptera; family Tenebrionidae; genus Eledona; species Eledona agricola. The sequence continues at coordinate 1,102,142 of CAXIEJ010000203.1, read as the reverse complement.
AGTTGGTGATGATTTAGAGTAGCCGAAGTAATTTAGGTGAGTCTGGCATAGTTTGTTATGATTTGTTCACCATTTTTTGTAATTTTAAGATGATATGGTTTGGTTTGTTGTGGTAAGGGATAATTGGGGGTGATTTACGGTAGCCGAAGTAATTTAGGTGATTCTGGTATAGTTTGTTATGATTTTTAGCATTTTTTTGTAATTTTAAAGTGATTGGGCTTAGTTTGTTGCTGTAAAGTGTAGTTGGGGGTGATTTTTGATAACCGAAGTAATTTAGGTGAGTTTGGCATGGTTTGCTATGGTTAGTAGCATTTTTTTGTAAGTTAAAATGATTGGGTTTAGTTTGTTGTGGTAAGGGTTAGTTGGTGATGATTTATGGTAGCCGAAGTAATTTAGGTGAGTTTGGCATAGTTTGCTATGGTTACTAGCATTTTTTTGTAATTTAAAAATAATTGGGTTTAGTTTGTTGTGGTAAGGGTTAGTTGGTGATGATTTAGAGTAGCCGAAGTAATTTAGGTGAGTCTGGCATAGTTTGTTATGATTTGTTCACCATTTTTTGTAATTTTAAGATGATATGGTTTGGTTTGTTGTGGTAAGGGATAGTTGGGAGTGATTTACGGTAGCCGAAGTAATTTAGGTGATTCTGGTATAGTTTGTTATGATTTTTAGCATTTTTTTGTAATTTTAAAGTGATTGGGCTTAGTTTGTTGCTGTAAAGTGTAGTTGGGGGTGATTTTTGATAACCGAAGTAATTTAGGTGAGTTTGGCATGGTTTGCTATGGTTAGTAGCATTTTTTTGTAATTTAAATTGATTGGGTTTAGTTTGTTGTGGTAAGGGTTAGTTGGTGATGATTTATGGTAGCCGAAGTAATTTAGGTGAGTTTGGCATAGTTTGCTATGGTTACTAGCATTTTTTTGTAATTTAAAAGTGATTGGGTTTAGTTTGTGGTGGTAAGGGTTAGTTGGTGACGATTTAGAGTAGCCGAAGTAATTTAGGTGATTCTGGCATAGTTTGTTATGATTTGTACACCTTTTTTTGTAATTTTAAGATGATATGGTTTGGTTTGTTGTGGTAAGGGATAGTTGGGGGTGATTTACGGTAGCCCAAGTAATTTAGGTGATTCTGGTATAGTTTGTTATAATTTTTAGCATTTTTTTGTAGTTCTAAAGTGATTGGGCTTAGTTTTTTGCTGTAAAGTGTAGTTGGGGGTGATTTTTGATTGCCGAAGTAATTTAGGTGAGTTTGGCATAGTTTGCTATGGTTAGTAGCATTTTTTTGTAATTTAAAAGTGATTGGGTTTAGTTTGTTGTGGTAAGGGTTAGTTGGTGATGATTTATGGTAGCCGAAGTAATTTAGGTGAGTTTGGCATAGTTTGCTATAGTTACCAGCATTTTTTTGTAATTTAAAAATGTTTGGGTTAAGTTTGTTGTTGTAAGGGTTAATTGGTGATGATTTATAGTAGCCGAAGTAATTTATGTGAGTTTGGCATAGTTTGCTATGGTTACTATAATTTTTTTGTAATTTAAAAATGATTGGGTTTAGTTTGTTGTGGTAAGGGTTAGTTAGTGATGATTTAGAGTAGCCGAAGTAATTTAGGTGAGTCTGGCATAGTTTGTTATGATTTGTACACCTTTTTTTGTAATTTTAAGATGATATGGTTTGGTTTGTAGTGGTAAGGGTTAGTTGGGGGTGATTTACGGTAGCCGAAGTAATTTAGGTGATTCTGGTATAGTTTGTTAAGATTTTTAGCATTTTTTTGTAATTTTAAAGTGATTGGGCTTAGTTTGTTGCTGTAAAGTGTAGTTGGGGGTGATTTTTGATAGCCGAAGTCATTTAGGTGAGTTTGGCATAGTTTGCTATGGTTAGTAGCATTTTTTTGTAATTTAAAAGTGATTGGGTTTAGTTTGTTGTGGTAAGGGTTTGTTGGTGATGATTTATGGTAGCCGAAGTAATTTAGGTGAGTTTGGCATAGTTTGCTATGGTTACTAGCTTTTTTTTGTAATTTAAAAATGATTGGGTTTAGTTTGTTGTGGTAAGGGTTAGTTGGTGATGATTTAGAGTAGCCGAAGTAATTTAAGTGAGTCTGGCATAGTTTGTTATGATTTGTACACCTTTTTTTGTAATTTTAAGATGATATGGTTTGGTTTGTTGTGGTAAGGGATAGTTGAGGGTGATTTACGGTAGCCGAAGTAATTTAGGTGATTCTGGTATAGTTTGTTATGATTTTTAGCATTTTTTTGTAGTTTTAAAGTGATTGGGCTTAGTTTGTTGCTGTAAAGTGTAGTTGGGGGAGATTTTTGATAGCCGAAGTAATTTAGGTGAGTTTGGCATAGTTTGCTATGCTTAGTAGCATTTTGTTGTAATTTAAAAGTGATTGGGATTAGTTTGTTGTGGTAAGGGTTAGTTGGTGATGATTTATGGTAGCCGAAGTAATTTAGGTGAGTTTGGCATAGTTTGCTATGGTTAGTAGCATTTTTTTCTAATTTAAAAGTGATTGGGTTTAGTTTGTTGTGGTATGGGTTAGTTGGTGATGATATATGGTAGCCGAAGTAATTTAGGTGAGTTTGGCATAGTTTGCTATGGTTAGTAGCAATTTTTGGTAATTTAAAAGTGATTGGGTTTAGTTTGTTGTGGTAAGGGTTAGTTGGTGATGATTTAGAGTAGCCGAAGTAATTTAGGTGAGTCTGGCATATTTTGTTATGATTTGTACACCTTTTTTTGTAAGTTTAAGATGATATGGTTTGGTTTGTTGTGGTAAGGAATAGTTGGAAGTGATTTACGGTAGCTGAAGTAATTTAGGTGATTCTGGTATAGTTTGTTATGATTTTTAGAATTTTTTTGTAATTTTAAAGTGATTGGGCTTAGTTTGTTTCTGTAAAGTGTAGTTGGGGGTGATTTTTGATAGCCGAAGTAATTTAGGTGAGTTTGGCATAGTTTGCTATGGTTAGTAGCATTTTTTTGTAATTTAAAAGTGATTGGGTTTAGATCGTTGTGGTAAGGGTTAGTTGGTGATGATTTATGGTAGCCGAAGTAATTTAGGTGAGTTTGGCATAGTTTGCTATGGTTACTAGCATTTTTTTGTAATTTAAAAGTGATTGGGTTTAGTTTGTTGTGGTAAGGGTTAGTTGGTGATGATTTATGGTAGCCGAAGTAATTTAGGTCAGTTTGGCATAGTTTGCTATGGTTACTAGCATTTTTTTGTAATTTAAAAGTGATTGGGTTTAGTTTGTTGTGGTAAGGGTTAGTTGGTGATGATTTATGGTAGCCGAAGTAATTTAGGTGAGTTTGGCATAGTTTGCTATGGTTACTAGCATTTTTTTGTAATTTAAAAGTGATTGGGTTTAGCTTGTTGTGGTAAGGGTTAGTTGGTGATGATTTAGAGTAGCCGAAGTAATTTAGGTGAGTCTGGCATAGTTTGTTATGATTTGTACACCTTTTTTTGTATTTTTAAGATAATATGGTTTTGTTTGTTGTGATAAGGGAAATTTGGGGGTAATTTACAATAGCCGAAGTAATTTAGGTGATTCTGATATAGTTTGTTATGATTTTTAGCATTTTTTTGTAATTTTAAAGTGATTGGGCTTATTTTGTTGCTGTAATGTGTAGTTGGGGGTGATTTTTGATAGCCGAAGTAATTTAGGTGAGTTTGGCATAGTTTGCTATGGTTAGTAGCATTTTTTTGTAATTTAAAAATGATTGGGTTTAGTTTGTTGTGGTAAGGGTTAGTTGGTGATGATTTATGGTAGCCGAAGTAATTTAGGTGAGTTTGGCATAGTTTGCTATGGTTACTAGCATTTTTTTGTAATTTAAAAGTGTTTGGGTTTAGTTTGTTGTGGTAAGGGTTAGTTGGTGATGATTTAGAGTAGCCGAAGTAATTTAGGTGAGTCTGGCATAGTTTGTTATGAATTGTACACCTTTTTTTGTAATTTTAAGATGATATGGTTTGGTTTGTTGTGGTAAGGGATAGTTTGAGGTGATTTACGTTAGCCAAAGTAACTTAGGTGATTCTGGTATAGTTTGTTATAATTTTTAGCATTTTTTTGTAATTTTAAAGTGATTGGGCTTAGTTTGTTGCTGTAAAGTGTAGTTGGGGGTGATTTTTGATAACCGAAGTAATTTAGGTTAGTTTGGCATAGTTTGCTATGGTTAGTAGCATTTTTTTGTAATTTAAAAGTGATTGGGTTTAGTTTGTTGTGGTAAGTGTTAGTTGGTGATGATTTTTGGTAGCCGAAGTAATTTAGGTGAGTTTGGCATAGTTTGCTATGGTTACTAGCATTTTTTTGTAATTTAAAAGTGATTGAGTTTAGTTTGTTGTGGTAAGGGTTAGTTGGTGATGATTTAGAGTAGCCGAAGTAATTTAGGTGAGTCTGGCATATTTTGTTATGATTTGTACACCTTTTTTTGTAATTTTAAGATGATATGGTTTGGTTTGTTGTGGTAAGGGATTGTTGGGGGTGATTTACGGTAGCCGAAGTAATTTAGGTGATTCTGGTATAGTTTGTTATTATTTTTAGCATTTTTTTGTAATTTTAAAGTGATTGGGCTTAGTTTGTTGCTGTAAAGTGTAGTTGGGGGTAGCCGAAGTAGTTTAGGTGAGTTTGGCATAGTTTGCTATAGTTACTAGCAAAATTTTGTAATTTAAAAGTGATTGGGTTTAGTTTGTTGTGGTAAGGGTTAGTTGGTTATGATTTAGAGTAGCCGAAGTAATTTAGGTGAGTCTGGCATAGTTTATTATGATTTGTACACTTTTTTTTGTAATTTTAAGATGATATGGTTTGGTTTGTTGTGGTAAGGGATAGTTGGGGGTGATTTACGTTAGCCGAAGTAATTTAGGTTATTCTGGTATAGTTTGTTATGATTTTAAGAATTTTTTTGTAATTTTAAAGTGATAGGGCTTAGTTAGTTGCTGTAAAGTGTAGTTGGGGGTGATTTTTGATAGCCGAAGTAATTTAGGTGAATTTGGCATAGTTTGCTATGGTTAGTAGCATTTTTTTGTAATTTAAAAGTGATTGGGTTTAGTTTGTTGTGGTAAGGGTTAGTTGGTGATGATTAATTTTAGCCGATGTAATTTAGGTGAGTTTGGCATAGTTTGCTATGGTTACAAGCATATTTTTGTAATTTAAAAGTGATTGGGTTTAGTTTGTTGTGGTAAGGTGTAGTTGGTGATGATTTAGAGTATCCGAAGTAATTTAGGTGAGTCTGGCATAGTTTGTTATGATTTGTTCATCTTTTTTTGTAATATTAAGATGATATGGTTTGGTTTCTTGTGGTAAGGGATAGTTGGGGGTGAATTACGGTAGCCGAAGTAATTTAGGTGATTCTGGTATAGTTTGTTATGATTTTTAGCATTTTTTTGTAATTTTAAAGTGATTGGGCTTAGTTTGTTGCTGTAAAGTGTAGTTGGGGGTGATTTTTGATAGCCGAAGTAATTTAGGTGAGTTTGGCATAATTTGCTATGGTTACTAGCATTTTTTTGTAATTTAAAATTGATTGGTTTTAGCTTGTTGTGGTAAGGGTTAGTTGGTGATGATTTAGAGTAGCCGAAGTAATTTAGGTGAGTCTGGCATAGTTTGTTATAATTTGTACACCTTTTTTGTAATTTTAAGATAATATGGTTTTGTTTGTTGTGGTAAGGGAAAGTTGGGGGTGATTTACAATAGCCGAAGTAATTTAGGTGATTCTGGTATAGTTTGTTATGATTTTTAGCATTTTTTTGTAATTTGAAAGTGATAGGGCTTAGTTAGTTGCTGTAAAGTGTAGTTGGGGGTGATTTTTGATAGCCGAAGTAATTTAGGTGAATTTGGCATAGTTTGCTATGGTTAGTAGCATTTTTTTGTAATTTAAAAGTGATTGGGTTTAGTTTGTTGTGGTAAGGGTTAGTTGGTGATGATTAATTTTAGCCGATGTAATTTAGGTGAGTTTGGCATAGTTTGCTATGGTTACTAGCATATTTTTGTAATTTAAAAGTGATTGGGTTTAGTTTGTTGTGGTAAGGTGTAGTTGGTGATGATTTAGAGTATCCGAAGTAATTTAGGTGAGTCTGGCATAGTTTGTTATGATTTGTTCACCATTTTTTGTAATTTTAAGATGATATGGTTTGGTTTGTTGTGGTAAGGGATAGTTGGGGGTGATTTACGGTAGCCGAAGTAATTTAGGTGATTCTGGTATAGTTTGTTATGATTTTTAGCATTTTTTTGTAATTTTAAAGTGATTGGGCTTAGTTTGTTGCTGTAAAGTGTAGTTGGGGGTGATTTTTGATAGCCGAAGTAATTTAGGTGAGTTTGGCATAGTTTGCTATGGTTACTAGCATTTTTTTATAATTTAAAATTGATTGGGTTTAGCTTGTTGTGGTAAGGGTTAGTTGGTGATGATTTAGAGTAGCCGAAGTAATTTAGGTGAGTCTGGCATAGTTTGTTATGATTTGTACACCTTTTTTGTAATTTTAAGATAATATGGTTTTGTTTGTTGTGGTAAGGGAAATTTGGGGGTGATTTACAATAGCCGAAGTAATTTAGGTGATTCTGGTATAGTTTGTTATAATTTTTAGCATTTTTTCGTAATTTTAAAGTGATTGGGCTTATTTTGTTGCTGTAATGTGTAGTTGGGGGTGATTTTTGATAGCTGAAGTAATTTAGGTGAGTTTGGCATAGTTTGCTATGGTTAGTAGCATTTTTTTGTAATTTAAAATTTATTGGGTTTAGTTTGTTGTGGTAAGGGTTAGTTGGTGATGATTTATGTTAGCCGAAGTAATTTAGGTGAGTTTGGCATAGTTTGCTATGGTTACTAGCATTTTTTTGTAATTTAAAAGTGTTTGGGTTTAGGTTGTTGTTGTAAGTGTTAGTTGGTGATGATTTATGGTAGCCGAAGTAATTTAGGTGAGTTTGGCATAGTTTGCTATGGTTACTAGCATTTTTTTGTAATTTAAAATAATTGGGTTTAGTTTGTTGTGGTAAGGGTTAGTTGGTGATGATTTAGAGTAGCCGAAGTAATTTAGGTGAGTCTGGCATAGTTTGTTATGATTTGTTCACCATTTTTTGTAATTTTAAGATGATATGGTTTGGTTTGTTGTGGTAAGGGATAGTTGGGGGTGATTTACGGTAGCCGAAGTAATTTAGGTGATTCTGGTATAGTTTGTTATGATTTTTAGCATTTTTTTGTAATTTTAAAGTGATTGGGCTTAGTTTGTTGCTGTAAAGTGTAGTTGGGGGTGATTTTTGATAACCGAAGTAATTTAGGTGAGTTTGGCATAGTTTGCTATGGTAAGTAGAATTTTTTTGTAATTTAAAATGATTGGGTTTAGTTTGTTGTGGTAAGGGTTAGTTGGTGATGATTTATGGTAGCCGAAGTAATTTAGGTGAGTTTGGCATAGTTTGCTATGGTTACTAGCATTTTTTTGTAATTTAAAAGTGATTGGGTTTAGTTTGTTGTGGTAAGGGTTAGTTGGTGATGATTTAGAGTAGCCGAAGTAATTTAGGTGATTCAGGCATAGTTTGTTATGATTTGTACACCTTTTTTTGTAATTTTAAAATGATATGGTTTGGTTTGTTGTGGTAAGGGATAGTTGGGGGTGATTTACGGTAGCCGAAGTAATTTAGGTGATTCTGGTATAGTTTGTTATAATTTTTAGCATTTTTTTGTAGTTCTAAAGTGATTGGGCTTAGTTTTTTGCTGTAAAGTGTAGTTGGGGGTGATTTTTGATAGCCGAAGTAATTTAGGTGAGTTTGGCATAGTTTGCTATGATTAGTAGCATTTTTTTGTAATTTAAAAGTGATTGGGTTTAGTTTGTTGTGGTAAGGGTTAGGTGGTGATGATTTATGGTAGCCGAAGTAATTTAGGTGAGTTTGGCATAGTTTGCTATGGTTACTAGCATTTTTTTGTAATTTAAAAATGTTTGGGTTTAGTTTGTTGTTGTAAGGGTTAGTTGGTGATGATTTATAGTAGCCGAAGTAATTTAGGTGAGTTTGGCATAGTTTGCTATGGTTACTATCATTTTTTTGTAATTTAAAAATGATTGGGTTTAGTTTGTTGTGGTAAGGGTTAGTTAGTGATGATTTAGAGTAGCCGAAGTAATTTAGGTGAGTCTGGCATAGTTTGTTATGATTTGTACACCTTTTTTTGTAATTTGAAGATGATATGGTTTGGTTTGTTGTAGTAAGGGTTAGTTGGGGGTGATTTACGGTATCCGAAGTAATTTAGGTGATTCTGGTATAGTTTGTTAAGATTTTTAGCATTTTTTTGTAATTTTAAAATGATTGGGCTTAGTTTGTTGCTGTAAAGTGTAGTTGGGGGTGATGTTTGATAGCCGAAGTCATTTAGGTGAGTTTGGCATAGTTTGCTATGGTTAGTAGCATTTTTTTGTAATTTAAAAGTGATTGGGTTTAGTTTGTTGTGGTAAGGGTTAGTTGGTGATGATTTATGGTAGCCGAAGTAATTTAGGTGAGTTTGGCATAATTTGCTATGGTTACTAGCTTTTTTTTGTAATTTAAAAATGATTGGGTTTAGTTTGTTGTGGTAAGGGTTAGTTGGTGATGATTTAGAGTAGCCGAAGTAATTTAAGTGAGTCTGGCATAGTTTGTTATGATTTGTACACCTTTTTTTGTAATTTTAAGATGATATGGTTTGGTTTGTTGTGGTAAGGGATAGTTGAGGGTGATTTACGGTAGCCGAAGTAATTTAGGTGATTCTGGTATAGTTTGTTATGATTTTTAGCATTTTTTTGTAGTTTTAAAGTGATTGGGCTTAGTTTGTTGCTGTAAAGTGTAGTTGGGGGAGATTTTTGATAGCCAAAGTAATTTAGGTGTGTTTGGCATAGTTTGCTATGGTTAGTAGCATTTTGTTGTAATTTAAAAGTTATTGGGATTAGTTTGTTGTGGTAAGGGTTAGTTGGTGATGATTTATGGTAGCCGAAGTAATTTAGGTGAGTTTGGCATAGTTTGCTATGGTTAGTAGCATTTTTTTGTAATTTAAAAGTGATTGGGTTTAGTTTGTTGTGGTATGGGTTAGTTGGTGATGATTTATGGTAGCCGAAGTAATTTAGGTGAGTTTGGCATAGTTTGCTATGGTTAGTAGCATTTTTTTGTAATTTAAAAGTGATTGGGTTTAGTTTGTTGTGGTAAGGGTTAGTTGGTGATGATTTAGAGTAGCCGAAGTAATTTAGGTAAGTCTGGCATAGTTTGTTATGATTTGTACACCTTTTTTTGTAAGTTTAAGATGATATGGTTTGGTTTGTTGTGGTAAGGGATAGTTGGAAGTGATTTACGGTAGCCGAAGTAATTTAGGTGATTCTGGTATAGTTTGTTATGATTTTTAGAATTTTTTTGTAATTTTAAAGTGATTGGGCTTAGTTATTTTCTGTAAAGTGTAGTTGGGGGTGATTTTTGATAGCCGAAGTAATTTAGGTGAGTTTGGCATAGTTTGCTATGGTTAGTAGCATTTTTTTGTAATTTAAAAGTGAATGGGTTTAGTTTGTTGTGGTAAGGGTTAGTTGGTGATGATTTATGGTAGCCGAAGTAATTTAGGTGAGTTTGGCATAGTTTGCTATGGTTACTAGCATTTGTTTGTAATTTAAAAGTGATTGGGTTTAGTTTGTTGTGGTAAGGGTTAGTTGGTGATAATTTATGGTAGCCGAAGTAATTTAGGTCAGTTTGGCATAGTTTGCTATGGTTACTAGCATTTTTTTGTAATTTAAAAGTGATTGGGTTTAGTTTGTTGTGGTAAGGGTTAGTTGGTGATGATTTAGAGTAGCCGAAGTAGTTTAGGTGATTCTGGCATAGTTTGTTATGATTTGTACACCTTTTTTTGTAATTTTAATATGATATGGTTTGGTCTGTTGTGGTAAAGGATAGTTGGGGGTGATTTACGGTAGCCGAAGTAATTTAGGTGAGTCTGGCATAGTTTGTTATGATTTGTACATCTTTTTTTGTAATATTAAGATGATATGGTTTGGTTTCTTGTGGTAAGGGATAGTTAAGGGTGATTTACGGTAGCCGAAGTAAGTTAGGTGATTCTGGTATAGTCTGTTATGATTTTTAGCATTTTTTTGTAATTTTAAAGTGATTGGGCTTAGTTTGTTGCTGTAAAGTGTAGTTGGGGGTGATTTTTGATAGCCGAAGTAATTTAGGTGAGTTTGGCATAGTTTGCTATGGTTACTACCATTTTTTTGTAATTTAAAATTGATTGGGTTTAGCTTGTTGTGGTAAGGGTTAGTTGGTGATGATTTAGAGTAGCCGAAGTAATTTAGGTGAGTCTGGCATAGTTTGTTATGATTTGTACACCTTTTTTGTAATTTTAAGATAATATGGTTTTGTTTGTTGTGGTAAGGGAAAGTTGGGGGTAATTTACAATAGCCGAAGTAATTTAGGTGATTCTGGTATAGTTTGTTATGATTTTTAGCATTTTTTTGTAATTTAAAAATGATTGGGTTTAGTTTGTTGTGGTAAGGGTTAGTTGGTGATGATTTATATTAGCCGAAGTAATTTAGGTGAGTTTGGCATAGTTTGCTATGGTTACTAGCATTTTTTTGTAATTTAAAAGTGTTTGGGTTTAGGTTGTTGTTGTAAGGGTTAGTTAGTGATGATTTATGGTAGCCGAAGTAATTTAGGTGAGTTTGGCATAGTTTGCTATGGTTACTAGCATTTTTTTGTAATTTAAAAATAATTGGGTTTAGTTTGTTGTGGTAAGGGTTAGTTGGTGATGATTTAGAGTAGCCGAAGTAATTTAGGTGAGTCTGGCATAGTTTGTTATGATTTGTTCACCATTTTTTGTAATTTTAAGATGATATGGTTTGGTTTGTTGTGGTAAGGGATAGTTGGGGGTGATTTACGGTAGCCGAAGTAATTTAGGTGATTCTGGTATAGTTTGTTATGATTTTTAGCATTTTTTTGTAATTTAAAAGTTATTGGGTTTAGTTTGTTGTGGTTAGGGTTAGTTGGTGATGATTTAGAGTAGCCGAAGTAGTTTAGGTGATTCTGGCATAGTTTGTTATGATTTGTACACCTTTTTTTGTAATTTTAATATGATATGGTTTGGTCTGTTGTGGTAAAGGATAGTTGGGGGTGATTTACGGTAGCCGAAGTAATTTAGGTGAGTCTGGCATAGTTTGTTATGATTTGTACATCTTTTTTTGTAATATTAAGATGATATGGTTTGGTTTCTTGTGGTAAGGGATAGTTAAGGGTGATTTACGGTAGCCGAAGTAAGTTAGGTGATTCTGGTATAGTTTGTTATGATTTTTAGCATTTTTTTGTAATTTTAAAGTGATTGGGCTTAGTTTGTTGCTGTAAAGTGTAGTTGGGGGTGATTTTTGATAGCCGAAGTAATTTAGGTGAGTTTGGCATAGTTTGCTATGGTTACTAACATTTTTTTGTAATTTAAAATTGATTGGGTTTAGCTTGTTGTGGTAAGGGTTAGTTGGTGATGATTTAGAGTAGCCGAAGTAATTTAGGTGAGTCTGGCATAGTTTGTTATGATTTGTACACCTTTTTTGTAATTTTAAGATAATATGGTTTTGTTTGTTGTGGTAAGGGAAAGTTGGGGGTAATTTACAATAGCCGAAGTAATTTAGGTGATTCTGGTATAGTTTGTTATGATTTTTAGCATTTTTTTGTAATTTAAAAATGATTGGGTTTAGTTTGTTGTGGTAAGGGTTAGTTGGTGATGATTTATATTAGCCGAAGTAATTTAGGTGAGTTTGGCATAGTTTGCTATGGTTACTAGCATTTTTTTGTAATTTAAAAGTGTTTGGGTTTAGGTTGTTGTTGTAAGGGTTAGTTAGTGATGATTTATGGTAGCCGAAGTAATTTAGGTGAGTTTGGCATAGTTTGCTATGGTTACTAGCATTTTTTTGTAATTTAAAAATAATTGGGTTTAGTTTGTTGTGGTAAGGGTTAGTTGGTGATGATTTAGAGTAGCCGAAGTAATTTAGGTGAGTCTGGCATAGTTTGTTATGATTTGTTCACCATTTTTTGTAATTTTAAGATGATATGGTTTGGTTTGTTGTGGTAAGGGATAGTTGGGGGTGATTTACGGTAGCCGAAGTAATTTAGGTGATTCTGGTATAGTTTGTTATGATTTTTAGCATTTTTTTGTAATTTTAAAGTGATTGGGCTTAGTTTGTTTCTGTAAAGTGTAGTTGGGGGTGATTTTTAAAAGCCGAAGTAATTTAGGTGAGTTTGGCATAGTTTGCTATGGTTACTAGCATTTTTTTGTAATTTAAAAGTGATTGGGTTTAGTTTGTTGTGGAAAAAGTTAATTGGTGATGATTTAGAGTAGCCGAAGTAATTTAGGTGTGTCTGGCATAGTTTGTTATGATTTGTACACCTTTTCTTGTAATTTTAAGATGATATGGTTTGGTTTGTTGTGGTAAGGCATAGTTGGGGGTGATTTACGGTAGCTGAAGTAATTTAGGTGATTCTGGTAGAGTTTGTTATGATTTTTAGCATTTTTTTGTAATTTTAAAGTGATTGGGCTTAGTTTGTTTCTGTAAAGTGTAGTTGGGGGTGATTTTTGATAGCCGAAGTAATTTAGGTGAGTTTGGCATAGTTTGCTATGGTTAGTAGCATTTTTTTGTAATTTAAAAGTGATTGAGTTTAGTTTGTTGTGGTAAGGGTTAGTTGGTGATGATTTAGAGTAGCCGAAGTAATTTAGGTGAGTCAGGCATAGTTTGTTATGATTTGTACACCTTTTTTTGTAATTTTAAGATGATATGGTTTGGTTTGTTGTGGTAAGGGATAGTTGGGGGTGATTTACGGTAGCCGAAGTAATTTAGGTGATTCTGGTATAGATTGTTATGATTTATAGCATTTTTTTGTAATTTTAAAGTGATTGGGCTTAGTTTGTTGCTGTAAAGTGTAGTAGGGGGTGATTTTTGATAGTCGAAGTAATTTAGGTGAGTTTGGCATAGTTTGCGATGGTTAGTAGCATTTTTTTGTAATTTAAAAGTGATTGGGTTTATATTGCTGTGGTAAGGGTTAGTTGGTGATGATTTAGAGTAGCGGAAGTAATTTAGGTGAGTCTGGCATAGTTTGTTATGATTTGTACACCTTTTTTTGTAATTTTAAGATGATATGGTTTGGTTTGTTGTGGTAAGGGATAGTTGGGGGTGATTTACGGTAGCCGACATAATTTAGGTGATTCTGGTATAGTTTGTTATGATATTTAGCATTTTTTTGTAATTTTAAAGTGATTGGGCTTAGTTTGTTGCTGTAAAGTGTAGTGGGGGGTGATTTTTGATAGCCGAAGTAATTTAGGTGAGTTTGGCATAGTTTGCTATGGTTAGTAGCATTTTTTTGTAATTTAAAAGTGATTGGGTTTAGTTTGTTGTGGTAAGGGTTAATTGGTGATGATTTATGGTAGCCGAAGTAATTTAAGTGAGTTTGGCATATTTTGCTATGGTTACTAGCATTTTTTTCTAATTTAAAATTGATTGGGTTTAGTTTGTTGTGGTAAGGGTTAATTGGTGATGATTTAGAGTAGCCGAAGTAATTTAGGTGAGTCTGGCATAGTTTGTAATGATTTGTACACCATTTTTGTAATTTTAAGATGATATGGTTTGGTTTGTTGTAGTAAGGGATAGTTGGGGGTGATTTATGGTAGCCGAAGTAATTTAGGTAATTCTCGTATAGTTTGTTATGATTTTTAGAATTTTTCTGTAATTTTAAAGTGATTGGGCTTAGTTTGTTGCTGTAAAGTGTAGTTGGGGGTGATTTTTGATAGCCGAAGTAATTTAGGTGAGTTTGGCATAGTTTGCTATGGTTAGTAGCATTTTTTTGTAATTTAAAATTGATTGGGTTTAGTTTGTTGTGGAAAAAGTTAATTGGTGATGATTTAGAGTAGCCGAAGTAATTTAGGTGAGTCTGGCATAGTTTGTTATGATTTGTTCACCATTTTTTGTAATTTTAAGATGATATGGTTTGGTTTGTTGTGGTAAGGGATAGTTGGGGGTGATTTACGGTAGCCGAAGTAATTTAGGTGATTCTGGTATAGTTTGTTATGATTTTTAGCATTTTTTTGTAATTTTAAAGTGATTGGGCTTAGTTTGTTTCTGTAAAGTGTAGTTGGGGGTGATTTTTAAAAGCCGAAGTAATTTAGGTGAGTTTGGCATAGTTTGCTATGGTTACTAGCATTTTTTTGTAATTTAAAAGTGATTGGGTTTAGTTTGTTGTGGAAAAAGTTAATTGGTGATGATTTAGAGTAGCCGAAGTAATTTAGGTGTGTCTGGCATAGTTTGTTATGATTTGTACACCTTTTCTTGTAATTTTAAGATGATATGGTTTGGTTTGTTGTGGTAAGGCATAGTTGGGGGTGATTTACGGTAGCTGAAGTAATTTAGGTGATTCTGGTAGAGTTTGTTATGATTTTTAGCATTTTTTTGTAATTTTAAAGTGATTGGGCTTAGTTTGTTTCTGTAAAGTGTAGTTGGGGGTGATTTTTGATAGCCGAAATAATTTAGGTGAGTTTGGCATAGTTTGCTATGGTTAGTAGCATTTTTTTGTAATTTAAAAGTGATTGGGTTTAGCTTGTTGTGGTAAAGGTTAGTTGGTGATGATTTAGAGTAGCCGAAGTAATTTAGGTGAGTCTGGCATAGTTTGTTATGATTTGTACACCTTTTTTGTAATTTTAAGATGATATGGTTTGGCTTGTTGTGTAAAGGGCTAGTTGGGGGTGATTTACGTTAGCCGAAGTAATTTAGGTGATTCTGGTATATTTTGTTATGATTTTTAGCATTTTTTTGTAATTTTAAAGGGATTGGGCTTAGTTTGTTGCTGTAAAGTGTAGTTAGGGGTGATTTTTGATAGCCGAAGTAATTTAGGTAAGTTTGGCATAGTTTGCTTTGGTTAGTAGCATTTTTTTGTAATTTAAAAGTGATTGGGTTTAGTTTGTTGTGGTAAGGGTTAGATGGTGATGATTTAGAGTAGCCGAAGTAATTTAGGTGAGTCTGGCATAGTTTGTTATGATTTGTACACCTTTTTTGTAATTTTAAGATGATATGGTTTGGTTTGTTGTGGTAAGGGATAGTTGGGGGTGATTTACTGTAGCCGAAGTAATTTAGGTGATTTTGGTATAATCTGTTATGATTTTTAGCATTTTTTTGTAATTTTAAAGTGATTGGGCTTAGTTTGTTGCTGTAAAGTGTAGTTGGGGGTGATTTCTGATAGCCGAAATAATTTAGGTGAGTTTGGCATAGTTTGCTATTGTTAGTAGCATTTTTTTCTAATTTAAAAGTGATTGGGTTTAGTTTGTTGTGGTAAGGGTTAGTTGGTGATGATTTATGGTAGCCGAAGTAATTTAGGTGAGTTTGGCATAGTTTGCTATGCTTACTAGGATTTTTTTGTAATTTAAAAGTGATTGGGTTTAGTTTGTTGTGGTAAGGGTTAGTTGGTGATGATTTAGAGTAGCCGAAGTAATTTAGGTGTGTCTGGCATAGTTTGTTATGATTTGTACACCTTTTTTTGTAATTTTAAGATGATATGGTTTGGTTTGTTGTGGTAAGGGATAGTTGGGGGTGATTTACGGTAGCCGAAGTAATTTAGGTGACTCTGGTATAGTTTGTTATGATTTTTTACATTTTTTTGTAATTTTAAAGTGATTAGGCTTAGTTTGTTGCTGTAAAGTGTAGTTGGGGGTGATTTTTGTTAGCCGAAGTAATTTAGGTGAGTTTGGCATAGGTTGCGATGGTTACTAGCATTTTTTTGTAATTTAAAAGTGATTGGGTTTAGTTTGTTGTGGTAAGGGTTAGTTGGTGATGATTTAGAGTAGCCGAAGTAATTTAGGTGAGTCTGGCATAGTTTGTTATGATTTGTACACCTTTTTTTGTAATTTTAAGGTAATATGGTTTGGTTTGTTGTGGTAAGGAATAGTTGGGGGTGATTTACGGTAGCCGAAGTAATTTAGGTGATTCTGGTATAGTTTGTTATGATTTTTAGCATTTTTTTGTAATTTTAAAGTGATTGGGCTTAGTTTGTTGCTGTAAAGTGTAGTTGGGGGTGATTTCTAATAGCCGAAGTAATTTAGGTAAGTTTGGCATAGTTTGCTTTGGTTAGTAGCATTTTTTTGTAATTTAAAAGTGATTGGGTTTAGTTTGTTGTGGTAAGGGTTAGATGGTGATGATTTAGAGTAGCCGAAGTAATTTAGGTGAGTCTGGCATAGTTTGTTATGATTTGTACACCTTTTTTGTAATTTTAAGATGATATGGTTTGGTTTGTTGTGGTAAGGGATAGTTGGGGGTGATTTACTGTAGCCGAAGTAATTTAGGTGATTTTGGTATAATCTGTTATGATTTTTAGCATTTTTTTGTAATTTTAAAGTGATTGGGCTTAGTTTGTTGCTGTAAAGTGTAGTTGGGGGTGATTTCTGATAGCCGAAATAATTTAGGTGAGTTTGGCATAGTTTGCTATTGTTAGTAGCATTTTTTTCTAATTTAAAAGTGATTGGGTTTAGTTTGTTGTGGTAAGGGTTAGTTGGTGATGATTTATGGTAGCCGAAGTAATTTAGGTGAGTTTGGCATAGTTTGCTATGCTTACTAGGATTTTTTTGTAATTTAAAAGTGATTGGGTTTAGTTTGTTGTGGTAAGGGTTAGTTGGTGATGATTTAGAGTAGCCGAAGTAATTTAGGTGTGTCTGGCATAGTTTGTTATGATTTGTACACCTTTTTTTGTAATTTTAAGATGATATGGTTTGGTTTGTTGTGGTAAGGGATAGTTGGGGGTGATTTACGGTAGCCGAAGTAATTTAGGTGACTCTGGTATAGTTTGTTATGATTTTTTACATTTTTTTGTAATTTTAAAGTGATTAGGCTTAGTTTGTTGCTGTAAAGTGTAGTTGGGGGTGATTTTTGATAGGCGAAGTAATTTAGGTGAGTTTGGCATAGTTTGCTATGGTTACTAGCATTTTTTTGTAATTTAAAAGTGATTGGGTTTAGTTTGTTGTGGTAAGGGTTAGTTGGTGATGATTTATGTTAGCCGAAGTAATTTAGGTGAGTTTGGCATAGGTTGCGATGGTTACTAGCATTTTTTTGTAATTTAAAAGTGATTGGGTTTAGTTTGTTGTGGTAAGGGTTAGTTGGTGATGATTTAGAGTAGCCGAAGTAATTTAGGTGAGTCTGGCATAGTTTGTTATGATTTGTACACCTTTTTTTGTAATTTTAAGATCATATGGTTTGGGTTGTTGTGGTAAGGGATAGTTGGGGGTGATTTACGGTAGCCGAAGTAATTTAGGTGATTCTGGTGTAGTTTGTTATGATTTTTAGCATTTTTTGTAATTTTAAAGTGATTGGGCTTATAATGTTGCTGTAAAGTGTAGTTGGCGGTGATTTTTGATAGCCGAAGTAATTTAGGTGAGTTTGGCATAGTTTGCTATGGTTAGTAGCATTTTTTTCTAATTTAAAAGTGATTGGGTTTAGTTTGTTGTGGTAAGGGTTAGTTGGTGATGATTTATGGTAGCCGAAGTAATTTAGGTGAGCTTGGCATAGTTTGCTATGCTTACTAGGATTTTTTTGTAATTTAAAAGTGATTGGGTTTAGTTTGTTGTGGTAAGGGTTAGTTGGTGATGATTTAGAGTAGCCGAAGTAATTTAGGTGTGTCTGGCATAGTTTGTTATGATTTGTACACCTTTTTTTGTGATTTTAAGATGATATGGTTTGGTTTGTTGTGGTAAGGGATAGTTGGGGGTAATTTACAGTAGCCGAAGTAATTTAGGTGATTCTGGTATAGCTTGTTATGATTTTTAGCATTTTTTTGTAATTTTAAAGTGATTGGGCTTAGTTTGTTGCTGTAAAGTGTAGTTGGGGGTGATTTTTGATAGCCGAAGTAATTTAGGTGAGTTTGGCATAGTTTGCTATGGTTACTAGCATTTTTTTGTAATTTAAAAGTGATTGGGTTTAGTTTGTTGTGGTAAGGGTTAGTTGGTGATGATTTATGTTAGCCGAAGTAATTTAGGTGAGTTTGGCATAGGTTGCGATAGTTACTAGCATTTTTTTGTAATTTAAAAGTGATTGGGTTTAGTTTGTTGTGGTAAGGGTTAGTTGGTGATGATTTAGAGTAGCCGAAGTAATTTAGGTGAGTCTGGCATAGTTTGTTATGATTTGTACACCTTTTTTTGTAATTCAAAGATGATATGGTTTGGTTTGTTGTGGTAAGGGAAAGTTGTGGGTGATTTACGGTAGCCGAAGTAATTTAGGTGATTCTGGTATAGTTTGTTATGATTTTTAGCATTTTTTGTAATTTTAAAGTGATTGGGCTTAGTTTGTTGCTGTAAAGTGTAGTTGGGGGTGATTTTTGATAGCCGAAGTAATTTAGGTGAGTTTGGCATAGTTTGCTATGGTTAGTAACATTTTTTTGTAATTTAAAATTGATTGGGTTTAGTTTGTTGTGGTAAGGGTTAGTTGGTGATGATTTAGAGTAGCCGAAGTAATTTAGGTGAGTCTGGCATAGTTTGTTATGATTTGTACACCTTTTTTTGTAATTTTAAGATGATATGGTTTGGTTTGTAGTGGTAAGGGATAATTGGGGGTTATTTACGGTAGCCCAAGTAATTTAGGTGATTCTGGTATAGTTTGTTAAGATTTTCAGCATTTTTTTGTAATTTTAAAGTTATTGGGCTTAGTTTGTTGCTGTTAAATGTAGTTGGGGGTGATTTTTGATAGCCGAAGAAATTTAGATAAGTTTGGCATAGTTTGCTATGGTTAGTAGCATTTTTTTGTAATTTAAAAGTGATTGGTTTTAGTTTGTTGTGGTAAGGGTTAGTTGGTGATGATTTAGAGTAGCCGAAGTAATTTAGGTGAGTCTGGCATAGTTTGTTATGATTTGTACACCTTTTTTGTAATTTTAAGATGATACGGTTTGGTTTGTTTTGGTAAGGGATAGTTGGGGGTGATTTACGGTAGCCGAAGTAATTTAGGTGATTCTGGTATAGTTTGTTATGATTTTTAGCATTTGTTGGTAATTTTAAAGTGATTGGGCTTAGTTTGTTGTGGTAAGGGTTAGTTGGTGATGACTTAGAGTAGCCGAAGTAATTTAGGTGAGTCTGGCATAGTTTGTAATGATTTGTACACTTTTTTTGTAATTTTAAGATGATATGGTTTGGTTTGTTGTAGTAAGGGATAGTTGGGGGTGATTTATGTTAGCCGAAGTAATTTAGGTAATTCTGGTATAGTTTGTTATGATTTTTAGAATTTTTCTGTAATTTTAAAGTGATTGAGCTTAGTTTGTTGCTGTAAAGTGTAGTTGGGGGTGATTTTTGATAGCCGAAGTAATTTAGGTGAGTTTGGCATAGTTTGCTATGGTTAGTAGCATTTTTTTGTAATTTAAAATTGATTGGGTTTAGTTTGTTGTGGTAAGAGTTAGTTGGTGATGATTCAGAGTAGCCGAAGTAATTTAGGTGAGTCTGGCATAGTTTGTTATGATTTGTACACCTTTTTTTGTAATTTTAAGATGATATGGTTTGGTTTGTAGTGGTAAGGGATAATTGGGGGTTATTTACGGTAGCCGAAGTAATTTAGGTGATTCTGGTATAGTTTGTTAAGATTTTCAGCATTTTTTTGTAATTTTAAAGTTATTGGGCTTAGTTTGTTGCTGTAAAATGTAGTTGGGGGTGATTTTTGATAGCCGAAGAAATTTAGATGAGTTTGGCATAGTTTGCTATGGTTAGTAGCATTTTTTTGTAATTTAAAATTTATTGGGTTTAGTTTGTTGTGGTAAGGGTTAGTTGGTGATGATTTAGAGTAGCCGAAGTAATTTAGGTGAGTCTGGCATAGTTTGTTATGATTTGTACACCTTTTTTGTAATTTTAAGATGATACGGTTTGGTTTGTTTTGGTAAGGGATAGTTGGGGGTGATTTACGGTAGCCGAAGTAATTTAGGTGATTCTGGTATAGTTTGTTATGATTTTTAGCATTTGTTGGTAATTTTAAAGTGATTGGGCTTAGTTTGTTGTGGTAAGGGTTAGTTGGTGATGACTTAGAGTAGCCGAAGTAATTTATGTGAGTCTGGCATAGTTTGTTATGATTTGTACACCTTTTTTGTAATTTTAAGATGATATGGTTTGGTTTGTTGTAGTAAGGGATAGTTGGGGGTGATTTATGTTAGCCGAAGTAATTTAGGTAATTCTGGTATAGTTTGTTATGATTTTTAGAATTTTTCTGTAATTTTAAAGTGATTGGGCTTAGTTTGTTGCTGTAAAGTGTAGTTGGGGGTGATTTTTGATAGCCGAAGTAATTTAGGTGAGTTTGGCATAGTTTGCTATGGTTACTAGCATTTTTTTGTAATTTAAAAGTGATTGGGTTTAGTTTGTTGTGGTAAGGGTTAGTTGGTGATGATTTATGTTAGCCGAAGTAATTTAGGTGAGTTTGGCATAGTTTGCTATGGTTAGTAGCATTTTTTTGTAATTTAAAAGTTATTGGGTTTAGTTTGTTGTGGTAAGGGTTAGTTGGTGATGATTTAGAGTAGCCGAAGTAATTTAGGTGAGTCTGGCATAGTTTGTTATGATTTGTACACCTTTTTTGTAATTTTAAGATGATACGGTTTGGTTTGTTTTGGTAAGGGATAGTTGGGGGTGATTTACGGTAGCCGAAGTAATTTAGGTGATTCTGGTATAGTTTGTTATGATTTTTAGCATTTGTTGGTAATTTTAAAGTGATTGGGCTTAGTTTGTTGTGCTAAGGGTTAGTTGGTGATGACTTAGGGTAGCCGAAGTAATTTAGGTGAGTCTGGCATAGTTTGTAATGATTTGTACACCTTTTTTGTAATTTTAAGATGATATGGTTTGGTTTGTTGTAGTAAGGGATAGTTGGGGGTGATTTATGTTAGCCGAAGTAATTTAGGTAATTCTGGTATAGTTTGTTATGATTTTTAGAATTTTTCTGTAATTTTAAAGTGATTGGGCTTAGTTTGTTGCTGTAAAGTGTAGTTGGGGGTGATTTTTGATAGCCGAAGTAATTTAGGTGAGTTTGGCATAGTTTGCTATGGTTAGTAGCATTTTTTTGTAATTTAAAATTGATTGGGTTCAGTTTGTTGTGGTAAGGGTTAGTTGGTGATGATTTAGAGTAGCCGAAGTAATTTAGGTGAGTCTGGCATAGTTTGTTATGATTTGTACACCTTTTTTGTAATTTTAAGATGATACGGTTTGGTTTGTTTTGGTAAGGGATAGTTGGGGGTGATTTACGGTAGCCGAAGTAATTTAGGTGATTCTGGTATAGTTTGTTATGATTTTTAGCATTTGTTGGTAATTTTAAAGTGATTGGGCTTAGTTTGTTGCTGTAAAGTTTAGTTGGGGGTGATTTTTGATAGCCGAAGTAATTTAGGTGAGTTTGGCATAGTTTGCTATGGTTAGTAGCATTTTTTTGTAATTTAAAATTGATTGGGTTTAGTTTGTTGTGGTAAGGGTTAGTTGGTGATGATTTAGAGTAGCCGAAGTAATTTAGGTGAGTCTGGCATAGTTTGTTATGATTTGTACACCTTTTTTGTAATTTTAAGATGATACGGTTTGGTTTGTTTTGGTAAGGGTTAGTTGGTGATGATTTAGAGTAGCCGAAGTAATTTAGGTGAGTCTGGCATAGTTTGTTATGATTTGTACATCTTTTTTTGTAATTTTAAGATGATATGGTTTGGTTTTTAGTGGTAAGGGATAATTGGGGGTTATTTACGGTAGCCGAAGTAATTTAGGTGATTCTGGTATAGTTTGTTAAGATTTTCAGCATTTTTTTGTAATTTTAAAGTTATTGGGCTTAGTTTGTTGCTGTAAAGTGTAGTTGGGGGTGATTTTTGATAGCCGAAGAAATTTAGATGAGTTTGGCATAGTTTGCTATGGTTAGTAGCATTTTTTTGTAATTTAAAAGTGATTGGGTTTAGTTTGTTGTGGTAAGGGTTAGTTGGTGATGATTTAGAGTAGCCGAAGTAATTTAGGTGAGTCTGGCATAGTTTGTTATGATTTGTACACCTTTTTTGTAATTTTAAGATGATACGGTTTGGTTTGTTTTGGTAAGGGATATTTGGGGGTGATTTACGGTAGCCGAAGTAATTTAGGTGATTCTGGTATAGTTTGTTATGATTTTTAGCATTTGTTGGTAATTTTAAAGTGATTGGGCTTAGTTTGTTGTGGTAAGGGTTAGTTGGTGATGACTTAGAGTAGCCGAAGTAATTTAGGTGAGTCTGGCATAGTTTGAAATGATTTGTACACCTTTTTTGTAATTTTAAGATGATATGGTTTGGATTGTTGTAGTAAGGGATAGTTGGGGTGATTTACGGTAGCCGAAGTAATTTAGGTAATTTTGGTATAGTTTGTTATGATTTTTAGAATTTTTCTGTAATTTTAAAGTGATTGGGCTTAGTTTGTTGCTGTAAAGTGTAGTTGGGGGTGATTTTTGATAGCCGAAGTAATTTAGTGGAGTTTGGCATAGTTTGCTATGGTTAGTAGCATTTTTTTGTAATTTAAAATTGATTGGGTTTAGTTTGTTGTGGTAAGGGTTAGTTGGTGATGATTTAGAGTAGCCGAAGTAATTTAGGTGAGTCTGGCATAGTTTGTTATGATTTGTACACCTTTTTTGTAGTTTTAAGATGATACGGTTTGGTTTGTTTTGGTAAGGGATAGTTGGGGGTGATTTACGGTAGCCGAAGTAATTTAGGTGATTCTGGTATAGTTTGTTATGATTTTTAGCATTTGTTGGTAATTTTAAAGTGATTGGGCTTAGTTTGTTGCTGTAAAGTTTAGTTGGGGGTGATTTTTGATAGCCGAAGTAATTTAGGTGAGTTTGGCATAGTTTGCTATGGTTAGTAGCATTTTTTTGTAATTTAAAATTGATTGGGTTTAGTTTGTTGTGGTAAGGGTTAGTTGGTGATGATTTAGAGTAGCCGAAGTAATTTAGGTGAGTCTGGCATAGTTTGTTATGATTTGTACACCTTTTTTGTAATTTTAAGATGATACGGTTTGGTTTGTTTTGGTAAGGGTTAGTTGGTGATGATTTAGAGTAGCCGAAGTAATTTAGGTGAGTCTGGCATAGTTTGTTATGATTTGTACATCTTTTTTTGTAATTTTAAGATGATATGGTTTGGTTTTTAGTGGTAAGGGATAATTGGGGGTTATTTACGGTAGCCGAAGTAATTTAGGTGATTCTGGTATAGTTTGTTAAGATTTTCAGCATTTTTTTGTAATTTTAAAGTTATTGGGCTTAGTTTGTTGCTGTAAAGTGTAGTTGGGGGTGATTTTTGATAGCCGAAGAAATTTAGATGAGTTTGGCATAGTTTGCTATGGTTAGTAGCATTTTTTTGTAATTTAAAAGTGATTGGGTTTAGTTTGTTGTGGTAAGGGTTAGTTGGTGATGATTTAGAGTAGCCGAAGTAATTTAGGTGAGTCTGGCATAGTTTGTTATGATTTGTACACCTTTTTTGTAATTTTAAGATGATACGGTTTGGTTTGTTTTGGTAAGGGATATTTGGGGGTGATTTACGGTAGCCGAAGTAATTTAGGTGATTCTGGTATAGTTTGTTATGATTTTTAGCATTTGTTGGTAATTTTAAAGTGATTGGGCTTAGTTTGTTGTGGTAAGGGTTAGTTGGTGATGACTTAGAGTAGCCGAAGTAATTTAGGTGAGTCTGGCATAGTTTGAAATGATTTGTACACCTTTTTTGTAATTTTAAGATGATATGGTTTGGATTGTTGTAGTAAGGGATAGTTGGGGTGATTTACGGTAGCCGAAGTAATTTAGGTAATTTTGGTATAGTTTGTTATGATTTTTAGAATTTTTCTGTAATTTTAAAGTGATTGGGCTTAGTTTGTTGCTGTAAAGTGTAGTTGGGGGTGATTTTTGATAGCCGAAGTAATTTAGTGGAGTTTGGCATAGTTTGCTATGGTTAGTAGCATTTTTTTGTAATTTAAAATTGATTGGGTTTAGTTTGTTGTGGTAAGGGTTAGTTGGTGATGATTTAGAGTAGCCGAAGTAATTTAGGTGAGTCTGGCATAGTTTGTTATGATTTGTACACCTTTTTTGTAGTTTTAAGATGATACGGTTTGGTTTGTTTTGGTAAGGGATAGTTGGGGGTGATTTACGGTAGCCGAAGTAATTTAGGTGATTCTGGTATAGTTTGTTATGATTTTTAGCATTTGTTGGTAATTTTAAAGTGATTGGGCTTAGTTTGTTGCTGTAAAGTTTAGTTGGGGGTGATTTTTGATAGCCGAAGAAATTTAGGTGAGTTTGGCATAGTTTGCTATGGTTAGTAGCATTTTTTTGTAATTTAAAAGTAATTGGGTTTAGTTTGTCGTGGTAAGGGTTAGTTGGTGATGATATAGAGTAGCCGAAGTAATTTAGGTGAGTCTGGCATAGTTTGTTATGATTTGTACACCTTTTTTTGTAATTTTAAGATAATATGGTTTGGTTTGTTGTGGTAAGGGATAGTTGGGGTGATTTACGGTAGCCGAAGTAATTTAGGTGATTTTGGTATAGCTTGTTATAATTTTTAGCATTTTTTTGTAATTTTAAAGTGATTGAGCTTAGTTTGTTGCTGTAAAGTGTAGTTGGGGGTGATTTTTGATAACCGAAGTAATTTAGGTGAGTTTGGCATAGTTTGCTATGGTTAGTAGCATTTTATTGTAATTTAAAAGTGATTGTGTTTAGTTTGTTGTGGTAAGGGTTAGTTGGTGATGATTTAGAGTAGCCGAAGTAATTTAAGTGAGTCTGGCATAGTTTGTTATGATTTGTACACCTTTTTTTGTAATTTTAAGATGATATGGTTTGGTTTGTTGTGGTAAGGAATAGTTGGGGGTGATTTACGGTAGCCGAAGTAATTTAGGTGATTCTGGTATAGTTTGTTATGATTTTCAGCATTTTTTTGTAATTTTAAAGTTATTGGGCTTAGTTTGTTGTGGTAAGGGTTAGTTGGTGATGACTTAGAGTAGCCGAAGTAATTTAGGTGAGTCTGGCATAGTTTGTAATGAATTGTACACCTTTATTGTAATTTTAAGATGATATGGTTTGGTTTGTTGTAGTAAGGGATAGTTGGGGGAGATTTACGGTAGCCGAAGTAATTTAGGTGATTCTGGTATAGTTTGTTATGATTTTTAGCATTTTTTTGTAATTTTAAAGTATTTGGGCTTAGTTTGTTGCTGTAAAGGGTAGTTGGGGGTGATTTTTGATAGCCGAAGTAATTTAGGTGAGTTTGGCATAGTTTGCTATGGTTAGTAGCATTTTTTTGTAATTTAAAAGTGATTGGGTTTAGTTTGTTGTGGTAAGGGTTAGTTGGTGATGACTTAGAGTAGCCGAAATAATTTAGGTGAGTCTGGCATAGTTTGTAATGATTTGTACACCTTTTTTTGTAATTTTAAGATGATATGGTTTGGTTTTTAGTGGTAAGGGATAATTGGGGGTTATTTACGGTAGCCGAAGTAATTTAGGTGATTCTGGTATAGTTTGTTAAGATTTTCAGCATTTTTTTGTAATTTTAAAGTTATTGGGCTTAGTTTGTTGCTGTAAAGTGTAGTTGGGGGTGATTTTTGATAGCCGAAGAAATTTAGATGAGTTTGGCATAGTTTGCTATGGTTAGTAGCATTTTTTTGTAATTTAAAAGTGATTGGGTTTAGTTTGTTGTGGTAAGGGTTAGTTGGTGATGATTTAGAGTAGCCGAAGTAATTTAGGTAAGTCTGGCATAGTTTGTTATGATTTGTACACCTTTTTTGTAATTTTAAGATGATACGGTTTGGTTTGTTTTGGTAAGGGATATTTGGGGGTGATTTACGGTAGCCGAAGTAATTTAGGTGATTCTGGTATAGTTTGTTATGATTTTTAGCATTTGTTGGTAATTTTAAAGTGATTGGGCTTAGTTTGTTGTGGTAAGGGTTAGTTGGTGATGACTTAGAGTAGCCGAAATAATTTAGGTGAGTCTGGCATAGTTTGTAATGATTTGTACACCTTTTTTGTAATTTTAAGATGATATGGTTTGGATTGTTGTAGTAAGGGATAGTTGGGGTGATTTACGGTAGCCGAAGTAATTTAGGTAATTTTGGTATAGTTTGTTATGATTTTTAGAATTTTTCTGTAATTTTAAAGTGATTGGGCTTAGTTTGTTGCTGTAAAGTGTAGTTGGGGGTGATTTTTGATAGCCGAAGTAATTTAGGTGAGTTTGGCATAGTTTGCTATGGTTAGTAGCATTTTTTTGTAATTTAAAATTGATTGGGTTTAGTTTGTTGTGGTAAGGGTTAGTTGGTGATGATTTAGAGTAGCCGAAGTAATTTAGGTGAGTCTGGCATAGTTTGTTATGATTTGTACACCTTTTTTGTAGTTTTAAGATGATACGGTTTGGTTTGTTTTGGTAAGGGATAGTTGGGGGTGATTTACGGTAGCCGAAGTAATTTAGGTGATTCTGGTATAGTTTGTTATGATTTTTAGCATTTGTTGGTAATTTTAAAGTGATTGGGCTTAGTTTGTTGCTGTAAAGTTTAGTTGGGGGTGATTTTTGATAGCCGAAGAAATTTAGGTGAGTTTGGCATAGTTTGCTATGGTTAGTAGCATTTTTTTGTAATTTAAAAGTGATTGGGTTTAGTTTGTCGTGGTAAGGGTTAGTTGGTGATGATATAGAGTAGCCGAAGTAATTTAGGTGAGTCTGGCATAGTTTGTTATGATTTGTACACCCTTTTTTGTAATTTTAAGATAATATGGTTTGGTTTGTTGTGGTAAGGGATAGTTGGGGTGATTTACGGTAGCCGAAGTAATTTAGGTGATTTTGGTATAGCTTGTTATAATTTTTAGCATTTTTTTGTAATTTAAAAGTTATTGGGTTTAGTTTGTTGTGGTAAGGGTTAGTTGGTGATGATTTAGAGTAGCCGAAGTAATTTAGGTGAGTCTGGCATAGTTTGTTATGATTTGTACACCTTTTTTGTAATTTTAAGATGATACGGTTTGGTTTGTTTTGGTAAGGGATAGTTGGGGGTGATTTACGGTAGCCGAAGTAATTTAGGTGATTCTGGTATAGTTTGTTATGATTTTTAGCATTTGTTGGTAATTTTAAAGTGATTGGGCTTAGTTTGTTGTGGTAAGGGTTAGTTGGTGATGACTTAGAGTAGCCGAAGTAATTTAGGTGAGTCTGGCATAGTTTGTAATGATTTGTACACCTTTTTTGTAATTTTAAGATGATATGGTTTGGTTTGTTGTAGTAAGGGATAGTTGGGGGTGATTTATGTTAGCCGAAGTAATTTAGATAATTCTGGTATAGTTTGTTATGATTTTTAGAATTTTTCTGTAATTTTAAAGTGATTGGGCTTAGTTTGTTGCTGTAAAGTGTAGTTGGGGGTGATTTTTGGTAGCCGAAGTAATTTAGGTGAGTTTGGCATAGTTTGCTATGGTTAGTAGCATTTTTTTGTAATTTAAAATTGATTGGGTTTAGTTTGTTGTGGTAAGGGTTAGTTGGTGATGATTTAGAGTAGCCGAAGTAATTTAGGTGAGTCTGGCATAGTTTGTTATGATTTGTACACCTTTTTTGTAATTTTAAGATGATACGGTTTGGTTTGTTTTGGTAAGGGATAGTTGGGGGTGATTTACGGTAGCCGAAGTAATTTAGGTGATTCTGGTATAGTTTGTTATGATTTTTAGCATTTGTTGGTAATTTTAAAGTGATTGGGCTTAGTTTGTTGTGGTAAGGGTTAGTTGGTGATGACTTAGAGTAGCCGAAGTAATTTATGTGAGTCTGGCATAGTTTGTAATGATTTGTACACCTTTTTTGTAATTTTAAGATGATATGGTTTGGTTTGTTGTAGTAAGGGATAGTTGGGGGTGATTTATGTTAGCCGAAGTAATTTAGGTAATTCTGGTATAGTTTGTTATGATTTTTAGAATTTTTCTGTAATTTTAAAGTGATTGGGCTTAGTTTGTTGCTGTAAAGTGTAGTTGGGGGTGATTTTTGATAGCCGAAGTAATTTAGGTGAGTTTGGCATAGTTTGCTATGGTTAGTAGCATTTTTTTGTAATTTAAAATTGATTGGGTTTAGTTTGTTGTGGTAAGAGTTAGTTGGTGATGATTCAGAGTAGCCGAAGTAATTTAGGTGAGTTTGGCATAGTTTGCTATGGTTAGTAGCATTTTTTTGTAATTTAAAAGTTATTGGGTTTAGTTTGTTGTGGTAAGGGTTAGTTGGTGATGATTTAGAGTAGCCGAAGTAATTTAGGTGAGTCTGGCATAGTTTGTTATGATTTGTACACCTTTTTTGTAATTTTAAGATGATACGGTTTGGTTTGTTTTGGTAAGGGATAGTTGGGGGTGATTTACGGTAGCCGAAGTAATTTAGGTGATTCTGGTATAGTTTGTTATGATTTTTAGCATTTGTTGGTAATTTTAAAGTGATTGGGCTTAGTTTGTTGTGCTAAGGGTTAGTTGGTGATGACTTAGGGTAGCCGAAGTAATTTAGGTGAGTCTGGCATAGTTTGTAATGATTTGTACACCTTTTTTGTAATTTTAAGATGATATGGTTTGGTTTGTTGTAGTAAGGGATAGTTGGGGGTGATTTATGTTAGCCGAAGTAATTTAGGTAATTCTGGTATAGTTTGTTATGATTTTTAGAATTTTTCTGTAATTTTAAAGTGATTGGGCTTAGTTTGTTGCTGTAAAGTGTAGTTGGGGGTGATTTTTGATAGCCGAAGTAATTTAGGTGAGTTTGGCATAGTTTGCTATGGTTAGTAGCATTTTTTTGTAATTTAAAATTGATTGGGTTCAGTTTGTTGTGGTAAGGGTTAGTTGGTGATGATTTAGAGTAGCCGAAGTAATTTAGGTGAGTCTGGCATAGTTTGTTATGATTTGTACACCTTTTTTGTAATTTTAAGATGATACGGTTTGGTTTGTTTTGGTAAGGGATAGTTGGGGGTGATTTACGGTAGCCGAAGTAATTTAGGTGATTCTGGTATAGTTTGTTATGATTTTTAGCATTTGTTGGTAATTTTAAAGTGATTGGGCTTAGTTTGTTGCTGTAAAGTTTAGTTGGGGGTGATTTTTGATAGCCGAAGTAATTTAGGTGAGTTTGGCATAGTTTGCTATGGTTAGTAGCATTTTTTTGTAATTTAAAATTGATTGGGTTTAGTTTGTTGTGGTAAGGGTTAGTTGGTGATGATTTAGAGTAGCCGATGTAATTTAGGTGAGTCTGGCATAGTTTGTTATGATTT
This sequence comes from Eledona agricola, assembly GCA_964023215.1. Lineage (NCBI taxonomy): Eukaryota > Metazoa > Arthropoda > Insecta > Coleoptera > Tenebrionidae > Eledona > Eledona agricola. Next base: position 1,073,017 of record CAXIEJ010000203.1, on the reverse strand, counting down.
GTACACCTTTTTTGTAATTTTAAGATGATACGGTTTGGTTTGTTTTGGTAAGGGTTAGTTGGTGATGATTTAGAGTAGCCGAAGTAATTTAGGTGAGTCTGGCATAGTTTGTTATGATTTGTACATCTTTTTTTGTAATTTTAAGATGATATGGTTTGGTTTTTAGTGGTAAGGGATAATTGGGGGTTATTTACGGTAGCCGAAGTAATTTAGGTGATTCTGGTATAGTTTGTTAAGATTTTCAGCATTTTTTTGTAATTTTAAAGTTATTGGGCTTAGTTTGTTGCTGTAAAGTGTAGTTGGGGGTGATTTTTGATAGCCGAAGAAATTTAGATGAGTTTGGCATAGTTTGCTATGGTTAGTAGCATTTTTTTGTAATTTAAAAGTGATTGGGTTTAGTTTGTTGTGGTAAGGGTTAGTTGGTGATGATTTAGAGTAGCCGAAGTAATTTAGGTGAGTCTGGCATAGTTTGTTATGATTTGTACACCTTTTTTGTAATTTTAAGATGATACGGTTTGGTTTGTTTTGGTAAGGGATATTTGGGGGTGATTTACGGTAGCCGAAGTAATTTAGGTGATTCTGGTATAGTTTGTTATGATTTTTAGCATTTGTTGGTAATTTTAAAGTGATTGGGCTTAGTTTGTTGTGGTAAGGGTTAGTTGGTGATGACTTAGAGTAGCCGAAGTAATTTAGGTGAGTCTGGCATAGTTTGAAATGATTTGTACACCTTTTTTGTAATTTTAAGATGATATGGTTTGGATTGTTGTAGTAAGGGATAGTTGGGGTGATTTACGGTAGCCGAAGTAATTTAGGTAATTTTGGTATAGTTTGTTATGATTTTTAAAATTTTTCTGTAATTTTAAAGTGATTGGGCTTAGTTTGTTGCTGTAAAGTGTAGTTGGGGGTGATTTTTGATAGCCGAAGTAATTTAGTGGAGTTTGGCATAGTTTGCTATGGTTAGTAGCATTTTTTTGTAATTTAAAATTGATTGGGTTTAGTTTGTTGTGGTAAGGGTTAGTTGGTGATGATTTAGAGTAGCCGAAGTAATTTAGGTGAGTCTGGCATAGTTTGTTATGATTTGTACACCTTTTTTGTAGTTTTAAGATGATACGGTTTGGTTTGTTTTGGTAAGGGATAGTTGGGGGTGATTTACGGTAGCCGAAGTAATTTAGGTGATTCTGGTATAGTTTGTTATGATTTTTAGCATTTGTTGGTAATTTTAAAGTGATTGGGCTTAGTTTGTTGCTGTAAAGTTTAGTTGGGGGTGATTTTTGATAGCCGAAGTAATTTAGGTGAGTTTGGCTTAGTTTGCTATGGTTAGTAGCATTTTTTTGTAATTTAAAATTGATTGGGTTTAGTTTGTTGTGGTAAGGGTTAGTTGGTGATGATTTAGAGTAGCCGAAGTAATTTAGGTGAGTCTGGCATAGTTTGTTATGATTTGTACACCTTTTTTGTAATTTTAAGATGATACGGTTTGGTTTGTTTTGGTAAGGGTTAGTTGGTGATGATTTAGAGTAGCCGAAGTAATTTAGGTGAGTCTGGCATAGTTTGTTATGATTTGTACATCTTTTTTTGTAATTTTAAGATGATATGGTTTGGTTTTTAGTGGTAAGGGATAATTGGGGGTTATTTACGGTAGCCGAAGTAATTTAGGTGATTCTGGTATAGTTTGTTAAGATTTTCAGCATTTTTTTGTAATTTTAAAGTTATTGGGCTTAGTTTGTTGCTGTAAAGTGTAGTTGGGGGTGATTTTTGATAGCCGAAGAAATTTAGATGAGTTTGGCATAGTTTGCTATGGTTAGTAGCATTTTTTTGTAATTTAAAAGTGATTGGGTTTAGTTTGTTGTGGTAAGGGTTAGTTGGTGATGATTTAGAGTAGCCGAAGTAATTTAGGTGAGTCTGGCATAGTTTGTTATGATTTGTACACCTTTTTTGTAATTTTAAGATGATACGGTTTGGTTTGTTTTGGTAAGGGATATTTGGGGGTGATTTACGGTAGCCGAAGTAATTTAGGTGATTCTGGTATAGTTTGTTATGATTTTTAGCATTTGTTGGTAATTTTAAAGTGATTGGGCTTAGTTTGTTGTGGTAAGGGTTAGTTGGTGATGACTTAGAGTAGCCGAAGTAATTTAGGTGAGTCTGGCATAGTTTGAAATGATTTGTACACCTTTTTTGTAATTTTAAGATGATATGGTTTGGATTGTTGTAGTAAGGGATAGTTGGGGTGATTTACGGTAGCCGAAGTAATTTAGGTAATTTTGGTATAGTTTGTTATGATTTTTAGAATTTTTCTGTAATTTTAAAGTGATTGGGCTTAGTTTGTTGCTGTAAAGTGTAGTTGGGGGTGATTTTTGATAGCCGAAGTAATTTAGTGGAGTTTGGCATAGTTTGCTATGGTTAGTAGCATTTTTTTGTAATTTAAAATTGATTGGGTTTAGTTTGTTGTGGTAAGGGTTAGTTGGTGATGATTTAGAGTAGCCGAAGTAATTTAGGTGAGTCTGGCATAGTTTGTTATGATTTGTACACCTTTTTTGTAGTTTTAAGATGATACGGTTTGGTTTGTTTTGGTAAGGGATAGTTGGGGGTGATTTACGGTAGCCGAAGTAATTTAGGTGATTCTGGTATAGTTTGTTATGATTTTTAGCATTTGTTGGTAATTTTAAAGTGATTGGGCTTAGTTTGTTGCTGTAAAGTTTAGTTGGGGGTGATTTTTGATAGCCGAAGAAATTTAGGTGAGTTTGGCATAGTTTGCTATGGTTAGTAGCATTTTTTTGTAATTTAAAAGTAATTGGGTTTAGTTTGTCGTGGTAAGGGTTAGTTGGTGATGATATAGAGTAGCCGAAGTAATTTAGGTGAGTCTGGCATAGTTTGTTATGATTTGTACACCTTTTTTTGTAATTTTAAGATAATATGGTTTGGTTTGTTGTGGTAAGGGATAGTTGGGGTGATTTACGGTAGCCGAAGTAATTTAGGTGATTTTGGTATAGCTTGTTATAATTTTTAGCATTTTTTTGTAATTTTAAAGTGATTGAGCTTAGTTTGTTGCTGTAAAGTGTAGTTGGGGGTGATTTTTGATAACCGAAGTAATTTAGGTGAGTTTGGCATAGTTTGCTATGGTTAGTAGCATTTTATTGTAATTTAAAAGTGATTGTGTTTAGTTTGTTGTGGTAAGTGTTAGTTGGTGATGATTTAGAGTAGCCGAAGTAATTTAAGTGAGTCTGGCATAGTTTGTTATGATTTGTACACCTTTTTTTGTAATTTTAAGATGATATGGTTTGGTTTGTTGTGGTAAGGAATAGTTGGGGGTGATTTACGGTAGCCGAAGTAATTTAGGTGATTCTGGTATAGTTTGTTATGATTTTCAGCATTTTTTTGTAATTTTAAAGTTATTGGGCTTAGTTTGTTGTGGTAAGGGTTAGTTGGTGATGACTTAGAGTAGCCGAAGTAATTTAGGTGAGTCTGGCATAGTTTGTAATGAATTGTACACCTTTATTGTAATTTTAAGATGATATGGTTTGGTTTGTTGTAGTAAGGGATAGTTGGGGGAGATTTACGGTAGCCGAAGTAATTTAGGTGATTCTGGTATAGTTTGTTATGATTTTTAGCATTTTTTTGTAATTTTAAAGTATTTGGGCTTAGTTTGTTGCTGTAAAGGGTAGTTGGGGGTGATTTTTGATAGCCGAAGTAATTTAGGTGAGTTTGGCATAGTTTGCTATGGTTAGTAGCATTTTTTTGTAATTTAAAAGTGATTGGGTTTAGTTTGTTGTGGTAAGGGTTAGTTGGTGATGACTTAGAGTAGCCGAAATAATTTAGGTGAGTCTGGCATAGTTTGTAATGATTTGTACACCTTTTTTTGTAATTTTAAGATGATATGGTTTGGTTTTTAGTGGTAAGGGATAATTGGGGGTTATTTACGGTAGCCGAAGTAATTTAGGTGATTCTGGTATAGTTTGTTAAGATTTTCAGCATTTTTTTGTAATTTTAAAGTTATTGGGCTTAGTTTGTTGCTGTAAAGTGTAGTTGGGGGTGATTTTTGATAGCCGAAGAAATTTAGATGAGTTTGGCATAGTTTGCTATGGTTAGTAGCATTTTTTTGTAATTTAAAAGTGATTGGGTTTAGTTTGTTGTGGTAAGGGTTAGTTGGTGATGATTTAGAGTAGCCGAAGTAATTTAGGTAAGTCTGGCATAGTTTGTTATGATTTGTACACCTTTTTTGTAATTTTAAGATGATACGGTTTGGTTTGTTTTGGTAAGGGATATTTGGGGGTGATTTACGGTAGCCGAAGTAATTTAGGTGATTCTGGTATAGTTTGTTATGATTTTTAGCATTTGTTGGTAATTTTAAAGTGATTGGGCTTAGTTTGTTGTGGTAAGGGTTAGTTGGTGATGACTTAGAGTAGCCGAAATAATTTAGGTGAGTCTGGCATAGTTTGTAATGATTTGTACACCTTTTTTGTAATTTTAAGATGATATGGTTTGGATTGTTGTAGTAAGGGATAGTTGGGGTGATTTACGGTAGCCGAAGTAATTTAGGTAATTTTGGTATAGTTTGTTATGATTTTTAGAATTTTTCTGTAATTTTAAAGTGATTGGGCTTAGTTTGTTGCTGTAAAGTGTAGTTGGGGGTGATTTTTGATAGCCGAAGTAATTTAGGTGAGTTTGGCATAGTTTGCTATGGTTAGTAGCATTTTTTTGTAATTTAAAATTGATTGGGTTTAGTTTGTTGTGGTAAGGGTTAGTTGGTGATGATTTAGAGTAGCCGAAGTAATTTAGGTGAGTCTGGCATAGTTTGTTATGATTTGTACACCTTTTTTGTAGTTTTAAGATGATACGGTTTGGTTTGTTTTGGTAAGGGATAGTTGGGGGTGATTTACGGTAGCCGAAGTAATTTAGGTGATTCTGGTATAGTTTGTTATGATTTTTAGCATTTGTTGGTAATTTTAAAGTGATTGGGCTTAGTTTGTTGCTGTAAAGTTTAGTTGGGGGTGATTTTTGATAGCCGAAGAAATTTAGGTGAGTTTGGCATAGTTTGCTATGGTTAGTAGCATTTTTTTGTAATTTAAAAGTGATTGGGTTTAGTTTGTCGTGGTAAGGGTTAGTTGGTGATGATATAGAGTAGCCGAAGTAATTTAGGTGAGTCTGGCATAGTTTGTTATGATTTGTACACCCTTTTTTGTAATTTTAAGATAATATGGTTTGGTTTGTTGTGGTAAGGGATAGTTGGGGTGATTTACGGTAGCCGAAGTAATTTAGGTGATTTTGGTATAGCTTGTTATAATTTTTAGCATTTTTTTGTAATTTAAAAGTTATTGGGTTTAGTTTGTTGTGGTAAGGGTTAGTTGGTGATGATTTAGAGTAGCCGAAGTAATTTAGGTGAGTCTGGCATAGTTTGTTATGATTTGTACACCTTTTTTGTAATTTTAAGATGATACGGTTTGGTTTGTTTTGGTAAGGGATAGTTGGGGGTGATTTACGGTAGCCGAAGTAATTTAGGTGATTCTGGTATAGTTTGTTATGATTTTTAGCATTTGTTGGTAATTTTAAAGTGATTGGGCTTAGTTTGTTGTGGTAAGGGTTAGTTGGTGATGACTTAGAGTAGCCGAAGTAATTTAGGTGAGTCTGGCATAGTTTGTAATGATTTGTACACCTTTTTTGTAATTTTAAGATGATATGGTTTGGTTTGTTGTAGTAAGGGATAGTTGGGGGTGATTTATGTTAGCCGAAGTAATTTAGATAATTCTGGTATAGTTTGTTATGATTTTTAGAATTTTTCTGTAATTTTAAAGTGATTGGGCTTAGTTTGTTGCTGTAAAGTGTAGTTGGGGGTGATTTTTGGTAGCCGAAGTAATTTAGGTGAGTTTGGCATAGTTTGCTATGGTTAGTAGCATTTTTTTGTAATTTAAAATTGATTGGGTTTAGTTTGTTGTGGTAAGGGTTAGTTGGTGATGATTTAGAGTAGCCGAAGTAATTTAGGTGAGTCTGGCATAGTTTGTTATGATTTGTACACCTTTTTTGTAATTTTAAGATGATACGGTTTGGTTTGTTTTGGTAAGGGATAGCTGGGGGTGATTTACGGTAGCCGAAGTAATTTAGGTGATTCTGGTATAGTTTGTTATGATTTTTAGCATTTGTTGGTAATTTTAAAGTGATTGGGCATAGTTTGTTGCTGTAAAGTTTAGTTGGGGGTGATTTTTGATAGCCGAAATAATTTAGGTGAGTTTGGCATAGTTTGCTATGGTTAGTAGCATTTTTTTGTAATTTAAAATTGATTGGGTTTAGTTTGTTGTGGTAAGGGTTAGTTGGTGATGATTTAGAGTAGCCGAAGTAATTTAGGTGAGTCTGGCATAGTTTGTTATGATTTGTACACCTTTTTTGTAATTTTAAGATGATACGGTTTGGTTTGTTTTGGTAAGGGTTAGTTGGTGATGATTTAGAGTAGCCGAAGTAATTTAGGTGAGTCTGGCATAGTTTGTTATAATTTGTACACCTTTTTTTGTAATTTTAAGATGATATGGTTTGGTTTTTAGTGGTAAGGGATAATTGGGGGTTATTTACGGTAGCCGAAGTAATTTAGGTGATTCTGGTATAGTTTGTTAAGATTTTCAGCATTTTTTTGTAATTTTAAAGTTATTGGGCTTAGTTTGTTGCTGTAAAGTGTAGTTGGGGGTGATTTTTGATAGCCGAAGAAATTTAGATGGGTTTGGCATAGTTTGCTATGGTTAGTAGCATTTTTTTGTAATTTAAAAGTGATTGGGTTTAGTTTGTTGTGGTAAGGGTTAGTTGGTGATGATTTAGAGTAGCCGAAGTAATTTAGGTGAGTCTGGCATAGTTTGTTATGATTTTTACACCTTTTTTGTAATTTTAAGATGATACGGTTTGGTTTGTTTTGGTAAGGGATATTTGGGGGTGATTTACGGTAGCCGAAGTAATTTAGGTGATTCTGGTATAGTTTGTTATGATTTTTAGCATTTGTTGGTAATTTTAAAGTGATTGGGCTTAGTTTGTTGTGGTAAGGGTTAGTTGGTGATGACTTAGAGTAGCCGAAATAATTTAGGTGAGTCTGGCATAGTTTGTAATGATTTGTACACCTTTTTTGTAATTTTAAGATGATATGGTTTGGATTGTTGTAGTAAGGGATAGTTGGGGTGATTTACGGTAGCCGAAGTAATTTAGGTAATTTTGGTATAGTTTGTTATGATTTTTAGAATTTTTCTGTAATTTTAAAGTGATTGGGCTTAGTTTGTTGCTGTAAAGTGTAGTTGGGGGTGATTTTTGATAGCCGAAGTAATTTAGGTGAGTTTGGCATAGTTTGCTATGGTTAGTAGCATTTTTTTGTAATTTAAAATTGATTGGGTTTAGTTTGTTGTGGTAAGGGTTAGTTGGTGATGATTTAGAGTAGCCGAAGTAATTTAGGTGAGTCTGGCATAGTTTGTTATGATTTGTACACCTTTTTTGTAGTTTTAAGATGATACGGTTTGGTTTGTTTTGGTAAGGGATAGTTGGGGGTGATTTACGGTAGCCGAAGTAATTTAGGTGATTCTGGTATAGTTTGTTATGATTTTTAGCATTTGTTGGTAATTTTAAAGTGATTGGGCTTAGTTTGTTGCTGTAAAGTTTAGTTGGGGGTGATTTTTGATAGCCGAAGAAATTTAGGTGAGTTTGGCATAGTTTGCTATGGTTAGTAGCATTTTTTTGTAATTTAAAAGTGATTGGGTTTAGTTTGTCGTGGTAAGGGTTAGTTGGTGATGATATAGAGTAGCCGAAGTAATTTAGGTGAGTCTGGCATAGTTTGTTATGATTTGTACACCTTTTTTTGTAATTTTAAGATAATATGGTTTGGTTTGTTGTGGTAAGGGATAGTTGGGGTGATTTACGGTAGCCGAAGTAATTTAGGTGATTTTGGTATAGCTTGTTATAATTTTTAGCATTTTTTTGTAATTTAAAAGTTATTGGGTTTAGTTTGTTGTGGTAAGGGTTAGTTGGTGATGATTTAGAGTAGCCGAAGTAATTTAGGTGAGTCTGGCATAGTTTGTTATGATTTGTACACCTTTTTTGTAATTTTAAGATGATACGGTTTGGTTTGTTTTGGTAAGGGATAGTTGGGGGTGATTTACGGTAGCCGAAGTAATTTAGGTGATTCTGGTATAGTTTGTTATGATTTTTAGCATTTGTTGGTAATTTTAAAGTGATTGGGCTTAGTTTGTTGTGGTAAGGGTTAGTTGGTGATGACTTAGAGTAGCCGAAGTAATTTAGGTGAGTCTGGCATAGTTTGTAATGATTTGTACACCTTTTTTGTAATTTTAAGATGATATGGTTTGGTTTGTTGTAGTAAGGGATAGTTGGGGGTGATTTATGTTAGCCGAAGTAATTTAGATAATTCTGGTATAGTTTGTTATGATTTTTAGAATTTTTCTGTAATTTTAAAGTGATTGGGCTTAGTTTGTTGCTGTAAAGTGTAGTTGGGGGTGATTTTTGGTAGCCGAAGTAATTTAGGTGAGTTTGGCATAGTTTGCTATGGTTAGTAGCATTTTTTTGTAATTTAAAATTGATTGGGTTTAGTTTGTTGTGGTAAGGGTTAGTTGGTGATGATTTAGAGTAGCCGAAGTAATTTAGGTGAGTCTGGCATAGTTTGTTATGATTTGTACACCTTTTTTGTAATTTTAAGATGATACGGTTTGGTTTGTTTTGGTAAGGGATAGTTGGGGGTGATTTACGGTAGCCGAAGTAATTTAGGTGATTCTGGTATAGTTTGTTATGATTTTTAGCATTTGTTGGTAATTTTAAAGTGATTGGGCTTAGTTTGTTGCTGTAAAGTTTAGTTGGGGGTGATTTTTGATAGCCGAAGTAATTTAGGTGAGTTTGGCATAGTTTGCTATGGTTAGTAGCATTTTTTTGTAATTTAAAATTGATTGGGTTTAGTTTGTTGTGGTAAGGGTTAGTTGGTGATGATTTAGAGTAGCCGAAGTAATTTAGGTGAGTCTGGCATAGTTTGTTATGATTTGTACACCTTTTTTGTAATTTTAAGATGATACGGTTTGGTTTGTTTTGGTAAGGGTTAGTTGGTGATGATTTAGAGTAGCCGAAGTAATTTAGGTGAGTCTGGCATAGTTTGTTATAATTTGTACACCTTTTTTTGTAATTTTAAGATGATATGGTTTGGTTTTTAGTGGTAAGGGATAATTGGGGGTTATTTACGGTAGCCGAAGTAATTTAGGTGATTCTGGTATAGTTTGTTAAGATTTTCAGCATTTTTTTGTAATTTTAAAGTTATTGGGCTTAGTTTGTTGCTGTAAAGTGTAGTTGGGGGTGATTTTTGATAGCCGAAGAAATTTAGATGAGTTTGGCATAGTTTGCTATGGTTAGTAGCATTTTTTTGTAATTTAAAAGTGATTGGGTTTAGTTTGTTGTGGTAAGGGTTAGTTGGTGATGATTTAGAGTAGCCGAAGTAATTTAGGTGAGTCTGGCATAGTTTGTTATGATTTGTACACCTTTTTTGTAATTTTAAGATGATACGGTTTGGTTTGTTTTGGTAAGGGATATTTGGGGGTGATTTACGGTAGCCGAAGTAATTTAGGTGATTCTGGTATAGTTTGTTATGATTTTTAGCATTTGTTGGTAATTTTAAAGTGATTGGGCTTAGTTTGTTGTGGTAAGGGTTAGTTGGTGATGACTTAGAGTAGCCGAAGTAATTTAGGTGAGTCTGGCATAGTTTGTAATGATTTGTACACCTTTTTTGTAATTTTAAGATGATATGGTTTGGATTGTTGTAGTAAGGGATAGTTGGGGTGATTTACGGTAACCGAAGTAATTTAGGTAATTTTGGTATAGTTTGTTATGATTTTTAGAATTTTTCTGTAATTTTAAAGTGATTGGGCTTAGTTTGTTGCTGTAAAGTGTAGTTGGGGGTGATTTTTGATAGCCGAAGTAATTTAGGTGAGTTTGGCATAGTTTGCTATGGTTAGTAGCATTTTTTTGTAATTTAAAATTGATTGGGCTTAGTTTGTTGTGGTAAGGGTTAGTTGGTGATGATTTAGAGTAGCCGAAGTAATTTAGGTGAGTCTGGCATAATTTGTTATGATTTGTACACCTTTTTTGTAGTTTTAAGATGATACGGTTTGGTTTGTTTTGGTAAGGGATAGTTGGGGGTGATTTACGGTAGCCGAAGTAATTTAGGTGATTCTGGTATAGTTTGTTATGATTTTTAGCATTTGTTGGTAATTTTAAAGTGATTGGGCTTAGTTTGTTGCTGTAAAGTTTAGTTGGGGGTGATTTTTGATAGCCGAAGAAATTTAGGTGAGTTTGGCATAGTTTGCTATGGTTAGTAGCATTTTTTTGTAATTTAAAAGTGATTGGGTTTAGTTTGTCGTGGTAAGGGTTAGTTGGTGATGATATAGAGTAGCCGAAGTAATTTAGGTGAGTCTGGCATAGATTGTTATGATTTGTACACCTTTTTTTGTAATTTTAAGATAATATGGTTTGGTTTGTTGTAGTAAGGGATAGTTGGGGGAGATTTACGGTAGCCGAAGTAATTTAGGTGATTCTGGTATAGTTTGTTATGATTTTTAGCATTTTTTTGTAATTTTAAAGTATTTGGGCTTAGTTTGTTGCTGTAAAGGGTAGTTGGGGGTGATTTTTGATAGCCGAAGTAATTTAGGTGAGTTTGGCATAGTTTGCTATGGTTAATAGCATTTTTTTGTAATTTAAAAGTGATTGGGTTTAGTTTGTTGTGGTAAGGGTTAGTTGGTTATGATTTAGAGTAGCCGAAGAAATTTAGGTGAGTCTCGCTTAGTTTGTTATGATTTGTACACCTTTTTTTGTAATTTTAAGATGATATGGTTTGGTTTTTAGTGGTAAGGGATAATTGGGGGTTATTTACGGTAGCCGAAGTAATTTAGGTGATTCTGGTATAGTTTGTTAAGATTTTCAGCATTTTTTTGTAATTTTAAAGTTATTGGGCTTAGTTTGTTGCTGTAAAGTGTAGTTGGGGGTGATTTTTGATAGCCGAAGAAATTTAGATGAGTTTGGCATAGTTTGCTATGGTTAGTAGCATTTTTTTGTAATTTAAAAGTGATTGGGTTTAGTTTGTTGTGGTAAGGGTTAGCTGGTGATGATTTAGAGTAGCCGAAGTAATTTAGGTGAGTCTGGCATAGTTTGTTATGATTTGTACACCTTTTTTGTAATTTTAAGATGATACGGTTTGGTTTGTTTTGGTAAGGGATATTTGGGGGTGATTTACGGTAGCCGAAGTAATTTAGGTGATTCTGGTATTGTTTGTTATGATTTTTAGCATTTGTTGGTAATTTTAAAGTGATTGGGCTTAGTTTGTTGTGGTAAGGGTTAGTTGGTGATGACTTAGAGTAGCCGAAGTAATTTAGGTGAGTCTGGCATAGTTTGTAATGATTTGTACACCTTTTTTGTAATTTTAAGATGATATGGTTTGGATTGTTGTAGTAAGGGATAGTTGGGGTGATTTACGGTAGCCGAAGTAATTTAGGTAATTTTGGTATAGTTTGTTATGATTTTTAGAATTTTTCTGTAATTTTAAAGTGATTGGGCTTAGTTTGTTGCTGTAAAGTGTAGTTGGGGGTGATTTTTGATAGCCGAAGTAATTTAGGTGAGTTTGGCATAGTTTGCTATGGTTAGTAGCATTTTTTTGTAATTTAAAATTGATTGGGTTTAGTTTGTTGTGGTAAGGGTTAGTTGGTGATGATTTAGAGTAGCCGAAGTAATTTAGGTGAGTCTGGCATAGTTTGTTATGATTTGTACACCTTTTTTGTAGTTTTAAGATGATACGGTTTGGTTTGTTTTGGTAAGGGATAGTTGGGGGTGATTTACGGTAGCCGAAGTAATTTAGGTGATTCTGGTATAGTTTGTTATGATTTTTAGCATTTGTTGGTAATTTTAAAGTGATTGGGCTTAGTTTGTTGCTGTAAAGTTTAGTTGGGGGTGATTTTTGATAGCCGAAGAAATTTAGGTGAGTTTGGCATAATTTGCTATGGTTAGTAGCATTTTTTTGTAATTTAAAAGTGATTGGGTTTAGTTTGTCGTGGTAAGGGTTAGTTGGTGATGATATAGAGTAGCCGAAGTAATTTAGGTGAGTCTGGCATAGTTTGTTATGATTTGTACACCTTTTTTTGTAATTTTAAGATAATATGGTTTGGTTTGTTGTGGTAAGGGATAGTTGGGGTGATTTACGGTAGCCGAAGTAATTTAGGTGATTTTGGTATAGCTTGTTATAATTTTTAGCATTTTTTTGTAATTTAAAAGTTATTGGGTTTAGTTTGTTGTGGTAAGGGTTAGTTGGTGATGATTTAGAGTAGCCGAAGTAATTTAGGTGAGTCTGGCATAGTTTGTTATGATTTGTACACCTTTTTTGTAATTTTAAGATGATACGGTTTGGTTTGTTTTGGTAAGGTATAGTTGGGGGTGATTTACGGTAGCCGAAGTAATTTAGGTGATTCTGGTATAGTTTGTTATGATTTTTAGCATTTGTTGGTAATTTTAAAGTGATTGGGCTTAGTTTGTTGTGGTAAGGGTTAGTTGGTGATGACTTAGAGTAGCCGAAGTAATTTAGGTGAGTCTGGCATAGTTTGTAATGATTTGTACACCTTTTTTGTAATTTTAAGATGATATGGTTTGGTTTGTTGTAGTAAGGGATAGTTGGGGGTGATTTATGTTAGCCGAAGTAATTTAGGTAATTCTGGTATAGTTTTTTATGATTTTTAGAATTTTTTTGTAATTTTAATGTGATTGGGCTTAGTTTGTTGCTGTAAAGTGTAGTTGGGGGTGATTTTTGATAGCAGAAGTAATTTAGGTGAGTTTGGCATAGTTTGCTATGGTTAGTAGCATTTTTTTGTAATTTAAAATTGATTGGGTTTAGTTTGTTGTGGTAAGGGTTAGTTGGTGATGATTTAGAGTAGCCGAAGTAATTTAGGTGAGTCTGGCATAGTTTGTTATGATTTGTACACCTTTTTTGTAATTTTAAGATGATACGGTTTGGTTTGTTTTGGTAAAGGATAGTTGGGGGTGATTTACGGTAGCCGAAGTAATTTAGGTGATTCTGGTATAGTTTGTTATGATTTTTAGCATTTGTTGGTAATTTTAAAGTGATTGGGCTTAGTTTGTTGCTGTAAAGTTTAGTTGGGGGTGATTTTTGATAGCCGAAGTAATTTAGGTGAGTTTGGCATAGTTTGCTATGGTTAGTAGCATTTTTTTGTAATTTAAAATTGATTGGGTTTAGTTTGTTGTGGTAAGGGTTAGTTGGTGATGATTTAGAGTAGTCGAAGTAATTTAGGTGAGTCTGGCATAGTTTGTTATGATTTGTACACCTTTTTTGTAATTTTAAGATGATACGGTTTGGTTTGTTTTGGTAAGGGTTAGTTGGTGATGATTTAGAGTAGCCGAAGTAATTTAGGTGAGTCTGGCAAAGTTTGTTATGATTTGTACACCTTTTTTTGTAATTTTAAAATGATATGGTTTGGTTTTTAGTGGTAAGGGATAATTGGGGGTTATTTACGGTAGCCGAAGTAATTTAGGTGATTCTGGTATAGTTTGTTAAGATTTTCAGCATTTTTTTGTAATTTTAAAGTTATTGGGCTTAGTTTGTTGCTGTAAAGTGTAGTTGGGGGTGATTTTTGATAGCCGAAGAAATTTAGATGAGTTTGGCATAGTTTGCTATGGTTAGTAGCATTTTTTTGTAATTTAAAAGTGATTGGGTTTAGTTTGTTGTGGTAAGGGTTAGTTGGTGATGATTTAGAGTAGCCGAAGTAATTTAGGTGAGTCTGGCATAGTTTGTTATGATTTGTACACCTTTTTTGTAATTTTAAGATGATACGGTTTGGTTTGTTTTGGTAAGGGATATTTGGGGGTGATTTACGGTAGCCGAAGTAATTTAGGTGATTCTGGTATAGTTTGTTATGATTTTTAGCATTTGTTGGTAATTTTAAAGTGATTGGGCTTAGTTTGTTGTGGTAAGGGTTAGTTGGTGATGACTTAGAGTAGCCGAAGTAATTTAGGTGAGTTTGGCATAGTCTGTAATGATTTGTACACCTTTTTTGTAATTTTAAGATGATATGGTTTGGATTGTTGTAGTAAGGGATAGTTGGGGTGATTTACGGTAGCCGAAGTAATTTAGGTAATTTTGGTATAGTTTGTTATGATTTTTAGAATTTTTCTGTAATTTTAAAGTGATTGGGCTTAGTTTGTTGCTGTAAAGTGTAGTTGGGGGTGATTTTTGATAGCCGAAGTAATTTAGGTGAGTTTGGCATAGTTTGCTATGGTTAGTAGCATTTTTTTGTAATTTAAAATTGATTGGGTTTAGTTTGTTGTGGTAAGGGTTAGTTGGTGATGATTTAGAGTAGCCGAAGTAATTTAGGTGAGTCTGGCATAGTTTGTTATGATTTGTACACCTTTTTTGTAGTTTTAAGATGATACGGTTTGGTTTGTTTTGGTAAGGGATAGTTGGGGGTGATTTACGGTAGCCGAAGTAATTTAGGTGATTCTGGTATAGTTTGTTATGATTTTTAGCATTTGTTGGTAATTTTAAAGTGATTGGGCTTAGTTTGTTGCTGTAAAGTTTAGTTGGGGGTGATTTTTGATAGCCGAAGAAATTTAGGTGAGTTTGGCATAGTTTGCTAGGGTTAGTAGCATTTTTTTGTAATTTAAAAGTGATTGGGTTTAGTTTGTCGTGGTAAGGGTTAGTTGGTGATGATATAGAGTAGCCGAAGTAATTTAGGTCAGTCTGGCATAGTTTGTTATGATTTGTACAACTTTTTTTGTAATTTTAAGATAATATGGTTTGGTTTGTTGTGGTAAGGGATAGTTGGGGTGATTTACGGTAGCCGAAGTAATTTAGGTGATTTTGGTATAGCTTGTTATAATTTTTAGCATTTTTTTGTAATTTAAAAGTTATTGGGTTTATTTTGTTGTGGTAAGGGTTAGTTGGTGATGATTTAGAGTAGCCGAAGTAATTTAGGTTAGTCTGGCATAGTTTGTTATGATTTGTACACCTTTTTTGTAATTTTAAGATGATACGGTTTGGTTTGTTTTGGTAAGGGATAGTTGGGGGTGATTTACGGTAGCCGAAGTAATTTAGGTGATTCTGGTATAGTTTGTTATGATTTTTAGCATTTGTTGGTAATTTTAAAGTGATTGGGCTTAGTTTGTTGTGGTAAGGGTTAGTTGGTGATGACTTAGAGTAGCCGAAGTAATTTAGGTGAGTCTGGCATAGTTTGTAATGATTTGTACACCTTTTTTGTAATTTTAAGATGATATGGTTTGGTTTGTTGTAGTAAGGGATAGTTGGGGGTGATTTATGTTAGCCGAAGTAATTTAGGTAATTCTGGTATAGTTTGTTATGATTTTTAGAATTTTTTTGTAATTTTAAAGTGATTGGGCTTAGTTTGTTGCTGTAAAGTGTAGTTGGGGGTGATTTTTGATAGCCGAAGTAATTTAGGTGAGTTTGGCATAGTTTGCTATGGTTAGTAGCATTTTTTTGTAATTTAAAATTGATTGGGTTTGGTTTGTTGTGGTAAGGGTTAGTTGGTGATGATTTAGAGTAGCCGAAGTAATTTAGGTGAGTCTGACATAGTTTGTTATGATTTGTACATTTTTTTTGTAATTTTAAGATGATACGGTTTGGTTTGTTTTGGTAAAGGATAGTTGGGGGTGATTTACGGTAGCCGAAGTAATTTAGGTGATTCTGGTATAGTTTGTTATGATTTTTAGCATTTGTTGGTAATTTTAAAGTGATTGGGCTTAGTTTGTTGCTGTAAAGTTTAGTTGGGGGTGATTTTTGATAGCCGAAGTAATTTAGGTGAGTTTGGCATAGTTTGCTATGGTTAGTAGCATTTTTTTGTAATTTAAAATTGATTGGGTTTAGTTTGTTGTGGTAAGGGTTAGTTGGTGATGATTTACAGTAGCCGAAGTAATTTAGGTGAGTCTGGCATAGTTTGTTTTGATTTGTACACCTTTTTTGTAATTTTAAGATGATACGGTTTGGTTTGTTTTGGTAAGGGTTAGTTGGTGATGATTTAGAGTAGCCGAAGTAATTTAGGTGAGTCTGGCATAGTTTGTTATGATTTGTACACCTTTTTTTGTAATTTTAAGATGATATGGTTTGGTTTTTAGTGGTAAGGGATAATTGGGGGTTATTTACGGTAGCCGAAGTAAATTAGGTGATTCTGGTATAGTTTGTTAAGATTTTCAGCATTTTTTTATAATTTTAAAGTTATTGGGCTTAGTTTGTTGCTGTAAAGTGTAGTTGGGGGTGATTTTTGATAGCCGAAGAAATTTAGATGAGTTTGGCATAGTTTGCTATGGTTAGTAGCATTTTTTTGTAATTTAAAAGTGATTGGGTTTAGTTTGTTGTGGTAAGGGTTAGTTGGTGATGATTTAGAGTAGCCGAAGTAATTTAGGTGAGTCTGGCATAGTTTGTTATGATTTGTACACCTTTTTTGTAATTTTAAGATGATACGGTTTGGTTTGTTTTGGTAAGGGATATTTGGGGGTGATTTACGGTAGCCGAAGTAATTTAGGTGATTCTGGTATAGTTTGTTATGATTTTTAGCATTTGTTGGTAATTTTAAAGTGATTGGGCTTAGTTTGTTGTGGTAAGGGTTAGTTGGTGATGACTTAGAGTAGCCGAAGTAATTTAGGTGAGTCTGGCATAGTTTGTAATGATTTGTACACCTTTTTTGTAATTTTAAGATGATATGGTTTGGATTGTTGTAGTAAGGGATAGTTGGGGTGATTTACGGTAGCCGAAGTAATTTAGGTAATTTTGGTATAGTTTGTTATGATTTTTAGAATTTTTCTGTAATTTTAAAGTGATTGGGCTTAGTTTGTTGCTGTAAAGTGTAGTTGGGGGTGATTTTTGATAGCCGAAGTAATTTAGGTGAGTTTGGCATAGTTTGCTATGGTTAGTAGCATTTTTTTGTAATTTAAAATTGATTGGGTTTAGTTTGTTGTGGTAAGGGTTAGTTGGTGATGATTTACAGTAGCCGAAGTAATTTAGGTGAGTCTGGCATAGTTTGTTATGATTTGTACACCTTTTTTGTAATTTTAAGATGATACGGTTTGGTTTGTTTTGGTAAGGGTTAGTTGGTGATGATTTAGAGTAGCCGAAGTAATTTAGGTGAGTCTGGCATAGTTTGTTATGATTTGTACACCTTTTTTTGTAATTTTAAGATGATATGGTTTGGTTTTTAGTGGTAAGGGATAATTGGGGGTTATTTACGGTAGCCGAAGTAAATTAGGTGATTCTGGTATAGTTTGTTAAGATTTTCAGCATTTTTTTATAATTTTAAAGTTATTGGGCTTAGTTTGTTGCTGTAAAGTGTAGTTGGGGGTGATTTTTGATAGCCGAAGAAATTTAGATGAGTTTGGCATAGTTTGCTATGGTTAGTAGCATTTTTTTGTAATTTAAAAGTGATTGGGTTTAGTTTGTTGTGGTAAGGGTTAGTTGGTGATGATTTAGAGTAGCCGAAGTAATTTAGGTGAGTCTGGCATAGTTTGTTATGATTTGTACACCTTTTTTGTAATTTTAAGATGATACGGTTTGGTTTGTTTTGGTAAGGGATATTTGGGGGTGATTTACGGTAGCCGAAGTAATTTAGGTGATTCTGGTATAGTTTGTTATGATTTTTAGCATTTGTTGGTAATTTTAAAGTGATTGGGCTTAGTTTGTTGTGGTAAGGGTTAGTTGGTGATGACTTAGAGTAGCCGAAGTAATTTAGGTGAGTCTGGCATAGTTTGTAATGATTTGTACACCTTTTTTGTAATTTTAAGATGATATGGTTTGGATTGTTGTAGTAAGGGATAGTTGGGGTGATTTACGGTAGCCGAAGTAATTTAGGTAATTTTGGTATAGTTTGTTATGATTTTTAGAATTTTTCTGTAATTTTAAAGTGATTGGGCTTAGTTTGTTGCTGTAAAGTGTAGTTGGGGGTGATTTTTGATAGCCGAAGTAATTTAGGTGAGTTTGGCATAGTTTGCTATGGTTAGTAGCATTTTTTTGTAATTTAAAATTGATTGGGTTTAGTTTGTTGTGGTAAGGGTTAGTTGGTGATGATTTAGAGTAGCCGAAGTAATTTAGGTGAGTCTGGCATAGTTTGTTATGATTTGTACACCTTTTTTGTAGTTTTAAGATGATACGGTTTGGTTTGTTTTGGTAAGGGATAGTTGGGGGTGATTTACGGTAGCCGAAGTAATTTAGGTGATTCTGGTATAGTTTGTTATGATTTTTAGCATTTGTTGGTAATTTTAAAGTGATTGGGCTTAGTTTGTTGCTGTAAAGTTTAGTTGGGGGTGATTTTTGATAGCCGAAGAAATTTAGGTGAGTTTGGCATAGTTTGCTATGGTTAGTAGCATTTTTTTGTAATTTAAAAGTGAAGTAAGGGTTAGTTGGTGATGACTTAGAGTAGCCGAAGTAATTTAGGTGAGTCTGGCATAGTTTGTAATGATTTGTACACCTTTTTTGTAATTTTAAGATGATATGGTTTGGATTGTTGTAGTAAGGGATAGTTGGGGTGATTTACGGTAGCCGAAGTAATTTAGGTAATTTTGGTATAGTTTGTTATGATTTTTATCATTTTTTTGTAATTTTAAAGTATTTGGGCTTAGTTTGTTGCTGTAAAGGGTAGTTGGAGGTGATTTTTGATAGCCGAAGTAATTTAGGTGAGTTTGGCATAGTTTGCTATGGTTAGTAGCATTTTTTTGTAATTTAAAAGTGATTGGGTTTAGTTTGTTGTGGTAAGGCTTAGTTGGTTATGATTTAGAGTAGCCGAAGAAATTTAGGTGAGTCTCGCTTAGTTTGTTATGATTTGTACACCTTTTTTTGTAATTTTAAGATGATAAGGGATAGCTGGGGGTGATTTACGTTAGCCGAAGTAATTTAGGTAATTCTGGTATAGTTTGTTATGATTTTTAGCATTTTTTTGTAATTTTAAAGTTATTGGGCTTAGTTTGTTGTGGTAAGGGTTAGTTGGTGATGACTAGACGAAGTAATTTAGGTGAGTCTGGCATAGTTTGTAATGATTTGTACACCTTTTTTGTAATTTTAAGATGATACGGTTTGGTTTGTTGTGGTAAGGGATAGTTGGGGGTGATTTACGGTAGCCGAAGTAATTTAGGTGATTCTGGTATAGTTTGTTATGATTTTTAGCATTTTTTTGTAATTTTAAAATGTATGGGTTTAGTTTGTTGTGGTAAGGGTTAGTTGGTGATGATTTAGAGTAGCCGAAGTAATTTTGGTGAGTCTGGCATAGTTTGTTATGATTTGTACACCTTTTTTTGTAATTTTAAGATGATATGGTTTGGTTTGTTGTGGTAAAAGATAGTTGGGGGTGACTTACGTTAGCCGAAGTAATTTAGGTTATTCTGGTATAGTTTGTTATGATTTTTAGCATTTTTTTGTAATTTTAAAGGGATTGGGCTTAGTTTGTTCCTGTAAAGTGTAGTTGGGGGTGATTTCTGATAGCCGAAGTAATTTAGGTGAGTTTGGCATAGTTTGCTATGGTTAGTAGCATTTTTTTGTAATTTAAAAATGATTGGGTTTAGTTTGTTGTGGTAAGGGTTAGTTGGTGATGATTTAGAGTAGCCGAAGTAATTTAGGTGAGTCTGGCGTAGTTTGTTATGATTTGTACACTTTTTTTTGTAATTTTAAGATGATATGGTTTGGTTTGTTGTGGGAAGGGATAGTTGGGGGTGCTTTACGGTAGCCGAAGTAATTTAGGTGATTCTGGTATAGTTTGTTACGATTTTCAGCATTTTCTTGTAATTTTAAAGTGATTGGGCTTAGTTTGTTGCTGTAAAGTGTAGTTGGGGGTGATTTTTGATAGCCGAAGTAATTTAAGTGAGTTTGGCATAGTTTGCTATGGTTAGTAGCATTTTTTTTTGTAATTTAAAAGTGATTGAGTTTAGTTTGTTGTGGTAAGGGTTAGTTGGTGATGAATTAGAGTAGCCGAAGTAATTTAGGTTAGTCTGGCATAGTTTGTTATGATTTGTACACCTTTTTTTGTAATTTTAAGATGATGTGGTTTGGTTTGTTGTGGTAAGGGATAGTTGGGGGTGATTTACGGTAGCCGAAGTAATTTGGGTGATACTGGTATAGTTTGTTATGATTTTCAGCAGTTTTTTGTAATTTTAAAGTGATTGGGATTAGTTTGTTGCTGTAAAGTGTAGTTGGGGGTGATTTTTGATAGCCGAAGTAATTTAGGTGAGTTTGGCATAGTTTGCTATGGTTAGTAGCATTTTTTTGTAATTTAAAAGTGATTGGGTTTAGTTTGTTGTGGTAAGGGTTAGTTGGTGATGATTTAGAGTAGCCGAAGTAATTTAGGTGAGTCTGGCATAGTTTGTTATGATTTGTACACCTTTTTTTGTAATTTTAAGATGATATGGTTTGGTTTGTTGTGGTAAGGGATAGTTGGGGGTGATTTACGGTAGCCGAAGTAATTTGGGTGACACTGGTATAGTTTGTTATGATTTTCAGCATTTTTTTGTAATTTTAAAGTGATTGGGCTTAGTTTGTTGCTGTAAAGTGTAGTTGGGGGTGATTTTTGATAGCCGCAGTAATTTAGGTGAGTTTGGCATAGTTTGCTATGGTTAGTAGCATTTTTTTGTAATTTAAAAGTGATTGGGTTCAGTTTGTTGTGGTAAGGGTTAGTTGGTGATGATTTAGAGTAGCCGAAGTAATTTAGGTGAGTCTGGCATAGTTTGTTATGATTTGTACACCTTTTTTTGTAATTTTAAGATGATATGGTTTGGTTTGTTGTGGTAAGGGATAGTTGGGGGTGATTTACGGTAGCCGAAGTAATTTAGGTGGTTCTGGTATAGTTTGTTATGATTTTCAGCATTTTTTTTGTAATTTTAAAGTTATTGGGCTTAGTTTGTTGTGGTAAGGGTTAGTTGGTGATGACTTAGAGTAGCCGAAGTAATTTAGGTAAGTCTGGCATAGTTTGTAATGATTTGTACACCTTTTTTGTAATTTTAAAATGATATGGTTTGGTTTGTTGTAGTAAAGGATAGTTGGGGGTGATTTACGGTAGCCGAAGTAATTTAGGTGATTCTGGTATAGTTTGTTATGATTTTTAGGATTTTTTTGTAATTTTAAAGTGATTGGGTTTAGTTTGTTGCTGTAAAGTGTAGTTGGGGGTGATTTTTGATAGCCGAAGTAATTTAGGTGAGTTTGGCATAGTTTGCTATGGTTAGTAGCATTTTTTTGTAATTAAAAAGTGATTGGGTTTAGTTTGTTGTGGTAAGGGTTAGTTGGTGATGATTTAGAGTAGCCGAAGTAATTTAGGTGAGTCTGGCATAGTTTGTTATGATTTGTACACCTTTTTTTGTAATTTTAAGATGATATGGTTTGGTTTGTTGTGGTAAGGGATAGTTGGGGGTGATTTACGGTAGCCGAAGTAATTTAGGTGGTTCTGGTATAGTTTGTTATGATTTTCAGCATTTTTTTTGTAATTTTAAAGTTATTGGGCTTATTTTGTTGTGGTAAGGGTTAGTTGGTGATGACTTAGAGTAGCCGAAGTAATTTAGGTGAGTCTGGCATAGTTTGTAATGAATTGTACACCTTTATTGTAATTTTAAGATGATATGGTTTGGTTTGTTGTAGTAAGGGATAGTTGGGGGAGATTTACGGTAGCCGAAGTAATTTAGGTGATTCTGGTATAGTTTGTTATGATTTTTAGCATTTTTTTGTAATTTTAAAGTATTTGGGCTTAGTTTGTTGCTGTAAAAGGTAGTTGGGGGTGATTTTTGATAGCCGAAGTAATTTAGGTGAGTTTGGCATAGTTTGCTATGGTTAGTAGCATTTTTTTGTAATTTAAAAGTGATTGGGTTTAGTTTGTTGTGGTAAGGGTTAGTTGGTTATGATTTAGAGTAGCCGAAAAAATTTAGGTGAGTCTCGCTTAGTTTGTTATGATTTGTACACCTTTTTTTGTAATTTTAAGATGATAAGGGATAGCTGGGGCTGATTTACGTTAGCCGAAGTAATTTAGGTAATTCTGGTATAGTTTGTTATGATTTTTAGCATTTTTTTGTAATTTTAAAGTTATTGGGCTTAGTTTGTTGTGGTAAGGGTTAGTTGGTGATGACTAGACGAAGTAATTTAGGTGAGTCTGGCATAGTTTGTAATGATTTGTACACCTTTTTTGTAATTTTAAGATGATACGGTTTGGTTTGTTGTGGTAAGGGATAGTTGGGGGTGATTTACGGTAGCCGAAGTAATTTAGGTG
This sequence comes from Eledona agricola, assembly GCA_964023215.1. Classification (NCBI taxonomy): domain Eukaryota; kingdom Metazoa; phylum Arthropoda; class Insecta; order Coleoptera; family Tenebrionidae; genus Eledona; species Eledona agricola. The sequence continues at coordinate 1,050,779 of CAXIEJ010000203.1, read as the reverse complement.
ATTCTGGTATAGTTTGTTATGATTTTTAGCATTTTTTTGTAATTTTAAAGTGTTTGGGTTTAGTTTGTTGTGGTAAGGGTTAGTTGGTGATGATTTAGAGTAGCCGAAGTAATTTTGGTGAGTCTGGCATAGTTTGTTATGATTTGTACACCTTTTTTTGTAATTTTAAGATGATATGGTTTGGTTTGTTGTGGTAAAAGATAGTTGGGGGTGACTTACGTTAGCCGAAGTAATTTAGGTTATTCTGGTATAGTTTGTTATGATTTTTAGAATTTTTTTGTAATTTTAAAGGGATTGGGCTTAGTTTGTTGCTGTAAAGTGTAGTTGGGGGTGATTTCTGATAGCCGAAGTAATTTAGGTGAGTTTGGCATAGTTTGCTATGGTTAGTAGCATTTTTTTGTAATTTAAAAATGATTGGGTTTAGTTTGTTGTGGTAAGGGTTAGTTGGTGATGATTTAGAGTAGCCGAAGTAATTTAGGTGAGTCTGGCATAGTTTGTTATGATTTGTACACTTTTTTTTGTAATTTTAAGATGATATGGTTTGGTTTGTTGTGGGAAGGGATAGTTGGGGGTGCTTTACGGTAGCCGAAGTAATTTAGGTGATTCTGGTATAGTTTGTTACGAATTTCAGGATTTTCTTGTAATTTTAAAGTGATTGGGCTTAGTTTGTTGCTGTAAAGTGTAGTTGGGGGTGATTTTAGATAGCCGAAGTAATTTAAGTGAGTTTGGCATAGTTTGCTATGGTTAGTAGCATTTTTTTTGTAATTTAAAAGTGATTGAGTTTAGTTTGTTGTGGTAAGGGATAGTTGGTGATGAATTAGAGTAGCCGAAGTAATTTAGGTTAGTCTGGCATAGTTTGTTATGATTTGTACACCTTTTTTTGTAATTTTAAGATGATGTGGTTTGGTTTGTTGTGGTAAGGGATAGTTGGGGGTGATTTACGGTAGCCGAAGTAATTTGGGTGATACTGGTATAGTTTGTTATGATTTTCATCATTTTTTTGTAATTTTAAAGTGATTGGGATTAGTTTGTTGCTGTAAAGTGTAGTTGGGGGTGATTTTTGATAGCCGAAGTAATTTAGGTGAGTTTGGCATAGTTTGCTATGGTTAGTAGCATTTTTTTGTAATTTAAAAATGATTGGGTTTAGTTTGTTGTGGTAAGGGTTAGTTGGTGATGATTTAGAGTAGCCGAAGTAATTTAGGTGAGTCTGGCATAGTTTGTTATGATTTGTACACCTTTTTTTGTAATTTTAAGATGATATGGTTTGGTTTGTTGTGGTAAGGGATAGTTGGGGGTGATTTACGGTAGCCGAAGTAATTTGGGTGATACTGGTATAGTTTGTTATGATTTTCAGCATTTTTTTGTAATTTTAAAGTGATTGGGCTTAGTTTGTTGCTGTAAAGTGTAGTTGGGGGTGATTTTTGATAGCCGCAGTAATTTAGGTGAGTTTGGCATAGTTTGCTATGGTTAGTAGCATTTTTTTGTAATTTAAAAGTGATTGGGTTTAGTTTGTTGTGGTAAGGGTTAGTTGGTGATGATTTAGAGTAGCCGAAGTAATTTAGGTGAGTCTGGCATAGTTTGTTATGATTTGTACACCTTTTTTTGTAATTTTAAGATGATATGGTTTGGTTTGTTGTGGTAAGGGATAGTTGGGGGTGATTTACGGTAGCCGAAGTAATTTAGGTGGTTCTGGTATAGTTTGTTATGATTTTCAGCATTTTTTTTGTAATTTTAAAGTTATTGGGCTTAGTTTGTTGTGGTAAGGGTTAGTTGGTGATGACTTAGAGTAGCCGAAGTAATTTAGGTAAGTCTGGCATAGTTTGTAATGATTTGTACACCTTTTTTGTAATTTTAAAATGATATGGTTTGGTTTGTTGTAGTAAAGGATAGTTGGGGGTGATTTACGGTAGCCGAAGTAATTTAGGTGATTCTGGTATAGTTTGTTATGATTTTTAGCATTTGTTGGTTATTTTAAAGTGATTGGATTTAGTTTGTTGCTGTAAAGTGTAGTTGGGGGTGATTTTTGATTGCCGAAGTAATTTAGGTGAGTTTGGCATAGTTTGCTATGGTTAGTAGCATTTTTTTGTAATTTAAAAGTGATTGGGTTTAGTTTGTTGTGGTAAGGGTTAGTTGGTGATGATTTAGAGTAGCCGAAGTAATTTAGGTGAGTCTGGCATAGTTTGTTATGATTTGTACAACTTTTTTTGTAATTTTAAGATAATATGGTTTGGTTTGTTGTGGTAAGGGATAGTTGGGGGTGATTTACGGTAGCCGAAGTAATTTAGGTGATTCTGGTATAGCTTGTTATAATTTTTAGCATTTTTTTGTAATTTTAAAGTGATTGGGCTTAGTTTGTTGCTGTAAAGTGTAGTTGGGGGTAATTTTTGATAGCCGAAGTAATTTAGGTGGGTTTGGCATAGTTTGCTATGATTTGTACAACTTTTTTTGTAATTTTAAGATAATATGGTTTGGTTTGTTGTGGTAAGGGATAGTTGGGGGTGATTTACGGTAGCCGAAGTAATTTAGGTGATTCTGGTATAGCTTGTTATAATTTTTAGCATTTTTTTGTAATTTTAAAGTGATTGGGCTTAGTTTGTTGCTGTAAAGTGTAGTTGGGGGTGATTTTTGATAGCCGAAGTAATTTAGGTGGGTTTGGCATAGTTTGCTATGGTTAGTAGCATTTTTTTGTAATTTAAAAGTGATTGGGTTTGGTTTGTTGTGGTAAGGGATAGTTGGGGGTGATTTACGGTAGCCAATGTAATTTAGGTGATTCTGGTATAGTTTGTTATGATTTTCAGCATTTTTTTGTAATTTTAAAGTGATTGGGCTTAGTTTGTTGCAGTAAAGTGTAGTTGGGGGTGATTTTTGATAGCCGAAGTAATTTAGGTGAGTTTGGCATAGTTTGCTATGGTTAGTAGCATTTTTTGTAATTTAAAAGTGTTTGGGTTTAGTTTGTTGTGGTAAGGGTTAGTTGGTGATGATTTAGAGTAGCCGAAGTAATTTAGGTGAGTCTGGCATAATTTGTTATGATTTGTACACCTTTTTTTGTAATTTTAAGATGATATGGTTTGGTTTGTTGTGGTAAGGGATAGTTGGGGGTGATTTACGGTAGCCGAAGTAATTTTGGTTATTCTGGTATAGTTTGTTATGATTTTTAGCATTTTTTTGTAATTTTAAAGTGATTGGGCTTAGTTTGTTGCTGTAAAGTGTAGTTGGGGGTGATTTTTGATAGCCGAAGTAATTTAGGTGAGTGTGGCATAGTTTGCTGTGGTTAGTAGCATTTTTTCGTAATTTAAAAGTGATTGGGTTTAGTTTGTTGTGGTAAGGGTTAGTTGGTGATGATTTAGAGTAGCCGAAGTAATTTAGGTGAGTCTGGCATAGTTTGTTATGATTTGTACACCTTTTTTTGTAATTTTAAGATGATATGGTTTGGTTTGTTGTGGTAAGGGATAGTTGGGGGTGATTTACGGTAGCCGAAGTAATTTAGGTGATTCTGGTATAGTTTGTTTTGATTTTTAGCATTTTTTTGTAATTTTAAAGTGATTGGGCTTAGTTTGTTGCTGTAAAGTGTAGTTGGGGGTGATTTTTGATAGCCGAAGTAATTTAGGTGAGTGTGGCATAGTTTGCTGTGGTTAGTAGCATTTTTTCGTAATTTAAAAGTGATTGGGTTTAGTTTGTTGTGGTAAGGGTTAGTTGGTGATGATTTAGAGTAGCCGAAGTAATTTAGGTGAGTCTGGCATAGTTTGTTATGATTTGTACAAATTTTTGTAATTTTAAGATAATATGGTTTGGTTTGTTGTGGTAAGGGATAGTTGGGGGTGATTTACGGTAGCCCAAGTAATTTAGGTGATTCTGGTATAGTTTGTTATGATTTTTAGCATTTGTTGGTTATTTTAAAGTGATTGGATTTAGTTTGTTGCTGTAAAGTGTAGTTGGGGGTGATTTTTGATTGCCGAAGTAATTTAGGTGAGTTTGGCATAGTTTGCTATGGTTAGTAGCATTTTTTTGTAATTTAAAAGTGATTGGGTTTAGTTTGTTGTGGTAAGGGTTAGTTGGTGATGATTTAGAGTAGCCGAAGTAATTTAGGTGAGTCTGGCATAGTTTGTTATGATTTGTACAACTTTTTTTGTAATTTTAAGATAATATGGTTTGGTTTGTTGTGGTAAGGGATAGTTGGGGGTGATTTACGGTAGCCGAAGTAATTTAGGTGATTCTGGTATAGCTTGTTATAATTTTTAGCATTTTTTTGTAATTTTAAAGTGATTGGGCTTAGTTTGTTGCTGTAAAGTGTAGTTGGGGGTGATTTTTGATAGCCGAAGTAATTTAGGTGGGTTTGGCATAGTTTGCTATGGTTAGTAGCATTTTTTTGTAATTTAAAAGTGATTGGGTTTGGTTTGTTGTGGTAAGGGATAGTTGGGGGTGATTTACGGTAGCCAATGTAATTTAGGTGATTCTGGTATAGTTTGTTATGATTTTCAGCATTTTTTTGTAATTTTAAGGTGATTGGGCTTAGTTTGTTGCAGTAAAGTGTAGTTGGGGGTGATTTTTGATAGCCGAAGTAATTTAGGTGAGTTTGGCATAGTTTGCTATGGTTAGTAGCATTTTTTGTAATTTAAAAGTGTTTGGGTTTAGTTTGTTGTGGTAAGGGTTAGTTGGTGATGATTTAGAGTAGCCGAAGTAATTTAGGTGAGTCTGGCATAGTTTGTTATGATTTGTACACCTTTTTTTGTAATTTTAAAATGATATGGTTTGGTTTGTTGTGGTAAGGGATAGTTGGGGGTGATTTACGGTAGCCGAAGTAATTTTGGTTATTCTGGTATAGTTTGTTATGATTTTTAGCATTTTTTTGTAATTTTAAAGTGATTGGGCTTAGTTTGTTGCTGTAAAGTGTAGTTGGGGGTGATTTTTGATAGCCGAAGTAATTTAGGTGAGTGTGGCATAGTTTGCTGTGGTTAGTAGCATTTTTTCGTAATTTAAAAGTGATTGGGTTTAGTTTGTTGTGGTAAGGGTTAGTTGGTGATGATTTAGAGTAGCCGAAGTAATTTAGGTGAGTCTGGCATAGTTTGTTATGATTTGTACACCTTTTTTTGTAATTTTAAGATGATATGGTTTGGTTTGTTGTGGTAAGGGATAGTTGGAGGTGATTTACGGTAGCCGAAGTAATTTAGGTGATTCTGGTATAGTTTGTTTTGATTTTTAGCATTTTTTTGTAATTTTAAAGTGATTGGGCTTAGTTTGTTGCTGTAAAGTGTAGTTGGGGGTGATTTTTGATAGCCGAAGTAATTTAGGTGAGTGTGGCATAGTTTGCTGTGGTTAGTAGCATTTTTTCGTAATTTAAAAGTGATTGGGTTTAGTTTGTTGTGGTAAGGGTTAGTTGGTGATGATTTAGAGTAGCCGAAGTAATTTAGGTGAGTCTGGCATAGTTTGTTATGATTTGTACACCTTTTTTTGTAATTTTAAGATGATATGGATTGGTTTGTTGTGGTAAGGGATAGTTGGGGGTGATTTACGGTAGCCGTAGTAATTTAGGTGATTCTGGTATAGTTTGTTATGATTTTTAGAATTTTTTTGTAATTTTAAAGTGATTGGGCTTAGTTTGTTGCTGTAAAGTGTAGTTGGGGGTGATTTTTGATAGCCGAAGTAATTTAGGTGAGTTTGGCATAGTTTGCTATGGTTAGTAGCATTTTTTTGTAATTTAAAAGTGATTGGGTTTAGTTTGTTGTGGTAAGGGTTAGTTGGTGATGATTTAGAGTAGCCGAAGAAATTTAGGTGAGTCTGGCATAGTTTGTTATGATTTGTACACCTTTTTTTGTAATTTTAAGATGATATGGTTTGGTTTGTTGTGGTAAGGGATAGTTGGGGGTGATTTACGGTAGCCGAAGTAATTTACGTGTTTCTGGTATAGTTTGTTATGATTTTTAGCATTTTTTTGTAATTTTAAAGTGATTGGGCTTAGTTTGTTGCTTTAAAGTGTAGTTGGGGGTGATTTTTGATAGCCGAAGTAATTTAGGTGAGTTTGGCTTGGTTTGCTATGGTTAGTAGCATTTTTTTGTAATTTAAAAGTGATTGGGTTTAGTTTGTTGTGGTAAGGGTTAGTTGGTGATGATTTAGAGAAGCCGTAGTAATTTAATATGAGTCTGGCATAGTTTGTTATGATTTGTACATCTTTTTTTGTAATTTTAAGATGATATGGTTTGGTTTGTTGTGGTAAGGGATAGTTGGGGTAGATTTACGGTAGCCGAAGTAATTTAGGTTATTCTGGTATAGTTTGTTATGATTTTTAGCATTTTTTTGTAATTTTAAAGTGATTGGGCTTAGTTTGTTGCTGTAAAGTGTAGTTGTGGGTGATTTTTAATAGCCGAAATAATTTAGGTGAGTTTGGCATAGTTTGCTATGGTTAATAGCATTTTTTTGTAATTTAAAAGTGTTTGGGTTTAGTTTGTTGTGGTAAGGGTTAGTTGGTGATGATTTAGATTAGCCGAAGTAATTTAGGTGAGTCTGGCATAGTTTGTTATAATTTGTACACCTTTTTTTGTAATTTTAAGATGATATGGTTTGGTTTGTTGTGGTAAGGAATAGTTGGGAGTGGTTTACGGTAGCCGAAGTAATTTCGGTGATTCTGGTATAGTTTGTTATGGTTTTTAGCATTTGTTGGAAATTTTAAAGTGATTCGGTTTAGTTTGTTGCTGTAAAGTGTAGTTGGGGGTGATTTTTGATAGCCGAAGTAATTTAGGTGAGTTTGGCATAGTTTGCTATGGTTAGTAGAATTTTTTTGTAATTTAAAAGTGACTGGGTTTAGTTTGTTGTGGTAAGGGTTAGTTGGTGATGATTTAGAGTAGCCGAAGTAATTTAGGTGAGTCTGGCATAGTTTGTTATGATTTGTACAACTTTTTTTGTAATTTTAAGATAATATGGTTTGGTTTGTTGTGGTAAGGGTTAGTTGGGGGTGATTTACGGTAGCCGAAGTAATTTAGGTAATTCTGGTATAGTTTGTTATGATTTTTAGCATTTTTTTGTAATTTTAAAGTGATTAGGCTTACTTTGTTGCTGTAAAGTGTAGTTGGGTGTGATTTTTGATAGCCGAAGTAATTTAGGTGAGTTTGGCATAGTTTGCTATGGTTAGTAGCATTTTTTTGTAATTTAAAAGTGATTGGGTTTAGTTTGTTGTGGTAAGGGATAGTTGGTGATAATTTTGAGTAGCCGAAGTAATTTAGGTGAGTCTGGCATAGTTTGTTATGATTTGTACACCTTTTTTTGTAATTTTAAAGTGATTGGGCTTAGTTTGTTGCTGTAAAGTGTAGTTGGGGGTGATTTTTGATAGCCGAAGTAATTTAGGTGAGTGTGGCATAGTTTGCTGTGGTTAGTAGCATTTTTTCGTAATTTAAAAGTGATTGGGTTTAGTTTGTTGTGGTAAGGGTTAGTTGGTGATGATTTAGAGTAGCCGAAGTAATTTAGGTGAGTCTGGCATAGTTTGTTATGATTTGTACACCTTTTTTTGTAATTTTAAGATGATATGGTTTGGTTTGTTGTGGTAAGGGATAGTTGGGGTTGATTTACGGTAGCCGAAGTAATTTAGGTTATTCTGGTATAGTTTGTTATGATTTTTAGAATTTTTTTGTAATTTTAAAGTGATTGGGCTTAGTTTGTTGCTGTAAAGTGTAGTTGGGGGTGATTTTTGATAGCCGAAGTAATTGAAGTGAGTTTGGCATAGTTTGCTATGGTTAGTAGCATTTCTTTGTAATTTAAAAGTGATTGGGTTTAGTTTGTTGTGGTAAGGGTTAGTTGGTGATGATTTAGAGTAGCCGAAGTAATTTAGGTGAGTCTGGCATAGTTTGTTATGATTTGTACACCTTTTTTTGTAATTTTAAGATGATATGGTTTGGTTTGTTGTGGTAAGGGATAGTTGGGGTTGATTTACGGTAGCCGAAGTAATTTAGGTTATTCTGGTATAGTTTGTTATGATTTTTAGCATTTTTTTGTAATTTTAAAGTGATTGGGCTTAGTTTGTTGCTGTAAAGTGTAGTTGGGGGTGATTTTTAATAGCCGAAATAATTTAGGTGAGTTTGGCTTAGTTTGCTATGGTTAATAGAATTTTTTTGTAATTTAAAAGTGTTTGGGTTTAGTTTGTTGTGGTAAGGATTAGTTGGTGATGATTTAGATTAGCCGAAGTAATTTAGGTGAGTCTGGCATAGTTTGTTATAATTTGTACACCTTTTTTTGTAATTTTAAGATGATATGGTTTGGTTTGTTGTGGTAAGGGATAGTTGGGGGTGATTTACGGTAGCCGAAGTAATTTAGGTAATTCTGGTATAGTTTGTTATGATTTTTAGCATTTTTTTGTAATTTTAAAGTGATTGGGCTTACTTTGTTGCTGTAAAGTGTAGTTGGGGGTGATTTTTGATAGCCGTAGTAATTTAGGTGAGTTTGGCATAGTTTGCTATGGTTAGTAGCATTTTTTTGTAATTTAAAAGTGATTGGGTTTAGTTTGTTGTGGTAAGGAATAGTTGGTGATAATTTTGAGTAGCCGAAGTAATTTAGGTGAGTCTGGCATAGTTTGTTATGATTTGTACACCTTTTTTTGTAATTTTAAGATGATATGGTTTGATTTGTTGTGGTAAGGGATAGTTGGGGGTGATTTACGGTAGCCGAAGTAATTTAGGTAATTCTGGTATAGTTTGTTATGATTTTTAGCATTTTTTTGTAATTTTAAAGTGATTGGGTTTAGTTTGTTGCTGTAAAGTGTAGTTGGGGGTGATTTTTGATAGCCGAAGTAATTTAGGTGAGTTTGGCATAGTTTGCTAAGGTTAGTAGCATTTTTTTGTAATTTAAATGTGATTGGGTTTAGTTTGTTGTGGTAAGGGTTAGTTGGTGATGATTTAGAGTAGCCGAAGTAATTTAGGTGAGTCTGGCATAGTTTGTTATGATTTGTACATTTTTTTTTGTAATTTTAAGATGATATGGTTTGGTTTGTTGTGGTAAGGGATAGTTGGGGGTGATTTACGGTAGCCGAAGTAATTTCGGTTATTCTGGTATAGTTTGTTATGATTTTTAGCATTTTTTTGTAATTTTAAAGTGATTGGGCTTAGTTTGTTGCTGTAAAGTGTAGTTGGGGGTGATTTTTGATAGCCGAAGTAATTTAGGTGGGTTTGGCATAGTTTGCTATGGTTAGTAGAATTTTTTTGTAATATAAAAGTGATTGGGTTTGGTTTGTTGTGGTAAGGGATAGTTGGGGGTGATTTACGGTAGCCAAAGTAATTTAAGTGATTCTGGTATAGTTTGTTATGATTTTCAGCATTTTTTTGTAATTTTAAAGTGATTGGGCTTAGTTTGTTGTGGTAAGGGTTAGTTGGTGATGATTTAGAGTAGCCGAAGTAATTTAGGTGAGTCTGGCATAGTTTGTTATGATTTGTACATTTTTTTTTGTAATTTTAAGATGATATGGTTTGGTTTGTTGTGGTAAGGGATAGTTGGGGGTGATTTACGGTAGCCGAAGTAATTTAGGTAATTCTGGTATAGTTTGTTATGATTTTTAGCATTTTTTTGTAATTTTAAAGTGATTGGGCTTAGTTTGTTGCTGTAAAGTGTAGTTGGGAGTGATTTTTGATAGCCGAAGTAATTTAGGTGAGTTTGGCATAATTTGCTATGGTTAGTAGCATTTTTTTGTAATTTAAAAGTGTTTGTGTTTAGTTTGTTGTGGTAAGGGTTAGTTGGTGATGATTTAGAGTAGCCGAAGTAATTTAGGTGAGTCTGGCATAGTTTGTTATAATTTGTACACCTTTTTTTGTAATTTTAAGATGATATGGTTTGGTTTGTTGTGGTAAGGGATAGTTGGGGGTGATTTACGGTAGCCGAAGTAATTTCGGTTATTCTGGTATAGTTTGTTATGATTTTTAGCATTTTTTTGTAATTTTAAAATGATTGGGCTTAGTTTGTTGCTGTAAAGTGTAGTTGGGGGTGATTTTTGATAGCCGAAGTAATTTGGGTGAGTTTGGCATAGTTTGCTATAGTTAGTAGCATTTTTTTGTAATTTAAAAGTGATTGGGTTTAGTTTGTTGTGGTAAGGATTAGTTGGTGATGATTTAGAGTAGCCGAAGTAATTTAGGTGAGTCTGGCATAGTTTGTTATGATTTGTACACCTTTTTTTGTAATTTTAAGATGATATGGTTTGGTTTGTTGTGGTAAGGGATAGTTGGGGGTGATTTACGGTAGCCGAAGTAATTTAGGTGATTCTGGTATAGTTTGTTATGATTTTTAGCATTTTTTTGTAATTTTAAAGTGATTGGGCTTAGTTTGTTGCTGTAAAGTGTAGTTGGGAGTGATTTTTGAGAGCCGAAGCATTTTTTTGTAATTTAAAAGTGATTGGGTTTAGTTTGTTGTGGTAAGGGTTAGTTGGTGATGATTTATGGTAGCCGAAGTAATTTAGATGAGTTTGGCATAGTTTGCTATGGTTACTAGCATTTTTTTTAATTTAAAAGTGATTGGGTTTAGTTTGTTGTGGTAAGGGTTAGTTGGTGATGATTTAGAGTAGCCGAAGTAATTTAGGTGAGTCTGGCATAGTTTGTTATGATTGGTACACCTTTTTTTGTAATTTTAAGATGATATGGTTTGGTTTGTTGTGGTAAGTGATAGTTGGGGTTGATTTACGGTAGCCGAAGTAATTTAGGTGATTCTGGTATAGTTTGTTTTGATTTTTAGCATTTTTTTGTAATTTTAAAGTGATTGGGCTTAGTTTGTTGCTGTAAAGTGTAGTTGGGAGTGATTTTTGATAGCCGAAGTAATTTAGGTGAGTTTGGCATACTTTGCTATGGTTAGTATCATTTTTTTGTAATTTAAAAGTGATTGAGTTTAGTTTGTTGTGGTAAGGGTTAGGTGGTGATGATTTATGGTAGCCGAAGTAATTTAGGTGAGTTTGGCATAGTTTGCTATGGTTACTAGCATTTTTTTGTAATTTAAAAGTGATTGGCTTTAGTTTGTTGTGGTAAGGGTAAGTTGGTGATGATTTAGAGTAGCCGAAGTAATTTAGGTGAGTCTGGCATAGTTTGTTATGATTTGTACACCTTTTTTTGTAATTTGAAGATGATATGGTTTGGTTTGATGTGGTAAGGGATAGTTGGGGGTGATTTACGGTAGCCGAAGTAATTTAGGTGATTCTGGTATAGTTTGTTATGATTTTTAGCATTTTTTTGTAATTTTAAAGTGATTGGGCTTAGTTTGTTGCTGTAAAGTGTAGTTGGGGATGATTTTTGATAGCCGAAGTAATTTAGGTGAGTTTGGCATACTTTGCTATGGTTAGTAGCATTTTTTTGTAATTTAAAAGTGATTGGGTTTAGTATGTTGCGGTAAGGGTTAGTTGGTGATGATTTATGGTAGCCGAAGTAATTTAAGTGAGTTTGGCATAGTTTGCTAGGGTTACTAGCATTTTTTTGTAATTTAAAAATGATTGGGTTTAGTTTGTTGTGGTAAGGGTTAGTTGGTGATGATTTAGAGTAGCCGAAGTAATTTAGGTGAGTCTGGCATAGTTTGTAATGATTTGTACACCTTTTTTTGTAATTTTAAGATGATATGGTTTGGTTTGTTGTGGTAAGGGATAGTTGGGGGAGATTTACGGTAGCCGAAGTAATTTAGGTGATTCTGGTATAGTTTGTTATGATTTTTAGCATTTTTTTGTAATTTAAAAGTGATTGGGTTTAGTTTGTTGTGGTAAGGGATAGTTGGTGATCATTTTTGGTAGCCGAAGTAATTTATGTGAGATTAGCATAGTTTGCTATGGTTACTAGCATTTTTTTGTAATTTAAAAGTGATTGATTATGATTTGTACACCTTTTTTTGTAATTTTAAGATAATATGGTTTGGTTTGTTGTGGTAAGGAATAGTTGGGGGTGATTTACGGTAGCCGAAGTAATTTAGGTGATTCTGGTATAGTTTGTTATAATTTTTAGCATTTTTTTGTAATTTTAAAGTGATTGGGCTTAGTTTGTTGCTGTAAAGTGTAGTTGGGGGTGATTTTTGATAGCCGAAGTAATTTAGGTGAGTTTGGCATACTTTGCTATGGTTAGTAGAATTTTTTTGTAATTTAAAAGTGATTGGGTTTAGTTTGTTGTGGTAAAGGTTAGTTGGTGATTATTTATGGTAGCCGAAGTAATTTAGGTAAGTTTGGCATGGTTTGCTTTGGTTACTAGCATTTTTTTGTAATTTAAAAGTGATTGGGTTTAGTTTGTTGTGGTAAGGGTTAGTTGGTGATGATTTAGAGTAGCCGAAGTAATTTAGGTGAGTCTGGCATAGTTTGTTATGATTTGTACATCTTTTTTTGTAATTTTAAGATGATATGGTTTGGTTTGTTGTGGTAAGGGATAGTTGGGGGTGATTTACGGTAGCCGAATTAATTTATGTGATTCTGGTATAGTTTGTTATGATTTTTAGCATTTTTTTGCAATGTTAAAGTGATTGGGCTTAGTTTGTTGCTGTAAAGTGTAGTTAGGGGTGATTTTTGATAGCCGAAGTAATTTAGGAGAGTTTGGCATAGTTTGCTATGGTTAGTAGCATTTTTTTGTAATTTAAAAGTGATTGGGTTTAGTTTGTTGTGGTAAGAGTTAGTTGGTGATGATTTATGGTAGCCGAAGTAATTTAGGTGAGTTTGGCATGGTTTGCTATGGTTACTAGCATTTTTTTGTAATTTAAAACTGATTGGGTTTAGTTTGTTGTGGTAAGGGTTAGTTGGTGATGATTTAGAGTAGCCGAAGTAATTTAGGTGAGTCTGGCATAGTTTGTTATGATTTGTACACTTTTTTTTGTAATTTTAAGATGATATGGTTTGGTTTGTTGTGGTAAGGGATAGTTGGGGGTGATTTACGGTAGCCGAAGTAATTTAGGTGATTCTGGTATAGTTTGCTATGGTTAGTAGCATTTTTTTGTAATTTAAAAGTGATTGGGTTTAGTTTGTTGTGGTAAGGGTTAGTTGGTGATGATTTATGGTAGCCGAAGTAATATAGGTGAGTTTGGCATAGTTTGCTATGGTTACTAGCATTTTTTTGTAATTTAAAAGTGATTGGGTTTAGCTTGTTGTGGTAAGGGTTAGTTGGTGATGATTTAGAGTAGCCGAAGTAATTTAGGTGAGTCTGGCATAGTTTGTTATGATTTGTACACCTTTTTTTGTATTTTTAAGATAATATGGTTTTGTTTGTTGTGATAAGGGAAATTTGGGGGTAATTTACAATAGCCGAAGTAATTTAGGTGATTGTGATATAGTTTGTTATGATTTTTAGCATTTTTTTGTAATTTTAAAGTGATTGGGCTTATTTTGTTGCTGTAATGTGTAGTTGGGGGTGATTTTTGATAGCCGAAGTAATTTAGGTGAGTTTGGCATAGTTTGCTATGGTTAGTAGCATTTTTTTGTAATTTAAAAATGATTGGGTTTAGTTTGTTGTGGTAAGGGTTAGTTGGTGATGATTTATGGTAGCCGAAGTAATTTAGGTGAATCTGGCATAGTTTGTTATGATTTGTACACCTTTTTTTGTAATTTTAAGATGATATGGTTTGGTTTGTTGTGGTAAGGGATAGTTGGGGGTGATTTACGGTAGCCGAAGTAATTTAGGTGATTCTGGTATAGTTTGTTATAATTTTTAGCATTTTTTTTTAATTTTAAAGTGATTGGGCTTAGTTTGTTGCTGTAAAGTGTAGTTGGGGGAGATTTTTGATAGCCGAAGTAATTTCGGTGAGTTTGGCATAGTTTGCTATGGTTAGTAATATTTTTTTGTAATTTAAAACTGATTGGGTTTAGTTTGTTGTGGTAAGGGTTAGTTGGTGATGATTTATGGTAGCCGAAGTAATTTAGGTGAATCTGGCATAGTTTGTTATGATTTGTACACCTTTTTTTGTAATTTTAAGATGATATGGTTTGGTTTGTTGTGGTAAGGGATAGTTGGGGGTGATTTACGGTAGCCGAAGTAATTTAGGTGATTCTGGTATAACTTGTAATGATTTTTAGCATTTTTTTGTAATTGTATAGTGATTGGGCTTAGTTTGTTGCTGTAAAGTGTAGTTGGGGGTGATTTTTAATATCCGAAGTAATTTAGGTGAGTTTGGCATAGTTTGCTACGGTTAGTAGCATTTTTTTGTAATTTAAAAGTGATTGGGTTTAGTTTGTTGTGGTAAGGGTTAGTTGGTGATTATTTAGAGTAGCCGAAGTGATTTAGGTGAGTCTGGCATAGTTTGTTATGATTTGTACACCTTTTTTTGTAATTTTAAAATGATATGGTTTGGTTTGTTGTGGTAAGGGATAGTTGGGGGTGATTTACGGTAGCCGAAGTAATTAAGGTGATTCTGGTATAGTTTGTTATGATTTTTAGCATTTTTTTGTAATTTTAAAGAGATTGGGCTTAGTTTGTTGCTGTAAAGTGTAGTTGGCTGTGATTTTTGATAGCCGAAGTAATTTAGGTGAGTTTGGCATAGTTTGCTATGGTTAATAGCATTTTTTTGTAATTTAAAAGTGATTGGGTTTAGTTTGTTGTGGTAAGGGTTAATTGGTGATGATTTATGGTAGCCGAAGTAATTTAGGTGAGTTTGACATAGTTTGCTATGTTTACTAGCATTTTTTTTGTAATTTAAAAATGATTGGGTTTAGTTTGTTGTGGTAAGGGATAGTTGGTGATCATTTATGGTAGCCGAAGTAATTTAGGTGAATTTGGCATAGTTTGCTATGGTTACTAGCATTTTTTTGTAATTTAAAAGTGATTGGATTTAGTTTGTTGTGGTAAGGGTTAGTTGGTGATGATTTTTGATAGCCGAAGTAATTTAGGTGAGTTTTGCATAGTTTGCTATGGTTAGTAGCATTTTTTTGTAATTTAAAAGTGATTGGGTTTAGTTTGTTGTGGTAAGGGTTAGTTGGTGATGATTTAGAGTAGCCGAAGTAATTTAGGTGAGTCTGGCATAGTTTGTTATGATTAGTACACTTTTTTTTTGTAATTTTAAGATGATATGGTTTGGCTTGTTGTGGTAAGGGATAGTTGGGAGTGATTTACGGTAGCCGAAGTAATTTAGGTGATTCTGGTATTGTTTGTTATGATTTTTAGCATTTTTTTGTAATTTTAAAGTGATTGGGCTTAGTTTGTTGCTGTAAAGTGTAGTTGGGGGTGATTTTTGATAGCCGAAGTAATTTTGGTGAGTTTGGCATAGTTTGCTATGGTTAGTAGCATTTTTTTGTAATTTAAAAGTTATTGGGTTTAGTTTGTTGTGGTAAGGGTTAGTTGGTGATGATTTATGGTACCCGAAGTAATTTAGGTGAGTTTGGCATAGTTTGTTATAATTAGTACACTTTTTTTTTGTAATTTTAAGATGATATGGTTTGGCTTGTTGTGGTAAGGGATAGTTGGGGGTGATTTACGGTAGCCGAAGTAATTTAGGTGATTCTGGTATAGTTTGTTATAATTTTTAGCATTTTTTTTTAATTTTAAAGTGATTGGGCTTAGTTTGTTGCTGTAAAGTGTAGTTGGGGGAGATTTTTGATAGCCGAAGTAATTTCGGTGAGTTTGGCATAGTTTGCTATGGTTAGTAATATTTTTTTGTAATTTAAAACTGATTGGGTTTAGTTTGTTGTGGTAAGGGTTAGTTGGTGATGATTTATGGTAGCCGAAGTAATTTAGGTGAATCTGGCATAGTTTGTTATGATTTGTACACCTTTTTTTGTAATTTTAAGATGATATGGTTTGGTTTGTTGTGGTAAGGGATAGTTGGGGGTGATTTACGGTAGCCGAAGTAATTTAGGTGATTCTGGTATAACTTGTAATGATTTTTAGCATTTTTTTGTAATTGTATAGTGATTGGGCTTAGTTTGTTGCTGTAAAGTGTAGTTGGGGGTGATTTTTAATATCCGAAGTAATTTAGGTGAGTTTGGCATAGTTTGCTACGGTTAGTAGCATTTTTTTGTAATTTAAAAGTGATTGGGTTTAGTTTGTTGTGGTAAGGGTTAGTTGGTGATTATTTAGAGTAGCCGAAGTGATTTAGGTGAGTCTGGCATAGTTTGTTATGATTTGTACACCTTTTTTTGTAATTTTAAAATGATATGGTTTGGTTTGTTGTGGTAAGGGATAGTTGGGGGTGATTTACGGTAGCCGAAGTAATTAAGGTGATTCTGGTATAGTTTGTTATGATTTTTAGCATTTTTTTGTAATTTTAAAGAGATTGGGCTTAGTTTGTTGCTGTAAAGTGTAGTTGGCTGTGATTTTTGATAGCCGAAGTAATTTAGGTGAGTTTGGCATAGTTTGCTATGGTTAATAGCATTTTTTTGTAATTTAAAAGTGATTGGGTTTAGTTTGTTGTGGTAAGGGTTAATTGGTGATGATTTATGGTAGCCGAAGTAATTTAGGTGAGTTTGACATAGTTTGCTATGTTTACTAGCATTTTTTTTGTAATTTAAAAATGATTGGGTTTAGTTTGTTGTGGTAAGGGATAGTTGGTGATCATTTATGGTAGCCGAAGTAATTTAGGTGAATTTGGCATAGTTTGCTATGGTTACTAGCATTTTTTTGTAATTTAAAAGTGATTGGATTTAGTTTGTTGTGGTAAGGGTTAGTTGGTGATGATTTATGGTAGCCGAAGTAATTTAGGTGAGTTTGGCATAGTTTGCTATGGTTACTAGCATTTTCTTGTAATTTAAAAATGATTGGGTTTAGTTTGTTGTGGTAAGGGTTAGTTGGTGTTGATTTAAAGTAGCCGAAGTAATTTAGGTGAGTCTGGCATAGTTTGTTATGATTTGTACACCTTTTTTGTAATTTTAAGATAATATTTTTTGGTTTGTTGTGGTAAGAGATAGTTGGGGGTGATTTACGGTGTCCGAAGTAATTTAGGTGATTCTGGTATAGTTTGTTATGATTTTTAGCATTTTTTTGTAATTTTAAAGTGATTGGACTTAGTTTGTTGCTGTAAAGTGTAGTTGGGGGAGATTTTTGATAGCCGAAGTAATTTCGGTGAGTTTGGCATAGTTTGCTATGGTTAGTAATATTTTTTTGTAATTTAAAACTGATTGGGTTTAGTTTGTTGTGGTAAGGGTTAGTTGGTGATGATTTATGGTAGCCGAAGTAATTTAGGTGAATCTGGCATAGTTTGTTATGATTTGTACACCTTTTTTTGTAATTTTAAGATGATATGGTTTGGTTTGTTGTGGTAAGGGATAGTTGGGGGTGATTTACGGTAGCCGAAGTAATTTAGGTGATTCTGGTATAACTTGTAATGATTTTTAGCATTTTTTTATAATTGTATAGTGATTGGGCTTAGTTTGTTGCTGTAAAGTGTAGTTGGGGGTGATTTTTAATATCCGAAGTAATTTAGGTGAGTTTGGCATAGTTTGCTACGGTTAGTAGCATTTTTTTGTAATTTAAAAGTGATTGGGTTTAGTTTGTTGTGGTAAGGGTTAGTTGGTGATTATTTAGAGTAGCCGAAGTGATTTAGGTGAGTCTGGCATAGTTTGTTATGATTTGTACACCTTTTTTTGTAATTTTAAAATGATATGGTTTGGTTTGTTGTGGTAAGGGATAGTTGGGGGTGATTTACGGTAGCCGAAGTAATTAAGGTGATTCTGGTATAGTTTGTTATGATTTTTAGCATTTTTTTGTAATTTTAAAGAGATTGGGCTTAGTTTGTTGCTGTAAAGTGTAGTTGGCTGTGATTTTTGATAGCCGAAGTAATTTAGGTGAGTTTGGCATAGTTTGCTATGGTTAATAGCATTTTTTTGTAATTTAAAAGTGATTGGGTTTATTTTGTTGTGGTAAGGGTTAATTGGTGATGATTTATGGTAGCCGAAGTAATTTAGGTGAGTTTGACATAGTTTGCTATGTTTACTAGCATTTTTTTTGTAATTTAAAAATGATTGGGTTTAGTTTGTTGTGGTAAGGGATAGTTGGTGATCATTTATGGTAGCCGAAGTAATTTAGGTGAATTTGGCATAGTTTGCTATGGTTACTAGCATTTTTTTGTAATTTAAAAGTGATTGGATTTAGTTTGTTGTGGTAAGGGTTAGTTGGTGATGATTTTTGATAGCCGAAGTAATTTAGGTGAGTTTTGCATAGTTTGCTATGGTTAGTAGCATTTTTTTGTAATTTAAAAGTGATTGGGTTTAGTTTGTTGTGGTAAGGGTTAGTTGGTGATGATTTAGAGTAGCCGAAGTAATTTAGGTGAGTCTGGCATAGTTTGTTATGATTAGTACACTTTTTTTTGTAATTTTAAGATGATATGGTTTGGCTTGTTGTGGTAAGGGATAGTTGGGAGTGATTTACGGTAGCCGAAGTAATTTAGGTGATTCTGGTATTGTTTGTTATGATTTTTAGCATTTTTTTGTAATTTTAAAGTGATTGGGCTTAGTTTGTTGCTGTAAAGTGTAGTTGGGGGTGATTTTTGATAGCCGAAGTAATTTTGGTGAGTTTGGCATAGTTTGCTATGGTTAGTAGCATTTTTTTGTAATTAAAAAGTTATTGGGTTTAGTTTGTTGTGGTAAGGGTTAGTTGGTGATGATTTATGGTACCCGAAGTAATTTAGGTGAGTTTGGCATAGTTTGTTATAATTAGTACACTTTTTTTTTGTAATTTTAAGATGATATGGTTTGGCTTGTTGTGGTAAGGGATAGTTGGGGGTGATTTACGGTAGCCGAAGTAATTTAGGTGATTCTGGTATAGTTTGTTATAATTTTTAGCATTTTTTTTTAATTTTAAAGTGATTGGGCTTAGTTTGTTGCTGTAAAGTGTAGTTGGGGGAGATTTTTGATAGCCGAAGTAATTTCGGTGAGTTTGGCATAGTTTGCTATGGTTAGTAATATTTTTTTGTAATTTAAAACTGATTGGGTTTAGTTTGTTGTGGTAAGGGTTAGTTGGTGATGATTTATGGTAGCCGAAGTAATTTAGGTGAATCTGGCATAGTTTGTTATGATTTGTACACCTTTTTTTGTAATTTTAAGATGATATGGTTTGGTTTGTTGTGGTAAGGGATAGTTGGGGGTGATTTACGGTAGCCGAAGTAATTTAGGTGATTCTGGTATAACTTGTAATGATTTTTAGCATTTTTTTGTAATTGTATAGTGATTGGGCTTAGTTTGTTGCTGTAAAGTGTAGTTGGGGGTGATTTTTAATATCCGAAGTAATTTAGGTGAGTTTGGCATAGTTTGCTACGGTTAGTAGCATTTTTTTGTAATTTAAAAGTGATTGGGTTTAGTTTGTTGTGGTAAGGGTTAGTTGGTGATTATTTAGAGTAGCCGAAGTGATTTAGGTGAGTCTGGCATAGTTTGTTATGATTTGTACACCTTTTTTTGTAATTTTAAAATGATATGGTTTGGTTTGTTGTGGTAAGGGATAGTTGGGGGTGATTTACGGTAGCCGAAGTAATTAAGGTGATTCTGGTATAGTTTGTTATGATTTTTAGCATTTTTTTGTAATTTTAAAGAGATTGGGCTTAGTTTGTTGCTGTAAAGTGTAGTTGGCTGTGATTTTTGATAGCCGAAGTAATTTAGGTGAGTTTGGCATAGTTTGCTATGGTTAATAGCATTTTTTTGTAATTTAAAAGTGATTGGGTTTAGTTTGTTGTGGTAAGGGTTAATTGGTGATGATTTATAGTAGCCGAAGTAATTTAGGTGAGTTTGACATAGTTTGCTATGTTTACTAGCATTTTTTTTGTAATTTAAAAATGATTGGGTTTAGTTTGTTGTGGTAAGGGATAGTTGGTGATCATTTATGGTAGCCGAAGTAATTTAGGTGAATTTGGCATAGTTTGCTATGGTTACTAGCATTTTTTTGTAATTTAAAAGTGATTGGATTTAGTTTGTTGTGGTAAGGGTTAGTTGGTGATGATTTATGGTAGCCGAAGTAATTTAGGTGAGTTTGGCATAGTTTGCTATGGTTACTAGCATTTTCTTGTAATTTAAAAATGATTGGGTTTAGTTTGTTGTGGTAAGGGTTAGTTGGTGTTGATTTAAAGTAGCCGAAGTAATTTAGTTGAGTCTGGCATAGTTTGTTATGATTTGTACACCTTTTTTGTAATTTTAAGATAATATTTTTTGGTTTGTTGTGGTAAGAGATAGTTGGGGGTGATTTACGGTATCCGAAGTAATTTAGGTGATTCTGGTATAGTTTGTTATGATTTTTAGCATTTTTTTGTAATTTTAAAGTGATTGGGCTTAGTTTGTTGCTGTAAAGTGTAGTTGGGGGTGATTTTTGATAGCCGAAGTAATTTAGGTGAGTTTGGCATAGTTTGCTATGGTTAGTAGCATTTTTTTGTAATTTAAAAGTGATTGGGTTTAGTTTGTTGTGGTAAGGGATAGTTGGTGATCATTTATGGTAGCCGAAGTAATTTAAGTGAGTTTGGCATAGTTTGCTATGGTTACTAGCATTTTTTTGTAATTTAAAAGAGATTGGGTTTAGTTTGTTGTGGTAAGGGTTAGTTGGTGATGATTTAGAGTACCCGAAGTAATTTAGGTGAGTCTGGCATAGCTTGGTATGGTTTGTACACCTTTTTTTGTAATTTTAAGATCATATGGTTTGGGTTGTTGTGGTAAGGGATAGTTGGGGGTGATTTACGGTAGCCGAAGTAATTTAGGTGATTCTGGTATAGTTTGTTATGATTTTTAGCATTTTTTGTAATTTTAAAGTGATTGGGCTTAGAATGTTGCTGTAAAGTGTAGTTGGCGGTGATTTTTGTTAGCCGAAGTAATTTAGGTGAGTTTGGCATAGTTTGCTATGGTTAGTAGCATTTTTTTGTAATTTAAAAGTGATTGGGTTTAGTTTGTTGTGGTAAGGGTTAGTTGGTGATGAATTAGAGTAGCCGAAGTAATTTAGGTGAGTCTGGCATAGTTTGTTATGATTTGTACACCTTTTTTTGTAATTTTAAGATGATATCGTTTGGTTTGTTGTGGTAAGGGATAGTTGAGGGTGATTTACGGTAGCCGATTCGATTACGATGTCTGACCACCAGTGGATAAAATTCGAAATCGACCTCACGAGGACACCCGCGAGATTGTTTAGGGACCCCCGAAGGACAGACAGAGATAAATATCTCAGTCAACTCCGGGAGGGACTTAAGCATACACAATGTCGCGCACCAAGCAGCTGCGTCGAAATAGAACAATATGTCAAGGACATACAAAATAAGATTAAAAAAGCTTTTGAAACATCCTGCCCCCTGAGGACATCGGCTCAACCTGGAGAAGCTACCAAATGGTGGACCCAGGAATTGAGCGACCTCAAAATTAGAACTCGGGCAGCTTTCAACAAAGCCAAACGAAAGGGACCCGGCTCAGACTGGGACCAATACAAAACACTCCTAAGAGAGTTTAAAAAAACAGTCAGGAAAAGACAAAGAGCAGCGTGGAGAGCCTACTGCGAGGAGATCGAAAATCACTCGCAGGTGGCAAGACTTTATAAGATCCTCGCAAAAGATAAGGAGCATGACTTGGGTCTCCTAACCAAGGAAGATGGTACACGAACCACCGACCTACAAGAAAGCCTAGAGCTGCTTATGCAGACTCACTTCCCGGACTCGGTTCCAACCGAACGGGAAGAATGGCCAGATGAACCTGACACCAACCCTTCGGATCCGGAATGGGAAATTTCAGAACGAATTGTTGGAGAAGAAAGAATAAGATGGGCACTACAGAGCTTCTCACCATTCAAATCACCAGGAAGCGACGGCATACATCCAGCACTACTCCAGTGGGGCCTGGAAGAACTGCTGCCGCACCTGGTGGGACTGTTCAGGTCGTGCCTTGCACACCAGTACATCCCAAAAGACTGGAGAGAGGTAAAAGCCGTGCTCATCCCAAAAGCGGGGAGAATGGATTACACCACCCCCAAAGCATACCGGTCCATAAGCCTGACCTCGTTCTTACTAAAGACGATGGAAAGACTGTGCGAACGCCACCTGAGGGAAACAATTGCTGACACATTGCATCCCAACCAACAGGCATACACTCCAGGCAGATCCACTGACAGTGCCCTACACTTGGTCACTAGTCGGATTGAAAGATCATTGGACAACAAAGAGTCCACCCTGGGTATATTTCTAGACATAGAAGGTGCATTTGATAAAACCACCTTCCAAAAGATTGATGCAGCCCTGACGGAAAGGAACGTACACCCCACCATCCGGGGCTGGATAGCAAACATGCTCTCAAACAGAGCAGTAAAAATCAGTGTAGGAGACAAGATGGTGAGATGTAAAGTCGCGAGAGGCTGTCCGCAGGGCGGAGTTTTATCTCCGCTGCTGTGGAACTTGGTTCTCGACAGCCTTTTGCGTCGACTCAACTCCCAAGGCTTCTACACCATTGCATACGCAGACGATTTAACAATCCTGCTTAGTGGTAAGTTCGAAAGCATCCTGTGCGACAGAGCACAGGAGGCGCTGAGAATAACTGAAAAATGGTGCAGAGAACACACTCTGTCTGCAAACCCCAGGAAGACAGAGATGGTTCTCTTCACGAAAAAAAGAAAGACGGAGAAGCTAAAAGCACCAAGCTTTCTAAACACAAAACTAAGCTTTGCGACCGAAGTGAAATACCTTGGAGTAACCTTTGATAGCAAGCTAACATGGAACCTTCACATCGACAGAAGGATAAAAAAGGCGTACATCTTCTACGAGCAGTGCCGCAGGACCGTGGGGAAAACCTGGGGAATGAAACCCAAGGTCCTGATGTGGGTATACACTGCAATTGTGAGACCGATGATTGCCTATGGTAGCGTCGTCTGGTGGCCAAAAAGTCAACAGACAACAGCCAAACACAAACTTAGCCGACCACAGAGAACCGCATGTCTGTGCATAACCGGCGCTATGCGGACAACACCGACACGAGCGATGGAAGTGATGTTGTGCTTGCCACCACTTGATATCTATCTCGAGGAAACGGCACTGACAACGATGGCACGCCTCAAGAGTCTCGGTGTACAGTCCAGCGTAGGATGTGGCGAGATAAGGCGCCGACTGTGGGATGAGGCGGTCAAGAAGATACCTCAACTACAGGCAGGCACCAACGATATCTCCCCCCAGTTTGTCTTTAACAAACCCTACGCAATCGACATAAAACCAAACGAAACATCCGATGAAGAGACCATAAAGGTCTTCACGGATGGATCGAAAAAGAAAGAAGGAGCGGGCTGTGGAATATTTTCAAGAAGCCTGCGAATTCGAAGCAGCTGGACTATGGATAAATACGCCAGCGTAACGGATACCGAGCTGGCAGGTATATCCATAGCCGCAAAAGAAATTGCACGCAGACAGGCCAGCGGCAAAAAGATACGAATCTACACAGATAGTAGACAAGCACTACTGTCCCTTCAAAGATACAAAACTGTATCGAGGGCAGTATTAGAAACCCATAAAGCGCTCGCGGAGATCGCCACAGC
Organism: Eledona agricola; assembly: GCA_964023215.1. Lineage (NCBI taxonomy): Eukaryota > Metazoa > Arthropoda > Insecta > Coleoptera > Tenebrionidae > Eledona > Eledona agricola. Next base: position 1,027,410 of record CAXIEJ010000203.1, on the reverse strand, counting down.
GAACACAATTTCTGTTTGCTGGGTTAGAGGCCACGCGGAAAACATGGGTAACATAAAAGCTGACGAGTTGGCGGCGAGGGCAGCCAAAAGAAAGATCTTAGGCCCCTCAAATACGCTATCAACCTCAGCAAGAACAAAACTTATAAAGGAAAACACCCACTCTCAATTCAAAGAGAGATGGGATGACACAACCAGCTGTCGCCATGCCAAGGAATTACTAATGTATCCTAGCAAGGACGCAGCAAACAAATTTTTGACAATGACCAAGAAGAACCTGCGCCTCGCGACTGGCATTCTGACCGGGCACTGTCATTTAAGAAAACACCTTCACCAAATGAAGCTAGAACACACACCACTTTGTAGAGGATGTGAACAAGAAGATGAAACAGTGCAGCACGTACTTTGCGAATGCACTGCGCTTTCGTCCATCAGAGAATCCATACTTGGGGACAAATGGCCATCAATGGCCAACATAAGGGAGATCCCCCTGGGCACGGTGGTCAACTATTTCAACCAAATAGGATGGCTATCGACCCAGCTGGAGTGATCCCCTAACGGAGGCAGGACAAGGGGCCCGCTGGGGCCTAAGTCCAGTGGTCGCACAGACTACCCTCCACTAATTTACATACATACATACATACATACGGTAGCCGAAGTAATTTAGGTGATTCTTGTATAGTTTGTTATGATTTTTAGCATTTTTTTGTAATTTTAAAGTGATTGGGCTTAGTCTGTTGCTGTAAAGTGTAGTTGGGGGTGATTTTTGATAGCCGAAGTAATTTAGGTGAGTTTTGCATAGTTTGCTATGGTTAGTAGCATTTTTTTGTAATTTAAAAGTGATTGGGTTTAGTTTGTTGTGGTAAGGGTTAGTTGGTGATGAATTAGAGTAGCCGAAGTAATTTAGGTGAGTCTGGCATAGTTTGTTATGATTTGTACACCTTTTTTTGTAATTTTAAGATGATATGGTTTGGTTTGTTGTGGTAAGGGATAGTTGGGGGTGATTTACGATAGCCGAAGTAATTTAGGTGATTCTGGTATAGTTTGGTATGATTTTTAGGATTTTTTCGTAATTTTAAAGTGATTGGGCTTAGTTTGTTGCTGTAAAGTGTAGTTGGGGGTGATTTTTGATAGCCGAAGTAATTTAGGTGAGTTTGGCATAGTTTGCTATGGTTAGTAGCATTTTTTTGTAATTTAAAAGCGATTGGGTTTAGTTTGTTGTTGTAAGGGTTAGTTGGTGATGATTTATGGTAGCCGAAGTAATTTAGGTGAGTTTGGCATAGTTTGCTATGGTTACTAGCATTTTTTTGTAATTTAAAAGTGATTGGGTGTAGTTTGTTGTGGTAAGGGTTAGTTGGTGATGATTTAGAGTAGCCGAAGTAATTTAGGTGAATCTGGCATAGTTTGTTATGATTTGTACACCTTTTTTTGTAATTTTAAGATGATATGGTTTGGTTTGTTGTGGTAAGGGATAGTTGGGGGTGATTTACGGTAGCCGAAATAATTTAGGTGATTCTGGTAGAGTTTGTTATGATTTTTAGCATTTTTTTGTAATTTTAAAATAATTGGGCTTAGTTTGTTGCTGTAAAGTGTAGTTGGGGGTGATTTTTGTTAGCCGAAGTAATTTAGGTGAGTCTGGCATAGTTTGCTATGGTTAGTAGCATTTTTTTGTAATTTAAAAGTGATTGGGTTTAGTTTGTTGTGGTAAGGGTTAGTTGGTGATTATTTAGAGTAGCCGAAGTAATTTAGGTGAGTCTGGCATAGTTTGTTATGATTTGTACATCTTTTTTTGTAATTTTAAAATGATATGGTTTGGTTTGTTGTGGTAAGGGATAGTTGGGGGTGATTTACGGTAGCCGAAGTAATTTAGGTGATTCTGGTATAGTTTGTTATGATTTTTAGCATTTTTTTGTAATTTTAAAGAAATTGGGCTTAGTTTGTTGCTGTAAAGTGTAGTTGGATGTGATTTTTGATAGCCGAAGTAATTTAGGTGAGTTTGGCATAGTTTGCTATGGTTAATAGCATTTTTTTGTAATTTAAAAGTGATTGGGTTTAGTTTGTTGTGGTAAAGGTTAGTTGGTGATAATTAAAAGTAGCCGAAGTAATTTAGGTGAGTCTGGCATAGTTTGTTATGATTTGTACACTTTTTTTGTAATTTTAAGATGATATTTTTTGGTTTGTTGTGGTAAGGGATAGATGGGGGTGATTTACGGTATCCGAAGTAATTTAGGTGATTCTGGTATAGTTTGTTATGATTGTTAGAATTTGTTGTAATTTTAAAGTGATTGGGCTTAGTTTGTTGCTGTAAAGTGTACTTGGGGGTGATTTTTGATAGCCGAAGTAATTTAGGTGAGTTTGGCATAGTTTGCTATGGTTAGTAGCGTTTTCTTGTAATTTAAAAGTGATTGGGTTTAGTTTGTTGTGGTAAGGGATAGTTGGTGATCATTTATGGTAGCCGAAGTAATTTAGGTGAGTTTGGCATAGTTTGCTATGGTTACTAGCATTTTTTTGTAATTTAAAAGTGATTGGGTTTAGTTTGTTGTGGTAAGGGTTAGTTGGTGATGATTTAGAGTAGCCGAAGTAATTTAGGTGAGTCTGGCATAGTTTGTTATGATTTGTACACCTTTTTTGTAATTTTAAGATAATATGGTCTGGTTTGTTGTGGCAAGGGATAGTTGGGGGTGATTTACGGTAGCCGAAGTAATTTAGATGATTCTGGTATAGTTTGTTATGATTTTTAGCATTTTTTTGTAATTTTAAAGTGATTGGGCTTAGTTTGTTGCTGTAAAGTGTAGTTGGGGGTGATTTTTGATAGACGAAGTAATTTAGGTGAGTTTGGCATAGTTTGCTATGGTTACTAGCATTTTTTTGTAATTTAAAAGTGATTGGATTTAGTTTGTTGTGGTAAGGGTTAGTTGGTGATGATTTATGGTAGCCGAAGTAATTTAGGTGAGTTTGGCATAGTTTGCTATGGTTACTAGCATTTTTTTGTAATTTAAAAGAGATTGGGTTTAGTTTGTTGTGGTAAGGGTTAGTTGGTGATGATTTAGAGTACCCGAAGTAATTTAGGTGAGTCTGGCATAGTTTGGTATGGTTTGTACACCTTTTTTTGTAATTTTAAGATCATATGGTTTGGGTTGTTGTGGTAAGGGATAGTTGGGGGTGATTTACGGTAGCCGAAGTAATTTAGGTGATTCTGGTATAGTTTGTTATGATTTTTAGCATTTTTTGTAATTTTAAAGTGATTGGGCTTAGAATGTTGCTGTAAAGTGTAGTTGGCGGTGATTTTTGTTAGCCGAAGTAATTTAGGTGAGTTTGGCATAGTTTGCTATGGTTAGTAGCATTTTTTTGTAATTTAAAAGTGATTGGGTTTAGTTTGTTGTGGTAAGGGTTAGTTGGTGATGATTTAGAGTAGCCGAAGTAATTTAGGTGAGTCTGGCATAGTTTGTTATGATTTGTACACCTTTTTTTGTAATTTTAAGATGATATCGTTTGGTTTGTTGTGGTAAGGGATAGTTGAGGGTGATTTACGGTAGCCGAAGGAATTTAGGTGATTCTTGTATAGTTTGTTATGATTTTTAGCATTTTTTTGTAATTTTAAAGTGATTGGGCTTAGTCTGTTGCTGTAAAGTGTAGTTGGGGGTGATTTTTGATAGCCGAAGTAATTTAGGTGAGTTTTGCATAGTTTGCTATGGTTAGTAGCATTTTTTTGTAATTTAAAAGTGATTGAGTTTAGTTTGTTGTGGTAAGGGTTAGTTGGTGATGATTTAGAGTAGCCGAAGTAATTTAGGTGAGTCTGGCATAGTTTGTTATGATTTGTACACCTTTTTTGTAATTTTAAGATGATATGGTTTGGTTTGTTGTGGTAAGGGATAGTTGGGGGTGATTTACGATAGCCGAAGTAATTTAGGTGATTCTGGTATAGTTTGGTATGATTTTTAGCATTTTTTCGTAATTTTAAAGTGATTGGGCTTAGTTTGTTGCTGTAAAGTGTAGTTGGGGGTGATTTTTGATAGCCGAAGTAATTTAGGTGAGTTTGGCATAGTTTGCTATGGTTAGTAGCATTTTTTTGTAATTTAAAAGCGATTGGGTTTAGTCTGTTGTTGTAAGGGTTAGTTGGTGATGATTTATGGAAGCCGAAGTAATTTAGGTGAGTTTGGCATAGTTTGCTATGGTTACTAGCATTTTTTTGTAATTTAAAAGTGATTGGGTGTAGTTTGTTGTGGTATGGGTTAGTTGGTGATGATTTAGAGTAGCCGAAGTAATTTAGGTGAGTCTGGCATAGTTTGTTATGATTTGTACACCTTTTTTTGTAATTTTAAGATGATATGGTTTGGTTTGTTGTGGTAAGGGATAGTTGGGGGTGATTTACGGTAGCCGAAATAATTTAGGTGATTCTGGTAGAGTTTGTTATGATTTTTAGCATTTTTTTGTAATTTTAAAATAATTGGGCTTAGTTTGTTGCTGTAAAGTGTAGTTGGGGCTGATTTTTGTTAGCCGAAGTAATTTAGGTGAGTCTGGCATAGTTTGCTATGGTTAATAGCATTTTTTTGTAATTTAAAAGTGATTGGGTTTAGTTTGTTGTGGTAAGGGTTAGTTGGTGATTATTTAGAGTAGCCGAAGTAATTTAGGTGAGTCTGGCATAGTTTGTTATGATTTGTACATCTTTTTTTGTAATTTTAAAATGATATGGTTTGGTTTGTTGTGGTAAGGGATAGTTGGGGGTGATTTACGGTAGCCGAAGTAATTTAAGTGATTCTGGTATAGTTTGTTATGATTTTTAGCATTTTTTTGTAATTTTAAAGAAATTGGGCTTAGTTTGTTGCTGTAAAGTATAGTTGGATGTGATTTTTGATAGCCGAAGTAATTTAGGTGAGTTTGGCATAGTTTGCTATGGTTAATAGCATTTTTTTGTAATTTAAAAGTGATTGGGTTTAGTTTGTTGTGGTAAAGGTTAGTTGGTGATAATTAAAAGTAGCCGAAGTAATTTAGGTGAGTCTGGCATAGTTTGTTATGATTTGTACACTTTTTTTGTAATTTTAAGATGATATTTTTTGGTTTGTTGTGGTAAGGGATAGTTGGGGGTGATTTACGGTATCCGAAGTAATTTAGGTGATTCTGGTATAGTTTGTTATGATTGTTAGAATTTGTTGTAATTTTAAAGTGATTGGGCTTAGTTTGTTGCTGTAAAGTGTACTTGGGGGTGATTTTTGATAGCCGAAGTAATTTAGGTGAGTTTGGCATAGTTTGCTATGGTTAGTAGCGTTTTCTTGTAATTTAAAAGTGATTGGGTTTAGTTTGTTGTGGTAAGGGATAGTTGGTGATCATTTATGGTAGCCGAAGTAATTTAGGTGAGTTTGGCATAGTTTGCTATGGTTACTAGCATTTTTTTGTAATTTAAAAGTGATTGGGTTTAGTTTGTTGTGGTAAGGGTTAGTTGGTGATGATTTAGAGTAGCCGAAGTAATTTAGGTGAGTCTGGCATAGTTTGTTATGATTTGTACACCTTTTTTGTAATTTTAAGATAATATGGTCTGGTTTGTTGTGGCAAGGGATAGTTGGGGGTGATTTACGGTAGCCGAAGTAATTTAGATGATTCTGGTATAGTTTGTTATGATTTTTAGCATTTTTTTGTAATTTTAAAGTGATTGGGCTTAGTTTGTTGCTGTAAAGTGTAGTTGGGGGTGATTTTTGATAGACGAAGTAATTTAGGTGAGTTTGGCATAGTTTGCTATGGTTAGTAGCATTTTTTTGTAATTTAAAAGTGATTGGCTTTAGTTTGTTGTGGTAAGGGTTAGTTGGTGATGATTTATGGTAGCCGAAGTAATTTAGGTGAGTTTGGCATGGTTTGCTATGGTTACTAGCATTTTTTTGTAATTTAAAAGTGATTGGGTTTAGTTTGTTGTGGTAAGGGTTAGTTGGTGATGATTTAGAGAAGCCGAAGTAATTTAGGTGAGTCTGGCATAGTTTGTTATGATTTGTACACCTTTTTTTGTAATTTTAAGATGATATGGTTTGGTTTGTTGTGGTAAAGCATAGTTGGGGGTGATTTACGGTAGCCGAAGTAACTTAGGTGATTCTGCTATAGTTTGTTATGATTTTTTGCATTTTTTTGTAATCTTAAAGTGATTGGGCTTAGTTTGTTGCTGTAAAGTGTAGTTGGGGGTGATTTTTGATAGACGAAGTAATTTAGGTGAGTTTGGCATAGTTTGCTATGGTTAGTAGCATTTTTTTGTAATTTAAAAGTGATTGGCTTTAGTTTGTTGTGGTAAGGGTTAGTTGGTGATGATTTATGGTAGCCGAAGTAATTTAGGTGAGTTTGGCATGGTTTGCTATGGTTACTAGCATTTTTTTGTAATTTAAAAGTGATTGGGTTTAGTTTGTTGTGGTAAGGGTTAGTTGGTGATGATTTAGAGAAGCCGAAGTAATTTAGGTGAGTCTGGCATAGTTTGTTATGATTTGTACACCTTTTTTGTAATTTTAAGATAATATGGTCTGGTTTGTTGTGGCAAGGGATAGTTGGGGGTGATTTACGGTATCCGAAGTAATTTAGGTGATTCTGGTATAGTTTGTTATGATTGTTAGAATTTGTTGTAATTTTAAAGTGATTGGGCTTAGTTTGTTGCTGTAAAGTGTAGTTGGGTGTGATTTTTGATAGCCGAAGTAATTTAGGTGAGTTTGGCATAGTTTGCTATGGTTAGTAGCATTTTTTTTAATTTAAAAGTGATTGGGTTTATTTTGTTGTGGTATGGGTTAGTTGGTGATGATTTATGATAGCCGAAGTAATTTAGGTGAGTTTGTCATAGTTTGCTATGGTTACTAGCATTTTTTTGTAATTTAAAAGTGATTGGGTTTAGTTTGTTGTGGTAAGGGTTAGTTGGTGATGATTTAGAGTAGCCGAAGTAATTTATGTGAGTCTGGCATAATTTGTTATGATTTGTACACCTTTTTTTGTAATTTTAAGATGATATGGTTTGGTTTGTTGTGGTAAGGGATAGTTGGGGGTGATTTACGTTAGCCGAAGTAATTTAGGTGATTCTGGTATAGTTTGTTATGATTTTTAGCATTTTTTTGTAATTTTAAAGTGATTGGGCTTAGTTTGTTGCTGTAAAGTGTAGTTGGGAGTGATTTTTGATAGCCGAAGTAATTTAGGTGAGTTTGGCATAGTTTGCTATGGTTAGTAGCATTTTTTTGTAATTTAATAGTGATTGGGTTTAGTTTGTTGTAGTAAAGGATAGTTGGTGATCATTTATGGTAGCCGAAGTAATTTAGGTGAGTCTGGCATAGTTTGTTATGATTTGTACACCTTTTTTTGTAATTTTAAGATGATATGGTTTGGTTCGTTGTGGTAAGGTATAGTTGAGGGTGATTTACGATAGCCGAAGTAATTTAGGTGGTTCTGGTATAGTTTGTTATGATTTTTAGCATTTTTTTGTAATTTTAAAGTGATTGGGCTTAGTTTGTTGCTGTAAAGTGTAGTTGGGGGTGATTTTTGATAGACAAAGTAATTTAGGTGCGTTTGGCATATTATGCTATGGTTAGTAGCATTTTTTTGTAATTTAAAAGTGATTGGGTTTAGTTTGTTGTGGAAAGAATTAGTTGGTGATGATTTATGGTAGCCGAAGTAATTTAGTTGAGTTTGGCATAGTTTGCTATGATTACAAGCATTTTTTTGTAATTTAAAAGTGATTAGGTTTTGTTTGTTGTGGTAAGGGTTAGTTGGTGATGATTTAGAGTAGCCGAAGTAATTTAGGTGAGTCTGGCATAGTTTGTTATAATTTGTACAGCTTTTTTTGTAATTTTAAAATGATATGGTTTGGTTTGTTGTGGTAAGGTATAGTTGGGGGTGATTTACGGTAGCCGAAGTAATTTAGGTGATTCTGGTATAGTTTGTTATGATTTTTAGCATTTTTTTGTAATTTTAAAGTGACTGGGCTTAGTTTGTTGCTGTAAAGTGTAGTTGGGGGTGATTTTTGATAGCCGAAGTAATTTAGGTGTGTTTGGCATAGTTTGCTATGATTAGTAGCATTTTTTTGTAATTTAAAAGTGATTGGGTTTAGTTTGTTGTGGTAAGTGTTAGGTGGTGATGATTTATGGTAGCCGAAGTAATTTAGGTGAATTTGGCATAGTTTGCTATGGTTACTAGAATTTTTTTGTAATTTAAAAGTGATTGGGTTTAGTTTGTTGTAGTAAGGGTTAGTTGGTGATGATTTAGAGTAGCCGAAGTAATTTAGGTGAGTTTGGCATAGTTTGTTATAAATTGTACACCTTTTTTTGTAATTTTAAAATGATATGGTTTGGTTTGTTGTGGTAAGGTATAGTTGGGGGTGATTTACGGTAGCCGAAGTAATTTAGGTGATTCTGGTATAGTTTGTTATGATTTTTAGCATTTTTTTGTAATTTTAAAGTGATTGGGCTTAGTTTGTTGCTGTAAAGTGTAGTTTGGGGTGATTTTTGATAGCCGAAGTAATTTAGGTGTGTTTGGCATAGTTTGCTATGGTTAGTAGCATTTTTTTATAATTTAAAAGTGATTGGGTTTAGTTTGTTGTGGTAAGGGTTAGTTGGTGATGATTTATGGTAGCCGAAGTAATTTAGGTGAGTTTGGCATAGTTTGCTATGGTTACTAGGATTTTTTTGTAATTTAAAAGTGATTGGGTTTAGTTTGTTGTGGTAAGGGTTAGTTGGTGATGATTTAGAGTAGCCGAAGTAATTTAGGTGAGTCTGGCATAGTTTGTTATGATTTGTACACCTTTTTTTGTAATTTTAAGATGATATGGTTTGGTTTGTTGTGTTAAGGGATAGTTGGGGGTGATTTACGGTAGCCGAAGTAATTTAGGTGACTCTGGTATAGTTAGTTATGATTTTTAGCATTTTTTTGTAATTTTAAAGTGATTGGGCTTTGTTTGTTGCTGTAAAGTGTAGTTGGAAGTGATTTTTGATAGCCGAAGTAATTTAGGTGAGTTTGGCATAGTTTGCTATAATTAGTAGCATTTTTTTGTAATTTAAAAATTATTGGGTTTAGTTTGTTGTGGTAAGGGTTAGTTGGTGATGATTTATGGTAGCCGAAGTAATTTAAGTGTGTTTGGCATAGTTTGCTATGGTTACGAGCATTTTTTTGTAATTTAAAAGTGATTGGGTTTAATTTGTTGTGGTAAGGGTTAGTTGGTGATGATTTAGAGTAGCCGAAGTAATTTTGGGTGAGTCTGGTATAGTTTGTTATGATTTGTACACCTTTTTTTGTAATTTTAAGATGATATGGTTTGGTTTGTTGTGGTAAGGGATAGTTGGGGGTGATTTACGGTAGCCGAAGTAATTTAGGTGATTCTCGTATAGTTTGTTATGATTTTTAGCATTTTTTTGTAATTTTAAAGTGATTGGGCTTAGTTTGTTGCTGTAAAGTGTAGTTGGGGGTGATTTTTAATAGCCGAAGAAATTTAGGTGAGTTTGGCATAGTTTGCTATGGTTACTAGCATTTTTTTGTAATTTAAAAGTGATTGGGTTTAGTTTGTTGTGGTAAGGGTTAGTTGGTGATGATTTATGGTAGCCGAAGTAATTTAGGTGAGTTTGGCATAGTTTGCTATGGTTACTAGCATTTTTTTGTAATTTAAAAGCGATTGGGTTTAGTTTGTTGTGGTAAGGGTTAGTTGGTGATGATTTAGAGTAGCCGAAGTAATTTAGGTGAGTCTGGCATAGTTTGTTATGATTTGTACACCTTTTTTTGTAATTTTAAGATGATATGGTTTGGTTTGTTGTGGTAAGGGATAGTTGGGGGTGATTTACGGTAGCCGAAGTAATTTAGGTGATTCTGGTATAGTTTGTTATGATTTTTAGCATTTTTTTGTAATTTTAAATTGATTGGGCTTATTTTGTTGCTGTAAAGTGTAGTTGGGGGTGATTTTTGATAGCCGAAGTAATTTAGGTGAGTTTGGCATAGTTTGCTATGGTTAGTAGCATTTTTTTGTAATTTAAAAGTGATTTGGTTTAGTTTGTTGTGTAAGGGTAAGTTGGTGATGATTTATGGTAGCCGAAGTAATTTAGGTGAGTTTGGCATAGTTTGCTATGGTTACTAGCATTTTTTTGTAATTTAAAAGTGATTGGGTTTAGTTTGTTGTGGTAAGGGTTAGTTGGTGATGATTTAGAGTAGCCGAAGTAATTTAGGTGAGTCTGGCATAGTTTGTAATGATTTCTACACCTTTTTTTGCAATTTTAAAATGATATGGTTTGGTTTGTTGTGGTAAGGGATAGTTGGGGGTGATTTACGGTAGCCGAAGTAATTTAGGTGATTCTGGTGTAGTTTGTTATGATTTTTAGTATTTTTTTGTAATTTTAAAGTGATTGGGCTCAGTTTGTTGCTGTAAAGTGTAGTTGGGGTGATTTTTGATAGCCGAAGTAATTTAGGTGAGTTTGGCATAGTTTGCTAGGGTTAGTAGCATTTTTTCGTAATTTAAAAGTGATTGGGTTTAGTTTGTTGTGGTAAGGGTTAGTTGGTGATGATTTAGAGTAGCCGAAGTAATTTAGGTGAGTCTGGAATAGTTTGTTATGATTTGTACACCTTTTTTTGTAATTTTAAGATTATATGGTTTGGTTTGTTGTGGTAAGGGATAGTTGGGGATGATTTACGGTAGCCGAAGTAATTTAGGTGATTCTGGTATAGTTTGTTATGACTTTTAGCATTTTTTTGTAATTTTAAAGTGATTGGGCTTAATTTGTTGCTGTAAAGTGTAGTTGGGGGTGATTTTTGATAGCCGAAGTAATTTAGGTGAGTTTGGCATAGTTTGCTATGGTTAGTAGCGTTTTTTTGTAATTTAAAAGTGATTGGGTTTAGTTTGTTGTGGTAAGGGTTAGGTGGTGATGATTTATGGTAGCCGAAGTAATTTAGGTGAGTTGGGCTTAGTTTGCTATGGTTACTAGCATTTTTTTGTAATTTAAAAGTGATTGGGTTTAGTTTGTTGTGGTAAGGGTTAGTTGGTGATGATTTAGATTAGCCGAAGTAATTTAGGTGGGTCTGGCTTAGTTTGTTATGATTTGTACACCTTTTTTTGTAATTATAAGATGATATGGTTTGGTTTGTTGTGGTAAGGGATAGTTGGGGGTGACTTACGGTAGCCGAAGTAATTTAGGTGATTCTGGTATAGTTTGTTATGATTTTTAGCATTTTTATGTAATTTTAAAGTGATTGGGCTTAGTTTGTTGCTGTAAAGTGTAGTTGGAGGTGATTTTTGATAGCCGAAGTAATTTAGATGAGTTTAGCATAGTTTGCTATGGTTAGTAGCATTTTTTTGTAATTTAAAAGTGATTGAGTTTAGTTTGTTGTGGTAAGGGTTAGTTGGTGATGATTTATGGTAGCCGAAGTAATTTAAGTGAGTTTGGCATAGTTTGCTATGGTTACTAGCATTTTTTTGTAATTTAAAAGTGATTGGGTTTAATTTGTTGTGGTAAGGGTTAGTTGGTGATGATTTAGAGTAGCCGAAGTAATTTAGGTGAGTCTGGTATAGTTTGTTATGATTTGTACACCTTTTTTTGTAATTTTAAGATGATATGGTTTGGTTTGTTGTGGTAAGGGATAGTTGGGGGTGATTTACGGTAGCCGAAGTAATTTAGGTGATTCTCGTATAGTTTGTTATGATTTTTAGCATTTTTTTGTAATTTTAAAATGATTGGGCTTAGTTTGTTGCTGTAAAGTGTAGTTGGGGGTGATTTTTAATAGCCGAAGTAATTTAGGTGAGTTTGGCATAGTTTGCTATGGTTACTAGCATTTTTTTGTAATTTAAAAGCGATTGGGTTTAGTTTGTTGTGGTAAGGGTTAGTTGGTGATGATTTAGAGTAGCCGAAGTAATTTAGGTGAGTCTGGCATAGTTTGTTATGATTTGTACACCTTTTTTTGTAATTTTAAGATGATATAGTTTGGTTTGTTGTGGTAAGGGATAGTTGGGGGTGATTTACGGTAGCCGAAGTAATTTAGGTGATTCTGGTATAGTTTGTTATGATTTTTAGCATTTTTTTGTAATTTTAAATTGATTGGGCTTAGTTTGTTGCTGTAAAGTGTAGTTGGGGGTGATTTTTGATAGCCGAAGTAATTTAGGTGAGTTTGGCATAGTTTGCTATGGTTAGTAGCATTTTTTTGTAATTTAAAAGTGATTTGGTTTAGTTTGTTGTGTAAGGGTAAGTTGGTGATGATTTATGGTAGCCGAAGTAATTTAGGTGAGTTTGGCATAGTTTGCTATGGTTACTAGCATTTTTTTGTAATTTAAAAGTGATTGGGTTTAGTTTGTTGTGGTAAGGGTTAGTTGGTGATGATTTAGAGTAGCCGAAGTAATTTAGGTGAGTCTGGCATAGTTTGTAATGATTTCTACACCTTTTTTTGCAATTTTAAAATGATATGGTTTGGTTTGTTGTGGTAAGGGATAGTTGGGGGTGATTTACGGTAGCCGAAGTAATTTAGGTGATTCTGGTGTAGTTTGTTATGATTTTTAGCATTTTTTTGTAATTTTAAAGTGATTGGGCTTAGTTTGTTGCTGTAAAGTGTAGTTGGGGTGATTTTTGATAGCCGAAGTAATTTAGGTGAGTTTGGCATAGTTTGCTAGGGTTAGTAGCATTTTTTTGTAATTTAAAAGTGATTGGGTTTAGTTTGTTGTGGTAAGGGTTAGTTGGTGATGATTTATGGTAGCCGAAGTAATTTAGATGAGTTTGGCATAGTTTGCTATGGTTACTAGCATTTTTTTGTAATTTAAAAGTGATTGGGTTTAGTTTGTTGTGGTAAGGGTTAGTTGGTGATGATTTAGAGTAGCCGAAGTAATTTAGGTGAGTCTGGCATAGTTTGTTATGATTTGTACACCTTTTTTTGTAATTTTAAGATGATATGGTTTGGTTTGTTGTGGTAAGGGATAGTTGGGGATGATTTACGGTAGCCGAAGTAATTTAGGTGATTCTGGTATAGTTTGTTATGATTTTTAGCATTTTTTTGTAATTTTAAAGTGATTGGGCTTAATTTGTTGCTGTAAAGTGTAGTTGGGGGTGATTTTTGATAGCCGAAGTAATTTAGGTGAGTTTGGCATAGTTTGCTATGATTAGTAGCGTTTTTTTGTAATTTAAAAGTGATTGGGTTTAGTTTGTTGTGGTAAGGGTTAGGTGGTGATGATTTATGGTAGCCGAAGTAATTTAGGTGAGTTTGGCATAGTTTGCTATGGTTACTAGCATTTTTTTGTAATTTAAAAGTGATTGGGTTTAGTTTGTTGTGGTAAGGGTTAGTTGGTGATGATTTAGAGTAACCGAAGTAATTTAGGTGAGTCTGCCATAGTTGGTTATAATTTGTACACTTTTTTTTGTAATTTTAAGATGATATGGTTTGGTTTGTTGTGGTAAGGGATAGTTGGGGGTGATTTACTGTAGCCGAAGTAATTTAGGTGATTCTGGTATAGTTTGTTATGATTTTTAGCATTTTTTTGTAATTTTAAAGTGATTGGGCTTAGTTTGTTGCTGTAAAGTGTAGTTGGGGGTAATTTTTGATAGCGGAAGTAATTTAGGTGAGTTTGGCATAGTTTGCTATGGTTAGTAGCATTTTTTTGTAATTTAAAAGTGATTTGGTTTAGTTTGTTGTGGTAAGGGTTAGTTGGTAATGATTTATGGTAGCCGAAGTAATTTAGGTGAGTTTGGCATAGTTTGCTATGGTTACTAGCATTTTTTTGTAATTTAAAAGTGATTGGGTTTAGTTTGTTGTGGTAAGGGTTATTTGGTGAAGGTTTAGAGTAGCCGAAGTAATTTAGGTGAGTCTGGCATAGTTTGTCATGATTTGTACACCTTTTTTTGTAATTTTAATATGATATGGGTTGGTTTGTTGTGGTAAGGGATAGTTGGGGGTGATTTACGGTAGCCGAAGTAATTTAGGTGATTCTGGTATAGTTTGTTATGATTTTTAGCATTTTTTTGTTATTTTAAAGTGATTGGGCTTAGTTTGTTGCTGTAAAGTGTAGTTGGGGGTGATTTTTGATAGCCGAAGTAATTTAGGTGAGTTTGGCATAGTTTGCTATGGTTACTAGCATTTTTTTGTAATTTAAAAGTGATTGGGTTTAGTTTGTTGTGGTAAGGGTTAGTTGGTGATGATTTATGGTAGCCGAAGTAATTTAGGTGAGTTTGGCATAGTTCGCTATGGTTACTAGCATTTTTTTGTAATTTAAAAGTGATTGGGTTTAGTTTGTTGTGGAAAGGGTTAGTTGGTGATGATTTAGAGTAGCCGATGGAATTTAGGTGAGTCTGGCATAGTTTGTTATGATTTGTACACCTTTTTTTGTAATTTTAAAATGATATGGTTTGGTTTGTTGTGTTAAGGGATAGTTGGGGGAGATTTACGGTAGCCGAAGTAATTTAGGTGATTCTGGTATAGTTTGTTATGATTTTAAGCATTTTTTTGTCATTTTAAAGTGATTGGGCTTAGTTTGTTGCTGTAAAGTGTAGTTGGGGGTGATTTTTGATAGCCGAAGTAATTTAGGTGAGTTTGGCATAGTTTGCTATGGTTAGTAGCATTTTTTTTAATTTAAAAGTGATTGGGTGTAGTTTGTTGTGGTAAGGGTTAGTTGGTGATGATTTATGGTAGCCGAAGTAATTTAGGTGAGTTTGGCATAGTTTGTAATGATTTGTAAACCTTTTTTTGTAATTTTAAGATGATATGGTTTGGTTTGTTGTGGTAAGGGATAGTTGGGGGCGATTTACGGTAGCCGAAGTAATTTAGGTGATTCTGGTATAGTTTGTTATGATTTTTCGCATTTTTTTGTAATTTTAAAGTGATTGGGCTTAGTTTGTTGCTGTAAAGTGTAGTTGGAGGTGATTTTTATAGCCGAAGTAATTTAGGTGAGTTTGGCATAGTTTGCTATGGTTACTAGCATTTTTTTGTAATTTAAATGTGATTGAGTTTAGTTTGTTGTGGTAAGGGTTAGTTGGTGATGATTTATGGTAGCCGAAGTAATTTAGGTGAGTTTGGCATAGTTTGCTATGGTTACTAGCATTTTTTTGTAATTTAAAAGCGATTGGGTTTAGTTTGTTGTGCTAAGGGTTAGTTGGTGATGATTTAGACTAGCCGAAGTAATTTAGGTGAGTCTGGCATAGTTTGTTATGATTTGTACACCTTTTTTTGTAATTTTAAGATGATATGGTTTGGTTTGTTGTGGTAAGGGATAGTTGGGGGTGATTTACGGTAGCCGAAGCAATTTAGGTGATTCTGGTATAGTTTGTTATGATTTTTAGCATTTTTTTGTAATTTTAAATTGATTGGGCTTAGTTTGTTGCTGTAAAGTATAGTTGGGGGTGATTTTTGATAGCCGAAGTAATTTAGGTGAGTTTGGCATAGTTTGCTATGGTTAGTAGCATTTTTTTGTAATTTAAAAGTGATTTGGTTTAGTTTGTTGTGTAAGGGTAAGTTGGTGATGATTTATGGTAGCCGAAGTAATTTAGGTGAGTTTGGCATAGTTTGCTATGGTTACTAGCATTTTTTTTAATTTAAAAGTGATTGGGTTTAGTTTGTTGTGGTAACGGTTAGTTGGTGATGATTTAGAGTAGCCGAAGTAATTTAGGTGAGGCTGGCATAGTTTGTAATGATTTCTACACCTTTTTTTGCAATTTTAAAATGATATGGTTTGGTTTTTGTGGTAAGGGATAGTTGGGGATGATTTACGGTAGCCGAAGTAATTTAGGTGATTCTGGTATAGTTTGTTATGATTTTTAGCATTTTTTTGTAATTTTAAAGTGATTGGGCTTAGTTTGTTGCTGTAAAGTGTAGTTGGGGGTGATTTTTGATAGCGGAAGTAATTTAGGTGAGTTTGGCATAGTTTGCTATGGTTAGTAGCATTTTTTTGTAATTTAAAAGTGATTTGGTTTAGTTTGTTGTGGTAAGGGTGAGTTGGTGATGATTTATGGTAGCCGAAGTAATTTAGGTGAGTTTGGCATAGTTTGCTATGGTTACTAGCATTTTTTTGTAGTTTAAAAGTGATTGGGTTTAGTTTGTTGTGGTAAGGGTTAGTTGGTGAAGGTTTAGATTAGCCGAAGTAATTTAGGTGAGTCTGGCATAGTTTGTCATGATTTGCACACCTTTTTTTGTAATTTTAAGATTATATGGTTTGGTTTGTTGTGGTAAGGGATAGTTGGGGGTGATTTACGGTAGCCGAAGTAATTTAGGTGATTCTGGTATAGTTTGTTATGATTTTTAGCATTTTTTTGTTATTTTAAAGTGATTGGGCTTAGTTTGTTGCTGTAAAGTGTAGTTGGGGGTGATTTTTGATAGCCGAAGTAATTTAGGTGAGTTTGGCATAGTTTGCTATGGTTAGTAGCATTTTTTTGTAATTTAAAAGTGATTGGGTTTAGTTTTTTGTGGTAAGGGTTAGTTGCTAATGATTTATGGTAGCCGAAGTAATTTAGGTGAGTTTGGCATAGTTTGCTATGGTTACTAGCATTTTTTGGTAATTTAAAAGTGATTGGGTTTAGTTTGTTGTGGTAAGGGTTAGTTGGTGATGATTTAGAGTAGCCGAAGTAATTTAGGTGAGTCTGGCATAGTTTGTTATGATTTGTACACCTTTTTTTTAATTTTAAGATGATATGGTTTGGTTTGTTGTGGTAAGGGATAGTTGGGGGTGATTTACGGTAGCCGAAGTAATTTAGGTGATTCTGCTTTAGTTTGTTATGATTTTTAGCATTTTTTCTAATTTTAAAGTGATTGGGCTTAGTTTGTTGCTGTAAAGTGTAGTTGGGGGTGATTTTTGATAGCCGAAGTAATTTATGTGAGTTTGGCATAGTTTGCTAAGGTTACTAGCATTTTTTTGTAATTTAAAAGTGATTGGGTTTAGTTTGTTGTGGTAAGGGTTAGTTGGTGATGATATTGATTAGCCGAAGTAATTTAGGTGGGTCTGGCATAGTTTGTTATGATTTGTACACCTTTTTTTGTAATTATAAGATGATATGGTTTGGTTTGTTATGGTAAGGGATAGTTGGGGTGATTTACGGTAGCCGAAGAAATTTAGGTGATTCTGGTATAGTTTGTTATGATTTTTAGCATTTTTTTGTAATTTTAAAGTGATTGGGCTTAGTTTGTAGTTGCAAAGTGTAGTTGGGGGTGATTTTTGATAGCCGAAGTAATTTAGGTGAGTTTGGCATAGTTTGCTATGGTTAGTAGCATTTTTTTGTAATTTAAAAGTGATAGGGTTTAGTTTGTTGTGGTAAGGGTTAGTTGGTGATGATTTATGGTAGCCGAAGTAATTTAGGTGAGTTTGGCATAGTTCGCTATGGTTACTAGCATTTTTTTGTAATTTAAAAGTGATTGGGTTTAGTTTGTTGTGGAAAGGGTTAGTTGGTGATGATTTAGAGTAGCCGATGTAATTTAGGTGAGTCTGGCATAGTTTGTTATGATTTGTACACCTTTTTTTGTAATTTTAAAATGATATGGTTTGGTTTGTTGTGTTAAGGGGTAGTTGGGGGTGATTTACGGTAGCCGAAGTAACTTAGGTGATTCTGGTATAGTTTGTTATGATTTTAAGCATTTTTTTGTAATTTTAAAGTGATTGGGCTTAGTTTGTTGCTGTAAAGTGTAGTTGGGGGTGATTTTTGATAGCCGAAGTAATTTAGGTGAGTTTGGCATAGTTTGCTAAGGTTAGTAGCATTTTTTTGTAATTTAAAAGTGATTGGGTTTAGTTTGTTGTGGTAAGGGTTAGTTGGTGATGATTTATGGTAGCCGAAGTAATTTAGGTGAGTTTGGCATAGTTTGCTAGGGTTACTAGCATTTTTTTGTAATTTAAAAATGATTGGGTTTAGTTTGTTGTGGTAAGGGTTAGTTGGTGATGATTTAAAGTAGCCGAAGTAATTTAGGTGAGTCTGGCATAGTTTGTAATGATTTGTACACCTTTTTTTGTAATTTTAAGATGATATGGTTTGGTTTGTTGTGGTAAGGGATAGTTGGGGGCGATTTACGGTAGCCGAAGTAATTTAGGTGATTCTGGTATAGTGTGTTATGATTTTTCGCATTTTTTTATAATTTTAAAGTGATTGGGCTTAGTTTGTTGCTGTAAAGTGTAGTTGGAGGTGATTTTTATAGCCGAAATAATTTAGGTCGGTTTGGCATAGTTTGCTATGGTTAGTAGCATTTTTTGTAATTTAAAAGTGATTGAGTTTAGTTTGTTGTGGTAAGGGTTAGTTGGTGATGATCTATGGTAGCCGAAGTAATTTAGGTGAGTTTGGCATAGTTTGCTATGGTCACTAGCATTTTTTTGTAATTTAAAAGAGATTGGGTTTAGTTTGTTGTGGTAAGGGTTAGTTGGTGATGATTTAGAGTAGCCGAAGTAATTTAGGTGAGTCTGGCATAGTTTGTTATAATTTGTACACCTTTTTTTGTAATTTTAAGATGATATGGTTTGGTTTGTTGTGGTAAGGGTTAGTTGGGGGTGATTTACGGTAGCCGAAGTAATTTAGGTGATTCTGGTATACTTTGATATGATTTTTAGCATTTTTTTGTAATTTTAAAGTGATTGGGCTTAGTTTGTTGCTGTAAAGTGTAGTTGGGGGTGATTTTTGATAGCCGAAGTAATTTAGGTGAGTTTGGCATAGTTTGCTATGGTTACTAGCATTTTTTTTGTAATTTAAAAGTGATTGAGTTTAGTTTGTTGTGGTAAGTGTTAGTTGGTGATGATTTATGGTAGCCGAAGTAATTTAAGTGAGGTTGGCATAGTTTGCTATGGTTACTAGCATTTTTTTGTAATTTAATAGCGATTGGGTTTAGTTTGTTGTGGTCAGGGTTAGTTGGTGATGATTTAGAGGAGCCGAAGTAATTTAGGTGAGTCTGACATAGTTTGTTATAATTTGTACACCTTTTTTTGTAATTTTAAGATGATATGGTTTGGTTTGTTGTGGTAAGGGATAGTTGGGGGTGATTTACGGTAGCCGAAGTAATTTAGGTGATTCTGGTATAGTTTGTTATGATTTTTAGCATTTTTTTTGTAATTTTAAAGTGATTGGGCTTAGTTTGTTGCTGTAAAGTGTAGTTGGGGGCGATTTTTGATAGCCGAAGTAATTTAGGTGAGTTTGGCATAGTTTGCTATGGTTAGTAGCATTTTTTTGTAATTTAAAAGTGATTGGGTTTAGTTTGTTGTGGTAAGGGTTAGTTGGTGATGATTTATGGTAGCCGAAGTAATTTAGGTGAGTTTGGTATAGTTTGCAATGGTTACTAGCATTTTTTTGTAATTTAAAAGTGATTGGGTTTAGTTTGTTGTGGTAAGGGTTAGCTGGTGATGATTTAGAGTAGCCGAAGTAATTTAGGTGAGTCTGGCATAGTTTGTTATGATTTGTACACCTTTTTTGTAATTTTAAGATGATATGGTTTGGTTTGTTGTGGTAAGGGATAGTTGGGGGTGATTTACGGTAGCCGAAGTAATTTAGGTGATTCTGGTATAGTTTGTTATGATTTTTAGCATTTTTTTGTAATTTTAAATTGATTGGGCTTAGTTTGTTGCTGTAAAGTATAGTTGGGGGTGATTTTTGATAGCCGAAGTAATTTAGGTGAGTTTGGCATAGTTTGCTATGGTTAGTAGCATTTTTTTGTAATTTAAAAGTGATTTGGTTTAGTTTGTTGTGTAAGGGTAAGTTGGTGATGATTTATGGTAGCCGAAGTAATTTAGGTGAGTTTGGCATAGTTTGCTATGGTTACTAGCATTTTTTTTAATTTAAAAGTGATTGGGTTTAGTTTGTTGTGGTAACGGTTAGTTGGTGATGATTTAGAGTAGCCGAAGTAATTTAGGTGAGGCTGGCATAGTTTGTAATGATTTCTACACCTTTTTTTGCAATTTTAAAATGATATGGTTTGGTTTTTGTGGTAAGGGATAGTTGGGGATGATTTACGGTAGCCGAAGTAATTTAGGTGATTCTGGTATAGTTTGTTATGATTTTTAGCATTTTTTTGTAATTTTAAAGTGATTGGGCTTAGTTTGTTGCTGTAAAGTGTAGTTGGGGGTGATTTTTGATAGCGGAAGTAATTTAGGTGAGTTTGGCATAGTTTGCTATGGTTAGTAGCATTTTTTTGTAATTTAAAAGTGATTTGGTTTAGTTTGTTGTGGTAAGGGTGAGTTGGTGATGATTTATGGTAGCCGAAGTAATTTAGGTGAGTTTGGCATAGTTTGCTATGGTTACTAGCATTTTTTTGTAGTTTAAAAGTGATTGGGTTTAGTTTGTTGTGGTAAGGGTTAGTTGGTGAAGGTTTAGATTAGCCGAAGTAATTTAGGTGAGTCTGGCATAGTTTGTCATGATTTGCACACCTTTTTTTGTAATTTTAAGATTATATGGTTTGGTTTGTTGTGGTAAGGGATAGTTGGGGGTGATTTACGGTAGCCGAAGTAATTTAGGTGATTCTGGTATAGTTTGTTATGATTTTTAGCATTTTTTTGTTATTTTAAAGTGATTGGGCTTAGTTTGTTGCTGTAAAGTGTAGTTGGGGGTGATTTTTGATAGCCGAAGTAATTTAGGTGAGTTTGGCATAGTTTGCTATGGTTAGTAGCATTTTTTTGTAATTTAAAAGTGATTGGGTTTAGTTTTTTGTGGTAAGGGTTAGTTGCTAATGATTTATGGTAGCCGAAGTAATTTAGGTGAGTTTGGCATAGTTTGCTATGGTTACTAGCATTTTTTGGTAATTTAAAAGTGATTGGGTTTAGTTTGTTGTGGTAAGGGTTAGTTGGTGATGATTTAGAGTAGCCGAAGTAATTTAGGTGAGTCTGGCATAGTTTGTTATGATTTGTACACCTTTTTTTTAATTTTAAGATGATATGATTTGGTTTGTTGTGGTAAGGGATAGTTGGGGGTGATTTACGGTAGCCGAAGTAATTTAGGTGATTCTGCTTTAGTTTGTTATGATTTTTAGCATTTTTTCTAATTTTAAAGTGATTGGGCTTAGTTTGTTGCTGTAAAGTGTAGTTGGGGGTGATTTTTGATAGCCGAAGTAATTTATGTGAGTTTGGCATAGTTTGCTAAGGTTACTAGCATTTTTTTGTAATTTAAAAGTGATTGGGTTTAGTTTGTTGTGGTAAGGGTTAGTTGGTGATGATATTGATTAGCCGAAGTAATTTAGGTGGGTCTGGCATAGTTTGTTATGATTTGTACACCTTTTTTTGTAATTATAAGATGATATGGTTTGGTTTGTTATGGTAAGGGATAGTTGGGGTGATTTACGGTAGCCGAAGAAATTTAGGTGATTCTGGTATAGTTTGTTATGATTTTTAGCATTTTTTTGTAATTTTAAAGTGATTGGGCTTAGTTTGTAGTTGCAAAGTGTAGTTGGGGGTGATTTTTGATAGCCGAAGTAATTTAGGTGAGTTTGGCATAGTTTGCTAAGGTTAGTAGCATTTTTTTGTAATTTAAAAGTGATTGGGTTTAGTTTGTTGTGGTAAGGGTTAGTTGGTGATGATTTATGGTAGCCGAAGTAATTTAGGTGAGTTTGGCATAGTTTGCTAGGGTTACTAGCATTTTTTTGTAATTTAAAAATGATTGGGTTTAGTTTGTTGTGGTAAGGGTTAGTTGGTGATGATTTAGAGTAGCCGAAGTAATTTAGGTGAGTCTGGCATAGTTTGTAATGATTTGTACACCTTTTTTTGTAATTTTAAGATGATATGGTTTGGTTTGTTGTGGTAAGGGATAGTTGGGGGCGATTTACGGTAGCCGAAGTAATTTAGGTGATTCTGGTATAGTGTGTTATGATTTTTCGCATTTTTTTATAATTTTAAAGTGATTGGGCTTAGTTTGTTGCTGTAAAGTGTAGTTGGAGGTGATTTTTATAGCCGAAATAATTTAGGTCGGTTTGGCATAGTTTGCTATGGTTAGTAGCATTTTTTGTAATTTAAAAGTGATTGAGTTTAGTTTGTTGTGGTAAGGGTTAGTTGGTGATGATCTATGGTAGCCGAAGTAATTTAGGTGAGTTTGGCATAGTTTGCTATGGTCACTAGCATTTTTTTGTAATTTAAAAGAGATTGGGTTTAGTTTGTTGTGGTAAGGGTTAGTTGGTGATGATTTAGAGTAGCCGAAGTAATTTAGGTGAGTCTGGCATAGTTTGTTATAATTTGTACACCTTTTTTTGTAATTTTAAGATGATATGGTTTGGTTTGTTGTGGTAAGGGTTAGTTGGGGGTGATTTACGGTAGCCGAAGTAATTTAGGTGATTCTGGTATACTTTGATATGATTTTTAGCATTTTTTTGTAATTTTAAAGTGATTGGGCTTAGTTTGTTGCTGTAAAGTGTAGTTGGGGGTGATTTTTGATAGCCGAAGTAATTTAGGTGAGTTTGGCATAGTTTGCTATGGTTACTAGCATTTTTTTTGTAATTTAAAAGTGATTGAGTTTAGTTTGTTGTGGTAAGTGTTAGTTGGTGATGATTTATGGTAGCCGAAGTAATTTAGGTGAGGTTGGCATAGTTTGCTATGGTTACTAGCATTTTTTTGTAATTTAAAAGCGATTGGGTTTAGTTTGTTGTGGTCAGGGTTAGTTGGTGATGATTTAGAGTAGCCGAAGTAATTTAGGTGAGTCTGACATAGTTTGTTATAATTTGTACACCTTTTTTTGTAATTTTAAGATGATATGGTTTGGTTTGTTGTGGTAAGGGATAGTTGGGGGTGATTTACGGTAGCCGAAGTAATTCAGGTGATTCTGGTATAGTTTGTTATGATTTTTAGCATTTTTTTTGTAATTTTAAAGTGATTGGGCTTAGTTTGTTGCTGTAAAGTGTAGTTGGGGGTGATTTTTGATAGCCGAAGTAATTTAGGTGAGTTTGGCATAGTTTGCTATGGTTAGTAGCAGTTTTTTGTAATTTAAAAGTGATTGGGTTTAGTTTGTTGTGGTAAGGGTTAGTTGGTGATGATTTTGAGTAGCCGAAGTAATTTAGGTGAGTCTGGCATAGTTTGTTATGATTTGTACACCTTTTTTTGTAATTTTAAGATAATATGGTTTGTTTTGTTGTGGTAAGGGATAGTTGGGGGTGATTTACGGTAGCCGAAGTAATTTAGGTGAGTTTGGCATAGTTTGCTATGGTTACTAGCATTTTTTTGTAATTTAAAACTGATTGGGTTTAGTTTGTTGTGGTAAGGGTTAGTTGGTGATGATTTAGAGTAGCCCAAGTAATTTAGGTGAGTCTGGCATAGTTTGTTATGATTTGTACACCTTTTTTTGTAATTTTAAGATGATATGGTTTGTTTTGTTGTGGTAAGGGATAGTTGGGGGTGATTTACGGTAGCCGAAGTAATTTAGGTGATTCTGGTATAGTTTGTTATGATTTTTAGCATTTTGTTGTCATTTTAAAGTGATTGGGCTTAGTTTGTTGCTGTAAAGTGTAGTTGGGGGTGATTTTTGATAGCCGAAGTAATTTAGGTGAGTTTGGCATAGTTTGCTATGGTTAGTAGCATTTTTTTGTAATTTAAAAGTGATTGGGTTTATTTTGTTGTGGTAAGGGTTAGTTGGTGATGATTTATGATAGCCGAAGTAATTTAGGTGAGTTTGGCATAGTTTGCTATGGTTACTAGCATTTTTTTGTAATTTAAAAGTGATTGGGTTTAGTTTGTTGTGGTAAGGGTTAGTTGGTGATGATTTAGTGTAGCCGAAGTAATTTAGGTGAGTCTGGCATAATTTGATATGATTTGTACACCTTTTTGTGTAATTTTAAGATGATATGGTTTGGTTTGTTTTGGTAAGGGATATTTGGGGGTGATTTACGTTAGCCGAAGTAATTTAGGTGATTCTGGTATAGTTTGTTATGATTTTTAGCATTTTTTTGTAATTTTAAAATAATTGGGCTTAGTTTGTTGCTGTAACGTGTAGTTGGGGGTGATTTTTGATAGCCGAAGTAATTTAGGTGAGTTTGGCATAGTTTGCTATGGTTAATAGCATTTTTTTGTAATTTAAAAGTGATTGGGTTTAGTTTGTTGTGGTAAGGGTTAGTTGGTGATGATTTAAAGTAGCCGAAGTAATTTAGGTGAGTCTGGCATAGTTTGTTATGATTTGTACACTTTTTTTGTAATTTGAAGATGATATTTTTTGGTTTGTTGTGGTAAGGGATAGTTGGGGGTGATTTACGGTATCCGAAGTAATTTAGGTGATTCTGGTATAGTTTGTTATGATTATTAAAATTTGTTGTAATTTTAAAGTGATTGGGCTTAGTTTGTTGCTGTAAAGTGTAGTTGGGGGTGATTTTTGATAGCCGAAGTAATTTAGGTGAGTTTGGCATAGTTTGCTATGGTTAGCAGCATTTTTTTGTAATTTAAAAGTGATTGGGTTTAGTTTGTTGTGGTAAGTGTTAGTTCATGATGATTTATGGTAGCCGAAGTAATTTAGGTGAGTTTGGCATAGTTTGCTTTGGTTACTAGCATTTTTTTGTAATTTAAAAGTGATTGGGTTTAGTTTGTTGTGGTAAGGGTTAGTTTGTGATGATTTAGAGTAGCCGAAGTAATTTAGGTGAGTCTGGCATAATTTGTTATGATTTGTACACCTTTTTTTTAATTTTAAGATGATATGGTTTGGTTTGTTGTGGCAAGGGATAGTTGGGGGTGATTTACGGTAGCCGAAGTAATTTAGGTGATTCTGGTATAGTTTGTTATGATTTTTAGCATTTTTTTGTAATTTTAAAGTGATTGGGCTTAGTTTGTTGCTGTAAAGTGTTGTTGGGGGTGATTTTTGATAGCCGAAGTAATTTAGGTGAGTTCGGCATAGTTTGCTATGGTTAGTAGCATTTTTTTGTAATTTAAAAGTGATTGGGTTTATTTTGTTGTGGTAAGGGTTAGTTGGTGATGATTTATGATAGTCGAAGTAATTTAGGTGAGTTTGGCATAGTTTGCTAAGGTTACTAGCATTTTTTTGTAATTTAAAAGTAATTGGGTTTAGTTTGTTGTGGTAAGGGTTAGTTGGTGATGATTTAGTGTAGCCGAAGTAATTTAGGTGAGTCTGGCATAATTTGTTATGATTTGTACACCTTTTTGTGTAATTTTAAGATGATATGGTTTGGTTTGTTTTGGTAAGGGATAGTTGGGGGTGATTTACGTTAGCCGAAGTAATTTAGGTGATTCTGGTATAGTTTGTTATGATTTTTAGCATTTTTTTGTAATTTTAAAGTAATAGGGCTTAGTTTGTTGCTGTAACGTGTAGTTGGGGGTGATTTTTGATAGCCGAAGTAATTTAGGTGAGTTTGGCATAGTTTGCTATGGTTAGTAGCATTTTTTTGTAATTTAAAAGTGATTGGGTTTAGTTTGTTGTTGTAAGGGTTAGTTGGTGATGATTTATGGTAGCCGAAGTAATTTAGGTGAGTTTGGCATAGTTTGCTATGGTTACTACCATTTTTTGTAATTTAAAAGGGATTGGGTTTAGTTTGTTGTTTTAAAGGTTAGTTGGTGATGATTTAGAGTAGCCAAAGTAATTTAGGTGTGTCTGGTATAGTTTGTTATGATTTGTACACCTTTTTTTGTAATTTTAAGATGATATGGTTTGGTTTGTTGTGGTAAGGGATAGTTGGGGGTGATTTACGGTAGCCGAAGTAATTAAGGTGATTCTGGTGTAGTTTGTTATGATTTTTAGCATTTTTTTGTAATTTTAAAGTGATTGGGCTTAGTTTGTTGCTGTAAAGTGTAGTTGGGTGTGATTTTTGATAGCCGAAGTAATTTAGGTGAGTTTGGCATAGTTTGCTATGGTTAGTAGCATTTTTTTTAATTTAAAAGTGATTGGGTTTATTTTGTTGTGGTAAGGGTTAGTTGGTGATGATTTATGATAGCCGAAGTAATTTAGGTGAGTTTGTCATAGTTTGCTATGGTTACTAGCATTTTTTTGTAATTTAAAAGTGATTGGGTTTAGTTTGTTGTGGTAAGGGTTAGTTGGTGATGATTTAGAGTAGCCGAAGTAATTTATGTGAGTCTGGCATAGTTTGTTATGATTTGTACACCTTTTTTTGTAATTTTAAGATGATATGGTTTGGTTTGTTGTGGTAAGGGATAGTTGGGGGTGATTTACGTTAGCCGAAGTAATTTAGGTGATTCTGGTATAGTTTGTTATGATTTTTAGCATTTTTTTGTAATTTTAAAGTGATTGGGCTTAGTTTGTTGCTGTAAAGTGTAGTTGGCAGTGATTTTTGATAGCCGAAGTAATTTAGGTGAGTTTGGCATAGTTTGCAATGGTTAGTAGCATTTTTTTGTAATTTAAAAGTGATTGGGTTTATTTTGTTGTGGTAAGGGTTAGTTGGTGATGATTTATGATAGCCGAAGTAATTTAGGTGAGTTTGGCATAGTTTGCTATGGTTACTAGAATTTTTTTGTAATTTAAAAGTGATTGGTTTAGTTTGTTGTGGTAAGGGTTAGTTGGTGATGATTTAGAGTAGCCGAAGTAATTTATGTGAGTCTGGCATAGTTTGTTATGATTTGTACACCTTTTTTTGTAATTGTAAGATGATATGGTTTGGTTTGTTGTGGCAAGGGATAGTTGGGGGTGATTTACGGTAGCCGAAGTAATTTAGGTGATTCTGGTATAGTTTGTTATGATTTTTAACATTTTTTTGTAATTTTAAAATAATTGGGCTTAGTTTGTTGCTGTAACGTGTAGTTGGGGGTGATTTTTGATAGCCGAAGTAATTTAGGTGAGTTTGGCATAGTTTGCTATGGTTAATAGCATTTTTTTGTAATTTAAAAGTGATTGGGTTTAGTTTGTTGTGGTAAGGGTTAGTTGGTGATGATTTAAAGTAGCCGAAGTAATTTAGGTGAGTCTGGCATAGTTTGTTATGATTTGTACACTTTTTTTGTAATTTGAAGATGATATTTTTTGGTTTGTTGTGGTAAGGGATAGTTGGGGGTGATTTACGGTATCCGAAGTAATTTAGGTGATTCTGGTATAGTTTGTTATGATTATTAGAATTTGTTGTAATTTTAAAGTGATTGGGCTTAGTTTGTTGCTGTAAAGTGTAGTTGGGGGTGATTTTTGATAGCCGAAGTAATTTAGGTGAGTTTGGCATAGTTTGCTATGGTTAGCAGCATTTTTTTGTAATTTAAAAGTGATTGGGTTTAGTTTGTTGTGGTAAGTGTTAGTTCATGATGATTTATGGTAGCCGAAGTAATTTAGGTGAGTTTGGCATAGTTTGCTATGGTTACTAGCATTTTTTTGTAATTTAAAAGTGATTGGGTTTAGTTTGTTGTGGTAAGGGTTAGTTTGTGATGATTTAGAGTAGCCGAAGTAATTTAGGTGAGTCTGGCATAATTTGTTATGATTTGTACACCTTTTTTTTAATTTTAAGATGATATGGTTTGGTTTGTTGTGGCAAGGGATAGTTGGGGGTGATTTACGGTAGCCGAAGTAATTTAGGTGATTCTGGTATAGTTTGTTATGATTTTTAGCATTTTTTTGTAATTTTAAAGTGATTGGGCTTAGTTTGTTGCTGTAAAGTGTAGTTGGGGGTGATTTTTGATAGCCGAAGTAATTTAGGTGAGTTTGGCATAGTTTGCTATGGTTAGTAGCATTTTTTTGTAATTTAAAAGTGATTGGGTTTATTTTGTTGTGGTAAGGGTTAGTTGGTGATGATTTATGATAGTCGAAGTAATTTAGGTGAGTTTGGCATAGTTTGCTATGGTTACTAGCATTTTTTTGTAATTTAAAAGTAATTGGGTTTAGTTTGTTGTGGTAAGGGTTAGTTGGTGATGATTTAGTGTAGCCGAAGTAATTTAGGTGAGTCTGGCATAATTTGTTATGATTTGTACACCTTTTTGTGTAATTTTAAGATGATATGGTTTGGTTTGTTTTGGTAAGGGATAGTTGGGGGTGATTTACGTTAGCCGAAGTAATTTAGGTGATTCTGGTATAGTTTGTTATGATTTTTAGCATTTTTTTGTAATTTTAAAGTATTAGGGCTTAGTTTGTTGCTGTAACGTGTAGTTGGGGGTGATTTTTGATAGCCGAAGTAATTTAGGTGAGTTTGGCATAGTTTGCTATGGTTAGTAGCATTTTTTTGTAATTTAAAAGTGATTGGGTTTAGTTTGTTGTGGTAAGGGTTAGTTGGTGATGATTTATGGTAGCCGAAGTAATTTAGGTGAGTTTGGCATAGTTTGCTATGGTTACTACCATTTTTTGTAATTTAAAAGGGATTGGGTTTAGTTTGTTGTTTTAAAGGTTAGTTGGTGATGATTTAGAGTAGCCAAAGTAATTTAGGTGTGTCTGGCATAGTTTGTTATGATTTGTACACCTTTTTTTGTAATTTTAAGATGATATGGTTTGGTTTGTTGTGGTAAGGGATAGTTGGGGGTGATTTACGGTAGCCGAAGTAATTAAGGTGATTCTGGTATAGTTTGTTATGATTTTTAGCATTTTTTTTGTAATTTTAAAGTGATTGGGCTTAGTTTGTTGCTGTAAAGTGTAGTTGGGTGTGATTTTTGATAGCCGAAGTAATTTAGGTGAGTTTGGCATAGTTTGCTATGGTTAGTAGCATTTTTTTTAATTTAAAAGTGATTGGGTTTATTTTGTTGTGGTAAGGGTTAGTTGGTGATGATTTATGATAGCCGAAGTAATTTAGGTGAGTTTGTCATAGTTTGCTATGGTTACTAGCATTTTTTTGTAATTTAAAAGTGATTGGGTTTAGTTTGTTGTGGTAAGGGTTAGTTGGTGATGATTTAGAGTAGCCGAAGTAATTTATGTGAGTCTGGCATAATTTGTTATGATTTGTACACCTTTTTTTGTAATTTTAAGATGATATGGTTTGGTTTGTTGTGGTAAGGGATAGTTGGGGGTGATTTACGTTAGCCGAAGTAATTTAGGTGATTCTGGTATAGTTTGTTATGATTTTTAGCATTTTTTTGTAATTTTAAAGTGATTGGGCTTAGTTTGTTGCTGTAAAGTGTAGTTGGGAGTGATTTTTGATAGCCGAAGTAATTTAGGTGAGTTTGGCATAGTTTGCTATAGTTAGTAGCATTTTTTTGTAATTTAAAAGTGATTGGGTTTATTTTGTTGTGGTAAGGGTTAGTTGGTGATGATTTATGATAGCCGAAGTAATTTAGGTGAGTTTGGCATAGTTTGCTATGGTTACTAGAATTTTTTTGTAATTTAAAAGTGATTGGTTTAGTTTGTTGTGGTAAGGGTTAGTTGGTGATGATTTAGAGTAGCCGAAGTAATTTATGTGAGTCTGGCATAGTTTGTTATGATTTGTACACCTTTTTTTGTAATTGTAAGATGATATGGTTTGGTTTGTTGTGGCAAGGGATAGTTGGGGTTGATTTACGGTAGCCGAAGTAATTTAGATGATTCTGGTATAGTTTGTTATGATTTTTAACATTTTTTTGTAATTTTAAAGTGATTGGGCTTAGTTTGTTGCTGTAAAGTGTAGTTGGGAATGATTTTTGATAGCCGAAATAATTTAGGTAAGTTTGGCATAGTTTGCTATGGTTAGTAGCATTTTTTTGTAATTTAAAAGTGTTTGGGTTTAGTTTGTTGTGGTAAGTGTTAGTTGGTGATTATTTATGGTAGCCGAAGTAATTTAGGTGAGTTTGGCTTAGTTTGCTATGGTTACAAGCATTTTTTTGTAATTTAAATGTTATTGGGTTTAGTTTGTTGTGCTAAGGGTTAGTTGGTGATGATTTAGAGTAGCCGAAGTAATTTAGGTGAGTCTGCCATAGTTTGTTATGATTTGTACACCTTTTTTTGTAATTTTAAGATTATATGGTTTGGTTTGTTGTGGTAAGGGATAGTTAAGGGTGATTTACGGTAGCCGAAGTAATTTAGGTGATTCTGGTATAGTTTGTTATGATTTTTAGCATTATTTTGTAATTTTAAAGTGATTGGGCTTAATTTGTTGCTGTAAAGTGTAGTTGGGGGTGATTTTTGAAAGCCGAAATAATTTAGGTGAGTTTAGCATAGTTTGCTATGGTTAGTAGCATTTTTTTGCAAATTAAAAGTGATTGGGTTTAGTTTGTTGTAGTAAGGGTTAGTTGGTGATGATTTATGGTAGCCGAAGTAATTTAGGTGAGTTTGGCATAGTTTGCTATGGTTACTAGCATTTTTTTGTAATTTAAAAGTGAATGGGTTTAGTTTGTTGTGGTAAGGGTTAGTTGGTGATGATTTAGAGTAGCCGAAGTAATTTAGGTGAGTCTGGCATAGTTTGTTATGATTTGTACACCTTTTTTTGTAATTTTAAGATGATATGGTTTGGTTTGTTGTGGTTAGGGATAGTTGGGGGTGATTTACGGTAGCCGAAGTAATTTAGGTGATTCTGGTATAGTTTGTTATGATTTTTAGCATTTTGTTGTCATTTTAAAGTGATTGGGCTTAGTTTGTTGCTGTAAAGTGTAGTTGGGGAAGATTTTTGATAGCCGAAGTAATTTAGGTGAATATGGCATAGTTTGCTATGGTTAGTAGCATTTTTTTGTAATTTAAAAGTGATTGGGTTTAGTTTGTTGTGGTAAGTGTTAGTTGGTGATGATTTATGGTAGCCGAAGTAATTTAGGTGAGTTTGGCTTAGTTTGCTATGGTTACAAGCATTTTTTTGTAATTTAAATGTTATTGGGTTTAGTTTGTTGTGGTAAGGGTTAGTTGGTGATGATTTATAGTAGCCGAAGTAATTTAGGTGAGTTTGCTATAGGTTGTTATCATTTGTACACCTTTTTTTGTAATTTTAAGATTATATGGTATGGTTTGTTGTGGTAAGGGATAGTTGGGGGTGATTTACGGTAGCCGAAGTAATTTAGGTGATTCTGGTATAGTTTGTTATGATTTTTAGCATTATTTTGTAATTTTAAAGTGATTGGGCTTAATTTGTTGCTGTAAAGTGTAGTTGGGGGTGATTTTTGAAAGCCGAAATAATTTAGGTGAGTTTAGCATAGTTTGCTATGGTTAGTAGCATTTTTTTGTAAATTAAAAGTGATTGGGTTTAGTTTGTTGTAGTAAGGGTTAGTTGGTGATGATTTATGGTAGCCGAAGTAATTTAGGTGAGTTTGGCATAGTTTGCTATGGTTACTAGAATTTTTTTGTAATTTAAATGTGATTGGGTTTAGTTTGTTGTGGTAAGGGTTAGTTGGTGATGATTTAGAGTAGCCGAAGTAATTTAGGTGAGTCTGGCATAGTTTGTTATGATTTGTACACCTTTTTTTGTAATTTTAAGATGATATGGTTTGGTTTGTTGTGGTAAGGGATAGTTGGTGGTGATTTACGGTAGCCGAAGTAATTTAGGTGAGTCTGGTATATTTTGTTATGATTTATAGCATTTTTTTGTAATCTTAAAGTGATTGGGCTTAGTTTGTTGCTGTAAAGTGTAGTTGGGGGTGATTTTTAATAGCCGAAGTAATTTAGGTTAGTTTGGCATAGTTTGCTATGGTTAGTAGCATTTTTTTGTAATTTAAAAGTGATTGGGTTTAGTTTGTTGTGGTAAGGGTTAGTTGGTGATGATTTATGGTAGCCGAAGTAATTTAGGTGAGTTTGGCATAGTTTGCTATGGTTACTAGCATTTTTTTGTAATTTAAAAGTGATTGGGTTTAGTTTGTTGTGGTAAGGGTTAGTTGGTGATGATTTAGAGTAGCCGAAGTAATTTAGGTGAGTCTGGCATAGTTTGTTATGATTTGTACACCTTTTTTTGTAATTTTAACATGATATGGTTTGGCTTGTTGTGGTGAGGGATAGTTGGGGGTGATTTACGATAGCCGAAGTAATTTAGGTGATTCTGGTATAGTTTGTTATGATTTTTAGCATTTTTTTGTAATT
Source organism: Eledona agricola (assembly GCA_964023215.1). NCBI lineage: Eukaryota > Metazoa > Arthropoda > Insecta > Coleoptera > Tenebrionidae > Eledona > Eledona agricola. The sequence goes on along the minus strand of CAXIEJ010000203.1, from coordinate 995,710 downwards.
TTAAAGTGATTTAGGTTAGTTTGGCATAGTTTGCTATGGTTAGTAGCATTTTTTTGTAATTTAAAAGTGATTGGGTTTAGTTTGTTGTGGTAAGGGTTAGTTGGTGATGATTTATGGGAGCCGAAGTAATTTAGGTGAGTTTGGCATAGTTTGCTATGGTTACTAGCATTTTTTTGTAATTTAAAAGTGATTGGGTTTAGTTTGTTGTGGTAAGGGTTAGTTGGTGATGATTTAGAGTAGCCGAAGTAATTTAGGTTAGTCTGGCATAGTTTGTTATGATTTGTACACCTTTTTTTGTAATTTTAAGATGATATGGTTTGGCTTGTTGTGGTGAGGGATAGTTGGGGGTGATTTACGGTAGCCGAAGTAATTTAGGTGATTCTGGTATAGTTTGTTATGATTTTTAGCATTTTTTTGTAATTTTAAATTGATTGGGCTTAGTTTGTTGCTGTAAAGTGTAGTTGGGGGTTATTTTTGATAGCGGAAGTAATTTAGGTGAGTTTGGCATAGTTTGCTAGGGTAAGTAGCATTTTTTTGTAATTTAAAAGTGATTGGGTTTAGTTTGTTGTGGTAAGGGTTAGTTGGTGATGATTTATGGTAGCCGAAGTAGTTTGGGTGAGTTTGGCATAGTTTGCTATGGTTACTAGCATTTTTTTGTAATTTAAAAATGATTGGGTTTAGTTTGTTGTGGTAAGGGTTAGTTGGTGATGATTTAGAGTAGCCGAAGTAATTTAGGTTAGTCTGGCATAGTTTGTTATGATTTGTACACCTTTTTTGTAATTTTAAGATGATATGGTTTGGTTTGTTGTGGTAAGGGATGGTTGGGGGTGATTTACGGTAGCCGAAGTAATTTAGGTGATTCTGGTATAGTTTGTTATGATTTTTAGCATTTTTTTGTAATTTTAAAGGGATTGGGCTTAGTTTGTTGCTGTAAAGTGTAGTTGGGGGTCTTTTTGATAGCCGAAATAATTTAGGTGAGTTTGGCATAGTTTGCTATGGTTAGTAGCATTTTTTTGTAATTTAAAAGTGATTGGGTTTAGTTTGTTGTGGTAAGGGTTAGTTGGTGATGATTTATGGTAGCCGAAGTAAATTAGGTGAGTTTGGCATAGTTTGCTATGGTTACTAGCATTTTTTTGTAATTTAAAAGTGAATGGGTTTAGTTTGTTGTGGTAAGGGTTAGTTGGTGATGATTTAGAGTAGCCGAAGTAATTTAGGTGAGTCTGGCATAGTTTGTTATGATTTGTACACCTTTTTTTGTAATTTTAAGATGATATGGTTTGGTTTGTTGTGGTTAGGGATAGTTGGGGGTGATTTACGGTAGCCGAAGTAATTTAGGTGATTCTGGTATAGTTTGTTATGATTTTTAGCATTTTGTTGTCATTTTAAAGTGATTGGGCTTAGTTTGTTGCTGTAAAGTGTAGTTGGGGGAGATTTTTGATAGCCGAAGTAATTTAGGTGAATATGGCATAGTTTGCTATGGTTAGTAGCATTTTTTTGTAATTTAAAAGTGATTGGGTTTAGTTTGTTGTGGTAAGTGTTAGTTGGTGATGATTTATGGTAGCCGAAGTAATTTAGGTGAGTTTGGCTTAGTTTGCTATGGTTACAAGCATTTTTTTGTAATTTAAATGTTATTGGGTTTAGTTTGTTGTGGTAAGGGTTAGTTGGTGATGATTTAGAGTAGCCGAAGTAATTTAGGTGAGTTTGCCATAGGTTGTTATGATTTGTACACCTTTTTTTGTAATTTTAAGATTATATGGTATGGTTTGTTGTGGTAAGGGATAGTTGGGGGTGATTTACGGTAGCCGAAGTAATTTAGGTGATTCTGGTATAGTTTGTTATGATTTTTAGCATTATTTTGTAATTTTAAAGTGATTGGGCTTAATTTGTTGCTGTAAAGTGTAGTTGGGGGTGATTTTTGAAAGCCGAAATAATTTAGGTGAGTTTAGCATAGTTTGCTATGGTTAGTAGCATTTTTTTGTAAATTAAAAGTGATTGGGTTTAGTTTGTTGTAGTAAGGGTTAGTTGGTGATGATTTATGGTAGCCGAAGTAATTTAGGTGAGTTTGGCATAGTTTGCTATGGTTACTAGAATTTTTTTGTAATTTAAATGTGATTGGGTTTAGTTTGTTGTGGTAAGGGTTAGTTGGTGATGATTTAGAGTAGCCGAAGTAATTTAGGTGAGTCTGGCATATTTTGTTATGATTTGTACACCTTTTTTTGTAATTTTAAGATGATATGGTTTGGTTTGTTGTGGTAAGGGATAGTTGGTGGTGATTTACGGTAGCCGAAGTAATTTAGGTGAGTCTGGTATATTTTGTTATGATTTTTAGCATTTTTTTGTAATCTTAAAGTAATTGGGCTTAGTTTGTTGCTGTAAAGGGTAGTTGGGGGTGATTTTTAATAGCCGAAGTAATTTAGGTTAGTTTGGCATAGTTTGCTATGGTTAGTAGCATTTTTTTGTAATTTAAAAGTGATTGGGTTTAGTTTGTTGTGGTAAGGGTTAGTTGGTGATGATTTATGGTAGCCGAAGTAATTTAGGTGAGTTTGGCATAGTTTGCTATGGTTACTAGCATTTTTTTGTAATTTAAAAGTGATTGGGTTTAGTTTGTTGTGGTAAGGGTTAGTTGGTGATGATTTAGAGTAGCCGAAGTAATTTAGGTGAGTCTGGCATAGTTTGTTATGATTTGTACACCTTTTTTTGTAATTTTAACATTTTATGGTTTGGCTTGTTGTGGTGAGGGATAGTTGGGGGTGATTTACGATAGCCGAAGTAATTTAGGTGATTCTGGTATAGTTTGTTATGATTTTTAGCATTTTTTTGTAATTTTAAAGTGATTTAGGTTAGTTTGGCATAGTTTGCTATGGTTAGTAGCATTTTTTTGTAATTTAAAAGTGATTGGGTTTAGTTTGTTGTGGTAAGGGTTAGTTGGTGATGATTTATGGTAGCGGAAGTAATTTAGGTGAGTTTGGCATAGTTTGCTATGGTTACTAGCATTTTTTTGTAATTTAAAAGTGATTGGGTTTGGCTTGTTGTGGTGAGGTATAGTTGGGGGTGATTTACGGTAGCCGAAGTAATTTAGGTGATTCTGGTATAGTTTGTCATGATTTTTAGCATTTTTTTGTAATTTTAAAGTGATTGGGCTTAGTTTGTTGCTGTAAAGTGTAGTTGGGGGTTATTTTTGATAGCGGAAGTAATTTAGGTGAGTTTGGCATAGTTTGCTAGGGTAAGTAGCATTTTTTTGTAATTTAAAAGTGATTGGGTTTAGTTTGTTGTTGTAAGGGTAAGTTGGTGATGATTTATGGTAGCCGAAGTAATTTGGGTGAGTTTGGCATAGTTTGCTATGGTTACTAGCATTTTTTTGTAATTTAAAAATGATTGGGTTTAGTTTGTTGTGGTAAGGGTTAGTTGGTGATGATTTAGAGTAGCCGAAGTAATTTAGGTTAGTCTGGCATAGTTTGTTATGATTTGTACACCTTTTTTGTAATTTTAAGATGATATGGTTTGGTTTGTTGTGGTAAGGGATGGTTGGGGGTGATTTACGGTAGCCGAAGTAATTTAGGTGATTCTGGTATAGTTTGTTATGATTTTTAGCATTTTTTTGTAATTTTAAAGGGATTGGGCTTACTTTGTTGCTGTAAAGTGTAGTTGGGGGTGATTTTTGATAGCCGAAATAATTTAGGTGAGTTTGGCATAGTTTGCTATGGTTAGTAGCATTTTTTTGTAATTTAAAAGTGATTGGGTTTAGTTTGTTGTGGTAAGGGTTAGTTGGTGATGATTTAGAGTAGCCGAAGTAATTTAGGTGAGTCTGGCATAGTTTGTTATGATTTGTACACCTTTTTTGTAATTTTAAGATGATATGGTTTGGTTTGTTGTGGTAAGGGATGGTTGGGGGTGATTTACGGTAGCCGAAGTAATTTAGGTGATTCTGGTATAGTTTGTTATGATTTTTAGCATTTTTTTGTAATTTTAAAGGGACTGGGCTTACTTTGTTGCTGTAAAGTGTAGTTGGGGGTGATTTTTGATAGCCGAAATAATTTAGGTGAGTTTGGCATAGTTTGCTATGGTTACTAGCATTTTTTTGTAATTTAAAAGTGAATGGGTTTAGTTTGTTGTGGTAAGGGTTAGTTGGTGATGATTTAGAGTAGCCGAAGTAATTTAGGTGAGTCTGGCATAGTTTGTTATGATTTGTACACCTTTTTTTGTAATTTTAAGATGATATGGTTTGGTTTGTTGTGGTTAGGGATAGTTGGGGGTGATTTACGGTAGCCGAAGTAATTTAGGTGATTCTGGTATAGTTTGTTATGATTTTTAGCATTTTGTTGTCATTTTAAAGTGATTGGGCTTAGTTTGTTGCTGTAAAGTGTAGTTGGGGGAGATTTTTGATAGCCGAAGTAATTTAGGTGAATATGGCATAGTTTGCTATGGTTAGTAGCATTTTTTTGTAATTTAAAAGTGATTGGGTTTAGTTTGTTGTGGTAAGTGTTAGTTGGTGATGATTTATGGTAGCCGAAGTAATTTAGGTGAGTTTGGCTTAGTTTGCTATGGTTACAAGCATTTTTTTGTAATTTAAATGTTATTGGGTTTAGTTTGTTGTGGTAAGGGTTAGTTGGTGATGATTTAGAGTAGCCGAAGTAATTTAGGTGAGTTTGCCATAGTTTGTTATGATTTGTACACCTTTTTTTGTAATTTTAAGATTATATGGTATGGTTTGTTGTGGTAAGGGATAGTTGGGGGTGATTTACGGTAGCCGAAGTAATTTAGGTGATTCTGGTATAGTTTGTTATGATTTTTAGCATTTTTTTGTAATTTTAAAGTGATTGGGCTTAATTTGTTGCTGTAAAGTGTAGTTGGGGGTGATTTTTGAAAGCCGAAATAATTTAGGTGAGTTTAGCATAGTTTGCTATGGTTAGTAGCATTTTTTTGTAAATTAAAAGTGATTGGGTTTAGTTTGTTGTAGTAAGGGTTAGTTGGTGATGATTTATGGTAGCCGAAGTAATTTAGGTGAGTTTGGCATAGTTTGCTATGGTTACTAGAATTTTTTTGTAATTTAAATGTGATTGGGTTTAGTTTGTTGTGGTAAGGGTTAGTTGGTGATGATTTAGAGTAGCCGAAGTAATTTAGGTGAGTCTGGCATAGTTTGTTATGATTTGTACACCTTTTTTGTAATTTTAAGATGATATGGTTTGGTTTGTTGTGGTAAGGGATAGTTGGTGGTGATTTACGGTAGCCGAAGTAATTTAGGTGAGTCTGGTATATTTTGTTATGATTTTTAGCATTTTTTTGTAATCTTAAAGTGATTGGGCTTAGTTTGTTGCTGTAAAGTGTAGTTGGGGGTGATTTTTAATAGCCGAAGTAATTTAGGTTATTTTGGCATAGTTTGCTATGGTTAGTAGCATTTTTTTGTAATTTAAAAGTGATTGGGTTTAGTTTGTTGTGGTAAGGGTTAGTTGGTGATGATTTAGAGTAGCCGAAGTAATTTAGGTGAGTCTGGCATAGTTTGTTATGATTTGTACACCTTTTTTTGTAATTTTAACATGATATGGTTTGGCTTGTTGTGGTGAGGGATAGTTGGGGGTGATTTACGATAGCCGAAGTAATTTAGGTGATTCTGGTATAGTTTGTTATGATTTTTAGCATTTTTTTGTAATTTTAAAGTGATTGGGCTTAGTTTGTTGCTGTAAAGTGTAGTTGGGGGTTATTTTTGATAGCGGAAGTAATTTAGGTGAGTTTGGCATAGTTTGCTAGGGTTAGTAGCTATTTTTTGTAATTTAAAAGTGAATGGGTTTAGTTTGTTGTGGTAAGGGTTAGTTGGTGATGATTTATGGTAGCCAAAGTAATTTGGGTGAGTTTGGCATTGTTTGCTATGGTTACTAGCATTTTTTTGTAATTTAAAAATGATTGGGTTTAGTTTGTTGTGGTAAGGGTTAGTTGGTGATGATTTAGAGTAGCCGAAGTATTTTAGGTTAGTCTGGCATAGTTTGTTATGATTTGTACACCTTTTTTGTAATTTTCAGATGATATGGTTTGGTTTGTTGTGGTAAGGGATAGTTGGGGGTGATTTACGGTAGCCGAAGTAATTTAGGTGATTCTGGTATAGTTTGTTATAATTTTTAGCATTTTTTTGTAATTTTAAAGTGATTGGGCTTAATTTGTTGCTGTAAAGTGTAGTTGGGGGTGATATTTGAAAGCCGAAATAATTTAGGTGAGTTTAGCATAGTTTGCTATGGTTAGTAGCATTTTTTTGTAAATTAAAAGTGATTGGGTTTAGTTTGTTGTAGTAAGGGTTAGTTGGTGATGATTTATGGTAGCCGAAGTAATTTAGGTGAGTTTGGCTTAGTTTGCTATGGTTACAAGCATTTTTTTGTAATTTAAATGTTATTGGGTTTAGTTTGTTGTGGTAAGGGTTAGTTGGTGATGATTTAGAGTATCTGAAGTAATTTAGGTGAGTTTGCCATAGTTTGTTATGATTTGTACACCTTTTTTTGTAATTTTAAGATTATATGGTATGGTTTGTTGTGGTAAGGGATAGTTGGGGGTGATTTACGGTAGCCGAAGTAATTTAGGTGATTCTGGTATAGTTTGTTATGATTTTTAGCATTTTTTTGTAATTTTAAAGTGATTGGGCTTAATTTGTTGCTGTAAAGTGTAGTTGGGGGTGATTTTTGAAAGCCGAAATAATTTAGGTGAGTTTAGCATAGTTTGCTATGGTTAGTAGCATTTTTTTGTAAATTAAAAGTGATTGGGTTTAGTTTGTTGTAGTAAGGGTTAGTTGGTGATGATTTATGGTAGCCGAAGTAATTTAGGTGAGTTTGGCATAGTTTGCTATGGTTACTAGAATTTTTTTGTAATTTAAATGTGATTGGGTTTAGTTTGTCGTGGTAAGGGTTAGTTGGTGATGATTTAGAGTAGCCGAAGTAATTTAGGTGAGTCTGGCATAGTTTGTTATGATTTGTACACCTTTTTTTGTAATTTTAAGATGATATGGTTTGGTTTGTTGTGGTAAGGGATAGTTGGTGGTGATTTACGGTAGCCGAAGTAATTTAGGTGAGTCTGGTATATTTTGTTATGATTTTTAGCATTTTTTTGTAATCTTAAAGTGATTGGGCTTAGTTTGTTGCTGTAAAGTGTAGTTGGGGGTGATTTTTAATAGCCGAAGTAATTTAGGTTAGTTTGGCATAGTTTGCTATGGTTAGTAGCATTTTTTTGTAATTTAAAAGTGATTGGGTTTAGTTTGTTGTGGTAAGGGTTAGTTGGTGATGATTTAGAGTAGCCGAAGTAATTTAGGTGAGTTTGCCATAGTTTGTTATGATTTGTACACCTTTTTTTGTAATTTTAAGATTATATGGTATGGTTTGTTGTGGTAAGGGATAGTTGGGGGTGATTTACGGTAGCCGAAGTAATTTAGGTGATTCTGGTATAGTTTGTTATGATTTTTAGCATTTTTTTGTTATTTTAAAGTGATTGGGCTTAATTTGTTGCTGTAAAGTGTAGTTGGGGGTGATTTTTGAAAGCCGAAATAATTTAGGTGAGTTTAGCATAGTTTGCTATGGTTAGTAGCATTTTTTTGTAAATTAAAAGTGATTGGGTTTAGTTTGTTGTAGTAAGGGTTAGTTGGTGATGATTTATGGTAGCCGAAGTAATTTAGGTGAGTTTGGCATTGTTTGCTATGGTTACTAGAATTTTTTTGTAATTTAAATGTGATTGGGTTTAGTTTGTTGTGGTAAGGGTTAGTTGGTGATGATTTAGAGTAGCCGAAGTAATTTAGGTGAGTCTGGCATAGTTTGTTATGATTTGTACACCTTTTTTGTAATTTTAAGATGATATGGTTTGGTTTGTTGTGGTAAGGGATAGTTGGTGGTGATTTACGGTAGCCGAAGTAATTTAGGTGAGTCTGGTATATTTTGTTATGATTTTTAGCATTTTTTTGTAATCTTAAAGTGATTGGGCTTAGTTTGATGCTGTAAAGTGTAGTTGGGGGTGATTTTTAATAGCCGAAGTAATTTAGGTTATTTTGGCATAGTTTGCTATGGTTAGTAGCATTTTTTTGTAATTTAAAAGTGATTGGGTTTAGTTTGTTGTGGTAAGGGTTAGTTGGTGATGATTTAGAGTAGCCGAAGTAATTTAGGTGAGTCTGGCATAGTTTGTTATGATTTGTACACCTTTTTTTGTAATTTTAACATGATATGGTTTGGCTTGTTGTGGTGAGGGATAGTTGGGGGTGATTTACGATAGCCGAAGTAATTTAGGTGATTCTGGTATAGTTTGTTATGATTTTTAGCATTTTTTTGTAATTTTAAAGTGATTGGGCTTAGTTTGTTGCTGTAAAGTGTAGTTGGGGGTTATTTTTGATAGCGGAAGTAATTTAGGTGAGTTTGGCATAGTTTGCTAGGGTTAGTACCTATTTTTTGTAATTTAAAAGTGAATGGGTTTTGTTTGTTGTGGTAAGGGTTAATTGGTGATGATTTATGGTAGCCAAAGTAATTTGGGTGAGTTTGGCATAGTTTGCTATGGTTACTAGCATTTTTTTGTAATTTAAAAATGATTGGGTTTAGTTTGTTGTGGTAAGGGTTAGTTGGTGATGATTTAGAGTAGCCGAAGTATTTTAGGTTAGTCTGGCATAGTTTGTTATGATTTGTACACCTTTTTTGTAATTTTCAGATGATATGGTTTGGTTTGTTGTGGTAAGGGATAGTTGGGGGTGATTTACGGTAGCCGAAGTAATTTAGGTGATTCTGGTATAGTTTGTTATAATTTTTAGCATTTTTTTGTAATTTTAAAGTGATTGGGCTTAATTTGTTGCTGTAAAGTGTAGTTGGGGGTGATATTTGAAAGCCGAAATAATTTAGGTGAGTTTAGCATAGTTTGCTATGGTTAGTAGCATTTTTTTGTAAATTAAAAGTGATTGGTTTAGTTTGTTGTAGTAAGGGTTAGTTGGTGATGATTTATGGTAGCCGAAGTAATTTAGGTGAGTTTGGCTTAGTTTGCTATGGTTACAAGCATTTTTTTGTAATTTAAATGTTATTGGGTTTAGTTTGTTGTGGTAAGGGTTAGTTGGTGATGATTTAGAGTATCTGAAGTAATTTAGGTGAGTTTGCCATAGTTTGTTATGATTTGTACACCTTTTTTTGTAATTTTAAGAATATATGGTATGGTTTGTTGTGGTAAGGGATAGTTGGGGGTGATTTACGGTAGCCGAAGTAATTTAGGTGATTCTGGTATAGTTTGTTATGATTTTTAGCATTTTTTTGTAATTTTAAAGTGATTGGGCTTAATTTGTTGCTGTAAAGTGTAGTTGGGGGTGATTTTTGAAAGCCGAAATAATTTAGGTGAGTTTAGCATAGTTTGCTATGGTTAGTAGCATTTTTTTGTAAATTAAAAGTGATTGGGTTTAGTTTGTTGTAGTAAGGGTTAGTTGGTGATGATTTATGGTAGCCGAAGTAATTTAGGTGAGTTTGGCATAGTTTGCTATGGTTACTAGAATTTTTTTGTAATTTAAATGTGATTGGGTTTAGTTTGTCGTGGTAAGGGTTAGTTGGTGATGATTTAGAGTAGCCGAAGTAATTTAGGTGAGTCTGGCATAGTTTGTTATGATTTGTACACCTTTTTTTGTAATTTTAAGATGATATGGTTTGGTTTGTTGTGGTAAGGGATAGTTGGTGGTGATTTACGGTAGCCGAAGTAATTTAGGTGAGTCTGGTATATTTTGTTATGATTTTTAGCATTTTTTTGTAATCTTAAAGTGATTGGGCTTAGTTTGTTGCTGTAAAGTGTAGTTGGGGGTGATTTTTAATAGCCGAAGTAATTTAGGTTAGTTTGGCATAGTTTGCTATGGTTAGTAGCATTTTTTTGTAATTTAAAAGTGATTGGGTTTAGTTTGTTGCTGTAAAGTGTAGTTGGGGGTTATTTTTGATAGCGGAAGTAATTTAGGTGAGTTTGGCATAGTTTGCTAGGGTTAGTAGCATTTTTTTGTAATTTAAAAGTGAATGGGTTTAGTTTGTTGTGGTAAGGGTTAGTTGGTGATGATTTATGGTAGCCAAAGTAATTTGGGTGAGTTTGGCATAGTTTGCTATGGTTACTAGCATTTTTTTGTAATTTAAAAATGATTGGGTTTAGTTTGTTGTGGTAAGGGTTAGTTGGTGATGATTTAGAGTAGCCGAAGTATTTTAGGTTAGTCTGGCATAGTTTGTTATGATTTGTACACTTTTTTTGTAATTTTAAGATGATATGGTTTGGTTTGTTGTGGTAAGGGATGGTTGGGGGTGATTTACGGTAGCCGAAGTAATTTAGGTGATTCTGGTATAGTTTGTTATGATTTTTAGCATTTTTTTGTAATTTTAAAGGGATTGGGCTTAGTTTGTTGCTGTAAAGTGTAGTTGGGGGTGATTTTTGATAGCCGAAATAATTTAGGTGAGTTTGGCATAGTTTGCTATGGTTAGTAGCATTTTTTTGTAATTTAAATGTGATTGGGTTTAGTTTGTTGTGGTAAGGGTTAGTTGGTGATGATTTATGGTAGCCGAAGTAATTTAGGTGAGTTTGGCATAGTTTGCTATGGTTACTAGCATTTTTTTGTAATTTAAAAGTGAATGGGTTTAGTTTGTTGTGGTAAGGGTTAGTTGGTGATGATTTAGAGTAGCCGAAGTAATTTAGGTGAGTCTGGCATAGTTTGCTATGATTTGTACACCTTTTTTTGTAATTTTAAGATGATATGGTTTGGTTTGTTGTGGTAAGGGATAGTTGGGGGTGATTTACGGTAGCCGAAGTGATTTAGGTGATTCTGGTATAGTTTGTTATGATTTTTAGCATTTTTTTGTAATTTTAAAGTGATTGGGCTTAGTTTGTTGCTGTAAAGTGTAGTTGGGGGTGATTTTTGATAGCCGACGTAATTTAGGTGAGTTTGGCATAGTTTGCTATGGTTAGTAGCATTTTTTTGTAATTTAAAAGTGATTGGGTTTATTTTGTTGTGGTAAGGGTTAGTTGGTGATGATTTATGATAGCCGAAGTAATTTAGGTGAGTTTGGCATAGTTTGCTATGGTTACTAGCATTTTTTTGTAATTTAAAAGTGATTGGGTTTAGTTTGTTGTGGTAAGGGTTAGTTGGTGATGATTTAGTGTAGCCGAAGTAATTTAGGTGAGTCTGGCATAATTTGTTATGATTTGTACACCTTTTTGTGTAATTTTAAGATGATATGGTTTGGTTTGTTTTGGTAAGGGATAGTTGGGGGTGATTTACGTTAGCCGAAGTAATTTAGGTGATTCTGTCAAAGTTTGTTATGATTTGTACACCTTTTTTTTAATTTTAAGATGATATGGTTTGGTTTGTTGTGGCAAGGGATATTTGGGGGTGATTTACGGTGGCCGAAGTAATTTAGGTGATTCTGGTATAGTTTGTTATGATTTTTAGCATTTTTTTGTAATTTTAAAGTGATTGGGCTTAGTTTGTTGCTGTAAAGTGTAGTTGGGGGTGATTTTTGATAGCCGAAGTAATTTAGGTGAGTTTGGCATAGTTTGCTATGGTTAGTAGCATTTTTTTGTAATTTAAAAGTGATTGGGTTTAGTTTGTTGTGGTAAGTGTTAGTTCTTGATGATTTATGGTAGCCGAAGTAATTTAGGTGAGTTTGGCATAGTTTGCTATGGTTACTAGCATTTTTTTGTAATTTAAAAGTGATTGGGTTTAGTTTGTTGTGGTAAGGGTTAGTTTGTGATGATTTAGAGTAGCCGAAGTAATTTAGGTGAGTCTGGCATAGTTTGTTATGATTTGTACACCTTTTTTTTAATTTTAAGATGATATGGTTTGGTTTGTTGTGGCAAGGGATAGTTGGGGGTGATTTACGGTAGCCGAAGTAATTTAGGTGATTCTGGTATAGTTTGTTATGATTTTTAGCATTTTTTTGTAATTTTAAAGTGATTTGGCTTAGTTTGTTGCTGTAAAGTGTAGTTGGGGGTGATTTTTGATAGCCGAAGTAATTTAGGTGAGTTTGGCGTAGTTTGCTATGGTTAGTAGCATTTTTTTTAATTTAAAAGTGATTGGGTTTAGTTTGTTGTGGTAAGTGTTAGTTCATGATGATTTATGGTACCAAAAGTAATTTAGGTGAGTTTGGCATAGTTTGCTATGGTTACTAGCATTTTTTTGTAATTTAAAAGTGATTGGGTTTAGTTTGTTGTGGTAAGGGTTAGTTTGTGATGATTTAGAGTAGCCGAAGTAATTTAGGTGAGTCTGGCATAGTTTGTTATGATTTGTACACCTTTTTTTTAATTTTAAGATGATATGGTTTTGTTTGTTGTGGCAAGGGTTAGTTGGGGGTGATTTACGGTAGCCGAAGTAATTTAGGTGATTCTGGTATAGTTTGTTATGATTTTTAGCATTTTTTTGTAATTTTAAAATGATTGGGCTTAGTTTGTTGCTGTAAAGTGTAGTTGGGGGTGATTTTTGATAGCCGAAGTAATTTAAGTGAGTTTGGCATAGTTTGCTATGGTTAGTAGCATTTTTTTGTAATTTAAAAGTGATTGGGTTTATTTTGTTGTGGTAAGTGTTAGTTTATGATGATTTATGGTAGCCGAAGTAATTTAGGTGAGTTTGGCATAGTTTGCTATGGTTACTAGCATTTTTTTGTAATTTAAAAGTGATTGGGTTTAGTTTGTTGTGGTAAGGGTAAGTTTGTGATGATTTAGAGTAGCCGAAGTAATTTAGGTGAGTCTGGCATAGTTTGTTATGATTTGTACACCTTTTTTTTAATTTTAAGGTGATATGGTTTGGTTTGTTTGGGTAAGGGATAGTTGGGGGTGATTTACGTTAGGCGAAGTAATTTAGGTGATTCTGGTATAGTTTGTTATGATTTTTAGCATTTTTTTGTAATTTTAAAGTAATTGGGCTTAGTTTGTTGCTGTAAAGTGTAGTTGGGGGTGATTTTTGATAGCCGAAATAATTTAGGTGAGTTTGACATAGTTTGCTATCGTTACTAGAATTTTTTTGTAATTTAAATGTGATTGGGTTTAGTTTGTTGTGGTAAGGGTTAGTTGGTGATGATTTAGAGTAGCCGAAGTAATTTAGGTGAGTTTGGCATAGTTTGTTATGATTTGTACACCTTTTTTGTAATTTTAAGATGATATGGTTTGGCTTGTTGTGGTGAGGGATAGTTGGGGGTGATTTACGGTAGCCGAAGTAATTTAGGTGATTCTGGTATAGTTTGTTATGATTTTTAGCATTTTTTTGTAATTTTAAAATGATTGGGCTTAGTTTGTTGCTGTAAAGTGTAGTTGGGGGTTATTTTTGATAGCGGAAGTAATTTAGGTGAGTTTGGCATAGTTTGCTAGGGTTAGTAGCATTTTTTTGTAATTTAAAAGTGATTGGGTTTAGTTTGTTGTGGTAAGAGTTAGTTGGTGATGATTTATGGTAGCCGAAGTAATTTGGGTGAGTTTGGCATAGTTTGCTATGGTTACTAGCATTTTTTTGCAATTTAAAAGTGATTGGGTTTAGTTTGTTGTGGTAAGGGTTAGTTGGTGATGATTTAGAGTAGCCGAAGTAATTTAGGTGAGTCTGCCATAGTTTGTTATGATTTGTACACCTTTTTTTGTAATTTTAAAATTATATGGTTGGGTTTGTTGAGGTAAGGGATAGTTGGGGGTGATTTACGGTAGCCGAAGTAATTTAGGTGATTCTGGTATAGTTTGTTATGATTTTTAGCATTTTTTTAAAATTTTAAAGGATTGGGTTTAGTTTGTTGCTGTAAAGTGTAGTTGGGGGTGATTTCTGATAGCCGAAATAATTTAGGTGAGTTTGGCATAGTTTGCTATGGTTAGTAGCATTTTTTTGTAATTTAAAAGTGATTGGGTTTAGTTTGTTGTGGTAAGGGTTAGTTGGTGATGATTTATGGTAGCCGAAGTAATTTAGGTGAGTTAGGCATAGTTTGCTATGGTTACTAGCATTTTTTTGTAATTTAAAAGTGTATGGGTTTAGTTTGTTGTGGTAAGGGTTAGTTGGTGATGATTTAGAGCCGAAGTAATTTAGGTGAGTCTGGCATAGTTTGTTATGATTTGTACACCTTTTTTTGTAATTTTAAGATGATATGGTTTGGTTTGTTGTGGTAAGGGTTAGTTGGGGGTGATTTACGGTAGCCGAAGTAATTTAGGTGATTCTGGTATAGTTTGTTATGATTTTTAGCATTTTGTTGTCATTTTAAAGTGATTGGGCTTAGTTTGTTGCTGTAAAGTGTAGTTGGGGGTGATTTTTGATAGCTGAAGTAATTTGGGTGAGTTTGGCATAGTTTGCTATGGTTAGTAGCATTTTTTTATAATTTAAAAGTGATTGGGTTTAGTTTGTTTTGGTAAGGGTTAGTTGGTGATGATTTATGGTAGCCGAAGTAATTTAGTTGAGTTTGGCATAGTTTGCTATGGTTACTAGAATTTTTTTGTAATTTAAAAGTGATTGGGTTTAGTTTGTTGTGGTAAGGATTATTTGGTGATGATTTAGAGTAGCCGAAGTAATTTAGGTGAGTCTGGCATAGTTTGTTATGATTTGTACACCTTTTTTTGTAATTTTAAGATGATATGGTTTGGTTTGTTGTGGTAAGGGATAGTTGGGGTGATTTACAGTAGCCGAAGTAATTTAGGTGATTCTGGTATAGTTTGTTATGATTTTTAGCATTTTTTTGTAATTTTAAAGTGATTGGGCTTAGTTTGTTGCTGCAAAGTGTAGTTGAGGGATATTTTTGATAGCCGAAGTAATTTAGGTGAGTTTGGCATAGTTTGCTATGGTTAGTAGCATTTTTTTGTAATTTAAAAGTGATTGGGTTTAGTTTGTTGTGGTAAGGGTTAGTTGGTGATGATTTATGGTAGCCGAAGTAATTTAGATGAGTTTGGCATAGTTTGCTATGGTTACTAGCATTTTTTTGTAACTTAAAAGTGATTGGGTTTAGTTTGTTGTGGTAAGGGTTAGTTGGTGATGATTTAGAGTAGCCGAAGTAATTTAGGAGAGTCTGGCATAGTTTGTTATGATTTGTACACCTTTTTTTTAATTTTAAGATGATATGGTTTGGGTTGTTGTGGCAAGGGATAATTGGGGGTGATTTACGGTAGCCGAAGTAATTTAGGTAATTCTGGTATAGTTTGTTATGATTTTTAGCATTTTGTTGTCATTTTAAAGTGATTGGGCTTAGTTTGTTGCTGTAAAGTGTAGTTGGGGGTGATTTTTGATAGCCGAAGTAATTTAGGTGAGTTTGGCATAGTTTGCTATGGTTAGTAGCATTTTTTTGTAATTTAAAAGTGATTGGGTTTAGTTTGTTGTGGTAAGGGTTAGTTGGTGATGATTTAGAGTAGCCGAAGTAATTTAGGTGAGTCTGCCATAGTTTGTTATGATTTGTACACCTTTTTTTGTAATTTTAAAATTATATGGTTGGGTTTGTTGTGGTAAGGGATAGTTGGGGGTGATTTACGGTAGCCGAAGTAATTTAGGTGATTCTGGTATAGTTTGTTATGATTTTTAGCATTTTTTTGTAATTTTAAAGTGATTGGGCTTAGTTTGTTGCTGTAAAGTGTAGTTGGGGGTGATTTTTGATAGCCGAAATAATTTAGGTGAGTTTGGCATAGTTTGCTATGGTTAGTAGCATTTTTTTGAATTTAAAAGTGATTGGGTTTAGTTTGTTGTGGTAAGGGTTAGTTGGTGATGATTTATGGTAGCCGAAGTAATTTAGGTGAGTTTGGCATAGTTTGTTATGGTTACTAGCATTTTTTTGTAATTTAAAAGTGATTGGGTTTAGTTTGTTGTGGTAAGGGTTAGTTGGTGATGATTTAGAGTAGCCGAAGTAATTTAGGTGAGTCTGGCATAGTTTGTTATGATTTGTACACCTTTTTTTTAATTTTAAGATGATATGGTTTGGTTTGTTGTGGCAAGGGATAATTGGGGGTGATTTACGGTAGCCGAAGTAATTTAGGTGATTCTGGTATAGTTTGTTATGATTTTTAGCATTTTTTTGTAATTTTAAAGTGATTGGGCTTAGTTTGTTGCTGTAAAGTGTAGTTGGGTGTGATTTGTGATAGCCGAAGTAATTTAGGTGAGTTTGGCATAGTTTGCTATGGTTAGTAGCATTTTTTTGTAATTTAAAAATGATTGGGTTTATTTTGTTGTGGTAAGGTTTAGTTGGTGATGATTTATGATAGCCGAAGTAATTTAGGTGAGTTTGGCATAGTTTGCTATGGTTACTAGCATTTTTTTGTAATTTAAAAGTGATTGGGTTTAGTTTGTTGTGGTAAGGGTTAGTTGGTGATGATTTAGTGTAGCCGAAGTAAATTAGGTGAGTCTGGCATAATTTGTTATGATTTGTACACCTTTTTTTGTAATTTTAAGATGATATGGTTTGGTTTGTTTTGGTAAGGGATAGTTGGGGGTGATTTACGTTAGCCGAAGTAATTTAGGTGAGTCTGGTATAGTTTGTTATGATTTTTAGCATTTTTTTGTAATTTTAAAGTGATTGGGCTAAGTTTGTTGCTGTAAAGTGTAGTTGGGGGTGATTTTTGATAGCCGAAGTAATTTAGGTTAGTTTGGCATAGTTTGCTATGGTTACTAGCATTTTTTTGTAATTTAAAAGTGATTGGGTTTAGTTTGTTGTGGTAAGGGTTAGTTGGTGATGATTTAGTGTAGCCGAAGTGATTTAGATGAGTTTGGCATAGTTTGCTATGGTTAGTAGCATTTTTTTGTAATTTAAAAGTGATTGGGTTTAGTTTGTTGTGGTAAGGGTTAGTTGGTGATGATTTATGGTAGCCGAAGTAATTTAGGTGAGTTTGGCATAGTTTGCTATGGTTACTAGCATTTTTTTTTAATTTAAAAGTGATTGGGTTTTGTTTGTTGTGGTAAGGGTTAGTTGGTGATGATTTAGAGTAGCCAAAGTAATTTAGGTGAGTCTGGCATAGTTTGTTATGATTTGTACACTTTTTTTTGTAATTTTAAGATGTAATGGTTTGGTTTGTTGTGGTAAGGGATAGTTGGGGGTGATTTACGGTAGCCGAAGTAATTTAGGTGATTCTGGTATAGTTTGTTATGATTTTTGGCATTTTTTTGTAATTTAAAAGTGATTGGTCTTAGTTTGTTGCTGTAAAGAGTAGTTGGGGGTGATTTTTGATAGCCGAAGTAATTTAGGTGAGTTTGGCATAGTTTGCTATGGTTAGTAGCATTTTTTTGTAATTTAAAAGTGATTGGGTTTAGTTTGTTGTGGTAAGGGTTAGTTGGTGATGATTTATGGTAGCTGAAGTAATTTAGGTGAGTTTGGCGTAGTTTGCTATGGTTACTAGCATTTTTTTGTAATTTAAAAGTTATTGGGTTTAGTTTGTTGTGGTAAGTGTTAGATGGTGATGATTTAGAGTAGCCGAAGTAATTTAGGTGAGTCTGGCATAGTTTGTTATGATTTGTACACTTTTTTTGTAATTTTAAGATGATATGGTTTGGTTTGTTGTGGTAAGGGATAGTTGGGGGTGATTTACGGTAGCCGAAGTAATTTAGGTGATTCTGGTATATTTTGTTTTGATTTTAAGCATTTTTTTGTAAATTTAAAGTGATTGGGCTTAGTTTGTTGCTGTAAAGTGTAGTTGGGGGTGATTTTTGATAGCCAAAGTAATTTAGGTGAGTTTGGCATAGTTTGCTATGGTTAGTAGCATTTTTTGTAATTTAAAAGTGATTGGGTTTAGTTTGTTGTGGTAAGGGTTGGTTGGTGATGATTTATGTTAGCCGAAGTAATTTAGGTGAGTTTGGCATAGTTTGCTATGGTTACTAGCATTTTTTTGTAATTTAAAAGTGATTGGGTTTAGTTTGTTGTGGTAAGGGTTAGTTGGTGATGATTTATGTTAGCCGAAGTAATTTAGGTGAGTTTGGCATAGTTTGTTATGATTTGTACACTTTTTTTTGTAATTTTAAGATGATATGGTTTGGTTTGTTGTTGTAAAGGATAGTTGGGGGTGATTTACGGTAGCCGAAGTAATTTAGGTGATTCTGGTATAGTTTGTTATGATTTTTAGCATTTTTTTGTAAATTTAAAGTGATTGGGCTTAGTTTGTTGCTGTAAAGTGTAGTTGGGGGTAATTTTTGGTAGCCGAAGTAATTTACGTGAGTTTGGCATAGTTTGCTATGGTTAGTAGCATTTTTTGTAATTTAAAAGTGGTTGGGTTTAGTTTGTTGTGGTAAGGGTTAGTTAGTGATGATTTAGAGTAGCCGAAGTAATTTAGGTGAGTCTGGCATAGTTTGTTATGATTTGTACACTTTTTTTTGTAATTTTAAGATGATATGGTTTGGTTTGTTGTGGTAAGGGATAGTTGGGGGTGATTTACGGTAACCGAAGTAATTTAGGTGATTCTGGTATAGTTAATGATTTTTAGCATTTTTTTGTAATTTTAAAGTGATTGGGCTTAGTTTGTTGCTGTAAAGTGTATTTGGGGGTGATTTTTGATAGCCGAAGTAATTTAGGTGATTCTGGTAGAGTTTGTTATGATTTTTAGCATTTTTTTGTAATTTTAAAGTTAAAAAAGTGATTGGGTTTAGTTTGTTGTGGTAAGGGTTAGTTGGTGATGATTTAGAGTAGCCGAAGTAATTTAGGTGAGTCTGGCATAGTTTGTTATGATTTGTACACCTTTTTTTGTAATTTTAAGATGATATTGTTTGGTTTGTTGTGGTAAGGGATAGTTGGGAGTGATTTACGGTAGCCGAAGTAATTTAGGTGATTCTGGTATAGTTTGTTATAATTTATAGCATTTTTTTGTAATTTTAAAATGATTGGGCTTAATTTGTTGCTGTAAAGTGTAGTTGGGGGTGATTTTTGATAGCCAAAGTAATTTAGGTGAGTTTAGCATAGTTTGCTGTAGTTAGTAGCATTTTTTTGTAATTTAAAAGTGATTTGGTTTAGTTTGTTGTGGTAAGGGTTAGTTGGTGATGATTTATGTTAGCCGAAGTAATTTAGGTGAGTTTGGCATAGTTTGCTATGGTTACTAGCATTTTTTTGTAATTTAAAAGTGATTGGGTTTATTTTGTTGTGGTAAGGGTTAGTTGGTGATGATTTAGAATAGCCGAAGTAATTTAGGTGAGTCTGGCATATTTTGTTATGATTTGTACACCTTTTTTTGTAATTTTAAGATAATATGGTTTAGTTTGTTGTGGTAAGGGATAGATGGGGGTGATTTACGGTAGCCGAAGTAATTTAGGTGATTCTGGTATAGTTTGTTATAATTTTTAGCATTTTTTTGTAATTTTAAAGTGATTGGGCTTAGTTTGTTGCTGCAAAGTGTAGTTGGGGGTGATTTTTGATAGCCGAAGTAATTTAGGTGAGTTTGGCATAGTTTGCTATGGTTAGTAGCATTTTTTTGTATTTTAAAAGTGATTGGGTTTAGTTTGTTGTGGTAAGGGTTAGTTGGTGATGATTTATGGTAGCCGAAGTAATTTAGGTGAGTTTGGCATAGTTTGCTATGGTTACTAGCATTTTTTTGTAATTTAAAAGTGATTGAGTTTAGTTTGTTGTGGTAAGGGTTAGTTGGTGATGATTTAAAGTAGCCGAAGTAATTTAGGTGAGTCTGGCATAGTTTGTTATGATTTGTACACCTTTTTTGTAATTTTAAGATGATATGGTTCGGTTTGTTGTGGTAAGGGATAGTTGGGGGTCATTTACGGTAGCCGAAGTAATTTAGGTGATTCTGGTATAGTTTGTTATGATTTTTAGCATTTTTTTGTAATTTTAAAGTGATTGGGCTTAGTTTGTTGCTGTAACTGTAGTTGTGGTGATTTTTGATAGCCGAAGTAATTTAGGTGAGTTTGGCATAGTTTGCTATGATTAGTAGCATTTTTTTGTAATTTAAAAGTGATTGGGTTTAGTTTGTTGTGGTAAGGGTTAGTTGGTGATGAATTATGGTAGCCGAAGTAATTTAGGTGAGTTTGGCATAGTTTGCTATGGTTACTAGCTTTTTTTTGTAATTTAAAAGTGATTGGGTTTAGTTTGTTGTGATAAGGGTTAGTTAGTGATGATTTAGAGTAGCCGAAGTAATTTAGGTGAGTCTGGCATAGTTTGTTATGATTTGTACACCTTTTTTTGTAATTTTAGGATGATATGGTTTGGTTTGTTGTGGTAAGGAATAGCTGGGGGTGATTTAGGGTAGCCGAAGTAATTTAGGTGATTCTGGTATAGTTTGTTTTGATTTTTAGCATTTTTTTGTAATTTTAAAGTGATTGGTCTTAGTTTGTTGCTGTAAAGTGTAGTTGGGGGTGATTTTTGATAGCTGAAGTAATTTAGGTGAGTTTGGCATAGTTTGCTATGGTTAGTAGCATTTTTTTGTAATTTAAAAGTGATTGGGTTTAGTTTGTTGTGGTAAGGGTTAGTTGGTGATGATTTAGAGTAGCCGAAGTAATTTAGGTGAGTCTGGCATAGTTTGTTATGATTTGTACACCTTTTTTTGTAATTTTAAGATGATATGGTTTGGTTTATTGTGGTAAGGGATAGTTGGGGGTGATTTACGGTAGCCGAAGTAATTTAGGTGATTCTGGTATAGTTTGTTATGCTTTTTAGCATTTTTTTGTAAATTTAAAGTGATTGGGCTTAGTTTGTTGCTGTAAAGTGTATTTGGGGGTGATTTTTGATAGCCGAAGTAATTTAGGTGAGTTTGGCATAGTTTGCTATGGTTAGTAGAATTTTTTTGTAATTTAAAATTGATTGGGTTTAGTTTGTTGTGGTAAGGGTTAGTTGGTGATGATTTATGGTAGCCGAAGTAATTTAGGTGAGTTTGGCATAGTTTGCTATGTTTACTAGCATTTTTTTGTACTTTAAAAGTGATTGGGTTTAGTTTGTTGTGGTAAGAGTTAGTTGGTGATGATTTAGAGTAGCCGAAGTAATTTAGGTGAGTCTGGCATAGTTTGTTATGATTTGTACACCTTTTTTTGTAGTTTTAAGATGATATGGTTTTGTTTGTTGTGGTAAGGGATAGTTGGGGGTGATTTACGGTAGCCGAAGTAATTTAGGTGATTCTGTTATAGTTTGTTATGATTTTTAGCATTTTTTTGTAATTTTAAAGTGATAGGGCATAGTTTGTGTCTGTAAAGTTTAGTTGGGGGTGATTTTTGATAGCCGAAATAATTTAGGTGAGTTTGGCATTGTTTGCTATGGTTAGTAGCATTTTTTTGTAATTTAAAAGTGATTGGGTTTAATTTGTTGTGGTAAGGGTTAGTTGGTGATGATTTAGAATAGCCGAAGTAATTTAGGTGAGTTTGGCATAGTTTGTTATGATTTGTACACCTTTTTTGTAATTTTAAGATGATATGGTTTGGTTTGTTGTGGTAAGGGATAGTTGGGGGTGATTTACGTTAGCCGAAGTAATTTAGGTGATTCTGGTATAGTTTGTTATGATTTTTAGCATTTTTTTGTAATTTTAAAGTGATTGGGCTTAGTTTGTTGCTGTAAAGTGTAGTTGGGGGTGATTTTTGATAGCCGAAGTAATTTACGTGAGTTTGGCATAATTTGCTATGGTTAGTAGCATTTTTTTTGTAATTTAAAAGTGATTGGGTTTAGTTTGTTGTGGTAAGGGTTAGTTGGTGATGATTTAGAGTAGCCGAAGTAATTTAGGTGAGTCTGGCATAGTTTGTTATGATTTGTACACCTTTTTTTGTAATTTTAAGATGATATGGTTTGGTTTGTTGTGGTAAGGGATAGTTGGGGGTGATTTACTGTAGCCGAAGTAATTTAGGTGATTCTGCTATAGTTTATAATTTTTAGAATTTTTTTGTAATTTTAAAGTGATTGGGCTTAGTTTGTTGCTGTAAAGTGTATTTGGGGGTGATTTTTGATAGCCGAAGTAATTAAGGTGAGTTTGGCATAGTTTGCTATGGTTAGTAGAATTTTTTTTAATTTAAAAGTGATTGGGTTTAGTTTGTTGTGGTAAGGGTTAGTTGGTGATGATTTATGGTAGCCGAAGTAATTTAGGTGAGTTTGGCATAGTTTGCTATGGTTACTAGCATTTTTTTGTAATTTAAAAGTGATTGGGTTTAGTTTGTTGTGGTAAGGGTTAGTTAGTGATGATTTAGAGTAGCCGAAGTAATTTAGGTGAGTCTGGCATAGTTTGTTATGATTTGTACAACTTTTTTTGTAGTTTTAAGATGATATGGTTTCGTTTGCTGTGGTAAGGGATAGTTGGGGGTGATTTACGGTAGCCGAAGTAATTTAGGTGATTCTGGTATAGTTTGTTATGATTTTTAGCATTTTTTTGTAATTTTAAAGTGATAGGGCATAGTTTGTGTCTGTAAAGTTTAGTTGGGGGTGATTTTTGATAGCCGAAGTAATTTAGGTGAGTTTGGCATTGTTTGCTATGGTTAGTAGCATTTTTTTGTAATTTAAAAGTGATTGGGTTTAATTTGTTGTGGTAAGGGTTAGTTGGTGATGATTTAGAATAGCCGAAGTAATTTAGGTGAGTTTGGCATAGTTTGTTATGATTTGTACACCTTTTTTGTAATTTTAAGATGATATGGTTTGGTTTGTTGTGGTAAGGGATAGTTGGGGGTGATTTACGTTAGCCGAAGTAATTTAGGTGATTCTGGTATAGTTTGTTATGATTTTTAGCATTTTTTTGTAATTTTAAAGTGATTGGGCTTAGTTTGTTGCTGTAAAGTGTAGTTGGGAGTGATTTTTGATAGCCGAAGTAATTTACGTGAATTTGGCATAATTTGCTATGGTTAGTAGCATTTTTTTGTAATTTAAAAGTGATTGGGTTTAGTTTGTTGTGGTAAGGGTTAGTTGGTGATGATTTATGGTAGCCGAAGTAATTTAGGTGAGTTTGGCATAGTTTGCTATAGTTACTAGCATTTTTTTGAAATTTAAAAGTGATTGGGTTTAGTTTCTTGTGGTAAGGGTTAATTGGTGATGATTTAGAGTAGCCGAAGTAATTTAGGTGAGTCTGGCATAGTTTGTTATGATTTGTACACCTTTTTTTGTAATTTTAGGATGATATGGTTTGGTTTGTTGTGGTAAGGAATAGATGGGGGTGATTTACGGTAGCCGAAGTAATTTAGGTGATTCTGGTATAGTTTGTTTTGATTTTTAGCATTTTTTTGTAATTTTAAAGTGATTGGTCTTAGTTTGTTGCTGTAAAGTGTAGTTGGGGGTGATTTTTGATAGCTGAAGTAATTTAGGTGAGTTTGGCATAGTTTGCTATGGTTAGTAGCATTTTTTTTGTAATTTAAAAGTGATTGGGTTTAGTTTGTTGTGGTAAGGGTTAGTTGGTGATGATTTAGAGTAGCCGAAGTAATTTAGGTGAGTCTGGCACAGTTTGTTATGATTTGTACACCTTTTTTTGTAATTTTAAGATGATATGGTTTGGATTGTTGTGGTAAGGGATAGTTGGGGGTGATTTACTGTAGCCGAAGTAATTTAGGTGATTCTGCTATAGTTTATAATTTTTAGAATTTTTTTGTAATTTTAAAGTGATTGGGCTTAGTTTGTTGCTGTAAAGTGTATTTGGGGGTGATTTTTGATAGCCGAAGTAATTAAGGTGAGTTTGGCATAGTTTGCTATGGTTAGTAGAATTTTTTTTAATTTAAAAGTGATTGGGTTTAGTTTGTTGTGGTAAGGGTTAGTTGGTGATGATTTATGGTAGCCGAAGTAATTTAGGTGAGTTTGGCATAGTTTGCTATGGTTACTAGCATTTTTTTGTAATTTAAAAGTGATTGGGTTTAGTTTGTTGTGGTAAGGGTTAGTTAGTGATGATTTAGAGCAGCCGAAGTAATTTAGGTGAGTCTGGCATAGTTTGTTATGATTTGTACACCTTTTTTTGTAGTTTTAAGATGATATAGTTTCGTTTGTTGTGGTAAGGGATAGTTGGGGGTGATTTACGGTAGCCGAAGTAATTTAGGTGATTCTGGTATAGTTTGTTATGATTTTTAGCATTTTTTTGTAATTTTAAAGTGATAGGGCATAGTTTGTGTCTGTAAAGTTTAGTTGGGGGTGATTTTTGATAGCCGAAGTAATTTAGGTGAGTTTGGCATTGTTTGCTATGGTTAGTAGCATTTTTTTGTAATTTAAAAGTGATTGGGTTTAATTTGTTGTGGTAAGGGTTAGTTGGTGATGATTTAGAATAGCCGAAGTAATTTAGGTGAGTTTGGCATAGTTTGTTATGATTTGTACACCTTTTTTGTAATTTTAAGATGATATGGTTTGGTTTGTTGTGGTAAGGGATAGTTGGGGGTGATTTACGTTAGCCGAAGTAATTTAGGTGATTCTGGTATAGTTTGTTATGATTTTTAGCATTTTTTTGTAATTTTAAAGTGATTGGGCTTAGTTTGTTGCTGTAAAGTGTAGTTGGGGGTGATTTTTGATAGCCGAAGTAATTTACGTGAGTTTGGCATAATTTGCTATGGTTAGTAGCATTTTTTTGTAATTTAAAAGTGATTGGGTTTAGTTTGTTGTGGTAAGGGTTAGTTGGTGATGATTTATGGTAGCCGAAGTAATTTAGGTGAGTTTGGCATAGTTTGCTATAGTTACTAGCATTTTTTTGAAATTTAAAAGTGATTGGGTTTAGTTTCTTGTGGTAAGGGTTAATTGGTGATGATTTAGAGTAGCCGAAGTAATTTAGGTGAGTCTGGCATAGTTTGTTATGATTTGTACACCTTTTTTTGTAATTTTAGGATGATATGGTTTGGTTTGTTGTGGTAAGGAATAGATGGGGGTGATTTACGGTAGCCGAAGTAATTTAGGTGATTCTGGTATAGTTTGTTTTGATTTTTAGCATTTTTTTGTAATTTTAAAGTGATTGGTCTTAGTTTGTTGCTGTAAAGTGTAGTTGGGGGTGATTTTTGATAGCTGAAGTAATTTAGGTGAGTTTGGCATAGTTTGCTATGGTTAGTAGCATTTTTTTGTAATTTAAAAGTGATTGGGTTTAGTTTGTTGTGGTAAGGGTTAGTTGGTGATGATTTAGAGTAGCCGAAGTAATTTAGGTGAGTCTGGCATAGTTTGTTATGATTTGTACACCTTTTTTTGTAATTTTAAGATGATATGGTTTGGTTTGTTGTGGTAAGGGATAGTTGGGGGTGATTTACGGTAGCCGAAGTAATTTAGGTGATTCTGGTATAGTTTGTTATGCTTTTTAGCATTTTTTTGTAATTTTAAAGTGATTAAGCTTAGTTTGTTGCTGTAAAGTGTATTTGGGGGTGATTTTTGATAGCCGAAGTAATTTAGGTGAGTTTGGCATAGTTTGCAATGGTTAGTAGAATTTTTTTGAAATTTAAAATTGATTGGGTTTAGTTTGTTGTGGTAAGGGTTAGTTGGTGATGATTTATGGTAGCCGAAGTAATTTAGGTGAGTTTGGCATAGTTTGCTATGGTTACTAGCATTTTTTTGTACTTTAAAAGTGATTGGGTTTAGTTTGTTGTGGTAAGAGTTAGTTGGTGATGATTTAGAGTAGCCGAAGTAATTTAGGTGAGTCTGGCATAGTTTGTTATGATTTGTACACCTTTTTTTGTAGTTTTAAGATGATATGGTTTTGTTTGTTGTGGTAAGGGATAGTTGGGGGTGATTTACGGTAGCCGAAGTAATTTAGGTGATTCTGGTATAGTTTGTTATGATTTTTAGCATTTTTTTGTAATTTTAAAGTGATAGGGCATAGTTTGTGTCTGTAAAGTTTAGTTGGGGGTGATTTTTGATAGCCGAAATAATTTAGGTGAGTTTGGCATTGTTTGCTATGGTTAGTAGCATTTTTTTGTAATTTAAAAGTGATTGGGTTTAATTTGTTGTGGTAAGGGTTAGTTGGTGATGATTTAGAATAGCCGAAGTAATTTAGGTGAGTTTGGCATAGTTTGTTATGATTTGTACACCTTTTTTGTAATTTTAAGATGATATGGTTTGGTTTGTTGTGGTAAGGGATAGTTGGGGGTGATTTACGTTAGCCGAAGTAATTTAGGTGATTCTGGTATAGTTTTTTATGATTTTTAGCATTTTTTTGTAATTTTAAAGTGATTGGGCTTAGTTTGTTGCTGTAAAGTGTAGTTGGGGGTGATTTTTGATAGCCGAAGTAATTTACGTGAGTTTGGCATAATTTGCTATGGTTAGTAGCATTTTTTTGTAATTTAAAAGTGATTGGGTTTAGTTTGTTGTGGTAAGGGTTAGTTGGTGATGATTTAGAGTAGCCGAAGTAATTTAGGTGAGTCTGGCATAGTTTGTTATGATTTATACACCTTTTTTTGTAATTTTAAGATGATATGGTTTGGTTTGTTGTGGTAAGGGATAGTTGGGGGTGATTTACGGTAGCCGAAGTAATTTAGGTGATTCTGGTATAATTTGTTATGATTTTTAGCATTTTTTTGTAATTTTACAGTGATTGGGCTTAGTTTGTTGCTGTAAAGTGTAGTTGGGGGTGATTTTTGATAGCCGAAGTAAGTTTGATGAGTTCGGCATAGTTTGCTATGGTTAGTAGCATTTTTTTGCATTTTAAAAGTGATTGGGTTTAATTTGTTGTGGTAAGGGTTAGTTGGTGATGATTTATGGTAGCCAAAGTAATTTAGGTTAGTTTGGCATAGTTTGCTATGGTTACTAGCATTATTTTGTAATTTAAAAGTGATTGGGTTTTGTTTGTTGTGGTAAGGGTTAATTGGTGATGATTTAGAGTAGCCGAAGTAATTTAGGTGAGTCTGGCATGGTTTGTTATGATTTGTACACCTTTTTTTGTAATTTGAAGATGATATGGTTTGGTTTGTTGTGGTAAGGGATAGTTGGGGGTGATTTACGGTAGCCGAAGTAATTTAGGTGATTCTGGTATAGTTTGTTATGATTTTTAGCATTTTTTTGTAATTTTACAGTGATTGGGCTTAGTTTGTTGCTGTAAAGTGTAGTTGGGGGTGATTTTTGATAGCCGAAGTAAGTTTGATGAGTTCGGCATAGTTTGCAATGGTTAGTAGCATTTTTTTGCAATTTAAAAGTGATTGGGTTTAATTTGTTGTGGTAAGGGTTAGTTGGTGATGATTTTTGATAGCCAAAGAAATTTGGGTGAGTTTGGCATAGTTTGCTATGGTTTGTAGCATTTTTTTTGTAATTTAAAAGTGATTGGGTTTAGTTTGTTGTGGTAAGGGTTAGTTGGTGATGATTTAGAGTAGCCGAAGTAATTTAGGTGAGTCTGGCATAGTTTGTTATGATTTGTACACCTTTTTTTGTAATTTTAAGATGATATGGTTTGGTTTGTTGTGGTAAGAGATAGTTGGGGGTGATTTACGGTAGCCGAAGTAATTTAGGTGATTCTGCTATAGTTTATAATTTTTAAATTTTTTTTGTAATTTTAAAGTGATTGGGCTTAGTTTGTTGCTGTAAAGTGTATTTGGGGGTGATTTTTGATAGCCGAAGTAATTTAGGTGAGTTTGGCATAGTTTGCTATGGTTAGTAGAATTTTTTTTAATTTAAAAGTGATTGGGTTTAGTTTGTTGTGGTAAGGGTTAGTTTGTGATGATTTAGAGTAGCCGAAGTAATTTAGGTGAGTCTGGCATAATTTGTTATGATTTGTACACCTTTTTTTTAATTTTAAGATGATATGGTTTGGTTTGTTGTGGCAAGGGATAGTTTGGGGGTGATTTACGGTAGCCGAAGTAATTTAGGTGATTCTGGTATAGTTTGTTATGATTTTTAGCATTTTTTTGTAATTTTAAAGTGATTGGGCTTAGTTTGTTGCTGTAAAGTGTTGTTGGGGGTGATTTTTGATAGCCGAAGTAATTTAGGTGAGTTTGGCATAGTTTGCTATAGTTAGTAGCATTTTTTTGTAATTTAAAAGTGATTGGGTTTATTTTGTTGTGGTAAGGGTTAGTTGGTGATGATTTATGATAGTCGAAGTAATTTAGGTGAGTTTGGCATAGTTTGCTAAGGTTACTAGCATTTTTTTGTAATTTAAAAGTAATTGGGTTTAGTTTGTTGTGGTAAGGGTTAGTTGGTGATGATTTAGTGTAGCCGAAGTAATTTAGGTGAGTCTGGCATAATTTGTTATGATTTGTACACCTTTTTGTGTAATTTTAAGATGATATGGTTTGGTTTGTTTTGGTAAGGGATAGTTGGGGGTGATTTACGTTAGCCGAAGTAATTTAGGTGATTCTGGTATAGTTTGTTATGATTTTTAGCATTTTTTTGTAATTTTAAAGTAATAGGGCTTAGTTTGTTGCTGTAACGTGTAGTTGGGGGTGATTTTTGATAGCCGAAGTAATTTAGGTGAGTTTGGCATAGTTTGCTATGGTTAGTAGCATTTTTTTGTAATTTAAAAGTGATTGGGTTTAGTTTGTTGTGGTAAGGGTTAGTTGGTGATGATTTATGGTAGCCGAAGTAATTTAGGTGAGTTTGGCATAGTTTGCTATGGTTACTACCATTTTTTGTAATTTAAAAGGGATTGGGTTTAGTTTGTTGTTTTAAAGGTTAGTTGGTGATGATTTAGAGTAGCCAAAGTAATTTAGGTGTGTCTGGTATAGTTTGTTATGATTTGTACACCTTTTTTTGTAATTTTAAGATGATATGGTTTGGTTTGTTGTGGTAAGGGATAGTTGGGGGTGATTTACGGTAGCCGAAGTAATTAAGGTGATTCTGGTGTAGTTTGTTATGATTTTTAGCATTTTTTTGTAATTTTAAAGTGATTGGGCTTAGTTTGTTGCTGTAAAGTGTAGTTGGGTGTGATTTTTGATAGCCGAAGTAATTTAGGTGAGTTTGGCATAGTTTGCTATGGTTAGTAGCATTTTTTTTAATTTAAAAGTGATTGGGTTTATTTTGTTGTGGTAAGGGTTAGTTGGTGATGATTTATGATAGCCGAAGTAATTTAGGTGAGTTTGTCATAGTTTGCTATGGTTACTAGCATTTTTTTGTAATTTAAAAGTGATTGGGTTTAGTTTGTTGTGGTAAGGGTTAGTTGGTGATGATTTAGAGTAGCCGAAGTAATTTATGTGAGTCTGGCATAGTTTGTTATGATTTGTACACCTTTTTTTGTAATTTTAAGATGATATGGTTTGGTTTGTTGTGGTAAGGGATAGTTGGGGGTGATTTACGTTAGCCGAAGTAATTTAGGTGATTCTGGTATAGTTTGTTATGATTTTTAGCATTTTTTTGTAATTTTAAAGTGATTGGGCTTAGTTTGTTGCTGTAAAGTGTAGTTGGCAGTGATTTTTGATAGCCGAAGTAATTTAGGTGAGTTTGGCATAGTTTGCAATGGTTAGTAGCATTTTTTTGTAATTTAAAAGTGATTGGGTTTATTTTGTTGTGGTAAGGGTTAGTTGGTGATGATTTATGATAGCCGAAGTAATTTAGGTGAGTTTGGCATAGTTTGCTATGGTTACTAGAATTTTTTTGTAATTTAAAAGTGATTGGTTTAGTTTGTTGTGGTAAGGGTTAGTTGGTGATGATTTAGAGTAGCCGAAGTAATTTATGTGAGTCTGGCATAGTTTGTTATGATTTGTACACCTTTTTTTGTAATTGTAAGATGATATGGTTTGGTTTGTTGTGGCAAGGGATAGTTGGGGGTGATTTACGGTAGCCGAAGTAATTTAGGTGATTCTGGTATAGTTTGTTATGATTTTTAACATTTTTTTGTAATTTTAAAATAATTGGGCTTAGTTTGTTGCTGTAACGTGTAGTTGGGGGTGATTTTTGATAGCCGAAGTAATTTAGGTGAGTTTGGCATAGTTTGCTATGGTTAATAGCATTTTTTTGTAATTTAAAAGTGATTGGGTTTAGTTTGTTGTGGTAAGGGTTAGTTGGTGATGATTTAAAGTAGCCGAAGTAATTTAGGTGAGTCTGGCATAGTTTGTTATGATTTGTACACTTTTTTTGTAATTTTAAGATGATATTTTTTGGTTTGTTGTGGTAAGGGATAGTTGGGGGTGATTTACGGTATCCGAAGTAATTTAGGTGATTCTGGTATAGTTTGTTATGATTATTAGAATTTGTTGTAATTTTAAAGTGATTGGGCTTAGTTTGTTGCTGTAAAGTGTAGTTGGGGGTGATTTTTGATAGCCGAAGTAATTTAGGTGAGTTTGGCATAGTTTGCTATGGTTAGCAGCATTTTTTTGTAATTTAAAAGTGATTGGGTTTAGTTTGTTGTGGTAAGTGTTAGTTCATGATGATTTATGGTAGCCGAAGTAATTTAGGTGAGTTTGGCATAGTTTGCTATGGTTACTAGCATTTTTTTGTAATTTAAAAGTGATTGGGTTTAGTTTGTTGTGGTAAGGGTTAGTTTGTGATGATTTAGAGTAGCCGAAGTAATTTAGGTGAGTCTGGCATAATTTGTTATGATTTGTACACCTTTTTTTTAATTTTAAGATGATATGGTTTGGTTTGTTGTGGCAAGGGATAGTTGGGGGTGATTTACGGTAGCCGAAGTAATTTAGGTGATTCTGGTATAGTTTGTTATGATTTTTAGCATTTTTTTGTAATTTTAAAGTGATTGGGCTTAGTTTGTTGCTGTAAAGTGTAGTTGGGGGTGATTTTTGATAGCCGAAGTAATTTAGGTGAGTTTGGCATAGTTTGCTATGGTTAGTAGCATTTTTTTGTAATTTAAAAGTGATTGGGTTTATTTTGTTGTGGTAAGGGTTAGTTGGTGATGATTTATGATAGTCGAAGTAATTTAGGTGAGTTTGGCATAGTTTGCTATGGTTACTAGCATTTTTTTGTAATTTAAAAGTAATTGGGTTTAGTTTGTTGTGGTAAGGGTTAGTTGGTGATGATTTAGTGTAGCCGAAGTAATTTAGGTGAGTCTGGCATAATTTGTTATGATTTGTACACCTTTTTGTGTAATTTTAAGATGATATGGTTTGGTTTGTTTTGGTAAGGGATAGTTGGGGGTGATTTACGTTAGCCGAAGTAATTTAGGTGATTCTGGTATAGTTTGTTATGATTTTTAGCATTTTTTTGTAATTTTAAAGTATTAGGGCTTAGTTTGTTGCTGTAACGTGTAGTTGGGGGTGATTTTTGATAGCCGAAGTAATTTAGGTGAGTTTGGCATAGTTTGCTATGGTTAGTAGCATTTTTTTGTAATTTAAAAGTGATTGGGTTTAGTTTGTTGTGGTAAGGGTTAGTTGGTGATGATTTATGGTAGCCGAAGTAATTTAGGTGAGTTTGGCATAGTTTGCTATGGTTACTACCATTTTTTGTAATTTAAAAGGGATTGGGTTTAGTTTGTTGTTTTAAAGGTTAGTTGGTGATGATTTAGAGTAGCCAAAGTAATTTAGGTGTGTCTGGCATAGTTTGTTATGATTTGTACACCTTTTTTTGTAATTTTAAGATGATATGGTTTGGTTTGTTGTGGTAAGGGATAGTTGGGGGTGATTTACGGTAGCCGAAGTAATTAAGGTGATTCTGGTATAGTTTGTTATGATTTTTAGCATTTTTTTTGTAATTTTAAAGTGATTGGGCTTAGTTTGTTGCTGTAAAGTGTAGTTGGGTGTGATTTTTGATAGCCGAAGTAATTTAGGTGAGTTTGGCATAGTTTGCTATGGTTAGTAGCATTTTTTTTAATTTAAAAGTGATTGGGTTTATTTTGTTGTGGTAAGGGTTAGTTGGTGATGATTTATGATAGCCGAAGTAATTTAGGTGAGTTTGTCATAGTTTGCTATGGTTACTAGCATTTTTTTGTAATTTAAAAGTGATTGGGTTTAGTTTGTTGTGGTAAGGGTTAGTTGGTGATGATTTAGAGTAGCCGAAGTAATTTATGTGAGTCTGGCATAATTTGTTATGATTTGTACACCTTTTTTTGTAATTTTAAGATGATATGGTTTGGTTTGTTGTGGTAAGGGATAGTTGGGGGTGATTTACGTTAGCCGAAGTAATTTAGGTGATTCTGGTATAGTTTGTTATGATTTTTAGCATTTTTTTGTAATTTTAAAGTGATTGGGCTTAGTTTGTTGCTGTAAAGTGTAGTTGGGAGTGATTTTTGATAGCCGAAGTAATTTAGGTGAGTTTGGCATAGTTTGCTATAGTTAGTAGCATTTTTTTGTAATTTAAAAGTGATTGGGTTTATTTTGTTGTGGTAAGGGTTAGTTGGTGATGATTTATGATAGCCGAAGTAATTTAGGTGAGTTTGGCATAGTTTGCTATGGTTACTAGAATTTTTTTGTAATTTAAAAGTGATTGGTTTAGTTTGTTGTGGTAAGGGTTAGTTGGTGATGATTTAGAGTAGCCGAAGTAATTTATGTGAGTCTGGCATAGTTTGTTATGATTTGTACACCTTTTTTTGTAATTGTAAGATGATATGGTTTGGTTTGTTGTGGCAAGGGATAGTTGGGGTTGATTTACGGTAGCCGAAGTAATTTAGATGATTCTGGTATAGTTTGTTATGATTTTTAACATTTTTTTGTAATTTTAAAGTGATTGGGCTTAGTTTGTTGCTGTAAAGTGTAGTTGGGAATGATTTTTGATAGCCGAAATAATTTAGGTAAGTTTGGCATAGTTTGCTATGGTTAGTAGCATTTTTTTGTAATTTAAAAGTGTTTGGGTTTAGTTTGTTGTGGTAAGTGTTAGTTGGTGATTATTTATGGTAGCCGAAGTAATTTAGGTGAGTTTGGCTTAGTTTGCTATGGTTACAAGCATTTTTTTGTAATTTAAATGTTATTGGGTTTAGTTTGTTGTGCTAAGGGTTAGTTGGTGATGATTTAGAGTAGCCGAAGTAATTTAGGTGAGTCTGCCATAGTTTGTTATGATTTGTACACCTTTTTTTGTAATTTTAAGATTATATGGTTTGGTTTGTTGTGGTAAGGGATAGTTAAGGGTGATTTACGGTAGCCGAAGTAATTTAGGTGATTCTGGTATAGTTTGTTATGATTTTTAGCATTATTTTGTAATTTTAAAGTGATTGGGCTTAATTTGTTGCTGTAAAGTGTAGTTGGGGGTGATTTTTGAAAGCCGAAATAATTTAGGTGAGTTTAGCATAGTTTGCTATGGTTAGTAGCATTTTTTTGCAAATTAAAAGTGATTGGGTTTAGTTTGTTGTAGTAAGGGTTAGTTGGTGATGATTTATGGTAGCCGAAGTAATTTAGGTGAGTTTGGCATAGTTTGCTATGGTTACTAGCATTTTTTTGTAATTTAAAAGTGAATGGGTTTAGTTTGTTGTGGTAAGGGTTAGTTGGTGATGATTTAGAGTAGCCGAAGTAATTTAGGTGAGTCTGGCATAGTTTGTTATGATTTGTACACCTTTTTTTGTAATTTTAAGATGATATGGTTTGGTTTGTTGTGGTTAGGGATAGTTGGGGGTGATTTACGGTAGCCGAAGTAATTTAGGTGATTCTGGTATAGTTTGTTATGATTTTTAGCATTTTGTTGTCATTTTAAAGTGATTGGGCTTAGTTTGTTGCTGTAAAGTGTAGTTGGGGGAGATTTTTGATAGCCGAAGTAATTTAGGTGAATATGGCATAGTTTGCTATGGTTAGTAGCATTTTTTTGTAATTTAAAAGTGATTGGGTTTAGTTTGTTGTGGTAAGTGTTAGTTGGTGATGATTTATGGTAGCCGAAGTAATTTAGGTGAGTTTGGCTTAGTTTGCTATGGTTACAAGCATTTTTTTGTAATTTAAATGTTATTGGGTTTAGTTTGTTGTGGTAAGGGTTAGTTGGTGATGATTTATAGTAGCCGAAGTAATTTAGGTGAGTTTGCTATAGGTTGTTATGATTTGTACACCTTTTTTTGTAATTTTAAGATTATATGGTATGGTTTGTTGTGGTAAGGGATAGTTGGGGGTGATTTACGGTAGCCGAAGTAATTTAGGTGATTCTGGTATAGTTTGTTATGATTTTTAGCATTATTTTGTAATTTTAAAGTGATTGGGCTTAATTTGTTGCTGTAAAGTGTAGTTGGGGGTGATTTTTGAAAGCCGAAATAATTTAGGTGAGTTTAGCATAGTTTGCTATGGTTAGTAGCATTTTTTTGTAAATTAAAAGTGATTGGGTTTAGTTTGTTGTAGTAAGGGTTAGTTGGTGATGATTTATGGTAGCCGAAGTAATTTAGGTGAGTTTGGCATAGTTTGCTATGGTTACTAGAATTTTTTTGTAATTTAAATGTGATTGGGTTTAGTTTGTTGTGGTAAGGGTTAGTTGGTGATGATTTAGAGTAGCCGAAGTAATTTAGGTGAGTCTGGCATAGTTTGTTATGATTTGTACACCTTTTTTTGTAATTTTAAGATGATATGGTTTGGTTTGTTGTGGTAAGGGATAGTTGGTGGTGATTTACGGTAGCCGAAGTAATTTAGGTGAGTCTGGTATATTTTGTTATGATTTATAGCATTTTTTTGTAATCTTAAAGTGATTGGGCTTAGTTTGTTGCTGTAAAGTGTAGTTGGGGGTGATTTTTAATAGCCGAAGTAATTTAGGTTAGTTTGGCATAGTTTGCTATGGTTAGTAGCATTTTTTTGTAATTTAAAAGTGATTGGGTTTAGTTTGTTGTGGTAAGGGTTAGTTGGTGATGATTTATGGTAGCCGAAGTAATTTAGGTGAGTTTGGCATAGTTTGCTATGGTTACTAGCATTTTTTTGTAATTTAAAAGTGATTGGGTTTAGTTTGTTGTGGTAAGGGTTAGTTGGTGATGATTTAGAGTAGCCGAAGTAATTTAGGTGAGTCTGGCATAGTTTGTTATGATTTGTACACCTTTTTTTGTAATTTTAACATGATATGGTTTGGCTTGTTGTGGTGAGGGATAGTTGGGGGTGATTTACGATAGCCGAAGTAATTTAGGTGATTCTGGTATAGTTTGTTATGATTTTTAGCATTTTTTTGTAATTTTAAAGTGATTTAGGTTAGTTTGGCATAGTTTGCTATGGTTAGTAGCATTTTTTTGTAATTTAAAAGTGATTGGGTTTAGTTTGTTGTGGTAAGGGTTAGTTGGTGATGATTTATGGGAGCCGAAGT
Source organism: Eledona agricola (assembly GCA_964023215.1). Classification (NCBI taxonomy): domain Eukaryota; kingdom Metazoa; phylum Arthropoda; class Insecta; order Coleoptera; family Tenebrionidae; genus Eledona; species Eledona agricola. Next base: position 960,869 of record CAXIEJ010000203.1, on the reverse strand, counting down.
AATTTAGGTGAGTTTGGCATAGTTTGCTATGGTTACTAGCATTTTTTTGTAATTTAAAAGTGATTGGGTTTAGTTTGTTGTGGTAAGGGTTAGTTGGTGATGATTTAGAGTAGCCGAAGTAATTTAGGTTAGTCTGGCATAGTTTGTTATGATTTGTACACCTTTTTTTGTAATTTTAAGATGATATGGTTTGGCTTGTTGTGGTGAGGGATAGTTGGGGGTGATTTACGGTAGCCGAAGTAATTTAGGTGATTCTGGTATAGTTTGTTATGATTTTTAGCATTTTTTTGTAATTTTAAATTGATTGGGCTTAGTTTGTTGCTGTAAAGTGTAGTTGGGGGTTATTTTTGATAGCGGAAGTAATTTAGGTGAGTTTGGCATAGTTTGCTAGGGTAAGTAGCATTTTTTTGTAATTTAAAAGTGATTGGGTTTAGTTTGTTGTGGTAAGGGTTAGTTGGTGATGATTTATGGTAGCCGAAGTAGTTTGGGTGAGTTTGGCATAGTTTGCTATGGTTACTAGCATTTTTTTGTAATTTAAAAATGATTGGGTTTAGTTTGTTGTGGTAAGGGTTAGTTGGTGATGATTTAGAGTAGCCGAAGTAATTTAGGTTAGTCTGGCATAGTTTGTTATGATTTGTACACCTTTTTTGTAATTTTAAGATGATATGGTTTGGTTTGTTGTGGTAAGGGATGGTTGGGGGTGATTTACGGTAGCCGAAGTAATTTAGGTGATTCTGGTATAGTTTGTTATGATTTTTAGCATTTTTTTGTAATTTTAAAGGGATTGGGCTTAGTTTGTTGCTGTAAAGTGTAGTTGGGGGTCTTTTTGATAGCCGAAATAATTTAGGTGAGTTTGGCATAGTTTGCTATGGTTAGTAGCATTTTTTTGTAATTTAAAAGTGATTGGGTTTAGTTTGTTGTGGTAAGGGTTAGTTGGTGATGATTTATGGTAGCCGAAGTAAATTAGGTGAGTTTGGCATAGTTTGCTATGGTTACTAGCATTTTTTTGTAATTTAAAAGTGAATGGGTTTAGTTTGTTGTGGTAAGGGTTAGTTGGTGATGATTTAGAGTAGCCGAAGTAATTTAGGTGAGTCTGGCATAGTTTGTTATGATTTGTACACCTTTTTTTGTAATTTTAAGATGATATGGTTTGGTTTGTTGTGGTTAGGGATAGTTGGGGGTGATTTACGGTAGCCGAAGTAATTTAGGTGATTCTGGTATAGTTTGTTATGATTTTTAGCATTTTGTTGTCATTTTAAAGTGATTGGGCTTAGTTTGTTGCTGTAAAGTGTAGTTGGGGGAGATTTTTGATAGCCGAAGTAATTTAGGTGAATATGGCATAGTTTGCTATGGTTAGTAGCATTTTTTTGTAATTTAAAAGTGATTGGGTTTAGTTTGTTGTGGTAAGTGTTAGTTGGTGATGATTTATGGTAGCCGAAGTAATTTAGGTGAGTTTGGCTTAGTTTGCTATGGTTACAAGCATTTTTTTGTAATCTAATTGTTATTGGGTTTAGTTTGTTGTGGTAAGGGTTAGTTGGTGATGATTTAGAGTAGCCGAAGTAATTTAGGTGAGTTTGCCATAGGTTGTTATGATTTGTACACCTTTTTTTGTAATTTTAAGATTATATGGTATGGTTTGTTGTGGTAAGGGATAGTTGGGGGTGATTTACGGTAGCCGAAGTAATTTAGGTGATTCTGGTATAGTTTGTTATGATTTTTAGCATTATTTTGTAATTTTAAAGTGATTGGGCTTAATTTGTTGCTGTAAAGTGTAGTTGGGGGTGATTTTTGAAAGCCGAAATAATTTAGGTGAGTTTAGCATAGTTTGCTATGGTTAGTAGCATTTTTTTGTAAATTAAAAGTGATTGGGTTTAGTTTGTTGTAGTAAGGGTTAGTTGGTGATGATTTATGGTAGCCGAAGTAATTTAGGTGAGTTTGGCATAGTTTGCTATGGTTACTAGAATTTTTTTGTAATTTAAATGTGATTGGGTTTAGTTTGTTGTGGTAAGGGTTAGTTGGTGATGATTTAGAGTAGCCGAAGTAATTTAGGTGAGTCTGGCATATTTTGTTATGATTTGTACACCTTTTTTTGTAATTTTAAGATGATATGGTTTGGTTTGTTGTGGTAAGGGATAGTTGGTGGTGATTTACGGTAGCCGAAGTAATTTAGGTGAGTCTGGTATATTTTGTTATGATTTTTAGCATTTTTTTGTAATCTTAAAGTGATTGGGCTTAGTTTGTTGCTGTAAAGGGTAGTTGGGGGTGATTTTTAATAGCCGAAGTAATTTAGGTTAGTTTGGCATAGTTTGCTATGGTTAGTAGCATTTTTTTGTAATTTAAAAGTGATTGGGTTTAGTTTGTTGTGGTAAGGGTTAGTTGGTGATGATTTATGGTAGCCGAAGTAATTTAGGTGAGTTTGGCATAGTTTGCTATGGTTACTAGCATTTTTTTGTAATTTAAAAGTGATTGGGTTTAGTTTGTTGTGGTAAGGGTTAGTTGGTGATGATTTAGAGTAGCCGAAGTAATTTAGGTGAGTCTGGCATAGTTTGTTATGATTTGTACACCTTTTTTTGTAATTTTAACATGATATGGTTTGGCTTGTTGTGGTGAGGGATAGTTGGGGGTGATTTACGATAGCCGAAGTAATTTAGGTGATTCTGGTATAGTTTGTTATGATTTTTAGCATTTTTTTGTAATTTTAAAGTGATTTAGGTTAGTTTGGCATAGTTTGCTATGGTTAGTAGCATTTTTTTGTAATTTAAAAGTGATTGGGTTTAGTTTGTTGTGGTAAGGGTTAGTTGGTGATGATTTATGGTAGCCGAAGTAATTTAGGTGAGTTTGGCATAGTTTGCTATGGTTACTAGCATTTTTTTGTAATTTAAAAGTGATTGGGTTTGGCTTGTTGTGGTGAGGGATAGTTGGGGGTGATTTACGGTAGCCGAAGTAATTTAGGTGATTCTGGTATAGTTTGTTATGATTTTTAGCATTTTTTTGTAATTTTAAAGTGATTGGGCTTAGTTTGTTGCTGTAAAGTGTAGTTGGGGGTTATTTTTGATAGCGGAAGTAATTTAGGTGAGTTTGGCATAGTTTGCTAGGGTAAGTAGCATTTTTTTGTAATTTAAAAGTGATTGGGTTTAGTTTGTTGTTGTAAGGGTAAGTTGGTGATGATTTATGGTAGCCGAAGTAATTTGGGTGAGTTTGGCATAGTTTGCTATGGTTACTAGCATTTTTTTGTAATTTAAAAATGATTGGGTTTAGTTTGTTGTGGTAAGGGTTAGTTGGTGATGATTTAGAGTAGCCGAAGTAATTTAGGTTAGTCTGGCATAGTTTGTTATGATTTGTACACCTTTTTTGTAATTTTAAGATGATATGGTTTGGTTTGTTGTGGTAAGGGATGGTTGGGGGTGATTTACGGTAGCCGAAGTAATTTAGGTGATTCTGGTATAGTTTGTTATGATTTTTAGCATTTTTTTGTAATTTTAAAGGGATTGGGCTTACTTTGTTGCTGTAAAGTGTAGTTGGGGGTGATTTTTGATAGCCGAAATAATTTAGGTGAGTTTGGCATAGTTTGCTATGGTTAGTAGCATTTTTTTGTAATTTAAAAGTGATTGGGTTTAGTTTGTTGTGGTAAGGGTTAGTTGGTGATGATTTAGAGTAGCCGAAGTAATTTAGGTGAGTCTGGCATAGTTTGTTATGATTTGTACACCTTTTTTGTAATTTTAAGATGATATGGTTTGGTTTGTTGTGGTAAGGGATGGTTGGGGGTGATTTACGGTAGCCGAAGTAATTTAGGTGATTCTGGTATAGTTTGTTATGATTTTTAGCATTTTTTTGTAATTTTAAAGGGATTGGGCTTACTTTGTTGCTGTAAAGTGTAGTTGGGGGTGATTTTTGATAGCCGAAATAATTTAGGTGAGTTTGGCATAGTTTGCTATGGTTACTAGCATTTTTTTGTAATTTAAAAGTGAATGGGTTTAGTTTGTTGTGGTAAGGGTTAGTTGGTGATGATTTAGAGTAGCCGAAGTAATTTAGGTGAGTCTGGCATAGTTTGTTATGATTTGTACACCTTTTTTTGTAATTTTAAGATGATATGGTTTGGTTTGTTGTGGTTAGGGATAGTTGGGGGTGATTTACGGTAGCCGAAGTAATTTAGGTGATTCTGGTATAGTTTGTTATGATTTTTAGCATTTTGTTGTCATTTTAAAGTGATTGGGCTTAGTTTGTTGCTGTAAAGTGTAGTTGGGGGAGATTTTTGATAGCCGAAGTAATTTAGGTGAATATGGCATAGTTTGCTATGGTTAGTAGCATTTTTTTGTAATTTAAAAGTGATTGGGTTTAGTTTGTTGTGGTAAGTGTTAGTTGGTGATGATTTATGGTAGCCGAAGTAATTTAGGTGAGTTTGGCTTAGTTTGCTATGGTTACAAGCATTTTTTTGTAATTTAAATGTTATTGGGTTTAGTTTGTTGTGGTAAGGGTTAGTTGGTGATGATTTAGAGTAGCCGAAGTAATTTAGGTGAGTTTGCCATAGTTTGTTATGATTTGTACACCTTTTTTTGTAATTTTAAGATTATATGGTATGGTTTGTTGTGGTAAGGGATAGTTGGGGGTGATTTACGGTAGCCGAAGTAATTTAGGTGATTCTGGTATAGTTTGTTATGATTTTTAGCATTTTTTTGTAATTTTAAAGTGATTGGGCTTAATTTGTTGCTGTAAAGTGTAGTTGGGGGTGATTTTTGAAAGCCGAAATAATTTAGGTGAGTTTAGCATAGTTTGCTATGGTTAGTAGCATTTTTTTGTAAATTAAAAGTGATTGGGTTTAGTTTGTTGTAGTAAGGGTTAGTTGGTGATGATTTATGGTAGCCGAAGTAATTTAGGTGAGTTTGGCATAGTTTGCTATGGTTACTAGAATTTTTTTGTAATTTAAATGTGATTGGGTTTAGTTTGTTGTGGTAAGGGTTAGTTGGTGATGATTTAGAGTAGCCGAAGTAATTTAGGTGAGTCTGGCATAGTTTGTTATGATTTGTACACCTTTTTTGTAATTTTAAGATGATATGGTTTGGTTTGTTGTGGTAAGGGATAGTTGGTGGTGATTTACGGTAGCCGAAGTAATTTAGGTGAGTCTGGTATATTTTGTTATGATTTTTAGCATTTTTTTGTAATCTTAAAGTGATTGGGCTTAGTTTGTTGCTGTAAAGTGTAGTTCGGGGTGATTTTTAATAGCCGAAGTAATTTAGGTTATTTTGGCATAGTTTGCTATGGTTAGTAGCATTTTTTTGTAATTTAAAAGTGATTGGGTTTAGTTTGTTGTGGTAAGGGTTAGTTGGTGATGATTTAGAGTAGCCGAAGTAATTTAGGTGAGTCTGGCATAGTTTGTTATGATTTGTACACCTTTTTTTGTAATTTTAACATGATATGGTTTGGCTTGTTGTGGTGAGGGATAGTTGGGGGTGATTTACGATAGCCGAAGTAATTCAGGTGATTCTGGTATAGTTTGTTATGATTTTTAGCATTTTTTTGTAATTTTAAAGTGATTGGGCTTAGTTTGTTGCTGTAAAGTGTAGTTGGGGGTTATTTTTGATAGCGGAAGTAATTTAGGTGAGTTTGGCATAGTTTGCTAGGGTTAGTAGCTATTTTTTGTAATTTAAAAGTGAATGGGTTTAGTTTGTTGTGGTAAGGGTTAGTTGGTGATGATTTATGGTAGCCAAAGTAATTTGGGTGAGTTTGGCATAGTTTGCTATGGTTACTAGCATTTTTTTGTAATTTAAAAATGATTGGGTTTAGTTTGTTGTGGTAAGGGTTAGTTGGTGATGATTTAGAGTAGCCGAAGTATTTTAGGTTAGTCTGGCATAGTTTGTTATGATTTGTACACCTTTTTTGTAATTTTCAGATGATATGGTTTGGTTTGTTGTGGTAAGGGATAGTTGGGGGTGATTTACGGTAGCCGAAGTAATTTAGGTGATTCTGGTATAGTTTGTTATAATTTTTAGCATTTTTTTGTAATTTTAAAGTGATTGGGCTTAATTTGTTGCTGTAAAGTGTAGTTGGGGGTGATATTTGAAAGCCGAAATAATTTAGGTGAGTTTAGCATAGTTTGCTATGGTTAGTAGCATTTTTTTGTAAATTAAAAGTGATTGGGTTTAGTTTGTTGTAGTAAGGGTTAGTTGGTGATGATTTATGGTAGCCGAAGTAATTTAGGTGAGTTTGGCTTAGTTTGCTATGGTTACAAGCATTTTTTTGTAATTTAAATGTTATTGGGTTTAGTTTGTTGTGGTAAGGGTTAGTTGGTGATGATTTAGAGTATCTGAAGTAATTTAGGTGAGTTTGCCATAGTTTGTTATGATTTGTACACCTTTTTTTGTAATTTTAAGATTATATGGTATGGTTTGTTGTGGTAAGGGATAGTTGGGGGTGATTTACGGTAGCCGAAGTAATTTAGGTGATTCTGGTATAGTTTGTTATGATTTTTAGCATTTTTTTGTAATTTTAAAGTGATTGGGCTTAATTTGTTGCTGTAAAGTGTAGTTGGGGGTGATTTTTGAAAGCCGAAATAATTTAGGTGAGTTTAGCATAGTTTGCTATGGTTAGTAGCATTTTTTTGTAAATTAAAAGTGATTGGGTTTAGTTTGTTGTAGTAAGGGTTAGTTGGTGATGATTTATGGTAGCCGAAGTAATTTAGGTGAGTTTGGCATAGTTTGCTATGGTTACTAGAATTTTTTTGTAATTTAAATGTGATTGGGTTTAGTTTGTCGTGGTAAGGGTTAGTTGGTGATGATTTAGAGTAGCCGAAGTAATTTAGGTGAGTCTGGCATAGTTTGTTATGATTTGTACACCTTTTTTTGTAATTTTAAAATGATATGGTTTGGTTTGTTGTGGTAAGGGATAGTTGGTGGTGATTTACGGTAGCCGAAGTAATTTAGGTGAGTCTGGTATATTTTGTTATGATTTTTAGCATTTTTTTGTAATCTTAAAGTGATTGGGCTTAGTTTGTTGCTGTAAAGTGTAGTTGGGGGTGATTTTTAATAGCCGAAGTAATTTAGGTTAGTTTGGCATAGTTTGCTATGGTTAGTAGCATTTTTTTGTAATTTAAAAGTGATTGGGTTTAGTTTGTTGTGGTAAGGGTTAGTTGGTGATGATTTAGAGTAGCCGAAGTAATTTAGGTGAGTTTGCCATAGTTTGTTATGATTTGTACACCTTTTTTTGTAATTTTAAGATTATATGGTATGGTTTGTTGTGGTAAGGGATAGTTGGGGGTGATTTACGGTAGCCGAAGTAATTTAGGTGATTCTGGTATAGTTTGTTATGATTTTTAGCATTTTTTTGTAATTTTAAAGTGATTGGGCTTAATTTGTTGCTGTAAAGTGTAGTTGGGGGTGATTTTTGAAAGCCGAAATAATTTAGGTGAGTTTAGCATAGTTTGCTATGGTTAGTAGCATTTTTTTGTAAATTAAAAGTGATTGGGTTTAGTTTGTTGTAGTAAGGGTTAGTTGGTGATGATTTATGGTAGCCGAAGTAATTTAGGTGAGTTTGGCATTGTTTGCTATGGTTACTAGAATTTTTTTGTAATTTAAATGTGATTGGGTTTAGTTTGTTGTGGTAAGGGTTAGTTGGTGATGATTTAGAGTAGCCGAAGTAATTTAGGTGAGTCTGGCATAGTTTGTTATGATTTGTACACCTTTTTTGTAATTTTAAGATGATATGGTTTGGTTTGTTGTGGTAAGGGATAGTTGGTGGTGATTTACGGTAGCCGAAGTAATTTAGGTGAGTCTGGTATATTTTGTTATGATTTTTAGCATTTTTTTGTAATCTTAAAGTGATTGGGCTTAGTTTGATGCTGTAAAGTGTAGTTGGGGGTGATTTTTAATAGCCGAAGTAATTTAGGTTATTTTGGCACAGTTTGCTATGGTTAGTAGCATTTTTTTGTAATTTAAAAGTGATTGGGTTTAGTTTGTTGTGGTAAGGGTTAGTTGGTGATGATTTAGAGTAGCCGAAGTAATTTAGGTGAGTCTGGCATAGTTTGTTATGATTTGTACACCTTTTTTTGTAATTTTAACATGATATGGTTTGGCTTGTTGTGGTGAGGGATAGTTGGGGGTGATTTACGATAGCCGAAGTAATTTAGGTGATTCTGGTATAGTTTGTTATGATTTTTAGCATTTTTTTGTAATTTTAAAGTGATTGGGCTTAGTTTGTTGCTGTAAAGTGTAGTTGGGGGTTATTTTTGATAGCGGAAGTAATTTAGGTGAGTTTGGCATAGTTTGCTAGGGTTAGTACCTATTTTTTGTAATTTAAAAGTGAATGGGTTTTGTTTGTTGTGGTAAGGGTTAGTTGGTGATGATTTATGGTAGCCAAAGTAATTTGGGTGAGTTTGGCATAGTTTGCTATGGTTACTAGCATTTTTTTGTAATTTAAAAATGATTGGGTTTAGTTTGTTGTGGTAAGGGTTAGTTGGTGATGATTTAGAGTAGCCGAAGTATTTTAGGTTAGTCTGGCATAGTTTGTTATGATTTGTACACCTTTTTTGTAATTTTCAGATGATATGGTTTGGTTTGTTGTGGTAAGGGATAGTTGGGGGTGATTTACGGTAGCCGAAGTAATTTAGGTGATTCTGGTATAGTTTGTTATAATTTTTAGCATTTTTTTGTAATTTTAAAGTGATTGGGCTTAATTTGTTGCTGTAAAGTGTAGTTGGGGGTGATATTTGAAAGCCGAAATAATTTAGGTGAGTTTAGCATAGTTTGCTATGGTTAGTAGCATTTTTTTGTAAATTAAAAGTGATTGGTTTAGTTTGTTGTAGTAAGGGTTAGTTGGTGATGATTTATGGTAGCCGAAGTAATTTAGGTGAGTTTGGCTTAGTTTGCTATGGTTACAAGCATTTTTTTGTAATTTAAATGTTATTGGGTTTAGTTTGTTGTGGTAAGGGTTAGTTGGTGATGATTTAGAGTATCTGAAGTAATTTAGGTGAGTTTGCCATAGTTTGTTATGATTTGTACACCTTTTTTTGTAATTTTAAGATTATATGGTATGGTTTGTTGTGGTAAGGGATAGTTGGGGGTGATTTACGGTAGCCGAAGTAATTTAGGTGATTCTGGTATAGTTTGTTATGATTTTTAGCATTTTTTTGTAATTTTAAAGTGATTGGGCTTAATTTGTTGCTGTAAAGTGTAGTTGGGGGTGATTTTTGAAAGCCGAAATAATTTAGGTGAGTTTAGCATAGTTTGCTATGGTTAGTAGCATTTTTTTGTAAATTAAAAGTGATTGGGTTTAGTTTGTTGTAGTAAGGGTTAGTTGGTGATGATTTATGGTAGCCGAAGTAATTTAGGTGAGTTTGGCATAGTTTGCTATGGTTACTAGAATTTTTTTGTAATTTAAATGTGATTGGGTTTAGTTTGTCGTGGTAAGGGTTAGTTGGTGATGATTTAGAGTAGCCGAAGTAATTTAGGTGAGTCTGGCATAGTTTGTTATGATTTGTACACCTTTTTTTGTAATTTTAAGATGATATGGTTTGGTTTGTTGTGGTAAGGGATAGTTGGTGGTGATTTACGGTAGCCGAAGTAATTTAGGTGAGTCTGGTATATTTTGTTATGATTTTTAGCATTTTTTTGTAATCTTAAAGTGATTGGGCTTAGTTTGTTGCTGTAAAGTGTAGTTGGGGGTGATTTTTAATAGCCGAAGTAATTTAGGTTAGTTTGGCATAGTTTGCTATGGTTAGTAGCATTTTTTTGTAATTTAAAAGTGATTGGGTTTAGTTTGTTGCTGTAAAGTGTAGTTGGGGGTTATTTTTGATAGCGGAAGTAATTTAGGTGAGTTTGGCATAGTTTGCTAGGGTTAGTAGCATTTTTTTGTAATTTAAAAGTGAATGGGTTTAGTTTGTTGTGGTAAGGGTTAGTTGGTGATGATTTATGGTAGCCAAAGTAATTTGGGTGAGTTTGGCATAGTTTGCTATGGTTACTAGCATTTTTTTGTAATTTAAAAATGATTGGGTTTAGTTTGTTGTGGTAAGGGTTAGTTGGTGATGATTTAGAGTAGCCGAAGTATTTTAGGTTAGTCTGGCATAGTTTGTTATGATTTGTACACTTTTTTTGTAATTTTAAGATGATATGGTTTGGTTTGTTGTGGTAAGGGATGGTTGGGGGTGATTTACGGTAGCCGAAGTAATTTAGGTGATTCTGGTATAGTTTGTTATGATTTTTAGCATTTTTTTGTAATTTTAAAGGGATTGGGCTTAGTTTGTTGCTGTAAAGTGTAGTTGGGGGTGATTTTTGATAGCCGAAATAATTTAGGTGAGTTTGGCATAGTTTGCTATGGTTAGTAGCATTTTTTTGTAATTTAAATGTGATTGGGTTTAGTTTGTTGTGGTAAGGGTTAGTTGGTGATGATTTATGGTAGCCGAAGTAATTTAGGTGAGTTTGGCATAGTTTGCTATGGTTACTAGCATTTTTTTGTAATTTAAAAGTGAATGGGTTTAGTTTGTTGTGGTAAGGGTTAGTTGGTGATGATTTAGAGTAGCCGAAGTAATTTAGGTGAGTCTGGCATAGTTTGCTATGATTTGTACACCTTTTTTTGTAATTTTAAGATGATATGGTTTGGTTTGTTGTGGTAAGGGATAGTTGGGGGTGATTTACGGTAGCCGAAGTGATTTAGGTGATTCTGGTATAGTTTGTTATGATTTTTAGCATTTTTTTGTAATTTTAAAGTGATTGGGCTTAGTTTGTTGCTGTAAAGTGTAGTTGGGGGTGATTTTTGATAGCCGACGTAATTTAGGTGAGTTTGGCATAGTTTGCTATGGTTAGTAGCATTTTTTTGTAATTTAAAAGTGATTGGGTTTATTTTGTTGTGGTAAGGGTTAGTTGGTGATGATTTATGATAGCCGAAGTAATTTAGGTGAGTTTGGCATAGTTTGCTATGGTTACTAGCATTTTTTTGTAATTTAAAAGTGATTGGGTTTAGTTTGTTGTGGTAAGGGTTAGTTGGTGATGATTTAGTGTAGCCGAAGTAATTTAGGTGAGTCTGGCATAATTTGTTATGATTTGTACACCTTTTTGTGTAATTTTAAGATGATATGGTTTGGTTTGTTTTGGTAAGGGATAGTTGGGGGTGATTTACGTTAGCCGAAGTAATTTAGGTGATTCTGTCAAAGTTTGTTATGATTTGTACACCTTTTTTTTAATTTTAAGATGATATGGTTTGGTTTGTTGTGGCAAGGGATATTTGGGGGTGATTTACGGTGGCCGAAGTAATTTAGGTGATTCTGGTATAGTTTGTTATGATTTTTAGCATTTTTTTGTAATTTTAAAGTGATTGGGCTTAGTTTGTTGCTGTAAAGTGTAGTTGGGGGTGATTTTTGATAGCCGAAGTAATTTAGGTGAGTTTGGCATAGTTTGCTATGGTTAGTAGCATTTTTTTGTAATTTAAAAGTGATTGGGTTTAGTTTGTTGTGGTAAGTGTTAGTTCTTGATGATTTATGGTAGCCGAAGTAATTTAGGTGAGTTTGGCATAGTTTGCTATGGTTACTAGCATTTTTTTGTAATTTAAAAGTGATTGGGTTTAGTTTGTTGTGGTAAGGGTTAGTTTGTGATGATTTAGAGTAGCCGAAGTAATTTAGGTGAGTCTGGCATAGTTTGTTATGATTTGTACACCTTTTTTTTAATTTTAAGATGATATGGTTTGGTTTGTTGTGGCAAGGGATAGTTGGGGGTGATTTACGGTAGCCGAAGTAATTTAGGTGATTCTGGTATAGTTTGTTATGATTTTTAGCATTTTTTTGTAATTTTAAAGTGATTTGGCTTAGTTTGTTGCTGCAAAGTGTAGTTGGGGGTGATTTTTGATAGCCGAAGTAATTTAGGTGAGTTTGGCATAGTTTGCTATGGTTAGTAGCATTTTTTTTAATTTAAAAGTGATTGGGTTTAGTTTGTTGTGGTAAGTGTTAGTTCATGATGATTTATGGTACCAAAAGTAATTTAGGTGAGTTTGGCATAGTTTGCTATGGTTACTAGCATTTTTTTGTAATTTAAAAGTGATTGGGTTTAGTTTGTTGTGGTAAGGGTTAGTTTGTGATGATTTAGAGTAGCCGAAGTAATTTAGGTGAGTCTGGCATAGTTTGTTATGATTTGTACACCTTTTTTTTAATTTTAAGATGATATGGTTTGGTTTGTTGTGGCAAGGGTTAGTTGGGGGTGATTTACGGTAGCCGAAGTAATTTAGGTGATTCTGGTATAGTTTGTTATGATTTTTAGCATTTTTTTGTAATTTTAAAATGATTGGGCTTAGTTTGTTGCTGTAAAGTGTAGTTGGGGGTGATTTTTGATAGCCGAAGTAATTTAAGTGAGTTTGGCATAGTTTGCTATGGTTAGTAGCATTTTTTTGTAATTTAAAAGTGATTGGGTTTATTTTGTTGTGGTAAGTGTTAGTTTATGATGATTTATGGTAGCCGAAGTAATTTAGGTGAGTTTGGCATAGTTTGCTATGGTTACTAGCATTTTTTTGTAATTTAAAAGTGATTGGGTTTAGTTTGTTGTGGTAAGGGTAAGTTTGTGATGATTTAGAGTAGCCGAAGTAATTTAGGTGAGTCTGGCATAGTTTGTTATGATTTGTACACCTTTTTTTTAATTTTAAGGTGATATGGTTTGGTTTGTTTGGGTAAGGGATAGTTGGGGGTGATTTACGTTAGGCGAAGTAATTTAGGTGATTCTGGTATAGTTTGTTATGATTTTTAGCATTTTTTTGTAATTTTAAAGTAATTGGGCTTAGTTTGTTGCTGTAAAGTGTAGTTGGGGGTGATTTTTGATAGCCGAAATAATTTAGGTGAGTTTGACATAGTTTGCTATCGTTACTAGAATTTTTTTGTAATTTAAATGTGATTGGGTTTAGTTTGTTGTGGTAAGGGTTAGTTGGTGATGATTTAGAGTAGCCGAAGTAATTTAGGTGAGTTTGGCATAGTTTGTTATGATTTGTACACCTTTTTTGTAATTTTAAGATGATATGGTTTGGCTTGTTGTGGTGAGGGATAGTTGGGGGTGATTTACGGTAGCCGAAGTAATTTAGGTGATTCTGGTATAGTTTGTTATGATTTTTAGCATTTTTTTGTAATTTTAAAATGATTGGGCTTAGTTTGTTGCTGTAAAGTGTAGTTGGGGGTTATTTTTGATAGCGGAAGTAATTTAGGTGAGTTTGGCATAGTTTGCTAGGGTTAGTAGCATTTTTTTGTAATTTAAAAGTGATTGGGTTTAGTTTGTTGTGGTAAGAGTTAGTTGGTGATGATTTATGGTAGCCGAAGTAATTTGGGTGAGTTTGGCATAGTTTGCTATGGTTACTAGCATTTTTTTGCAATTTAAAAGTGATTGGGTTTAGTTTGTTGTGGTAAGGGTTAGTTGGTGATGATTTAGAGTAGCCGAAGTAATTTAGGTGAGTCTGCCATAGTTTGTTATGATTTGTACACCTTTTTTTGTAATTTTAAAATTATATGGTTGGGTTTGTTGAGGTAAGGGATAGTTGGGGGTGATTTACGGTAGCCGAAGTAATTTAGGTGATTCTGGTATAGTTTGTTATGATTTTTAGCATTTTTTTAAAATTTTAAAGTGATTGGGTTTAGTTTGTTGCTGTAAAGTGTAGTTGGGGGTGATTTCTGATAGCCGAAATAATTTAGGTGAGTTTGGCATAGTTTGCTATGGTTAGTAGCATTTTTTTGTAATTTAAAAGTGATTGGGTTTAGTTTGTTGTGGTAAGGGTTAGTTGGTGATGATTTATGGTAGCCGAAGTAATTTAGGTGAGTTAGGCATAGTTTGCTATGGTTACTAGCATTTTTTTGTAATTTAAAAGTGTATGGGTTTAGTTTGTTGTGGTAAGGGTTAGTTGGTGATGATTTAGAGCCGAAGTAATTTAGGTGAGTCTGGCATAGTTTGTTATGATTTGTACACCTTTTTTTGTAATTTTAAGATGATATGGTTTGGTTTGTTGTGGTAAGGGTTAGTTGGGGGTGATTTACGGTAGCCGAAGTAATTTAGGTGATTCTGGTATAGTTTGTTATGATTTTTAGCATTTTGTTGTCATTTTAAAGTGATTGGGCTTAGTTTGTTGCTGTAAAGTGTAGTTGGGGGTGATTTTTGATAGCTGAAGTAATTTGGGTGAGTTTGGCATAGTTTGCTATGGTTAGTAGCATTTTTTTATAATTTAAAAGTGATTGGGTTTAGTTTGTTTTGGTAAGGGTTAGTTGGTGATGATTTATGGTAGCCGAAGTAATTTAGGTGAGTTTGGCATAGTTTGCTATGGTTACTAGAATTTTTTTGTAATTTAAAAGTGATTGGGTTTAGTTTGTTGTGGTAAGGATTATTTGGTGATGATTTAGAGTAGCCGAAGTAATTTAGGTGAGTCTGGCATAGTTTGTTATGATTTGTACACCTTTTTTTGTAATTTTAAGATGATATGGTTTGGTTTGTTGTGGTAAGGGATAGTTGGGGTGATTTACAGTAGCCGAAGTAATTTAGGTGATTCTGGTATAGTTTGTTATGATTTTTAGCATTTTTTTGTAATTTTAAAGTGATTGGGCTTAGTTTGTTGCTGCAAAGTGTAGTTGAGGGATATTTTTGATAGCCGAAGTAATTTAGGTGAGTTTGGCATAGTTTGCTATGGTTAGTAGCATTTTTTTGTAATTTAAAAGTGATTGGGTTTAGTTTGTTGTGGGAAGGGTTAGTTGGTGATGATTTATGGTAGCCGAAGTAATTTAGATGAGTTTGGCATAGTTTGCTATGGTTACTAGCATTTTTTTGTAACTTAAAAGTGATTGGGTTTAGTTTGTTGTGGTAAGGGTTAGTTGGTGATGATTTAGAGTAGCCGAAGTAATTTAGGAGAGTCTGGCATAGTTTGTTATGATTTGTACACCTTTTTTTTAATTTTAAGATGATATGGTTTGGGTTGTTGTGGCAAGGGATAATTGGGGGTGATTTACGGTAGCCGAAGTAATTTAGGTAATTCTGGTATAGTTTGTTATGATTTTTAGCATTTTGTTGTCATTTTAAAGTGATTGGGCTTAGTTTGTTGCTGTAAAGTGTAGTTGGGGGTGATTTTTGATAGCCGAAGTAATTTAGGTGAGTTTGGCATAGTTTGCTATGGTTAGTAGCATTTTTTTGTAATTTAAAAGTGATTGGGTTTAGTTTGTTGTGGTAAGGGTTAGTTGGTGATGATTTAGAGTAGCCGAAGTAATTTAGGTGAGTCTGCCATAGTTTGTTATGATTTGTACACCTTTTTTTGTAATTTTAAAATTATATGGTTGGGTTTGTTGTGGTAAGGGATAGTTGGGGGTGATTTACGGTAGCCGAAGTAATTTAGGTGATTCTGGTATAGTTTGTTATGATTTTTAGCATTTTTTTGTAATTTTAAAGTGATTGGGCTTAGTTTGTTGCTGTAAAGTGTAGTTGGGGGTGATTTTTGATAGCCGAAATAATTTAGGTGAGTTTGGCATAGTTTGCTATGGTTAGTAGCATTTTTTTGAATTTAAAAGTGATTGGGTTTAGTTTGTTGTGGTAAGGGTTAGTTGGTGATGATTTATGGTAGCCGAAGTAATTTAGGTGAGTTTGGCATAGTTTGTTATGGTTACTAGCATTTTTTTGTAATTTAAAAGTGATTGGGTTTAGTTTGTTGTGGTAAGGGTTAGTTGGTGATGATTTAGAGTAGCCGAAGTAATTTAGGTGAGTCTGGCATAGTTTGTTATGATTTGTACACCTTTTTTTTAATTTTAAGATGATATGGTTTGGTTTGTTGTGGCAAGGGATAATTGGGGGCGATTTACGGTAGCCGAAGTAATTTAGGTGATTCTGGTATAGTTTGTTATGATTATTAGCATTTTTTTGTAATTTTAAAGTGATTGGGCTTAGTTTGTTGCTGTAAAGTGTAGTTGGGTGTGATTTGTGATAGCCGAAGTAATTTAGGTGAGTTTGGCATAGTTTGCTATGGTTAGTAGCATTTTTTTGTAATTTAAAAATGATTGGGTTTATTTTGTTGTGGTAAGGTTTAGTTGGTGATGATTTATGATAGCCGAAGTAATTTAGGTGAGTTTGGCATAGTTTGCTATGGTTACTAGCATTTTTTTGTAATTTAAAAGTGATTGGGTTTAGTTTGTTGTGGTAAGGGTTAGTTGGTGATGATTTAGTGTAGCCGAAGTAAATTAGGTGAGTCTGGCATAATTTGTTATGATTTGTACACCTTTTTTTGTAATTTTAAGATGATATGGTTTGGTTTGTTTTGGTAAGGGATAGTTGGGGGTGATTTACGTTAGCCGAAGTAATTTAGGTGAGTCTGGTATAGTTTGTTATGATTTTTAGCATTTTTTTGTAATTTTAAAGTGATTGGGCTAAGTTTGTTGCTGTAAAGTGTAGTTGGGGGTGATTTTTGATAGCCGAAGTAATTTAGGTTAGTTTGGCATAGTTTGCTATGGTTACTAGCATTTTTTTGTAATTTAAAAGTGATTGGGTTTAGTTTGTTGTGGTAAGGGTTAGTTGGTGATGATTTAGTGTAGCCGAAGTGATTTAGATGAGTTTGGCATAGTTTGCTATGGTTAGTAGCATTTTTTTGTAATTTAAAAGTGATTGGGTTTAGTTTGTTGTGGTAAGGGTTAGTTGGTGATGATTTATGGTAGCCGAAGTAATTTAGGTGAGTTTGGCATAGTTTGCTATGGTTACTAGCATTTTTTTTTAATTTAAAAGTGATTGGGTTTTGTTTGTTGTGGTAAGGGTTAGTTGGTGATGATTTAGAGTAGCCAAAGTAATTTAGGTGAGTCTGGCATAGTTTGTTATGATTTGTACACTTTTTTTTGTAATTTTAAGATGTAATGGTTTGGTTTGTTGTGGTAAGGGATAGTTGGGGGTGATTTACGGTAGCCGAAGTAATTTAGGTGATTCTGGTATAGTTTGTTATGATTTTTGGCATTTTTTTGTAATTTAAAAGTGATTGGTCTTAGTTTGTTGCTGTAAAGAGTAGTTGGGGGTGATTTTTGATAGCCGAAGTAATTTAGGTGAGTTTGGCATAGTTTGCTATGGTTAGTAGCATTTTTTTGTAATTTAAAAGTGATTGGGTTTAGTTTGTTGTGGTAAGGGTTAGTTGGTGATGATTTATGGTAGCTGAAGTAATTTAGGTGAGTTTGGCGTAGTTTGCTATGGTTACTAGCATTTTTTTGTAATTTAAAAGTTATTGGGTTTAGTTTGTTGTGGTAAGTGTTAGATGGTGATGATTTAGAGTAGCCGAAGTAATTTAGGTGAGTCTGGCATAGTTTGTTATGATTTGTACACTTTTTTTGTAATTTTAAGATGATATGGTTTGGTTTGTTGTGGTAAGGGATAGTTGGGGGTGATTTACGGTAGCCGAAGTAATTTAGGTGATTCTGGTATATTTTGTTTTGATTTTTAGCATTTTTTTGTAAATTTAAAGTGATTGGGCTTAGTTTGTTGCTGTAAAGTGTAGTTGGGGGTGATTTTTGATAGCCAAAGTAATTTAGGTGAGTTTGGCATAGTTTGCTATGGTTAGAAGCATTTTTTGTAATTTAAAAGTGATTGGGTTTAGTTTGTTGTGGTAAGGGTTGGTTGGTGATGATTTATGTTAGCCGAAGTAATTTAGGTGAGTTTGGCATAGTTTGCTATGGTTACTAGCATTTTTTTGTAATTTAAAAGTGATTGGGTTTAGTTTGTTGTGGTAAGGGTTAGTTGGTGATGATTTATGTTAGCCGAAGTAATTTAGGTGAGTTTGGCATAGTTTGTTATGATTTGTACACTTTTTTTTGTAATTTTAAGATGATATGGTTTGGTTTGTTGTTGTAAAGGATAGTTGGGGGTGATTTACGGTAGCCGAAGTAATTTAGGTGATTCTGGTATAGTTTGTTATGATTTTTAGCATTTTTTTGTAAATTTAAAGTGATTGGGCTTAGTTTGTTGCTGTAAAGTGTAGTTGGGGGTAATTTTTGGTAGCCGAAGTAATTTACGTGAGTTTGGCATAGTTTGCTATGGTTAGTAGCATTTTTTGTAATTTAAAAGTGGTTGGGTTTAGTTTGTTGTGGTAAGGGTTAGTTAGTGATGATTTAGAGTAGCCGAAGTAATTTAGGTGAGTCTGGCATAGTTTGTTATGATTTGTACACTTTTTTTTGTAATTTTAAGATGATATGGTTTGGTTTGTTGTGGTAAGGGATAGTTGGGGGTGATTTACGGTAACCGAAGTAATTTAGGTGATTCTGGTATAGTTAATGATTTTTAGCATTTTTTTGTAATTTTAAAGTGATTGGGCTTAGTTTGTTGCTGTAAAGTGTATTTGGGGGTGATTTTTGATAGCCGAAGTAATTTAGGTGATTCTGGTAGAGTTTGTTATGATTTTTAGCATTTTTTTGTAATTTTAAAGTTAAAAAAGTGATTGGGTTTAGTTTGTTGTGGTAAGGGTTAGTTGGTGATGATTTAGAGTAGCCGAAGTAATTTAGGTGAGTCTGGCATAGTTTGTTATGATTTGTACACCTTTTTTTGTAATTTTAAGATGATATTGTTTGGTTTGTTGTGGTAAGGGATAGTTGGGAGTGATTTACGGTAGCCGAAGTAATTTAGGTGATTCTGGTATAGTTTGTTATAATTTATAGCATTTTTTTGTAATTTTAAAATGATTGGGCTTAATTTGTTGCTGTAAAGTGTAGTTGGGGGTGATTTTTGATAGCCGAAGTAATTTAGGTGAGTTTAGCATAGTTTGCTGTAGTTAGTAGCATTTTTTTGTAATTTAAAAGTGATTTGGTTTAGTTTGTTGTGGTAAGGGTTAGTTGGTGATGATTTATGTTAGCCGAAGTAATTTAGGTGAGTTTGGCATAGTTTGCTATGGTTACTAGCATTTTTTTGTAATTTAAAAGTGATTGGGTTTATTTTGTTGTGGTAAGGGTTAGTTGGTGATGATTTAGAATAGCCGAAGTAATTTAGGTGAGTCTGGCATATTTTGTTATGATTTGTACACCTTTTTTTGTAATTTTAAGATAATATGGTTTAGTTTGTTGTGGTAAGGGATAGATGGGGGTGATTTACGGTAGCCGAAGTAATTTAGGTGATTCTGGTATAGTTTGTTATAATTTTTAGCATTTTTTTGTAATTTTAAAGTGATTGGGCTTAGTTTGTTGCTGCAAAGTGTAGTTGGGGGTGATTTTTGATAGCCGAAGTAATTTAGGTGAGTTTGGCATAGTTTGCTATGGTTAGTAGCATTTTTTTGTATTTTAAAAGTGATTGGGTTTAGTTTGTTGTGGTAAGGGTTAGTTGGTAATGATTTATGGTAGCCGAAGTAATTTAGGTGAGTTTGGCATAGTTTGCTATGGTTACTAGCATTTTTTTGTAATTTAAAAGTGATTGAGTTTAGTTTGTTGTGGTAAGGGTTAGTTGGTGATGATTTAAAGTAGCCGAAGTAATTTAGGTGAGTCTGGCATAGTTTGTTATGATTTGTACACCTTTTTTGTAATTTTAAGATGATATGGTTCGGTTTGTTGTGGTAAGGGATAGTTGGGGGTCATTTACGGTAGCCGAAGTAATTTAGGTGATTCTGGTATAGTTTGTTATGATTTTTAGCATTTTTTTGTAATTTTAAAGTGATTGGGCTTAGTTTGTTGCTGTAACTGTAGTTGTGGTGATTTTTGATAGCCGAAGTAATTTAGGTGAGTTTGGCATAGTTTGCTATGATTAGTAGCATTTTTTTGTAATTTAAAAGTGATTGGGTTTAGTTTGTTGTGGTAAGGGTTAGTTGGTGATGAATTATGGTAGCCGAAGTAATTTAGGTGAGTTTGGCATAGTTTGCTATGGTTACTAGCTTTTTTTTGTAATTTAAAAGTGATTGGGTTTAGTTTGTTGTGATAAGGGTTAGTTGGTGATGATTTAGAGTAGCCGAAGTAATTTAGGTGAGTCTGGCATAGTTTGTTATGATTTATACACCTTTTTTTGTAATTTTAAGATGATATGGTTTGGTTTGTTGTGGTAAGGGATAGTTGGGGTTGATTTACGGTAGCCGAAGTAATTTAGGTGATTCTGGTATAATTTGTTATGATTTTTAGCATTTTTTTGTAATTTTAAAGTGATTGGGCTTAGTTTGTTGCTGTAAAGTGTAGTTGGGGGTGATTTTTGATAGCCGAAGTAAGTTTGATGAGTTCGGCATAGTTTGCTATGGTTAGTAGCATTTTTTTGCATTTTAAAAGTGATTGGGTTTAATTTGTTGTGGTAAGGGTTAGTTGGTGATGATTTATGGTAGCCAAAGTAATTTAGGTTAGTTTGGCATAGTTTGCTATGGTTACTAGCATTATTTTGTAATTTAAAAGTGATTGGGTTTTGTTTGTTGTTGTAAGGGTTAATTGGTGATGATTTAGAGTAGCCGAAGTAATTTAGGTAATTCTGGCATGGTTTGTTATGATTTGTACACCTTTTTTTGTAATTTGAAGATGATATGGTTTGGTTTGTTGTGGTAAGGGATAGTTGGGGGTGATTTACGGTAGCCGAAGTAATTTAGGTGATTCTGGTATAGTTTGTTATGATTTTTAGCATTTTTTTGTAATTTTACAGTGATTGGGCTTAGTTTGTTGCTGTAAAGTGTAGTTGGGGGTGATTTTTGATAGCCGAAGTAAGTTTGATGAGTTCGGCATAGTTTGCTATGGTTAGTAGCATTTTTTTGCAATTTAAAAGTGATTGGGTTTAATTTGTTGTGGTAAGGGTTAGTTGGTGATGATTTTTGATAGCCAAAGTAATTTAGGTGAGTTTGGCATAGTTTGCTATGGTTAGTAGCATTTTTTTTGTAATTTAAAAGTGATTGGGTTTAGTTTGTTGTGGTAAGGGTTAGTTGGTGATGATTTAGAGTAGCCGAAGTAATTTAGGTGAGTCTGGCATAGTTTGTTATGATTTGTACACCTTTTTTTGTAATTTTAAGATGATATGGTTTGGTTTGTTGTGGTAAGGGATAGTTGGGGGTGATTTACGGTAGCCGAAGTAATTTAGGTGATTCTGCTATAGTTTATAATTTTTAGAATTTTTTTGTAATTTTAAAGTGATTGGGCTTAGTTTGTTGCTGTAAAGTGTATTTGGGGGTGATTTTTGATAGCCGAAGTAATTTAGGTGAGTTTGGCATAGTTTGCTATGGTTAGTAGAATTTTTTTTAATTTAAAAGTGATTGGGTTTAGTTTGTTGTGGTAAGGGTTAGTTGGTGATGATTTATGGTAGCCGAAGTAATTTAGGTGAGTTTGGCATAGTTTGCTATGGTTACTAGCATTTTTTTGTAATTTAAAAGTGATTGGGTTTAGTTTGTTGTGGTAAGGGTTAGTTAGTGATGATTTAGAGTAGCCGAAGTAATTTAGGTGAGTCTGGCATAGTTTGTTATGATTTGTACAACTTTTTTTGTAGTTTTAAGATGATATGGTTTCGTTTGCTGTGGTAAGGGATAGTTGGGGGTGATTTACGGTAGCCGAAGTAATTTAGGTGATTCTGGTATAGTTTGTTATGATTTTTAGCATTTTTTTGTAATTTTAAAGTGATAGGGCATAGTTTGTGTCTGTAAAGTTTAGTTGGGGGTGATTTTTGATAGCCGAAGTAATTTAGGTGAGTTTGGCATTGTTTGCTATGGTTAGTAGCATTTTTTTGTAATTTAAAAGTGATTGGGTTTAATTTGTTGTGGTAAGGGTTAGTTGGTGATGATTTAGAATAGCCGAAGTAATTTAGGTGAGTTTGGCATAGTTTGTTATGATTTGTACACCTTTTTTGTAATTTTAAGATGATATGGTTTGGTTTGTTGTGGTAAGGGATAGTTGGGGGTGATTTACGTTAGCCGAAGTAATTTAGGTGATTCTGGTATAGTTTGTTATGATTTTTAGCATTTTTTTGTAATTTTAAAGTGATTGGGCTTAGTTTGTTGCTGTAAAGTGTAGTTGGGAGTGATTTTTGATAGCCGAAGTAATTTACGTGAGTTTGGCATAATTTGCTATGGTTAGTAGCATTTTTTTGTAATTTAAAAGTGATTGGGTTTAGTTTGTTGTGGTAAGGGTTAGTTGGTGATGATTTATGGTAGCCGAAGTAATTTAGGTGAGTTTGGCATAGTTTGCTATAGTTACTAGCATTTTTTTGAAATTTAAAAGTGATTGGGTTTAGTTTCTTGTGGTAAGGGTTAATTGGTGATGATTTAGAGTAGCCGAAGTAATTTAGGTGAGTCTGGCATAGTTTGTTATGATTTGTACACCTTTTTTTGTAATTTTAGGATGATATGGTTTGGTTTGTTGTGGTAAGGAATAGATGGGGGTGATTTACGGTAGCCGAAGTAATTTAGGTGATTCTGGTATAGTTTGTTTTGATTTTTAGCATTTTTTTGTAATTTTAAAGTGATTGGTCTTAGTTTGTTGCTGTAAAGTGTAGTTGGGGGTGATTTTTGATAGCTGAAGTAATTTAGGTGAGTTTGGCATAGTTTGCTATGGTTAGTAGCATTTTTTTTGTAATTTAAAAGTGATTGGGTTTAGTTTGTTGTGGTAAGGGTTAGTTGGTGATGATTTAGAGTAGCCGAAGTAATTTAGGTGAGTCTGGCACAGTTTGTTACGATTTGTACACCTTTTTTTGTAATTTTAAGATGATATGGTTTGGATTGTTGTGGTAAGGGATAGTTGGGGGTGATTTACTGTAGCCGAAGTAATTTAGGTGATTCTGCTATAGTTTATAATTTTTAGAATTTTTTTGTAATTTTAAAGTGATTGGGCTTAGTTTGTTGCTGTAAAGTGTATTTGGGGGTGATTTTTGATAGCCGAAGTAATTAAGGTGAGTTTGGCATAGTTTGCTATGGTTAGTAGAATTTTTTTTAATTTAAAAGTGATTGGGTTTAGTTTGTTGTGGTAAGGGTTAGTTGGTGATGATTTATGGTAGCCGAAGTAATTTAGGTGAGTTTGGCATAGTTTGCTATGGTTACTAGCATTTTTTTGTAATTTAAAAGTGATTGGGTTTAGTTTGTTGTGGTAAGGGTTAGTTAGTGATGATTTAGAGCAGCCGAAGTAATTTAGGTGAGTCTGGCATAGTTTGTTATGATTTGTACACCTTTTTTTGTAGTTTTAAGATGATATAGTTTCGTTTGTTGTGGTAAGGGATAGTTGGGGGTGATTTACGGTAGCCGAAGTAATTTAGGTGATTCTGGTATAGTTTGTTATGATTTTTAGCATTTTTTTGTAATTTTAAAGTGATAGGGCATAGTTTGTGTCTGTAAAGTTTAGTTGGGGGTGATTTTTGATAGCCGAAGTAATTTAGGTGAGTTTGGCATTGTTTGCTATGGTTAGTAGCATTTTTTTGTAATTTAAAAGTGATTGGGTTTAATTTGTTGTGGTAAGGGTTAGTTGGTGATGATTTAGAATAGCCGAAGTAATTTAGGTGAGTTTGGCATAGTTTGTTATGATTTGTACACCTTTTTTGTAATTTTAAGATGATATGGTTTGGTTTGTTGTGGTAAGGGATAGTTGGGGGTGATTTACGTTAGCCGAAGTAATTTAGGTGATTCTGGTATAGTTTGTTATGATTTTTAGCATTTTTTTGTAATTTTAAAGTGATTGGGCTTAGTTTGTTGCTGTAAAGTGTAGTTGGGGGTGATTTTTGATAGCCGAAGTAATTTACGTGAGTTTGGCATAATTTGCTATGGTTAGTAGCATTTTTTTGTAATTTAAAAGTGATTGGGTTTAGTTTGTTGTGGTAAGGGTTAGTTGGTGATGATTTATGGTAGCCGAAGTAATTTAGGTGAGTTTGGCATAGTTTGCTATAGTTACTAGCATTTTTTTGAAATTTAAAAGTGATTGGGTTTAGTTTCTTGTGGTAAGGGTTAATTGGTGATGATTTAGAGTAGCCGAAGTAATTTAGGTGAGTCTGGCATAGTTTGTTATGATTTGTACACCTTTTTTTGTAATTTTAGGATGATATGGTTTGGTTTGTTGTGGTAAGGAATAGATGGGGGTGATTTACGGTAGCCGAAGTAATTTAGGTGATTCTGGTATAGTTTGTTTTGATTTTTAGCATTTTTTTGTAATTTTAAAGTGATTGGTCTTAGTTTGTTGCTGTAAAGTGTAGTTGGGGGTGATTTTTGATAGCTGAAGTAATTTAGGTGAGTTTGGCATAGTTTGCTATGGTTAGTAGCATTTTTTTGTAATTTAAAAGTGATTGGGTTTAGTTTGTTGTGGTAAGGGTTAGTTGGTGATGATTTAGAGTAGCCGAAGTAATTTAGGTGAGTCTGGCATAGTTTGTTATGATTTGTACACCTTTTTTTGTAATTTTAAGATGATATGGTTTGGTTTGTTGTGGTAAGGGATAGTTGGGGGTGATTTACGGTAGCCGAAGTAATTTAGGTGATTCTGGTATAGTTTGTTATGCTTTTTAGCATTTTTTTGTAATTTTAAAGTGATTAAGCTTAGTTTGTTGCTGTAAAGTGTATTTGGGGGTGATTTTTGATAGCCGAAGTAATTTAGGTGAGTTTGGCATAGTTTGCAATGGTTAGTAGAATTTTTTTGTAATTTAAAATTGATTGGGTTTAGTTTGTTGTGGTAAGGGTTAGTTGGTGATGATTTATGGTAGCCGAAGTAATTTAGGTGAGTTTGGCATAGTTTGCTATGGTTACTAGCATTTTTTTGTACTTTAAAAGTGATTGGGTTTAGTTTGTTGTGGTAAGAGTTAGTTGGTGATGATTTAGAGTAGCCGAAGTAATTTAGGTGAGTCTGGCATAGTTTGTTATGATTTGTACACCTTTTTTTGTAGTTTTAAGATGATATGGTTTTGTTTGTTGTGGTAAGGGATAGTTGGGGGTGATTTACGGTAGCCGAAGTAATTTAGGTGATTCTGGTATAGTTTGTTATGATTTTTAGCATTTTTTTGTAATTTTAAAGTGATAGGGCATAGTTTGTGTCTGTAAAGTTTAGTTGGGGGTGATTTTTGATAGCCGAAATAATTTAGGTGAGTTTGGCATTGTTTGCTATGGTTAGTAGCATTTTTTTGTAATTTAAAAGTGATTGGGTTTAATTTGTTGTGGTAAGGGTTAGTTGGTGATGATTTAGAATAGCCGAAGTAATTTAGGTGAGTTTGGCATAGTTTGTTATGATTTGTACACCTTTTTTGTAATTTTAAGATGATATGGTTTGGTTTGTTGTGGTAAGGGATAGTTGGGGGTGATTTACGTTAGCCGAAGTAATTTAGGTGATTCTGGTATAGTTTTTTATGATTTTTAGCATTTTTTTGTAATTTTAAAGTGATTGGGCTTAGTTTGTTGCTGTAAAGTGTAGTTGGGGGTGATTTTTGATAGCCGAAGTAATTTACGTGAGTTTGGCATAATTTGCTATGGTTAGTAGCATTTTTTTGTAATTTAAAAGTGATTGGGTTTAGTTTGTTGTGGTAAGGGTTAGTTGGTGATGATTTAGAGTAGCCGAAGTAATTTAGGTGAGTCTGGCATAGTTTGTTATGATTTATACACCTTTTTTTGTAATTTTAAGATGATATGGTTTGGTTTGTTGTGGTAAGGGATAGTTGGGGGTGATTTACGGTAGCCGAAGTAATTTAGGTGATTCTGGTATAATTTGTTATGATTTTTAGCATTTTTTTGTAATTTTACAGTGATTGGGCTTAGTTTGTTGCTGTAAAGTGTAGTTGGGGGTGATTTTTGATAGCCGAAGTAAGTTTGATGAGTTCGGCATAGTTTGCTATGGTTAGTAGCATTTTTTTGCATTTTAAAAGTGATTGGGTTTAATTTGTTGTGGTAAGGGTTAGTTGGTGATGATTTATGGTAGCCAAAGTAATTTAGGTTAGTTTGGCATAGTTTGCTATGGTTACTAGCATTATTTTGTAATTTAAAAGTGATTGGGTTTTGTTTGTTGTGGTAAGGGTTAATTGGTGATGATTTAGAGTAGCCGAAGTAATTTAGGTGAGTCTGGCATGGTTTGTTATGATTTGTACACCTTTTTTTGTAATTTGAAGATGATATGGTTTGGTTTGTTGTGGTAAGGGATAGTTGGGGGTGATTTACGGTAGCCGAAGTAATTTAGGTGATTCTGGTATAGTTTGTTATGATTTTTAGCATTTTTTTGTAATTTTACAGTGATTGGGCTTAGTTTGTTGCTGTAAAGTGTAGTTGGGGGTGATTTTTGATAGCCGAAGTAAGTTTGATGAGTTCGGCATAGTTTGCAATGGTTAGTAGCATTTTTTTGCAATTTAAAAGTGATTGGGTTTAATTTGTTGTGGTAAGGGTTAGTTGGTGATGATTTTTGATAGCCAAAGAAATTTGGGTGAGTTTGGCATAGTTTGCTATGGTTTGTAGCATTTTTTTTGTAATTTAAAAGTGATTGGGTTTAGTTTGTTGTGGTAAGGGTTAGTTGGTGATGATTTAGAGTAGCCGAAGTAATTTAGGTGAGTCTGGCATAGTTTGTTATGATTTGTACACCTTTTTTTGTAATTTTAAGATGATATGGTTTGGTTTGTTGTGGTAAGAGATAGTTGGGGGTGATTTACGGTAGCCGAAGTAATTTAGGTGATTCTGCTATAGTTTATAATTTTTAAATTTTTTTTGTAATTTTAAAGTGATTGGGCTTAGTTTGTTGCTGTAAAGTGTATTTGGGGGTGATTTTTGATAGCCGAAGTAATTTAGGTGAGTTTGGCATAGTTTGCTATGGTTAGTAGAATTTTTTTTAATTTAAAAGTGATTGGGTTTAGTTTGTTGTGGTAAGGGTTAGTTGGTGATGATTTATGGTAGCCGAAGTAATTTAGGTGAGTTTGGCATAGTTTGCTATGGTTACTAGCATTTTTTTGTAATTTAAAAGTGATTGGGTTTAGTTTGTTGTGGTAAGGGTTAGTTAGTGATGATTTAGAGTAGCCGAAGTAATTTAGGTGAGTCTGGCATAGTTTGTTATGATTTGTACACCTTTTTTTGTAGTTTTAAGATGATATGGTTTCGTTTGTTGTGGTAAGGGATAGTTGGGGGTGATTTACGGTAGCCGAAGTAATTTAGGTGATTCTGGTATAGTTTGTTATGATTTTTAGCATTTTTTTGTAATTTTAAAGTGATAGGGCATAGTTTGTGTCTGTAAAGTTTAGTTGGGGGTGATTTTTGATAGCCGAAGTAATTTAGGTGAGTTTGGCATTGTTTGCTATGGTTAGTAGCATTTTTTTGTAATTTAAAAGTGATTGGGTTTAATTTGTTGTGGTAAGGGTTAGTTGGTGATGATTTAGAAAAGCCGAAGTAATTTAGGTGAGTTTGGCATAGTTTGTTATGATTTGTACACCTTTTTTGTAATTTTAAGATGATATGGTTTGGTTTGTTGTGGTAAGGGATAGTTGGGGATGATTTACGTTAGCCGAAGTAATTTAGGTGATTCTGGTATAGTTTGTTATGATTTTTAGCATTTTTTTGTAATTTTAAAGTGATTGGGCTTAGTTTGTTGCTGTAAAGTGTAGTTGGGGGTGATTTTTGATAGCCGAAGTAATTTACGTGAGTTTGGCATAATTTGCTATGGTTGCTATGGTAAAGTGTAGTTGGGGGTGATTTTTGATAGCTGAAGTAATTTAGGTGAGTTTGGCATAGTTTGCTATGGTTAGTAGCATTTTTTTGTAATTTAAAAGTGATTGGGTTTAGTTTGTTGTGGTAAGGGTTAGTTGGTGATGATTTAGAGTAGCCGAAGTAATTTAGGTGAGTCTGGCATAGTTTGTTATGATTTGTACACCTTTTTTTGTAATTTTAAGATGATATGGTTTGGTTTGTTGTGGTACGGGATAGTTGGGGGTGATTTACGGTAGCCGAAGTAATTTAGGTGATTCTGGTATAGTTTGTTTTGATTTTTAGCATTTTTTTGTAATTTTAAAGTGATTGGGCTTAGTTTGTTGCTGTAAAGTGTATTTGGGGGTGATTTTTGATAGCCGAAGTAATTTAGGTGAGTTTGGCATAGTTTGCTATGGTTAGTAGAATTTTTTTGTAATTTAAAATTGATTGGGTTTAGTTTGTTGTGGTAAGGGTTAGTTGGTGATGATTTATGGTAGCCGAAGTAATTTAGGTGAGTTTGGCATAGTTTGCTATGGTTACTAGCATTTTTTTGTACTTTAAAAGTGATTGGGTTTAGTTTGTTGTGGTAAGAGTTAGTTGGTGATGATTTAGAGTAGCCGAAGTAATTTAGGTGAGTCTGGCATAGTTTGTTATGATTTGTACACCTTTTTTTGTAGTTTTAAGATGATATGGTTTTGTTTGTTGTGGTAAGGGATAGTTGGGGGTGATTTACGGTAGCCGAAGTAATTTAGGTGATTCTGGTTTAGTTTGTTATGATTTTTAGCATTTTTTTGTAATTTTAAAGTGATAGGGCATAGTTTGTGTCTGTAAAGTTTAGTTGGGGGTGATTTTTGATAGCCGAAATAATTTAGGTGAGTTTGGCATTGTTTGCTATGGTTAGTAGCATTTTTTTGTAATTTAAAAGTGATTAGGTTTAATTTGTTGTGGTAAGGGTTAGTTGGTGATGATTTAGAATAGCCGAAGTAATTTAGGTGAGTTTGGCATAGTTTGTTATGATTTGTACACCTTTTTTGTAATTTTAAGATGATATGGTTTGGTTTGTTGCGGTAAGGGATAGTTGGGGGTGATTTACGTTAGCCGAAGTAATTTAGGTGATTCTGGTATAGTTTGTTATGATTTTTAGCATTTTTTCGTAATTTTAAAGTGATTGGGCTTAGTTTGTTGCTGTAAAGTGTAGTTGGGGGTGATTTTTGATAGCCGAAGTAATTTACGTGAGTTTGGCATAATTTGCTATGGTTAGTAGCATTTTTTTGTAATTTAAAAGTGATTGGGTTTAGTTTGTTGTGGTAAGGGTTAGTTGGTGATGATTTATGGTAGCCGAAGTAATTTAGGTGAGTTTGGCATAGTTTGCTATAGTTACTAGCATTTTTTTGAAATTTAAAAGTTATTGGGTTTAGTTTGTTGTGGTAAGAGTTAGTTGGTGATGATTTAGAGTAGCCGAAGTAATTTAGGTAAGTCTGGCATAGTTTGTTATGATTTGTACACCTTTTTTTGTAATTTTAAGATGATATGGTTTGGTTTGTTGTGGTAAGGGATAGTTGGGGGTGATTTACGGTAGCCGAAATAATTTAGGTGATTCGGGTATAGTTTGTTATGATTTTTAGCATTTTTTTGTAATTTTAAAGTGATTGGGCTTAGTTTGTTGCTGTAAAGTGTATTTGGGGGTGATTTTTGATAGCCGAAGTAATTTAGGTGAGTTTGGCATAGTTTGGTATGGTTACTAGCATTTTTTTGTAATTTAAAAGTGATTGGGTTTAGTTTGTTGTGGTAAGGGTTAGTTGGTGATGATTTAGAGTAGCCGAAGTAATTTAGGTGTGTCTGGCATAGTTTGTTATGATTTGTACACATTTTTTTTTGTAATTTTAAGATGATATGGTTTGGTTTGTTGTGGTGAGGGATAGTTGGGGGTGATTTACGGTAGCCGAAGTAATTTAGATATTTCTGGTATAGTTTGTTATGATTTTTAGCATTTTATTGTAATTTTAAAGTGATTGGGCTTAGTTTGTTGCTGTAAAGTGTAGTTGGGGGTGATTTTTGATAGCCGAAGTAATTTAGGTAAGTTTGGCATAGTTTGCTAGGGTTAG
Source organism: Eledona agricola (assembly GCA_964023215.1). Classification (NCBI taxonomy): domain Eukaryota; kingdom Metazoa; phylum Arthropoda; class Insecta; order Coleoptera; family Tenebrionidae; genus Eledona; species Eledona agricola. The sequence goes on along the minus strand of CAXIEJ010000203.1, from coordinate 931,263 downwards.
TAGCATTTTTTTGTAATTTAAAAGTGATTGGGTTTAGTTTGTTGTGGTAAGGGTTAGTTGGTGATGATTTATGGTAGCCGAAGTAATTTGGGTGAGTTTGGCATAGTTTGTTATGGTTACTAGCATTTTTTTGTAATTTAAAAATGATTGGGTTTAGTTTGTTGTGGTAAGGGTTAGTTGGTGATGATTTAGAGTAGCCGAAGTAAATTAGGTGAGTCTGGCATAGTTTGTTATGATTTGTACTCCTTTTTTTGTAATTTTAAGATGATATGGTTTGGTTTGTTGTGGTAAGGGATAGTTGGGGGTGATTTACGGTAGCCGAAGTAATTTAGGTGATTCTGGTATAGTTTGTTATGATTTTTAGCATTTTTTTGTAATTTTAAAGTGATTGGTTTTAATTTGCTGCTGTAAAGTGTAGTTGGGGGTGATTTTTGATAGCCGAAATAATTTAGGTGAGTTTGGCATAGTTTGCTATGGTTAGTAGCATTTTTTTGTAATTTAAAAGTGATTGGGTTTAGTTTGTTGTGGTAAGGGTTAGTTGGTGATGATTTATGGTAGCCGAAGTAATTTAGGTGAGTTTGGCATAGTTTGCTATGGTTACTAGCATTTTTTTGTAATTTAAAAGTGAATGGGTTTAGTTTGTTGTGGTAAGGGTTAGTTGGTGATGATTTAGAGTAGCCGAAGTAATTTAGGTGAGTCTGGCATAGTTTGTTATGATTTGTACACCTTTTTTGTAATTTTAAGATGATATGGTTTGGTTTGTTGGGGTAAGGGATAGTTGGGGGTGATTTACGGTAGCCGAAGTAATTTAGGTGATTCTGGTATAGTTTGTTATGATTTTCAGCATTTTTTTGTAGTTTTAAAGTGATTGGGCTTAGTTTGTTGCTGTAAAGTGTAGTTGGGGGTGCTTTTTGATAGCCGAAATAATTGAGGTGAGTTTGGCATAGTTTGCTGTGATTAGTAGCATTGTTTTTAATTTAAAAGTGATTGGGTTTAGTTTGTTGTGGTAAGGGTTAGTTGGTGATGATTTATAGTAGCCGAAGTAATTTAGGTGAGTTTGGCATAGTTTGCTATGGTTACTAGCATTTTTTTGTAATTTAAAAGTGATTGGGTTTAGTTTGTTGTGGTAAGGCTTAGTTGGTGATGATTTAGAGTAGCCGAAGTAATTTAGGTGAGTCTGGCATAGTTTGTTATGATTTGTACACCTTTTTTTGTAATTTTAAGATGATATGGTTTAGTTAGTTGTGGTAAGGGATAGTTGGGGGTGATTTACAGTAGCCGAAGTAATTTAGGTGATTCTGGTATAGTTTGTTATGATTTTTAGCATTTTTTTGTAATTTAAAAGTGATTGGGCTTAGTTTGTTGCTGCAAAGTGTAGTTAAGGGTGATTTTTGATAGCCGAAGTAATTTAGGTGAGTTTGGCATAGTTTGCTATGGTTAGTAGCATTTTTTTGTAATTTAAAAGTGATTGGGTTTAGTTTGTTGTGGTAAGGGTTAGTTGGTGATGATTTATGGTAGCCGAAGTAATTTAGGTGAGTTTGGCATAGTTTGCTATGGTTACTAGCATTTTTTTGTAATTTAAAAGTGATTGGGTTTAGTTTGTTGTGGTTAGGGTTAGTTGGTGATGATTTAGATTAGCCGAAGTAATTTAGGTGAGTCTGGCATAGTTTGTTATGATTTGTACACCTTTATTTGTAACTAGCTGAATGTACCCGGCGTTGCCCGGACGTAGATTAAATAAACTCAGTGTTGACTAAAGTGGTGATGTTGACTAATCGACATTATAATACAATTAAACAGGAATGCTCTACTTTTCCAATCACAAAATAAACAAATATGCTGAAATTAACCTGCGTTGCCAGGACCGGGTACTTCAATATGATTTGGACAAAGAGGATACCTTGGTTGATATCTGAGATGAAAAATTTTGAATAGACTCTTTAGGCAGTTGTTCTATAAGCGATTCCAGGAAATCGAAATTAACTTTATATAATTTTAGGGGAAATCGAAGTTTACAAATTAGCTGATCATGTTATGATAAAATTGAAAACACAATGGACCAATTCCTCTTGCTGCAGTCAACTCACAAACAGAACAGTATGTAGATGATTTTGACTTATCTCCGGAATAAACAAACACTTATCTCTTTCTGAACTGCACAAAAATTATTACAACTTGGCCCTAACTGGTTGGACAATTAAAGTGCGAACCTTTTGAGCTCCCTTTCTAGTATTAAAATTTTGGTATGTGGTAAAATGTGGTATTTTATGGTATTTGTGCATCGCTAGATTTTCAAACTTATCCATCTTAGTTATAAATGATGTAAAGCAATAATGAACACAATGTATTTACGTAAAATAAACAGTGTAAAACGCGTATCAATGTCAGTAATGTCTGGTTCAACGCTGTAAATTTTGGATTTCAGCCGAGGCAGATTTGGTGAAAAATAAATACACCATTATCATTAACTGAACGGTCGTCCTGTACGACGAAGGTGATTGGGAACAAATTTTGTTAACGGCAAAATTAACATTCTAAAATAAATAAATATTTTGACGGGAATATGGTGGATGTAAAAATCTTATTCGGTCTCTCCGACGGACTCACTCCTGTTTACATTAACACACTCTTGAGCTTCCGTTCCAGTACTAAAATATCAATACCAATACCATAGATATAAAAAAAGACAATTTCCATCACCTTTCATAATACGGTGTGGTATTTGTACATCGCTAGATTTTCAAACTTCTCCATCTTAGTTATAAATGATGTAAAGCAATAATAAACACAGTGTACGTAAAATAAATAGTGTAAAACGTGTATAAGCACATAATTATTAAGGGTATGAATGATCTCTGGTACATACAACGGTGAAAATTTCGGATTTCAGCCGGGGCAAATTTGGTGAAAAACAAATACACCACTACCATTAACTGAAAATAAAAATTAGCGTACAAATATAAGTGGAGTCCGGTTCGACGCTGGTAATTTTTCGAAAATTGATTGGGGGCAGATTTGGTTAACGCGAGGATCAAATGTTAAATTAAAATACTTTATTTGATAGCGGTAGACCTTCGAACACTGATGCGTCGCCTCATCGAATTTGGCGATTTTGCGAACAGTTTCCGACGCTGGAGCAGCAATTTTCACAATTGTAGTTGTGTTAAAATTAAACACCGCGATCGAGTACTGCTCCACACGCTGAACCAGCAATTCTCGAATTCTAAGAAACGATAAGAAAGGCTTAACCAACGTTTGGTATGTGCGAATTTCTGCATAGATACTCAATCAAACTAAATCGAGCATCGCCTTTTCACGTTTGTGACCTTGCCCTTGACGTGGCAGGCTCCAGCTGCTTCAATAATGTAAAAATCTTATTCGGCCTCTCCAATAAACTCACATTTGTTTACATAACACGCATTCCTTCATGGACTTGTGACGAATTACAAACAAATATTGCAACTTCAAGTGTTCCATTTAATTTCGTTTCTGGGTGCAAGCTCCTTTCTTTTCACTCTAGTCAGTCTAAACTTATTACAAAGAGTTATATTTTCAAATCCAGGCGCCCTAAAGAATTTTGTCGTTGTTTTCCAAAGTTTCAAATAATACTCGCACAGGTGTACTCGTAAGGCCCGTCATAATTTTCAAGAAATGAATTTAAAAAATTAACATTCTAAAGTAAATAAATATTTTCACGCGAATGTTAAAAATCTTATTCGGTCTCTAAAACAAACTAACACTTGTTTACATTAACATGCATTCCTTCATGGACCTGTGACGAATTACAAACAAATATCGAAATTTCAAGTGTTCCATGTCAGTCTGAACTTATTACACAGTGATATTTTCACATTCAGGCGCCCTAAATTATTTTGCCGTTGATTTATAAAGTTTCCCTGGAAGGGAAACCACTCCAAATATAAATTTACTATCGAACACAACGATAGTTCTGTAATTCTATTGCAGAATTTCGAATTTTTCAGATATTTTTACGAAAATCTAGCGCTTACACCGCCTTTATACCTCTTTAAAGTTAAAAACCATAGAGCTGTTTATACAAATGCACGCATGTTGAAAAGGTAGGGCTAGCCCCGTCAGCGTGTTGCAATTCAGAAATACGTTTATGTTTGCATCTCAACTGGAACAAATATTTATTGGAAGGTGGAAGAGAATCAAAATAGATATCAGCATATTTAATATGCAGAATAACGTCTATTAGTCGAAACAATATATTTTATGTGCAGATATTTATTAATATTTTATGATTTAATACGATAAGGCATTTATAAATGACACAACTAAATAGAAGATTTTGATTGAAAATTATTATTAATTTATGGTAGCCGAAGTAATTTAAGTGAGTTTTGCATAGCTTGTTATGTTTTGTAGCATTTTTTGTAATTTTAAAGTGATTAGGCTAATTTTAAAGTAATTGGGCTTATTTTGGGGTGGTAAGGGGTAGTTGGGGATGATTTATGGTAGCCGAAGTCATTTAGGTGAGTTTGACATGGTTTGCTATGGTTTGTAGCATTTTTTGTAATTTTATAGCGATTGGGCTTATTTTAGGGTGGTAAGGGGTAGTTGGGGGTGATTTATGGTAGCCGAAGTAATTTAAGTGAGTTTGACATAGTTTGCTATGGTTTGTAACATTTTCTGTAATTTTAAAGTGATTGGGCATATTTTGGGGTGGTAAGGGGTAGTTGGGGGTGATTTATGGTAGCCGAAGTAATTTAGGTGAGTTTGACATAGTTTGCTATGGTTTGTATAATTTTTTGTAATTTTAAAGTAATTGGGCTTATTTTGGGGTGGTAAGGGGTAGTTGGGGGTGATTTATGATAGCCGAAGTAATTTAAGTGAGTTTAGCATGGTTTGCTATGGTTTGTAGCATTTTTTGTAATTTTAAAGTGATTGGGCTTATTTTGGGGTTGTAAGGGGTAGTTCGGGGTGATTTATGGTAGCCGAAGTAATTTAGGGGAGTTTGAAATAGTTTGCTACGGTTTGTAGATTTTTTTTGTAATTTCAAAGTGATTGAGCCAATTTTGGGGTGGTAAGGGGTAGTTGGGGGTGATTTATGGAATCCGAAGTAATTTAGATGAGTTTGGCTTGTAACATTTTTTGTAATTTTAAAGTGATTGGGCTTATTTTGGGGTTGTAAGGGGTAGTTGGGGGTGATTTATGGTAGCCGAAGTAATTTAGGTGAGTTTGACATAGTTTGCTATGGTTTGTAGCATTTTTTGTAATTTTAAAGTGATTGGGTTTAGTTTGTGGTTGGTAAGGGGTAGTTGGGGGTGATTTATGGTAGCCGAAGTAATTTAAGTGAGTTTGACATAGTTTGCTATAGTATGTAGCATTTTTTAATTTTAATGTGATTGGTTTTATTTTGGTGTTGTAAGGGGTAGTTGGGGGTGATTTATGGTTGCCGAAGTAATTTAGGGAAGTTTGGCATAGTTTGTTATGGTTTGTAGAATTTTTTGTAATTTTAAAGTGATTGGGCATATTTTGGGGTGGTAGGGGGTAGTTGGGGGTGATTTATGGTAGCCGAAGTAATTTAGGTGAGTTAGGCATAGTTTGCTATGGTTTGTAGAATATTTAGTAATTTTAAAGTGATTGGGCTTATTTTGGGGTGGTAAGGGGTAGTTGGGGATGATTTATGAAAGCCGAAGTAATTTAGGTGACTTTGGAATAGTTTGTTATAGTTTGTAGCATTTTTTGTAATTTTAAAGTGATTGGGCTTATTTTGGGGTGGTAAGTCGTAGTTGGGGGTGATTTATGGGAGCCGAAGTAATTTAGGTGAGTTTGGAATAGTTTGCTATGCTTTGTAGCATTTTTTGTAATTTTAAAGTGATTGGGCTTAGTTTGGGGTGGTAAGGCGTAGTTGGGGGTAATTTATGGTAGCCGAAGTAATTCAGGTGAGTTTGAGATAGTTTGCTATGGTTTGTAGCATTTTCCGTAATTTTAAAGTGATTGGGCTAATTTTGGGGTCGTAAGGGGTAGTTGGGGGTGATTTATGGTAGCCGAAGTAATTTAGGTGAGTTTGACATAGTTTGCTATGGTTTGTAGCATTTTTTGTAATTTTAAAGTGGTTGGTCTTATTTTGGGGTTGTAAGGGGTAGTTGGGGGTGATTTATGGTAGCCGAAGTAATTTATGGGAGTTTGGCATAGTTTGCTATTGTTTGTAGAATTTTTTGTAATTTTAAAGTGATTGGGCTTATTTTGGGGTGGTAGGGGGTAGTTGGGAGTGATTTATGGTAGCCGAAGTAATTTGGGTGAGTTTGGCATAGTTTGCTATGGTTTGTATCATTTTTTGTAATTTTAAAGTGGTTGGTCTTATTTTGGGGTTGTAAGGGTTAGTTGGGGGTGATTTATGGTAGCCGAAGTAATTTATGGGAGTTTGGCATAGTTTGCTATTGTTTGTAGAATTTTTTGTAATTTTAAAGTGATTGGGCTTATTTTGGGGTGGTAGGGGGTAGTTGGGAGTGATTTATGGTAGCCGAAGTAATTTGGGTGAGTTTGGCATAGTTTGCTATGGTTTGTATCATTTTTTGTAATTTTAAAGTGATTGGGCTTAGTTTGGGGTGGTAAGGGGTAGTTGGGGTGATTTATGGTAGCCGAAGTAATTTAGATGAGGTTGGCATAGTTTGATATTGCTTGTAACATTTTTTGTAATTTTAAAGTGATTGGGCTGAGTTTGGGGTGGTAAGGGGTAGTTGGGGATGATTTATGATAGCCCAAGTAATTTAGGTGACTTTGGAATAGTTTGCTATGGTTTGTCGCATTTTTTGTAATTTTAAAGTGATTTGGCTTATTTTGAGGGGTAAGGGGTAGTGGGGGTGATTTATGGTAGCCGAAGTAATTTGGGTGAGTTTGGCATAGTTTGCTATGGTTTGTATCATTTTTTGTAATTTTAAATTGATTGGGCTTAGTTTGGGGTGGTAAGGGGTAGTTGGGGTGATTTATGGTAGCCGAAGTAATTTAGATGAGTTTGGCATAGTTTAATATTGCCTGTAACATTTTTTGTAATTTTAAAGTGATTGGGCTTATTTTGGGTTGGTAAGGGGTAGTTGGGGATGATTTATGGTAGCCGAAGTAATTTGGGTGAGTTTGGCATAGTTTGCTATGGTTTGTATCATTTTTTGTAATTTTAAAATGATTGGGCTTAGTTTGGGGTGGTAAGGGGTAGTTGGGGGTGATTTATGGAAGCCGAAGTAATTTAGATGAGTTTGGCATAGTTAGATATGGCTTGTAACATTTTTTGTAATTTTAAAGTGATTGGGCTTATTTTGGGGTTGTAAGGGGTAGTTGGGGGTAATTTATGGTAGCCGAAGTAATTTAGGTGAGTTTGACATAGTTTGCTATGGTTTGTATAATTTTTTGTAATTTTAAAGTAATTGGGTTTATTTTGGGGTGGTAAGGGGTAGTTGGGGGTGATTTATGGTAGCCGAAGTAATTTAAGTGAGTTAGGCATAGTTTGCTATGATTTGTGTCATTTTGTTTTATTTTAAAGTGATTGGAGTTACTTGGGGTTGCTAAAGGGTGGTAAGGGCTGATCTATATATATAAAGCAAAGTGTCCTCACTGACACACTCATTCATTCACTCATTCATCTACACACTGATTCATAATCAACCCACAGCCCAAACCGTGAGGGCTGGAGACTTGAAATTTTAGACACGGGTGTATCATGTGCCGAAACTGAACACTAAGAAGGGATTTTGCGAAAGTCGGCCCGGTTCCTTTGTAATTCAATAAAAACCGGCTAAAACAAACAAAAAATGATCGGATCGCGGAGACCGTGTTTATGTTAGAAGCACGTATCTAGCCAAAACAACTTCGACGACGGGCGACCGGTTTACATTAAAAGCACTTATTTAACCTAAACAATTTCAACGTCGAGTTTCTGCTTTCGTGATCATACTTTTGCCGTACCTAGCGAGGCCGCAGATATTTCAATTATAATTTTGATTTCAATTATAATGTCGATCCGTGACTCAATTAAAAATTACCAAATCACTCCAAATTTAATCCGTCAACATTAAACATCCTCAAATATCTCTTACCACTGCAAACTTTACCAAATCAACCCCAAAAAATTCCCGAACTATGCCAAACTGACATAAACTAGATCCGTTATTTTAAATCATCCCTTACCACCCCTTAGCAACCCCAAGTAACTCCAATCACTTTAAAATAAAACAAAATGACACAAATCATGGCAGATTATGTCCAACTCACACATATTATTTCGTCTACCAAAAATCACCCCCAACTACCCCTTACCACCCCAAAATAAGCCTGTTTTGAGTATCGTGGATTTTTGTGAAATACGCCGCACGAGTACAAGATATATATTTTTGAAAATTCATACAAACTTCAAAATCTTACAAAATCAATAAATCAACAACTTGTTATTGTCTGTTGCTTAGTTACGATCATAAAAGGAACACTTGCAATCACAGCCTTTATGATCATGCACTAATTTATGTTAACATACCGCCGCCCTTGAAAGGCTCCCTTTCAACGAAAATTCACGTGATTGCTTCAAAGACAACTAACAAATTATCTAAAGAACTTCAATAATAAACACTCTTAAGCGTCCATATTGTCCATGATTGGTAGCAGGCAAACTTTGGCACTGGCACGCTTAACTTCGCCGCCTCTCGTTTTCACGGTGACGACACGCACAATGCCATCTGCTCCTGGATGAACTGCTGTAATGCGTCCTAGCAGCCAATGTAGGGGAGGTGCGTTGTCTTCCTTCAAAAGTAAGTAGTAGTGAACCGACGAGGAGAGAAGGAGACTTGTTGAAGTGGGACTTGGTACGCTGCTGCAACCGATGTAAATAGTCTTTGGACCAGCGGGTCCAGAAGTGTTGGCTCATCAATTGTATGTGTTTGAATCGATGTACAAAGTTGATCGGCTGGTCTGTTAGATGTGGCTGCGGAATTGCATTTAGCGGCTCCCCGATCAAGAAATGTCCAGGGGTCAACGCTGTCAGATCATTGGGATCCTCGGAAAGGGGAATTAAGGGCCGCGAGTTTAAAACCGCTTCCACCTGAGTGAGGAGAGTGTAAAACTCCTCGTAAGTTAAGTTAATGTTGGTCAAAATACGTTTGAGATGATATTTGATAGATTTTACTGATGCTTCCCACAGGCCGCCAAAGTGCGGACTGTGAGGAGGAATGAATTTCCATTCAATACTGGAATACGAGAAATAATTTTGAAAATCGTTAATTTGCAACAACTTAGAAATTTTCTGAAGATAGTTATTAGCCCCAGTAAAATTGGTGGCATTATCAGAAAACATTTGACGCGCTGCTCCACGCCTAGAAGCAAATCTCTTAAACGCGTTTAAAAAACATTGTGTGGTCAAGTCAGTTGCGAGCTCAATGTGTACAGCTTTCGTAGCAAGACAGACAAAAATGCATAAATACGACCTTACTATTTTGCTGTTGCGTGTTTGACCTCCTTTCAATGCATATGGCCCTGCGTAATCTACCCCACAATGGTAGAATGGACGCGCAGGCGTGACTCTTTGTTTGGGTAAGTCACCCATTTGGGGAATCACTGAAATTGGATTGGCTCTAAAGCAGACTACGCATCGTCTTAACACTCCTTTTACTGTTTGATTGCCTTTGAGTGGCCAATAGTTTTGTCGAACTGACGCGAGTGTGGCTTGAGTCCCGGAATGCAAATTTTTGCGGTGATAATCTTCGATGATGAGTTTGGTCACATGATATTGACTTGGCAAAACGATAGGATGTTTTTGATGGTATTCCAAATTTGAATTTTTTAACCTACCACCGACGCGAATCAATCCTTCTGGATCCAAGAATACATTAAGAGTTCTTAATCGACTGCTCGGTTTAACAGAGCCCGTACGGCGAAGCGCCGCGATTTCCGACGTGAAATGCCTTTTCTGAACATATTTTAGAAGCACTGTTGTAGCCCTTTCGATTTCCTGTGTACTTAGATTACCCGAGATACGGAAGTTTGATGATAATTGAGCATTTGAAATAAATCTCAAGCAATATGCGATTATTCGTTGTAACGTTTTGATACTTGAGAATTTGGTTACAAAATCTAATTCCAATGAACAGGGCAAACTTATGATTTTACGTTCTGGAGCTTCTTGATGTTTTAACAATAGATTGTCTCGTGTTTGGGCTTCCCACACCGTGAAATCCTTGCTTAAAAATGACGGGCCACCCCACCACAATTTGGTCTCTGCAAACTCGCCCGGGAATATCCCGCGGGAGATTATGTCTGCGGGATTATCTGCTGATTTTACATGCCGCCAATGTTTAACATCTGTTAAAGTTTGGATTTCCGATACGCGATTTGACACGAATGTTTTCCAGGTGTTAGGCTCAGCAGCTAGCCAAGAAAGTAATATAGTAGAGTCCGTCCAATAAAAAATATCGCTGATGTGAATGTCTAGAGCGTTTTTAACCCTTTTCATAAGTTGTGCGAGAAGTAAGCCACCACACAATTCGAGACGCGGGAGAGAGATTGCCTTAAGCGGCGCGACACGCGACTTTGCGCAGAGAAGACTCACCTGGACGCGTTCGCGGGACGCTTGTGATCGGATGTATACACAGGCTCCATAAGCCAACTCGCTTGCGTCACAGAAGCCATGGAGTTGCACGGTTCTTGCGTTGGGTAAAATTGTATGCCGAGGTACGCAAACGGTTTGCGAATCCTCGAGCCGTTTGCAAAACTGTATCCATGCCGTGTGCAAACTGATAGGCACTGATTCGTCCCATGTTACGTTTAATTGCCATAGTTTTTGTAATATGATCTTGGCTTGCACCGTGATTGGCCCAAGGAGGCCCAAAGGATCGAATATCTTAGCTATAATTGACAGGATTTTTCTTTTTGTGACATGACAATGATTGCCATATTCGCGTATCTTATATTCAAAATTGTCCGATGACGCGTGCCATGAAATTCCTAAAGTTTTAGATTGATCATCTGCAATTAAAAATCTCGATGCATTGTCTGGTGTCCTGGTCAAATTATCAAGTACTGATGAATCATTTGATAAGAATTTTCTTAATTCAAACCCGGCACTGTTGAAAATCGTGATTAAGTTTTGTGAAATTGTACTTAAATCACGTGAATCATTAGATCCTGTCAAAAGATTATCCACGTAAAAATCGTTTTGTATTATTGCTGCTTCTCGAGGGTAAGTTGAACTATTTTCAATTGCCAATTGCTTTAGGCATCGAGTTGATAGAAATGACGCGGAAGCTGTGCCGTATGTCACCGTGTTGAGCCGATAATGCTTAAGCTCACCTTTTGGATCCGATCGCCAAACAATGCGCTGAAGGTCACGTTGAGCTGGTTCAATGTTAATTTGCCTATACATCTTCCCTATGTCTGCAATTAAAACTACGGAATGCTGCCGAAATCGTATGAGGGTAGTGAATAGGTCGTTTTGAATCGTTAGACCGATTTTTAATACATCATTTAGTGATAAACCGGAAGTGCTTTTTGCAGAGGCGTCAAAAACAACGCGTAAGCGAGTAGTGGTGCTTTGCTCCTTCAGTACTCCATGATGTGGTAGATAAAATATGGGTACCTCAGAACTTGATTGATCAACATTTACTCGTGACATATGACCGAGTGATTCATATTCTGCCATAAATTCATTATAGTCTGCTCGTAATTTTGGATTCGCGAGGAGTTTACGTTCAATTGAAGCGAAACGCGTGATTGCCATTTCTCTGGAGTCGCCTAAATCTGTATAATTCGCCTTTAAAGGCAATTGAACCGAGAAACGACCAGTTTCGTCTCGACGCACGGTTTTTAAAAAATGTTCTTCACACTCGACTTCCTCCCTTGAGTATTTGGGAATCGCATAGTGGCTTTCCAGTTGCCAAAACTGTTGAAGTTGGTCCTGTACATCTGAATTTGCGATTAAAAGACATGATTTCGGTTCCAGTGGTTCGCACTGAAATGTTTGTCCCGACACAATCCATCCTAAATTTGTTTTGTTTAATATGATTTCATTCTGTCCCAACTTTACTTGTCCGACGCAAAGTAAATCAAAGAATATGTTTGCTCCTAAAAGTGCATCGATGCGCCCAGGTTGATCAAACTCAGGATCTGCTAAGCAATCTTGAATATCAGGCGGAATGCACAGCTTATGACGTTTTAACATTTTTTGTGGAGTGAGACCAGTAATTTGATCCAAAATTAAAAATGTCAACTCGGCAGAGTACTGATTTTGACGTGATTGTATTCTTGCCTTTGTTTTTGCTTTGATGCGCAATGCTGCTTGGTTAATACCGCATACGGGAACACTTATTTTTGATGATTTGAGATCTAGTCTTTCCGACAACCACTTGGTCATGAAATTAGATTGTGAACCACTGTCCAGAATAGCGCGACAAAGAACGGGTTGATTATTTGAATCGTAAATTATTATTTGCGCTGTAGCTAACAAGACGAATGGCTCCGGAGACAAACTGCTATTATAGAGCGATGCTAAAGCCGTAGTTGTAGGTTTTACTTCGATCGAAGTTGACTCTTTCTCATTTGAAACGCTTGCCATTGCATCTGTTGAAATTTGCTGTGTGGCTGATGGAAAATGCAAAAGTGAATTGTGTTTTTTCTGGCATTTGCGACAGGCACTTGATCTGCACTCTGAATTTGTGTGTCCTGACCGTAGACAATTTGTGCACAGATTCAATCTGCGGACGTTCGCTAACCGGTTGCTGATTGGCAAACCCAAAAATTGTTTACAATGATAAATGGGATGATTTTCTTGACATATCGGACATTTTATTCGATTCATTGCTAAATGCGAAAATGACTTCTGTTCAGGCGGTTTTTTGAACAATGTTAGTTTTGCGGGCTTTTCATCAATAGCTTCTAGCAATTTGCACTGTTGTGTCAAAAATTCGGTGAAGATTGTAAATGTAGGTTTCGCGATGTCTTTCATATAGATTTCCCAATTTTTCTTGAATTCAAAATCTAACTTTGACGTTAATATATATAGCAATATAGTGTCCCATTGCTCAACACATTCACCAAGGTTGGCAAGTGATCGATAATTTTTGACAATTGTGTTTACAAAATTCCTTAACGCGGGAGCATTGGGTTTAACAGGAGAAATATCAACAATTTCCTTAACGTGTGCGCGAGTTATTACTTTTTTGTCTTCAAAACGTCGCTTCAACAAATCCCATGCTAACACGTAGTTGTCTTCGGTAATTTGAAGTGATGCTACGATTTGAGCAGCTTCGCCCTTGAGTGACGATTGTAAATAATAAAATTTCTGAATAGTTGTCAAACATGGATTATTGTGAATTAACGAATTGAATGTGTCATGAAAATGCATCCAGTCATTATAACCGCCACTGAATGATGGCAAGTTAATTTGAGGAAATTTTATGTTAAATTGATTGTTCGTATTCGAATTTGAGATTGCGTCCATTGGAGGATGGGTTAGAATCGAGCTTGTGCTCGGGGTAGTTGATCTCAACAATTGAGTTGTCTGCGTTGCTGCATCAAAATATTTGTCCTCAAATGATTCGCGCTCGCAGCATTGAACATCGCTACTGTCAATGATTTCGATTTGTGATTGTACATCGTCGAATTGCTTCCAGACTTGCTGTAGCATGTCAAAACGCAACTGTAATTGATCTGACTTTGAGTTGTCATGTTCTAAATCCTTTAAAAACTTGACAAACCTTGTTAGTTTAGCCTTCAAGAAACCACGTTGTGCGACTAATTGATCGATATCCATTTGTATTTATTGAAATTGATATGTTAGTTTACAATTAATTTACCACCTCTTGCGCAAAATATGTATATTTTGACGATTGATCAATAAGGTGGATGCGATTTAATTGTAACTCGAGGATGGAACGATTTGATATGATGCAATGATCTGACTGACCTTGTACCGTGAGGCAAGATGCTGGACGATATGTTGTGATGGATCGGCTTCTTCTTATTGTTGTTATTCTTTTAAATCCGGCTCGAAGGACCAATGTTTTGAGTATCGTGGATTTTTGTGAAATACGCCGCACGAGTACAAGATATATATTTTTGAAAATTCATACAAACTTCAAAATCTTACAAAATCAATAAATCAACAACTTGTTATATTCTGTTGCTTAGTTACGATCATAAAAGGAACAATTGCAATCACAGCCTTTATGATCATGCACTAATTTATGTTAACAAAGCCCAATCACTTTAAAATTACAAAAAATGTTACAAACCTTACCAAACTATGCCAAACTCACTTAAATTACTTCGGCTATCATAAATCACCCCCAACTACCCCTTACCACCCCTAACTCATCCCAATCACTTTAAAATTACAAAAAATGCTACAAACCATAGCAAACTATGCCTAACTCACCTAAATTACTTCGGCTAACATAAATCACCCCCAACTACCCCTTACTACCCCAAAATAAGCCCAATCACTTTAAAATTATAAAAAATGCTACAAACCATAGCAAACTATGCCTAACTCACCTAAATTACTTCGGCTAACATAAATCACCCCCAACAACCCCTTACTACCCCAAAATAAGCCCAATCACTTTAAAATTACAAAAAATGCTACAAACCATAGCAAACTATGCCTAACTCACCTAAATTACTTCGGCTAACATAAATCACCCCCAACTACCCCTTACAATACCAAACTCAGCCCAATCACTTTAAAATTACAAAAAATGTTACAAGCCATATCAAACTATGCCAAACTCATCTAAATTACTTTGGCTTCCATAAATCACCCCCAACTACCCCTTACCACCCCAAAATAGGCTCAATCACTTTAAAATTACAAAAAAATTCTACAAACCGTAGCAAACTATGCCAAACTCCCCTAAATTACTTTGGCTACCATAAATCACCCCGAACTACCCCTTACAACCCCAAAATAAACCCAATTATTTTAAAATTACAAAATATTCAACAAATCATAGCAAACTATGCCTAACTCACCTAAATTACTTCGGCTACCATAAATCACCCCCCAACTACCCCTTACCACCCCAAAATAAGCCCAATCACTTTAAAATTACAAAAAATGCTACAAACCATAGCAAACTATGCCTAACTTACCTAATTTCCTTCGGCTACCATAAATCACCCCCAACTACCCCTTACCACCCCAAAATAAGCCCAATCACTTTAAAATTACGAAAAATGCTTCAAGCCATATCAAACTATGCCAAACTCATCTAAATTACTTTGGCTTCCATAAATCACCCCCAACTACCCCTTACCACCCCAAAATAGGCTCAATCACTTTATAATTACAAAAAAATTCTACAAACCGTAGCAAACTATGCCAAACTCCCCTAAATTACTTCGGCTACCATAAATCACCCCCAACTACCCCTTACCACCCCAAAATAAGCCCAATCACTTTAAAATTACAAAAAATGCTACAAACCATAGCAAACTATGCCGAACCCACTTAAATTATTGCGGCTACCATAAATCACCCCCAACTACCCCTTACCAACCCCAAAATAAACCCAATCATTTTAAATTTACAAAATATTCAACAAATCATAGCAAACTATGCCTAACTCACCTAAATTACTTCGGCTACCATAAATCACCCCCCAACTACCCCTTACCACCCCAAAATAAGCCCAATCACTTTAAAATTACAAAAAATGCTACAAACCATAGCAAACTATGCCTAACTTACCTAATTTCCTTCGGCTACCATAAATCACCCCCAACTACCCCTTACCACCTTAAAATAAGCCCAATCACTTTAAAATTACAAAAAATGCTACAAACCATAGCAAACTATGCCTAACTTTTTTTAATAATTTGGAATAATTTAGCTTCTATGTCAACTCTCCTTCTCTTGAAACTTTTGAAAACAACGACAAAATTCTTTAGGGCGCCTGGATTTGAAAATATAACTCTGTGTAATAAGTTTAGACTGACTAGAGTGAAAAGAAAGGAGCTTGCGCCCAGAAACGAAATTAAATGGAACACTTGAAGTTGAAATATTTGTTTGTAATTTGTCACAAGTCCATGAGGGAATGCGTGTTAATGTAAACAAATGTGAGTTTATTGGAGAGGCCGAATAAGATTTTTACATTATTGAAGCAGTTGGAGCCTGCCACGTCAAGGGCAAGGTCAGAAACGTGAAAAGGCGATGCTCGATTTAGTTTGATTGAGTGTCTATGCAGAAATTCGCACATACCAAGCGTTGGATAAGCCTTTCTTATCGTTTCTTAGAATTCGAGAATTGCTGGTTCAGCGTGTGGAGCAGTACTCGAACGCGGTATTTAATTTTGACACAACTACAATTCTGATAATTGCTGCTCCAGCGTCGGAAACTGTTCGCAAAGTCGCCAAATTCGATGAGGCGACGCATCAGTGTTCGAAGGTCTACCGCTATCAAATAAAGTATTTTAATTTAACATTTGATCCTCGCGTTAACCAAATCTGCCCCCAATCAATTTTCGAAAAATTATCAGCATCGGACCGGACTCCACTTATATTTGTACGCTAATTTTTACGTTTAGTTAATGATAGTGGTGTATTTGTCTTTCACCAAATTTGCCCCGAAATTTTCACCGTTGTATGTACCAGATATCACTGACATTCATACCAGTGGCGGTGTAAGCGCTAAATTTTCGTAAAAATATCTGAAAAATTCATAATTCTGCAACTGAATTACAGAACTAATTTTGTGTTTGATAGTAAATTTATACTTGGAGTGGCACTGCCAACCCTGCCACCCCTGACGAGCACCACTGCTGACTACTTTCCTTCCAGAAAAATCATAGCAAACTATGCCTAACTCACCTAAATTACTTCGGCTACCATAAATCACCCCCCAACTACCCCTTACCACCCCAAAATAAGCCCAATCACTTTAAAATTACAAAAAATGCTACAAACCATAGCAAACTATGCCTAACTTACCTAATTTCCTTCGGCTACCATAAATCACCCCCAACTACCCCTTACCACCTTAAAATAAGCCCAATCACTTTAAAATTACAAAAAATGCTACAAACCATAGCAAACTATGCCTAACTTACCTAATTTCCTTCGGCTACCATAAATCACCCCCAACTACCCCTTACCACCCCAAAATAAGCCCAATCACTTTAAAATTACAAAAAATGCTACAAACCATAGCAAACTATGCCGAACCCACTTAAATTACTGCGGCTACCATAAATCACCCCCAACTACCCCTTACCAACCACAAACTAAACCCAATCAGTTTAAAATTACAAAAAATGCTACAAACCATAGCAAACTATGCCTAACTCACCTAAATTACTTCGGCTACCATAAATCACCCCCAACTACCCCTTACCACCCCAAAATAAGCCCAATCACTTTAAAATTACGAAAAATGCTACAAACCATAGCAAACTATGCCTAACTCACCTAAATTACTTCGGCTACCATAAATCACCCCCAACTACCCCTTACCACCCCAAAATAAGCCCAATCACTTTAAAATTACGAAAAATGCTACAAGCCATAGCAAACTATCTCAAACTCACCTGAATTACTTCGGCTACCATAAATCACCCCCAACTACCCCTTACCACCCCAAACTAAGCCCAATCACTTTAAAATTACAAAAAATGCTACAAACCATAGCAAACTATTCCAAACTCACCTAAATTACTTCGGCTACCATAAATCACCCCCAACTACCCCTTACCGCCCCAAAATTAGCCTAATCATTTTAAAATTACAAAAATGCTACAAAACATAGCAAGCTATGCCAAACTCACTTAAATTACTTCGGCTACCATAAATTAATAATCGTTTTCAATCAAAATCTTCTATTTGGTTGTGTTATTTATAAATGCCTTATCGTATTAAATCATAAAATATTAATAAATATCTGCACATAAAATATATTGTTTCGACTAATAGTCGTTATTCTGAATATTAAATATGCTGATACCTATTTTGATTCTCTTCCACCTTCCAATAAATATTTGTTCCAGTTGAGATGCAAACATAAACGTATTTCTGAATTGCAACACGCTGACGGGGCAAGCCCTACCTTTTCAACATGCGTGCATTTGTATAAACAGCTCTATGGTTTTTAACTTTAAAGAGGTATAAAGGCGGTGTAAGCGCTAGAGTTTCGTAAACATATCTGAAAAATTCGAAATTCTGCAATTGAATCAGAACTATCTTTGTGTTCGATAGTAAATTTATACTTGGAGTGGCACTGCCAACTCTGCCACTCCTGACGAGGCACCTGCTGACTACTCTCCTTCCAGGGAAACTTTATAAATCAACGTCAAAATAATTTAGGACGCCTGAATGTGTAATAAGTTCAGACTGACATGGAACACTTGAAATTTCGATATTTGTTTGTAATTTTTCACAGGTCCATGAAGGAATGCATGTTAATGTAAACAAGTGTTAGTTTGTCGGAGAGACCGAATAAGATTTTTAACATTCCTGTCAAAATATTTATTTACTTTAGAATGTTAATTTCTTAAATTGATTTTGTGAAAATTATGACGGGCCATACGAGTACACCTGTGCGAGTATTATTTGGTGCATACAAATTAATCTCTTTTGTTATCCAAATTGTTTTTATACGCACTAGGCACGTGCACCTCATATAATTGTGAAAATTGCTGCTTCAGCGTCTGGATCGCTGGTACTCAACGTCGCCAAGGTCGAGGCGACGCATCGGTATTCAAAGTTCTATCGCTATTAAATAAATTATTTTAATATAATATTCCCGATTTGTTCTTGCCGTTAACCAAAACTCTCCCCAATCGATTTTCGAAAAATTTTCAGCGTCGGACCGGACTTCACTTATTTTCGTACGCTAATTTTTACGTTCAGTTAATGATAGTGGTGTATTTGTTCTTCACCAAACCTGCTCCGGCCGAAATCCGAAATTTTCACTGACATCATAGGCTTAAGTATTGTATGCTTAGACACGATTTATTTACACTATTTATTTTACGTACATTGCGTTCATTATTGTTCTGCATTATTTATAACTAAGATGGAGCAGTTTGAAAATCTAATAGTAAGCGGAGAACAAATACCACCACGTATAATTCCCGTGAAAAGTGATGGAAATAGTCTTTCTTACTATCTTTCCTATTGCATTTTTAATACCGGAAATAGAGCTCAAGAGCGAAGAATAACTTCGAATTTTTTTATAAATAATTCCTAAATACTTCGTTTTTATGGTGTAAAATTTTGTATTTATATATTTCAACATTGTCTTTAACGTTGTCAGAGAACTAAATGGGAATAATTTGGAATAATTTAGCTTCTATGTCAACTCTCCTTCTCTTGAAACTTTTGAAAACAACGACAAAATTCTTTAGGGCGCCTGGATTTGAAAATATAACTCTGTGTAATAAGTTTAGACTGACTAGAGTGAAAAGAAAGGAGCTTGCGCCCAGAAACGAAATTAAATGGAACACTTGAAGTTGAAATATTTGTTTGTAATTTGTCACAAGTCCATGAGGGAATGCGTGTTAATGTAAACAAATGTGAGTTTATTGGAGAGGCCGAATAAGATTTTTACATTATTGAAGCAGTTGGAGCCTGCCACGTCAAGGGCAAGGTCAGAAACGTGAAAAGGCGATGCTCGATTTAGTTTGATTGAGTGTCTATGCAGAAATTCGCACATACCAAGCGTTGGATAAGCCTTTCTTATCGTTTCTTAGAATTCGAGAATTGCTGGTTCAGCGTGTGGAGCAGTACTCGAACGCGGTATTTAATTTTGACACAACTACAATTCTGATAATTGCTGCTCCAGCGTCGGAAACTGTTCGCAAAGTCGCCAAATTCGATGAGGCGACGCATCAGTGTTCGAAGGTCTACCGCTATCAAATAAAGTATTTTAATTTAACATTTGATCCTCGCGTTAACCAAATCTGCCCCCAATCAATTTTCGAAAAATTATCAGCATCGGACCGGACTCCACTTATATTTGTACGCTAATTTTTACGTTTAGTTAATGATAGTGGTGTATTTGTCTTTCACCAAATTTGCCCCGAAATTTTCACCGTTGTATGTACCAGATATCACTGACATTCATACCAGTGGCGGTGTAAGCGCTAAATTTTCGTAAAAATATCTGAAAAATTCATAATTCTGCAACTGAATTACAGAACTAATTTTGTGTTTGATAGTAAATTTATACTTGGAGTGGCACTGCCAACCCTGCCACCCCTGACGAGCACCACTGCTGACTACTTTCCTTCCAGAAAAATGTTTGAAATCAGCGGCTAAATAAATTTAGGGCACCTGGATGTGAAAATATCACTATGTAATAAGTTCAGACTGACAAGAGTGAAAAAAACCGCTTGCATCCAGAAACGAAATCAAATGGAACACTTGAAACTTAGATATTTGTTTGTAATTCGTCACAGGTCCATGAAGGCATGCATGTTAATGTAAACAAGTGTTAGTTTGTCGGAGAGGCCGAATAAGATTTTTACACCCACCACATTCCCGTCAAAATATTTATTTACTTTAGTATGTTAATTCATTTTGTGCAAATTATGACGGGCCAGTCGAGTACACCTGCGCGAGTATTATTTGGTAATCCAAATTCTTTTAATACGCACTAGGCACGTGCACCTAATATAATTGTTAAAATTGCTGCTTCAGCGTCTGGAACGCTGGTACTCAACGTCGCCAAGGTCGAGGCGACGCATCAGTATTCGAAGTTCTATCGCTATTAAATAAATTTTTTTAATATAATATTCCCGATTTGTTCTTGACGTTAAGTAAATATCTCCCCAATCGATTTTCGAAAAATTACCATCGTCGTACCGGGACTCCACTTATATGCCGTACGCTAATTTTTACGTTCATTTAATGATAGTGGTGTATTTGATCTTCACCAAACCTGCTCCGGCCAAAATCCGAAATTTGCAGTTTTACCGGATTTCACTGACATCATAAGTAATGTGTGCTTATACACGATTTACACTATTTATTTTATGTACATTGTGTTCATTATTGTTCTGCATTATTTATAACTAAGATGGAGGAATAGTAAGCGGGGTACAAATACCACCACGTACAATTCCTCTGAAAAGTGATGGAAATAGTCGTTTTTACTATCTTTCCTATTGCATTTTATTACCGAAAATAGAGCTCAAGAGGTTCGCACTATAATTGTTCATTTTAAAATTACCAAATTTTCTGTATATTTTACCTGAATACCTAAACATAATGTACCATTCCAAACTACTCTCAAAAATCATACACTTGCCATTCCAAACTACCCCACATCAACCTAAAATGTAAAAAAATTACGAATTACAAGCAAACTACGCTAAACTCGCATAAATTACTTCGACTTCCGCTATATCACCCCAACCACTTCTTACCAAGCCAAACTAAACCCAATCACATTAAACTTACCAAAAGTTTCGTTTAATCCGCCAAAGCTAAACCCCGCCAACCACCAATAACCATTCAAAACAATCCCCAAAAAAAACCTTATCATCCGAAACTACACCAAATACATCGTTTTTATGGTGTGAAATTATTTATTTATATATTTCAACATTCTTCGACGACATTCTTTAACGTTGTTAGAGAACTAAATGGGAATAATTTGGAATAGTTCAGCTTCTCTGTCAACTCTCCTTCTCTTGAAGAGTGAAAAAGAGTGAAAAAAAAGGAGCTTGCACCCAGAAACGAAATTATCGTCATTTTCCAAATCATATTGAAGTACCCGGTGCTGGCAATGCAGGTTAATTTCAGCAAATTTGTTTATTTTGTGATTGGAAAAGTAGAGCATTCCTGTTTAATTGTATTATAATGTCGATTAGTCAACATCACCACTTTAGTCAACACTGAGTTTATTTAATCTACGTCCGGGCAACGCCGGGTACATTCAGCTAGTTTAAGATAACGGCGGATCTAATTTATGTCAGTTTGGCGTAGTTCGGGAATTTTTTGGCGTTGATTTGGTAAAGTTTGCAATTGTAAGAGATATTTGAGGATGTTTAATGTAGACGGATTAATTTTGCAGTGGTTTTGTAATTTTTAATTGAGTCACGGATCGACATTATAATTGAAATCAAGATTATAATAAAAATATCCGCGGCCTCGCTAGGTACGGTAAAAATTTGATCACAAAAGCAGAAACTCGACGTTGAAATTGTTTAGGTTAAATATGTGCTTTTAATGTAAACAGGTCGCCCGTCGTCGAAGTTGTTTTGGCTAGATACGTGCTTCTAACATAAACACGGTCTCCGCGATCCGATCATTTTTTGTTTATTTTAGCGGGTTTTTATTGAATTACAAAGGAACCGGGCCGAATTTCGCAAAATCCCTTCTTAGTGTTCACTTTCGGCACATGATACACCCGTGTCTAAAATTTCAAGTCTCCAGCCCTCACGGTTTGGGCTGTGGGTTGATTATGAATCAGTGTGTAGATGAATGAGTGTGTCAGTGAGGACACTTCGCTTTATATATATAGATTTTAAGATGATATGGTTTGGTTTGTTGTGGTAAGGGATAGTTGGGGGTCATTTACGGTAGCCGAAGTAATTTAGGTGTTTCTGGTATAGTTTGTTATGATTTTTAGCATTTTTTTGTAATTTTAAAGTGATTGGGCTTAGTTTGTTGCTGTAAAGTGTAGTTGGGGGTGATTTTTGATAGCCGAAGTAATTTAGGTGAGTTTGGCATAGTTTGCTAAGGTTAGTAGCATTTTTTTGCAATTTAAAAGTGATTGGGCTTAGTTTGTTGCTGTAAAGTGTATTTGGGGGTGATTTTTGATAGCCGAAGTATTTTAGGTGAGTTTGGCATAATTTGCTATGGTTAGTAGCATTTTTTTCTAATTTAAAAGTGATTGGGTTTAGTTTGTTGTGGTAAGGGTTAGTTGGTGATGATTTATGTTAGCTGAAGTAATTTAGGTGAGTTTGGCATAGTTTGCTATAGTTACTAGCATTTTTTTGTAATTTAAAAGTGATTGGGTTTAGTTTCTAGTGGTAAGGGTTAGTTGGTGATGATTTAGAGTAGCCGATGTAATTTAGGTGAGTCTGGCATAGTTTGTTATGATTTGTACACCTTTTTTTGTAATTTTAATATGATATGGTTTGGTTTGTTGTGGTAAGGAATAGTTGGGGGTGATTTACGGTAGCCGAAGTAATTTAGGTGATTCTGGTATAGCTTGTTTTGATTTTTAGCATTTTTTGTAATTTTAAAGTGATTGGTCTTAGTTTGTTGCTGTAAAGTGTAGTTGGGGGTGATTTTTGATAGCCGAAGTAATTTAGGTGAGTTTGGCATAGTTTGCTATGGTTAGTAGCATTTTTTTGTAATTTAAAAGTGATTGGGTTTAGTTTGTTGTGGTAAGGGTTAGTTGGTGATGATTTAGAGTAGCCGAAGTAATTTAGGTGAGTCTGGCATAGTTTGTTATGATTTGTACACCTTTTTTTGTAATTTTAAGATAATATGGTTTGGTTTGTTGTGGTAAGGGATAGTTGGGGGTGATTTACGGTAGCCGAAGTAATTTAGGTGATTCTGGTATAGTTTGTTATGATTTTTAGCATTTTTTGTAATTTTAAAGTGATTGGGCTTAGTTTGTTGCTGTAAAGTGTAGTTGGGTGTGATTTTTGATAGCCGAAGTAATTTAGGTGAGTTTGGCATAGTTTGCTATGGTTTGTAGCATTTTTTTGTAATTTAAAAGTGATTGGGTTTAGTTTGTTGTGGTAAGGGTTAGTTGGTGATGATTTATGGTAGCCGAAGTAATTTAGGTGAGTTTGGCATAGTTTGCTATGGTTACTAGCATTTTTTTGAAATTTAAAAGTGATTGGGTTTAGTTTGTTGTGGTAAGGGTTAGTTGGTGATGATTTAGAGTAGCCGTAGTAATTTAGATGAGGCTGGCATAGTTTGTTATGATTTGTACACCTTTTTTTGTAATTTTAAGATGACATGGTTTGGTTTGTTGTGGTAAGGGAGAGTTGGGGGTGATTTACGGTAGCCGAAGTAATTTAGGTGATTCTGGTATAGTTTGTTATGATTTCTAGCATTTTTTTGTAATTTTAAAGTGATTGGGTTTAGTTTGTTGCTGTAAAGTGTAGTTGGGGGTGATTTTTGATAGCCGAAGTAATTTAGGTGTGTTTAGCATAGTTTGCTATGGTTAGTAGCATTTTTTTGTAATTTAAAGGTGATTGGGTTTAGTTTATTGTGGTAAGGGTTAGTTGGTGATGATTTATGGTAGCCGAAGTAATTTAGGTGAGTTTGGCATAGTTTGCTATGGTTACTAGCATTTTTTTGTAATATAAAAGTGATTGGGTTTTGTTTGTTGTGGTAAGGTTTAGTTGGTGATAATTTAGAGTAGCCGAAGTAATTTAGGTGAGTCTGGCATAGTTTGTTATGATTTGTACACCTTTTTTTTAATTTTAAGATGATATGGTTTGGTTTGTTGTGGTAAGGGATAGTTGGGGGCGATTAACGGTAGCGGAAATAATTTAGGTGATTCTGGTATAGTTTGTTATGATTTCTAGCATTTTTTTGTAATTTTAAAGTGATTGGGCTTAGTTTGTTGCTGTAAAGTGTAGTTGGGTGTGATTTTTGATAGCCGAAGTAATTTAGGTGAGTTTGGCATAGTTTGCTATGGTTTGTAGCATTTTTTTGTAATTTAAAAGTGATTGGGTTTAGTTTGTTGTGGTAAGGGTTAGTTGGTGATGATTTATGGTAGCCGAAGTAATTTAGGTGAGTTTGGCATAGTTTGCTATGGTTACTAGCATTTTTTTGAAATTTAAAAGTGATTGGGTTTAGTTTGTTGTGGTAAGGTTTAGTTGGTGATAATTTAGAGTAGCCGAAGTAATTTAGGTGAGTCTGGCATAGTTTGTTATGATTTTTAGCATTTTTTTGTAATTTTAAAGTGACTGGGCTTAGTTTGTTGCTGTAATGTGTAGTTGGGGGTGATTTTTGATAGCCGAAGTAATTTAGGTTAGTTTGGCATAGTTTGCTATGGTTAGTAGCATTTTTTTGTAATTTGAAAGTGATTGGGTTTAGTTTGTTGTGATAAGGGTTAGTTGGTGATGATTTATGGTAGCCGAAGTAATTTAGATGAGTTTGGCATAGTTTGCTATGGTTACTACCATTTTTTTGTAATTTAAAAGTGATTGGGTTTTGTTTGTTGTGGTAAGGTTTAGTTGGTGATAATTTAGAGTAGCCGAAGTAATTTAGGTGAGTCTGGCATAGTTTGTTATGATTTGTACACCTTTTTTTTAATTTTAAGATGATATGGTTTGGTTTGTTGTGGTAAGGGATAGTTGGGGGCGATTAACGGTAGCGGAAATAATTTAGGTGATTCTGGTATAGTTTGTTATGATTTTTAGCATTTTTTTGTAATTTTAAGGTGATTGGGCTTAGTTTGTTGCTGTAAAGTGTAGTTGGGGGTGATTTTTGATAGCCGAAGTAATTTAGGTGAGTTTGGCATAGTTTGCTATGGTTAGTAGCATTTTTTTGTAATTTAAAGGTGATTGGGTTTAGTTTATTGTGGTAAGGGTTAGTTGGTGATGATTTATGGTAGCCGAAGTAATTTAGGTGAGTTTGGCATAGTTTGCTATGGTTACTAGCATTTTTTTGTAATTTAAAAGTGATTGGGTTTTGTTTGTTGTGGTAAGGGTTAGTTGGTGATGATTTAGAGTAGCCGAAGTAATTTAGGTGAGTCTGGCATAGTTTGTTATGATTGGTACACCTTTTTTTGTAATTTTAAGATGATATGGTTTGGTTTGTTGTGGTAAGGGATAGTTGGGGGTGATTTACGTTAGCCGAAGTAATTTAGGTGATTCTGGTATAATTTGTTATAATTTTTAGCATTTTTTTGTAATTTTAAAGTGATTGGGCTTAGTTTGTTGCTGTAAAGTGTAGTTGGGGGTGATTTTTGATAGCCGAAGTAATTTAGGTTAGTTTGGCATAGTTTGCTATGGTTAGTAGCATTTTTTTGTAATTTGAAAGTGATTGGGTAAAGTTTGTTGTGGTAAGGGTTAGTTGGTGATGATTTATGGTAGCCGAAGTAATTTAGATGAGTTTGGCATAGTTTGCTATGGTTACTAGCATTTTTTTGTAATTTAAAAGTGATTGGGTTTAGTTTGTTGTGGTTAGGTTTAGTTGGTGATAATTTAGGGTAGCCGAAGTAATTTAGGTGAGTCTGGCATAGTTTGTTATGATTTGTACACCTTTTTTTTAATTTTAAGATGTAATGGTTTGGTTTGTTGTGGTAAGGGATAGTTGGGGGTGATTTACGGTAGCCGAAGTAATTTAGGTGATTCTGGTATAGTTTGTTATGATTTTTAGCATTTTTTGTAATTTTAAGGTGATTGGGTTTAGTTTGTTGCTGTAAAGTGTAGTTGGGGGTGATTTTTGATAGCCGAAGTAATTTAGGTGAGTTTGGCATAGTTTGCTATGGTTAGTAGCATTTTTTTGTAATTTTAAAGTGATTGGGCTTAGTTTGTTGCTGTAATGTGTAGTTGGGGGTGATTTTTGATAGCCGAAGTAATTTAGGTGAGTTTGGCATAGTTTGCTATGGTTAGTAGCATTTTTTTGTAATTTAAAAATGATTGGGTTTAGTTTGTTGTGGTAAGGGTTAGTTGGTGATGATTTATGGTAACCGAAGTAATTTAGGTAAGTTTGGCATAGTTTGCTATGGTTACTAGCATTTTTTTGTAATTTAAAATTGATTGGGTTTAGTTTGTTGTGGTAAGGGTTAGTTGGTGATGATTTAGAGTAGCCGAAGTAATTTAGGTGAGTCTGGCATAGTTTGTTATGATTTGTACACCTTTTTTTGTAATTTTAAGATGATATGGTTTGGTTTGTTGTGGTAAGGGATAGTTGGGGGTGATTTACGGTAGCCGAAGTAATTTAGGTGATTCTGGTATAGTTTGTTATGATTTTTAGCATTTTTTTGTAATTTTAAAGTGATTGGGCTTAGTTTGTTGCTGTAAAGTGTAGTTGGGGGTGATTTTTGATAGCCGAAGTAATTTAGGTTAGTTTGGCATAGTTTGCTATGGTTAGTAGCATTTTTTTGTAATTTGAAAGTGATTGGGTTTAGTTTGTTGTGGTAAGGGTTAGTTGGTGATGATTTATGGTAGCCGAAGTAATTTAGATGAGTTTGGCATAGTTTGCTATGGTTACTAGCATTTTTTTGTAATTTAAAAGTGATTGGGTTTAGATTGTTGTGGTTAGGTTTAGTTGGTGATAATTTAGAGTAGCCGAAGTATTTTAGGTGAGTCTGGCATAGTTTGTTATGATTTGTACACCTTTTTTTTAATTTTAAGATGTAATGGTTTGGTTTGTTGTGGTAAGGGATAGTTGGGGGTGATTTACGGTAGCCGAAGTAATTTAGGTGATTCTGGTATAGTTTGTTATGATTTTTAGCATTTTTTTGTAATTTTAAGGTGATTGGGCTTAGTTTGTTGCTGTAAAGTGTAGTTGGGGGTGATTTTTGATAGCCGAAGTAATTTAGGTGATTCTGGTATAGTTTGTTATGATTTTTAGAATTTTTTTGTAAATTTAAAGTGGTTGGGCTTAGTTTGTTGCTGTAAAGTGTAGTTGGGGGTGATTTTTGATAGCCGAAGTAATTTAGGTGAGTTTGGCATAGTTTGCTATGGTTACTAGCATTTTTTTGTAATTTAAAAGTGATTGGGTATAGTTTGTTGTGGTAAGGGTTAGTTAGTGATGATTTAGAGTAGCCGAAGTAATTTAGGTGAGTCTGGCATAGTTTGTTATGATTTGTACACCTTTTTTTGTAATTATAAGATGATATGGTTTGGTTTGTTGTGGTAAAGAATAGTTGGGGGTGATTTACCTTATCCGAAGTAATTTAGGTGATTCTGGTATAGTTTGTTATGATTTTTAGCATTTTTTTGTAATTTTAAAGTGACTGGGCTTAGTTTGTTGCTGCAAAGTGTAGTTGGGGGTGATTTTTGAGAGCCGAAGTAATTTAGGTGAGTTTGGCATAGTTTGCTATGGTTAGTAGCATTTTTTTGTAATTTAAAAGTGATTGGGTTTAGTTTGTTGTGGTAAGGGTTAGTTGGTAATAATTTATGGTAGCCGAAGTAATTTAGGTGAGTTTGGCATAATTTGCTATGGTTACTAGCATTTTTTTTTATTTAAAAGTGATTGGGTTCAGTTTGTTGTGGTAAGGGTTAGTTGGTGATGATTTAGAGTAGCCGAAGTAATTTAGGTGAGTCTGGCATTGTTTGTTATGATTTGTACACCTTTTTTTGTAATTTTAAGATGATATGGTTTGGTTTGTTGTGGTAAGGGATAGTTGGGGGTGATTTACGGTAGCCGAAGTAATTTAGGTGATTCTGGTATAGTTTATTATGATTTTTAGCATTTTTTTGTAATTTTAAAGTGATTTTGCTTAGTTTGTTGCTGTAAAGTGTAGTTGGGGGTGATTTTTGATAGCCGAAGTAATTTAAGTAAGTTAGGCATAGTTTGCTATGGTTAGTAGCATTCTTTTTGTAATTTAAAAGTGATTGGGTTTAGTTTGTGGTGGTAAGGGTTAGTTGGTGATGATTTATGGTAGCCGAAGTAATTTAGGTGAGTTTGGCATAGTTTGCTATGGTTACTAGCATTTTTTTGTAATTTAAAAATGATTGGGTTTAGTTTGTTGTGGTAAGGGTTAGTTGGTGATGATTTAGAGTAGCCGAAGTAATTTAGGTGAGTCTGGCATAATTTGTTATGATTTGTACACCTTTTTTTGTAATTTTAAGATGATATGGTTTGGTTTGTTGTGGTAAGGGATAGTTGGGGGTGATTTACGGTAGCCGAAGTAATTTAGGTGATTCTGGTGTAGTTTGTTATGATTTTTAGCATTTTTTTAAATTTTAAAGTGATTGGGCTTAGTTTGTTGATGGAAAGTGTAGATGGGGGTGATTTTTGATAGCCGAAGTAATTTAGGTGAGTTTGGCATAATCTGCTATGGTTAGTAGCATTTTTTTATAATTTAAAAGTAATTGGGTTTAATTTGTTGTGGTAAGGGTTAGTTGGTGATGATTTATGGTAGCCGAAGTAATTTAGGTGAGTTTGGCATAGTTTGCTATGGTTACTAGCATTATTTTGTAATTTAAAAGTGATTGGGTTCAGTTTGTTGTGGTAAGGGTTAGTTGGTGATGATTTAGAGTAGCCGAAGTAATTTAGGTGAGTCTGGCATAGTTTGTTATGATTTGTACACCTTTTTTTGTAATTTTAAGATGATATGGTTTGGTTTGTTGTGGTAAGGGATAGTTGGGGGTGATTTACGGTAGCCGAAGTAATTTAGGTAATTCTGGTATAGTTTGTTATGATTTTTAGCATTTTTTTGTAATTTTAAAGTGATTGGGCTTAGTTTGTTGCTGTAAAGTGTAGTTGGGGGTGATTTTTGATATCCGAAGTAATTTAGGTGAGTTTGGCATTGTTTGCTATGGTTACTAGCATTTTTTTGTAATTTAAAAGTGATTGGGTTTAGTTTGTTGTGGTAAGGGTTAGTTGGTGATAATTTAGAGTAACCGAAGTAATTTAGGTGATTCTGGCATAGTTTGTTATGATTTGTACACCTTTTTTTGGAATTTTAAGATGATATGGTTTGGTTTGTTGTGGTAAGGGATAGTTGGGGGTGATTTACGGTAGCCGAAGTAATTTAGGTGATTTTGGTATAGTTTGTTATGATTTTTAGCATTTTTTTGTAATTTTTATGTGATTAGGTTTAGTTTGTTGCTGTAAAGTGTTGTTGGGGGTGATTTTTGATAGCCGAAGTAATTTAGGTGTGTTTGGCATAGTTTGCTTTGGTTAGTAGCATTTTTTTTGTAATTTAAAAGTGATTGGGTTTAGTTTGTTGTGGTAAGGGTTAGTTGGTGATGATTTATGGTAGCCGAAGTAACTTAGGTGAGTTTGGCATAGTTTGCTATGGTTACTAGCATTTTTTTGTTATTTAAAAGTGATTGGGTTTAGTTTGTTGTGGTAAGGGTTAGTTGGTGATAATTTAGAGTAACCGAAGTAATTTAGGTGATTCTGGCATAGTTTGTTATGATTTGTACACCTTTTTTTGTAATTTTAAGATGATATGGTTTGGTTTGTTGTGGTAAGGGATAGTTGGTGGTGATTTACGGTAGCCGAAGTAATTTAGGTGTTTCTGGTATACTTTGTTATGATTTTTAGCATTTTTTTGTAATTTTAAAGCGATTGGGCTTAGTTCGTTGCTGTAAAGTGTAGTTGGGTGTGATTTTTGATAGCCGAAGTAATTTAGGTGTGTTTGGCATAGTTTGCTATGGTTAGTAGCATTTTTTTGTAATTTAAAAATGATTGGGCTTAGTCTGTTGTGGTAAGGGTTAGTTGGTGATGATTTAGAGTAGCCGAAGTAATTTAGGTGAGTCTGGCATAGTTTGTTATGATTTGTACACCTTTTTTTGTAATTTTAAGATGATATGGTTTGGTTTGTTGTGGTAAGGGATAGTTGGGGGTGATTTACGGTAGCCGAAGTAATTTAGGTGATTCTGGTATAGTTTGTTATGATTTTTAGCATTTTTTTGTAATTTTAAAACGATTGGGCTTAGTTCGTTGCTGTAAAGTGTAGTTGGGTGTGATTTTTGATAGCCGAAGTAATTTAGGTGAGTTTGGCATAGTTTGCTATGATTAGTAGCATTTTTTTGTAATTTAAAAGTGATTGGGTTTAGTTTGTTGTGGTAAGGGTTAGTTGGTGATGATTTATGGTAGCCGAAGTAATTTAGGTGAGTTTGGCATAGTTTGCCATGGTTACTGGCATTTTTTTGTAATTTAAAAATGATTGGGTTTAGTTGGTTGTGGTAAGGGTTCGTTGGTGATGATTTAGAGTAGCCCATGTAATTTAGGTGATTCTGGCATAGTTTGTTATGATTTGTACACCTTTTTTTGTAATTTTAAGATTATATGGTTTGGTTTGTTGTGGTAAGGGATAGTTGGGGGTGATTTACGGTAGCCGATGTAATTTAGGTGATTCTGGTATAGTTTGTTATGATTTTTAGCATTTTTTTGTAATTTTAAAGTGATTGGGCTTAGTTTGTTGCTGTAAAGTGTAGTTGGGGGTGATTTTTGATAGCCGAAGTAATTTAGGTGAGTTTGGCATAGTTTGCTAAGTTTAGTAGCATTTTTTTGTAATTTAAAAGTGATTGGGTTTAGTTTGTTGTGGTAAGGGTTAGTTGGTGATGATTTATGGTAGCCGAAGTAATTCAGGTGAGTTTGGCAGAGTTTGCTATGGTTACTAGCATTTTTTTGTAATTTAAAAGTGATTGGGTTTAGTTTGTTGTGGTAAGGGTTAGTCGGTGATGATTTAAAGTAGCCGAACTAATTTAGGTGAGTCTGGCATAGTTTGTTATGATTTGTACACCTTTTTTTTTAATTTTAAGATGATATGGTTTGGTTTGTTGTGGTAAGGGATAGTTGGGGGTGATTTACAGTAGCCGAAGTAATTTAGGTGATTCTGGTATAGTTTGTTATGATTTTTAGCATTTTTTTGTAATTTTAAGGTAATTGGGCTTAGTTTGTTGCTGTAAAGTGTAGTTGGGGGTGATTTTTGATAGCCGAAGTAATTTAGGTGAGTTTGGCATAGTTTGCTATGGTTAGTAGCATTTTTTTGTAATTTAAAGGTGATTGGGTTTAGTTTGTTGTGGTAAGGGTTAGTTGGTGATGATTTATGGTAGCCGAAGTAATTTAGGTGAGTTTGGCATAGTTTGCCATGGTTACTAGCATTTTTTTGTAATTTAAAAATGATTGGGTTTAGTTGGTTGTGGTAAGGGTTCGTTGGTGATGATTTAGAGTAGCCGATGTAATTTAGGTGATTCTGGCATAGTTTGTTATGATTTGTACACCTTTTTTTGTAATTTTAAGATTATATGGTTTGGTTTGTTGTGGTAAGGGATAGTTGGGGGTGATTTACCTTAGCCGATGTAATTTAGGTGATTCTGGTATAGTTTGTTATGATTTTTAGCATTTTTTTGTAATTTTAAAGTGATTGGGCTTAGTTTGTTGCTGTAAAGTGTAGTTGGGGGTGATTTTTGATAGCCGAAGTAATTTAGGTGAGTTTGGCCTAGTTTGCTAAGGTTAGTAGCATTTTTTTGTAATTTAAAAGTGATTGGGTTTAGTTTGTTGTGGTAAGGGTTAGTTGGTGATGATTTATGGTAGCCGAAGTAATTCAGGTGAGTTTGGCAGAGTTTGCTATGGTTACTAGCATTTTTTTGTAATTTAAAAGTGATTGGGTTTAGTTTGTTGTGGTAAGGGTTAGTTGGTAATGATTTAGAGTAGCCGAACTAATTTAGGTGAGTCTGGCATAGTTTGTTATGATTTGTACACCTTTTTTTGTAATTTTAAGATGATATGGTTTGGTTTGTTGTGGTAAGGGATAGTTGGGGGTGATTTACGGTAGCCGAAGTAATTTAGGTGATTCTGGTATAGTTTGTTATGATTTTTAGCATTTTTTTGTAATTTTAAGGTGATTGGGCTTAGTTTGTTGCTGTAAAGTGTAGTTGGGGGTGATTTTTGATAGCCGAAGTAATTTAGGTGAGTTTGGCATAGTTTGCTATGGTTAGTAGCATTTTTTTGTAATTTAAAGGTGATTGGGTTTAGTTTGTTGTGGTAAGGGTTAGTTGGTGATGATTTATGGTAGCCGAAGTAATTTAGGTGAGTTTGCCATGGTTACTAGCATTTTTTTGTAATTTAAAAATGATTGGGTTTAGTTGGTTGTGGTAAGGGTTCGTTGGTGATGATTTAGAGTAGCCGATGTAATTTAGGTGATTCTGGCATAATTTGTTATGATTTGTACACCTTTTTTTGTAATTTTAAGATTATATGGTTTGGTTTGTTGTGGTAAGGGATAGTTGGGGGTGATTTACGGTAGCCGAAGTAATTTAGGTGATTCTGGTATAGTTTGTTATGATTTTTAGCATTTTTTTGTAATTTTAAAGTGATTGGGCTTAGTTTGTTGCTGTAAAGTCTAGTTGGGGGTGATTTTTGATAGCCGAAGTAATTTAGGTTAGTTTGGCATAGTTTGCTATGGTTAGTAGCATTTTTTTGTAATTTAAAAGTGATTGGGTTTAGTTTGTTGTGGTAAGGGTTAGTTGGTGATGATTTATGGTAGTCGAAGTAATTTAGGTGAGTTTGGCATAGTTTGCTATGGTTACTAGAATTTTTATGTAATTTAAAAGTGATTGGGTTTAGTTTGTTGTGGTAAGGGTTAGTTGGTGATGATTTAGAGTAGCCGAAGTAATTTAGGTGAGTCTGGCATATTTTGTTATGATTTGTACACCTTTTTTTGTAATTTTAAGATGGTATGGTTTAGTTTGTTGTGGTAAGGGATAGTTGGGGGTGATTTACGGTAGCCGAAGTAATTTATGTGATTCTGGTATAGTTTGTTATGATTTTTAGCATTTTTTTGTAATTTTAAAGTGATTGGGCTTAGTTTGTTGCTGTAAAGTGTAGTTGGGGGTGATTTTTGACAGCCGAAGTAATTTAGGTGAGTTAGGCATAGTTTGCTATGGTTAGTAGCATTTTTTTTGTAATTTAAAAGAGATTGGGTTTAGTTTGTTGTGGTAAGGGTTTGTTGGTGATGATTTATGGTAGCCGAAGTAATTTAGGTGAGTTTGGCATAGTTTGCTATGGTTACTAGCATTTTTTTGTAATTTAAAAATGATTGGGTTTAGTTTGTTGTGGTAAGGGTTAGTTGGTGATGATTTAGAGTAGCCGAAGTAATTTAGGTGATTCTGGTATAGGTTGTTATGATTTGTACACCTTTTTTTGGAATTTTAAGATGATATGGTTTGGTTTGTTGTGGTAAGGGATAGTTGGGGGTGATTTACGGTAGCCGAAGTAATTTAGGTGATTCTGGTATAGTTTGTTATGATTTTTAGCATTTTTTGTAATTTTAAAGTGATTGGGTTTAGTTTGTTGCTGTAAAGTGTAGTTGGGGGTGATTTTTGATAGCCGAAGTAATTTAGGTGTGTTTGGCATAGTTTGCTTTGGTTAGTAGCATTTTTTTTGTAATTTAAAAGTGATTGGGTTTAGCTTGTTGTGGTAAGGGTTAGTTGGTGATGATTTATGGTAGCCGAAGTAACTTAGGTGAGTTTGGCATAGTTTTCTATGGTTACTAGCATTTTTTTGTAATTTAAAAGTGATTGGGTTTAGTTTGTTGTGGTAAGGGTTAGTTGGTGATAATTTAGAGTAACCGAAGTAATTTAGGTGATTCTGGCATAGTTTGTTATGATTTGTACACCTTTTTTTGTAATTTTAAGATGATATGATTTGGTTTGTTGTGGTAAGGGATAGTTGGTGGTGATTTACGGTAGCCAAAGTAATTTAGGTGTTTCTGGTATACTTTGTTATGATTTTTAGCATTTTTTTGTAATTTTAAAGCGATTGGGCTTAGTTCGTTGCTGTAAAGTGTAGTTGGGTGTGATTTTTGATAGCCGAAGTAATTTAGGTGTGTTTGGCATAGTTTGCTATGGTTAGTAGCATTTTTTTGTAATTTAAAAGTGATTGGGCTTAGTCTGTTGTGGTAAGGGTTAGTTGGTGATGATTTAGAGTAGCCGAAGTAATTTAGGTGAGTCTGGCATAGTTTGTTATGATTTGTACACCTTTTTTTGTAATTTTAAGATGATGTGGTTTGGTTTGTTGTGGTAAGGGATAGTTGGGGGTGATTTACGGTAGCCGAAGTAATTTAGGTGATTCTGGTATAGTTTGTTATGATTTTTAGCATTTTTTTTGTAATTTTAAAGTGATTGGGCTTAGTTTGTTGCTGTAAAGTGTAGTTGGGGGTGATTTTTGATAGCCGAAGTAATTTAGGTGTGTTTGGCATATTTTGCTATGGTTAGTAGCATTTTTTTGTAATTTAAAAGTTATTGGGTTTATTTTGTTGTGGTAAGGGTTAGTTGGTGATGATTTATGGTAGCCGAAGTAATTTAGGTGAGTTTGGCATAGTTTGCTATGGTTACTAGCATTTTTTTGTAATTTAAAAGTGATTGGGTTTAGTTTGTTGTGGTAAGGGTTAGTTAGTGATGATTTAGAGTAGCCGAAGTAATTTAGGTGAGTCTGGCATAGTTTGTTATGATTTGTACACCTTTTTTTGTAATTTTAAAATGATATGGTTTGGTTTGTTGTGGTAAGGGATAGTTGGGGGTGATTTACGGTGCCCGAAGTAATTTAGGTGATTCTGGTATAGTTTGTTATGATTTTTAGCATTTATTTGTAATTTTAAAGTGATTGGGCTTAGTTTGTTGCTGTAAAGTGTAGTTGGGGGTGATTTTTGATAGCCGAAGTAATTTAGGTGTGTTTAAAATAGTTTGCTATGGTTAGTAGCATTTTTTTGTAATTTAAAAGTGATTGGGTTTAGTTTGTTGTGGTAAGGGTTAGTTGGTGATGATTTAGAGTAGCCGAAGTAATTTAGGTGAGTCTGGCATAGTTTGTTATGATTTGTACACCTTTTTTTGTAATTTTAAGATGATATGGTTTGGTTTGTTGTGGCAAGGGATAGTTGGGGGTGATTTACGGTAGCCGAAGTAATTTAGGTGATTCTGGTATAGTTTGTTATGGTTTTTAACATTTTTTTGTAATTTTAAAGTGATTGGGCTTAGTTTGTTGCTGTAAAGCGTAGTTGGGGGTGATTTTTGATAGCCGAAGTAATTTAGGTGAGTTTGGCATAGTTTGCTATGATTAGTAGCATTTTTTTGTAATTTAAAAGTGATTGGGATTAGTTTGTTGTGGTAAGGGTTAGTTGGTGATGATTTATGGTAGCCGAAGTAATTTAGGTGAGTTTGGCATAGCTTCCTATGGTTACTAGCATTTTTTTGTAATTTAAAAGTGATTGGGTTTAGTTTGTTGTGGTAAGGGTTAGTTGGTGATGATTTAGAGTAGCCGAAGTAATTTAGGTAAATCTGGCATAGTTTGTTATGATTTGTACACCTTTTTTTGTAATTTTAAGATGATATGGTTTGGTTTGTTGTGGTAAGGGATAGTTGGGGGTGATTTACGGTAGCCGAAGTAATTTAGGTGATTCTGGTATAGTTTGTTATGATTTTTAGCATTTTTTTGTAATTTTAAAGTGATTGGGTTTAGTTTGTTGCTGTAAAGTGTAGTTGGGGGTGATTTTTGATAGCCGAAGTAATTTAGGTGTGTTTGGCCTAGTTTGCTATGGTTAGTAGCATTTTTTTGTAATTTAAAAGTGATTGGGTTTAGTTTGTTGTGGTAAGGGTTAGTTGGTGATGATTTATGGTATCCGAAGTAATTTAGGTGAGTTTGGCATAGTTTGCTATGGTTACTAGAATTTTTTTGTAATTTAAAAGTGAGATGGGTTTAGTTTGTTGTGGTAAGGGTTAGTTGGTGATGATTTAGTGTAGCCGAAGTAATTTAGGTGAGTCTGGCATAGTTTGTTATGATTTGTACACCATTTTTTGGAATTTTAAGATGATATGGTTTGGTTTGTTGTGGTAAGGGATAGTTGGGGTTGATTTACGGTAGCCGAAGTAATTTAGGTGATTCTGGTATAGTTTGTTATGATTTTTAGAATTTTTTTGTAATTTTAAAGTTATTGGGCTTACTTTGATGCTGTAAAGTGTAGTTGGGAGTGATTTTTAAAAGCCGAAGTAATTTAGGTGTGTTTGGCATAGTTTGCTATGGTTAGTAGCATTTTTTTGTAATTTAAAATTGATCGGGTTTAGTTTGTTGTGGTAAGGGTTAGTTGGTGATGATTTATGGTAGCCGAAGTAATTTAGGTGAGTTTGGCATAGTTTGCTATGGTTAGTAGCATTTTTTTGTAATTTAAAAGTGATTGGGTTTAGTTTGTTGTGGTAAGGGTTAATTGGTGATGATTTATGGTAGCCGAAGCAATTTAGGTGAGTTTGGCATAGTTTGCTATGGTTACTAGCATTTTTTTGTAATTTAAAAGTGATTGGGTTTAGTTTATTGTGATAAGGGTTAGTTGGTGATAATTTAGAGTAGCCGAAGTAATTTAGGTGAGTCTGGCATAGTTTGTTATGATTTGTACACCTTTTTTTGTAATTTTAAGATGATATGATTTGGTTTGTTGTGGTAAGGGATAGTTGGGGGTGATTTACGGTGCCCGAAGTAAGTTAGGTGATTCTGGTATAGTTTGTTATGATTTTTAGCATTTTTTTGTAATTTTAAAGTGATTGGGCTTAGTTTGTTGCTGTTAAGTGTAGTTGGGGGTGATTTTTGATAGCCGAAGTAATTTAGGTGAGTTTGGCATAGTTTGCTATGGTTAGTAGCATTTTTTTGTAATTTAAAAGTGATTGGGTTTAGTTTGTTGTGGTAAGGGTTAGTTGGTGATGATTTATGGTAGCCGAAGTAATTTAGGTGAGTTTGGCATAGTTTGCTATGGTTACTAGCATTTTTTTGTAATTTAAAAGTGATTGGGTTTAGTTTGTTGTGGTAAGGGTTAGTTGGTGATGATTTAGAGTAGCCGAAGTAACTTAGGTGAGTCTGGCATAGTTTGTTATGATTTGTACACCTTTTTTTGTAATTTTAAGATGATATGGTTTAGTTTGTTGTGGTAAGGGATAGTTGGGGTTGATTTACGGTAGGCGAAGTAATTTAGGTGATTTTGGTAAAGTTTGTAATGATTTTTAGCATTTTTTTGTAATTTTAAAGTGATTGGGCTTAGTTTGTTGCTGTAAAGTGTAGTTGGGGGTGATTTTTGATAGCCGAAGTAATTTAGGTGTGTTTGGCCTAGTTTGCTATGGTTAGTAGCATTTTTTTGTAATTTAAAAGTGATTGGGTTTAGTTTGTTGTGGTAAGGGTTAGTTGGTGATGATTTATGGTAGCCGAAGTAATTTAGGTGAGTTTGGCATAGCTTGCTATGGTTACTAGCATTTTTTTGTAATTTAAAAGTGATTGGGTTTAGTTTGTTGTGGTAAGGGTTAGTTGGTGATGATTTAGAGTAGCCGAAGTAATGTAGGTAAGTCTGGCATAGTTTGTTATGATTTGTACACCTTTTTTTGTAATTTTAAGATGATATGGTTTGGTTTGTTGTGGTAAGGGATAGTTGGGGGTGATTTACGGTAGCCGAAGTAATTTAGGTGATTCTGGTATAGTTTGTTATGATTTTTAGCATTTTTTTGTAATTTTAAAGTGATTGGGTTTAGTTTGTTGCTGTAAAGTGTAGTTGGGGGTGATTTTTGATAGCCGAAGTAATTTAGGTGAGTTTGGCATAGTTTGCTTTGGTTAGTAGCATTTTTTTTGTAATTTAAAAGTGATTGGGTTTAGTTTGTTGTGGTAAGGGTTAGTTGGTGATGATTTATGGTAGCCGAAGTAACTTAGGTGAGTTTGGCATAGTTTGCTATGGTTACTAGCATTTTTTTGTAATTTAAAAGTGATTGGGTTTAGTTTGTTGTGGTAAGGGTTAGTTGGTGATAATTTAGAGTAACCGAAGTAATTTAGGTGATTCTGGCATAGTTTGTTATGATTTGTACACCTTTTTTTGTAATTTTAAGATGATATGGTTTGGTTTGTTGTGGTAAGGGAGAGTTGGGGGTGATTTATGGTAGCCGAAGTAATTTAGGTGATTCTGGTAAAGTTTGTTATGATTTTTAGCATTTTTTTGTAATTTTAAAGTGATTGGGTTTAGTTTGTTGCTGTAAAGTGTAGGTGGGGGTGATTTTTGATAGCCGAAGTAATTTAGGTGTGTTTGGCCTAGTTTGCTATGGTTAGTAGCATTTTTTTGTAATTTAAAAGTGATTGGGTTTAGTTTGTTGTGGTAAGGGTTAGTTGGTGATGATTTATGGTAGCCGAAGTAATTTAGGTGAGTTTGGCATAGCTTGCTATGGTTACTAGCATTTTTTTGTAATTTAAAAGTGATTGGGTTTAGTTTGTTGTGGTAAGGGTTAGTTGGTGATGATTTAGAGTAGCCGAAGTAATTTAGGTAAGTCTGGCATAGTTTGTTATAATTTGTACACCTTTTTTTGTAATTTTAAGATGATATGGTTGGGTTTGTTGTGGTAAGGGATAGTTGGGGGTGATTTACGGTAGCCCAAGTAATTTAGGTGATTCTGGTATAGTTTGTTATGATTTTTAGCATTTTTTGTAATTTTAAAGTGATTGGGTGTAGTTTGTTGCTGTAAAGTGTAGTTGGGGGTGATTTTTGATAGCCGAA
The DNA here is from genome assembly GCA_964023215.1 of Eledona agricola. Lineage (NCBI taxonomy): Eukaryota > Metazoa > Arthropoda > Insecta > Coleoptera > Tenebrionidae > Eledona > Eledona agricola. The sequence continues at coordinate 892,154 of CAXIEJ010000203.1, read as the reverse complement.
GTAATTTAGGTGAGTTTGGCATAGTTTGCTTTGGTTAGTAGCATTTTTTTGTAATTTAAAAGTGATTGGGTTTAGTTTGTTGTGGTAAGGGTTAGTTGGTGATGATTTATGGTAGCCGAAGTAACTTAGGTGAGTCTGGCATAGTTTGTTATGATTTGTACACCTTTTTTTGTAATTTTAAGATGATATGGTTTGGTTTGTTGTGGTAAGGGATAGTTGGCGGTGCTTTACGGTGCCCGAAGTAATTTAGGTGATTCTGGTATAGTTTGTTATGATTTTTAGCATTTTTTTGTAATTTTAAAGTGATTGGGCTTAGTTTGTTGCTGTAAAGTGTAGTTGGGGGTGATTTTTGATAGCCGAAGAAATTTAGGTGAGTTTGGCATAGTTTGCTATGGTTAGTAGCATTTTTTTGTAATTTAAAAGTGATTGGGTTTAGTTTGTTGTGGTAAGGGTTAGTTGGTGATAATTTAGAGTAGCCGAAGTAATTTAGGTGAGTCTGGCATAGTTTGTTATGATTTGTACACCTTTTTTTGTAATTTTAAGATGATATGATTTGGTTTGTTGTGGTAAGGGATAGTTGGGGGTGATTTACGGTGCCCGAAGTAAGTTAGGTGATTCTGGTATAGTTTGTTATGATTTTTAGCATTTTTTTGTAATTTTAAAGTGATTGGGCTTAGTTTGTTGCTGTTAAGTATAGTTGGGGGTGATTTTTGATAGCCGAAGTAATTTAGGTGAGTTTGGCATAGTTTGCTATGGTTAGTAGCATTTTTTTGTAATTTAAAAGTGATTGGGTTTAGTTTGTTGTGGTAAGGGTTAGTTGGTGATGATTTATGGTAGCCGAAGTAATTTAGGTGAGTTTGGCATAGTTTGCTATGGTTACTAGCATTTTTTTGTAATTTAAAAGTGATTGGGTTTAGTTTGTTGTGGTAAGGGTTAGTTGGTGATGATTTAGAGTAGCCGAAGTAACTTAGGTGAGTCTGGCATAGTTTGTTATGATTTGTACACCTTTTTTTGTAATTTTAAAATGATATGGTTTAGTTTGTTGTGGTAAGGGATAGTTGGGGTTGATTTACGGTAGGCGAAGTAATTTAGGTGATTTTGGTAAAGTTTGTAATGATTTTTAGCATTTTTTTGTAATTTTAAAGTGATTGGGCTTAGTTTGTTGCTGTAAAGTGTAGTTGGGGGTGATTTTTGATAGCCGAAGAAATTTAGGTGAGTTTGGCATAGTTTGCTATGGTTAGTAGCATTTTTTTGTAATTTAAAAGTGATTGGGTTTAGTTTGTTGTGGTAAGGGTTAGTTGGTGATGATTTATGGTATCCGAAATAATTTAGGTGAGTTTGGCATAGTTTGCTATGGTTACTAGAATTTTTTTGTAATTTAAAAGTGAGATGGGTTTAGTTTGTTGTGGTAAGGGTTAGTTGGTGATGATTTAGTGTAGCCGAAGTAATTTAGGTAAGTTTGGCATAGTTTGCTATGGTTAGTAGCATTTTTTTGTAATTTAAAAGTGATTGGGTTTAGTTTGTTGTGGTAAGGGTTAGTTGGTGATGATTTATGGTAGCCGAAGCAATTTAGGTAAGTTTGGCATAGTTTGCTATGGTTACTAGCATTTTTTTGTAATTTAAAAGGGATTGGGTTTAGTTTGTTGTGGTAAGGGTTAGTTGGTGATAATTTAGAGTAGCCGAAGTAATTTAGGTGAGTCTGGCATAGTTTGTTATGATTTGTACACCTTTTTTTGTAATTTTAAGATGATATGGTTTGGTTTGTTGTGGTAAGGGATAGTTGGGGGTGATTTACGGTGCCCGAAGTAATTTAGGTGATTCTGGTATAGTTTGTTATGATTTTTAGCATTTTTTTGTAATTTTAAAGTGATTGGGCTTAGTTTGTTGCTGTTAAGTGTAGTTGGGGGTGATTTTTGATAGCCGAAGTAATTTCGGTGAGTTTGGCATAGTTTGCTATGGCTAGTAGCATTTTTTTGTAATTTAAAAGTGATTGGGTTTAGTTTGTTGTGGTAAGGGTTAGTTGGTGATGATTTATGGTAGCCGAAGTAATTTAGGTGAGTTTGGCATAGTTTGCTATGGTTACTAGCATTTTTTTGTAATTTAAAAGTGATTGGGTTTAGTTTGTTGTGGTAAGGGTTAGTTGGTGATGATTTAGAGTAGCCGAAGTAATTTAGGTGAGTCTAGCATAGTTTGTTATGATTTGTACACCTTTTTTTGTAATTTTAAGATGATATGGTTTAGTTTGTTGTGGTAAGGGATAGTTGGGGTTGATTTACGGTAGGCGAAGTAATTTAGGTGATTTTGGTAAAGTTTGTTATGATTTTTAGAATTTTTTTGTAATTTTAAAGTTATTGGGCTTAGTTTGATGCTGTAAACTGTAGTTGGGAGTGATTTTTAAAAGCCGAAGTAATTTAGGTGAGTTTGGCATAGTTTGCTATGGTTAGTAGCATTTTTTTGTAATTTAAAATTGATCGGGTTTAGTTTGTTGTGGTAAGTGTTAGTTGGTGATGATTTATGGTAGCCGAAGTAATTTAGGTGAGTTTGGCATAGTTTGCTATGGTTAGTAGCATTTTTTTGTAATTTAAAAGTGATTGGGTTTAGTTTGTTGTGGTAAGGGTTAATTGGTGATGATTTATGGTAGCCGAAGCAATTTAGGTGAGTTTGGCATAGTTTGCTATGGTTACTAGCATTTTTTTGTAATTTAAAAGTGATTGGGTTTAGTTTGTTGTGGTAAGGGTTAGTTGGTGATAATTTAGAGTAGCCGAAGTAATTTAGGTGAGTCTGGCATAGTTTGTTATGATTTGTACACCTTTTTTTGTAATTTTAAGATGATATGATTTGGTTTGTTGTGGTAAGGGATAGTTGGGGGTGATTTACGGTGCCCGAAGTAATTTAGGTGATTCTGGTATAGTTTGTTATGATTGTTCGGCCCCAGCGAGCTGGCTCCTAGTTTTAATTGAACGTTTTTATTGTAACATTAGTTGTCACGTTCGGTGATTTAGATGGAGTGACCGGTACGACCCCTTGGAAATATTTATGGGTGGTTATGGTTTAATTTCCTGTCGGGCCTTAGATGTCCGTGCTTATAATGTGTACAAGGGTTGCTATTTACGACAGAATCTTACACTTTTTTGTGTTATGTTCAGTGTTTTTGAATCCTGTCGTAAATGTGATTAGTTACACATGTGGCCGGTCAAAGGTTCCGATCGGGGGTAAAACGGACCGCACTGTGGGAATTTTCCCAAGGGTTGAAAGTCGTAGGTGGGGCGCTCTTATATAAGTTGCAACACGGACGTGACAATTAGTGGGGCTCCAAGCAAGTAGCCAACTGAGTACTACATGGGTACTCAGATTCCGAATTTGTGGTATAATAACAATTAGTGGGGCTCCAAGCAAGCAGCCAACTGAGTACTACATGAGTACTCAGATTCCTAAATGTGGTATTGTGGATAATTAGAGTGGGGCTCCAAGGAAGTAGCCAACTGAGTACTACATGGGTACTCAGATTCCAAATTGTCGTATTGTGGGTAATTAGTGGGGCTACAAGCAAGTAGCCAACTGAGTACTATATGGGTACTCAGGTTTCCAAAGTTGTGGTTTTGTGTATTCGTCGTTTTTTACAATATTCGTGGTTTAAGTGTTTAAATATAGTTTTAAATTTAAACAAGTGGTTTTATTGTCGTGATTAATGTGTTGTGGATGCACCATAATCCACTGGTCCTTCGAGCATAACATCATTCCTTGACCATCACACGAGAATTGGCCGTGTGAACTTACAATGATTTTTAGCATTTTTTTGTAATTTTAAAGTGATTGGGCTTAGTTTGTTGCTGTTAAGTGTAGTTGGGGGTGATTTTTGATAGCCGAAGTAATTTAGGTGAGTTTGGCATAGTTTGCTATGGTTAGTAGCATTTTTTTGTAATTTAAAAGTGATTGGGTTTAGTTTGTTGTGGTAAGGGTTAGTTGGTGATGATTTATGGTATCCGAAATAATTTAGGTGAGTTTGGCATAGTTTGCTATGGTTACTAGAATTTTTTTGTAATTTAAAAGTGAGATGGGTTTAGTTTGTTGCGGTAAGGGTTAGTTGGTGATGATTTAGTGTAGCCGAAGTAATTTAGGTGAGTTTGGCATAGTTTGCTATGGTTACTAGCATTTTTTTGTAATTTAAAAGTGATTGGGTTTAGTTTGTTGTGGTAAGGGCTAGTTGATGATGATTTAGAGTAGCCGAAGTAATTTAGGTGAGTCTGGCATAGTTTGTTATGATTTGTACACCTTTTTTTGTAATTTTAAGATGATATGGTTTGGTTTGTTGTGTTAAGGAATAGTTGGGGGTTGATTTACGGTAGCCGAAGTAATTTAGGTGATTCTGTTATAGTTTGTTATGATTTTTAGAATTTTTTTGTAATTTTAAAGTGATTGGGCTTAGTTTGTTGCTGTAAAGCGTAGTTGAGGGTGATTTTTGATAGCCGAAGTAATTTAGGTAAGTTTGGCATAGTTTGTTATGGTTAGTAGCATTTTTTTGTAATTTAAAAGTGATTGGGTTTAGTTTGTTGTGGTAAGGGTTAGTTGGTGATGATTTATGGTAGCCGAAGCAATTTAGGTAAGTTTGGCATAGTTTGCTATGGTTACTAGCATTTTTTTGTAATTTAAAAGGGATTGGGTTTAGTTTGTTGTGGTAAGAGTTAGTTGGTGATAATTTAGAGTAGCCGAAGTAATTTAGGTGAGTCTGGCATAGTTTGTTATGATTTGTACACCTTTTTTTGTAATTTTAAGATGATATGGTTTGGTTTGTTGTGGTAAGGGATAGTTGGGGGTGATTTACGGTGCCCGAAGTAATTTAGGTGATTCTGGTATAGTTTGTTATGATTTTTAGCATTTTTTTGTAATTTTAAAGTGATTGGGCTTAGTTTGTTGCTGTTAAGTGTAGTTGGGGGTGATTTTTGATAGCCGAAGTAATTTAGGTGAGTTTGGCATAGTTTGCTATGGCTAGTAGCATTTTTTTGTAATTTAAAAGTGATTGGGTTTAGTTTGTTGTGGTAAGGGTTAGTTGGTGATGATTTATGGTAGCCGAAGTAATTTAGGTGAGTTTGGCATAGTTTGCTATGGTTACTAGCATTTTTTTGTAATTTAAAAGTGATTGGGTTTTGTTTGTTGTGGTAAGGGTTAGTTGGTGATGATTTAGAGTAGCCGAAGTAATTTAGGTGAGTCTAGCATAGTTTGTTATGATTTGTACACCTTTTTTTGTAATTTTAAGATTATATGGTTTAGTTTGTTGTGGTAAGGGATAGTTGGGGTTGATTTACGGTAGGCGAAGTAATTTAGGTGATTTTGGTAAAGTTTGTTATGATTTTTAGAATTTTTTTGTAATTTTAAAGTTATTGGGCTTAGTTTGATGCTGTAAAGTGTAGTTGGGAGTGATTTTTAAAAGCCGAAGTAATTTAGGTGAGTTTGGCATAGTTTGCTATGGTTAGTAGCATTTTTTTGTAATTTAAAATTGATCGGGTTTAGTTTGTTGTGGTAAGTGTTAGTTGGTGATGATTTATGGTAGCCGAAGTAATTTAGGTGAGTTTGGCATAGTTTGCTATGGTTAGTAGCATTTTTTTGTAATTTAAAAGTGATTGGGTTTAGTTTGTTGTGGTAAGGGTTAATTGGTGATGATTTATGGTAGCCGAAGCAATTTAGGTGAGTTTGGCATAGTTTGCTATGGTTACTAGCATTTTTTTGTAATTTAAAAGTGATTGGGTTTAGTTTGTTGTGGTAAGGGTTAGTTGGTGATAATTTAGAGTAGCCGAAGTAATTTAGGTGAGTCTGGCATAGTTTGTTATGATTTGTACACCTTTTTTTGTAATTTTGAGATGATATGATTTGGTTTGTTGTGGTAAGGGATAGTTGGGGGTGATTTACGGTGCCCGAAGTAATTTAGGTGATTCTGGTATAGTTTGTTATGATTTTTAGAATTTTTTTGTAATTTTAAAGTGATTGGGCTTAGTTTGTTGCTGTTAAGTGTAGTTGGGGGTGATTTTTGATAGCCGAAGTAATTTAGGTGAGTTTGGCATAGTTTGCTATGGTTAGTAGCATTTTTTTGTAATTTAAAAGTGATTGGGTTTAGTTTGTTGTGGTAAGGGTTAGTTGGTGATGATTTATGGTAGCCGAAGTAATTTAGGTGAGTTTGGCATAGTTTGCTATAGTTACTAGCATTTTTTTGTAATGTAAAAGTGATTGGATTTAGTTTGTTGTGGTAAGGGTTAGTTGGTGATGATTTAGAGTAGCCAAAGTAATTTAGGTGAGTCTGGCATAGTTTGTTATGATTTGTACACCTTTTTTTGTAATTTTAAGATGATATGGTTTAGTTTGTTGTGGTAAGGGATAGTTGGGGTTGATTTACGGTAGGCGAAGTAATTTAGGTGATTTTGGTAAAGTTTGTAATGATTTTTAGCATTTTTTTGTAATTTTAAAGTGATTGGGCTTAGTTTGTTGCTGTAAAGTGTAGTTGGGGGTGATTTTTGATAGCCGAAGAAATTTAGGTGAGTTTGGCATAGTTTGCTATGGTTAGTAGCATTTTTTTGTAATTTAAAAGTGATTGGGTTTAGTTTGTTGTGGTAAGGGTTAGTTGGTGATGATTTATGGTATCCGAAGTAATTTAGGTGAGTTTGGCATAGTTTGCTATGGTTACTAGAATTTTTTTGTAATTTAAAAGTGAGATGGGTTTAGTTTGTTGTGGTAAGGGTTAGTTGGTGATGATTTAGTGTAGCCGAAGTAATTTAGGTGAGTTTGGCATAGTTTGCTATGGTTACTAGCATTTTTTTGTAATTTAAAAATGATTGGGTTTAGTTTGTTGTGGTAAGGGCTAGTTGGTGATGATTTAGAGTAGCCGAAGTAATTTAGGTGAGTCTGGCATAGTTTGTTATGATTTGTAAACCTTTTTTTGTAATTTTAAGATGATATGGTTTGGTTTGTTGTGTTAAGGAATAGTTGGGGTTGATTTACGGTAGGCGAAGTAATTTAGGTGATTTTGGTAAAGTTTGTTATGATTTTTAGCATTTTTTTGTAATTTTAAAATTATTGGGCTTAGTTTGATGCTGTAAAGTGTAGTTGGGTGTGATTTTTAAAAGCCGAAGTAATTTAGGTGAGTTTGGCATAGTTTGTTATGGTTAGTAGCATTTTTTTGTAATTTAAAAGTGATTGGGTTTAGTTTGTTGTGGTAAGGGTTAGTTGGTGATGATTTATGGTATCCGAAGTAATTTAGGTGAGTTTGGCATAGTTTGCTATGGTTACTAGAATTTTTTTGTAATTTAAAAGTGAGATGGGTTTAGTTTGTTGTGGTAAGGGTTAGTTGGTGATGATTTAGTGTAGCCGAAGTAATTTAGGTGAGTCTGGCATAGTTTGTTATGATTTGTACACCATTTTTTGGAATTTTACGATGATATGGTTTGGTTTGTTGTGGTAAGGGATAGTTGGGGGTGATTTACGGTAGCCGAAGTAATTTAGGTGATTCTGGTATAGTTTGTTATGATTTTTAGAATTTTTTTGTAATTTTAAAGTTATTGGGCTTAGTTTGATGCTGTAAAGTGTAGTTGGGAGTGATTTTTAAAAGCCGAAGTAATTTAGGTGAGTTTAGCATAGTTTGCTATGGTTAGTAGCATTTTTTTGTAATTTAAAATTGATCGGGTTTAGTTTGTTGTGGTAAGGGTTAGTTGGTGATGATTTATGGTAGCCGAAGTAATTTAGGTGAGTTTGGCATAGTTTGCTATGGTTACTAGCATTTTTTGTAATTTAAAAGTGATTGGGTTTAGTTTGTTGTGGTAAGGGTTATTTGGTGATGATTTAGAGTAGCCGAAGTAATTTAGGTGAGTCTGGCATAGTTTGTTATGATTTGTACACCTTTTTTTGTAATTTAAAGATGATATGCTTTAGTTTGTTGTGGTAAGGGATATTTGGGGGTAATTTACGGTAGCCGAAGTAATTTAGGTGATTCTAGTGTAGTTTGTTATGATTTTTAGCATTTTTTTGTAATTTTAAAGTGATTGGGCTTAGTTTGTTGCTGTAAAGTGTAGTTGGGAGTGATTTTTAAAAGCCGAAGTAATTTAGGTGAGTTTGGCATAGTTTGCTATGGTTAGTAGCATTTTTTTGTAATTTAAAAGTGATTGGGTTTAGTTTGTTGTGGTAAGGGTTAGTTGGTGATGATTTATGGTATCCGAAGTAATTTACGTGAGTTTGGCATAGTTTGCTATGGTTACTAGAATTTTTTTGTAATTTAAAAGTGAGATGGGTTTAGTTTGTTGTGGTAAGGGTTAGTTGGTGATGATTTAGTGTAGCCGAAGTAATTTAGGTGAGTCTGGCATAGTTTGTTATGATTTGTACACCATTTTTTGGAATTTTAAGATGATATGGTTTGGTTTGTTGTGGTAAGGGATAGTTGGGGGTGATTTACGGTAGCCGAAGTAATTTAGGTGATTCTGGTATAGTTTGTTATGATTTTTAGCATTTTTTTGTAATTTTAAAGTGATTGGGCTTAGTTTGTTGCTGTTAAGTGTAGTTGGGGGTGATTTTTGATAGCCGAAGTAATTTAGGTGAGTTTGGCATAGTTTGCTATGGTTAGTAGCATTTTTTTGTAAATTAAAAGTGATTGGGTTTAGTTTGTTGTGGTAAGGGTTAGTTGGTGATGATTTATGCTAGCCGAAGTAATTTAGGTGAGTTTGGCATAGTTTGCTATAGTTACTAGCATTTTTTTGTAATTTAAAAGTGATTGGGTTTAGTTTGTTGTGGTAAGGGTTAGTTGGTGATGATTTAGAGTAGCCGAAGTAATTTAGGTGAGTCTGGCATAGTTTGTTATGATTTGTACACCTTTTTTTGTAATTTTAAGATGATATGGTTTAGTTTGTTGTGGTAAGGGATAGTTGGGGTTGATTTACGGTAGGCGAAGTAATTTAGGTGATTTTGGTAAAGTTTGTAATGATTTTTAGCATTTTTTTGTAATTTTAAAGTGATTGGGCTTAGTTTGTTGCTGTAAAGTGTAGTTGGGGGTGATTTTTGATAGCCGAAGAAATTTAGGTGAGTTTGGCATAGTTTGCTATGGTTAGTAGCATTTTTTTGTAATTTAAAAGTGATTGGGTTTAGTTTGTTGTGGTAAGGGTTAGTTGGTGATGATTTATGGTATCCGAAGTAATTTAGGTGAGTTTGGCATAGTTTGCTATGGTTACTAGAATTTTTTTGTAATTTAAAAGTGAGATGGGTTTAGTTTGTTGTGGTAAGGGTTAGTTGGTGATGATTTAGTGTAGCCGAAGTAATTTAGGTGAGTTTGGCATAGTTTGCTATGGTTACTAGCATTTTTTTGTAATTTAAAAGTGATTGGGTTTAGTTTGTTGTGGTAAGGGCTAGTTGGTGATGATTTAGAGTAGCCGAAGTAATTTAGGTGAGTCTGGCATAGTTTGTTATGATTTGTAAACCTTTTTTTGTAATTTTAAGATGATATGGTTTGGTTTGTTGTGTTAAGGAATAGTTGGGGGTTGATTTACGGTAGCCGAAGTAATTTAGGTGATTCTGTTATAGTTTGTTATGATTTTTAGCATTTTTTTGTAATTTAAAAGTGATTGGGTTTAGTTTGTTGTGGTAAGGGTTAGTTGGTGATGATTTATGGTGGCCGAAGCAATTTAGGTGAGTTTGGCATAGTTTGCTATGGTTACTAGCATTTTTTTGTAATTTAAAAGGGATTGGGTTTAGTTTGTTGTGGTAAGGGTTAGTTGGTGATAATTTAGAGTAGCCGAAGTAATTTAGGTGAGTCTGGCATAGTTTGTTATGATTTGTACACCTTTTTTTGAAATTTTAAGATGATATGGTTTGGTTTGTTGTGGTAAGGGATAGTTGGGGGTGATTTACGGTGCCCGAAGTAATTTAGGTGATTCTGGTATAGTTTGTTATGATTTTTAGCATTTTTTTGTAATTTTAAAGTGATTGGGCTTAGTTTGTTGCTGTTAAGTGTAGTTGGGGGTGATTTTTGATAGCCGAAGTAATTTAGGTGAGTTTGGCATAGTTTGCTATGGCTAGTAGCATTTTTTTGTAATTTAAAAGTGATTGGGTTTAGTTTGTTGTGGTAAGGGTTAGTTGGTGATGATTTAGTGTAGCCGAAGTAATTTAGGTGAGTTTGGCATAGTTTGCTATGGTTACTAGCATTTTTTTGTAATTTAAAAATGATTGGGTTTAGTTTGTTGTGGTAAGGGCTAGTTGGTGATGATTTAGAGTAGCCGAAGTAATTTAGGTGAGTCTGGCATAGTTTGTTATGATTTGTAAACCTTTTTTTGTAATTTTAAGATGATATGGTTTGGTTTGTTGTGTTAAGGAATAGTTGGGGTTGATTTACGGTAGGCGAAGTAATTTAGGTGATTTTGGTAAAGTTTGTTATGATTTTTAGCATTTTTTTGTAATTTTAAAGTTATTGGGCTTAGTTTGATGCTGTAAAGTGTAGTTGGGAGTGATTTTTAAAAGCCGAAGTAATTTAGGTGAGTTTGGCATAGTTTGCTATGGTTAGTAGCATTTTTTTGTAATTTAAAAGTGATTGGGTTTAGTTTGTTGTGGTAAGGGTTAGTTGGTGATGATTTATGGTATCCGAAGTAATTTAGGTGAGTTTGGCATAGTTTGCTATGGTTATTAGAATTTTTTTGTAATTTAAAAGTGAGATGGGTTTAGTTTGTTGTGGTAAGGGTTAGTTGGTGATGATTTAGTGTAGCCGAAGTAATTTAGGTGAGTTTGGCATAGTTTGCTATGGTTACTAGCATTTTTTTGTAATTTAAAAGTGATTGGGTTTAGTTTGTTGTGGTAAGGGCTAGTTGGTGATAATTTAGAGTAGCCGAAGTAATTTAGGTGAGTCTGGCATAGTTTGTTATGATTTGTAAACCTTTTTTTGTAATTTTAAGATGATATGGTTTGGTTTGTTGTGTTAAGGAATAGTTGGGGGTTGATTTACGGTAGCCGAAGTAATTTAGGTGATTCTGTTATAGTTTGTTATGATTTTTAGCATTTTTTTGTAATTTAAAAGTGATTGGGTTTAGTTTGTTGTGGTAAGGGTTAGTTGGTGATGATTTATGGTAGCCGAAGCAATTTAGGTGAGTTTGGCATAGTTTGCTATGGTTACTAGCATTTTTTTGTAATTTAAAAGTGATTGGGTTTAGTTTGTTGTGGTAAGGGTTAGTTGGTGATGATTTATGGTATCCGAAGTAATTTAGGTGAGTTTGGCATAGTTTGCTATGGTTATTAGAATTTTTTTGTAATTTAAAAGTGAGATGGGTTTAGTTTGTTGTGGTAAGGGTTAGTTGGTGATGATTTAGTGTAGCCGAAGTAATTTATGTGAGTTTGGCATAGTTTGCTATGGTTACTAGCATTTTTTTGTAATTTAAAAGTGATTGGGTTTAGTTTGTTGTGGTAAGGGTTAGTTGGTGATAATTTAGAGTAGCCGAAGTAATTTAGGTGAGTCTGGCATAGTTTGTTATGATTTGTACACCTTTTTTTGTAATTTTAAGATGATATGGTTTGGTTTGTTGTGGTAAGGGATAGTTGGGGGTGATTTACGGTGCCCGAAGTAATTTAGGTGATTCTGGTATAGTTTGTTATGATTTTTAGCATTTTTTTGTAATTTTAAAGTGATTGGGCTTAGTTTGTTGCTGTTAAGTGTAGTTGGGGGTGATTTTTGATAGCCGAAGTAATTTAGGTGAGTTTGGCATAGTTTGCTATGGCTAGTAGCATTTTTTTGTAATTTAAAAGTGATTGGGTTTAGTTTGTTGTGGTAAGGGTTAGTTGGTGATGATTTAGTGTAGCCGAAGTAATTTAGGTGAGTTTGGCATAGTTTGCTATGGTTACTAGCATTTTTTTGTAATTTAAAAATGATTGGGTTTAGTTTGTTGTGGTAAGGGCTAGTTGGTGATGATTTAGAGTAGCCGAAGTAATTTAGGTGAGTCTGGCATAGTTTGTTATGATTTGTAAACCTTTTTTTGTAATTTTAAGATGATATGGTTTGGTTTGTTGTGTTAAGGAATAGTTGGGGTTGATTTACGGTAGGCGAAGTAATTTAGGTGATTTTGGTAAAGTTTGTTATGATTTTTAGCATTTTTTTGTAATTTTAAAGTTATTGGGCTTAGTTTGATGCTGTAAAGTGTAGTTGGGAGAGATTTTTAAAAGCCGAAGTAATTTAGGTGAGTTTGGCATAGTTTGCTATGGTTAGTAGCATTTTTTTGTAATTTAAAAGTGATTGGGTTTAGTTTGTTGTGGTAAGGGTTAGTTGGTGATGATTTATGGTATCCGAAGTAATTTAGGTGAGTTTGGCATAGTTTGCTATGGTTACTAGAATTTTTTTGTAATTTAAAAGTGAGATGGGTTTAGTTTGTTGTGGTAAGTGTTAGTTGGTGATGATTTAGTGTAGCCGAAGTAATTTAGGTGAGTCTGGCATAGTTTGTTATGATTTGTACACCATTTTTTGGAATTTTAAGATGATATGGTTTGGTTTGGTGTGGTAAGGGATAGTTGGGGGTGATTTACGGTAGCCGAAGTAATTTAGGTGATTCTGGTATAGTTTGTTATGATTTTTAGAATTTTTTTGTAATTTTAAAGTTATTGGGCTTAGTTTGATGCTGTAAAGTGTAGTTGGGAGTGATTTTTAAAAGCCGAAGTAATTTAGGTGAGTTTGGCATAGTTTGCTATGGTTAGTAGCATTTTTTTGTAATTTAAAATTGATCGGGTTTAGTTTGTTGTGGTAAGGGTTAGTTGGTGATGATTTATGGTAGCCGAAGTAATTTAGGTGAGTTTGGCATAGTTTGCTATGGTTACTAGCATTTTTTGTAATTTAAAAGTGATTGGGTTTAGTTTGTTGTGGTAAGGGTTATTTGGTGATGATTTAGAGTAGCCGAAGTAATTTAGGTGAGTCTGGCATAGTTTGTTATGATTTGTACACCTTTTTTTGTAATTTAAAGATGATATGCTTTAGTTTGTTGTGGTAAGGGATATTTGGGGGTAATTTACGGTAGCCGAAGTAATTTAGGTGATTCTAGTGTAGTTTGTTATGATTTTTAGCATTTTTTTGTAATTTTAAAGTAATTGGGCTTAGTTTGTTGCTGTAAAGTGTAGTTGTGGGTGATTTTTGATATCCGAAGTAATTTAGGTGAGTTTGGCATAGTTTGCTATGGTTAGTAGCATTTTTTTGTATATTGAAAGTGATTGGGTTTAGTTTGTTGTGGTAAGGGTTAGTTGGTGATGATTTATGGTAGCCGAAGTAATTTAGATAAGTTTGGCTTAGTTTGCTTTGGTTACTAGCATTTTTTTGTAATTTAAAAGTGATTGGGTTTAGTTTGTTGTGGTAAGGGTTAGTTGGTGATAATTTAGAGTAGCCGAAGTAATTTAGGTGAGTCTGGCATAGTTTGTTATGATTTGTACACCTTTTTTTGTAATTTTAAGATGATATGATTTGGTTTGTTGTGGTAAGGGATAGTTGGGGGTGATTTACGGTGCCCGAAGTAATTTAGGTGATTCTGGTATAGTTTGTTATGATTTTTAGCATTTTTTTGTAATTTTAAAGTGATTGGGCTTAGTTTGTTGCTGTTAAGTGTAGTTGGGGGTGATTTTTGATAGCCGAAGTAATTTAGGTGAGTTTGGCATAGTTTGCTATGGTTAGTAGCATTTTTTTGTAATTTAAAAGTGATTGGGTTTAGTTTGTTGTGGTAAGGGTTAGTTGGTGATGATTAATGGTAGCCGAAGTAATTTAGGTGAGTTTGGCATAGTTTGCTATAGTTACTAGCATTTTTTTGTAATTTAAAAGTGATTGGGTTTAGTTTGTTGTGGTAAGGGTTAGTTGGTGATGATTTAGAGTAGCCGAAGTAATTTAGGTGAGTCTGGCATAGTTTGTTATGATTTGTACACCTTTTTTTGTAATTTTAAGATGATATGGTTTAGTTTGTTGTGGTAAGGGATAGTTGGGGTTGATTTACGGTAGGCGAAGTAATTTAGGTGATTTTGGTAAAGTTTGTAATGATTTTTAGCATTTTTTTGTAATTTTAAAGTGATTGGGCTTAGTTTGTTGCTGTAAAGTGTAGTTGGGGGTGATTTTTGATAGCCGAAGAAATTTAGGTGAGTTTGGCATATTTTGCTATGGTTAGTAGCATTTTTTTGTAATTTAAAAGTGATTGGGTTTAGTTTGTTGTGGTAAGGGTTAGTTGGTGATGATTTATGGTATCCGAAGTAATTTAGGTGAGTTTGGCATAGTTTGCTATGGTTACTAGAATTTTTTTGTAATTTAAAAGTGAGATGGGTTTAGTTTGTTGTGGTAAGGGTTAGTTGGTGATGATTTAGTGTAGCCGAAGTAATTTAGGTGAGTTTGGCATAGTTTGCTATGGTTACTAGCATTTTTTTGTAATTTAAAAGTGATTGGGTTTAGTTTGTTGTGGTAAGGGATAGTTGGTGATGATTTAGAGTAGCCGAAGTAATTTAGGTGAGTCTGGCATAGTTTGTTATGATTTGTAAACCTTTTTTTGTAATTTTAAGATGATATGGTTTGGTTTGTTGTGTTAAGGAATAGTTGGGGGTTGATTTACGGTAGCCGAAGTAATTTAGGTGATTCTGTTATAGTTTGTTATGATTTTTAGCATTTTTTTGTAATTTAAAAGTGATTGGGTTTAGTTTGTTGTGGTAAGGGTTAGTTGGTGATGATTTATGGTAGCCGAAGCAATTTAGGTGAGTTTGGCATAGTTTGCTATGGTTACTAGCATTTTTTTGTAATTTAAAAGGGATTGGGTTTAGTTTGTTGTGGTAAGGGTTAGTTGGTGATAATTTAGAGTAGCCGAAGTAATTTAGGTGAGTCTGGCATAGTTTGTTATGATTTGTACACCTTTTTTGTAATTTTAAGATGATATGGTTTGGTTTGTTGTGGTAAGGGATAGTTGGGGGTGATTTACGGTGCCCGAAGTAATTTAGGTGATTCTGGTATAGTTTGTTATGATTTTTAGCATTTTTTTGTAATTTTAAAGTGATTGGGCTTAGTTTGTTGCTGTTAAGTGTAGTTGGGGGTGATTTTTGATAGCCGAAGTAATTTAGGTGAGTTTGGCATAGTTTGCTATGGCTAGTAGCATTTTTTTGTAATTTAAGAGTGATTGGGTTTAGTTTGTTGTGGTAAGGGTTAGTTGGTGATGATTTAGGGTAGCCGAAGTAATTTAGGTGAGTCTGGCATAGTTTGTTATGATTTGTACACCTTTTTTTGTAATTTTAAGATGATATGGTTTAGTTTGTTGTGGTAAGGGATAGTTGGGGTTGATTTACGGTAGGCGAAGTAATTTAGGTGATTTTGGTAAAGTTTGTTATGATTTTTAGCATTTTTTTGTAATTTTAAAGTTATTGGGCTTAGTTTGATGCTGTAAAGTGTAGTTGGGAGTGATTTTTAAAAGCCGAAGTAATTTAGGTGAGTTTGGCATAGTTTGCTATGGTTAGTAGCATTTTTTTGTAATTTAAAAGTGATTGGGTTTAGCTTGTTGTGGTAAGGGTTAGTTGGTGATGATTTATGGTATCCGAAGTAATTTAGGTGAGTTTGGCATAGTTTGCTATGGTTACTAGAATTTTTTTGTAATTTAAAAGTGAGATGGGTTTAGTTTGTTGTGGTAAGGGTTAGTTGGTGATGATTTAGTGTAGCCGAAGTAATTTAGGTGAGTCTGGCATAGTTTGTTATGATTTGTACACCATTTTTTGGAATTTTAAGATGATATGGTTTGGTTTGTTGTGGTAAGGGATAGTTGGGGGTGATTTACGGTAGCCGAAGTAATTTAGGTGATTCTGGTATAGTTTGTTATGATTTTTAGAATTTTTTTGTAATTTTAAAGTTATTGGGCTTAGTTTGATGCTGTAAAGTGTAGTTGGGAGTGATTTTTAAAAGCCGAAGTAATTTAGGTGAGTTTGGCATAGTTTGCTATGGTTAGTAGCATTTTTTTGTAATTTAAAATTGATCGGGTTTAGTTTGTTGTGGTAAGGGTTAGTTGGTGATGATTTATGGTAGCCGAAGTAATTTAGGTGAGTTTGGCATAGTTTGCTATGGTTACTAGCATTTTTTGTAATTTAAAAGTGATTGGGTTTAGTTTGTTGTGGTAAGGGTTATTTGGTGATGATTTAGAGTAGCCGAAGTAATTTAGGTGAGTCTGGCATAGTTTGTTATGATTTGTACACCTTTTGTTGTAATTTAAAGATGATATGCTTTAGTTTGTTGTGGTAAGGGATATTTGGGGGTAATTTACGGTAGCCGAAGTAATTTAGGTGATTCTAGTGTAGTTTGTTATGATTTTTAGCATTTTTTTGTAATTTTAAAGTGATTGGGCTTAGTTTGTTGCTGTAAAGTGTAGTTGTGGGTGATTTTTGATAGCCGAAGTAATTTAGGTGAGTTTGGCATAGTTTGCTATGGTTAGTAGCATTTTTTTGTAATTTGAAAGTGATTGGGTTTAGTTTGTTGTGGTAAGGGTTAGTTGGTGATGATTTATGGTAGCCGAAGTAATTTAGATAAGTTTGGCTTAGTTTGCTTTGGTTACTAGCATTTTTTTGTAATTTAAAAGTGATTGGGTTTAGTTTGTTGTGGTAAGGGTTAGTTGGTGATAATTTAGAGTAGCCGAAGTAATTTAGGTGAGTCTGGCATAGTTTGTTATGATTTGTACACCTTTTTTTGTAATTTTAAGATGATATGGTTTGGTTTGTTGTGGTAAGGGATAGTTGGGGGAGATTTACGGTGCCCGAAGTAATTTAGGTGATTCTGGTATAGTTTGTTATAATTTTTAGCATTTTTTTGTAATTTTAAAGTGATTGGGCTTAGTTTGTTGCTGTTAAGTGTAGTTGGGGGTGATTTTTGATAGCCGAAGTAATTTAGGTGAGTTTGGCATAGTTTGCTATGGTTAGTAGCATTTTTTTGTAATTTAAAAGTGATTGGGTTTAGTTTGTTGTGGTAAGGGTTAGTTGGTGATGATTTATGGTATCCGAAGTAATTTAGGTGAGTTTGGCATAGTTTGCTATGGTTACTAGAATTTTTTTGTAATTTAAAAGTGAGATGGGTTTAGTTTGTTGTAGTAAGGGTTAGTTGGTGATGATTTAGAGTATCCGAAGTAATTTAGGTGAGTCTGGCATAGTTTGTTATGATTTGTACACCATTTTTTGGAATTTTAAGATGATATGGTTTGGTTTGTTGTGGTAAGGGATAGTTGGGGGTGATTTACGGTAGCCGAAGTAATTTAGGTAATTCTGGTATAGTTTGTTATAATTTTTAGAATTTTTTTGTAATTTTAAAGTTATTGGGCTTAGTTTGTTGCTGTAAAGTGAAGTTGGGAGTGATTTTTAAAAGCCGAAGTAATTTAGGTGAGTTTGGCATAGTTTGCAATGGTTAGTAGCATTTTTTTGTAATTTAAAATTGATTGGGTTTAGTTTGTTGTGGTAAGGGTTAGTTGGTGATGATTTATGGTAGCCGAAGTAATTTAGGTGAGTTTGGCATAGTTTGCTATGGTTACTAGCATTTTTTGTAATTTAAAAGTGATTGGGTTTAGTTTGTTGTGGTAAGGGTTAGTTGGTGATGATTTAGAGTAGCCGAAGTAATTTAGGTGAGTCTGGCATTGTTTGTTATGATTTGTACACCTTTTTTTGTAATTTAAAGATGATATGCTTTAGTTTGTTGTGGTAAGGGATATTTGGGGGTGATTTACGGTAGCCGAAGTAATTTAGGTGATTCTAGTGAAGTTTGTTATGATTTTTAGCATTTTTTTGTAATTTTAAAGTGATTGGGCTTAGTTTGTTGCTGTAAAGTGTAGTTGGGGGTGATTTTTGATAGCCGAAGTAATTTAGGTAAGTTTGGCATAGTTTGCTATGGTTAGTAGCATTTTTTTGTAATTTAAAAGTGATTGGGTTTAGTTTGTTGTGGTAAGGGTTAGTTGGTGATGATTTATGGTAACCGAAGCAATTTAGGTGAGTTTGGCATAGTTTGCTATGGTTACTAGCATTTTTTTGTAATTTAAAAGTGATTGGGTTTAGTTTGTTGTGGTAAGGGTTAGTTGGTGATAATTTAGAGTAGCCGAAGTAATTTAGGTGAGTCTGGCATAGTTTGTTATGATTTGTACACCTATTCTTGTAATTTTAAGATGATATGGTTTGGTTTGTTTTGGTAAGGGATAGTTGGGGGTGATTTACGGTGCCCGAAGTAATTTAGGTGATTCTGGTATAGTTTGTTATGATTTTTAGCATTTTTTTGTAATTTTAAAGTGATTGGGCTTAGTTTGTTGCTGTTAAGTGTAGTTGGGGGTGATTTTTGATAGCCGAAGGAATTTAGGTGAGTTTGGCATAGTTTGCTATGGTTAGTAGCATTTTTTTGTAATTTAAAAGTGATTGGGTTTAGTTTGTTGTGGTAAGGGTTAGTTGGTGATGATTTATGGTAGCCGAAGTAATTTAGGTGAGTTTGGCATAGTTTGCTATGGTTACTAGCATTTTTTTGTAATTTAAAAGTGATTGGGTTTAGTTTGTTGTGGTAAGGGTTAGTTGGTGATGATTTAGAGTAGCCGAAGTAATTTAGGTGAGTCTGGCATAGTTTGTTATGATTTGTACACCTTTTTTTGTAATTTTAAGATGATATGGTTTAGTTTGTTGTGGTAAGGGATAGTTGGGGTTGATTTACGGTAGGCGAAGTAATTTAGGTGATTTTGGTAAAGTTTGTTATGATTTTTAGCATTTTTTTGTAATTTTAAAGTGATTGGGCTTAGTTTGTTGCTGTAAAGTGTAGTTGGGGGTGATTTTTGATAGCCGAAGTAATTTAGGTGAGTTTGGCATAGTTTGCTATGGTTAGTAGCATTTTTTTGTAATTTAAAAGTGATTGGGTTTAGTTTGTTGTGGTAAGGGTTAGTTGGTGATGATTTATGGTATCCGAAGTAATTTAGGTGAGTTTGGCATAGTTTGCTATGGTTACTAGAATTTTTTTGTAATTTAAAAGTGAGATGGGTTTAGTTTGTTGTGGTAAGGGTTAGTTGGTGATGATTTAGAGTAGCCGAAGTAATTTAGGTGAGTCTGGCATAGTTTGTTATGATTTGTACACCATTTTTTGGAATTTTAAGATGATATGGTTTGGTTTGTTGTGGTAAGGGATAGTTGGGGGTGATTTACGGTAGCCGAAGTAATTTAGGTGATTCTGGTATAGTTTGTTATGATTTTTAGAATTTTTTTGTAATTTTAAAGTTATTGGGCTTCGTTTGATGCTGTAAAGTGTAGTTGGGAGTGATTTTTAAAACCCGAAGTAATTTAGGTGAGTTTGGCATAGTTTGCTATGGTTAGTAGCATTTTTTTGTAATTTAAAATTGATCGGGTTTAGTTTGTTGTGGTAAAGGTTAGTTGGTGATGATTTATGGTAGCCGAAGTAATTTAGGTAAGTTTGGCATAGTTTCCTATGGTTACTAGCATTTTTTGTAATTTAAAAGTGATTGGGTTTAGTTTGTTGTGGTAAGGGTTAGTTGGTGATGATTTAGAGTAGCCGAAGTAATTTAGGTGAGTCTGGCATAGTTTGTTATGATTTGTACACCTTTTTTTGTAATTTAAAGATGATATGCTTTAGTTTGTTGTGGTAAGGGATATTTGGGGGTGATTTACGGTAGCCGAAGTAATTTAGGTGATTCTATTGTAGTTTGTTATGATTTTTAGCATTTTTTTGTAATTTTAAAGTGATTGGGCTTAGTTTGTTGCTGTAAATTATAGTTGTGGGTGATTTTTGATAGCCGAAGTAATTTAGGAGAGTTTGGCATAGTTTTCTATGGTTAGTAGCATTTTTTTGTAATTTGAAAGTGATTGGGTTTAGTTTGTTGTGGTAAGGGTGAGTTGGTAATGATTTATGGTAGCCGAAGTAATTTAGATGAGTTTGGCTTAGTTTGCTTTGGTTACTAGCATTTTTTTGTAATTTAAAAGTGATTGGGTTTAGTTTGTTGTGATAAGGGTTAGTTGGTGCAGATTTAGAGTAGCCGAAGTAATTTAGGTGAGTCTGGCATAGTTTGTTATGATTTGTACACCTTTTTTTGTAATTTTAAGATGATATGGTTTGGTTTGTTGTGGTAAGGGATAGTTGGGGGTGATTTACGGTAGCCGAAGTAATTTAGGTGATTCTGGTATAGTTTGTTATGATTTTTAACATTTTTTTGTAATTTTAAAGTGATTGGGCTTAGTTTGTTGCTGTAAAGTGTAGTTGGGGGTGATTTTTGATAGCCGAAGTAATTTAGGTGAATTTGGCATAGTTTGCTATAATTAGTAGCATTTTTTTGTAATTTAAAAGTGATTGGGGTTAGTTTGTTGTGGTAAGGGTTCGTTGGTGATGATTTATGGTAGCCGAAGTAATTTAGGTGAGTTTGACATAGTTTGCTATGGTAACTAGCATTTTTTTGTAATTTAAAATTGATTGGGTTTAGTTTGTTGTGGTAAGGGTTAGTTGGTGATGATTTATGGTAGCCGAAGTAATTTAGATGAGTTTGGCTTAGTTTGCTATGGTTACTAGCATTTTTTGTAATTTAAAAGTGATTGGGTTTAGTTTGTTGTGGTAAGGGTTAGTTGGTGATGATTTAGAGTAGCCGAAGTAATTTAGGTGAGTCTGGCATAGTTTGTTATGATTTGTACACTTTTTTTTGTAATTTAAAGATGATATGCTTTAGTTTGTTGTGGTAAGGGATAGTTGGGGGTGATTTACGGTAGCCGAAGTAATTTAGGTGATTCTAGTATAGTTTGTTATGATTTTTAGCATTTTTTTGAAATTTTAAAGTGATTGGGCTTAGTTTGTTGCTGTAAAGTATAGTTGTGGGTGATTTTTGATAGCCGAAGTAATTTAGGTGAGTTTGGCATAGTTTGCTATGGTTAGTAGCATTTTTTTGTAATTTGAAAGTGATTGGGTTTAGTTTGTTGTGGTAAGGGTTAGTTGGTGATGATTTATGGTAACCGAAGTAATTTAGGTGAGTTTGACATAGTTTGCTATGGTTACTAGCATTTTTTTGTAATTTAAAGGTGATTGGGTTTAGTTTTTGTGGTAAGGTTTAGTTGGTGATAATTTAGAGTAGCCGAAGTAATTTAGGTGAGTCTGGCATAGTTTGTTATAATTTTTAGATTTTTTTGTAATTTTAAAGTGATTGGGCTTAGTTTGTTGCTGTAAAGTGTAGTTGGGGGTGATTTTTGATAGCCGAAGTAATTTAGGTTAGTTTGGCATAGTTTGTTATGGTTAGTAGCATTTTTTTGTAATTTGAAAGTGATTGGGTTTAGTTTGTTGTGGTAAGGGTTAGTTGGTGATGATTTATGGTAGCCGAAGTAATTTAGATGAGTTTGGCATAGTTTGCTATGGTTACTACCATTTTTTTGTAATTTAAAAGTGATTGGGTATAGTTTGTTGTGGTAAGGTTTAGTTGGTGATAATTTAGAGTAACCGAAGTAATTTAGGTGAGTCTGGCATAGTTTGTTATGATTTGTACACCTTTTTTTTAATTTTAAGATGATATGGTTTGGTTTGTTGTGGTAAGGGATAGTTGGGGGTGATTTACGGTAGCCGAAGTAATTTAGGTGATTCTGGTATAGCTTGTTATGATTTTTAGCATTTTTTTTGTAATTTTAAGGTGATTGGGCTTAGTTTGTTGCTGTAAAGTGTAGTTGGGGGTGATTTTTGATAGCCGAGGTAATTTAGGTGAGTTTAGCATAGTTTGCTATGGTTAGTAGCATTTTTTTGTAATTTAAAAGTGATTGGGTTTAGTTTGTTGTGGTAAGGGTTAGTTGGTGATGATTTATGGTAGCCGAAGTAATTTAGGTGAGTTTGGCATAGTTTGCTATGGTTACTAGCATTTTTTGTAATTTAAAAGTGATTGGGTTTAGTTTGTTGTGGTAAGGGTTAGTTGGTGATGATTTAGAGTAGCCGAAGTAATTTAGGTGAGTCTGGCATAGTTTGTTATGATTTGTACACCTTTTTTTGTAATTTAAAGATGATATGCTTTATTTTGTTGTGGTAAGGGATATTTGGGGGTGATTTACGGTAGCCGAAGTAACTTAGGTGATTCTAGTATAGTTTGTTATGATTTTTAGCATTTTTTTGTAATTTTAAAGTGATTGGGCTTAGTTTGTTGCTGTAAAGTGTAGTTGTGGGTGATTTTTGATAGCCGAAGTAATTTAGGTGAGTTTGGCATAGTTTGCTATGGTTAGTAGCATTTTTTTCTAATTTGAAAGTGATTGGGTTTAGTTTGTTGTGGTAAGGGTTAGTTGGTGATGATTTATGGTAGCCGAAGTAATTTAGATGAGTTTGGCTTAGTTTGCTTTGGTTACTAGCATTTTTTTGTAATTTAAAAGTGATTGGGTTTAGTTTGTTGTGGTAAGGGTTAGTTGGTGATGATTTAGAGTAGCCGAAGTAATTTAGGTGAGTCTGGCATAGTTTGTTATGATTTGTACACCTTTTTTTGTAATTTTAAGATGATATGGTTTGGTTTGTTGTGGTAAGGGATAGTTGGGGGTGATTTACGGTAGCCGAAGTAATTTAGGTGATTCTGGTATAGTTTGTTATGATTTTTAGCATTTTTTTGTAATTTTAAAGTGATTGGGCTTAGTTTGTTGCTTTAAAGTGTAGTTGGGGGTGATTTTTGATAGCCGAAGTAATTTAGGTGAATTTGGCATAGTTTGCTATAATTAGTAGCATTTTTTTGTAATTTAAAATTGATTGGGTTTAGTTTGTTGTGGTAAGGGTTAGTTGGTGATGATTTATGGTATCCGAAGTAATTTAGGTGAGTTTGGCATAGTTTGCTATGGTTACTAGAATTTTTTTGTAATTTAAAAGTGAGATGGGTTTAGTTTGTTGTGGTAAGGGTTAGTTGGTGATGATTTAGTGTAGCCGAAGTAATTTAGGTGAGTCTGGCATAGTTTGTTATGATTTGTACACCATTTTTTGGAATTTTAAGATGATATGGTTTGGTTTGGTGTGGTAAGGGATAGTTGGGGGTGATTTACGGTAGACGAAGTAATTTAGGTGATTCTGGTATAGTTTGTTATGATTTTTAGAATTTTTTTGTAATTTTAAAGTTATTGGGCTTAGTTTGATGCTGTAAAGTGTAGTTGGGAGTGATTTTTAAAAGCCGAAGTAATTTAGGTGAGTTTGGCATAGTTTGCTATGGTTAGTAGCATTTTTTTGTAATTTAAAATTGATCGGGTTTAGTTTGTTGTGGTAAGGGTTAGTTGGTGATGATTTATGGTAGCCGAAGTAATTTAGGTGAGTTTGGCATAGTTTGCTTTGGTTACTAGCATTTTTTGTAATTTAAAAGTGATTGGGTTTAGTTTGTTGTGGTAAGGGTTATTTGGTGATGATTTAGAGTAGCCGAAGTAATTTAGGTGAGTCTGGCATAGTTTGTTATGATTTGTACACCTTTTTTTGTAATTTAAAGATGATATGCTTTAGTTTGTTGTGGTAAGGGATATTTGGGGGTAATTTACGGTAGCCGAAGTAATTTAGGTGATTCTAGTGTAGTTTGTTATGATTTTTAGCATTTTTTTGTAATTTTAAAGTAATTGGGCTTAGTTTGTTGCTGTAAAGTGTAGTTGTGGGTGATTTTTGATATCCGAAGTAATTTAGGTGAGTTTGGCATAGTTTGCTATGGTTAGTAGCATTTTTTTGTATATTGAAAGTGATTGGGTTTAGTTTGTTGTGGTAAGGGTTAGTTGGTGATGATTTATGGTAGCCGAAGTAATTTAGATAAGTTTGGCTTAGTTTGCTTTGGTTACTAGCATTTTTTTGTAATTTAAAAGTGATTGGGTTTAGTTTGTTGTGGTAAGGGTTAGTTGGTGATAATTTAGAGTAGCCGAAGTAATTTAGGTGAGTCTGGCATAGTTTGTTATGATTTGTACACCTTTTTTTGTAATTTTAAGATGATATGATTTGGTTTGTTGTGGTAAGGGATAGTTGGGGGTGATTTACGGTGCCCGAAGTAATTTAGGTGATTCTGGTATAGTTTGTTATGATTTTTAGCATTTTTTTGTAATTTTAAAGTGATTGGGCTTAGTTTGTTGCTGTTAAGTGTAGTTGGGGGTGATTTTTGATAGCCGAAGTAATTTAGGTGAGTTTGGCATAGTTTGCTATGGTTAGTAGCATTTTTTTGTAATTTAAAAGTGATTGGGTTTAGTTTGTTGTGGTAAGGGTTAGTTGGTGATGATTAATGGTAGCCGAAGTAATTTAGGTGAGTTTGGCATAGTTTGCTATAGTTACTAGCATTTTTTTGTAATTTAAAAGTGATTGGGTTTAGTTTGTTGTGGTAAGGGTTAGTTGGTGATGATTTAGAGTAGCCGAAGTAATTTAGGTGAGTCTGGCATAGTTTGTTATGATTTGTACACCTTTTTTTGTAATTTTAAGATGATATGGTTTAGTTTGTTGTGGTAAGGGATAGTTGGGGTTGATTTACGGTAGGCGAAGTAATTTAGGTGATTTTGGTAAAGTTTGTAATGATTTTTAGCATTTTTTTGTAATTTTAAAGTGATTGGGCTTAGTTTGTTGCTGTAAAGTGTAGTTGGGGGTGATTTTTGATAGCCGAAGAAATTTAGGTGAGTTTGGCATATTTTGCTATGGTTAGTAGCATTTTTTTGTAATTTAAAAGTGATTGGGTTTAGTTTGTTGTGGTAAGGGTTAGTTGGTGATGATTTATGGTATCCGAAGTAATTTAGGTGAGTTTGGCATAGTTTGCTATGGTTACTAGAATTTTTTTGTAATTTAAAAGTGAGATGGGTTTAGTTTGTTGTGGTAAGGGTTAGTTGGTGATGATTTAGTGTAGCCGAAGTAATTTAAGTGAGTTTGGCATAGTTTGCTATGGTTACTAGCATTTTTTTGTAATTTAAAAGTGATTGGGTTTAGTTTGTTGTGGTAAGGGCTAGTTGGTGATGATTTAGAGTAGCCGAAGTAATTTAGGTGAGTCTGGCATAGTTTGTTATGATTTGTAAACCTTTTTTTGTAATTTTAAGATGATATGGTTTGGTTTGTTGTGTTAAGGAATAGTTGGGGGTTGATTTACGGTAGCCGAAGTAATTTAGGTGATTCTGTTATAGTTTGTTATGATTTTTAGCATTTTTTTGTAATTTAAAAGTGATTGGGTTTAGTTTGTTGTGGTAAGGGTTAGTTGGTGATGATTTATGGTAGCCGAAGCAATTTAGGTGAGTTTGGCATAGTTTGCTATGGTTACTAGCATTTTTTTGTAATTTAAAAGGGATTGGGTTTAGTTTGTTGTGGTAAGGGTTAGTTGGTGATAATTTAGAGTAGCCGAAGTAATTTAGGTGAGTCTGGCATAGTTTGTTATGATTTGTACACCTTTTTTTGTAATTTTAAGATGATATGGTTTGGTTTGTTGTGGTAAGGGATAGTTGGGGGTGATTTACGGTGCCCGAAGTAATTTAAGTGATTCTGGTATAGTTTGTTATGATTTTTAGCATTTTTTTGTAATTTTAAAGTGATTGGGCTTAGTTTATTGCTGTTAAGTGTAGTTGGGGGTGATTTTTGATAGCCGAAGTAATTTAGGTGAGTTTGGCATAGTTTGCTATGGCTAGTAGCATTTTTTTGTAATTTAAGAGTGATTGGGTTTAGTTTGTTGTGGTAAGGGTTAGTTGGTGATGATTTAGGGTAGCCGAAGTAATTTAGGTGAGTCTGGCATAGTTTGTTATGATTTGTACACCTTTTTTTGTAATTTTAAGATGATATGGTTTAGTTTGTTGTGGTAAGGGATAGTTGGGGTTGATTTACGGTAGGCGAAGTAATTTAAGTGATTTTGGTAAAGTTTGTTATGATTTTTAGCATTTTTTTGTAATTTTAAAGTTATTGGGCTTAGTTTGATGCTGTAAAGTGTAGTTGGGAGTGATTTTTAAAAGCCGAAGTAATTTAGGTGAGTTTGGCATTGTTTGCTATGGTTAGTAGCATTTTTTTGTAATTTAAAAGTTATTGGGTTTAGCTTGTTGTGGTAAGGGTTAGTTGGTGATGATTTATGGTATCCGAAGTAATTTAGGTGAGTTTGGCATAGTTTGCTATGGTTACTAGAATTTTTTTGTAATTTAAAAGTGAGATGGGTTTAGTTTATTGTGGTAAGGGTTAGTTGGTGATGATTTAGTGTAGCCGAAGTAATTTAGGTGAGTCTGGCATAGTTTGTTATGATTTGTACACCATTTTTTGGAATTTTAAGATGATATGGTTTGGTTTGTTGTGGTAAGGGATAGTTGGGGGTGATTTACGGTAGCCGAAGTAATTTAGGTGATTCTGGTATAGTTTGTTATGATTTTTAGAATTTTTTTGTAATTTTAAAGTTATTGGGCTTAGTTTGATGCTGTAAAGTGTAGTTGGGAGTGAT
This sequence comes from Eledona agricola, assembly GCA_964023215.1. NCBI lineage: Eukaryota > Metazoa > Arthropoda > Insecta > Coleoptera > Tenebrionidae > Eledona > Eledona agricola. The sequence continues at coordinate 865,806 of CAXIEJ010000203.1, read as the reverse complement.
TTTTAAAAGCCGAAGTAATTTAGGTGAGTTTGGCATAGTTTGTTATGGTTAGTAGCATTTTTTTGTAATTTAAAATTGATCGGGTTTAGTTTGTTGTGGTAAGGGTTAGTTGGTGATGATTTATGGTAGCCGAAGTAATTTAGGTGAGTTTGGCATAGTTTGCTATGGTTACTAGCATTTTTTGTAATTTAAAAGTGATTGGGTTTAGTTTGTTGTGGTAAGGGTTATTTGGTGATGATTTAGAGTAGCCGAAGTAATTTAGGTGAGTCTGGCATAGTTTGTTATGATTTGTACACCTTTTTTTGTAATTTAAAGATGATATGCTTTAGTTTGTTGTGGTAAGGGATATTTGGGGGTAATTTACGGTAGCCGAAGTAATTTAGGTGATTCTAGTGTAGTTTGTTATGATTTTTAGCATTTTTTTGTAATTTTAAAGTGATTGGGCTTAGTTTGTTGCTGTAAAGTGTAGTTGTGGGTGATTTTTGATAGCCGAAGTAATTTAGGTGAGTTTGGCATAGTTTGCTATGGTTAGTAGCATTTTTTTTTAATTTGAAAATGATTGGGTTTAGTTTGTTGTGGTAAGGGTTAGTTGGTGATGATTTATGGTAGCCGAAGTAATTTAGATAAGTTTGGCTTAGTTTGCTTTGGTTACTAGCATTTTTTTGTAATTTAAAAGTGATTGGGTTTAGTTTGTTGTGGTAAGGGTTAGTTGGTGATAATTTAGAGTAGCCGAAGTAATTTAGGTGAGTCTGGCATAGTTTGTTATGATTTGTACACCTTTTTTTGTAATTTTAAGATGATATGGTTTGGTTTGTTGTGGTAAGGGATAGTTGGGGGTGATTTACGGTGCTCGAAGTAATTTAGGTGATTCTGGTATAGTTTGTTATGATTTTTAGCATTTTTTTGTAATTTTAAAGTGATTGGGCTTAGTTTGTTGCTGTTAAGTGTAGTTGGGGGTGATTTTTGATAGCCGAAGTAATTTAGGTGAGTTTGGCATAGTTTGCTATGGTTAGTAGCATTTTTTTGTAATTTAAAAGTGATTGGGTTTAGTTTGTTGTGGTAAGGGTTAGTTGGTGATGACTTATGGTATCCGAAGTAATTTAGGTGAGTTTGGCATAGTTTGCTATGGTTACTAGAATTTTTTTGTAATTTAAAAGTGAGATGGGTTTAGTTTGTTGTAGTAAGGGTTAGTTGGTGATGATTTAGAGTATCCGAAGTAATTTAGGTGAGTCTGGCATAGTTTGTTATGATTTGTACACCATTTTTTGGAATTTTAAGATGATATGGTTTGGTTTGTTGTGGTAAGGGATAGTTGGGGGTGATTTACGTTAGCCGAAGTAATTTAGGTAATTCTGGTATAGTTTGTTATAATTTTTAGAATTTTTTTGTAATTTTAAAGTTATTGGGCTTAGTTTGTTGCTGTAAAGTGAAGTTGGGAGTGATTTTTAAAAGCCGAAGTAATTTAGGTGAGTTTGGCATAGTTTGCAATGGTTAGTAGCATTTTTTTGTAATTTAAAATTGATTGGGTTTAGTTAGTTGTGGTAAGGGTTAGTTGGTGATGATTTATGGTAGCCGAAGTAATTTAGGTGAGTTTGGCATAGTTTGCTATGGTTACTAGCATTTTTTGTAATTTAAAAGTGATTGGGTTTAGTTTGTTGTGGTAAGGGTTAGTTGGTGATGATTTAGAGTAGCCGAAGTAATTTAGGTGAGTCTGGCATTGTTTGTTATGATTTGTACACCTTTTTTTGTAATTTAAAGATGATATGCTTTAGTTTGTTGTGGTAAGGGATATTTGGGGGTGATTTACGGTAGCCGAAGTAATTTAGGTGATTCTGGTATAGTTTGTTATGATTTTTAGCATTTTTTTGTAATTTTAAAGTGATTGGGCTTAGTTTGTTGCTGTTAAGTGTAGTTGGGGGTGATTTTTGATAGCCGAAGGAATTTAGGTGAGTTTGGCATAGTTTGCTATGGTTAGTAGCATTTTTTTGTAATTTAAAAGTGATTGGGTTTAGTTTGTTGTGGTAAGGGTTAGTTGGTGATGATTTATGGTAGCCGAAGTAATTTAGGTGAGTTTGGCATAGTTTGCTATGGTTACTAGGATTTTTTTGTAATTTAAAAGTGATTGGGTTTAGTTTGTTGTGGTAAGGGTTAGTTGGTGATGATTTAGAGTAGCCGAAGTAATTTAGGTGAGTCTGGCATAGTTTGTTATGATTTGTACACCTTTTTTTGTAATTTTAAGATGATATGGTTTAGTTTGTTGTGGTAAGGGATAGTTGGGGTTGATTTACGGTAGGCGAAGTAATTTAGGTTATTTTGGTAAAGCTTGTTATGATTTTTAGCATTTTTTTGTAATTTTAAAGTGATTGGGCTTAGTTTGTTGCTGTAAAGTGTAGTTGGGGGTGATTTTTGATAGCCGAAGTAATTTAGGTGAGTTTGGCATAGTTTGCTATGGTTAGTAGCATTTTTTTGTAATTTAAAAGTGATTGGGTTTAGTTTGTTGTGGTAAGGGTTAGTTGGTGATGATTTATGGTATCCGAAGTAATTTAGGTGAGTTTGGCATAGTTTGCTATGGTTACTAGAATTTTTTTGTAATTTAAAAGTGAGATGGGTTTAGTTTGTTGTGGTAAGGGTTAGTTGGTGATGATTTAGAGTAGCCGAAGTAATTTAGGTGAGTCTGGCATAGTTTGTTATGATTTGAACACCATTTTTTGGAATTTTAAGATGATATGGTTTGGTTTGTTGTGGTAAGGGATAGTTGGGGGTGATTTACGGTAGCCGAAGTAATTTAGGTGATTCTGGTATAGTTTGTTATGATTTTTAGAATTTTTTTGTAATTTTAAAGTTATTGGGCTTCGTTTGATGCTGTAAAGTGTAGTTGGGAGTGATTTTTAAAACCCGAAGTAATTTAGGTGAGTTTGGCATAGTTTGCTATGGTTAGTAGCATTTTTTTGTAATTTAAAATTGATCGGGTTTAGTTTGTTGTGGTAAAGGTTAGTTGGTGATGATTTATGGTAGCCGAAGTAATTTAGGTAAGTTTGGCATAGTTTCCTATGGTTACTAGCATTTTTTGTAATTTAAAAGTGATTGGGTTTAGTTTGTTGTGGTAAGGGTTAGTTGGTGATGATTTAGAGTAGCCGAAGTAATTTAGGTGAGTCTGGCATAGTTTGTTATGATTTGTACACCTTTTTTTGTAATTTAAAGATGATATGCTTTAGTTTGTTGTGGTAAGGGATATTTGGGGGTGATTTACGGTAGCCGAAGTAATTTAGGTGATTCTATTGTAGTTTGTTATGATTTTTAGCATTTTTTTGTAATTTTAAAGTGATTGGGCTTAGTTTGTTGCTGTAAATTATAGTTGTGGGTGATTTTTGATAGCCGAAGTAATTTAGGAGAGTTTGGCATAGTTTTCTATGGTTAGTAGCATTTTTTTGTAATTTGAAAGTGATTGGGTTTAGTTTGTTGTGGTAAGGGTGAGTTGGTAATGATTTATGGTAGCCGAAGTAATTTAGATGAGTTTGGCTTAGTTTGCTTTGGTTACTAGCATTTTTTTGTAATTTAAAAGTGATTGGGTTTAGTTTGTTGTGATAAGGGTTAGTTGGTGCAGATTTAGAGTAGCCGAAGTAATTTAGGTGAGTCTGGCATAGTTTGTTATGATTTGTACACCTTTTTTTGTAATTTTATAATGATATGGTTTGGTTTGTTGTGGTAAGGGATAGTTGGGGGTGATTTACGGTAGCCGAAGTAATTTAGGTGATTCTGGTATAGTTTGTTATGATTTTTAACATTTTTTTGTAATTTTAAAGTGATTGGGCTTAGTTTGTTGCTGTAAAGTGTAGTTGGGGGTGATTTTTGATAGCCGAAGTAATTTAGGTGAATTTGGCATAGTTTGCTATAATTAGTAGCATTTTTTTGTAATTTAAAAGTGATTGGGGTTAGTTTGTTGTGGTAAGGGTTAGTTGGTGATGATTTATGGTAGCCGAAGTAATTTAGGTGAGTTTGACATAGTTTGCTATGGTTACTAGCATTTTTTGTAATTTAAAAGTGATTGGGTTTAGTTTGTTGTGGTAAGGGTTAGTTGGTGATGATTTAGAGTAGCCGAAGTAATTTAGGTGCGTCTGGGATAGTTTGTTATGATTTGTACACTTTTTTTTGTAATTTAAAGATGATATGCTTTAGTTTGTTGTGGTAAGGGATAGTTGGGGGTGATTTACGGTAGCCGAAGTAATTTAGGTGATTCTAGTATAGTTTGTTATGATTTTTAGCATTTTTTTGAAATTTTAAAGTGATTGGGCTTAGTTTGTTGCTGTAAAGTATAGTTGTGGGTGATTTTTGATAGCCGAAGTAATTTAGGTGAGTTTGGCATAGTTTGCTATGGTTAGTAGCATTTTTTTGTAATTTGAAAGTGATTGGGTTTAGTTTGTTGTGGTAAGGGTTAGTTGGTGATGATTTATGGTAACCGAAGTAATTTAGGTGAGTTTGACATAGTTTGCTATGGTTACTAGCATTTTTTTGTAATTTAAAGGTGATTGGGTTTAGTTTTTGTGGTAAGGTTTAGTTGGTGATAATTTAGAGTAGCCGAAGTAATTTAGGTGAGTCTGGCATAGTTTGTTATAATTTTTAGATTTTTTTGTAATTTTAAAGTGATTGGGCTTAGTTTGTTGCTGTAAAGTGTAGTTGGGGGTGATTTTTGATAGCCGAAGTAATTTAGGTTAGTTTGGCATAGTTTGTTATGGTTAGTAGCATTTTTTTGTAATTTGAAAGTGATTGGGTTTAGTTTGTTGTGGTAAGGGTTAGTTGGTGATGATTTATGGTAGCCGAAGTAATTTAGATGAGTTTGGCATAGTTTGCTATGGTTACTACCATTTTTTTGTAATTTAAAAGTGATTGGGTATAGTTTGTTGTGGTAAGGTTTAGTTGGTGATAATTTAGAGTAACCGAAGTAATTTAGGTGAGTCTGGCATAGTTTGTTATGATTTGTACACCTTTTTTTTTAATTTTAAGATGATATGGTTTGGTTTGTTGTGGTAAGGGATAGTTGGGGGTGATTTACGGTAGCCGAAGTAATTTAGGTGATTCTGGTATAGCTTGTTATGATTTTTAGCATTTTTTTTGTAATTTTAAGGTGATTGGGCTTAGTTTGTTGCTGTAAAGTGTAGTTGGGGGTGATTTTTGATAGCCGAGGTAATTTAGGTGAGTTTAGCATAGTTTGCTATGGTTAGTAGCATTTTTTTGTAATTTAAAAGTGATTGGGTTTAGTTTGTTGTGGTAAGGGTTAGTTGGTGATGATTTAGAGTAGCCGAAGTAATTTAGGTGAGTCTGGCATAGTTTGTTATGATTTGTACACCTTTTTTTGTAATTTAAAGATGATATGCTTTATTTTGTTGTGGTAAGGGATATTTGGGGGTGATTTACGGTAGCCGAAGTAACTTAGGTGATTCTAGTATAGTTTGTTATGATTTTTAGCATTTTTTTGTAATTTTAAAGTGATTGGGCTTAGTTTGTTGCTGTAAAGTGTAGTTGTGGGTGATTTTTGATAGCCGAAGTAATTTAGGTGAGTTTGGCATAGTTTGCTATGGTTAGTAGCATTTTTTTCTAATTTGAAAGTGATTGGGTTTAGTTTGTTGTGGTAAGGGTTAGTTGGTGATGATTTATGGTAGCCGAAGTAATTTAGATGAGTTTGGCTTAGTTTGCTTTGGTTACTAGCATTTTTTTGTAATTTAAAAGTGATTGGGTTTAGTTTGTTGTGGTAAGGGTTAGTTGGTGATGATTTAGAGTAGCCGAAGTAATTTAGGTGAGTCTGGCATAGTTTGTTATGATTTGTACACCTTTTTTTGTAATTTTAAAATGATATGGTTTGGTTTGTTGTGGTAAGGGATAGTTGGGGGTGATTTACGGTAGCCGAAGTAATTTAGGTGATTCTGGTATAGTTTGTTATGATTTTTAGCATTTTTTTGTAATTTTAAAGTGATTGGGCTTAGTTTGTTGCTTTAAAGTGTAGTTGGGGGTGATTTTTGATAGCCGAAGTAATTTAGGTGAATTTGGCATAGTTTGCTATAATTAGTAGCATTTTTTTGTAATTTAAAAGTGATTGGGTTTAGTTTGTTGTGGTAAGGGTTAGTTGGTGATGATTTATGGTAGCCGAAGTAATTTAGGTGAGTTTGACATAGTTTGCTATGGTTACTAGCATTTTTTTGTAATTTAAAATTGATTGGGTTTAGTTTGTTGTGGTAAGGGTTAGTTGGTGATGATTTATGGTAGCCGAAGTAATTTAGATGAGTTTGGCATAGTTTGCTATGGTTACTAGCATTTTTTGTAATTTAAAAGTGATTGGGTTTAGTTTGTTGTGGTAAGGGTTAGTTGGTGATGATTTAGAGTAGCCGAAGTAATTTAGGTGAGTCTGGCATAGTTTGTTATGATTTGTACACCTTTTTTTGTAATTTAAAGATGATATGCTTTAGTTTGTTGTGGTAAGGAATAGTTGGGGGTGATTTACGGTAGCCGAAGTAATTTAGGTGATTCTGGTATAGTTTGTTATGATTTTTAGCATTTTTTTGTAATTTTAAAGTGATTGGGCTTAGTTTGTTGCTGTAAAGTGTAGTTGTGGGTGATTTTTGATAGCCGAAGTAATTTAGGTGAGTTTGGCATAGTTTGCTATGGTTAGTAGCATTTTTTTGTAATTTGAAAGTGATTGGGTTTAGTTTGTTGTGGTAAGGGTTAGTTGGTGATGATTTTTGGTAGCCGAAGTAATTTAGATGAGTTTGGCTTAGTTTGCTTTGGTTACTAGCATTTTTTTGTAATTTAAAAGTGATTGGGTGTAGTTTGTTGTGATAAGGGTTAGTTGGTGATGATTTAGAGTAGCCGAAGTAATTTAGGTGAGTCTGGCATAGTTTGTTATGATTTGCACACCTTTTTTTGTAATTTTAAGATGATATGGTTTGGTTTGTTGTGGTAAGGGATAGTTGGGGGTGATTTACGGTAGCCGAAGTAATTTAGGTGATTCTGGTATAGTTTGTTATGATTTTTAGCATTTTTTTGTAATTTTAAAGTGATTGGGCTTAGTTTGTTGCTGTAAAGTGTAGTTGTGGGTGATTTTTGATAGCCGAAGTAATTTAGGTGAGTTTGGCATAGTTTGCTATGGTTAGTAGCATTTTTTTGTAATTTGAAAGTGATTGGGTTTGGTTTGTTGTGGTAAGGGTTAGTTAGTGATGATTTATGGTAGCCGAAGTAATTTAGGTGAGTTTGACATAGTTTGCTATGGTTACTAGCATTTTTATGTAATTTAAAAGTGATTGGGTTTAGTTTTTTGTGGTAAGGTTTAGTTGGTGATAATTTAGAGTAGCCGAAGTAATTTAGGTGAGTCTGGCATAGTTTGTTATGATTTTTAGATTTTTTTGTAATTTTAAAGTGATTGGGCTTAGTTTGTTGCTGTAAAGTGTAGTTGGGGGTGATTTTTGATAGCCGAAGTAATTTAGGTTAGTTTGGCATAGTTTGCTATGGTTAGTAGCATTTTTTTGTAATTTGAAAGTGATTAGGTTTAGTTTGTTGTGGTAAGGGTTAGTTGGTGATGATTTATGGTAGCCGAAGTAATTTAGGTGAGTTTGGCATAGTTTGCTATGGTTACTAGCATTTTTTGTAATTTAAAAGTGATTGGGTTTAGTTTGTTGTGGTAAGGGTTAGTTGGTGATGATTTAGAGTAGCCGAAGTAATTTAGGTGAGTCTGGCATAGTTTGTTATGATTTGTTCACCTTTTTTTGTAATTTAAAGATGATATGCTTTAGTTTGTTGTGGTAAGAGATATTTGGGGGTGATTTACGGTAGCCGAAGTAATTTAGGTGATTCTAGTATAGTTTGTTATGATTTTTAGCATTTTTTTGTAATTATAATGTGATTGGGCTTAGTTTGTTGCTGTAAAGTGTAGTTGTGGGTGATTTTTGATAGCCGAAGTAATTTAGGTGAGTTTGGCATAGTTTGCTGTGGTTAGTAGCATTTTTTTGTAATTTGAAAGTGATTGGGTTTAGTTTGTTGTGGTAAGGGTTAGTTGGTGATGATTTATGGTAGCCGAAGTAATTTAGATGAGTTTGGCTTAGTTTGCTTTGGTTACTAGCATTTTTTTTGTAATTTAAAAGTGATTGGGTTTAGTTTGTTGTGGTAAGGGTTAGTTGGTGATGATTTAGAGTAGCCGAAGTAATTTAGGTGAGTCTGGCATAGTTTGTTATGATTTGTACACTTTTTTTTGTAATTTAAAGATACTATGCTTTAGTTTGTTGTAGTAAGGGATAGTTGGGGGTGATTTACGGTAGCCGAAGTAATTTAGGTGATTCTAGTATAGTTTGTTATGATTTTTAGCATTTTTTTGTAATTTTAAAGTGAGTGGGCTTAGTTTGTTGCTGTAAAGTATAGTTGTGGGTGATTTTTGATAGCCGAAGTAATTTAGGTGAGTTTCGCATAGTTTGCTATGGTTAGTAGCATTTTTTTGTAATTTGAAAGTGATTGGGTTTAGTTTGTTGTGGTAAGGGTTAGTTGGTGATGATTTATGGTAGCCGAAGTAATTTAGGTGAGTTTGGCATAGTTTGCTATGGTTAGTAGCATTTTTTTGTAATTTAAAAGTCATTGGGATTAGTTTGTTGTGGTAAGGGTTAGTTGGTGATGATTTATGGTAGCCGAAGTAATTTAGGTGAGTTTGGCATAGTTTGCTATGGTTACTAGCATTTTTTTGTAATTTAAAAGTGATTGGGTTTAGTTTGTTGTGGTAAGGGTTAGTTGGTGATGATTTAGAGTAGCCGAAGTAATTTAGGTGAGTCTGGCATAGTTTGTTATGATTTGTACACCTTTTTTTGTAATTTTAAGATGATATGGTTTGGTTTGTTGTGGTAAGGGATAGTTGGGGTTGATTTACGGTAGGCGAAGTAATTTAGGTGATTTTGGTATAGTTTGTTATGATTTTTAGCATTTTTTTGTAATTTTAAAGTGATTGGGCTTAGTTTGTTGCTGTAAAGTGTAGTTGGGGGTGATTTTTGATTGCCGAAGTAATTTAGGTGAGTTTGGCATAGTTTGCTATGGTTAGTAGCATTTTTTTGTAATTTAAAAGTGATTGGGTTTAGTTTGTTGTGGTAAGGGTTAGTTGGTGATGATTTATGGTAGCCGAAGTAATTTAGGTGAGTTTGGCATAGTTTGCTATGGTTACTAGCATTTTTTGTAATTTAAAAGTGATTGGGTTTAGTTTGTTGTGGTAAGGGTTAGTTGGTGATGATTTAGAGTAGCCGAAGTAATTTAGGTGAGTCTGGCATAGTTTGTTATGATTTGTACACCTTTTTTTGTAATTTAAAGATGATATGCTTTAGTTTGTTGTGGTAAGGGATATTTGGGGGTGATTTACGGTAGCCGAAGTAATTTAGGTGATTCTAGTATAGTTTGTTATGATTTTTAGCATTTTTTTGTAATTTTAAAGTGATTGGGCTTAGTTTGTTGCTGTAAAGTGTAGTTGTGGGTGATTTTTAATAGCCGAAGTAATTTAGGTGAGTTTGGCATAGTTTGCTATGGTTAGTAGCATTTTTTTGTAATTTGAAAGTGATTGGGTTTAGTTTGTTGTGGTAAGGGTTAGTTGGTGATGATTTATGGTAGCCGAAGTAATTTAGATGAGTTTGGCTTAGTTTGCTTTGGTTACTAGCATTTTTTTGTAATTTAAAAGTGATTGGGTTTAGTTTGTTGTGATAAGGGTTAGTTGGTGATGATTTAGAGTAGCCGAAGTAATTTAGGTGAGTCTGGCATAGTTTGTTATGATTTGGACACCTTTTTTGTAATTTTAAGATGATATGGTTTGGTTTGTTGTGGTAAGGGATAGTTGGGGGTGATTTACGGTAGCCGAAGTAATTTAGGTGATTCTGGTATAGTTTGTTGTAATTTTTAGCATTTTTTTGTAATTTTAAAGTGATTGGGCTTAGTTTGTTGCTGTAAAGTGTAGTTGTGGATGATTTTTGATAGCCGAAGTAATTTAGGTGAGTTTGGCATAGTTTGCTATGGTTAGTAGCATTTTATTGTAATTTGAAAGTGATTGGGTTTAGTTTGTTGTGGTAAGGGTTAGTTAGTGATGATTTATGGTAGCCGAAATAATTTAGGTGAGTTTGACATAGTTTGCTATGGTTACTAGCATTTTTATGTAATTTAAAAGTGATTGGGTTTAGTTTTTTATGGTAAGGTTTAGTTGGTGATAATTTAGAGTAGCCGAAGTAATTTAGGTGAGTCTGGCATAGTTTGTTATGATTTTTAGATTTTTTTGTAATTTTAAAGTGATTGGGCTTAGTTTGTTGCTGTAAAGTGTAGTTGGGGGTGATTTTTGATAGCCGAAATAATTTAGGTTAGTTTGGCATAGTTTGCTATGGTTAGTAGCATTTTTTTGTAATTTGAAAGTGATTGGGTTTAGTTTGTTGTGGTAAGGGTTAGTTGGTGATGATTTATGGTAGCCGAAGTAATTTAGATGAGTTTGGCATAGTTTGCTATGGTTACTACCATTTTTTTGTAATTTAAAAATGATTGGGTATAGTTTGTTGTGGTAAGGTTTAGTTGGTGATAATTTAGAGTAGCCGAAGTAATTTAGGTGAGTCTGGCATAGTTTGTTATGATTTGTACACCTTTTTTTTAATTTTAAGATGATACGGTTTGGTTTGTTGTGGTAAGGGATAGTTGGGGGTGATTTACGGTAGCCGAAGTAATTTAGGTGATTCTGGTATAGCTTGTTATGATTTTTAGAATTTTTTTTGTAATTTTAAGGGGATTGGGCTTAGTTTGTTGCTGTAAAGTGTAGTTGGGGGTGATTTTTGATAGCCGAGGTAATTTAGGTGAGTTTGGCATAGTTTGCTATGGTTAGTAGCATTTTTTTGTAATTTAAAAGTGATTGGGTTTAGTTTGTTGTGGTAAGGGTTAGTTGGTGATGATTTATGGTAGCCGAAGTAATTTAGGTGAGTTTGGCATAGTTTGCTATGGTTACTAGCATTTTTTGTAATTTAAAAGTGATTGGGTTTAGTTTGTTGTGGTAAGGGTTAGTTGGTGATGATTTAGAGTAGCCGAAGTAATTTAGGTGAGTCTGGCATAGTTTGTTATGATTTGTTCACCTTTTTTTTTAATTTAAAGATGATATGCTTTAGTTTGTTGTGGTAAGGGATATTTGGGGGTGATTTACGTTAGCCGAAGTAATTTAGGTGATTCTAGTATAGTTTGTTATGATTTTTAGCATTTTTTTGTAATTATAAAGTGATTGGGCTTAGTTTGTTGCTGTAAAGTGTAGTTGTGGGTGATTTTTGATAGCCGAAGTAATTTAGGTGAGTTTGGCATAGTTTGCTATGGTTAGTAGCATTTTTTTGTAATTTGAAAGTGATTGGGTTTAGTTTGTTGTGGTAAGGGTTAGTTGGTGATGATTTATGGTAGCCGAAGTAATTTAGATGAGTTTGGCTTAGTTTGCTTTGGTTACTAGCATTTTTTTGTAATTTAAAAGTGATTGGGTTTAGTTTGTTGTGGTAAGGGTTAGTTGGTGATGATTTAGAGTAGCCGAAGTAATTTAGGTGAGTCTGGCATAGTTTGTTATGATTTGTACACTTTTTTTTGTAATTTAAAGATGATATGCTTTAGTTTGTTGTGGTAAGGGATAGTTGGGGGTGATTTACGGTAGGCGAAGTAATTTAGGTGATTCTAGTATAGTTTGTTATGATTTTTAGCATTTTTTTGTAATTTTAAAGTGATTGGGCTTAGTTTGTTGCTGTAAAGTATAGTTGTGGGTGATTTTTGATAGCCGAAGTAATTTAGGTGAGTTTGGCATAGTTTGCTATGGTTAGTAGCATTTTTTTGTAATTTGAAAGTGATTGGGTTTAGTTTGTTGTGGTAAGGGTTAGTTGGTGATGATTTATGGTAGCCGAAGTAATTTAGGTGAGTTTGGCATAGTTTGCTATGGTTACTAGCATTTTTTGTAATTTAAAAGTGATTGGGTTTAGTTTGTTGTGGTAAGGGTTAGTTGGTGATGATTTAGAGTAGCCGAAGTAATTTAGGTGAGTCTGGCATAGTTTGTTATGATTTGTTCACCTTTTTTTGTAATTTAAAGATGATATGCTTTAGTTTGTTGTGGTAAGGGATATTTGGGGGTGATTTACGGTAGCCGAAGTAATTTAGGTGATTCTAGTATAGTTTGTTATGATTTTTAGCATTTTTTTGTAATTATAAAGTGATTGGGCTTAGTTTGTTGCTGTAAAGTGTAGTTGTGGGTGATTTTTGATAGCCGAAGTAATTTAGGTGAGTTTGGCATAGTTTGCTATGGTTAGTAGCATTTTTTTGTAATTTGAAAGTGATTGGGTTTAGTTTGTTGTGGTAAGGGTTAGTTGGTGATGATTTATGGTAGCCGAAGTAATTTAGATGAGTTTGGCTTAGTTTGCTTTGGTTACTAGCATTTTTTTGTAATTTAAAAGAGATTGGGTTTAGTTTGTTCTGGTAAGGGTTAGTTGGTGATGATTTAGAGTAGCCGAAGTAATTTAGGTGAGTCTGGCATAGTTTGTTATGATTTGTACACTTTTTTTTGTAATTTAAAGATGATATGCTTTAGTTTGTTGTGGTAAGGGATAGTTGGGGGTGATTTACGGTTGCCGAAGTAATTTAGGTGATTCTAGTATAGTTTGTTATGATTTTTAGCATTTTTTTCTAATTTTAAAGTGATTGGGCTTAGTTTGTTGCTGTAAAGTATAGTTGTGGGTGATTTTTGATAGCCGAAGTAATTTAGGTGAGTTTGGCATAGTTTGCTATGGTTAGTAGCATTTTTTTGTAATTTGAAAGTGATTGGGTTTAGTTTGTTGTGGTAAGGGTTAGTTGGTGATGATTTATGGTAGCCGAAGTAATTTAGGTGAGTTTGACATAGTTTGCTATGATTACTAGCATTTTTTTGTAATTTAAAAGTGATTGGGTTTAGTTTTTTGTGGTAAGGTTTAGTTGGTGATAATTTAGAGTAGCCGAAGTAATTTAAGTGAGTCTAGCATAGTTTGTTATGATTTTTAGATTTTTTTGTAATTTTAAAGTGATTGGGCTTAGTTTGTTGCTGTAAAGTGTAGTTGGGGGTGATTTTTGATAGCCGAAGTAATTTAGGTTAGTTTGGCATAGTTTGCTATGGTTAGTAGCATTTTTTTGTAATTTGAAAGTGATTAGGTTTAGTTTGTTGTGGTAAGGGTTAGTTGGTGATGATTTATGGTAGCCGAAGTAATTTAGGTGAGTTTGGCATAGTTTGCTATGGTTACTAGCATTTTTTGTAATTTAAAAGTGATTGGGTTTAGTTTGTTGTGGTAAGGGTTAGTTGGTGATGATTTAGAGTAGCCGAAGTAATTTAGGTGAGTCTGGCATAGTTTGTTATGATTTGTTCACTTTTTTTTGTAATTTAAAGATGATATGCTTTTGTTTGTTGTGGTAAGGGATATTTGGGGGTGATTTACGGTAGCCGAAGTAATTTAGGTGATTCTAGTATAGTTTGTTATGATTTTTAGCATTTTTTTGTAATTATAAAGTGAATGGGCTTAGTTTGTTGCTGTAAAATGTAGTTGTGGGTGATTTTTGATAGCCGAAGTAATTTAGGTGATTCTGGTATAGCTTGTTATGATTTTTAGAATTTTTTTTGTAATTTTAAGGTGATTGGGCTTAGTTTGTTGCTGTAAAGTGTAGTTGGGGGTGATTTTTGATAGCCGAGGTAATTTAGGTGAGTTTGGCATAGTTTGCTATGGTTAGTAGCATTTTTTTGTAATTTAAAAGTGATTGGGTTTAGTTTGTTGTGGTAAGGGTTAGTTGGTGATGATTTATGGTAGCCGAAGTAATTTAGGTGATTCTAGTATAGTTTGTTATGATTTTTAGCATTTTTTTGTAATTTTAAAGTGATTGGGCTTAGTTTGTTGCTGTAAAGTATAGTTGTGGGTGATTTTTGATAGCCGAAGTAATTTAGGTGAGTTTGGCATAGTTTGCTATGGTTAGTAGCATTTTTTTGTAATTTGAAAGTGATTGGGTTTAGTTTGTTGTGGTAAGGGTTAGTTGGTGATGATTTATGGTAGCCGAAGTAATTTAGGTGATTCTAGTATAGTTTGTTATGATTTTTAGCATTTTTTTGTAATTTTAAAGTGATTGGGCTTAGTTTGTTGCTGTAAAGTGTAGTTGTGGGTGATTTTTAATAGCCGAAGTAATTTAGGTGAGTTTGGCATAGTTTGCTATGGTTAGTAGCATTTTTTTGTAATTTGAAAGTGATTGGGTTTAGTTTGTTGTGGTAAGGGTTAGTTGGTGATGATTTATGGTAGCCGAAGTAATTTAGATGAGTTTGGCTTAGTTTGCTTTGGTTACTAGCATTTTTTTGTAATTTAAAAGTGATTGGGTTTAGTTTGTTGTGGTAAGGGTTAGTTGGTGATGATTTATGGTAGCCGAAGTAATTTAGGTGAGTTTGGCATAGTTTGCTATGGTTACTAGCATTTTTTGTAATTTAAAAGTGATTGGGTTTAGTTTGTTGTGGTAAGGGTTAGTTGGTGATGATTTAGAGTAGCCGAAGTAATTTAGGTGAGTCTGGCATAGTTTGTTATGATTTGTACACTTTTTTTTGTAATTTAAAGATGATATGCTTTAGTTTGGTGTGGTAAGGGATAGTTGGGGGTGATTTACGGTAGCCGAAGTAATTTAGGTGATTCTAGTATAGTTTGTTATGATTTTTAGCATTTTTTTGTAATTTTAAAGTAAAGTTAAATTTATTTAGTTTGTTGCTGTAAAGTATAGTTGTGGGTGATTTTTGATAGCCGAAGTAATTTAGGTGAGTTTGGCATAGTTTGCTATGGTTAGTAGCATTTTTTTGTAATTTGAAAGTGATTGGGTTTAGTTTGTTGTGGTAAGGGTTAGTTGGTGATGATTTATGGTAGCCGAAGTAATTTAGGTGAGTTTGACATAGTTTGCTATGATTTCTAGCATTTTTTTGTAATTTAAAAGTCATTGGGTTTAGTTTGTTGTGGTAAGGGTTAGTTGGTGATGATTTATGGTAGCCGAAGTAATTTAGGTGAGTTTGGCATAGTTTGCTATGGTAACTTGCATTTTTTTGTAATTTAAAAGTGATTGGGTATAGTTTGTTGTGGTAAGGGTTAGTTGGTGATGATTTAGAGTAGCCGAAGTAATTTAGGTGAGTCTGGCATAGTTTGTTATGATTTGTACACCTTTTTTTGTAATTTTAAGATGATATGGTTTGGTTTGTTGTGGTAAGGGATAGTTGGGGTTGATTTACGGTAGACGAAGTAATTTAGGTGATTTTGGTAAAGTTTGTTATGATTTTTAGCATTTTTTTGTAATTTTAAAGTGATTGGGCTTAGTTTGTTGCTGTAAAGTGTAGTTGGGGGTGATTTTTGATAGCCGAAGTAATTTAGGTGAGTTTGGCATAGTTTGCTATGGTTAGTAGCATTTTTTTGTAATTTAAAAGTGATTGGGTTTAGTTTGTTGTGGTAAGGGTTAGTTGGTGATGATTTATGGTAGCCGAAGTAATTTAGGTGAGTTTGGCATAGTTTGCTATGGTTACTAGCATTTTTTGTAATTTAAAAGTGATTGGGTTTAGTTTGTTGTGGTAAGGGTTAGTTGGTGATGATTTAGAGTAGCCGAAGTAATTTAGGTGAGTCTGGCATAGTTTGTTATGATTTGTACACCTTTTTTTGTAATTTAAAGATGATATGCTTTAGTTTGTTGTGGTAAGGGATATTTGGGGGTGATTTACGGTAGCCGAAGTAATTTAGGTGATTCTAGTATAGTTTGTTATGATTTTTAGCATTTTTTTGTAATTTTAAAGTGATTGGGCTTAGTTTGTTGCTGTAAAGTGTAGTTGTAGGTGATTTTTAATAGCCGAAGTAATTTAGGTGAGTTTGGCATAGTTTGCTATGGTTAGTAGCATTTTTTTGTAATTTGAAAGTGATTGGGTTTAGTTTGTTGTGGTAAGGGTTAGTTGGTGATGATTTATGGTAGCCGAAGTAATTTAGATGAGTTTGGCTTAGTTTGCTTTGGTTACTAGCATTTTTTTGTAATTTAAAAGTGATTGGGTTTAGTTTGTTGTGATAAGGGTTAGTTGGTGATGATTTAGAGTAGCCGAAGTAATTTAGGTGAGTCTGGCATAGTTTGTTATGATTTGGACACCTTTTTTTGTAATTTTAAGATGATATGGTTTGGTTTGTTGTGGTAAGGGATAGTTGGGGGTGATTTACGGTAGCCGAAGTAATTTAGGTGATTCTGGTATAGTTTGTTGTGATTTTTAGCATTTTTTTGTAATTTTAAAGTGATTGGGCTTAGTTTGTTGCTGTAAAGTGTAGTTGTGGGTGATTTTTGATAGCCGAAGTAATTTAGGTGAGTTTGGCATAGTTTGCTATGGTTAGTAGCATTTTATTGTAATTTGAAAGTGATTGGGTTTAGTTTGTTGTGGTAAGGGTTAGTTAGTGATGATTTATGGTAGCCGAAGTAATTTAGGTGAGTTTGACATAGTTTGCTATGGTTACTAGCATTTTTATGTAATTTAAAAGTGATTGGGTTTAGTTTTTTGTGGTAAGGTTTAGTTGGTGATAATTTAGAGTAGCCGAAGTAATTTAGGTGAGTCTGGCATAGTTTGTTATGATTTTTAGATTTTTTTGTAATTTTAAAGTGATTGGGCTTAGTTTGTTGCTGTAAAGTGTAGTTGGGGGTGATTTTTGATAGCCGAAATAATTTAGGTTAGTTTGGCATAGTTTGCTATGGTTAGTAGCATTTTTTTGTAATTTGAAAGTGAATGGGTTTAGTTTGTTGTGGTAAGGGTTAGTTGGTGATGATTTATGGTAGCCGAAGTAATTTAGATGAGTTTGGCATAGTTTGCTATGGTTACTACCATTTTTTTGTAATTTAAAAGTGATTGGGTATAGTTTGTTGTGGTAAGGTTTAGTTGGTGATAATTTAGAGTAGCCGAAGTAATTTAGGTGAGTCTGGCATAGTTTGTTATGATTTGTACACCTTTTTTTTTAATTTTAAGATGATACGGTTTGGTTTGTTGTGGTAAGGGATAGTTGGGGGTGATTTACGGTAGCCGAAGTAATTTAGGTGATTCTGGTATAGCTGGTTATGATTTTTAGCATTTTTTTTTGTAATTTTAAGGTGATTGGGCTTAGTTTGTTGCTGTAAAGTGTAGTTGGGGGTGATTTTTGATAGCCGAGGTAATTTAGGTGAGTTTGGCATAGTTTGCTATGGTTAGTAGCATTTTTTTGTAATTTAAAAGTGATTGGGTTTAGTTTGTTGTGGTAAGGGTTAGTTGGTGATGATTTATGGTAGCCGAAGTAATTTAGGTGAGTTTGGCATAGTTTGCTATGGTTACTAGCATTTTTTGTAATTTAAAATTGATTGGGTTTAGTTTGTTGTGGTAAGGGTTAGTTGGTGATGATTTAGAGTAGCCGAAGTAATTAGGGTGAGTCTGGCATAGTTTGTTATGATTTGTTCACCTTTTTTGTAATTTAAAGATGATATGCTTTAGTTTGTTGTGGTAAGGGATATTTGGGGGTGATTTACGGTAGCCGAAGTAATTTAGGTGATTCTAGTATAGTTTGTTATGATTTTTAGCATTTTTTTGTAATTATAAAGTGATTGGACTTAGTTTGTTGCTGTAAAGTGTAGTTGTGGGTGATTTTTGATAGCCGAAGTAATTTAGGTGAGTTTGGCATAGTTTGCTATGGTTAGTAGCATTTTTTTGTAATTTGAAAGTGATTGGGTTTAGTTTGTTGTGGTAAGGGTTAGTTGGTGATGATTTATAGTAGCCGAAGTAATTTAGATGTGTTTGGCTTAGTTTGCTTTGGTTACTAGCATTTTTTTGTAATTTAAAAGTGATTGGGTTTAGTTTGTTGTGGTAAGGGTTAGTTGGTGATGATTTAGAGTAGCCGAAGTAATTTAGGTGAGTCTGGCATAGTTTGTTATGATTTGTACATTTTTTTTTGTAATTTAAAGATGATATGCTTTAGTTTGTTGTGGTAAGGGATAGTTGGGGGTGATTTACGGTAGCCGAAGTAATTTAGGTGATTCTAGTATAGTTTGTTATGATTTTTAGCATTTTTTTGTAATTTTAAAGTGATTGGGCTTAGTTTGTTGCTGTAAAGTATAGTTGTGGGTGATTTTTGATAGCCGAAGTAATTTAGGTGAGTTTGGCATAGTTTGCTATGGTTAGTAGCATTTTTTTGTAATTTGAAAGTGATTGGGTTTAGTTTGTTGTGGTAAGGGTTAGTTGGTGATGATTTATGGTAGCCGAAGTAATTTAGGTGAGTTTGACATAGTTTGCTATGATTACTAGCATTTTTTTGTAATTTAAAAGTGATTGGGTTTAGTTTTTTGTGGTAAGGTTTAGTTGGTGATAATTTAGAGTAGCCGAAGTAATTTAAGTGAGTCTAGCATAGTTTGTTATGATTTTTAGATTTTTTTGTAATTTTAAAGTGATTGGGCTTAGTTTGTTGCTGTAAAGTGTAGTTGGGGGTGATTTTTGATAGCCGAAGTAATTTAGGTTAGTTTGGCATAGTTTGCTATGGTTAGTAGCATTTTTTTGTAATTTGAAATTGATTGGGTTTAGTTTGTTGTGGTAAGGGTTAGTTGGTGATAATTTAGAGTAGCCGAAGTAATTTAGGTGAGTCTGGCATAGTTTGTTATGATTTGTACACCTTTTTTTTAATTTTAAGATGATACGGTTTTGTTTGTTGTGGTAAGGGATAGTTGGGGGTGATTTACGGTAGCCGAAGTAATTTAGGTGATTCTGGTATAGCTTGTTATGATTTCTAGCATTTTTTTGTAATTATAAAGTGATTGGGCTTAGTTTGTTGCTGTAAAGTGTAGTTGTGGGTGATTTTTGATAGCCGAAGTAATTTAGGTGAGTTTGGCATAGTTTGCTATGGTTAGTAGCATTTTTTTGTAATTTGAAAATGATTGGGTTTAGTTTGTTGTGGTAAAGGTTAGTTGGTGATGATTTATGGTAGCCGAAGTAATTTAGATGAGTTTGGCTTAGTTTGCTTTGGTTATTAGCATTTTTTTGTAATTTAAAAGTGATTGGGTTTAGTTTGTTGTGGTAAGGGTTAGTTGGTGATGATTTAGAGTAGCCGAAGTAATTTAAGTGAGTCTGGCATAGTTTGTTATGATTTGTACACCTTTTTTGTAATTTTAAGATGATATGGTTTGGTTTGTTGTGGTAAGGGATAGTTGGGGGTGATTTACGGTAGCCGAAGTAATTTAGGTGAGTCTGGCATAGTTTGTTATGATTTGTACACTTTTTTTTGTAATTTAAAGATGATATGCTTTAGTTTGCTGTGGTAAGGGATAGTTGGGGGTGATTTACGGTAGCCGAAGTAATTTAGGTGATTCTAGTATAGTTTGTTATGATTTTTAGCATTTTTTTGTAATTTTAAAGTGATTGGGCTTAGTTTGTTGCTGTAAAGTATAGTTGTGGGTGATTTTTGATAGCCGAAGTAATTTAGGTGAGTTTGGCATAGTTTGCTATGGTTAGTAGCATTTTTTTGTAATTTGAAAGTGATTGGGTTTAGTTTGTTGTGGTAAGGGTTAGTTGGTGATGATTTATGGTAGCCGAAGTAATTTAGGTGAGTTTGGCATAGTTTGCTATGGTTACTAGCATTTTTTGTAATTTAAAAGTGATTGGGTTTAGTTTGTTGTGGTAAGGGTTAGTTGGTGATGATTTAGAGTAGCCGAAGTAATTTAGGTGAGTCTGGCATAGTTTGTTATGATTTGTACACCTTTTTTTGTAATTTAAAGATGATATGCTTTAGTTTGTTGTGGTAAGGGATATTTGGGGGTGATTTACGGTAGCCGAAGTAATTTAGGTGATTCTAGTATAGTTTGTTATGATTTTTAGCATTTTTTTGTAATTTTAAAGTGATTGGGCTTAGTTTGTTGCTGTAAAGTGTAGTTGTGGGTGATTTTTAATAGCCGAAGTAATTTAGGTGAGTTTGGCATAGTTTGCTATGGTTAGTAGCATTTTTTTGTAATTTGAAAGTGATTGGGTTTAGTTTGTTGTGGTAAGGGTTAGTTGGTGATGATTTATGGTAGCCGAAGTAATTTAGATGAGTTTGGCTTAGTTTGCTTTGGTTACTAGCATTTTTTTGTAATTTAAAAGTGATTGGGTTTAGTTTGTTGTGATAAGGGTAAGTTGGTGATGATTTAGAGTAGCCGAAGTAATTTAGGTGAGTCTGGCATAGTTTGTTATGATTTGGACACCTTTTTTTGTAATTTTAAGATGATATGGTTTGGTTTGTTGTGGTAAGGGATAGTTGGGGGTGATTTACGGTAGCCGAAGTAATTTAGGTGATTCTGGTATAGTTTGTTGTGATTTTTAGCATTTTTTTGTAATTTTAAAGTGATTGGGCTTAGTTTGTTGCTGTAAAGTGTAGTTGTGGGTGATTTTTGATAGCCGAAGTAATTTAGGTGAGTTTGGCATAGTTTGCTATGGTTAGTAGCATTTTATTGTAATTTGAAAGTGATTGGGTTTAGTTTGTTGTGGTAAGGGTTAGTTAGTGATGATTTATGGTAGCCGAAGTAATTTAGGTGAGTTTGACATAGTTTGCTATGGTTACTAGCATTTTTATGTAATTTAAAAGTGATTGGGTTTAGTTTTTTGTGGTAAGGTTTAGTTGGTGATAATTTAGAGTAGCCGAAGTAATTTAGGTGAGTCTGGCATAGTTTGTTATGATTTTTAGATTTTTTTGTAATTTTAAAGTGATTGGGCTTAGTTTGTTGCTGTAAAGTGTAGTTGGGGGTGATTTTTGATAGCCGAAATAATTTAGGTTAGTTTGGCATAGTTTGCTATGGTTAGTAGCATTTTTTTGTAATTTGAAAGTGAATGGGTTTAGTTTGTTGTGGTAAGGGTTAGTTGGTGATGATTTATGGTAGCCGAAGTAATTTAGATGAGTTTGGCATAGTTTGCTATGGTTACTACCATTTTTTTGTAATTTAAAAGTGATTGGGTATAGTTTGTTGTGGTAAGGTTTAGTTGGTGATAATTTAGAGTAGCCGAAGTAATTTAGGTGAGTCTGGCATAGTTTGTTATGATTTGTACACCTTTTTTTTAATTTTAAGATGATACGGTTTGGTTTGTTGTGGTAAGGGATAGTTGGGGGTGATTTACGGTAGCCGAAGTAATTTAGGTGATTCTGGTATAGCTTGTTATGATTTTTAGCATTTTTTTTTGTAATTTTAAGGTGATTGGGCTTAGTTTGTTGCTGTAAAGTGTAGTTGGGGGTGATTTTTGATAGCCGAGGTAATTTAGGTGAGTTTGGCATAGTTTGCTATGGTTAGTAGCATTTTTTTGTAATTTAAAAGTGATTGGGTTTAGTTTGTTGTGGTAAGGGTTAGTTGGTGATGATTTATGGTAGCCGAAGTAATTTAGGTGAGTTTGGCATAGTTTGCTATGGTTACTAGCATTTTTTGTAATTTAAAATTGATTGGGTTTAGTTTGTTGTGGTAAGGGTTAGTTGGTGATGATTTAGAGTAGCCGAAGTAATTAGGGTGAGTCTGGCATAGTTTGTTATGATTTGTTCACCTTTTTTGTAATTTAAAGATGATATGCTTTAGTTTGTTGTGGTAAGGGATATTTGGGGGTGATTTACGGTAGCCGAAGTAATTTAGGTGATTCTAGTATAGTTTGTTATGATTTTTAGCATTTTTTTGTAATTATAAAGTGATTGGACTTAGTTTGTTGCTGTAAAGTGTAGTTGTGGGTGATTTTTGATAGCCGAAGTAATTTAGGTGAGTTTGGCATAGTTTGCTATGGTTAGTAGCATTTTTTTTTTATTTGAAAGTGATTGGGTTTAGTTTGTTGTGGTAAGGGTTAGTTGGTGATGATTTATAGTAGCCGAAGTAATTTAGATGTGTTTGTCTTAGTTTGCTTTGGTTACTAGCATTTTTTTGTAATTTAAAAGTGATTGGGTTTAGTTTGTTGTGGTAAGGGTTAGTTGGTGATGATTTAGAGTAGCCGAAGTAATTTAGGTGAGTCTGGCATAGTTTGTTATGATTTGTACATTTTTTTTTGTAATTTAAAGATGATATGCTTTAGTTTGTTGTGGTAAGGGATAGTTGGGGGTGATTTACGGTAGCTGAAGTAATTTAGGTGATTCTAGTATAGTTTGTTATGATTTTTAGCATTTTTTTGTAATTTTAAAGTGATTGGGCTTAGTTTGTTGCTGTAAAGTATAGTTGTGGGTGATTTTTGATAGCCGAAGTAATTTAGGTGAGTTTGGCATAGTTTGCTATGGTTAGTAGCATTTTTTTGTAATTTGAAAGTGATTGGGTTTAGTTTGTTGTGGTAAGGGTTAGTTGGTGATGATTTATGGTAGCCGAAGTAATTTAGGTGAGTTTGACATAGTTTGCTATGATTACTAGCATTTTTTTGTAATTTAAAAGTGATTGGGTTTAGTTTTTTGTGGTAAGGTTTAGTTGGTGATAATTTAGAGTAGCCGAAGTAATTTAAGTGAGTCTAGCATAGTTTGTTATGATTTTTAGATTTTTTTGTAATTTTAAAGTGATTGGGCTTAGTTTGTTGCTGTAAAGTGTAGTTGGGGGTGATTTTTGATAGCCGAAGTAATTTAGGTTAGTTTGGCATAGTTTGCTATGGTTAGTAGCATTTTTTTGTAATTTGAAATTGATTGGGTTTAGTTTGTTGTGGTAAGGGTTAGTTGGTGATAATTTAGAGTAGCCGAAGTAATTTAGGTGAGTCTGGCATAGTTTGTTATGATTTGTACACCTTTTTTTTAATTTTAAGATGATACGGTTTTGTTTGTTGTGGTAAGGGATAGTTGGGGGTGATTTACGGTAGCCGAAGTAATTTAGGTGATTCTGGTATAGCTTGTTATGATTTCTAGCATTTTTTTGTAATTATAAAGTGATTGGGCTTAGTTTGTTGCTGTAAAGTGTAGTTGTGGGTGATTTTTGATAGCCGAAGTAATTTAGGTGAGTTTGGCATAGTTTGCTATGGTTAGTAGCATTTTTTTGTAATTTGAAAATGATTGGGTTTAGTTTGTTGTGGTAAAGGTTAGTTGGTGATGATTTATGGTAGCCGAAGTAATTTAGATGAGTTTGGCTTAGTTTGCTTTGGTTATTAGCATTTTTTGTAATTTAAAAGTGATTGGGTTTAGTTTGTTGTGGTAAGGGTTAGTTGGTGATGATTTAGAGTAGCCGAAGTAATTTAAGTGAGTCTGGCATAGTTTGTTATGATTTGTACACCTTTTTTGTAATTTTAAGATGATATGGTTTGGTTTGTTGTGGTAAGGGATAGTTGGGGGTGATTTACGGTAGCCGAAGTAATTTAGGTGAGTCTGGCATAGTTTGTTATGATTTGTACACTTTTTTTTGTAATTTAAAGATGATATGCTTTAGTTTGTTGTGGTAAGGGATAGTTGGGGGTGATTTACGGTAGCCGAAGTAATTTAGGTGATTCTAGTATAGTTTGTTATGATTTTTAGCATTTTTTTGTAATTTTAAAGTGATTGGGCTTAGTTTGTTGCTGTAAAGTATAGTTGTGGGTGATTTTTGATAGCCGAAGTAATTTAGGTGAGTTTGGCATAGTTTGCTATGGTTAGTAGCATTTTTTTGTAATTTGAAAGTGATTGGGTTTAGTTTGTTGTGGTAAGGGTTAGTTGGTGATGATTTATGGTAGCCGAAGTTATTTAGGTGAGTTTGGCATAGTTTTCTATGGTTACTAGCATTTTTTGTAATTTAAAAGTGATTGGGTTTAGTTTGTTGTGGTAAGGGTTAGTTGGTGATGATTTAGAGTAGCCGAAGTAATTTAGGTGAGTCTGGCATAGTTTGTTATGATTTGTTCACCTTTTTTTGTAATTTAAAGATGATATGCTTTAGTTTGTTGTGGTAAGGGATATTTGGGGGTGATTTACGGTAGCCGAAGTAATTTAGGTGATTCTAGTATAGTTTGTTATGATTTTTAGCATTTTTTTGTAATTATAAAGTGATTGGGTTTAGTTTGTTGCTGTAAAGTGTAGTTGTGGGTGATTTTTTATAGCCGAAGTAATTTAGGTGAGTTTGGCATAGTTTGCTATGGTTAGTAGCATTTTTTTGTAATTTGAAAGTGATTGGGTTTAGTTTGTTGTGGTAAGGGTTAGTTGGTGATGATTTATGGTAGCCGAAGTAATTTAGATGAGTTTGGCTTAGTTTGCTTTGGTTACTAGCATTTTTTTGTAATTTAAAAGTGATTGGGTTTAGTTTGTTGTGGTAAGGGTTAGTTGGTGATGATTTAGAGTAGCCGAAGTAATTTAGGTGAGTCTGGCATAGTTTGTTATGATTTGTACACTTTTTTTTGTAATTTAAAGATGATATGCTTTAGTTTGTTGTGGTAAGGGATAGTTGGGGGTGATTTACGGTAGCCGAAGTAATTTAGGTGATTCTAGTATAGTTTGTTATGATTTTTAGCATTTTTTTGTAATTTTAAAGTGATTGGGCTTAGTTTGTTGCTGTAAAGTATAGTTGTGGATGATTTTTGATAGCCGAAGTAATTTAGGTGAGTTTGGCATAGTTTGCTATGGTTAGTAGCATTTTTTTGTAATTTGAAAGTGATTGGGTTTAGTTTGTTGTGGTAAGGGTTAGTTGGTGATGATTTATGGTAGCCGAAGTAATTTAGGTGATTCTAGTATAGTTTGTTATGATTTTTAGCATTTTTTTGTAATTTTAAAGTGATTGGGCTTAGTTTGTTGCTGTAAAGTGTAGTTGTGGGTGATTTTTAATAGCCGAAGTAATTTAGGTGAGTTTGGCATAGTTTGCTATGGTTAGTAGCATTTTTTTGTAATTTGAAAGTGATTGGGTTTAGTTTGTTGTGGTAAGGGTTAGTTGGTGATGATTTATGGTAGCCGAAGTAATTTAGATGAGTTTGGCTTAGGTTGCTTTGGTTACTAGCATTTTTTTGTAATTTAAAAGTGATTGGGTTTAGTTTGTTGTGGTAAGGGTTAGTTGGTGATGATTTATGGTAGCCGAAGTAATTTAGGTGAGTTTGACATAGTTTGCTATGATTACTAGCATTTTTTTGTAATTTAAAAGTCATTGGGTTTAGTTTGTTGTGGTAAGGGTTAGTTGGTGATGATTTATGGTAGCCGAAGTAATTTAGGTGAGTTTGGCATAGTTTGCTATGGTAACTTGCATTTTTTTGTAATTTAAAAGTGATTGGGTATAGTTTGTTGTGGTAAGGGTTAGTTGGTGATGATTTAGAGTAGCCGAAGTAATTTAGGTGAGTCTGGCATAGTTTGTTATGATTTGTACACCTTTTTTTGTAATTTTAAGATGATACGGTTTGGTTTGTTGTGGTAAGGGATAGTTGGGGGTGATTTACGGTAGCCGAAGTAATTTAGGTGATTCTGGTATAGCTTGTTATGATTTTTAGCATTTTTTTGTAATTTTAAAGTGATTGGGCTTAGTTTGTTGCTGTAAAGTGTAGTTGTGGGTGATTTTTAATAGCCGAAGTAATTTAGGTGAGTTTGGCATAGTTTGCTATGATTACTAGCATTTTTTTGTAATTTAAAAGTGATTGGGTTTTGTTTGTTGTGGTAAGGGTTAGTTGGTGATGATTTAGAGTAGCCGAAGTAATTTAGGTGAATCTGGCATAGTTTGTTATGATTTGTACACCTTTTTTTGTAATTTTAAGATGATATGGTTTGGTTTGTTGTGGTAAGGGATAGTTGGGGGTGATTTACGGTAGCCGAAATAATTTAGGTGATTCCGGTATAGTTTGTTATGATTTTGAATATTTTTTTGTAATTTTAGGTGATTGGGCTTAGTTTGTTGCTGTAAAGTTTAGTTGGGGGTGATTTTTGATAGCCGAAGTAATTTAGGTGAGTTTGGCATAGTTTGCTATGGTTAGTAGCATTTTTTTGTAATTTAAAAGTGTTTGTCTTAGTTTGTTGTGGTAAGGGTTAGTTGGTGATGATTTAGAGTAGCCGAAGTAATTTAGGTGAGTCTGGCATAGTTTGTTATGATTTGTACACCTTTTATTGTAATTTTAAGATGATATGGTTTGGTTTGTTGTGGTAAAGGATAGTTGGGGGTGATTTACGGTAGCCGAAGTAATTTAGGTGATTCTGGTATAGTTTATTATGATTTTTAGCATTTTTTTGTAATTTTAAAGTGATTGGGGTTAGTTTGTTGCTGTAAAGTGTAGTTGGGGGTGATTTTTGATAGCCGAAGTAATTTAGGTTAGTTTGGCATAGTTTGCTATGGTAAGTAGCATTTTTTTGTAATTTGAAAGTGATTGGGTTTAGTTTGTTGTGGTAAAGTTTAGTTGGTGATGATTTATGGTAGCCGAAGTAATTTAGATGAGTTTGGCATAGTTTGCTATGGTTACTAGCATTATTTTGTAATTTAAAAGGGATTGGGTTTAGTTTGTTGTGGTAAGGGTTAGTTGGTGATAATTTAGAGTAGCCGAAGTAATTTAGGTGAGTCTGGCATAGTTTGTTATGATTTGTACACCTTTTTTTGAAATTTTAAGATGATATGGTTTGGTTTGTTGTGGTAAGGGATAGTTGGGGGTGATTTACGGTGCCCGAAGTAATTTAGGTGATTCTGGTATAGTTTGTTATGATTTTTAGCATTTTTTTGTAATTTTAAAGTGATTGGGCTTAGTTTGTTGCTGTAAAGTGTAGTTGTGGGTGATTTTTGATAGCCGAAGTAATTTAGGTGAGTTTGGCATAGTTTGTTATGATTTGTACACCTTTTTTTGTAATTTTAAGATGATATGGTTTGGTTTGTTGTGGTAAGGGATAGTTGGGGGTGATTTACGGTAGCCGAAGTAATTTAGGTGATTCTGGTATAGTTTGTTATGATTTTTAGCATTTTTTTGTAATTTTAAAGTGATTGGGCTTATTTTGTTGCTGTAAAGTGTAGTTGGTGGTGATTTTTGATAGCCAAAGTAATTTAGGTTACTTTGGCATAGTTTGCTATGGTTAGTAGCATTTTTTTGTAATTTGAAAGTGATTGGGTTTAGTTTGTTGTGGTAAGGGTTAGTTGGAGATGATTTATGGTAGCCGAAGTAATTTAGATGAGTTTGGCATAGTTTGCTATGGTTACTAACATTTTTTTGTAATTTAAAAGTGATTGGGTTTAGTTTGTTGTGGTAAGGTTTAGTTGGTGATAATTTAGAGTAGCCGAAGTAATTTAGGTGAGTCTGGCATAGTTTGTTATGATTTGTACACCTTTTTTTTATTTTAAGATGTATTGGTTTGGTTTGTTGTGGTAAGAGATAGTTGGGGGTGATTTACGGTAGCCGAAGTAATTTAGGTGATTCTTGTATAGTTTGTTATGATTTTTAACCTTTTTTTGTTATTTTAAGGTGATTGGGCTTAGTTTGTTGCTGTACAGTGTAGTTGGGGGTGATTTTTGATAGCCGAATTAATTTAGGTGAGTTTGGCATAGTTTGCTATGGTTAGTAGCATTTTTTTGTAATTTAAAAGTGATTGGGTTTAGTTTGTTGTGGTAAGGGTTAGTTGGTGATGATTTAGAGTAGCCGAAGTAATTTAGGTGAGTCTGGCATAGTTTGTTATGATTTGTACACCTTTTTTTTTATTTTAAGATGTAATGGTTTGGTTTGTTGTGGTAAGAGATAGTTGGGGGTGATTTACGGTAGCCGAAATAATTTAGGTGATTCTGGTATAGTTTGTTATGATTTTGAATATTTTTTTGTAATTTTAAGGTGATTGGGCTTAGTTTGTTGCTGTAAAGTTTAGTTGGGGGTGATTTTTGATAGCCGAAGTAATTTAGGTGAGTTTGGCATAGTTTGCTATGGTTAGTAGCATTTTTTTGTAATTTAAAAGTGATTGGGTTTAGTTTGTTGTGGTAAGGGTTAGTTGGTGATGATTTAGAGTAGCCGAAGTAATTTAGGTGAGTCTGGCATAGTTTGTTATGATTTGTACACCTTTTATTGTAATTTTAAGATGATATGGTTTGGTTTGTTGTGGTAAAGGATAGTTGGGGGTGATTTACGGTAGCCGAAGTAATTTAGGTGATTCTGGTATAGTTTATTATGATTTTTAGCATTTTTTTGTAATTTTAAAGTGATTGGGGTTAGTTTGTTGCTGTAAAGTGTAGTTGGGGGTGATTTTTGATAGCCGAAGTAATTTAGGTTAGTTTGGCATAGTTTGCTATGGTAAGTAGCATTTTTTTGTAATTTGAAAGTGATTGGGTTTAG
This sequence comes from Eledona agricola, assembly GCA_964023215.1. NCBI lineage: Eukaryota > Metazoa > Arthropoda > Insecta > Coleoptera > Tenebrionidae > Eledona > Eledona agricola. The sequence goes on along the minus strand of CAXIEJ010000203.1, from coordinate 837,608 downwards.
TTTGTTGTGGTAAAGTTTAGTTGGTGATGATTTATGGTAGCCGAAGTAATTTAGATGAGTTTGGCATAGTTTGCTATGGTTACTAGCATTATTTTGTAATTTAAAAGTGACTGGGTTTAGTTTGTTGTGGTAAGGGTTAGTTGGTGATGATTTAGAGTAGCCGAAGTAATTTAGGTGAGTCTGGCATAGTTTGTTATGATTTTTAGCTTTTTTTGTAATTTTAAAGTGATTGGGCTTAGTTTGTTGCTGTAAAGTGTAGTTGGGGGTGATTTTTGATAGCCGAAGTAATTTAGGTTAGTTTGGCATAGTTTGCTATGGTTAGTAGCATTTTTTTGTAATTTGAAAGTGATTGGGTTTATTTTGTTGTGGTAAGGGTTAGTTGGTAATGATTTATGGTAGCCGAAGTAATTTAGATGAGTTTGGCATAGTTTGCTATGGTTACTACCATTTTTTTGTAATTTAAAAGTGATTGGGTATAGTTTGTTGTGGTAAGGTTTAGTTGGTGATAATTTAGAGTAGCCGAAGTAATTTAGGTGAGTCTGGCATAGTTTGTTATGATTTGTACACCTTTTTTTTAATTTTAAGATGATATGGTTTGGTTTGTTGTGGTAAGGGATAGTTGGGGGTGATTTACGGTAGCCGAAGTAATTTAGGTCATTCTGGTATAGCTTGTTATGATCTTTAGCATTTTTTTGTAATTTTAAGGTGATTGGGCTTTGTTTGTTGCTGTAAAGTGTAGTTGGGGGTGATTTTTGATAGCCGAAGTAATTTAGGTGAGTTTGGCATAGTTTGCTATGGTTAGTAGCATTTTTTTGTAATTTAAAGGTGATTGGGTTTAGTTTATTGTGGTAAGGGTTAGTTGGTGATGATTTATGGAAGCCGAAGTAATTTAGGTGAGTTTGGCATAGTTTGCTATGGTTACTAGCATTTTTTTGTAATTTAAAAGTGATTGGGTTTTGTTTGTTGTGGTAAGGGTTAGTTGGTGATGATTTAGAGTAACCGAAGTAATTTAGGTGAATCTGGCATAGTTTGTTATGATTTGTACACCTTTTTTTGTAATTTTAAAATGATATGGTTTGGTTTGTTGTGGTAAGGGATAGTTGGGGGTGATTTACGATAGCCGAAGTAATTTAGGTGATTCTGGTATAGTTTGTTATGATTTTTAGCATTTTTTTGTAATTTTAAAGTGATTGGGCTTATTTTGTTGCTGTAAAGTGTAGTTGGTGGTGATTTTTGATAGCCAAAGTAATTTAGGTTACTTTGGCATAGTTTGCTATGGTTAGTAGCATTTTTTTGTAATTTGAAAGTGATTGGGTTTAGATTGTTGTGGTAAGGGTTAGTTGGTGATGATTTATGGTAGCCGAAGTAATTTAGATGAGTTTGGCATAGTTTGCTATGGTTACTAGCATTTTTTTGTAATTTAAAAGTGATTGGGTTTAGTTTGTTGTGGTAAGGTTTAGTTGGTGATAATTTAGAGTAGCCGAAGTAATTTAGGTGAGTCTGGCATAGTTTGTTATGATTTGTACACCTTTTTTTTTATTTTAAGATGTATTGGTTTGGTTTGTTGTGGTAAGAGATAGTTGGGGGTGATTTACGGTAGCCGAAGTAATTTAGGTGATTCTTGTATAGTTTGTTAGGATTTTTAACATTTTTTTGTATTTTTAAGGTGATTGGGCTTAGTTTGTTGCTGTACAGTGTAGTTGGGGGTGATTTTTGATAGCCGAATTAATTTAGGTGAGTTTGGCATAGTTTGCTATGGTTAGTAGCATTTTTTTGTAATTTAAAAGTGATTGGGTTTAGTTTGTTGTGGTAAGGGTTAGTTGGTGATGATTTAAAGTAGCCGAAGTAATTTAGGTGAGTCTGGCATAGTTTGTTATGATTTGTACACCTTTTTTTTTATTTTAAGATGTAATGGTTTGGTTTGTTGTGGTAAGAGATAGTTGGGGGTGATTTACGGTAGCCGAAGTAATTTAGGTGATTCTGGTATAGTTTGTTATGATTTTGAACATTTTTTTGTAATTTTAAGGTGATTGGGCTTAGTTTGTTGCTGTAAAGTTTAGTTGGGGGTGATTTTTGATAGCCGAAGTAATTTAGGTGAGTTTGGCATAGTTTGCTATGGTTAGTAGCATTTTTTTGTAATTTAAAAGTGATTCGGTTTAGTTTGTTGTGGTAAGGGTTAGTTGGTGATGATTTAGAGTAGCCGAAGTAATTTAGGTGAGTCTGGCATAGTTTGTTATGATTTGTACACCTTTTATTGTAATTTTAAGATGATATGGTTTGGTTTGTTGTGGTAAAGGATAGTTGGGGGTGATTTACGGTAGCCGAAGTAATTTAGGTGATTCTGGTATAGTTTATTATGATTTTTAGCATTTTTTTGTAATTTTAAAGTGATTGGGGTTACTTTGTTGCTGTAAAGTGTAGTTGGGGGTGATTTTTGATAGCCGAAGTAATTTAGGTTAGTTTGGCATAGTTTGCTATGGTAAGTATCATTTTTTTGTAATTTGAAAGTGATTGGGTTTAGTTTGTTGTGGTAAAGTTTAGTTGGTGATGATTTATGGTAGCCGAAGTAATTTAGGTGAGTCTGGCATAGTTTGTTATGATTTGTACACCTTTTTTTGTAATTTTAAGATGATATGGTTTGGTTTGTTGTGGTAAGGGATAGTTGGGGGTGATTTACGGTAGCCGAAGTAATTTAGGTGATTCTGGTATAGTTTGTTATGATTTTTAGCATTTTTTGGTAATTTTAAAGTGATTGGGCTTAGTTTGTTGCTGTAAAGTGTAGTTGGGGGTGATTTTTGATAGCCGAAGTAATTTAGGTGAGTTTGGCATAGTTTGCTATGGTTAGTAGCATTTTTTTGTAATTTAAAAGTGATTGGGTTTAGTTTGTTGTGGTAAGGGTTAGTTGGTGATGATTTATGGTAGCCGAAGTAATTTAGGTGAGTTTGGCATAGTTTGCCATGGTTACTGGCATTTTTTTGTAATTTAAAAATGATTGGGTTTAGTTGGTTGTGGTAAGGGTTAGTTGGTGATGATTTAGAGTAGCCGATGTAATTTAGGTGATTCTGGCATAGTTTGTTATGATTTGTACACCTTTTTTTGTAATTTTAAGATGATATGGTTTGGTTTGTTGTGGTAAGGGATAGTTGGGGGTGATTTACGGTAGCCGAAGTAATTTAGGTGATTCTGGTATAGTTTGTTATGATTTTTAGCATTTATTTGTAATTTTAAAGTGATTGGGCTTAGTTTGGTGCTGTAAAGTGTAGTTGGGGGTGATTTTTGATAGCCGAAGTAATTTAGGTGAGTTTGGCATAGTTTGCTATTGTTAGTAGCATTTTTTTGTAATATAAAAGAGATTGGGTTTAGTTTGTTGTGGTAAGGGTTAGTTGGTGATGATTTATGGTAGCCGAAGTAATTTAGGTGAGTTTGGCATAGTTTGCTATGGTTACTAGAATTTTTTTGTAATTTAAAAGTGATTGGGTTTAGTTTGTTCTGGTAAGGGTTAGTTGGTGATGATTTAGAGTAGCCGAAGTAATTTAGGTGAGTCTGGCATAGTTTGTTATGATTTGTACACCTTTTTTTGTAATTTTAAAATGATATGGTTTGGTTTGTTGTGGTAAGGGATAGTTGGGGGTGATTTACGGTAGCCGAAGTAATTTAGGTGATTCTGGTATAGTTTGTAATGATTTTTAGCATTTATTTGTAATTTTAAAGTGATTGGGCTTAGTTTGCTTCTGTAAAGTGTAGTTGGGGGTGATTTTTGATAGCCGAAGTAATTTAGGTGAGTTTGGCATAGTTTGCTATGGTTAGTAGCATTTTTTTGTAATTTAAAAGTGATTGGGTTTAGTTTGTTGTGGTAAGGGTTAGTTGGTGATGATTTATGGTAGCCGAAGTAATTTAGGTGAGTTTGGCATAGTTTGCTATAATTACTAGCATTTTTTTGTAATATAAAAGTGATTGGGTTTAGTTTGTTGTGGTAAGGGTTAGTTGGTGATGATTTAGAGTAGCCGAAGTAATTTAGGTGATTCTGGCATAGTTTGATATGATTTGTACACCTTTTTTGTAATTTTAAGATGATATGGTTTGGTTTGTTGTGGTTAGGGATAGTTGGGGGTGATTTACGGTAGCCGAAGTAATTTAGGTGATTCTGGTATAGTTTGTTATGATTTTTAGCATTTTTTTGTAATTTTAAAGTGATTGGGCTTAGTTTGTTGCTGTAAAGTGTAGTTGGGGGTGATTTTTGATAGCCGAAGTAATTTAGGTGTGTTTGGCATAGTTTGCTATGGTTAATAGCATTTTTTTGTAATTTAAAAGTGATTGGGTTTAGTTTGTTGTGGTAAAGGTTAGTTGGTGATGATTTATGGTAGCCGAAGTAATTTAGGTGAGTTTGGCATAGTTTGCTATGGTTACTAGCATTTTTTTGTAATTTAAAATTGATTGGGTTTAGTTTGTTGTGGTAAGGGTTAGTTGGTGATGATTTAGAGTAGCCGAAGTAATTTAGGTGAGTCTGGCATAGTTTGTTATGATTTGTACACCTTTTTTTGTAATTTTAAAATGATATGGTTTGGTTTGTTGTGGTAAGGGATAGTTGGGGGTGATTTACGGTAGCCGAAGTAATTTAGGTGATTCTGGTATAGTTTGTTATGATTTTTAGTATTTATTTGTAATTTTAAAGTGATTGGGCTTAGTTTGTTGCTGTAAAGTGTAGTTGGGGGTGATTTTTGATAGCCGAAGTAATTTAGGTGAGTTTGGCATAGTTTGCTATGGGTTGTAGCATTTTTTTGTAATTTAAAAGTGATTGGGTTTAGTTTGTTGTGGTAAGGGTTAGTTGGTGATGATTTAGAGTAGCCGAAGTAATTTAGGTGAGTCTGGCATAGTTTGTTATGATTTGTACACCTTTTTTTGTAATTTTAAGATGATATGGTTTGGTTCGTTGTGGTAAAGGATAGTTGGGGGTGATTTACGGTAGCCGAAGTAATTTAGGTGATTCTGGTATAGTTTGTTATAATTTTTAGCACTTTTTTGTAATTTTAAAGTGATTGGGCTTAGTTTGTTGCTGTAAAGTGTAGTTGGGGGTGATTTCTGATAGCCGAAGTAATTTAGGTGAGTTTGGCATAGTTTGCTATGGGTTGTAGCATTTTTTTGTAATTTAAAAGTGATTGGGTTTAGTTTGTTGTGGTAAGGATTAGTTGGTGATGATTTATGGTAGCCGAAGTAATTTAGGTGAGTTTGGCATGGTTTGCTATGGTTACTAGCATTTTTTTGTAATTTAAAAGTGATTGGGTTTAGTTTGTTGTGGTAAGGGTTAGTTGGTGATGATTTATGGTAGCCGAAGTAATTCAGGTCAGTTTTGCAGAGTTTGCTATGATTGCTAGCATTTTTTTGTAATTTAAAAGTGATTGGGTTTAGTTTGTTCTGGTAAGGGTTAGTTGGTGATGATTTAGAGTAGCCGAAGTAATTTAGGTGAGTCTGGCATAGTTTATGATTTGTACACCTTTTTTTGTAATTTTAAGATGATATGGTTTGGTTTGTTGTGGTAAGGGATAGTTGGGGGTGATTTACGGTAGCCGAAGTAATTTAGGTGATTTTGGTATAATTTGTTATAATTTTTAGCATTTTTTTGTAATTTTAAAGTGATTGGGCTTAGTTTCTTGCTGTAAAGTGTAGTTGGGGGTGATTTTTGATAGCCGAAGTAATTTAGGTGAGTTTGGCATAGTTTGCTATGATTAGTAGCATTTTTTTGTAATTTAAAAGTGATTGGGTTTAGTTTGTTGTGGTAAGGGTTAGTTGGTGATGATTTAGAGTAGCCGAAGTAATTTAGGTGATTCTGGCATAGTTTGTTATGATTTGTACACCTTTTTTTGTAATTTTAAGATGATATGGTTTGGTTTGTTGTGGTAAGGGATAGTTGGGGGTGATTTACGGTAGCCGAAGTAATTTAGGTAATTCTGGTATAGTTTGTTATGATTTTTAGCATTTTTTTGTAATTTTAAAGTGATTGGGCTTAGTTTGTTGCTGTAAAGTGTAGTTGGGAGTGATTTTTAATAGCCGAAGTAATTTAGGTGTGTTTGGCATAGTGTGCTATAGTTAGTAGCATTTTTTTGTAATTTAAAAGTGATTGGGTTTAGTTTGTTGTGGTAAAGGTTAGTTGGTGATGATTTATGGTAGCCGAAGTAATTTAGGTGAGTTTGACATAGTTTGCTATGGTTACTAGCATTTTTTTGTAATTTAAAAGTGATTGGGTTTAGTTTGTTGTGGTAAGGGTTAGTTGGTGATGATTTAGAGTAGCCGAAGTAATTTAGGTGAGTTTGGCATAGTTTGTTATGATTTGTACACCTTTTTTTGTAATTTTAAAATGATATGGTTTGGTTTGTTGTGGTAAGGGATAGTTGGGGGTGATTTACGGTAGCCGAAGTAATTTAGGTGATTCTGGTATAGTTTGTTATGATTTTTAGCATTTATTTGTAATTTTAAAGTGATTGGGCTTAGTTTGTTGCTGTAAAGTGTAGTTGGGGTTGATTTTTGATAGCCGAAGTAATTTAGGTGAGTCTGGCATAGTTTGCTATGGTTAGTAGCATTTTTTTGTAATTTAAAAGTGATTGGGTTTAGTTTGTTGTGGTAAGGGTTAGTTGGTGATGATTTATGGTAGCCGAAGTAATTTAGGTGAGTTTGGCATAGTTTGCTATAATTACTAGCATTTTTTTGTAATTTAAAAGTGATTGGGTTTAGTTTGTTGTGGTAAGGGTTAGTTGGTGATGATTTAGAGTAGCCGAAGTAATTTAGGTGATTCTGGCATAGTTTGATATGATTTGTACACCTTTTTTGTAATTTTAAGATGATATGGTTTGGTTTGTTGTGGTTAGGGATAGTTGGGGGTGATTTACGGTAGCCGAAGTAATTTAGGTGATTCTGGTATAGTTTGTTATGATTTTTAGCATTTTTTTGTAATTTTAAAGTGATTGGGCTTAGTTTGTTGCTGTAAAGTGTAGTTGGGGGTGATTTTTGATAGCCGAAGTAATTTAGGTGTGTTTGGCATAGTTTGCTATGGTTAATAGCATTTTTTTGTAATTTAAAAGTGATTGGGTTTAGTTTGTTGTGGTAAAGGTTAGTTGGTGATGATTTATGGTAGCCGAAGTAATTTAGGTGAGTTTGGCATAGTTTGCTATGGTTACTAGCATTTTTTTGTAATTTAAAATTGATTGGGTTTAGTTTGTTGTGGTAAGGGTTAGTTGGTGATGATTTAGAGTAGCCGAAGTAATTTAGGTGAGTCTGGCATAGTTTGTTATGATTTGTACACCTTTTTTTGTAATTTTAAAATGATATGGTATGGTTTGTTGTGGTAACGGATAGTTGGGGGTGATTTACGATAGCCGAAGTAATTTAGGTGATTCTGGTATATTTGTTATGATTTTTAGTATTTATTTGTAATTTTAAAGTGATTGGGCTTAGTTTGTTGCTGTAAAGTGTAGTTGGGGGTGATTTTTGATAGCCGAAGTAATTTAGGTGAGTTTGGCATAGTTTGCTATGGGCTGTAGCATTTTTTTGTAATTTAAAAGTGATTGGGTTTAGTTTGTTTTGGTAAGGGTTAGTTGGTGATGATTTAGAGTAGCCGAAGTAATTTAGGTGAGTCTGGCATAGTTTGTTATGATTTGTACACCTTTTTTTGTAATTTTAAGATGATATGGTTTGGTTCGTTGTGGTAAAGGATAGTTGGGGGTGATTTACGGTAGCCGAAGTAATTTAGGTGATTCTGGTATAGTTTGTTATGATTTTCAGCACTTTTTTGTAATTTTAAAGTGATTGGGCCTAGTTTGTTGCTGTAAAGTGTAGTTGGGGGTGATTTCTGATAGCCGAAGTAATTTAGGTGAGTTTGGCATAGTTTGCTATGGGTTGTAGCATTTTTTTGTAATTTAAAAGTGATTGGGTTTAGTTTGTTGTGGTAAGGATTAGTTGGTGATGATTTATGGTAGCCGAAGTAATTTAGGTGAGTTTGGCATGGTTTGCTATGGTTACTAGCATTTTTTTGTAATTTAAAAGTGATTGGGTTTAGTTTGTTGTGGTAAGGGTTAGTTGGTGATGATTTATGGTAGCCGAAGTAATTCAGGTCAGTTTTGCAGAGTTTGCTATGATTGCTAGCATTTTTTTGTAACTTAAAAGTGATTGGGTTTAGTTTGTTCTGGTAAGGGTTAGTTGGTGATGATTTAGAGTAGCCGAAGTAATTTAGGTGAGTCTGGCATAGTTTATGATTTGTACACCTTTTTTTGTAATTTTAAAATGATATGGTTTGGTTTGTTGTGGTAAGGGATAGTTGGGGGTGATTTACGGTAGCCGAAGTAATTTAGGTGATTTTGGTATAATTTGTTATAATTTTTAGCATTTTTTTGTAATTTTAAAGTGATTGGGCTTAGTTTCTTGCTGTAAAGTGTAGTTGGGGGTGATTTTTGATAGCAGAAGTAATTTAGGTGAGTTTGGCATAGTTTGCTATGATTAGTAGCATTTTTTTGTAATTTAAAAGTTATTGGGTTTAGTTTGTTGTGGTAAGGGTTAGTTGGTGATGATTTAGAGTAGCCGAAGTAATTTAGGTGATTCTGGCATAGTTTGTTATGATTTGTACACCTTTTTTTGTAATTTTAAGATGATATGGTTTGGTTTTTTGTGGTAAGGGATAGTTGGGGGTGATTTACGGTAGCCGAAATAATTTAGGTGATTCTGGTATAGTTTGTTATGATTTTTAGCATTTTTTTGTAATTTTAAAGTGATTGGGCTTAGTTTGTTGCTGTAAAGTGTAGTTGGGAGTGATTTTTAATAGCCGAAGTAATTTAGGTGTGTTTGGCATAGTGTGCTATAGTTAGTAGCTTTTTTTTTAATTTAAAAGTGATTGGGTTTAGTTTGTTGTGGTAAAGGTTAGTTGGTGATGATTTATGGTAGCCGAAGTAATTTAGGTGAGTTTGACATAGTTTGCTATGGTTACTAGCATTTTTTTGTAATTTAAAAGTGATTGGGTTTAGTTTGTTGTGGTAAGGGTTAGTTGGTGATGATTTAGAGTAGCCGAAGTAATTTAGGTGAGTCTGGCATAGTTTGTTATTATTTGTACACCTTTTTTTGTAATTTTAAAATGATATGGTTTGGTTTGTTGTGGTAAGGGACAGTTGGGGGTGATTTACGGTAGCCGAAGTAATTTAGGTGATTCTGGTATAGTTTGTTATGATTTTTAGCATTTATTTGTAATTTTAAAGTGATTGGGCTTAGTTTGTTGCTGTAAAGTGTAGTTGGGGTTGATTTTTGATAGCCGAAGTAATTTAGGTGAGTCTGGCATAGTTTGCTATGGTTAGTAGCATTTTTTTGTAATTTAAAAGTTATTCGGTTTAGTTTGTTGTGGTAAGGGTTAGTTGGTGATGATTTATGGTAGCCGAAGTAATTTAGGTGAGTTTGGCATAGTTTGCTATGGTTACTAGCATTTTTTTGTAATTTAAAAGTGATTGGGTTTAGTTTGTTGTGGTAAGGGTTAGTTGGTGATGATTTAGAGTAGCCGAAGTAATTTAGGTGAGTCTGGCATAGTTTGTTATGATTTGTACACCTTTTTTGTAATTTTAAGATGATATGGTTTGGTTCGTTGTGGTAAAGGATAGTTGGGGGTTATTTACGGTAGCCGAAGTAATTTAGGTGATTCTGGTATAGTTTGTTATGATTTTTAGCATTTTTTTGTAATTTTAAAGTAATTGGGCTTAGTTTGTTGCTGTAAAGGGTAGTTGGGGGTGATTTTTGATAGCCGAAGTAATTTAGGTGAGTTTGGCATAGTTTGCTATGGGTTGTAGCATTTTTTTGTAATTTAAAAGTGATTGGGTTTAGTTTGTTGTGGTAAGGGTTAGTTGGTGATGATTTATGGTAGCCGAAGTAATTTAGATGAGTTTGGTATAGTTTGCTATGGTTACTAGCAATTTTTTGTAATTTAAAAGTGATTGGGTTTAGTTTGTTGTGGTAAGGGTTAGTTGGTGATGATTTAGAGTAGCCGAAGTAATTTAGGTGAGTCTGGCATAGTTTGTTAAGATTTGTACACCTTTTTTTGTAATTTTAAGATGATAGGGTTTGGTTTGTTGTGGTAAGGGATAGTTGGGGGTGATTTACGGTAGCCGAAGTAATTTAGGTGATTCTGGTATAGTTTGTTATGATTTTTAGCATTTTTTTGTAATTTTAAAGTGATTGGGCTTAGTTTGTTGCTGTAAAGTGTAGTTGGGGGTGATTTTTGATAGCCGAATTAATTTAGGTGAGTTTGGCATAGTTTGCTATGGTTAGTAGCATTTTTTTGTAATTTAAAAGTGATTGGGTTTGGTTTGTTGTGGTAAGGGTTAGTTGGTGATGATTTATGGTAGCGGAAGTAATTTAGGTAAGTTTGGCATAGTTACTAGAATTTTTTTGTAATTTAAAAGTGATTGGGTTTAGTTTGTTGTGGTAAGGGTTAGCTGGTGATGATTTAGAGTAGCCAAAGTAATTTAGGTGAGTCTGGCATAGTTTGTTATGATTTGTACACTTTTTTTTGTAATTTTAAGATGATATGGTTTGGTTTGTTGTGGTAAGGGATAGTTGGGGGTGATTTACGGTAGCCGAAGTAATTTAGGTGAGTTTTGCATAGTTTGCTATGGTTACTAGAATTTTTTTGTAATTTAAAAGTGATTGGGTTTAGTTTGTTGTGGTAAGGGTTAGTTGGTGATGATTTAGAGTAGGCCGAAGTAATTTAGGTGAGTCTGGCATAGTTTGTTATGATTTGTACCCTTTTTTTTGTAATTTTAAGATGATATGGTTTGGTTTGTTGTGGTAAGGGATAGTTGGGGGTGATTTACGGTAGCCGAAGTAATTTAGGTGATTCTGGTGTAGTTTGTTATGATTTGTAGCATTTTTTTGTAATTTTAAAGTGATTGAGCTTAGTTTGTTGCTGTAAAGTGTAGTTGGGGGTGATTTTTGATAGCCAAAGTAATTTAGGTGAGTTTGGCATAGTTTGCTAGGGTTAGTAGCATTTTTTTGTAATTTAAAAGTGATTGGGTTTAGTTTGTTGTGGTAAGGGTTAGTTGGTGATGATTTAGAGTAGCCGAAGTAATTTAGGTGATTCTGGCATAGTTTGTTATGATTTGTACACCTTTTTTTGTAATTTTAAGATGATATGGTTTGGTTTGTTGTGGTAAGGGATAGTTGGGGGTGATTTACGGTAGCCGAAGTAATTTAGGTGATTCTGGTATAGTTTGTTATGATTTTTAGCATTTTTTTGTAATTTTAAAGTGATTGGGCTTAGTTTGTTGCTGTAAAGTGTAGCTGGGAGTGATTTTTAATAGCCGAAGTAATTTAGGTGTGTTTGGCATAGTGTGCTATGATTAGTAGCATTTTTTTGTAATTTAAAAGTGATTGGGTTTAGTTTGTTGTGGTAAAGGTTAGTTGGTGATGATTTATGGTAGCCGAAGTAATTTAGGTGAGTTTGACATAGTTTGCTATGGTTACTAGCATTTTTTTGTAATTTAAAAGTGATTGGGTTTAGTTTGTTGTGGTAAGGGTTAGTTGGTGATGATTTAGAGTAGCCGAAGTAATTTAGGTGAGTCTGGCATAGTTTGTTATGATTTGTACACCTTTTTTTGTAATTTTAAAATGATATGGTTTGGTTTGTTGTGGTAAGGGATAGTTGGGGGTGATTTACGGTAGCCGAAGTAATTTAGGTGATTCTGGTATAGTTTGTTATGATTTTTAGCATTTATTTGTAATTTTAAAGTGATTGGGCTTAGTTTGTTGCTGTAAAGTGTAGTTGGGGTTGATATTTGATAGCCGAAGTAATTTAGGTGAGTCTGGCATAGTTTGCTATGGTTAGTAGCATTTTTTTGTAATTTAAAAGTGATTGGGTTTAGTTTGTTGTGGTAAGGGTTAGTTGGTGATGATTTATGGTAGCCGAAGTAATTCAGGTCAGTTTTGCAGAGTTTGCTATGGTTGCTAGCATTTTTTTGTAATTTAAAAGTGATTGGGTTTAGTTTGTTGCTCTAAAGGGTAGTTGGGGGTGATTTTTGATAGCCGAAGTAATTTAGGTGAGTTTGGCACAGTTTGCTATGGGTTGTAGCATTTTTTTGTAATTTAAAAGTGATTGGGTTTAGTTTGTTGTGGTAAGGATTAGTTGGTGATGATTTATGGTAGCCGAAGTAATTTAGGTGAGTTTGGCATAGTTTGCTATAGTTACTAGCATTTTTTTGTAATTTAAAAGTGATTGGGTTCAGTTTGTTGTGGTAAGGGTTAGTTGGTGATGATTTAGAGTAGCCGAAGTAATTTAGGTGAGTCTGGCAGAGTTTGTTATGATTTGTACACCTTTTTTTGTAATTTTAAGATGATATGGTTTGGTTTGTTGTGGTAAGGGATAGTTGGGGGTGATTTACGGTAGCCGAAGTAATTTAAGTGATTCTGGTATAGTTTGTTATGATTTTTAGTATTTTTTTGTAATTTTAAAGTGATTGGGCTTAGTTTGTTGCTGTAAAGTGTAGTTGGGGGTGATTTTTGATAGCCGAAGTAATTTAGGTGAGTTTGGCATAGTTTGCTATGGTTAGCAGCATTTTTTTTGTAATTTAAAAGTGATTGGGTTTAGTTTGTTGTGGTAAGGGTTAGTTGGTGATGATTTATGGTAGCCGAAGTAATTTAGGTGAGTTTGGTATAGTTTGCTATGGTTACTAGCAATTTTTTGTAATTTAAAAGTGATTGGGTTTAGTTTGTTGTGGTAAGGGTTAGTTGGTGATGATTTAGAGTAGCCGAAGTAATTTAGGTGGGTCTGGCATAGTTTGTTAAGATTTGTACACCTTTTTTTGTAATTTTAAGATGATAGGGTTTGGTTTGTTGTGGTAAGGGATAGTTGGGGGTGATTTACGGTAGCCGAAGTAATTTAGGTGATTCTGGTATAGTTTGTTATGATTTTTAGCATTTTTTTGTAATTTTAAAGTGATTGGGCTTAGTTTGTTGCTGTAAAGTGTAGTTGGGGGTGATTTTTGATAGCCGAATTAATTTAGGTGAGTTTGGCATAGTTTGCTATGGTTAGTAGCATTTTTTTGTAATTTAAAAGTGATTGGGTTGGGTTTGTTGTGGTAAGGGTTAGTTGGTGATGATTTATGGTAGCGGAAGTAATTTAGGTAAGTTTGGCATAGTTACTAGCATTTTTTTGTAATTTAAAAGTGATTGGGTTCAGTTTGTTGTGGTAAGGGTTAGCTGGTGATGATTTAGAGTAGCCAAAGTAATTTAGGTGAGTCTGGCATAGTTTGTTATGATTTGTACACTTTTTTTTGTAATTTTAAGATGATATGGTTTGGTTTGTTGTGGTAAGGGATAGTTGGGGGTGATTTACGGTAGCCGAAGTAATTTAGGTGAGTTTGGCATAGTTTGCTATGGTTACTAGAATTTTTTTGTAATTTAAAAGTGATTGGGTTTAGTTTGTTGTGGTAAGGGTTAGTTGGTGATGATTTAGAGTAGCCGAAGTAATTTAGGTGAGTCTGGCATAGTTTGTTATGATTTGTACCCTTTTTTTTGTAATTTTAAGATGATATGGTTTGGTTTGTTGTGGTAAGGGATAGTTGGGGGTGATTTACGGTAGCCGAAGTAATTTAGGTGATTCTGGTATAGTTTGTTATGATTTGTAGCATTTTTTTGTAATTTTAAAGTGATTGAGCTTAGTTTGTTGCTGTAAAGTGTAGTTGGGGGTGATTTTTGATAGCCGAAGCAATTTAGGTGAGTTTGGCATAGTTTGCTAGGGTTAGTAGCATTTTTTTGTAATTTAAAAGTGATTGGGTTTAGTTTGTTGTGGTAAGGGTTAGTTGGTGATGATTTATGGTAGCCGAAGTAATTTAGGTGAGTTTGGCATAGTTTACTATGGTTACTAGCATTTTTTTGTAATTTAAAAGTGATTGGGTTTAGTTTGTTGTGGTAAAGGTTAGTTGGTGATGATTTAGAGTAGCCGAAGTAATTTAGGTGATTCTGGCATAGTTTGTTATGATTTGTACACCTTTTTTTGTAATTTTAAGATGATATGGTTTGGTTTGTTGTGGTAAGGGATAGTTGGGGGTGATTTACGGTAGCCGAAGTAATTTAGGTGATTCTGGTATAGTTTGTTATAATTTTTAGCATTTTTTTGTAATTTTAATGTGATTGGGCTTAGTTTGTTGCTGTAGAGTGTAGTTGGGGGTGATTTTTGATAGCCGAAGTAATTTAGGTGTGTTTGGCATAATTTGCTATGGTTAGTAGCATTTTTTTGTAATTTAAAAGTGATTGGGTTTAGTTTGTTGTGGTAAGGTTTAGTTGGTGATGATTTATGGTAGCCGAAGTAATTTAGGTGAGTTTGGAATAGTTTGCTATGGTTACTAGCATTTTTTTGTAATTTAAAAGTGATTGGGTTTAGTTTGTTGTGGTAAGGGTTAGTTGGTGATGATTTAGAGTAGCCGAAGTAATTTAGGTGAGTCTGGCATAGTTTGTTATGATTTGTACACCTTTTTTGTAATTTTAAGATGATATGGTTTGGTTCGTTGTGGTAAAGGATAGTTGGGGGTGATTTACGGTAGCCGAAGTAATTTAGGAAATTCTGGTATATTTTGTTATGATTTTTAGCACTTTTTTGTAATTTTAAAGTGATTGGGCTTAGTTTGTTGCTGTAAAGTGTAGTTGGGGGTGATTTTTGATAGCCGAAGTAATTTAGGTGAGTTTGGCATAGTTTGCTATGGGTTGTAGCATTTTTTGTAATTTAAAAGTGATTGGGTTTAGTTTGTTGTGGTAAGGATTAGTTGGTGATGATTTATGGTAGCCGAAGTAATTTAGGTGAGTTTGGCATGGTTTGCTATGGTTACTAGCATTTTTTTGTAATTTAAAAGTGACTGGGTTTAGTTTGTTGTGGTAAGGGTTAGTTGGTGATGATTTATGGTAGCCGAAGTAATTCAGGTCAGTTTTGCAGAGTTTGCTATGGTTGCTAGCATTTTTTTGTAATTTAAAAGTGATTGGGTTTAGTTTGTTCTGGTAAGGGTTAGTTGGTGATGATTTAGAGTAGCCGAAGTAATTTAGGTGAGTCTGGCATAGTTTATGATTTGTACACCTTTTTTTGTAATTTTAAGATGATATGGTTTGGTTTGTTGTGGTAAGGGATAGTTGGGGGTGATTTACGGTAGCCGAAGTAATTTAGGTGATTTTGGTATAATTTGTTATAATTTTTAGCATTTTTTTGTAATTTTAAAGTGATTGGGCTTAGTTTCTTGCTGTAAAGTGTAGTTGGGGGTGATTTTTGATAGCCGAAGTAATTTAGGTGAGTTTGGCATAGTTTGCTATGATTAGTAGCATTTTTTTGTAATTTAAAAGTGATTGGGTTTAGTTTGTTGTGGTAAGGGTTAGTTGGTGATGATTTATGGTAGCCGAAGTAATTTAGGTGAGTTTGGCATAGTTTGCTATGGTTACTAGCATTTTTTTGTAATTTAAAAGTGATTGGGTTTAGTTTGTTGTGGTAAGGGTTAGTTGGTGATGATTTAGAGTAGCCGAAGTAATTTAGGTGAGTCTGGCATAGTTTGTTATGATTTGTACACCTTTTTTTGTAATTTTAAGATGATATGGTTTGGTTTGTTGTGGTAAGGGATAGTTGGGGGTGATTTACGGTAGCCGAAGTAATTTAGGTGATTATGGTATAGTTTGTTATGATTTGTAGCATTTTTTTGTAATTTTAAAGTGATTGGGCTTAGTTTGTTGCTGTAAAGATTAGTTGGGGGTGATTTTTGATAGCCGAAGTAATTTAGGTGAGTTTGGCATAGTTTGCTATGGTTAGTAGCATTTTTTTGTTATTTAAAAGTGATTGGGTTTAGTTTGTTGTGGTAAGGGTTAGTTGGTGATGATTTATGGTAGCCGAAGTAATTTAGGTGAGTTTGGCATAGTTTGCTATGGTTACTAGCATTTTTTTGTAATTTAAAAGTGATTGGGTTTAGTTTGTTGTGGTAAGGGTTAGTTGGTGATGATTTAGAGTAGCCGAAGTAATTTAGGTCATTCTGGCATAGTTTGTTATGATTTGTACACCTTTTTTTGTAATTTTAAGATGATATGGTTTGGTTTGTTGTGGTAAGGGATAGTTGGGGGTGATTTACGGTAGCCGAAGTAATTTAGGTGATTCTGGTATAGTTTGTTATGATTTTTAGCATTTTTTTGTAATTTTAAAGTGATTGGGCTTAGTTTGTTGCTGTAAAGTGTAGTTGGGGGTGATTTTTGATAGCCGAAGTAATTTAGGTGTGTTTGGCATAGTTTTCTATGGTTAGTAGCATTTTTTTGTAATTTAAAAGTG
The DNA here is from genome assembly GCA_964023215.1 of Eledona agricola. Classification (NCBI taxonomy): domain Eukaryota; kingdom Metazoa; phylum Arthropoda; class Insecta; order Coleoptera; family Tenebrionidae; genus Eledona; species Eledona agricola. The sequence goes on along the minus strand of CAXIEJ010000203.1, from coordinate 821,302 downwards.
ATTGGGTTTAGTTTGTTGAGGTAAAGGTTAGTTGGTGATGATTTATGGTAGCCGAAGTAATTTAGGTGAGTTTGGCATAGTTTGCTATGGTTACTAGCATTTTTTTGTAATTTAAAAGTGATTGGGTTTAGTTTGTTGTGGTAACGGTTAGTTGGTGATGATTTAGAGTAGCCGAAGTTATTTAGGTGAGTCTGGCATAGTTTGTTATGATTTGTACACCTTTTTTTGTAATTTTAAAATGATATGGTTTGGTTTGTTGTGGTAAGGGATAGTTGGGGGTGATTTACGGTAGCCGAAGTAATTTAGGTGATTCTGGTATAGTTTGATATGATTTTTAACACCTTTTTGTAATTTTAAAGTGATTGGGCTTAGTTTGTTGCTGTAAAGTGTAGTTGGGGGTGATTTTTGATAGCCGAAGTAATTTAGGTGAGTTTGGAATAGTTTGCTATGGGTTGTAGCATTTTTTTGTAATTTAAAAGTGATTGGGTTTAGTTTGTTGTGGTAAGGATTAGTTGGTGATGATTTATGGTAGCCGAAGTAATTTAGGTGAGCTTGGCATGGTTTGCTATGGTTACTAGCATTTTTTTGTAATTTAAAAGTGATTGGGTTTAGTTTGTTGTTGTAAGGGTTAGTTGGTGATGATTTATGGTAGCCGAAGTAATTCAGGTCAGTTTTGCAGAGTTTGCTATGGTTGCTAGCATTTTTTTTAATTTAAAAGTGATTGGGTTTAGTTTGTTCTGGTAAGGGTTAGTTGGTGATGATTTAGAGTAGCCGAAGTAATTTAGGTGAGTCTGGCATAGTTTATGATTTGTACACCTTTTTTTGTAATTTTAAGATGATATGGTTTGGATTGTTGTGGTAAGGGATAGTTGGGGGTGATTTACGGTAGCCGAAGTAATTTAGGTGATTTTGGTATAATTTGTTATAATTTTTAGCATTTTTTTGTAATTTTAAAGTGATTGGGCTTAGTTTCTTGCTGTAAAGTGTAGTTGGGGGTGATTTTTGATAGCCGAAGTAATTTAGGTGAGTTTGGCATAGTTTGCTATGGGTTGTAGCATTTTTTTGTAATTTAAAAGTGATTGGGTTTAGTTTGTTGTGGTAAGGGTTAGTTGGTGATGATTTATGGTAGCCGAAGTAATTCAGGTCAGTTTTGCAGAGTTTGCTATGGTTGCTAGCATTTTTTTTAATTTAAAAGTGATTGGGTTTAGTTTGTTCTGGTAAGGGTTAGTTGGTGATGATTTAGAGTAGCCGAAGTAATTTAGGTGAGTCTGGCATAGTTTATGATTTGTACACCTTTTTTTGTAATTTTAAGATGATATGGTTTGGATTGTTGTGGTAAGGGATAGTTGGGGGTGATTTACGGTAGCCGAAGTAATTTAGGTGATTTTGGTATAATTTGTTATAATTTTTAGCATTTTTTTGTAATTTTAAAGTGATTGGGCTTAGTTTCTTGCTGTAAAGTGTAGTTGGGGGTGATTTTTGATAGCCGAAGTAATTTAGGTGAGTTTGGCATAGTTTGCTATGGGTTGTAGCATTTTTTTGTAATTTAAAAGTGATTGGGTTTAGTTTGTTGTGGTAAGGGTTAGTTGGTGATGATTTATGGTAGCCGAAGTAATTCAGGTCAGTTTTGCAGAGTTTGCTATGGTTGCTAGCATTTTTTTTAATTTAAAAGTGATTGGGTTTAGTTTGTTCTGGTAAGGGTTAGTTGGTGATGATTTAGAGTAGCCGAAGTAATTTAGGTGAGTCTGGCATAGTTTATGATTTGTACACCTTTTTTTGTAATTTTAAGATGATATGGTTTGGTTTGTTGTGGTAAGGGATAGTTGGGGGTGATTTACGGTAGCCGAAGTAATTTAGGTGATTTTGGTATAATTTGTTATAATTTTTAGCATTTTTTTGTAATTTTAAAGTGATTGGGCTTAGTTTCTTGCTGTAAAGTGTAGTTGGGAGTGATTTTTGATAGCCGAAGTAATTTAGGTGAGTTTGGCATAGTTTGCTATGGGTTGTAGCATTTTTTTGTAATTTAAAAGTGATTGGGTTTAGTTTGTTGTGGTAAGGGTTAGTTGGTGATGATTTATGGTAGCCGAAGTAATTCAGGTCAGTTTTGCAGAGTTTGCTATGGTTGCTAGCATTTTTTTTAATTTAAAAGTGATTGGGTTTAGTTTGTTCTGGTAAGGGTTAGTTGGTGATGATTTAGAGTAGCCGAAGTAATTTAGGTGAGTCTGGCTTAGTTCATGATTTGTACACCTTTTTTTGTAATTTTAAGATGATATGGTTTGGTTTGTTGTGGTAAGGGATAGTTGGGGGTGATTTACGGTAGCCGAAGTAATTTAGGTGATTTTGGTATAATTTGTTATAATTTTTAGCATTTTTTTGTAATTTTAAAGTGATTGGGCTTAGTTTCTTGCTGTAAAGTGTAGTTGGGGGTGATTTTTGATAGCCGAAGTAATTTAGGTGAGTTTGGCATAGTTTGCTATGGGTTGTAGCATTTTTTTGTAATTTAAAAGTGATTGGGTTTAGTTTGTTGTGGTAAGGGTTAGTTGGTGATGATTTATGGTAGCCGAAGTAATTCAGGTCAGTTTTGCAGAGTTTGCTATGGTTGCTAGCATTTTTTTTAATTTAAAAGTGATTGGGTTTAGTTTGTTCTGGTAAGGGTTAGTTGGTGATGATTTAGAGTAGCCGAAGTAATTTAGGTGAGTCTGGCATAGTTTATGATTTGTACACCTTTTTTTGTAATTTTAAGATGATATGGTTTGGTTTGTTGTGGTAAGGGATAGTTGGGGGTGATTTACGGTAGCCGAAGTAATTTAGGTGATTTTGGTATAATTTGTTATAATTTTTAGCATTTTTTTGTAATTTTAAAGTGATTGGGCTTAGTTTCTTGCTGTAAAGTGTAGTTGGGGGTGATTTTTGATAGCCGAAGTAATTTAGGTGAGTTTGGCATAGTTTGCTATGGGTTGTAGCATTTTTTTGTAATTTAAAAGTGATTGGGTTTAGTTTGTTGTGGTAAGGATTAGTTGGTGATGATTTATGGTAGCCGAAGTAATTTAGGTGAGTTTGGCATAGTTTGCTATGGTTACTAGCATTTTTTTGTAATATAAAAGTGATTGGGTTTAGTTTGTTGTGGTAAGGGTTAGTTGGTGATGATTTAGAGTAGCCGAAGTAATTTAGGTGAATCTGGCATAGTTTGTTATGATTTGTACACCTTTTTTTGTAATTTTAAGATGATATGGTTTCGTTCGTTGTGGTAAAGGATAGTTGGGGGTGATTTACGGTAGCCGAAGTAATTTAGGTGATTCTGGTATAGTTTGTTATGATTTTTAGCACCTTTTTGTAATTTTAAAGTGATTGGGCTTAGTTTGTTGCTGTAAAGTGTAGTTGGGGGTGATTTTTGATAGCCGAAGTAATTTAGGTGAGTTTGGCATAGTTTGCTATGGGTTGTAGCATTTTTTTGTAATTTAAAAGTGATTGGGTTTAGTTTGTTGCGGTAAGGATTAGTTGGTGATGATTTATGGTAGCCGAAGTAATTTAGGTGAGCTTGGCATGGTTTGCTATGGTTACTAGCATTTTTTTGTAATTTAAAAGTGATTGGGTTTAGTTTGTTGTGGTAAGGGTTAGTTGGTGATGATTTATGGTAGCCGAAGTAATTCAGGTCAGTTTTGCAGAGTTTGCTATGGTTGCTAGCATTTTTTTTAATTTAAAAGTGATTGGGTTTAGTTTGTTCTGGTAAGGGTTAGTTGGTGATGATTTAGAGTAGCCGAAGTAATTTAGGTGAGTCTGGCATAGTTTATGATTTGTACACCTTTTTTTGTAATTTTAAGATGATATGGTTTGGTTTGTTGTGGTAAGGGATAGTTGGGGGTGATTTACGGTAGCCGAAGTAATTTAGGTGATTTTGGTATAATTTGTTATAATTTTTAGCATTTTTTTGTAATTTTAAAGTGATTGGGCTTAGTTTCTTGCTGTAAAGTGTAGTTGGGGGTGATTTTTGATAGCCGAAGTAATTTAGGTGAGTTTGGCATAATTTGCTATGATTAGTAGCATTTTTTTGTAATTTAAAAGTGATTGGGTTTAGTTTGTTGTGGTAAGGGTTAGTTGGTGATGATTTATGGTAGCCGAAGTAATTTAGGTGAGTTTGGCATAGTTTGCTATGGTTACTAGCATTTTTTTGTAATTTAAAAGTGATTGGGTTTAGTTTGTTGTGGTAAGGGTTAGTTGGTGATGATTTAGAGTAGCCGAAGTAATTTAGGTGAGTCTGGCATAGTTTGTTATGATTTGTACACCTTTTTTTGTAATTTTAAGATGATATGGTTTGGTTTGTTGTGGTAAGGGATAGTTGGGGGTGATTTACGGTAGCCGAAGTAATTTAGGTGATTCTGGTATAGTTTGTTATGATTTGTAGCATTTTTTTGTAATTTTAAAGTGATTGGGCTTAGTTTGTTGCTGTAAAGTGTAGTTGGGGGTGATTTTTGATAGCCGAAGTAATTTAGGTGAGTTTGGCATAGTTTGCTATGGTTAGTAGCATTTTTTTGTTATTTAAAAGTGATTGGGTTTAGTTTGTTGTGGTAAGGGTTAGTTGGTGATGATTTATGGTAGCCGAAGTAATTTAGGTGAGTTTGGCATAGTTTGCTATGGTTACTAGCATTTTTTTGTAATTTAAAAGTGATTGGGTTTAGTTTGTTGTGGTAAGGGTTAGTTGGTGATGATTTAGAGTAGCCGAAGTAATTTAGGTGAGTCTGGCATAGTTTGTTATGATTTGTACACCTTTTTTTGTAATTTTAAAATGATATGGTTTGGTTTGTTGTGGTAAGGGATAGTTGGGGGTGATTTACGGTAGCCGAAGTAATTTAGGTGATTCTGGTATACTTTGTTATGATTTTTAGCATTTATTTGTAATTTTAAAGTGATTGGGCTTAGTTTGTTGCTGTAAAGTGAAGTTGGGGGTGATTTTTGATAGCCGAAGTAATTTAGGTGTGTTTGGCATAGTTTGCTATGGTTAGTAGCATTTTTTTGTAATTTAAAAGTGATTGGGTTTAGTTTGTTGTGGTAAGGGTTAGTTGGTGATGATTTATGGTAGCCGAAGTAATTTAGGTGAGTTTGGCATAGTTTGCTATGGTTACTAGCATTTTTTTGTAATTTAAAAGTGATTGGGTTTAGTTTGTTGTGGTAAGGGTTAGTTGGTGATGATTTAGAGTAGCCGAAGTAATTTAGGTGAATCTGGCATAGTTTGTTATGATTTGTACACCTTTTTTTGTAATTTTAAGATGATATGGTTTGGTTCGTTGTGGTAAAGGATAGTTGGGGGTGATTTACGGTAGCCGAAGTAATTTAGGTGATTCTGGTATAGTTTGTTATGATTTTTAGCACCTTTTTGTAATTTTAAAGTGATTGGGCTTAGTTTGTTGCTGTAAAGTGTAGTTGGGGGTGATTTTTGATAGCCGAAGTAATTTAGGTGAGTTTGGCATAGTTTGCTATGGGTTGTAGCATTTTTTTGTAATTTAAAAGTGATTGGGTTTAGTTTGTTGTGGTAAGGATTAGTTGGTGATGATTTATGGTAGCCGAAGTAATTTAGGTGAGCTTGGCATGGTTTGCTATGGTTACTAGCATTTTTTTGTAATTTAAAAGTTATTGGGTTTAGTTTGTTGTGGTAAGGGTTAGTTGGTGATGATTTATGGTAGCCGAAGTAATTCAGGTCAGTTTTGCAGAGTTTGCTATGGTTGCTAGCATTTTTTTTAATTTAAAAGTGATTGGGTTTAGTTTGTTCTGGTAAGGGTTAGTTGGTGATGATTTAGAGTAGCCGAAGTAATTTAGGTGAGTCTGGCATAGTTTATGATTTGTACACCTTTTTTTGTAATTTTAAGATGATATGGTTTGGTTTGTTGTGGTAAGGGATAGTTGGGGGTGATTTACGGTAGCCGAAGTAATTTAGGTGATTTTGGTATAATTTGTTATAATTTTTAGCATTTTTTTGTAATTTTAAAGTGATTGGGCTTAGTTTCTTGCTGTAAAGTGTAGTTGGGGGTGATTTTTGATAGCCGAAGTAATTTAGGTGAGTTTGGCATAGTTTGCTATGATTAGTAGCATTTTTTTGTAATTTAAAAGTGATTGGGTTTAGTTTGTTGTGGTAAGGGTTAGTTGGTGATGATTTATGGTAGCCGAAGTAATTTAGGTGAGTTTGGCATAGTTTGCTATGGTTACTAGCATTATTTTGTAATTTAAAAGTGATTGGGTTTAGTTTGTTGTGGTAAGGGTTAGTTGGTGATGATTTAGAGTAGCCGAAGTAATTTAGGTGAGTCTGGCATAGTTTGTTATGATTTGTACACCTTTTTTTGTAATTTTAAGATGATATGGTTTGGTTTGTTGTGGTAAGGGATAGTTGGGGGTGATTTAGAGTAGCCGAAGTAATTTAGGTGATTCTGGTATAGTTTATTATGATTTTTAGCATTTTTATGCAATTTTAAAGTGATTGGGCTTAGTTTGTGTCTGTAAAGTGTAGTGGGGGGTGATTTTTGATAGCCGATGTAATTTAGGTGAGTTTGGCATAGTTTGCTATGGTTAGTAGCATTTTTGTGTAATTTAAACGTGATTGGGTTTAGTTTGTTGTGGTAAGGGTTAGTTGGTGATGATTTAGAGTAGCCGAAGTAATTTAGGTGAGTCTGGCATAGTTTGTTATGATTTGTACACCTTTTTTTGTAATTTTAAGATGATATAGTTTGGTTTGTTGTGGTAAAGGATACTTGGGGGTGATTTACGGTAGCCGAAGTAATTTAGGTGATTCTGGTAAAGTTTGTTATGATTTTTAGCATTTTTTTGTAATTTTAAAGTGATTGGGCTTAGTCTGTTGCTGTAAAGTGTAGTTGGGTGTGATTTTTGATAGCCGAAGTAATTTAGGTGAGTTTGGCATAGTTTGCTATGGTTAGTAGTATTTTTTTGTTATTAAAAAGTGATTGTGTTTAGTTTGTTGTGGTAAGGGTTAGTTGGTGATGATTTATGGTAGCCGAAGTAATTTAGGTGAGTTTGGCATAGTTTGCTATGGTTACTAGCATTTTTTGTAATTTAAAAGTGATTGGGTTTAGTTAGTTGTGGTAAGGGTTAGTTGGTGATGATTTAGAGTAGCCGAAGTAATTTAGGTGAGTCTGGCATAGTTTGTTATGATTTGTACACCTTTTTTTGTAATTTTAAGATGATATAGTTTGGTTTGTTGTGGTAAAGGATACTTGGGGGTGATTTACGGTAGCCGAAGTAATTTAGGTGATTCTGGTAAAGTTTGTTATGATTTTTAGCATTTTTTTGTAATTTTAAAGTGATTGGGCTTAGTCTGTTGCTGTAAAGTGTAGTTGGGTGTGATTTTTGATAGCCGAAGTAATTTAGGTGAGTTTGGCATAGTTTGCTATGGTTAGTAGTATTTTTTTGTTATTAAAAAGTGATTGTGTTTAGTTTGTTGTGGTAAGGGTTAGTTGGTGATGATTTATGGTAGCCGAAGTAATTTAGGTGAGTTTGGCATAGTTTGCTATGGTTACTAGCATTTTTTGTAATTTAAAAGTGATTGGGTTTAGTTTGTTGTGGTAAGGGTTAGTTGGTGATGATTTAGAGTAGCCGAAGTAATTTAGGTGAGTCTGGCATAGTTTGTTATGATTTGTACACCTTTTTTTGTAATTTTAAGATGATATGGTTTGGTTTGTTGTGGTAAAGGATAGTTGGGGGTGATTTACGGTAGCCGAAGTAATTTAGGTGATTCTGGTATAGTTTGTTATGATTTTTAGCATTTTTTTGTAATTATGTAGTGATTGGGCTTAGTTTGTTGATGTAAAGTGTAGTTGGGGGTGATTTTTGATAGCCGAAGTAATTTAGGTGAGTTTGGCATAGTTTGCTATGGTTAGTAGCATTTTTTTGTAATTAAAAAGTGATTGGGTTTAGTTTGTTGTGGTAAGGGTTAGTTGGTGATGATTTATGGTAGCCGAAGTAATTTAGGTGAGTTTGGCATAGTTTGCTATGGCTACTAGCATTTTTTTGTAATTTAAAAGTGATTGGGTTTAGTTTGTTGTGGTAAGGGTTAGTTGGTGATGATTTAGAGTAGCCGAAGTAATTTAGGTGAGTCTGGCATAGTTTGTTATGATTTGTACACCTTTTTTTGTAATTTTAAGATGATATGGTTTGGTTTGTTGTGGTAAGGGATAGTTGGGGGTGATTTACGGTAGCCGATGTAATTTAGGTGATTCTGGAATAATTTGTTATGATTTTTAGCATTTTTTTGTAATTTTAAAGTGATTGGGCTTAGTTTGTTGCTGTAAAGTGTAGTTAGGGGTGATTTTTGATAGCCAAAGTAATTCAGGTGAGTTTGGCATAGTTTGCTATGGTTTGTAGCATTTTTTTGTAATTTAAAAATGATTGGGTTTAGTTTGTTGAGGTAAGGGTTAGTTGGTGATGATTTATGGTAGCCGAAGTAATTTAGGTGAGTTTGGCATAGTTTGCTATGGTTACTAGCATTTTTTTGTAATTTAAAAGCGATTAGGTTTAGTTTGTTGTGGTAAGGGTTAGTTGGTGATGATTTAGAGTAGCCGAAGTAATTTAGGTGAGTCTGGCATAGTTTGTTATGATTTGTACACCTTTTTTTGTAATTTTAAGATGATATGGTTTGGTTTGTTGTGGTAAAGGATAGTTGGGGGTGATTTACGGTAGCCGAAGTAATTTAGGTGATTCTGGTATAGTTTGTTATGATTTTTAGCATTTTTTTGTAATTATGTAGTGATTGGGCTTAGTTTGTTGATGTAAAGTGTAGTTGGGGGTGATTTTTGATAGCTGAAGTAATTTAGGTGAGTTTGGCATAGTTTGCTATGGTTAGTAGCATTTTTTTGTAATTAAAAAGTGATTGGGTTTAGTTTGTTGTGGTAAGGGTTAGTTGGTGATGCTTTATGGTAGCCGAAGTAATTTAGGTGAGTTTGGCATAGTTTGCTATGGCTACTAGCATTTTTTTGTAATTTAAAAGTGATTGGGTTTAGTTTGTTGTGGTAAGGGTTAGTTGGTGATGATTTAGAGTAGCCGAAGTAATTTAGGTGAGTCTGGCATAGTTTGTTATGATTTGTACACCTTTTTTTGTAATTTTAAGATGATATGGTTTGGTTTGTTGTGGTAAGGGATAGTTGGGGGTGATTTACGGTAGCCGATGTAATTTAGGTGATTCTGGAATAATTTGTTATGATTTTTAGCATTTTTTTGTAATTTTAAAGTGATTGGGCTTAGTTTGTTGCTGTAAAGTGTAGTTAGGGGTGATTTTTGATAGCCAAAGTAATTCAGGTGAGTTTGGCATAGTTTGCTATGGTTTGTAGCATTTTTTTGTAATTTAAAAATGATTGGGTTTAGTTTGTTGAGGTAAGGGTTAGTTGGTGATGATTTATGGTAGCCGAAGTAATTTAGGTGAGTTTGGCATAGTTTGCTATGGTTACTAGCATTTTTTTGTAATTTAAAAGCGATTAGGTTTAGTTTGTTGTGGTAAGGGTTAGTTGGTGATGATTTAGAGTAGCCGAAGTAATTTAGGTGAGTCTGGCATAATTTGTTATGATTTGTACACCTTTTTTTGTAATTTTAAGATGATATGGTTTGGTTTGTTGTGGTAAGGGATAGTTGGGGGTGATTTAAAGTAGCCGAAGCAATTTTGGTAATTCTGGTAAACTTTGTTATGATTTTTAGCATTTTTTTGTAATTTTAAAGTGATTGGGCTTAGTTTGTTGCTGTAAAGTGTAGTTGGGTGTGATTTTTGATAGCCGAAGTAATTTAGGTGAGTTTGGCATAGTTTGCTATGGTTAGTAGCATTTTTTTGTAATTTAAAAGTGATTGGGTTTAGTTTGTTGTGGTAAGGGTTAGTTTGTGATGATTTATGGTAGCCGAAGTAATTTAGGTGAGTTTGGCATAGTTTGCTATGGTTACTAGCATTTTTTTTTAATTTAAAAGTGATTGGGTTTAGTTTGTTGTGGTAAGGGTTAGTTGGTGATGATTTAGAGTAGCCGAAGTAATTTAGGTGAGTCTGGCATAGTTTGTTATGATTTGTACACCTTTTTTTGTAATTTTAGGTTGATATGGTTTGGTTTGTTGTGGTAAGGGATAGTTGGGAATGATTTACGGTAGCCGAAGTAATTTAGGTGATTCTGGTATAATTTGTTATGATTTTTAGCATTTTTTTGTAATTTTAAAGTGATTGGGCTTAGTTACTAGCTGTAAAGTGTAGTTGGGGGTGATTTTTGATAGCCGAAGTAATTTAGGTGAGTTTGGCATAGTTTGCTATGGTTAGTAGCATTTTATTGTAATATGAAAGTGATTGGGTTTAGTTTGTTGTGGTAAGGGTTAGTTGGTGATGATTTATGGTAGCCGAAGTAATTTAGGTGAGTTTGACATAGTTTGCTATGGTTACTAGTGTTAGCAACAAATCAAAAATAGTCTCACAAATGAGTATGAAAATAACAATCGCGGCCGTAAGACCCAAGCAGCTCTGGTTTTCTCCGTCTCCAGACGCTGACTGGCGGCGACGAGTTCCAAATCGGCAATTCAGCAGTCTAGCAGTTCCGTGAAGTGGTCTTAAATTTCAATACTGCTTACACGACCATCCTGACGGGATCTTCGCTCTCGAAGACTCCTTGCCTAATTAACAAAAAAATAAACAGAAAACAACTCCTGTTTTTTTTTTCAAATCAAACTAACTGCTAGCACTTGCCGCCTTCTCTTTTTTTTTCCCATTGTTACAATCACTTCATGCACAACATTTTGACCCGTGGAATTCTCTGTTGTTCCGTCTGGTGACTAAAACACACAGACGTATCATAACCACTTTGCATTCAGTCTCTCTCTCATTCAGCCAACTTTGCTTTCCCAACAATCAACAACAACATTTTGAAACAATTGATCCTCATTCCGTTTGATGACTAAAGCACGCAAACGTGTAGATCAATAACATTTGTCCTGTGGAATTCTCTGTTGTTCCGTCTGGTGACTAAAACACGCAGACGTATCTTAACCACTTTTGCATTTTGAAACAATTGATCCTCATTCCGTTTGATGACTAAAGCACGCAAACGTGTAGATCAATAACATTTGTACTGTGGAATTCTCTGTTGTTCCGTCTGGTGACTAAAACACGCAGACGTATCATAACCACTTTTGCATTTTGAAACAATTAATCCTCATTCCGTTTGATGACTAAAGCACGCAAACGTGTAGATCAATAACATTTGTCTTGTGGAATTCTCTGTTGTTCCATCTGGTGACTAAAACACGCAGACTTATCATAACCACTTTTGCATTTTGAAACAATTGATCCTCATTCCGTTTGATGACTAAAGCACGCAAACGTGTAGATCAATAACATTTGTCCTGTGGAATTCTCTGTTGTTCCGTCTGGTGACTAAAACACGCAGACGTATCATAACCACTTTTGCATTTCCCCTGATCCTCATTCCATCTGATGACTAAAGCACGCAGATGTGTAGATCAGTAACATTTTTTTTTACACACTGACTTATCAATCTCTCTTCCAAATTCCATCATTCGTTTTAAAGTAAGCTGTATTTTCCAGAGGTTGCTCGTCCATTCTGACTGTACCGTGGTTTCAACTCGAATTAAGTTCATTATGGTACGCATGTACCGTTCTACCTGACCGTTTCCTCGGTGAACATCCGGAGTAACAAAGTAATAACTAATGCTCAGTGTATCCAGAAATTTTGCAATTTCGACATTTTGAAAATTTCGCCCTGCGTCCGTTACAATACGTTTAGGGGTACCGAACAAAGAGAAGAAATGTTGTAATTGAAGTTTCGTTTCTGCAGACGTTAGTGTCTTCAGAGGTACGAGCAAACAATACTTAGTGAAAGCATCAATTAGGACTAGGACATGTTTATGGCCTTCGGCTGTAGGTTTTAGAGGTCCTAAACAGTCTTCATGAATTGTATGCAGCGGCTCGTCGGGTTTTGGTATCGGATGAATCAACCCTTGTAGTGGGCCAGAACGTGTCTTTTTAACGGCGCATACTAGACAATGCTTAACGTAGTTTTTGACAAAATCTCTTAATCGCGGAAACCAAAAGTGTTGTTTAATACTGGCCAATGTTTTATCGATGCCAACCTGGCATTGTTCGTCGTGGAATATACGCAATAGACCTAGGCGACTTTGTCGGGGAACTACCCATCGCGTAACTTTTACCCCGTTTGAATCTACCTCACAATGTAACAGCATTTGTCCTTTTCAACGTATTGCTTATCGTCGAGTTTACCGTCGCGCAGTTTCGAGAGCAGATTTTGTATTTCTACGTTTCCACGCTGTGCAATGCGAAGCCAATCATTGTGTGCGACTCGAAGAACTTGAACCGGATTTCGACTGAGATAGTCAACATGAGGGAGTGAACTGCCCTTACGATAATCCAGACTAAAATCGAAGTCTTGCATGTAAGACCACCAGCGGGCAACTCTTGGTAATAATGTCTTCTTGTTGGCAGTGGATTTAACGGCATTACAATCCGTTATAATAACAAAATGAATTCCAAGGAGATACACACGAAAATGTTTCAACGAGTTGATGATGGCTAACGTTTCCAACTCGTAAGAGTGATATTTCGCTTCTATCGCTATCGTTCTCTTACTGAAGTAACCTACCACTCCAACTTGACCATTACATCGTTGTATAAGGATGCCACCATAGCCGATAGCACTGGCATCTGTATGAAGCTCGGTTGGGAGATCAGGATCGTATACGACCAGCAAAGGTTTTGAAGTCAGATGACGTATCACATATGATCGGGCTTCGTCTTGCTCTGCGCCCCACGCAAAAGGTTCGTTTTGTTTGGTCAATTTTGTAATACAAGCCGTTTTAGTGGCGAAATCAGGGATAAACTTCCGGAAATATCCCGCCAGACCCATAAACTGTCGGATTTGTGTTTGACTTTTCGGGGTAGGAGAATGAACAAGGGCTCGAACTTTTCGTGAGTCAGGACGAATTCCTTCGCCCGAAATTTCATGACCAAGATATAGGATGCTTGTTTGCAAGAATTTGCATTTTGACGTATTTAGAGAAAAACCGGCCACGCGGAGAGCCTCAAGCACCAATCGTAAAAGCTTAATACCTTCCTCAGGAGTCTCAGAAGGGATAAGCAAGTCATCGAAGAAGATAAGGGCAAAACTCAGATGTTCAATGGCCTTTTTAACTGCTTTTTGAAAAACAGCAGGAGCATTTGCTAGCCCGAAGGGCATCCGCAGATACTCAAACAAACCGTCGGGGGTGATGAATGCTGTTTTCTCGATTGACTCCTCCTCAATAGGGATCTGGTGGAACCCAGACGCCATGTCTAAAGACGTAAAGTATTTAGCCTTTCCCAGGCTGTCAAGCTGATACTGGATTCGAGGAATCGGATAACGATTTTTAACAGTATGAGAATTTAATTCGCGATAGTCGACGCACAAACGTTTAGTGCCATCTTTTTTCTGTACTAAGATAACTGGACTGGCATAGGGTGATTGGCTTTCTCTAATGATGTTATTTTGAAGCAACTCATCTAGAATTTTCTGGACATCAGCACGTTCGGCCATGGAAAGTCGTGTGGGAGGTCTATTTACGATGTGAGAATCGGTCAATCGAATTTGCAGAGTTGCAGTTTTTATTGGTGGAACCTTATAGCCAACGGTCATTAGGTCTGAGTACTCGTTTAAAACTGTCACAATTTCATTGATGTATTGTGGCGGTGCAGTAATTAAGTCAGGCTCGATTGATGGGTTTTTAGTTACTTGAAATACACCTGAAGTATGTTTACGTAATATTCGAGTACCGGAATAATCGGTAACAGCTTGCAATTCAGGATCTCGATAAAGGTCACGACCTATAAGAACATCGAAATCTAAAGCTCCATCGGGAACAAGAAGAAAAGTCAATTTAGTTTTCATACCTGTTATCTCGACGTCTACTGTAAGTTTTTGACGAATTTCCAATTCGCCCTGAGCAATACCTTTTATTGTTGAGTAACAGGGTGTAATTATATTTTCGAACAAATGGCGAAATCGTTCTGAAATCAGCGACACATCGGCGCCCGTATCGATAAGAGCCTTAAATTTATGTCCCGCTACAAGCACGTTCGCCATCTCAGCAGATTCACCAGCTGCACAGAAATTTACTTTACGGCGCTCTTCGATAGTGTTCTTAGTAAAATAATTTTCAGACGAGTGCCCTGCTTTAGCGCAAAAAGAACAAACCTTACTATTACTACTAGTGGTAGTACTAGTCGCGGGTGGTTTTCCAAAAGATTGATTTTTCTTTATTCCGGAAGCATCTTGCGAAGGTAAGCGGCAATACTTCCGAATGTGGCCAAGATTTCCACAAATATGACAACGGGAAGGACTGCGACCATTTCTGGATTCACCTAAGTGCGGTCTCTTTAAGGGTCGCCTCTCAGAACATAATTCGGATTCGTCTCGCGCGCGTTTCGTAAAAGAGGACAAATACCCCAACAATTCTGGAACGGTTTTGCAGTCTCTGGACACAGCTGCATCGCGTACATGATTTTCTCTGATGGCATAAACAATTTAAAGCGTCGGAAAACTCTCGCTTAAAGGTGGCCCATTCGTCGAGCATTTCCAACTAGATAACGCCCAACTCTCACCAACACCTCAATGTCTGACCACGAGAGCTCGTTCTTAATGGCCTCCACCTGCTGCAACCATTTGCCGGCATCGTCGGCCTCGGGGTGGAAGATCGGCAAATCCACTTGGTCTGGTGCGGCCCTGGACGATTTTAAGGCCTTCACGAACTCCTTCAGCTGGACGCCTACGTTCGACGGGTCGGGTTTGCCGGGTACTCCATCCATTGTGGCACTCTGGCACTTAAACTTTTCACACAGTCACTTTTTGTGGATTTGGGCACAATCCCGCTTCTGATGTTAGCAACAAATCAAAAATAGTCTCACAAATGAGTATGAAAATAACAATCGCGGCCGTAAGACCCAAGCAGCTCTGGTTTTCTCCGTCTCCAGACGCTGACTGGCGGCGACGAGTTCCAAATCGGCAATTCAGCAGTCTAGCAGTTCCGTGAAGTGGTCTTAAATTTCAATACTGCTTACACTAGCATTTTTTTGTAATTTAAAAGTGATTGGGTTTAGTTTGTTGTGGTAAGGGTTAGTTGGTGATGATTTAGAGTAGCCGAAGTAATTTAGGTGAGTCTGGCATAGTTTGTTATGATTTGTACACCTTTTTTTGTAATTTTAAGATGATATGGTTTGGTTTGTTGTGGTAAGGGATAGTTGGGGGTGATTTACGGTAGCCGAAGTAATTTAGGTGATTCTGGTATAGTTTGTTATGATTTTTAGCATTTTTTTGTAATTTTAAAGTGATTGGGCTTAGTTTGTTTCTGTAAAGTGTAGTTGGGGGTTATTTTTGATAGCCAAAGTGATTTAGCTGAGTTTGGCATAGTTTGCTATGGTTAGTAGCATTTTTTTGTAATTTAAAAATGATTGGGTTTAGTTTGTTGTGGTAAGGGTTAGTTGGTGATGATTTATGGTAGCCGAAGTGATTTAGGTGAGTTTGGCATAGTTTGCTATGGTTACTAGCATTTTTTTGTAATTTAAAAGTGATTGGGTTTAGTTTGTTGTGGTAAGGGTTAGTTGGTGATGATTTAGAGTAGCCGAAGTAATTTATGTGAGTCTGGCCTAATTTGTTATGATTTGTACACCTTTTTTTGTAATTTTAAGATGATAAGGTTTGGTTTGTTGTGGTAAGGAATAGTTGGGGGTGATTTACGGTAGCCGAAGTAATTTAGGTGATTCTGGTACAGTTTGTTATGATTTTTAGCATTTTTTTGTAATTACAAAGTGATTGGGTTTAGTTTGTTGCTGTAAAGTGTATGTGCAATCAACACGGCAGAATCTCGTGTGACTGACGTTAATGGTGAAGAAGAACAAAACACACACTCGAAGGACCAGCTGGTGGTAGTGCACCAGCAACACGGAGTTGATGATCAAAAGACGTTTAAACTTAACAATTTAATTCACACACAATTGCGAGTGATCAGGAACACTTCGACTGATTTCACTCGCAGTAGAAACTTTAACACGAACACGACTCAATTTAACTCTTCCACTAATACAATCGAACTCTGCCACTAATACAATCGAACTCAACCTCATAGCCCATGTTAAGGCCTTTTAAGAACAAACCCCCTCCGTCCAATATTGGTCACCTGACAACGGTCGGGGGTGAGAAACTCACCACCCACTTGGAATTACCCAGCTTCGGGGTGAAACGACCGTGTCATTGTCGGCACCATCAAATTGGACGAACAGGAAGTTTGTCTTAATTGTACACAAAGGAATTAGCATATTCCCAACAAATTAGAAAAAATTGAAAAGGCTCCAATATTCTCAATAGCTTTCACCTCATAAACTTTTAGAGAGGACACAACCAATTCGGTGCCGGTCAAAGGGACCGAACATACCGCCCCCTTTGAACTCACCGAGTTCAACACTAAAAATCTATGAAGTTAAACAAAATACAAAAAAACAACACAACACAAGAGAATACAGATCTCGTGACAACTTAGCATAAGAAACACATGAATATGAAGAAACAACCAAAATTGCGCATTAGTGTCTCTCTCACTGTCTCTTACGGCTAACACTTGCGCAACACGCACTTCAAAGGACCATCGGCCTTACACAATCATCACCAGCACTAAACGTCCAAGATGAGATGCACAGGCGAACCTTGCCCATCTTCTGACGAAGCGATGGTTGATTGTCCTCAGGGACGATGTCCAAATCCTGGACTGGAGGATCACAGTCCGGAACGATCACTTGAGACGGACCCGCAGCTGTACCGCATCCTCGCGAACTCACTCGCATGTGAGCGAAGTCGCGCTTCGTTGACATCGGGTTAGCCTGCTCGTGTGGATGTCGTCCAAGTCGTATGCGTTCCGCGAAGTCACCGGACCTCTGCTTGTTGAAAGGCCAAGGGGTCGGGGTTGGAGGTGGCCAAATGAATGGGACACGAGGAATGTGGGGCGGGAATTCAAACCGGACCCGACTCGACAACGTCAACGTTTCAATCTGCGCGACAATTCGTTCGGCCATCGCTGCGAAGCGTTTCGATCGGGATTTGACCGCACCCGACATTCGGTTCAACAATTGCCAGACTCGCTGGCGGGTGAAAGATAACTTGGCTAATTGCCTGATAGCTGGCTGCAATTCGCGAAATCTCCAAACTGGACCGAAATCGCCTTCGTCTTTCGACTCGACACCGCGAAACCGGGATTTCTTTCGCGCTCTCGACGCATTCATCGGCTCTAAGCGCAAACCGTTTCGCGGCTGATTGTCACTTGTCTGGGTGAACTCTGGGCCGCGTGCCCAAGTCACTTGCTTCGATGGCGGCTTGAATGCGACGACTCTGCGACTCCGACTCGCAGACTCGCTCGCGGGATTCACACGCCGCGGTTTCACCGAAGCGCTCAAATTTCGGACGTCGACTCCGCGAATCGCAATTGACCCATGCCGATACGCGGATGACTCCTTCAACCGAACTGGTTTCCTCGTCATAACACCGCTCTTTCTTGTGACGTTCGGTTTCGATAAACTCGCGCTCCTCGCGACTGATTTTGCTGATCGGCGAGCCGTACCGAGCTCCGATTTCGATTCCGCAACAATTTGTCGGAGTGACACGCGACTCCTTGACTTCGTGACTTTCGCCTTACATCTGCTGCCCGGTGCACCCGAGCTAGTGTCAAAAGTGGACCGGTGCTTCTCACGGGAAGCCTCTGGACGCAACACATGATCTTTAATTGAAAACCGCTCCGAAGTTCCGATTCCGACCCGTACCGCGGCCGGTTCCGCGAGTACGTCGGAGAATTGCGCACATGTTCTCGTAACATGCACGGCTGCCAACTGGTCCAATGACCATTTCGATTTCGGCTGTTTTCGAATTATTGATTGTTTGCGCGACGTTAGCAGCCTCGCACATACTGCTAACCCGTTCGCGCTTGATGACGATCCGACAAGTTTCGTCGTACTTTCGGATGTCTGCTTCGCGTGTGTGGAGAGCTCCGAGCTCCTCAAGTCGGAATCGTTTTCCATACACGCATTCTGATCAATTTCATGAGTTTTCTTCTCAGTCGATTCGTTGTCCTCGACGCTCGTCGTCTTCGGACCTTTTTGGGCGCTCGCGCCGCTCTCTACCCGTTCGCGGTCTGCCGCCGCTAGACCACTTCGCGTCTCGCCGTTTTCGCCGAACGGTTCGCACGCGAAATTGCTCAAATGCTTCGTCTCATCGCTCAGAATCGGTAGCTCCTCTACGCGTTTCTGACCTTCGTGTGACCGATCGAGCTCGTCGTCGTCACCACGTTTGCTCTGGCACCTGGAGGTGCGTGTCGTTTTCTCACCCCTTGATTCATCGATTGAATCTGAAGGGCCTTCCGGTACCGCAATCTCCCCGACAAGATCGGACGCGACCTTACGCCATTCGTTGATTCCGCCGTCTTGGTCGTTGAAGGCCGGTAGACCGAGAGCCGCGGTCGGGTTCCTCGTTGGAACCGCGGTTGCCGATGTCGAAATCGCAAACTTTACTTTATGCTGTTCTAATAAAGTTGTGATTTTTGCGCGTGTGTTATGAAACTGCCCGTCGAAAGCGTCTCTTTCGGCATCGTCGGGAGATTTCAGAATTGTCTCGATTTCTCTTTGAACGGTCGCGAATTCGTCGGCCATCGGTTGCATTGTGTCGAGTCGCGACATTAACTCGTACACATCATGCTCGTTGTTAAACCGCTCCACGAATCGCCTTATCCGTTGGATGTTACCTTTTATTGCATCGCGGGATACAATTAGCCAATTTAAATGAGCCGAAGTCGATTCGGTCATGTTTATGAATTTCACTCGCGACGCGCGGCCGAATGAAATGGAACAAATTACTGAAAATGGTGAAGGCCAATTATCCGAACTGCTACCTTGCACGCTTGTCGAATCGAATTGGTTCAAATGTGAAGCAGAGGAAGTTAGATTAGGACTGACCTTTCTCTCTTCGGTGATGATCTCGCTTGGACTTCTGAAGACCGCGGACGCTGCGGTCGCTGGATCTCTTGCAGATCGGACGCTGGGGTCGCGTGGATTCTGGAGAATGGACGCTCCGGTCGCTGATTCTCCTACTGAGTGGACGCTACGGTCGCATGGCTTCTTGGAGATGGACGCTGCGGTCGCTGGATCTCCCCTGAGTTGATGGACGCTGGGGTCGCATGTGCTCTTTCGCTGATCTCGTTCTTGAATTGGACGACTTCTTGGAGTTGTCCCTCACTGTTGTACGACTTCTCTTAAGTCGGCTTCATGGATGTTCCTCGTTGCTGGAACTTCTGCTGCCTGGACGCTGCGGTCGCTTACAGCTTCTGGATTCCTGGAGAACGGACGTCGTGGGCGTCGCTGATCTCCCAGGAGATGGACACTGTGGTCGCTTGAGTTCCTTTGCGGTCGTCGCTGAACCCCTGTTGGACACAGTCGTCGCCTTTCGATGCTTCACGGTTTCTAACGGACTGCTGGCGCTGAATCCGGCTCGAAGGACCAAAAATGTGCAGTCAACACGGCAGAATCTCGTGTGACTGACGTTAATGGTGAAGAAGAACAAAACACACACTCGAAGGACCAGCTGGTGGTAGTGCACCAGCAACACGGAGTTGATGATCAAAAGACGTTTAAACTTAACAATTTAATTCACACACAATTGCGAGTGATCAGGAACACTTCGACTGATTTCACTCGCAGTAGAAACTTTAACACGAACACGACTCAATTTAACTCTTCCACTAATACAATCGAACTCTGACACTAATACAATCGAACTCAACCTCATAGCCCATGTTAAGGCCTTTTAAGAACAAACCCCCTCCGTCCAATATTGGTCACCTGACAACGGTCGGGGGTGAGAAACTCACCACCCACTTGGAATTACCCAGCTTCGGGGTGAAACGACCGTTGTCATTGTCGGCACCATCAAATTGGACGAACAGGAAGTTTGCCTTAATTGTACACAAAGGAATTAGCATATTCCCAACAAATTAGAAAAAATTGAAAAGGCTCCAATATTCTCAATAGCTTTCACCTCATAAACTTTTAGAGAGGACACAACCAATTCGGTGCCGGTCAAAGGGACCGAACAGTGTAGTTGGGGGTGATTTTTGATAGCCGAAGTAATTTAGGTGATTCTGGTATAGTTTGTTATGATTTTTAGCATTTTTTTGTAATTTTAAAGTGATTGAGCTTAGTTTGTTGCTGTAAAATGTAGTTGGGGGTGATTTTTGATAGCCGAAGTAATTTTGGTGAGTTTGGCATAGTTTGCTATGGTTACTAGCATTTTTTTGTAATTTAAAAGTGATTGGGTTTAGTTTGTTGTGGTAAGGGTTATTTGGTGATGATTTAGAGTAGCCGAAGTAATTTAGGTGAGTCTGGCATAGTTTGTTATGATTTGTACACCTTTTTTTGTAATTTTGAGATGATATGGTTTGGTTTGTTGTGGTAAGGGATAGTTGGGGGTGATTTACGTTAGCCGAAGTAATTTAGGTGTTTCCGGTAAAGTTTGTTATGATTTTTAGCATTTTTTTTGTAATTTTAAAGTGATTGGGCTTAGTTTGTTGCTGTAAAGTGTAGTTGGGTGTGATTTTTGATAGCCGAAGTAATTTAGGTGAGTTTGGCATAGTTTGCTATGGTTAGTAGCATTTTTTTGTAATTAAAAAGTGATTGGGTTTAGTTTGTTTTGGTAAGGGTTAGTTGGTGATGATTTATGGTAGCCGAAGTAATTTAGGTGAGTTTGGCATAGTTTGCTATGGTTACTAGCATTTTTTGTAATTTAAAAGTGATTGGGTTTAGTTTGTTGTGGTAAGGGTTAGTTGGTGATGATTTAGAGTAGCCGAAATAATTTAGGTGAGTCTGGCATAGTTTGTTATGATTTGTACACCTTTTTTTGTAATTTTAAGATGATATGGTTTGGTTTGTTGTGGTAAGGGATAGTTGGGGGTGATTTACGGTAGCCGAAGTAATTTAGGTGATTCTGGTATAGTTTGTTATGATTTTTAGCATTTTTTTGTAATTTTATAGTGATTGGGCTTAGTTTGTTGCTGTAAAGTGTAGTTGGGGGTGATTTTTGAGAGCCGAAGTAATTTAGGTGAGTTTGGCATAGTTTGCTATGGTTAGTAGCATTTTTTTGTAATTAAAAAGTGATTGGGTTTAGTTTGTTGTGGTAAGGGTTAGTTGGTGATAATTTATGGTAGCCGAAGTAATTTAGGTGAGTTTGGCATAGTTTGCTATGGTTACTGGCATTTTGTTGTAATTTAAAAGTGATTGGGTTTAGTTTGTTGTGGTAAGGGTTAGTTGGTGATGATTTAGAGTAGTTGAAGTAATTTAGGTGAGTCTGGCATAGTTTGTTATGATTTGTACACCTTTTTTGTAATTTTAAGATGATATGGTTTGGTTTGTTGTGGTAAGGGATAGTTGGGGGTGATTTACGGTAGCCGAAGTAATTTAGGTGATTCTGGTATAGTTTGTTTTAATTTGTAGTATTTTTTTGTAATTTTATAGTGATTGGACTTTGTTTGTTGCTGTAAAGTGTAGTTGGGGGTGATTTTTGATAGCCGAAGTAATTTAGGTGAATTTGGCATATTTTGCAAAGGTTAGTAGCATTTTTTTGTAATTTAAAAGTGATTGGGTTTAGTTTGTTGTGGTAAGGGTTAGTTGGTGATGATTTATGGTAGCCAAAGTAATTTAAGTGAGTTTGGCATAGTTTGCCATGGTTACTAGCATTTTTTTGTAATTTAAAAGTGATTGGGTTTAGTTTGTTGTGGTAAGGGTGAGTTGGTGATGATTTAGAGTAGCCGAAGTAATTTAGGTGAGTCTGGCATAGTTTTTTATGATTTGTACACCTTTTTTTGTATTTTTAAGATGATATGATGATATGGTTTGGTTTATTGTGGTAAGGGATAGTTGGGGTGATTTACAGTAGCCGAAGAAATTTAGGTGATTCTGGTATAGTTTGTTATGATTTTTAGCATTTTTTTGTAAATTTAAAGTGATTGGGCTTAGTTTGTTGTGGTTAGGGTTAGTTGGTGATGATTTATGGTAGCCGAAGTAATTTAGGTGAGTTTGGCATAATTTGCTATGGTTACTAACATTTTTTTGAAATTTAAAAGTGATTGGGTTTAGTTTGTTGTGGTAAGGGTTAGTTGGTGATGATTTAGAGTAGCCGAAGTAATTTAGGTGAGTCTGGCATAGTTTGTTATGATTTGTACACCTTTTTTTGTAATTTTAAGATGATATGGTTTGGTTTATTGTGCTAAGGAATAGTTGGGGGTGATTTACGGTAGCCGAAGTAATTTAGGTGAGTTTGGCATAGTTTGCTATGGTTAATAGCATTTTTTTGTAATTTAAAAGTGATTGGGTTTAGTTTGTTGTGGTAAAGGTTAGTTGGTGATGATTTATGGTAGCCGAAGAAATTTAGGAGAGTTTGTCATAGTTTGCTATGGTTACTAGCATTTTTTTGTAATTTAAAAGTTATTGGGTTTAGTTTGTTGTGGTAAGGGTTAGTTGGTGATGATTTAGAGTAGCCGAAGTAATTTAGGTGAGTCTGGCATAGTTTGTTATGATTTGTACACCTTTTTGTGTATTTTTAAGATGATATGGTTTGGTTTATTGTGCTAAGGAATAGTTGGGGGTGATTTACGGTAGCCGAAGTAATTTAGGTGATTCTGGTATAGTTTGTTATGATTTTTAGCATTTTTTTGTAATTTTAAAGGGATTGGGCTTAGTTTGTTGCTGTAAAGTGTAGTTGGGGGTGATTTTTGATAGCCGAAGTAATTTAGGTGAGTTTGGCATAGTTTGCTATGGTTAATAGCATTTTTTTGTAATTTAAAAGTGATTGGGTTTAGTTTGTTGTGGTAAAGGTTAGTTGGTGATGATTTATGGTAGCCGAAGAAATTTAGGAGAGTTTGTCATAGTTTGCTATGGTTACTAGCATTTTTTTGTAATTTAAAAGTTATTGGGTTTAGTTTGTTGTGGTAAGGGTTAGTTGGTGATGATTTAGAGTAGCCGAAGTTATTTAGGTGAGTCTGGCATAGTTTGTTATGATTTGTACACCTTTTTTTGTAATTTTAAGATGATATGGTTTGGTTTGTTGTGGTAAGGGATAGTTGGGGGTGATTTACGGTAGCCGAAGTAATTTAGGTAATTCTGGTATAGTTTGTTATGATTTGTAGCATTTTTTTTTTATTTTATAGTGATTGGGCTTAGTTTGTTGCTGTAAAGTGTAGTTGGGGGTGATTTTTGATAGCCGAAGTAATTTAGGTGAGTTTGGCATATTTTGCAAAGGTTAGTAGCATTTTTTTGTAATTTAAAAGTGATTGGGTTTAGTTTGTTGTGGTAAGGGTTAGTTGGTGATGATTTATGGTAGCCGAAGTAATTTAGGTGAGTTTGGCATAGTTTGCTATGGTTACTAGCATTTTTTTGTAATTTAAAAGTGATTGGGTTTAGTTTGTTGTGGTAAGGGTGAGTTGGTGATGATTTAGAGTAGCCGAAGTAATTTAGGTGAGTCTGGCATAGTTTGTTATGATTTGTACACCTTTTTGTGTATTTTTAAGATGATATGGTTTGGTTTATTGTGCTAAGGAATAGTTGGGGGTGATTTACGGTAGCCGAAGTAATTTAGGTGATTCTGGTATAGTTTGTTATGATTTTTAGCATTTTTTTGTAATTTTAAAGGGATTGGGCTTAGTTTGTTGCTGTAAAGTGTAGTTGGGGGTGATTTTTGATAGCCGAAGTAATTTAGGTGAGTTTGGCATAGTTTGCTATGGTTAATAGCATTTTTTTGTAATTTAAAAGTGATTGGGTTTAGTTTGTTGTGGTAAAGGTTAGTTGGTGATGATTTATGGTAGCCGAAGAAATTTAGGAGAGTTTGTCATAGTTTGCTATGGTTACTAGCATTTTTTTGTAATTTAAAAGTTATTGGGTTTAGTTTGTTGTGGTAAGGGTTAGTTGGTGATGATTTAGAGTAGCCGAAGTAATTTAGGTGAGTCTGGCATAGTTTGTTATGATTTGTACACCTTTTTTTGTAATTTTAAGATGATATGGTTTGGTTTGTTGTGGTAAGGGATAGTTGGGGGTGATTTACGGTAGCCGAAGTAATTTAGGTGATTCTGGTATAGTTTGTTATGATTTTTAGCATTTTTTGTAATTTTAAAGTGATTGGGCTTAGTTTGTTGCTGTAAAGTGTAGTTGGGGGTGATTTTTGATAGCCGAAGTAATTTTGGTGAGTTTGGCATAGTTTGCTATGGTTAGTAGCATTTTTTCTAATTTAAAATTGATTGGGTTTAGGTTGTT
Source organism: Eledona agricola (assembly GCA_964023215.1). Lineage (NCBI taxonomy): Eukaryota > Metazoa > Arthropoda > Insecta > Coleoptera > Tenebrionidae > Eledona > Eledona agricola. Next base: position 796,947 of record CAXIEJ010000203.1, on the reverse strand, counting down.
GTGGTAAGGGTTAGTTGGTGATGATTTATGGTAGCCGAAGTAATTTAGGTGAGTTTGGCATAGTTTGCTATGGTTACTAGCATTTTTTTGTAATTTAAAAGTGATTGTGTTTAGTTTGTTGTGGTAAGGGTTAGTTGGTGATTATTTAGAGTAGCCGAAGTGATTTAGGTGAGTCTGGCATAGTTTGTTATGATTTGTACACCTTTTTTTGTAATTTTAAAATGATATGGTTTGGTTTGTTGTGGTAAGGGATAGTTGGGGGTGATTTACGGTAGCCGAAGTAATTTAGGTGATTCTGGTATAGTTTGTTATGATTTTTAGCATTTTTTTGTAATTTTAAAGAGATTGGGCTTAGTTTGTTGCTGTAAAGTGTAGTTAGCTGTGATTTTTGATAGCCGAAGTAATTTAGGTGAGTTTGGCATAGTTTGCTATGGTTAATAGCATTTTTTTGTAATTTAAAACTGATTGGGTTTAGTTTGTTGTGGTAAGGGTTAATTGGTGATGATTTATGGTAGCCGAAGTAATTTAGGTGAGTTTGACATAGTTTGCTATGTTAACTAGCATTTTTTTTTCTAATTTAAAAATGATTGGGTTTAGTTTGTTGTGGTAAGGGATAGTTGGTGATGATTTAAAGTAGCCGAAGTAATTTAGGTGAGTCTGGCATAGTTTGTTATGATTTGTACACCTCTTTTGTAATTTTAAGATGATATTTTTTGGTTTGTTGTGGTAAGGGATAGTTGGGGGTGATTTACGGTATCCGAAGTAATTTAGGTGATTCTGGTATAGTTTGTTATGATTTTTAGCATTTTTTTGTAATTTTAAAGTGATTGGGCTTAGTTTGTCGCTGTAAAGTGTAGTTGGGGGTGATTTTTGATAGCCGAAGTAATTTAGGTGAGTTTGGCTTAGTTTGCTATGGTTAGTAGCATTTTTTTGTAATTTAAAAGTGATTGGGTTTAGTTTGTTGTGGTAAGGGATAGTTGGTGATCATTTATGGTAGCCGAAGTAATTTAGGTGAGTTTGGCATAGTTTGCTATGGTTACTAGCATTTTTTTTAATTTAAAAGTGATTGGGTTTAGTTTGTTGTGGTAAGGGTTAGTTGGTGATGATTTATGGTAGCCGAAGTAATTTAGGTGAGTTTGGCATAGTTTGCTATGGTTACTAGCATTTTTTTTGTAATTTAAAAATGATTGGGTTTAGTTTGTTGTGGTAAGGGTTAGTTGGTGATGATTTAAAGTAGCCGAAGTAATTTAGGTGAGTCTGGCATAGTTTGTTATGATTTGTACACCTTTTTTTGTAATTTTAAGATGATATGGTTTGGTTTGTTGTGGTAAGGGATAGTTGGGGATGATTTAGAGTAGCCGAAGTAATTTAGGTGAATCTGGCATAGTTTGTTATGATTTGTACACCTTTTTTTGTAATTTTAAGATGATATGGTTTGGTTTGTTGTGGTAAGGGATAGTTGGGGGTGATTTACGGTAGCCGAAGTAATTTAGGTGATTCTGGTATAACTTGTAATGATTTTTAGCATTTTTTTGTAATTGTATATTGATTGGGCTTAGTTTGTTGCTGTAAAGTGTAGTTGGGGGTGATTTTTGATAGCCGAAGTAATTTAGGTGAGTTTGGCATAGTTTGCTATGGTTAGTAGCATTTTTTTGTAATTAAAAAGTGATTGGGTTTAGTTTGTTGTGGTAAGGGTTAGTTGGTGATGCTTTATGGTAGCCGAAGTAATTTAGGTGAGTTTGGCATAGTTTGCTAAGGTTACTAGCCTTTTTTTTGTTATTTAAAAGTGATTGGGTTTAGTTTGTTGTGGTAAGGGTTAGTTGGTGATGATTTAGAGTAGCCGAAGTAATTTAGGTGAATCTGGCATAGTTTGTTATGATTTGTACACCTTTTTTTGTAATTTTAAGATGATATGGTTTGGTTTGTTGTGGTAAGGGATAGTTGGGGGTGATTTACGGTAGCCGAAGTAATTTAGGTGATTCTGGTATAACTTGTAATGATTTTTAGCATTTTTTTGTAATTGTATATTGATTGGGCTTAGTTTGTTGCTGTAAAGTGTAGTTAGGGGTGATTTTTGATATCCGAAGTAATTTAGGTGAGTTTGGCATAGTTTGCTATGGTTAGTAGCATTTTTTTGTAATTTAAAAGTGATTGGGTTTAGTTTGTTGTGGGTAGGGTTAATTAGTGATGATTTATGGTAGCCGAAGTAATTTAGGTGAGTTTGACATAGTTTGCTATGTTAACTAGCATTTTTTTTGTAATTTAAAAATGATTGGGTTTAGTTTGTTGTGGTAAGGGTTAGTTGGTGATGATTTAAAGTAGCCGAAGTAATTTAGGTGAGTCTGGCATAGTTTGTAATGATTTGTACACCTTTTTTGTAATTTTAAGATAATATTTTTTGGTTTGTTGTGGTAAAGGATAGTTGGGGGTGATTTACGGTATCCGAAGTAATTTAGGTGATTCTGGTATAGTTTGTTATGATTTTTAGCATTTTTTTGTAATTTTAAAGTGATTGGGCTTAGTTTGTTGCTGTAAAGTGTAGTTGGGTGTGATTTTTGATAGCCGAAGTAATTTAGGTGAGTTTGGCATAGTTTGCTATGGTTACCAGCATTTTTTTGTAATTTAAAATTGATTGGGTTTAGTTTGTTGTGGTAAGGGTTAGTTGGTGATGATTTAGAGTAGCCGAAGTAATTTAGGTGAGTTTGGCATAGTTTGCTATGGTTACTAGCATTTTTTTTAATTTAAAAGTGATTGGGTTTAGTTTGTTGTGGTAAGGGTTAGTTGGTGATGATTTATGGTAGCCGAAGTAATTTAGGTGAGTTTGGCATAGTTTGCTATGGTTACTAGCATTTTTTTTGTAATTTAAAAATGATTGGGTTTAGTTTGTTGTGGTAAGGGTTAGTTGGTGATGATTTAAAGTAGCCGAAGTAATTTAGGTGAGTCTGGCATAGTTTGTTATGATTTGTACACCTTTTTTGTAATTTTAAGATGATATTTTTTGGTTTGTTGTGGTAAAGGATAGTTGGGGGTGATTTACGGTATCCGAAGTAATTTAGGTGATTCTGGTATAGTTTGTTATGATTTTTAGCATTTTTTTGTAATTTTAAAGTGATTGTGCTTAGTTTGTTGCTGTAAAGTGTAGTTGGGGGTGATTTTTGATAGCCGAAGTAATTTAGGTGAGTTTGGCATAGTTTGCTATGGTTAGTAGCATTTTTTTGTAATTTAAAAGCGATTGGGTTTAGTTTGTTGTGGTAAGGGTTAGTTGGTGATGATTTATGGTAGCCGAAGTAATTTAGGTGAGTTTGGCATAGTTTGCTATGGTTACTAGCATTTTTTTGAAATTTAAAAGTGATTGGGTGTAGTTTGTTGTGGTAAGGGTAAGTTGGTGATGATTTAGAGTAAGTAATTTAGGTGAGTTTGGCATAGTTTGCTATGGTTACTAGCATTTTTTTTGTAATTTAAAAATGATTGGGTTTAGTTTGTTGTGGTAAGGGTTAGTTGGTGATGATTTAAAGTAGCCGAAGTAATTTAGGTGAGTCTGGCATAGTTTGTTATGATTTGTACACCTTTTTTGTAATTTTAAGATGATATTTTTTGGTTTGTTGTGGTAAAGGATAGTTGGGGGTGATTTACGGTATCCGAAGTAATTTAGGTGATTCTGGTATAGTTTCTTATGATTTTTAGCATTTTTTTGTAATTTTAAAGTGATTGGGCTTAGTTTGTTGCTGTAAAGTGTAGCTGGGGGTGATTTTTGATAGCCGAAGTAATTTAGGTGAGTTTGGCATAGTTTACTATGGTTAGTAGCATTTTTTTGTAATTTAAAAGTGATTGGGTATACTTTGTTGTGGTAAGCGTTAGTTGGTGATGATTTAGAGTAGCCGAAGTAATTTAGGTGAGTCTGGCATAGTTTGTTATGGTTTGTACACCTTTTTTTGTAATTTTAAGATGATATGGTTTTCTTTGTTGTGGTAAGGGATAGTTGGGGGTGATTTACGGTAGCCGAAGTAATTTAGGTGATTCTGGTATAGTTTGGTATGATTTTTAGCATTTTTTTGTAATTTTAAAGTGATTGTGCTTAGTTTGTTGCTCTAAAGTGTAGTTGGGGGTAATTTTTGATAGCCGAAGTAATTTAGGTGAGTTTGGCATAGTTTGCTATGGTTAGTAGCATTTTTTTGTAATTTAAAAGCGATTGGGTTTAGTTTGTTGTGGTAAGGGTTAGTTGGTGATGATTTATGGTAGCCGAAGTAATTTAGGTGAGTTTGGCATAGTTTGCTATGGTTACTAGCATTTTTTTGAAATTTAAAAGTGATTGGGTGTAGTTTGTTGTGGTAAGGGTAAGTTGGTGATGATTTAGAGTAGCCGAAGTAATTTAGGTGAGTCTGGCATAGTTTGTTATGATTTGTACACCATTTTTTGTAATTTTAAGATGATATGGTTTGGTTTGTTGTGGTAAGGGATAGTTGGGGGTGATTTACGGTAGCCGAAGTAATTTAGGTGATTCTGGTATAGTTTGTTATAATTTTTAGCATTTTTTTGTAATTTTAAAGAGATTGGGCTTAGTTTGTTGCTGTAAAGTGTAGTTAGCTGTGATTTTTGATAGCCGAAGTAATTTAGGTGAGTTTGGCATAGTTTGCTATGGTTAATAGCATTTTTTTGTAATTTAAAAGTGATTGGGTTTAGTTTGTTGTGGTAAGGGTTAATTGGTGATGATTTATGGTAGCCGAAGTAATTTAGGTGAGTTTGACATAGTTTGCTATGTTAACTAGCATTTTTTTTTCTAATTTAAAAATGATTGGGTTTAGTTTGTTGTGGTAAGGGTTAGTTGGTGATGATTTAAAGTAGCCGAAGTAATTTAGGTGAGTCTGGCATAGTTTGTTATGATTTGTACAATTCTTTTGTAATTTTAAGATGATATTTTTTGGTTTGTTGTGGTAAGGGATAGTTGGGGGTGATTTACGGTATCCGAAGTAATTTAGGTGATTCTGGTATAGTTTGTTATGATTTTTAGCATTTTTTTGTAATTTTAAAGTGATTGGGCTTAGTTTGTCGCTGTAAAGTGTAGTTGGGGGTGATTTTTGATAGCCGAAGTAATTTAGGTGAGTTTGGCTTAGTTTGCTATGGTTAGTAGCATTTTTTTGTAATTTAAAAGTGATTGGGTTTAGTTTGTTGTGGTAAGGGATAGTTGGTGATCATTTATGGTAGCCGAAGTAATTTAGGTGAGTTTGGCATAGTTTGCTATGGTTACTAGCATTTTTTTTAATTTAAAAGTGATTGGGTTTAGTTTGTTGTGGTAAGGGTTAGTTGGTGATGATTTATGGTAGCCGAAGTAATTTAGGTGAGTTTGGCATAGTTTGCTATGGTTACTAGCATTTTTTTTGTAATTTAAAAATGATTGGGTTTAGTTTGTTGTGGTAAGGGTTAGTTGGTGATGATTTAAAGTAGCCGAAGTAATTTAGGTGAGTCTGGCATAGTTTGTTATGATTTGTACACCTTTTTTTGTAATTTTAAGATGATATGGTTTGGTTTGTTGTGGTAAGGGATAGTTGGGGGTGATTTAGAGTAGCCGAAGTAATTTAGGTGAATCTGGCATAGTTTGTTATGATTTGTACACCTTTTTTTGTAATTTTAAGATGATATGGTTTGGTTTGTTGTGGTAAGGGATAGTTGGGGGTGATTTACGGTAGCCGAAGTAATTTAGGTGATTCTGGTATAACTTGTAATGATTTTTAGCATTTTTTTGTAATTGTATATTGATTGGGCTTAGTTTGTTGCTGTAAAGTGTAGTTGGGGGTGATTTTTGATAGCCGAAGTAATTTAGGTGAGTTTGGCATAGTTTGCTATGGTTAGTAGCATTTTTTTGTAATTAAAAAGTGATTGGGTTTAGTTTGTTGTGGTAAGGGTTAGTTGGTGATGCTTTATGGTAGCCGAAGTAATTTAGGTGAGTTTGGCATAGTTTGCTATGGTTACTAGCCTTTTTTTTGTTATTTAAAAGTGATTGGGTTTAGTTTGTTGTGGTAAGGGTTAGTTGGTGATGATTTAGAGTAGCCGAAGTAATTTAGGTGAATCTGGCATAGTTTGTTATGATTTGTACACCTTTTTTTGTAATTTTAAGATGATATGGTTTGGTTTGTTGTGGTAAGGGATAGTTGGGGGTGATTTACGGTAGCCGAAGTAATTTAGGTGATTCTGGTATAACTTGTAATGATTTTTAGCATTTTTTTGTAATTGTATATTGATTGGGCTTAGTTTGTTGCTGTAAAGTGTAGTTGGGGGTGATTTTTGATATCCGAAGTAATTTAGGTGAGTTTGGCATAGTTTGCTATGGTTAGTAGCGTTTTTTTGTAATTTAAAAGTGATTGGGTTTAGTTTGTTGTGGTAAGGGTTAATTAGTGATGATTTATGGTAGCCGAAGTAATTTAGGTGAGTTTGACATAGTTTGCTATGTTAACTAGCATTTTTTTTGTAATTTAAAAATGATTGGGTTTAGTTTGTTGTGGTAAGGGTTAGTTGGTGATGATTTAAAGTAGCCGAAGTAATTTAGGTGAGTCTGGCATAGTTTGTAATGATTTGTACACCTTTTTTGTAATTTTAAGATAATATTTTTTGGTTTGTTGTGGTAAAGGATAGTTGGGGGTGATTTACGGTATCCGAAGTAATTTAGGTGATTCTGGTATAGTTTGTTATGATTTTTAGCATTTTTTTGTAATTTTAAAGTGATTGGGCTTAGTTTGTTGCTGTAAAGTGTAGTTGGGTGTGATTTTTGATAGCCGAAGTAATTTAGGTGAGTTTGGCATAGTTTGCTATGGTTACCAGCATTTTTTTGTAATTTAAAAGTGATTGGGTTTAGTTTGTTGTGGTAAGGGTTAGTTGGTGATGATTTAGAGTAGCCGAAGTAATTTAGGTGAGTTTGGCATAGTTTGCTATGGTTACTAGCATTTTTTTTAATTTAAAAGTGATTGGGTTTAGTTTGTTTTGGTAAGGGTTAGTTGGTGATGATTTATGGTAGCCGAAGTAATTTAGGTGAGTTTGGCATAGTTTGCTATGGTTACTAGCATTTTTTTTGTAATTTAAAAATGATTGGGTTTAGTTTGTTGTGGTAAGGGTTAGTTGGTGATGATTTAAAGTAGCCGAAGTAATTTAGGTGAGTCTGGCATAGTTTGTTATGATTTGTACACCTTTTTTGTAATTTTAAGATGATATTTTTTGGTTTGTTGTGGTAAAGGATAGTTGGGGGTAATTTACGGTATCCGAAGTAATTTAGGTGATTCTGGTATAGTTTGTTATGATTTTTAGCATTTTTTTGTAATTTTAAAGTGATTGGGCTTAGTTTGTTGCTGTAAAGTGTAGCTGGGGGTGATTTTTGATAGCCGAAGTAATTTAGGTGAGTTTGGCATAGTTTACTATGGTTAGTAGCATTTTTTTGTAATTTAAAAGTGATTGGGTATAGTTTGTTGTGGTAAGGGTTAGTTGGTGATGATTTAGAGTAGCCGAAGTAATTTAGGTGAGTCTGGCATAGTTTGTTATGGTTTGTACACCTTTTTTTGTAATTTTAAGATGATATGGTTTTCTTTGTTGTGGTAAGGGATAGTTGGGGGTGATTTACGGTAGCCGAAGTAATTTAGGTGATTCTGGTATAGTTTGGTATGATTTTTAGCATTTTTTTGTAATTTTAAAGTGATTGTGCTTAGTTTGTTGCTGTAAAGTGTAGTTGGGGGTGATTTTTGATAGCCGAAGTAATTTAGGTGAGTTTGGCATAGTTTGCTATGGTTAGTAGCATTTTTTTGTAATTTAAAAGCGATTGGGTTTAGTTTGTTGTGGTAAGGGTTAGTTGGTGATGATTTATGGTAGCCGAAGTAATTTAGGTGAGTTTGGCATAGTTTGCTATGGTTACTAGCATTTTTTTGAAATTTAAAAGTGATTGGGTGTAGTTTGTTGTGGTAAGGGTAAGTTGGTGATGATTTAGAGTAAGTAATTTAGGTGAGTTTGGCATAGTTTGCTATGGTTACTAGCATTTTTTTTGTAATTTAAAAATGATTGGGTTTAGTTTGTTGTGGTAAGGGTTAGTTGGTGATGATTTAAAGTAGCCGAAGTAATTTAGGTGAGTCTGGCATAGTTTGTTATGATTTGTACACCTTTTTTGTAATTTTAAGATGATATTTTTTGGTTTGTTGTGGTAAAGGATAGTTGGGGGTGATTTACGGTATCCGAAGTAATTTAGGTGATTCTGGTATAGTTTGTTATGATTTTTAGCATTTTTTTGTAATTTTAAAGTGATTGGGCTTAGTTTGTTGCTGTAAAATGTAGCTGGGGGTGATTTTTGATAGCCGAAGTAATTTAGGTGAGTTTGGCATAGTTTACTATGGTTAGTAGCATTTTTTTGTAATTTAAAAGTGATTGGGTATACTTTGTTGTGGTAAGGGTTAGTTGGTGATGATTTGGAGTAGCCGAAGTAATTTAGGTGAGTCTGGCATAGTTTGTTATGGTTTGTACACCTTTTTTTGTAATTTTAAGATGATATGGTTTGGTTTGTTGTGGTAAGGGATAGTTGGGGGTGATTTACGGTAGCCGAAGTAATTTAGGTGATTCTGGTAGAGTTTGTTATGATTTTTAGCATTTTTTTGTAATTTTAAAGTGATTGGGCTTAGTTTGTTGCTGTAAAGTGTAGTTGGGGGTGATTTTTGTTAGCCGAAGTAATTTAGGTGAGTTTGGCATAGTTTGCTATGGTTAGTAGCATTTTTTTGTAATTTAAAAGCGATTGGGTTTAGTTTGTTGTGGTAAGGGTTAGTTGGTGATGATTTATGGTAGCCGAAGTAATTTAGGTGAGTTTGGCATAGTTTGCTATGGTTACTAGCATTTTTTTGAAATTTAAAAGTGATTGGGTGTAGTTTGTTGTGGTAAGGGTAAGTTGGTGATGATTTAGAGTAGTCGAAGTAATTTAGGTGAGTCTGGCATAGTTTGTTATGATTTGTACACCATTTTTTGTAATTTTAAGATGATATGGTTTGGTTTGTTGTGGTAAGGGATAGTTGGGGGTGATTTACGGTAGCCGAAGTAATTTAGGTGATTCTGGTAGAGTTTGTTATGATTTTTAGCATTTTTTTGTAATTTTAAAGTGATTGGGCTTAGTTTGTTGCTGTAAAGTGTAGTTGGGGGTGATTTTTGTTAGCCGAAGTAATTTAGGTGAGTTTGGCATAGTTTGCTATGGTTAGTAGCATTTTTTTGTAATTTAAAAGTGATTGGGTTTAGTTTGTTGTGGTAAGGGTTAGTTGGTGATTATTTAGAGTAGCCGAAGTAATTTAGGTGAGTCTGGCATAGTTTGTTATGATTTGTACATCGTTTTTTGTAATTTTAAAATGATATGGTTTGGTTTGTTGTGGTAAGGGATAGTTGGGGGTGATTTACGGTAGCCGAAGTGATTTAGGTGATTCTGGTATAGTTTGTTATGATTTTTAGCATTTTTTTGTAATCTTAAAGTGATTGGGCTTAGTTTGTTGCTGTAAAGTGTAGTTGGGGGTGATTTTTGATAGCCGAAGTAATTTAGGTGAGTTTGGCATAGTTTGCTATGGTTAGTAGCATTTTTTTGTAATTTAAAAGTGACTGGGTTTAGTTTGTTGTGGTAAGGGTTAGTTGGTGATGATTTATGGTAGCCGAAGTAATTAAGGTGAGTTTGGCATAGTTTGCTATGGTTACTAGCATTTTTTTGTAATTTAAAATTGATTGGGTTTAGTTTGTTGTGGTAAGGGTGAGTTGGTGATGATTTAGAGTAGCCGAAGTAATTTAGGTGAGTCTGGCATAGTTTGTTATTATTAGTACACCTTTTTTTGTAATTTTAAGATGATATGGTTTGGTTTGTTGTGGTAAGGGTTAGTTGGGGGTGATTTACGGTAGCCGAAGTAATTTAAGTGATTCTGGTATAGTTTGTTATGATTTTTAGCATTTTTTTGTAATTTTAAAGTGATTGGGTTTAGTTTGTTGCTGTAAAGTGTAGTTGGGGGTGATTTTTGATAGCCGAAGTAATTTAGGTGAGTTTGGCATAGTTTGCTATGGTTAATAGCATTTTTTTGTAATTTAAAAGTGATTGGGTTTAGTTTGTTGTGGTAAAGGTTAGTTGGTGATGATTTATGGTAGCCGAAGAAATTTAGGAGAGTTTGTCATAGTTTGCTATGGTTACTAGCATTTTTTTGTAATTTAAAAGTGATTGGGTTTAGTTTGTTGTGGTAAAGGTTAGTTGGTGATGATTTATGGTAGCCGAAGAAATTTAGGAGAGTTTGTCATAGTTTGCTATGGTTACTAGCATTTTTTTGTAATTTAAAAGTTATTGGGTTTAGTTTGTTGTGGTAAGGGTTAGTTGGTGATGATTTAGAGTAGCCGAAGTTATTTAGGTGAGTCTGGCATAGTTTGTTATGATTTGTACACCTTTTTTTGTAATTTTAAGATGATATGGTTTGGTTTGTTGTGGTAAGGGATAGTTGGGGGTGATTTACGGTAGCCGAAGTAATTTAGGTAATTCTGGTATAGTTTGTTATGATTTGTAGCATTTTTATTTTATTTTATAGTGATTGGGCTTAGTTTGTTGCTGTAAAGTGTAGTTGGGGGTGATTTTTGATAGCCGAAGTAATTTAGGTGAGTTTGGCATATTTTGCAAAGGTTAGTAGCACTTTTTTGTAATTTAAAAGTGATTGGGTTTAGTTTGTTGTGGTAAGGGTTAGTTGGTGATGATTTATGGTAGCCGAAGTAATTTAGGTGAGTTTGGCATAGTTTGCTATGGTTACTAGCATTTTTTTGTAATTTAAAAGTGATTGGGTTTAGTTTGTTGTGGTAAGGGTGAGTTGGTGATGATTTAGAGTAGCCGAAGTAATTTAGGTGAGTCTGGCATAGTTTGTTATGATTTGTACACCTTTTTGTGTATTTTTAAGATGATATGGTTTGGTTTATTGTGCTAAGGAATAGTTGGGGGTGATTTACGGTAGCCGAAGTAATTTAGGTGATTCTGGTATAGTTTGTTATGATTTTTAGCATTTTTTTGTAATTTTAAAGGGATTGGGCTTAGTTTGTTGCTGTAAAGTGTAGTTGGGGGTGATTTTTGATAGCCGAAGTAATTTAGGTGAGTTTGGCATAGTTTGCTATGGTTAATAGCATTTTTTTGTAATTTAAAAGTGATTGGGTTTAGTTTGTTGTGGTAAAGGTTAGTTGGTGATGATTTATGGTAGCCGAAGAAATTTAGGAGAGTTTGTCATAGTTTGCTATGGTTACTAGCATTTTTTTGTAATTTAAAAGTTATTGGGTTTAGTTTGTTGTGGTAAGGGTTAGTTGGTGATGATTTAGAGTAGCCGAAGTAATTTAGGTGAGTCTGGCATAGTTTGTTATGATTTGTACACCTTTTTTTGTAATTTTAAGATGATATGGTTTGGTTTGTTGTGGTAAGGGATAGTTGGGGGTGATTTACGGTAGCCGAAGTAATTTAGGTGATTCTGGTATAGTTTGTTATGATTTTTAGCATTTTTTGTAATTTTAAAGTGATTGGGCTTAGTTTGTTGCTGTAAAGTGTAGTTGGGGGTGATTTTTGATAGCCGAAGTAATTTTGGTGAGTTTGGCATAGTTTGCTATGGTTAGTAGCATTTTTTCTAATTTAAAATTGATTGGGTTTAGGTTGTTGTGGTAAGGGTTAGTTGGTGATGATTTATGGTAGCCGAAGTAATTTAGGTGAGTTTGGCATAGTTTGCTATGGTTACTAGCATTTTTTTGTAATTTAAAAGTGATTGTGTTTAGTTTGTTGTGGTAAGGGTTAGTTGGTGATTATTTAGAGTAGCCGAAGTGATTTAGGTGAGTCTGGCATAGTTTGTTATGATTTGTACACCTTTTTTTGTAATTTTAAAATGATATGGTTTGGTTTGTTGTGGTAAGGGATAGTTGGGGGTGATTTACGGTAGCCGAAGTAATTTAGGTGATTCTGGTATAGTTTGTTATGATTTTTAGCATTTTTTTGTAATTTTAAAGAGATTGGGCTTAGTTTGTTGCTGTAAAGTGTAGTTAGCTGTGATTTTTGATAGCCGAAGTAATTTAGGTGAGTTTGGCATAGTTTGCTATGGTTAATAGCATTTTTTTGTAATTTAAAAGTGATTGGGTTTAGTTTGTTGTGGTAAGGGTTAATTGGTGATGATTTATGGTAGCCGAAGTAATTTAGGTGAGTTTGACATAGTTTGCTATGTTAACTAGCATTTTTTTTTCTAATTTAAAAATGATTGGGTTTAGTTTGTTGTGGTAAGGGATAGTTGGTGATGATTTAAAGTAGCCGAAGTAATTTAGGTGAGTCTGGCATAGTTTGTTATGATTTGTACACCTCTTTTGTAATTTTAAGATGATATTTTTTGGTTTGTTGTGGTAAGGGATAGTTGGGGGTGATTTACGGTATCCGAAGTAATTTAGGTGATTCTGGTATAGTTTGTTATGATTTTTAGCATTTTTTTGTAATTTTAAAGTGATTGGGCTTAGTTTGTCGCTGTAAAGTGTAGTTGGGGGTGATTTTTGATAGCCGAAGTAATTTAGGTGAGTTTGGCTTAGTTTGCTATGGTTAGTAGCATTTTTTTGTAATTTAAAAGTGATTGGGTTTAGTTTGTTGTGGTAAGGGATAGTTGGTGATCATTTATGGTAGCCGAAGTAATTTAGGTGAGTTTGGCATAGTTTGCTATGGTTACTAGCATTTTTTTTAATTTAAAAGTGATTGGGTTTAGTTTGTTGTGGTAAGGGTTAGTTGGTGATGATTTATGGTAGCCGAAGTAATTTAGGTGAGTTTGGCATAGTTTGCTATGGTTACTAGCATTTTTTTTGTAATTTAAAAATGATTGGGTTTAGTTTGTTGTGGTAAGGGTTAGTTGGTGATGATTTAAAGTAGCCGAAGTAATTTAGGTGAGTCTGGCATAGTTTGTTATGATTTGTACACCTTTTTTTGTAATTTTAAGATGATATGGTTTGGTTTGTTGTGGTAAGGGATAGTTGGGGGTGATTTAGAGTAGCCGAAGTAATTTAGGTGAATCTGGCATAGTTTGTTATGATTTGTACACCTTTTTTTGTAATTTTAAGATGATATGGTTTGGTTTGTTGTGGTAAGGGATAGTTGGGGGTGATTTACGGTAGCCGAAGTAATTTAGGTGATTCTGGTATAACTTGTAATGATTTTTAGCATTTTTTTGTAATTGTATATTGATTGGGCTTAGTTTGTTGCTGTAAAGTGTAGTTGGGGGTGATTTTTGATAGCCGAAGTAATTTAGGTGAGTTTGGCATAGTTTGCTATGGTTAGTAGCATTTTTTTGTAATTAAAAAGTGATTGGGTTTAGTTTGTTGTGGTAAGGGTTAGTTGGTGATGCTTTATGGTAGCCGAAGTAATTTAGGTGAGTTTGGCATAGTTTGCTAAGGTTACTAGCCTTTTTTTTGTTATTTAAAAGTGATTGGGTTTAGTTTGTAGTGGTAAGGGTTAGTTGGTGATGATTTAGAGTAGCCGAAGTAATTTAGGTGAATCTGGCATAGTTTGTTATGATTTGTACACCTTTTTTTGTAATTTTAAGATGATATGGTTTGGTTTGTTGTGGTAAGGGATAGTTGGGGGTGATTTACGGTAGCCGAAGTAATTTAGGTGATTCTGGTATAACTTGTAATGATTTTTAGCATTTTTTTGTAATTGTATATTGATTGGGCTTAGTTTGTTGCTGTAAAGTGTAGTTGGGGGTGATTTTTGATATCCGAAGTAATTTAGGTGAGTTTGGCATAGTTTGCTATGGTTAGTAGCATTTTTTTGTAATTTAAAAGTGATTGGGTTTAGTTTGTTGTGGGTAGGGTTAATTAGTGATGATTTATGGTAGCCGAAGTAATTTAGGTGAGTTTGACATAGTTTGCTATGTTAACTAGCATTTTTTTTGTAATTTAAAAATGATTGGGTTTAGTTTGTTGTGGTAAGGGTTAGTTGGTGATGATTTAAAGTAGCCGAAGTAATTTAGGTGAGTCTGGCATAGTTTGTAATGATTTGTACACCTTTTTTGTAATTTTAAGATAATATTTTTTGGTTTGTTGTGGTAAAGGATAGTTGGGGGTGATTTACGGTATCCGAAGTAATTTAGGTGATTCTGGTATAGTTTGTTATGATTTTTAGCATTTTTTTGTAATTTTAAAGTGATTGGGCTTAGTTTGTTGCTGTAAAGTGTAGTTGGGTGTGATTTTTGATAGCCGAAGTAATTTAGGTGAGTTTGGCATAGTTTGCTATGGTTACCAGCATTTTTTTGTAATTTAAAATTGATTGGGTTTAGTTTGTTGTGGTAAGGGTTAGTTGGTGATGATTTAGAGTAGCCGAAGTAATTTAGGTGAGTTTGGCATAGTTTGCTATGGTTACTAGCATTTTTTTTAATTTAAAAGTGATTGGGTTTAGTTTGTTGTGGTAAGGGTTAGTTGGTGATGATTTATGGTAGCCGAAGTAATTTAGGTGAGTTTGGCATAGTTTGCTATGGTTACTAGCATTTTTTTTGTAATTTAAAAATGATTGGGTTTAGTTTGTTGTGGTAAGGGTTAGTTGGTGATGATTTAAAGTAGCCGAAGTAATTTAGGTGAGTCTGGCATAGTTTGTTATGATTTGTACACCTTTTTTGTAATTTTAAGATGATATTTTTTGGTTTGTTGTGGTAAAGGATAGTTGGGGGTGATTTACGGTATCCGAAGTAATTTAGGTGATTCTGGTATAGTTTGTTATGATTTTTAGCATTTTTTTGTAATTTTAAAGTGATTGGGCTTAGTTTGTTGCTGTAAAGTGTAGCTGGGGGTGATTTTTGATAGCCGAAGTAATTTAGGTGAGTTTGGCATAGTTTACTATGGTTAGTAGCATTTTTTTGTAATTTAAAAGTGATTGGGTATAGTTTGTTGTGGTAAGGGTTAGTTGGTGATGATTTAGAGTAGCCGAAGTAATTTAGGTGAGTCTGGCATAGTTTGTTATGGTTTGTACACCTTTTTTTGTAATTTTAAGATGATATGGTTTTCTTTGTTGTGGTAAGGGATAGTTGGGGGTGATTTACGGTAGCCGAAGTAATTTAGGTGATTCTGGTATAGTTTGGTATGATTTTTAGCATTTTTTTGTAATTTTAAAGTGATTGTGCTTAGTTTGTTGCTGTAAAGTGTAGTTGGGGGTGATTTTTGATAGCCGAAGTAATTTAGGTGAGTTTGGCATAGTTTGCTATGGTTAGTAGCATTTTTTTGTAATTTAAAAGCGATTGGGTTTAGTTTGTTGTGGTAAGGGTTAGTTGGTGATGATTTATGGTAGCCGAAGTAATTTAGGTGAGTTTGGCATAGTTTGCTATGGTTACTAGCATTTTTTTGAAATTTAAAAGTGATTGGGTGTAGTTTGTTGTGGTAAGGGTAAGTTGGTGATGATTTAGAGTAAGTAATTTAGGTGAGTTTGGCATAGTTTGCTATGGTTACTAGCATTTTTTTTGTAATTTAAAAATGATTGGGTTTAGTTTGTTGTGGTAAGGGTTAGTTGGTGATGATTTAAAGTAGCCGAAGTAATTTAGGTGAGTCTGGCATAGTTTGTTATGATTTGTACACCTTTTTTGTAATTTTAAGATGATATTTTTTGGTTTGTTGTGGTAAAGGATAGTTGGGGGTGATTTACGGTATCCGAAGTAATTTAGGTGATTCTGGTATAGTTTGTTATGATTTTTAGCATTTTTTTGTAATTTTAAAGTGATTGGGTTTAGTTTGTTGCTGTAAAGTGTAGCTGGGTGTGATTTTTGATAGCCGAAGTAATTTAGGTGAGTTTGGCATAGTTTACTATGGTTAGTAGCATTTTTTTGTAATTTAAAAGTGATTGGGTATACTTTGTTGTGGTAAGCGTTAGTTGGTGATGATTTAGAGTAGCCGAAGTAATTTAGGTGAGTCTGGCATAGTTTGTTATGGTTTGTACACCTTTTTTTGTAATTTTAAGATGATATGGTTTTCTTTGTTGTGGTAAGGGATAGTTGGGGGTGATTTACGGTAGCCGAAGTAATTTAGGTGATTCTGGTATAGTTTGGTATGATTTTTAGCATTTTTTTGTAATTTTAAAGTGATTGTGCTTAGTTTGTTGCTCTAAAGTGTAGTTGGGGGTAATTTTTGATAGCCGAAGTAATTTAGGTGAGTTTGGCATAGTTTGCTATGGTTAGTAGCATTTTTTTGTAATTTAAAAGCGATTGGGTTTAGTTTGTTGTGGTAAGGGTTAGTTGGTGATGATTTATGGTAGCCGAAGTAATTTAGGTGAGTTTGGCATAGTTTGCTATGGTTACTAGCATTTTTTTGAAATTTAAAAGTGATTGGGTGTAGTTTGTTGTGGTAAGGGTAAGTTGGTGATGATTTAGAGTAGCCGAAGTAATTTAGGTGAGTCTGGCATAGTTTGTTATGATTTGTACACCATTTTTTGTAATTTTAAGATGATATGGTTTGGTTTGTTGTGGTAAGGGATAGTTGGGGGTGATTTACGGTAGCCGAAGTAATTTAGGTGATTCTGGTATAGTTTGTTATGATTTTTAGCATTTTTTTGTAATTTTAAAGAGATTGGGCTTAGTTTGTTGCTGTAAAGTGTAGTTAGCTGTGATTTTTGATAGCCGAAGTAATTTAGGTGAGTTTGGCATAGTTTGCTATGGTTAATAGCATTTTTTTGTAATTTAAAAGTGATTGGGTTTAGTTTGTTGTGGTAAGGGTTAATTGGTGATGATTTATGGTAGCCGAAGTAATTTAGGTGAGTTTGACATAGTTTGCTATGTTAACTAGCATTTTTTTTTCTAATTTAAAAATGATTGGGTTTAGTTTGTTGTGGTAAGGGTTAGTTGGTGATGATTTAAAGTAGCCGAAGTAATTTAGGTGAGTCTGGCATAGTTTGTTATGATTTGTACAATTCTTTTGTAATTTTAAGATGATATTTTTTGGTTTGTTGTGGTAAGGGATAGTTGGGGGTGATTTACGGTATCCGAAGTAATTTAGGTGATTCTGGTATAGTTTGTTATGATTTTTAGCATTTTTTTGTAATTTTAAAGTGATTGGGCTTAGTTTGTCGCTGTAAAGTGTAGTTGGGGGTGATTTTTGATAGCCGAAGTAATTTAGGTGAGTTTGGCTTAGTTTGCTATGGTTAGTAGCATTTTTTTGTAATTTAAAAGTGATTGGGTTTAGTTTGTTGTGGTAAGGGATAGTTGGTGATCATTTATGGTAGCCGAAGTAATTTAGGTGAGTTTGGCATAGTTTGCTATGGTTACTAGCATTTTTTTTAATTTAAAAGTGATTGGGTTTAGTTTGTTGTGGTAAGGGTTAGTTGGTGATGATTTATGGTAGCCGAAGTAATTTAGGTGAGTTTGGCATAGTTTGCTATGGTTACTAGCATTTTTTTTGTAATTTAAAAATGATTGGGTTTAGTTTGTTGTGGTAAGGGTTAGTTGGTGATGATTTAAAGTAGCCGAAGTAATTTAGGTGAGTCTGGCATAGTTTGTTATGATTTGTACACCTTTTTTTGTAATTTTAAGATGATATGGTTTGGTTTGTTGTGGTAAGGGATAGTTGGGGGTGATTTAGAGTAGCCGAAGTAATTTAGGTGAATCTGGCATAGTTTGTTATGATTTGTACACCTTTTTTTTGTAATTTTAAGATGATATGGTTTGGTTTGTTGTGGTAAGGGATAGTTGGGGGTGATTTACGGTAGCCGAAGTAATTTAGGTGATTCTGGTATAACTTGTAATGATTTTTAGCATTTTTTTGTAATTGTATATTGATTGGGCTTAGTTTGTTGCTGTAAAGTGTAGTTGGGGGTGATTTTTGATAGCCGAAGTAATTTAGGTGAGTTTGGCATAGTTTGCTATGGTTAGTAGCATTTTTTTGTAATTAAAAAGTGATTGGGTTTAGTTTGTTGTGGTAAGGGTTAGTTGGTGATGCTTTATGGTAGCCGAAGTAATTTAGGTGAGTTTGGCATAGTTTGCTATGGTTACTAGCCTTTTTTTTGTTATTTAAAAGTGATTGGGTTTAGTTTGTTGTGGTAAGGGTTAGTTGGTGATGATTTAGAGTAGCCGAAGTAATTTAGGTGAATCTGGCATAGTTTGTTATGATTTGTACACCTTTTTTTGTAATTTTAAGATGATATGGTTTGGTTTGTTGTGGTAAGGGATAGTTGGGGGTGATTTACGGTAGCCGAAGTAATTTAGGTGATTCTGGTATAACTTGTAATGATTTTTAGAATTTTTTTGTAATTGTATATTGATTGGGCTTAGTTTGTTGCTGTAAAGTGTAGTTGGGGGTGATTTTTGATATCCGAAGTAATTTAGGTGAGTTTGGCATAGTTTGCTATGGTTAGTAGCGTTTTTTTGTAATTTAAAAGTGATTGGGTTTAGTTTGTTGTGGTAAGGGTTAATTAGTGATGATTTATGGTAGCCGAAGTAATTTAGGTGAGTTTGACATAGTTTGCTATGTTAACTAGCATTTTTTTTGTAATTTAAAAATGATTGGGTTTAGTTTGTTGTGGTAAGGGTTAGTTGGTGATGATTTAAAGTAGCCGAAGTAATTTAGGTGAGTCTGGCATAGTTTGTAATGATTTGTACACCTTTTTTGTAATTTTAAGATAATATTTTTTGGTTTGTTGTGGTAAAGGATAGTTGGGGGTGATTTACGGTATCCGAAGTAATTTAGGTGATTCTGGTATAGTTTGTTATGATTTTTAGCATTTTTTTGTAATTTTAAAGTGATTGGGCTTAGTTTGTTGCTGTAAAGTGTAGTTGGGTGTGATTTTTGATAGCCGAAGTAATTTAGGTGAGTTTGGCATAGTTTGCTATGGTTACCAGCATTTTTTTGTAATTTAAAAGTGATTGGGTTTAGTTTGTTGTGGTAAGGGTTAGTTGGTGATGATTTAGAGTAGCCGAAGTAATTTAGGTGAGTTTGGCATAGTTTGCTATGGTTACTAGCATTTTTTTTAATTTAAAAGTGATTGGGTTTAGTTTGTTTTGGTAAGGGTTAGTTGGTGATGATTTATGGTAGCCGAAGTAATTTAGGTGAGTTTGGCATAGTTTGCTATGGTTACTAGCATTTTTTTTGTAATTTAAAAATGATTGGGTTTAGTTTGTTGTGGTAAGGGTTAGTTGGTGATGATTTAAAGTAGCCGAAGTAATTTAGGTGAGTCTGGCATAGTTTGTTATGATTTGTACACCTTTTTTGTAATTTTAAGATGATATTTTTTGGTTTGTTGTGGTAAAGGATAGTTGGGGGTGATTTACGGTATCCGAAGTAATTTAGGTGATTCTGGTATAGTTTGTTATGATTTTTAGCATTTTTTTGTAATTTTAAAGTGATTGGGCTTAGTTTGTTGCTGTAAAGTGTAGCTGGGGGTGATTTTTGATAGCCGAAGTAATTTAGGTGAGTTTGGCATAGTTTACTATGGTTAGTAGCATTTTTTTGTAATTTAAAAGTGATTGGGTATAGTTTGTTGTGGTAAGGGTTAGTTGGTGATGATTTAGAGTAGCCGAAGTAATTTAGGTGAGTCTGGCATAGTTTGTTATGGTTTGTACACCTTTTTTTGTAATTTTAAGATGATATGGTTTTCTTTGTTGTGGTAAGGGATAGTTGGGGGTGATTTACGGTAGCCGAAGTAATTTAGGTGATTCTGGTATAGTTTGGTATGATTTTTAGCATTTTTTTGTAATTTTAAAGTGATTGTGCTTAGTTTGTTGCTGTAAAGTGTAGTTGGGGGTGATTTTTGATAGCCGAAGTAATTTAGGTGAGTTTGGCATAGTTTGCTATGGTTAGTAGCATTTTTTTGTAATTTAAAAGCGATTGGGTTTAGTTTGTTGTGGTAAGGGTTAGTTGGTGATGATTTATGGTAGCCGAAGTAATTTAGGTGAGTTTGGCATAGTTTGCTATGGTTACTAGCATTTTTTTGAAATTTAAAAGTGATTGGGTGTAGTTTGTTGTGGTAAGGGTAAGTTGGTGATGATTTAGAGTAAGTAATTTAGGTGAGTTTGGCATAGTTTGCTATGGTTACTAGCATTTTTTTTGTAATTTAAAAATGATTGGGTTTAGTTTGTTGTGGTAAGGGTTAGTTGGTGATGATTTAAAGTAGCCGAAGTAATTTAGGTGAGTCTGGCATAGTTTGTTATGATTTGTACACCTTTTTTGTAATTTTAAGATGATATTTTTTGGTTTGTTGTGGTAAAGGATAGTTGGGGGTGATTTACGGTATCCGAAGTAATTTAGGTGATTCTGGTATAGTTTGTTATGATTTTTAGCATTTTTTTGTAATTTTAAAGTGATTGGGCTTAGTTTGTTGCTGTAAAATGTAGCTGGGGGTGATTTTTGATAGCCGAAGTAATTTAGGTGAGTTTGGCATAGTTTACTATGGTTAGTAGCATTTTTTTGTAATTTAAAAGTGATTGGGTATACTTTGTTGTGGTAAGGGTTAGTTGGTGATGATTTGGAGTAGCCGAAGTAATTTAGGTGAGTCTGGCATAGTTTGTTATGGTTTGTACACCTTTTTTTGTAATTTTAAGATGATATGGTTTGGTTTGTTGTGGTAAGGGATAGTTGGGGGTGATTTACGGTAGCCGAAGTAATTTAGGTGATTCTGGTAGAGTTTGTTATGATTTTTAGCATTTTTTTGTAATTTTAAAGTGATTGGGCTTAGTTTGTTGCTGTAAAGTGTAGTTGGGGGTGATTTTTGTTAGCCGAAGTAATTTAGGTGAGTTTGGCATAGTTTGCTATGGTTAGTAGCATTTTTTTGTAATTTAAAAGCGATTGGGTTTAGTTTGTTGTGGTAAGGGTTAGTTGGTGATGATTTATGGTAGCCGAAGTAATTTAGGTGAGTTTGGCATAGTTTGCTATGGTTACTAGCATTTTTTTGAAATTTAAAAGTGATTGGGTGTAGTTTGTTGTGGTAAGGGTAAGTTGGTGATGATTTAGAGTAGCCGAAGTAATTTAGGTGAGTCTGGCATAGTTTGTTATGATTTGTACACCATTTTTTGTAATTTTAAGATGATATGGTTTGGTTTGTTGTGGTAAGGGATAGTTGGGGGTGATTTACGGTAGCCGAAGTAATTTAGGTGATTCTGGTAGAGTTTGTTATGATTTTTAGCATTTTTTTGTAATTTTAAAGTGATTGGGCTTAGTTTGTTGCTGTAAAGTGTAGTTGGGGGTGATTTTTGTTAGCCGAAGTAATTTAGGTGAGTTTGGCATAGTTTGCTATGGTTAGTAGCATTTTTTTGTAATTTAAAAGTGATTGGGTTTAGTTTGTTGTGGTAAGGGTTAGTTGGTGATTATTTAGAGTAGCCGAAGTAATTTAGGTGAGTCTGGCATAGTTTGTTATGATTTGTACATCGTTTTTTGTAATTTTAAAATGATATGGTTTGGTTTGTTGTGGTAAGGGATAGTTGGGGGTGATTTACGGTAGCCGAAGTGATTTAGGTGATTCTGGTATAGTTTGTTATGATTTTTAGCATTTTTTTGTAATCTTAAAGTGATTGGGCTTAGTTTGTTGCTGTAAAGTGTAGTTGGGGGTGATTTTTGATAGCCGAAGTAATTTAGGTGAGTTTGGCATAGTTTGCTATGGTTAGTAGCATTTTTTTGTAATTTAAAAGTGACTGGGTTTAGTTTGTTGTGGTAAGGGTTAGTTGGTGATGATTTATGGTAGCCGAAGTAATTAAGGTGAGTTTGGCATAGTTTGCTATGGTTACTAGCATTTTTTTGTAATTTAAAAGTGATTGGGTTTAGTTTGTTGTGGTAAGGGTGAGTTGGTGATGATTTAGAGTAGCCGAAGTAATTTAGGTGAGTCTGGCATAGTTTGTTATTATTAGTACACCTTTTTTTGTAATTTTAAGATGATATGGTTTGGTTTGTTGTGGTAAGGGTTAGTTGGGGGTGATTTACGGTAGCCGAAGTAATTTAAGTGATTCTGGTATAGTTTGTTATGATTTTTAGCATTTTTTTGTAATTTTAAAGTGATTGGGTTTAGTTTGTTGCTGTAAAGTGTAGTTGGGGGTGATTTTTGATAGCCGAAGTAATTTAGGTGAGTTTGGCATAGTTTGCTATGGTTAGTAGCATTTTTTTGTAATTTAAAAGTGATTGGGTTTAGTTTGTTGTGGTAAGTGTTAGTTGGTGATGATTTATGGTAGCCGTAGTAATTTAGGTGAGTTTGGCATAGTTTGCTGTGGTTACTAGCATTTTTTTGTAATTTAAATGTGATTGGGTTTAGTTTGTTGTGGTAAGGGTTAGATGGTGTTGATTTAGAATAGCCGAAGTAATTTAGGTGAGTCTGGCATAATTTGTTATGATTTGTACACCTTTTTTTGAAAATTTAAGACGATATGGTTTGGTTTGTTGTGGTAAGGGATAGCTGGGGGTGATTTAGGGTAGCCGAAGTAATTTAGGTGATTCTGGTATAGTTTGTTATGATTTTTAGCATTTTTTTGTAATTTTAAAGTGATTGGGCTTAGTTTGTTGCTGTAAAGTGTAGTTGGGAGTAATTTTTGTTAGCCGAAGTAATTTAGGTGAGTTTGGAATAGTTTGCTACGGTTAGTAGCATTTTTTTGTAATTTAAAAGTGATTGGGTTTAGTTTGTTGTGGTAAGGGTTAGTTGGTGATGATTTATGGTAGCCGAAGTAATTTAGGTGAGTCTGGCATAGTTTGTTATGATTTGTACACCTTTTTTTGTAATTATAAGATGATATGGTTTGGTTTGTTGTGTTAAGGGATAGTTGGGGGTGATTTACGGTAGCCGAAGTAATTTAGGTGATTCTGGTATAGTTTGTTATGATTTTTAGCATTTTTTTGTAATTTTAAAGTGATTGGGCTTAGTTTGTTGCTGTAAAGTGTAGTTGGAGGTGATTTTTGATAGCCGAAGCAATTTAGGTAAGTTTAGCATAGTTTGCTATGGTTAGTAGCATTTTTTTGTAATTTAAAAGTGATTGAGTTTAGTTTGTTGTGGTAAGGGTTAGTTGGAGATGATTTATGGTAGCCGAAGTAATTTAGGTGAGTTTGGCATAGTTTGCTATGGTTTCTAGCATTTTTTTGTAATTTAAAATTGATTGGGTTTAATTTGTTGTGGTAAGGGTTAGTTGGTGATGATTTAGAGTAGCCGAAGTAATTTAGGTGAGTCTGGCATAGCTTGTTATGATTTGTACACCTTTTTTTGAAAATTTAAGACGATATGGTTTGGTTTGTTGTGGTAAAAGATAGCTGGGGGTGATTTAGGGTAGCCGAAGTAATTTAGGTGATTCTGGTATAGTTTGTTATGATTTTTAGCATTTTTTTGTAATTTAAAAGTGATTGGGTTTAGTTTGTTGTGGTAAGGGTTAGTTGGTGATGATTTAGAGTAGCCGAAGCAATTTAGGTGAGTCTGGCATAGTTTGTTATGATTTGTACACCTTTTTTTGTAATTTTAAGATGATAAGGTTTGGTTTGTTGTGGTAAGGGATAGTTGGGGGTGATTTACGGTAGCCGAATTAATTTAGGTGATTCTGGTATAGTTTGTTATGATTTTTAGCATTTTTTTGTAATTTTAAAGTGATTGGGCTTAGTTTGTTGTGGTAAGGGTTAGTTGGTGATGAGTTAGAGTAGCCGAAGTAATTTAGGTGAGTCTGGCATAGTTTGTTATGATTTGTACACCTTTTTTTTGTAATTTTAAGATGATATGGTTTGGTTTGCTGTGGTAAGGGATAGTTGGGGGTGATTTACGGTAGCCGAAGTAATTTAGGTGATTCTGGTATAGTTTGTTATGATTTTAGCATTTTTTTGTAATTTTGAAGTGATGGGGATTAGTTTGTTGTTGTAAGTGTTAGTTGGTGATTTTTAGCATTTTTTTGTAATTTTAAAGTAATTGGGCTTAGTTTGTTGCTGTAAAGTGTAGTTGGGGGTGATTTTTGATAGCCGAAGTAATTTAGGTGAGTTTGGCATAGTTTGCTATGGTTAGTAGCATTTTTTTGTAATTTAAAAGTGATTGGGTTTAGTTTGTTGTTGTAAGTGTTAGTTGGTGATGATTTAGAGTAGCCGAAGTAATTTAGGTGAGTCTGGCATAGTTTGTTATGATTTGTACACCTTTTTTTGTAATTTTAAGATGATATGGTTTGGTTTGTTGTGGTAAGGGATAGTTGGGGTGATTTACGGTAGCCGAAGTAATTTAGGTGATTCTGGTATAGTTTGTTATGATTTTTAGCATATATTTGTAATTTTAAAGTGATTGGGCTTAGTTTGTTGCTGTAAAGTGTATTTGGGGGTGATTTTTGATAGCCGAAGTAATTTAGGTGAGTTTGGCATAGTTTGCTATGGTTAGTAGCATTTTTTTGTAATTTAAAAGTGATTGGGTTTAGTTTGTTGTGGTAAGGGTTAGTTGGTGATGACTTATGGTAGCCGAAGTAATTTAGGTGAGTTTGGCATAGTTTGCTATGGTTGCTAGAATTTTTTTGTAATTTAAAAGTGATTGGGATTAGTTTGTTGTGGTAAGGGTTAGTTGGTGATGAGTTAGAGAAGCCGAAGTAATTTAGGTGAGTCTGACATAGTTTGTTATGATTTGTACACCTTTTTTTGTAATTTTAAGATGATATGGTTTGGTTTGCTTTGGTAAGGGACAGTTGGGGGTGATTTACGGTAGCCGAAGTAATTTAGGTGATTCTGGTATAGTTTGTTATGATTTTTAGCATTTTTTTGTAATTTTGAAGTGATTGGGCTTAGTTTGTTGCTGTAAAGTGTAGTTGGGGTGATTTTTGATAGCCGAAGTAATTTAGGTTAGTTTGGCATAGTTTGCTATGGTTAGTAGCATTTTTTTGTAATTTAAAAGTGATTTGGTTTAGTTTGTTGTGGTAAGGGTTAGTTGGTGATGATTTATGGTAGCCGAAGTAATTTAGGTGAGTTTGGCATAGTTTGCTATGGTTACTAGCATTTTTTTGTAATTTAAAAGTGATTGGGTTTAGTTTGTTGTGGTAAGGGTTAGTTGGTGATGATTTATGGTAGCCGAAGTAATTTAGGTGAGTCTGGCATAGTTTGTTATGATTTGTACACCTTTTTTTGTAATTTTAAGATGATATGGTTTGGCTTGTTGTGGTAAGGGATAGTTGGCGGTGATTTACAGTAGCCGAAGTAATTTAGGTAATTCTGGTATGGTTTGTTATGATTTTTAGCATTTTTTTGTAATTTTAAAATGATTGGGCTTAGTTTGTTGCTGTAAAGTGTAGTTGGGGGTGATTTTTGATAGCCGAAGTAATTTAGGTGAGTTTGGCATAGCTTGCTATTGTTAGTAGCATTTTTTTGTAATTTAAAAGTGATTGGGTTTAGTTTGTTGTGATAAGGGTTAGTTGGTGATGATTTATGGTAGGCGAAGTAATTTAGGTGAGTTTGGCATAGTTTGCTATGGTTACCAGCATTTTTTTGTAATTTAAAAGTGATTGGGTTTAGTTTGTTGTGGTAAGGGTTAGTTGGTGATGATTTAGAGTAGCCGAAGTAATTTAGGAGAGTCTGGCATAGTTTGTTATGATTTGTACACCTTTTTTTGTAATTTTAAGATGATATGGTTTGGTTTGTTGTGGTAAGGGATAGTTGGGGGTGATTTACGGTAGCCGAAGTAATTTAGCTGATTCTGGTATAGTTTGTTATGATTTTTAGCATTTTTTTTTATTTTAAAGTGATTGGGCTTTGTTTGTTGCTGTAAAGTGTAGTTGGGGGTGATTTTTGATAGCCGAAGTAATTTAGGTGAGTCTGGCATAGTTTGTTATGATTTGTACACCTTTTTTGTAATTTTAAGATGATATTTTTTGGTTTGTTGTGGTAAAGGATAGTTGGGGGTGATTTACGGTATCCGAAGTAATTTAGGTGATTCTGGTATAGTTTGTTATGATTTTTAGCATTTTTTTGTAATTTTAAAGTGATTGGGCTTAGTTTGTTGCTGTAAAGTGTAGCTGGGGGTGATTTTTGATAGCCGAAGTAATTTAGGTGAGTTTGGCATAGTTTACTATGGTTAGTAGCATTTTTTTGTAATTTAAAAGTGATTGGGTATAGTTTGTTGTGGTAAGGGTTAGTTGGTGATGATTTAGAGTAGCCGAAGTAATTTAGGTGAGTCTGGCATAGTTTGTTATGATTTGTACACCTTTTTTTGTAATTTTAAGATGATATGGTTTGGTTTGTTGTGGTAAGGGATAGTTGGGGGTGATTTACGGTAGCCGAAGTAATTTAAGTGATTCTGGTATAGTTTGTTATGATTTAAGCATTTTTTTGTAATTTTAAAGTGATTGGGCTTAGTTTGTTGCTGTAAAGTGTAGTTGGGGGTGATTTTTGATAGCCGAAGTAATTTAGGTGAGTTTTGCATAGTTTGCTATGGTTAGTAGCATTTTTTTGTAATTTAAAAGTGATTGGGTTTAGTTTGTTGTGGTAAGGGTTAGTTTGTGATGATTTAGAGTAGCCGAATTAATTTAGGTGAGTCTGGCATAGTTTGTTATGATTTGTACACCTTTTTTTGTAATTTTAAGATGATATGGTTTTCTTTGTTGTG
This sequence comes from Eledona agricola, assembly GCA_964023215.1. Taxonomy (NCBI): domain Eukaryota; kingdom Metazoa; phylum Arthropoda; class Insecta; order Coleoptera; family Tenebrionidae; genus Eledona; species Eledona agricola. The sequence goes on along the minus strand of CAXIEJ010000203.1, from coordinate 770,438 downwards.
GTAAGGGATAGTTGGGGGTGATTTACGGTAGCCGAAGTAATTTAGGTGATTCTGGTATAGTTTGGTATGATTTTTAGCATTTTTTTGTAATTTTAAAGTGATTGTGCTTAGTTTGTTGCTGTAAAGTGTAGTTGGGGGTGATTTTTGATAGCCGAAGTAATTTAGGTGAGTTTGGCATAGTTTGCTATGGTTAGTAGCATTTTTTTGTAATTTAAAAGCGATTGGGTTTAGTTTGTTGTGGTAAGGGTTAGTTGGTGATGATTTATGGTAGCCGAAGTAATTTAGGTGAGTTTGGCATAGTTTGCTATGGTTACTAGCATTTTTTTGAAATTTAAAAGTGATTGGGTGTAGTTTGTTGTGGTAAGGGTAAGTTGGTGATGATTTAGAGTAGCCGAAGTAATTTAGGTGAGTCTGGCATAGTTTGTTATGATTTGTACACCATTTTTTGTAATTTTAAGATGATATGGTTTGGTTTGTTGTGGTAAGGGATAGTTGGGGGTGATTTACGGTAGCCGAAGTAATTTAGGTGATTCTGGTAGAGTTTGTTATGATTTTTAGAATTTTTTTGTAATTTTAAAATGATTGGGCTTAGTTTGTTGCTGTAAAGTGTAGTTGGGGGTGATTTTTGTTAGCCGAAGTAATTTAGGTGAGTTTGGCATAGTTTGCTATGGTTAGTAGCATTTTTTTGTAATTTAAAAGTGATTGGGTTTAGTTTGTTGTGGTAAGGGTTAGTTGGTGATTATTTAGAGTAGCCGAAGTAATTTAGGTGAGTCTGGCATAGTTTGTTATGATTTGTACATCGTTTTTTGTAATTTTAAAATGATATGGTTTGGTTTGTTGTGGTAAGGGATAGTTGGGGGTGATTTACGGTAGCCGAAGTGATTTAGGTGATTCTGGTATAGTTTGTTATGATTTTTAGCATTTTTTTGTAATCTTAAAGTGATTGGGCTTAGTTTGTTGCTGTAAAGTGTAGTTGGGGGTGATTTTTGATAGCCGAAGTAATTTAGGTGAGTTTGGCATAGTTTGCTATGGTTAGTAGCATTTTTTTGTAATTTAAAAGTGATTGGGTTTAGTTTGTTGTGGTAAGTGTTAGTTGGTGATGATTTATGGTAGCCGAAGTAATTTAGGTGAGTTTGGCAAAGTTTGCTATGGTAACTAGCATTTTTTTGTAATTTAAAAGTGATTGGGTTTAGTTTGTTGTGGTAAGGGTTAGTTGGTGATGATTTAGAGTAGCAGAAGTAATTTAGGTGAGTCTGGCATAGTTTGTTATGATTTGTACACCTTTTTTTGTAATTTTAAGATGATATGGTTTGGTTTGTTGTGGTACGGGATAGTTGGGGGTGATTTACGGTAGCCGAAGTAATTTAGGTAATTCTGGTAGTTTGTTATGATTTTTAGCATTTTTTTGTAATTGTAAAGTGATTGGGCTTAGTTTGTTGCTGTAAAGTGTAGTTGGGGGTGATTTTTGATAGCCGAAGTAATTTAGGTGAGTTTGGCATAGCTTGCTATTGTTAGTAGCATTTTTTTGTAATTTAAAAGTGATTGGGTTTAGTTTGTTGTGATAAGGGTTAGTTGGTGATGATTTATGGTAGGCGAAGTAATTTAGGTGAGTTTGGCATAGTTTGCTATGGTTACCAGCATTTTTTTGTAATTTAAAAGTGATTGGGTTTAGTTTGTTGTGGTAAGGGTTAGTTGGTGATGATTTAGAGTAGCCGAAGTAATTTAGGAGAGTCTGGCATAGTTTGTTATGATTTGTACACCTTTTTTTGTAATTTTAAGATGATATGGTTTGGTTTGTTGTGGTAAGGGATAGTTGGGGGTGATTTACGGTAGCCGAAGTAATTTAGCTGATTCTGGTATAGTTTGTTATGATTTTTAGCATTTTTTTTTATTTTAAAGTGATTGGGCTTTGTTTGTTGCTGTAAAGTGTAGTTGGGGGTGATTTTTGATAGCCGAAGTAATTTAGGTGAGTTTGGCATAGTTTGCTATGGTTAGAAGCATTTTTTTGTAATTTAAAAGTGATTGGGTTTAGTTTGTTGTCGTAAGGGTTAGTTGGTGATGATTTATGGTAGCCGAAGTAATGTAGGTGAGTTTGGCATAGTTTGCTATGGTTACTAGCATTTTTTTGTTATTTAAAAGTGATTGGGTTTAGTTTGTTGTGGTAAGGGTTAGTTGGTGATGATTTAGAGTAGCCGAAGTAATTTAGGTGAGTAGTTTGTTATGATTTGTACACCTTTTTTTGTAATTTTAAGATGATATGGTTTGGCTTGTTGTGGTAAGGGATAGTTGGGGGTGATTTACGGTAGCCGAAGTAATTTAGGTGATTCTGGTATAGTTTGTTATGATTTTTAGCATTTTTTTGTAATTTAAAAGTGATTGGGTTTAGTTTGTTGTGGTAAGGGTTAGTTGGTGATGATTTAGAGTAGCAGAAGTAATTTAGGTGAGTCTGGCATAGTTTGTTATGATTTGTACACCTTTTTTAGTAATTTTAAGATGATATGGTTTGGTTTGTTGTGGTAAGGGATAGTTGGGGGTGATTTACGGTAGCCGAAGTAGTTTAGGTGATTCTGGTATAGTTTGTTATCATTTTTAGCATTTTTTTGTAATTTTAAAGTGATTGGGCTTAGTTTGTTGCTGTAAAGTGTAGTTGGGGATGATTTTTGATAGCCGAAGTAATTTAGGTGAGTTTGGCATAGTTTGCTATGGTTAGTAGCATTTTTTTGTAATTTAAAAGTGATTTGGTTTAGTTTGTTGTGGTAAGGGTTAGTTGGTGATGATTTATGGTAGCCGTAGTAATTTAGGTGAGTTTGGCATAGTTTGCTGTGGTTACTAGCATTTTTTTGTAATTTAAATGTGATTGGGTTTAGTTTGTTGTGGTAAGGGTTAGATGGTGTTGATTTAGAATAGCCGAAGTAATTTAGGTGAGTCTGGCATAGTTTGTAATGATTTGTACACCTTTTTTTGTAATTTTAAGATGATATGGTTTGGTTTGTTGTGGTAAGGGATAGTTGGGGGTGATTTACCGTAGCCGAAGTAATTTAGGTGATTCTGGTATAGTTTGTTATGATTTTTAGCATTTTTTTGTTATTTTCAAGGGATTGGGCTTAGTTTGTTGCTGTAAAGTGTAGTTGGGGGTGATTTTTGATAGCCGAAGTAATTTAGGTGAGTTTGGCATAGTTTGCTATGGATAGTAGCATTTTTTTGTAATTTAAAAGTGATTGGGTTTAGTTTGTTGTGGTAAGGGTTAGTTGGTGATGATTTATGGTAGCCGAAGTAATTTAGGTGAGTTTGGCATAGTTTGCTATGGTTACTAGCATATTTTTGTAATTTAAAAGTGATTGGGTTTAGTTTGTTGTGGTAAGGGTTAGTTGGTGATGATTTAGAGTAGCCGAAGTAATTTAGGTGAGTCTGGCATAATTTGTTATGATTTGTACACCTTTTTTTGAAAATTTAAGACGATATGGTTTGGTTTGTTGTGGTAAGGGATAGCTGGGGGTGATTTAGGGTAGCCGAAGTAATTTAGGTGATTCTGGTATAGTTTGTTATGATTTTTAGCATTTTTTTGTAATTTTAAAGTGATTGGGCTTAGTTTGTTGCTGTAAAGTGTAGTTGGGAGTAATTTTTGTTAGCCGAAGTAATTTAGGTGAGTTTGGAATAGTTTGCTACGGTTAGTAGCATTTTTTTGTAATTTAAAAGTGATTGGGTTTAGTTTGTTGTGGTAAGGGTTAGTTGGTGATGATTTATGGTAGCCGAAGTAATTTAGGTGAGTCTGGCATAGTTTGTTATGATTTGTACACCTTTTTTTGTAATTTTAAGATGATATGGTTTGGTTTGTTGTGGTAAGGGATAGTTGGGGGTGATTTAGGGTAGCCAAAGTAATTTAGGTGATTCGGGTATAGTTTGTTATGATTTTTAGCATTTTTTTGTAATTTTAAAGTGATTGGGCTTAGTTTGTTGCTGTAAAGTGTAGTTGGAGGTGATTTTTGATAGCCGAAGAAATTTAGGTGAATTTGGCATAGTTTGCTATGGTTAGTAGCATTTTTTTGTAATTTAAAAGTGATTGAGTTTAGTTTGTTGTGGTAAGGGTTAGTTGGTGATGATTTATGGTAGCCGAAGTAATTTAGGTGAGTTTGGCATAGTTTGCTATGGTTACTAGCATTTTTTTTAATTTAAAAGTGATTGGGTTTAGTTTGTTGTGGTAAGGGTTAGATGGTAATGATTTAGAGTAGCCGAAGTAATTTAGGTGAGTCTGGCATAGTTTGTAATGATTTGTACACCTTTTTTTGTAATTTTAAGATGATATGGTTTGGTTTGATGTGGTAAGGGATAGTTGGGGGTGATTTACGGTAGCCGAAGTAATTTAGGTAATTCTGGTATAGTTTGTTATGATTTTTAGCATTTTTTTGTAATTTTAAAGTGATTGGGCTTAGTTTGTTGCTGCAAAGTGTAGTTGGGGGTGATTTTTGATAGCCGAAGTAATTTAGGTGAGTTTGGCTTAGTTTGCTATGGTTAGTAGCATTTTTTTGTAATTTAAAAGTGATTTGGTTTAGTTTGTTGTGGTAAGGGTTAGTTGGTAATGATTTATGGTAGCCGAAGTAATTTAGGTGAGTTTGGCATAGTTTGCTATGGTTACTAGCATTTTTTTGTAATTTAAAAGTGATTGGGTTTAGTTTGTTGTGGTAAGAGTTAGTTGGTGATGATTTAGAGTAGCCGAGGTAATTTAGGTGAGTCTGGCATAGTTTGTAATGATTTGTACACCTTTTTTGTAATTTTAAGATGATATGGTTTGGTTTGTTGTGGTAAGGGATAGTTGGGGGTGATTTACGGTTGCCGAAGTAATTTAGGTGATTCTGGTATAGTTTGTTATGATTTTTAAAATTTTTTTGTTATTTTAAAGTGATTGGGCTTAGTTTGTTGCTGTAAAGTGTAGTTGGGGGTGATTTTTGATAGCCGAAGTAATTTAGGTGAGTTTGGCATAGTTTGCTATGGTTAGTAGCATTTTTTTGTAATTTAAATGTGATTGGGTTTAGTTTGTTGTGGTAAGGGTTAGTTGGTGATGATTTATGGTAGCCGAAGTAATTTAGGTGAGTTTGGCATAGTTTGCTATGGTTACTAGCATTTTTTTGTAATTTAAAAGTGATTGGGTTTAGTTTGTTGTGGTAAGGGTTAGTTGGTGATGATTTAGATTAGCCGAAGTAATTTAGGTGGGTCTGGCATAGTTTGTTATAATTTGTACACCTTTTTTTGTAATTATAAGATGATATGGTTTGGTTTGTTGTGTTAAGGGATAGTTGGGGGTGATTTACGGTAGCCGAAGTAATTTAGGTGATTCTGGTATAGTTTGTTATGATTTTTAGCATTTTTTTGTAATTTTAAAGTGATTGGGCTTAGTTTGTTGCTGTAAAGTGTAGTTGGAGGTGATTTTTGATAGCCGAAGCAATTTAGGTAAGTTTAGCATAGTTTGCTATGGTTAGTAGCATTTTTTTGTAATTTAAAAGTGATTGAGTTTAGTTTGTTGTGGTAAGGGTTAGTTGGAGATGATTTATGGTAGCCGAAGTAATTTAGGTGAGTCTGGCATAGTTTGTTATGATTTGTACACCTTTTTTGTAATTTTAAGATGATATTTTTTGGTTTGTTGTGGTAAAGGATAGTTGGGGGTGATTTACGGTATCCGAAGTAATTTAGGTGATTCTGGTATAGTTTGTTATGATTTTTAGCATTTTTTTGTAATTTTAAAGTGATTGGGCTTAGTTTGTTGCTGTAAAGTGTAGCTGGGGGTGATTTTTGATAGCCGAAGTAATTTAGGTGAGTTTGGCATAGTTTACTATGGTTAGTAGCATTTTTTTGTAATTTAAAAGTGATTGGGTATAGTTTGTTGTGGTAAGGGTTAGTTGGTGATGATTTAGAGTAGCCGAAGTAATTTAGGTGAGTCTGGCATAGTTTGTTATGATTTGTACACCTTTTTTTGTAATTTTAAGATGATATGGTTTGGTTTGTTGTGGTAAGGGATAGTTGGGGGTGATTTACGGTAGCCGAAGTAATTTAAGTGATTCTGGTATAGTTTGTTATGATTTAAGCATTTTTTTGTAATTTTAAAGTGATTGGGCTTAGTTTGTTGCTGTAAAGTGTAGTTGGGGGTGATTTTTGATAGCCGAAGTAATTTAGGTGAGTTTTGCATAGTTTGCTATGGTTAGTAGCATTTTTTTGTAATTTAAAAGTGATTGGGTTTAGTTTGTTGTGGTAAGGGTTAGTTTGTGATGATTTAGAGTAGCCGAATTAATTTAGGTGAGTCTGGCATAGTTTGTTATGATTTGTACACCTTTTTTTGTAATTTTAAGATGATATGGTTTTCTTTGTTGTGGTAAGGGATAGTTGGGGGTGATTTACGGTAGCCGAAGTAATTTAGGTGATTCTGGTATAGTTTGGTATGATTTTTAGCATTTTTTTGTAATTTTAAAGTGATTGTGCTTAGTTTGTTGCTGTAAAGTGTAGTTGGGGGTGATTTTTGATAGCCGAAGTAATTTAGGTGAGTTTGGCATAGTTTGCTATGGTTAGTAGCATTTTTTTGTAATTTAAAAGCGATTGGGTTTAGTTTGTTGTGGTAAGGGTTAGTTGGTGATGATTTATGGTAGCCGAAGTAATTTAGGTGAGTTTGGCATAGTTTGCTATGGTTACTAGCATTTTTTTGAAATTTAAAAGTGATTGGGTGTAGTTTGTTGTGGTAAGGGTAAGTTGGTGATGATTTAGAGTAGCCGAAGTAATTTAGGTGAGTCTGGCATAGTTTGTTATGATTTGTACACCATTTTTTGTAATTTTAAGATGATATGGTTTGGTTTGTTGTGGTAAGGGATAGTTGGGGGTGATTTACGGTAGCCGAAGTAATTTAGGTGATTCTGGTAGAGTTTGTTATGATTTTTAGAATTTTTTTGTAATTTTAAAATGATTGGGCTTAGTTTGTTGCTGTAAAGTGTAGTTGGGGGTGATTTTTGTTAGCCGAAGTAATTTAGGTGAGTTTGGCATAGTTTGCTATGGTTAGTAGCATTTTTTTGTAATTTAAAAGTGATTGGGTTTAGTTTGTTGTGGTAAGGGTTAGTTGGTGATTATTTAGAGTAGCCGAAGTAATTTAGGTGAGTCTGGCATAGTTTGTTATGATTTGTACATCGTTTTTTGTAATTTTAAAATGATATGGTTTGGTTTGTTGTGGTAAGGGATAGTTGGGGGTGATTTACGGTAGCCGAAGTGATTTAGGTGATTCTGGTATAGTTTGTTATGATTTTTAGCATTTTTTTGTAATCTTAAAGTGATTGGGCTTAGTTTGTTGCTGTAAAGTGTAGTTGGGGGTGATTTTTGATAGCCGAAGTAATTTAGGTGAGTTTGGCATAGTTTGCTATGGTTAGTAGCATTTTTTTGTAATTTAAAAGTGATTGGGTTTAGTTTGTTGTGGTAAGTGTTAGTTGGTGATGATTTATGGTAGCCGAAGTAATTTAGGTGAGTTTGGCAAAGTTTGCTATGGTAACTAGCATTTTTTTGTAATTTAAAAGTGATTGGGTTTAGTTTGTTGTGGTAAGGGTTAGTTGGTGATGATTTAGAGTAGCAGAAGTAATTTAGGTGAGTCTGGCATAGTTTGTTATGATTTGTACACCTTTTTTTGTAATTTTAAGATGATATGGTTTGGTTTGTTGTGGTACGGGATAGTTGGGGGTGATTTACGGTAGCCGAAGTAATTTAGGTAATTCTGGTAGTTTGTTATGATTTTTAGCATTTTTTTGTAATTGTAAAGTGATTGGGCTTAGTTTGTTGCTGTAAAGTGTAGTTGGGGGTGATTTTTGATAGCCGAAGTAATTTAGGTGAGTTTGGCATAGCTTGCTATTGTTAGTAGCATTTTTTTGTAATTTAAAAGTGATTGGGTTTAGTTTGTTGTGGTAAGGGTGAGTTGGTGATGATTTAGAGTAGCCGAAGTAATTTAGGTGAGTCTGGCATAGTTTGTTATGATTTGTACACCTTTTTTTGTAATTTTAAGATGATATGGTTTGGTTTGTTGTGGTAAGGGTTAGTTGGGGGTGATTTACGGTAGCCGAAGTAATTTAAGTGATTCTGGTATAGTTTGTTATGATTTTTAGCATTTTTTTGTAATTTTAAAGTGATTGGGTTTAGTTTGTTGCTGTAAAGTGTAGTTGGGGGTGATTTTTGATAGCCGAAGTAATTTAGGTGAGTTTGGCATAGTTTGCTATGGTTAGTAGCATTTTTTTGTAATTTAAAAGTGATTGGGTTTAGTTTGTTGTGGTAAGTGTTAGTTGGTGATGATTTATGGTAGCCGAAGTAATTTAGGTGAGTTTGGCAAAGTTTGCTATGGTAACTAGCATTTTTTTGTAATTTAAAAGTGATTGGGTTTAGTTTGTTGTGGTAAGGGTTAGTTGGTGATGATTTAGAGTAGCAGAAGTAATTTAGGTGAGTCTGGCATAGTTTGTTATGATTTGTACACCTTTTTTTGTAATTTTAAGATGATATGGTTTGGTTTGTTGTGGTACGGGATAGTTGGGGGTGATTTACGGTAGCCGAAGTAATTTAGGTAATTCTGGTAGTTTGTTATGATTTTTAGCATTTTTTTGTAATTGTAAAGTGATTGGGCTTAGTTTGTTGCTGTAAAGTGTAGTTGGGGGTGATTTTTGATAGCCGAAGTAATTTAGGTGAGTTTGGCATAGCTTGCTATTGTTAGTAGCATTTTTTTGTAATTTAAAAGTGATTGGGTTTAGTTTGTTGTGATAAGGGTTAGTTGGTGATGATTTATGGTAGGCGAAGTAATTTAGGTGAGTTTGGCATAGTTTGCTATGGTTACCAGCATTTTTTTGTAATTTAAAAGTGATTGGGTTTAGTTTGTTGTGGTAAGGGTTAGTTGGTGATGATTTAGAGTAGCCGAAGTAATTTAGGAGAGTCTGGCATAGTTTGTTATGATTTGTACACCTTTTTTTGTAATTTTAAGATGATATGGTTTGGTTTGTTGTGGTAAGGGATAGTTGGGGGTGATTTACGGTAGCCGAAGTAATTTAGCTGATTCTGGTATAGTTTGTTATGATTTTTAGCATTTTTTTTTATTTTAAAGTGATTGGGCTTTGTTTGTTGCTGTAAAGTGTAGTTGGGGGTGATTTTTGATAGCCGAAGTAATTTAGGTGAGTTTGGCATAGTTTGCTATGGTTAGAAGCATTTTTTTGTAATTTAAAAGTGATTGGGTTTAGTTTGTTGTCGTAAGGGTTAGTTGGTGATGATTTATGGTAGCCGAAGTAATGTAGGTGAGTTTGGCATAGTTTGCTATGGTTACTAGCATTTTTTTGTTATTTAAAAGTGATTGGGTTTAGTTTGTTGTGGTAAGGGTTAGTTGGTGATGATTTAGAGTAGCCGAAGTAATTTAGGTGAGTAGTTTGTTATGATTTGTACACCTTTTTTTGTAATTTTAAGATGATATGGTTTGGCTTGTTGTGGTAAGGGATAGTTGGGGGTGATTTACGGTAGCCGAAGTAATTTAGGTGATTCTGGTATAGTTTGTTATGATTTTTAGCATTTTTTTGTAATTTAAAAGTGATTGGGTTTAGTTTGTTGTGGTAAGGGTTAGTTGGTGATGATTTAGAGTAGCAGAAGTAATTTAGGTGAGTCTGGCATAGTTTGTTATGATTTGTACACCTTTTTTAGTAATTTTAAGATGATATGGTTTGGTTTGTTGTGGTAAGGGATAGTTGGGGGTGATTTACGGTAGCCGAAGTAGTTTAGGTGATTCTGGTATAGTTTGTTATCATTTTTAGCATTTTTTTGTAATTTTAAAGTGATTGGGCTTAGTTTGTTGCTGTAAAGTGTAGTTGGGGATGATTTTTGATAGCCGAAGTAATTTAGGTGAGTTTGGCATAGTTTGCTATGGTTAGTAGCATTTTTTTGTAATTTAAAAGTGATTTGGTTTAGTTTGTTGTGGTAAGGGTTAGTTGGTGATGATTTATGGTAGCCGTAGTAATTTAGGTGAGTTTGGCATAGTTTGCTGTGGTTACTAGCATTTTTTTGTAATTTAAATGTGATTGGGTTTAGTTTGTTGTGGTAAGGGTTAGATGGTGTTGATTTAGAATAGCCGAAGTAATTTAGGTGAGTCTGGCATAGTTTGTAATGATTTGTACACCTTTTTTTGTAATTTTAAGATGATATGGTTTGGTTTGTTGTGGTAAGGGATAGTTGGGGGTGATTTACCGTAGCCGAAGTAATTTAGGTGATTCTGGTATAGTTTGTTATGATTTTTAGCATTTTTTTGTTATTTTCAAGGGATTGGGCTTAGTTTGTTGCTGTAAAGTGTAGTTGGGGGTGATTTTTGATAGCCGAAGTAATTTAGGTGAGTTTGGCATAGTTTGCTATGGATAGTAGCATTTTTTTGTAATTTAAAAGTGATTGGGTTTAGTTTGTTGTGGTAAGGGTTAGTTGGTGATGATTTATGGTAGCCGAAGTAATTTAGGTGAGTTTGGCATAGTTTGCTATGGTTACTAGCATATTTTTGTAATTTAAAAGTGATTGGGTTTAGTTTGTTGTGGTAAGGGTTAGTTGGTGATGATTTAGAGTAGCCGAAGTAATTTAGGTGAGTCTGGCATAATTTGTTATGATTTGTACACCTTTTTTTGAAAATTTAAGACGATATGGTTTGGTTTGTTGTGGTAAGGGATAGCTGGGGGTGATTTAGGGTAGCCGAAGTAATTTAGGTGATTCTGGTATAGTTTGTTATGATTTTTAGCATTTTTTTGTAATTTTAAAGTGATTGGGCTTAGTTTGTTGCTGTAAAGTGTAGTTGGGAGTAATTTTTGTTAGCCGAAGTAATTTAGGTGAGTTTGGAATAGTTTGCTACGGTTAGTAGCATTTTTTTGTAATTTAAAAGTGATTGGGTTTAGTTTGTTGTGGTAAGGGTTAGTTGGTGATGATTTATGGTAGCCGAAGTAATTTAGGTGAGTCTGGCATAGTTTGTTATGATTTGTACACCTTTTTTTGTAATTTTAAGATGATATGGTTTGGTTTGTTGTGGTAAGGGATAGTTGGGGGTGATTTAGGGTAGCCAAAGTAATTTAGGTGATTCGGGTATAGTTTGTTATGATTTTTAGCATTTTTTTGTAATTTTAAAGTGATTGGGCTTAGTTTGTTGCTGTAAAGTGTAGTTGGAGGTGATTTTTGATAGCCGAAGAAATTTAGGTGAATTTGGCATAGTTTGCTATGGTTAGTAGCATTTTTTTGTAATTTAAAAGTGATTGAGTTTAGTTTGTTGTGGTAAGGGTTAGTTGGTGATGATTTATGGTAGCCGAAGTAATTTAGGTGAGTTTGGCATAGTTTGCTATGGTTACTAGCATTTTTTTTAATTTAAAAGTGATTGGGTTTAGTTTGTTGTGGTAAGGGTTAGATGGTAATGATTTAGAGTAGCCGAAGTAATTTAGGTGAGTCTGGCATAGTTTGTAATGATTTGTACACCTTTTTTTGTAATTTTAAGATGATATGGTTTGGTTTGATGTGGTAAGGGATAGTTGGGGGTGATTTACGGTAGCCGAAGTAATTTAGGTAATTCTGGTATAGTTTGTTATGATTTTTAGCATTTTTTTGTAATTTTAAAGTGATTGGGCTTAGTTTGTTGCTGCAAAGTGTAGTTGGGGGTGATTTTTGATAGCCGAAGTAATTTAGGTGAGTTTGGCTTAGTTTGCTATGGTTAGTAGCATTTTTTTGTAATTTAAAAGTGATTTGGTTTAGTTTGTTGTGGTAAGGGTTAGTTGGTAATGATTTATGGTAGCCGAAGTAATTTAGGTGAGTTTGGCATAGTTTGCTATGGTTACTAGCATTTTTTTGTAATTTAAAAGTGATTGGGTTTAGTTTGTTGTGGTAAGAGTTAGTTGGTGATGATTTAGAGTAGCCGAGGTAATTTAGGTGAGTCTGGCATAGTTTGTAATGATTTGTACACCTTTTTTGTAATTTTAAGATGATATGGTTTGGTTTGTTGTGGTAAGGGATAGTTGGGGGTGATTTACGGTTGCCGAAGTAATTTAGGTGATTCTGGTATAGTTTGTTATGATTTTTAAAATTTTTTTGTTATTTTAAAGTGATTGGGCTTAGTTTGTTGCTGTAAAGTGTAGTTGGGGGTGATTTTTGATAGCCGAAGTAATTTAGGTGAGTTTGGCATAGTTTGCTATGGTTAGTAGCATTTTTTTGTAATTTAAATGTGATTGGGTTTAGTTTGTTGTGGTAAGGGTTAGTTGGTGATGATTTATGGTAGCCGAAGTAATTTAGGTGAGTTTGGCATAGTTTGCTATGGTTACTAGCATTTTTTTGTAATTTAAAAGTGATTGGGTTTAGTTTGTTGTGGTAAGGGTTAGTTGGTGATGATTTAGATTAGCCGAAGTAATTTAGGTGGGTCTGGCATAGTTTGTTATAATTTGTACACCTTTTTTTGTAATTATAAGATGATATGGTTTGGTTTGTTGTGTTAAGGGATAGTTGGGGGTGATTTACGGTAGCCGAAGTAATTTAGGTGATTCTGGTATAGTTTGTTATGATTTTTAGCATTTTTTTGTAATTTTAAAGTGATTGGGCTTAGTTTGTTGCTGTAAAGTGTAGTTGGAGGTGATTTTTGATAGCCGAAGCAATTTAGGTAAGTTTAGCATAGTTTGCTATGGTTAGTAGCATTTTTTTGTAATTTAAAAGTGATTGAGTTTAGTTTGTTGTGGTAAGGGTTAGTTGGAGATGATTTATGGTAGCCGAAGTAATTTAGGTGAGTTTGGCATAGTTTGCTATGGTTTCTAGCATTTTTTTGTAATTTAAAATTGATTGGGTTTAATTTGTTGTGGTAAGGGTTAGTTGGTGATGATTTAGAGTAGCCGAAGTAATTTAGGTGAGTCTGGCATAGCTTGTTATGATTTGTACACCTTTTTTTGAAAATTTAAGACGATATGGTTTGGTTTGTTGTGGTAAAAGATAGCTGGGGGTGATTTAGGGTAGCCGAAGTAATTTAGGTGATTCTGGTATAGTTTGTTATGATTTTTAGCATTTTTTTGTAATTTAAAAGTGATTGGGTTTAGTTTGTTGTGGTAAGGGTTAGTTGGTGATGATTTAGAGTAGCCGAAGCAATTTAGGTGAGTCTGGCATAGTTTGTTATGATTTGTACACCTTTTTTTGTAATTTTAAGATGATAAGGTTTGGTTTGTTGTGGTAAGGGATAGTTGGGGGTGATTTACGGTAGCCGAATTAATTTAGGTGATTCTGGTATAGTTTGTTATGATTTTTAGCATTTTTTTGTAATTTTAAAGTGATTGGGCTTAGTTTGTTGTGGTAAGGGTTAGTTGGTGATGAGTTAGAGTAGCCGAAGTAATTTAGGTGAGTCTGGCATAGTTTGTTATGATTTGTACACCTTTTTTTTGTAATTTTAAGATGATATGGTTTGGTTTGCTGTGGTAAGGGATAGTTGGGGGTGATTTACGGTAGCCGAAGTAATTTAGGTGATTCTGGTATAGTTTGTTATGATTTTAGCATTTTTTTGTAATTTTGAAGTGATGGGGATTAGTTTGTTGTTGTAAGTGTTAGTTGGTGATTTTTAGCATTTTTTTGTAATTTTAAAGTAATTGGGCTTAGTTTGTTGCTGTAAAGTGTAGTTGGGGGTGATTTTTGATAGCCGAAGTAATTTAGGTGAGTTTGGCATAGTTTGCTATGGTTAGTAGCATTTTTTTGTAATTTAAAAGTGATTGGGTTTAGTTTGTTGTTGTAAGTGTTAGTTGGTGATGATTTAGAGTAGCCGAAGTAATTTAGGTGAGTCTGGCATAGTTTGTTATGATTTGTACACCTTTTTTTGTAATTTTAAGATGATATGGTTTGGTTTGTTGTGGTAAGGGATAGTTGGGGTGATTTACGGTAGCCGAAGTAATTTAGGTGATTCTGGTATAGTTTGTTATGATTTTTAGCATATATTTGTAATTTTAAAGTGATTGGGCTTAGTTTGTTGCTGTAAAGTGTATTTGGGGGTGATTTTTGATAGCCGAAGTAATTTAGGTGAGTTTGGCATAGTTTGCTATGGTTAGTAGCATTTTTTTGTAATTTAAAAGTGATTGGGTTTAGTTTGTTGTGGTAAGGGTTAGTTGGTGATGACTTATGGTAGCCGAAGTAATTTAGGTGAGTTTGGCATAGTTTGCTATGGTTGCTAGAATTTTTTTGTAATTTAAAAGTGATTGGGATTAGTTTGTTGTGGTAAGGGTTAGTTGGTGATGAGTTAGAGAAGCCGAAGTAATTTAGGTGAGTCTGACATAGTTTGTTATGATTTGTACACCTTTTTTTGTAATTTTAAGATGATATGGTTTGGTTTGCTTTGGTAAGGGACAGTTGGGGGTGATTTACGGTAGCCGAAGTAATTTAGGTGATTCTGGTATAGTTTGTTATGATTTTTAGCATTTTTTTGTAATTTTGAAGTGATTGGGCTTAGTTTGTTGCTGTAAAGTGTAGTTGGGGTGATTTTTGATAGCCGAAGTAATTTAGGTTAGTTTGGCATAGTTTGCTATGGTTAGTAGCATTTTTTTGTAATTTAAAAGTGATTTGGTTTAGTTTGTTGTGGTAAGGGTTAGTTGGTGATGATTTATGGTAGCCGAAGTAATTTAGGTGAGTTTGGCATAGTTTGCTATGGTTACTAGCATTTTTTTGTAATTTAAAAGTGATTGGGTTTAGTTTGTTGTGGTAAGGGTTAGTTGGTGATGATTTATGGTAGCCGAAGTAATTTAGGTGAGTCTGGCATAGTTTGTTATGATTTGTACACCTTTTTTTGTAATTTTAAGATGATATGGTTTGGCTTGTTGTGGTAAGGGATAGTTGGCGGTGATTTACAGTAGCCGAAGTAATTTAGGTAATTCTGGTATGGTTTGTTATGATTTTTAGCATTTTTTTGTAATTTTAAAATGATTGGGCTTAGTTTGTTGCTGTAAAGTGTAGTAGGGGGTGATTTTTGATAGCCGAAGTAATTTAGGTGAGTTTGGCATATTTTGCTATGGTTAGTAGCATTTTTTTGTAATTTAAAAGTGATTGGGTTTAGTTTGTTGTGGTAAGGGTTAGTTGGTGATGATTTTTGGTAGCCGAAGTAATTTAGGTGAGTTTGGCATAGTTTGCTATGGTTAGTAGCATTTTTTTGTAATTTAAAAGTGATTGGGTTTAGTTGGTTGTGGTAAGGGTTAGTTGGTGATGATTTAGAGTAGCCGAAGTAATTTAGGTGAGTCTGGCATAGTTTGTTATGATTTGTACACCTTTTTTTGTAATTTTAAAATGATATGGTTTGGTTTGTTGTGGTAAGGGATAGTTGGGGGTGATTTACGGTAGCCGAACTAATTTAGATGATTCTGGTATAGTTTGTTATGATTTTTAGCATTTTTTTGTAATTTTAAAATGATTGGGCTTAGTTTGTTGCTGTAAAGTGTAGTTGGGGGTGATTTTTGATTGCCGAAGTAATTTAGGTGAGTTTGGCATAGTTTGCTATGGTTAGTAGCATTTTTTTGTAATTTAAAAGTGATTGGGTTTAGTTTGTTGTTGTAAGTGTTAGTTGGTGATGATTTAGAGTAGCTGAAGTAATTTAGGTGAGTCTGGCATAGTTTGTTATGATTTGTACACCTTTTTTTGTAATTTTAAGATGATATGGTTTGGTTTGTTGTGGTAAGGGATAGTTGGGGGTGATTTACGGTAGCCGAAGTAATTTAGGTGATTCTGGTATAGTTTGTTATGATTTTTAGCATTTTTTTGTAACTTAAAAGTGATGGGGTTTAGTTTGTTGTGGTAAGGGTTAGTTGGTGATGATTTATGGTAGCCGAAGTAATTTAGGTGAGTTTGGCATAGTTTGCTATGGTTAGTAGCATTTTTTTGTAATTTAAAAGTGATTGGGTTTAGTTTGTTGTTGTAAGTGTTAGTTGGTGATGATTTAGAGTAGCCGAAGTAATTTAGGTGAGTTTGGCATAGTTTGCTATGGTTACTAGCATTTTTTTGTAATTTAAAAGTGATTGGGATTAGTTTGTTGTGGTAAGGGTTAGTTGGTGATGAGTTAGAGAAGCCGAAGTAATTTAGGTGAGTCTGACATAGTTTGTTATGATTTGTACACCTTTTTTTGTAATTTTAAGATGATATGGTTTGGTTTGCTTTGGTAAGGGACAGTTGGGGGTGATTTACGGTAGCCGAAGTAATTTAGGTGATTCTGGTATAGTTTGTTATGATTTTTAGCATTTTTTTGTAATTTTGAAGTGATTGGGCTTAGTTTGTTGCTGTAAAGTGTAGTTGGGGTGATTTTTGATAGCCTAAGTAATTTAGGTTAGTTTGGCATAGTTTGCTATGGTTAGTAGCATTTTTTTGTAATTTAAAAGTGATTTGGTTTAGTTTGTTGTGGTAAGGGTTAGTTGGTGATGATTTATGGTAGCCGAAGTAATTTAGGTGAGTTTGGCATAGTTTGCTATGGTTACTAGCATTTTTTTGTAATTTAAAAGTGATTGGGTTTAGTTTGTTGTGGTAAGGGTTAGTTGGTGATGATTTATGGTAGCCGAAGTAATTTAGGTGAGTCTGGCATAGTTTGTTATGATTTGTACACCTTTTTTTGTAATTTTAAGATGATATGGTTTGGCTTGTTGTGGTAAGGGATAGTTGGCGGTGATTTACAGTAGCCGAAGTAATTTAGGTAATTCTGGTATGGTTTGTTATGATTTTTAGCATTTTTTTGTAATTTTAAAATGATTGGGCTTAGTTTGTTGCTGTAAAGTGTAGTAGGGGGTGATTTTTGATAGCCGAAGTAATTTAGGTGAGTTTGGCATATTTTGCTATGGTTAGTAGCATTTTTTTGTAATTTAAAAGTGATTGGGTTTAGTTTGTTGTGGTAAGGGTTAGTTGGTGATGATTTTTGGTAGCCGAAGTAATTTAGGTGAGTTTGGCATAGTTTGCTATGGTTAGTAGCATTTTTTTGTAATTTAAAAGTGATTGGGTTTAGTTGGTTGTGGTAAGGGTTAGTTGGTGATGATTTAGAGTAGCCGAAGTAATTTAGGTGAGTCTGGCATAGTTTGTTATGATTTGTACACCTTTTTTTGTAATTTTAAAATGATATGGTTTGGTTTGTTGTGGTAAGGGATAGTTGGGGGTGATTTACGGTAGCCGAACTAATTTAGATGATTCTGGTATAGTTTGTTATGATTTTTAGCATTTTTTTGTAATTTTAAAATGATTGGGCTTAGTTTGTTGCTGTAAAGTGTAGTTGGGGGTGATTTTTGATTGCCGAAGTAATTTAGGTGAGTTTGGCATAGTTTGCTATGGTTAGTAGCATTTTTTTGTAATTTAAAAGTGATTGGGTTTAGTTTGTTGTTGTAAGTGTTAGTTGGTGATGATTTAGAGTAGCTGAAGTAATTTAGGTGAGTCTGGCATAGTTTGTTATGATTTGTACACCTTTTTTTGTAATTTTAAGATGATATGGTTTGGTTTGTTGTGGTAAGGGATAGTTGGGGGTGATTTACGGTAGCCGAAGTAATTTAGGTGATTCTGGTATAGTTTGTTATGATTTTTAGCATTTTTTTGTAACTTAAAAGTGATGGGGTTTAGTTTGTTGTGGTAAGGGTTAGTTGGTGATGATTTATGGTAGCCGAAGTAATTTAGGTGAGTTTGGCATAGTTTGCTATGGTTAGTAGCATTTTTTTGTAATTTAAAAGTGATTGGGTTTAGTTTGTTGTTGTAAGTGTTAGTTGGTGATGATTTAGAGTAGCCGAAGTAATTTAGGTGAGTTTGGCATAGTTTGCTATGGTTACTAGCATTTTTTTGTAATTTAAAAGTGATTGGGATTAGTTTGTTGTGGTAAGGGTTAGTTGGTGATGAGTTAGAGAAGCCGAAGTAATTTAGGTGAGTCTGACATAGTTTGTTATGATTTGTACACCTTTTTTTGTAATTTTAAGATGATATGGTTTGGTTTGCTTTGGTAAGGGACAGTTGGGGGTGATTTACGGTAGCCGAAGTAATTTAGGTGATTCTGGTATAGTTTGTTATGATTTTTAGCATTTTTTTGTAATTTTGAAGTGATTGGGCTTAGTTTGTTGCTGTAAAGTGTAGTTGGGGTGATTTTTGATAGCCTAAGTAATTTAGGTTAGTTTGGCATAGTTTGCTATGGTTATTAGCATTTTTTTGTAATTTAATAGTGATTTGGTTTAGTTTGTTGTGGTAAGGGTTAGTTGGTGATGATTTATGGTAGCCGAAGTAATTTAGGTGAGTTTGGCATAGTTTGCTATGGTTACTAGCATTTTTTTGTAATTTAAGAGTGATTGGGTTGAGTTTGTTGTGGTAAGGGTTAGTTGGTGATGATTTATGGTAGCCGAAGTAATTTAGGTGAGTCTGGCATAGTTTGTTATGATTTGTACACCTTTTTTTGTAATTTAAAGATGATATGGTTTGGCTTGTTGTGGTAAGGGATAGTTGGCGGTGATTTACAGTAGCCGAAGTAATTTAGGTGATTCTGGTATGGTTTGTTATGATTTTTAGCATTTTTTTGTAATTTTAAAGTGATTGGGCTTAGTTTGTTGCTGTAAAGTGTAGTTGGGGGTGATTTTTGATAGCCGAAATAATTTAGGTGAGTTTGGCATAGTTTGCTATGGTTAGTAGCATTTTTTTGTAATTTAAAAGTGATTGGGTTTAGTTTGTTGTGGTAAGGATTAGTTGGTGATGATTTATGGTAGCCGAAGTAATTTAGGTGAGTTTGGCATAGTTTGCTATGGTTAGTAGCATTTTTTTGTAATTTAAAAGTGATTGGGTTTAGTTTGTTGTTGTAAGTGTTAGTTGGTGATGATTTAGAGTAGCTGAAGTAATTTAGGTGAGTCTGGCATAGTTTGTTATGATTTGTACACCTTTTCTTGTAATTTTAAGATGATATGGTTTGGTTTGTTGTGGTAAGGGATAGTTGGGGGTGATTTACGGTAGCCGAACTCATTTAGATGATTCTGGTATAGTTTGTTATGATTTTTAGCATTTTTTTGTAATTTTAAAATGATTGGGCTTAGTTTGTTGCTGTAAAGTGTAGTTGGGGGTGATTTTTGATAGCCGAAGTAATTTAGGTGAGTTTGGCATAGTTTGCTATGGTTAGTAGCATATTTTTGTAATTTAAAAGTGATTGGGTTTAGTTTGTTGTTGTAAGTGTTAGTTGGTGATGATTTAGAGTAGCTGAAGTAATTTAGGTGAGTCTGGCATAGTTTGCTATGGTTAGTAGCATATTTTTGTAATTTAAAAGTGATGGGGTTTAGTTTGTTGTGGTAAGGTTTAGTTGGTGATGATTTATGGTAGCCGAAGTAATTTAGGTGAGTTTGGCATAGTTTGCTATGGTTAGTAGCATTTTTTTGTAATTTAAAAGTGATTGGGTTTAGTTTGTTGTTGTAAGTGTTAGTTGGTGATGATTTAGAGTAGCCGAAGTAATTTAGGTGAGTTTGGCATAGTTTGCTATGGTTACTAGCATTTTTTTGTAATTTAAAAGTGATTGGGATTAGTTTGTTGTGGTAAGGGTTAGTTGGTGATGAGTTAGAGAAGCCGAAGTAATTTAGGTGAGTCTGACATAGTTTGTTATGATTTGTACACCTTTTTTTGTAATTTTAAGATGATATGGTTTGGTTTGCTTTGGTAAGGGACAGTTGGGGGTGATTTACGGTAGCCGAAGTAATTTAGGTGATTCTGGTATAGTTTGTTATGATTTTTAGCATTTTTTTGTAATTTTGAAGTGATTGGGCTTAGTTTGTTGCTGTAAAGTGTAGTTGGGGTGATTTTTGATAGCCTAAGTAATTTAGGTTAGTTTGGAATAGTTTGCTATGGTTAGTAGCATTTTTTTGTAATTTAATAGTGATTTGGTTTAGTTTGTTGTGGTAAGGGTTAGTTGGTGATGATTTATGGTAGCCGAAGTAATTTAGGTGAGTTTGGCATAGTTTGATATGGTTACTAGCATTTTTTTGTAATTTAAAAGTGATTGGGTTGAGTTTGTTGTGGTAAGGGTTAGTTGGTGATGATTTATGGTAGCCGAAGTAATTTAGGTGAGTCTGGCATAGTTTGTTATGATTTGTACACCTTTTTTTGTAATTTAAAGATGATATGGTTTGGCTTGTTGTGGTAAAGGATAGTTGGCGGTGATTTAGAGTAGCCGAAGTAATTTAGGTGATTCTGGTATGGTTTGTTATGATTTTTAGCATTTTTTTGTAATTTTAAAGTGATTGGGCTTAGTTTGTTGCGGTAAAGTGTAGTTGGGGGTGATTTTTGATAGCCGAAGTAATTTAGGTGAGTTTGGCATAGTTTGCTATGGTTAGTAGCATTTTTTTGTAATTTAAAAGTGATTGGGTTTAGTTTGTTGTGGTAAGGGTTAGTTGGTGATGATTTATGTTAGCCGAAGTAATTTAGGTGAGTTTGGCATAGTTTGCTATGGTTAGTAGCATTTTTTTGTAATTTAAAAGTGATTGGGTTTAGTTTGTTGTTTTAAGGGTTAGTTGGTGATGATTTAGAGTAGCCGAAGTAATTTAGGTGAGTTTGGCATAGTTTGCTATGGTTGCTAGCATTTTTTTGTAATTTAAAAGTGATTGGGATTAGTTTGTTGTGGTAAGGGTTAGTTGGTGATGAGTTAGAGAAGCCGAAGTAATTTAGGTGAGTCTGACATAGTTTGTAATGATTTGTACACCTTTTTTTGTAATTTTAAGATGATATGGTTTAGTTTGCTTTGGTAAGGGACAGTTGGGGGTGATTTACGGTAGCCGAAGTAATTTAGGTGATTCTGGTATAGTTTGTTATGATTTTTAGCATTTTTTTGTAATTTTGAAGTGATTGGGCTTAGTTTGTTGCTGTAAAGTGTAGTTGGGGTGATTTTTGATAGCCGAAGTTATTTAGGTTAGTTTGGCATAGTTTGCTATGGTTAGTAGCATTTTTTTGTATTTTAAAAGTGATTTGGTTTAGTTTGTTGTGGTAAGGGTTAGTTGGTGATGATTTATGGTAGCCGAAGTAATTTAGGTGAGTTTGGCATAGTTTGCTATGGTTACTAGCATTTTTTTGTAATTTAAAAGTGATTGGGTTTAGTTTGTTGTGGTAAGGGTTAGTTGGTGATGATTTATGGTAGCCGAAGTAATTTAGGTGAGTCTGGCATAGTTTGTTATGATTTGTACACCTTTTTTTGTAATTTTAAGATGATATGGTTTGGCTTGTTGTGGTAAGGGATAGTTGGCGGTGATTTACAGTAGCCGAAGTAATTTAGGTGATTCTGGTATGGTTTGTTATGATTTTTAGCATTTTTTTGTAATTTTAAAGTGATTGGGCTTAGTTTGTTGCTGTAATGTGTAGTTGGGGGTGATTTTTGATAGCCGAAGTAATTTAGGTGAGTTTGGCATAGTTTGCTATGGTTAGTAGCATTTTTTTGTAATTTAAAAGTGACTAGCTGAATGTACCCGGCGTTGCCCGGACGTAGATTAAATAAACGCAGTGTTGACTAAAGTGGTGATGTTGACTAATCGACATTATAATACAATTAAACAGGAATCCTCTACTTTTTCAATCACAAAATAAACAAATTTGTTGAAATTAACCTTCGTTGTCAGGACCGAGTACTTCAATATGATTTGGACAAAGAGGATACCTTGGTTGATATCTGAGATGAAAAATCTTGAATAGACTCTTTAGGCAAAGACGCAGTTGTTCTATAAGCGATTCCAGGAAATCGAAATTAACTTTAGATAATTTTCGGGGAAATCGAAGTTTACAAATTAGCTGATCATGTTATGATAAAATTGAAAACACAATGGAACCATTCCTTTTGCTGCAGTCAACTCACAAACAGAACAGTATGTAGATGATTTTGACTTATCTTCAGAATAAACAAACACTTCAGCATAATTATCTTCTTCTAAACTGCACAAAAATTATTAAAACCTGGCCGCAACTGGTTGGACAATTACAGTGCGAACCTTTTGAGCTCCCTTTCCAGTATTAAAATTTTGGTATGTGGTAAAATGTGGTATTTGGTGGTATTTGTGCATCGCTAGATTTTCAAACTTGTCCATCTTAGTTATAAATGATGTAAAGCAATAATGAGCACAATGTATTTACGTAAAATAAATAGTGTAAAACGCGTATCAATGTCAGTAAAGTCTGATCCAACGCTGTAAATTTTGGATTTCAGCCGAGGCAGATTTGGTGAAAAATAAAAACAACATTATCATTAACTGAACGGTCCGGTACGACGATGGTGATTGGGAGCAAATTTGGTTAACGGCAAAATTAACATTCTATATAAAATAAATAAATATTTTGACGGGAATATGGTGGATGTAAAAATCTTATTCGGCTTCTCCGACAAACTCACACTTGTTTACATTAACACAAACTTGTTGAACAATTAAAGTGCGAACCTCTTGTGCTCCCTTTCCAGTATTAAAATATCAATACCAATACCATAGATATTAAAAAAGACAATTTCCATCACCTTTCATAATACGGTGTGGTAATTGTACATCGCTAGATTTTCAAACTTCTCCATCTTAGTTATAAATGATGTAAAGCAATAATGAACACATTGTACGTAAAATAAATAGTGTAAAACGTGTATAAGCACATAATTATTAAGGGTATGAATGTCAGTGATGTCTGGTACATACAACGGTGAAAATTTCGGATTTCAGCCAGGGCAAATTTGGTGAAAAACAAATACACCACTACCATTAACTGAACGTAAAAATTAGCGTACAAATATAAGTGGAGTCCGGTTCGACGCTGGTAATTTTTCGAAAATTGATTGGGGGCAGATTTGGTTAACGCGAGGATCAAATGTTAAATTAAAATACTTTATTTGATAGTGGTAGACGTTCGAACACTGATGCGTCGCTTCATCGAATTTGGCGACTTTGCGAACAGTTTCCGACGCTGGAGCAGCAATTTTCACAATTGTAGTTGTGTTAAAATTAAACACCGCGATCGAGTACTGCTCCACACGCTGAACCAGCAATTCTCGAATTCTAAGAAACGATAAGAAAGGCTTATGCAATGCTTGGAATGTGCGAATTTCTGCATAGATATTGAATAAAACCAAATCGAGCATCGCTTTTTCACGTTTGTGACCTTGCCCTTGACGTGGCAGGCTCAAGCTGCTTCAATAATGTAAAAATCTTATTCGGCATCTCCAATAAACTCACATTTGTTTACATTAACACGCATTCCTTCATGGACTTGTGACGAATTACAAACAAATATCGCAACTTCAAGTGTTCCATTTAATTTCGTTTCTGGGTGCAAGCTCCTTTCTTTTCACTCTAGTCAGTCTGAACTTATTACACAGAGTGATATTTTCAAATCCAGGTGCCCCAAATAATTTTGTCGTTGTTTTCAAAAGTTTCAAGAGAAGGAGAGTTGACAGAGAAGCTAAATTATTCCAAATTATTCCCATTTAGTTCTCTGACAACGTTAAAGACAATGTTGAAATATATAAATACAAAATTTCACACCATAAAAACGAAGTATTTGGGAATTATGTATAAAAAAAGTCGAAGTTATTTATGTTAATTTGGCGTGATTTGCTATGGTTCAAAAAAATGCAAAAATATTAGGTTGATTTGGGGTTGTTTCGGATGATATGGGTTTCTTTGAGGATTGTTTGGAATGGTTATTGATGGTTGGCAGGGTTTAGCTTTGGCGGATTAAACGAAATTTTTGGTAATTATAATGTGATTGGGCTTTGGTTGGCTTGGTAAGAAGTGGTTGGGGTGATTTAGGGGAATTCGAAGTCATTTATGCGAGTTTGGCGTAGTTTGCTTAGAATTCGTAATTTTTTTTTAATTATGGGTTGACCTGGAGTAGTTTTGAATGGTAAGTGTATGACTTTTAGGGATAGTTTGGAATGGTGCGTTATGTTTGGGGTGTTTAACGTATTCAGGTAAATTTTACAAAAATTTTGGTAATTTTAAAATGAAGAATTAAAGTGCGAGCCTCTTGAGCTCTATTTCCGGTATTAAAAATGCAATAGGAAAAATAGTAAAAAAGACTATTTCCATCACTTTTCACGGGAATTATACATGGTGGTATTTGTTCTCCGCTTACTATTAGATTTTCAAACTGCTCCATCTTAGTTATAAATAATGCAGAACCATTAATGAACGCAATGTACTTAAAATAAATAGTGTAAATCGTGTATAAGCACACAATACTTAAGCGTATGATGTCAGTGAAAATTTCGGATTTTGCCCGGAGCAGGTTTGGTGAAGAACAAATACACCACTATCATTAACTGAACGTAAAAATTAGCGTACGATAATAAGTGAAGTCCGGTCCGACGCTGGAAATTTTTCGAAAATCGATTGGGGAGAGTTGTGGTTAACGGCAAGAACAAATCGGGAATATCGGGAATAAAATAATTTATTTAATAGCGATAGAACTTCGAATACCGATGCGTCGCCTCGACCTTGGCGACGTTGAATACCAGCGTTCCTGACGCTGAAGCAGCAATTTTCACAATTATATGAGGTGCACGTGCCTAGTGCGTATAAAAACAATTTGGATAACAAAAGAGATTAATTTGTATGTACCAAATAATACTCGCACAGGTGTACTCGTATGGCCCGTCATAATTTTCACGAAATGAATTTAAGAAATTAACATTCTAAAGTAAATAAATATTTTGACGGGAATGTTAAAAATCTTATTCGGCCTTTCCGACAAACTAACACTTGTTTACATTAACATGCATTCCTTCATGGACCTGTGACGAATTACAAACGAATACCGAAATTTCAAGTGTTCCACGTCAGTCTGAACTTATTACACAGTGATATTTTCACATTCAGGCGCCCTAAATTATTTTGCCGTTGATTTCAAAAGTTTCCCTGGAAGGAGAGTATTCAGCAAGGGGCTCGTCAGGGGTGGCAGAGTTGGCAGTGCCACTCCAAATATAAATTTACTATCGAACACAACAATAGTTCTGTAATTCAATTGCAGAATTTCGAAATTTTCAGATATTTTCACGAAAATCTAGGGTTTACACCGCGTTTATACCGCTTTAAAGTTAAAAACCATAGAGCTGTTTATACAAATTCACGCATGTTGAGAAGGTAGGGCTTGCCCCGTCAGCGTGTTGCAATTCAGAAATACGTTTATGTTTGCATCTCAACTGGAACAAATAATTATTGGAAAGTGGAAAAAAATCAAAATTGGTATTAGCAAATTTAGTATTCAGAATAACGTCTATTAGTCGAAACAATATGTTTTATGTGCAGATATTTATTAATATTTTATGATTTAATACGATAAGGCATTTATAAATGACACAACCAAATGGAAGATTTTGATTGAAAATGATTATTAATTTATGGTAACCGAAGTAATTTAGGTGAGTTTGGCATAGTTTGCTATGGTTTGTATCATTTTTTGTAATTTTAAAGTGATTTGGCTTAGTTTGTGGAGGTAAGGGGTAGTTGGGGGTGATTTATGGTAGCCGAAGTAATTTGGGTGAGTTTGGCATAGTTTGCTATGGTTTGTGGCATTTTTTGTAATTTTAAAGTGATTGGGCTTAGTTTGAGGTGGTAAGGGGTAGTTGGGGGTGATTTATGATAGCCGAAGTAATTTGGGTGAGTTTGGCATAGTTTGCTATGGTTTGTAGCATTTTTTGTAATTTTAAAGTGATTTGGTTTAGTTTGGGGTGGTAAGGGGTAGTTGGGGGTTGATTTATGGTAACCGAAGTAATTTGGTTGAGTTTGGCATAGTTTAGTATGATTTGTAACATTTTTTGTAATTTTAAAGTGATTGCGCTTAGTTTGGGGTGGTAAGGGGTAGTTGGGGGTGATTTATGGTAGCCGAAGTAATTTGGGTGAGTTTGGCATAGTTTGCTATGGTTTGTGGCATTTTTTGTAATTTTAAAGTGATTGGGCTTAGTTTGGGGTGGTAAGGGGTAGTTGGGGGTGATTTATGATAGCCGAAGTAATTTGGGTGAGTTTGGCATAGTTTTGCTATTGTTTGTAGCATTTTTTCGAATTTTAAAGTGATTGGGCTTAGTTTGGGGCGGTAAGGGGTAGTTGGGGGTGAATTTTGGTAGCCGAAATAATGTGTGTGAGTGTGAGAATAGTCTGCTATGGTTTGTGTCATTTTGTTTTATTTTAAAGTGATTGGAGTTACTTGGGGTTGCTAAGGGGTGGTAAGGGATGATTTAAGATAACGGATCTAATTTGTCAGTTTGGCGTAGTTCGGGAATTTTTTGGGGTTGATTTGGTAAAGTTTGTAATGGTAAGAGATATTTGAGGATTTTTAATGTAGGCGGATTAAATTTGGAGTGGTTTGGTAATTTTTAAATGAGTCACGGATCGGGGACATTATAATTGAAATCAAAATTATAATTGAAATATCTGCGCCTCGCTAGGTACGGCAAAAGTATGATCAGGAACGCAGAAAGTGAAAGTGCTTTTAATGTAAACCGGTCGCCCGACGTCGAAGTTGTTTTGGCTAGACACGTGCTTCTAAAAAAAACCCGGTCTCCGCGAGCCGATCATTTTTTGCTTATTTTAACCGGTTTTTATTCGGTTTTTATTTAAATACAAAGGAACCGGACCGAATTTTGCAAAATCTCCTTATTAGCGTTCATTCTCGGCCCTTGATAGACCCGTGTCTAAAATTTCAAGTCTCCAGCCCTCCCGGTTTGGGCTGTAGGTTGTCGGTGAATCAGTGCATGTGTAGATGTGTAGATGTGTAGATGAGTGTGTCAGTGAGGACACTTCGCTTTATATATATAGATTGGGTTTAGTTTGTTGTGGTAAGGGTTAGTTGGTGATGATTTATGATAGCCGAAGTAATTTAGGTGAGTTTGGCATAGTTTGCTATGGTTAGTAGCATTTTTTTGTAATTTAAAAGTGATTGGGTTTAGTTTGTTGTGGTAAGGGTTAGTTGGTGATGATTTAGAGTAGCCGAAGTAATTTAGGTGAGTCTGGCATAGTTTGTTACGATTTGTACACCTTTTTTTGTAATTTTAAAATGATATGGTTTGGTTTGTTGTGGTAAGGGATAGTTGGGGGTGATTTACGGTAGCCGAACTAATTTAGATGATTCTGGTATAGTTTGTTATGATTTTTAGCATTTTTTTGTAATTTTAAAATGATTGGGCTTAGTTTGTTGCTGTAAAGTGTAGTTGGGGGTGATTTTTGATAGCCGAAGTAATTTAGGTGAGTTTGGCATAGTTTGCTATGGTTAGTAGCATTTTTTTGTAATTTAAAATTGATTGGGTTTAGTTTGTTGTTGTAAGTGTTAGTTGGTGATGATTTAGAGTAGATGAAGTAATTTAGGTGAGTCTGGCATCATTTGTTATGATTTGTACACCTTTTTTTGTAATTTTAAGATGATATGGTTTGGTTTGTTGTGGTAAGGGATAGTTGGGGGTGATTTACGGTAGCCGAAGTAATTTAGGTGATTCTGGTATAGTTTGTTATGATTTTTAGCATTTTTTTGTAACTTAAAAGTGATTGGGTTTAGTTTGTTGTGGTAAGGGTTAGTTGGTGATGATTTATGGTAGCCGAAGTAATTTAGGTGAGTTTGGCATAGTTTGCTATGGTTAGTAGCATTTTTTTGTAATTTAAAAGTAATTGGGTTTAGTTTGTTGTTGTAAGTGTTAGTTGGTGATGATTTAGAGTAGCTGAAGTAATTTAGGTGAGTCTGGCATAGTTTGTTATGATTTGTACACCTTTTTTTGTAATTTTAAGATGATATGGTTTGGTTTGTTGTGGTAAGGGATAGTTGGGGGTGATTTACGGTAGCCGAAGTAATTTAGGTGATTCTGGTATAGTTTGTTATGGTTTTTAGCATTTTTTTGTAATTTTAAAGTGATTGGGCTTAGTTTGTTGTGGTAAGGGTTAGTTGGTGATGAGTTAGAGTAGCCGAAGTAATTTAGGTGAGTCTGGCATAGTTTGTTATGATTTGTACACCTTTTTTTTGTAATTTTAAGATGATATGGTTTGGTTTGCTGTGGTAAGGGATAGTTGGGGGTGATTTACGGTAGCCGAAGTAATTTAGGTGATTCTGGTATAGTTTGTTATGATTTTTAGCATTTTTTTGTAATTTTGAAGTGATTGGGCTTAGTTTGTTGCTGTAAAGTGTAGTTGGGGGTGATTTTTGATAGCCGAAGTTATTTAGGTGAGTTTGGCATAGTTTGCTATGGTTAGTAGCATTTTTTTGTAATTTAAAAGTGATTTGGTTTAGTTTGTTGTGGTAAGGGTTAGTTGGTGATGACTTATGGTAGCCGAAGTAATTTAGGTGAGTTTGGCATAGTTTTCTATGGTTAGTAGCATTTTTTTGTAATTTAAAAGTGATTGGGTTTAGTTTGTTGTGGTAAGGGTTAGTTGGTGATGATTTAGAGTAGCCGAAGTAATTTAGGTGAGTCTGGCATAGTTTGCTATGGTTACTAGCATTTTTTTGTAATTTAAAAGTGATTGGGATTAGTTTGTTGTGGTAAGGGTTAGTTGGTGATGAGTTAGAGTAGCCGAAGTAATTTAGGTGAGTCTGGCATAGTTTGCTATGGTTAGTAGCATTTTGTTGTAATTTAAAAGTGATTTGGTTTAGTTTGTTGTGGTAAGGGTTAGTTGGTGATGATTTATGTTAGCCGAAGTAATTTAGGTGAGTTTGGCATAGTTTGCTATAATTAGTAGCATTTTTTTGTAATTTAAAAGTGATTGGGTTTAGTTTGTAGTGGTAAGGGTTAGTTGGTGATGATTTAGAGTAGCCGAAGTAATTTAGGTGAGTCTGGCATAGTTTGTTATGATTTGTACACCTTTTTTTGTAATTTTAAGATGATATGGTTTGGTTTGTTGTGGTAAGGGATAGTTGGGGGTGATTTACGGTAGCCGAACTAATTTAGATGATTCTGGTATAGTTTGTTATGATTTTTAGCATTTTTTTGTAATTTTAAAATGATTGGGCTTAGTTTGTTGCTGTAAAGTGTAGTTGGGGGTGATTTTTGATAGCCGAAGTAATTTAGGTGAGTTTGGCATAGTTTGCTATGGTTAGTAGCATTTTTTTGTAATTTAAAATTGATTGGGTTTAGTTTGTTGTGGTAAGGGTTAGTTGGTGATGAGTTAGAGTAGCCGAAGTAATTTAGGTGAGTCTGGCATAGTTTGTTATGATTTGTACACCTTTTTTTTGTAATTTTAAGATGATATGGTTTGGTTTGCTGTGGTAAGGGATAGTTGGGGGTGATTTACGGTAGCCGAAGTAATTTAGGTGATTCAGGTATAGTTTGTTATGATTTTTAGCATTTTTTTGTAATTTTGAAGTGATTGGGCTTAGTTTGTTGCTGTAAAGTGTAGTTGGGGGTGATTTTTGATAGCCGAAGTTATTTAGGTGAGTTTGGCATAGTTTGCTATGGTTAGTAGCATTTTTTTGTAATTTAAAAGTGATTTGGTTTAGTTTGTTGTGGTAAGGGTTAGTTGGTGATGATTTATGGTAGCCGAAGTAATTTAGGTGAGTTTGGCATAGTTTTCTATGGTTAGTAGCATTTTTTTGTAATTTAAAAGTGATTGGGTTTAGTTTGTTGTGGTAAGGGTTAGTTGGTGATGATTTAGAGTAGCCGAAGTAATTTAGGTGAGTCTGGCATAGTTTGCTATGGTTACTAGCATTTTTTTGTAATTTAAAAGTGATTGGGATTAGTTTGTTGTGGTAAGGGTTAGTTGGTGATGAGTTAGAGTAGCCGAAGTAATTTAGGTGAGTCTGGCATAGTTTGCTATGGTTAGTAGCATTTTTTTGTAATTTAAAAGTGATTTGGTTTAGTTTGTTGTGGTAAGGGTTAGTTGGTGATGTTTTAGGTTAGCCGAAGTAATTTAGGTGAGTTTGGCATAGTTTGCTATGGTTAGTAGCATTTTTTTGTAATTTAAAAGTGATTGGGTTTAGTTTGTTGTGGTAAGGGTTAGTTGGTGATGATTTAGAGTAGCCGAAGTAATTTAGGTGAGTCTGGCATAGTTTGTTATGATTTGTACACCTTTTTTTGTAATTTTAAGATGATATGGTTTGGTTTGTTGTGGTAAGGGATAGTTGGGGGTGATTTACGGTAGCCGAAGTAATTTAGGTGATTCTGGTATAGTTTGTTATAATTTTTAGCATTTTTTTGTAACTTAAAAGTGATTGGGTTTAGTTTGTTGTGGTAAGGGTTAGTTGGTGATGATTTATGGTAGCCGAAGTAATTTAGGTGAGTTTGGCATAGTTTGCTATGGTTAGTAGCATTTTTTTGTAATTTAAAATTGATTGGGTTTAGTTTGTTGTTGTAAGTGTTAGTTGGTGATGATTTAGAGTAGATGAAGTAATTTAGGTGAGTCTGGCATAATTTGTTATGATTTGTACACCTTTTTTTGTAATTTTAAGATGATATGGTTTGGTTTGTTGTGGTAAGGGATAGTTGGGGGTGATTTACGGTAGCCGAAGTAATTTAGGTGATTCTGGTATAGTTTGTTATAATTTTTAGCATTTTTTTGTAACTTAAAAGTGATTGGGTTTAGTTTGTTGTGGTAAGGGTTAGTTGGTGATGATTTATGGTAGCCGAAGTAATTTAGGTGAGTTTGGCATAGTTTGCTATGGTTAGTAGCATTTTTTTGTAATTTAAAAGTGATTGGGTTTAGTTTGTTGTTGTAAGTGTTAGTTGGTGATGATTTAGAGTAGCTGAAGTAATTTAGGTGAGTCTGGCATAGTTTGTTATGATTTGTACACCTTTTTTTGTAATTTTAAGATGATATGGTTTGGTTTGTTGTGGTAAGGGATAGTTGGGGGTGATTTACGGTAGCCGAAGTAATTTAGGTGATTCTGGTATAGTTTGTTAAGATTTTTAGCATTTTTTTGTAATTTTAAAGTGATTGGGCTTAGTTTGTTGTGGTAAGGGTTAGTTGGTGATGAGTTAGAGTAGCCGAAGTAATTTAGGTGAGTCTGGCATAGTTTGTTATGATTTGTACACCTTTTTTTTGTAATTTTAAGATGATATGGTTTGGTTTGCTGTGGTAAGGGATAGTTGGGGGTGATTTACGGTAGCCGAAGTAATTTAGGTGATTCTGGTATAGTTTGTTATGATTTTTAGCATTTTTTTGTAATTTTGAAGTGATCGGGCTTAGTTTGTTGCTGTAAAGTGTAGTTGGGGGTGATTTTTGATAGCCGAAGTTATTTAGGTGAGTTTGGCATAGTTTGCTATGGTTAGTAGCATTTTTTTGTAATTTTAAAGTGATTGGGCTTAGTTTGTTGTGGTAAGGGTTAGTTGGTGATGATTTATGGTAGCCGAAGTAATTTAGGTGAGTTTGGCATAGTTTTCTATGGTTAGTAGCATTTTTTTGTAATTTAAAAGTGATTGGGTTTAGTTTGTTGTGGTAAGGGTTAGTTGGTGATGATTTAGAGTAGCCGAAGTAATTTAGGTGAGTCTGGCATAGTTTGCTATGGTTACTAGCATTTTTTTGTAATTTAAAAGTGATTGGGATTAGTTTGTTGTGGTAAGGGTTAGTTGGTGATGAGTTAGAGTAGCCGAAGTAATTTAGGTGAGTCTGGCATAGTTTGATATGGTTAGTAGCA
The DNA here is from genome assembly GCA_964023215.1 of Eledona agricola. Taxonomy (NCBI): domain Eukaryota; kingdom Metazoa; phylum Arthropoda; class Insecta; order Coleoptera; family Tenebrionidae; genus Eledona; species Eledona agricola. The sequence goes on along the minus strand of CAXIEJ010000203.1, from coordinate 738,890 downwards.
TTTTTTTGTAATTTAAAAGTGATTTGGTTTAGTTTGTTGTGGTAAGGGTTAGTTGGTGATGATTTATGTTAGCCGAAGTAATTTAGGTGAGTTTGGCATAGTTTGCTATGGTTAGTAGCATTTTTTTGTAATTTAAAAGTGATTGGGTTTAGTTTGTTGTGGTAAGGGTTAGTTGGTGATGATTTAGAGTAGCCGAAGTAATTTAGGTGAGTCTGGCATAGTTTGCTATGGTTACTAGCATTTTTTTGTAATTTAAAAGTGATTGGGATTAGTTTGTTGTGGTAAGGGTTAGTTGGTGATGAGTTAGAGTAGCCGAAGTAATTTAGGTGAGTCTGGCATAGTTTGTTATGATTTGTACACCTTTTTTTGTAATTTTAAGATGATATGGTTTGGTTTGTTGTGGTAAGGGATAGTTGGGGGTGATTTACGGTAGCCGAAGTAATTTAGGTGATTCTGGTATAGTTTGTTATGATTTTTAGCATTTTTTTGTAATTTTAAAGTGATTGGGCTTAGTTTGTTGCTGTAAAGTGTAGTTGGGGGTGATTTTTGATAGCCGAAGTAATTTAGGTGAGTTTGGCATAGTTTGCCATGGTTAGTAGCATTTTTTTGTAATTTAAAAGTGATTGGGTTTAGTTTGTTGTGGTAAGGGTTAGTTGGTGATGATTTATGGAAACCGAAGTAATTTAGGTGAGTTTGGCATAGTTTGCTATGGTTACTAGAATTTTTTTGTAATTTAAAGGTGATTGGGATTAGTTTGTTGTGGTAAGGCTTAGTTGGTGATGAGTTAGAGTAGCCGAAGTAATTTAGGTGAGTCTGGCATAGTTTGTTATGATTTGTACACTTTTTTTTGTAATTTTAAGATGATATGATTTGGTTTGTTGTGGTAAGGGATAGTTGGGGGTGATTTACGGTAGCCGAAGTAATTTAGGTGATTCTGGTATAGTTTGTTCTGATTTTTAGAATTTTTTTGTAATTTTAAAGTGATTGGGCTTAGTTTGTTGCTGTAAAGTGTAGTTGGGGGTGATTTTTGATAGCCGAAGTAATTTACGTGAGATTGGCATAGTTTGCTATGGTTACTAGCATTTTTTTGTAATTTAAAAGTGACTGGGTTTAGTTTGTTGTGGTAAGGGTTAGTTGGTGATGATTTAGTGTAGCCAAAGTAATTTAGGTGAGTCTGGCATAGTTTGTTTATGATTTGTACACCTTTTTTTGTAATTTTAAGATGATATGGTTTGGTTTGTTGTGGTAACGAATAGTTGAGGGTGATTTACGGTAGCCGAAATAATTTAGGTGATTCTGGTATAGTTTATTATGATTTTTATCATTTTTTTGTAATTTTAAAGTGATTTGGCTTAGTTTGTTGCTGTAAAGTGTAGTTGGGGGTGATTTTTGATAGCCGAAGTAATTTAGGTGAGATTGGCATAGTTTGCTATGGTTACTAGCATTTTTTTGTGATTTAAAGGTGATTGGGATTAGTTTGTTGTGGTAAGGGTTAGTTGGTGATGAGTTAGAGTAGCCGAAGTAATTTAGGTGAGTCTGGCATAGTTTGTTATGATTTGTACACCTTTTTTTGTAATTTTAAGATGATATGGTTTGGTTTGTTGTGGTAAGGGATAGTTGGGGGTGATTTACGGTAGCCGAAGTAATTTAGGTGATTCTGGTATAGTTTGTTATGATTTTTAGCATTTTTTTGTAATTTTAAAGTGATTGGGCTTAGTTTGTTGCTGTAAAGTGTAGTTGGGGGTGATTTTTGATAGCCGAAGTAATTTAGGTGAGATTGGCATAGTTTGCTATGGTTACTAGCATTTTTTTGTGATTTAAAAGTGATTGGGTTTAGTTTGTTGTGGTAAGGGTTAGTTGGTGATGATTTATGGTAGCCGAAGTAATTTAGGTGAGTTTGGCATAGTTTGCTATGGTTATTAGCATTTTTTTGTAATTTAAAAGTGATTGGGTTTAGTTTGTTGTGGTAAGGGTTAGTTGGTGATGATTTAGAGTAGCCGAAGTAATTAGGTGAGTCTGGCATAGTTTGTTATGATTTGTGCACCTTTTTTTGTAATTTTAAGATGATATGGTTTGGTGTGTTGTGGTAAGGGATAGTTGGGGGTGATTTACGGTAGCCGAAGTAATTTAGGTGATTCTGGTATAGTTTGTTATGATTTTTAGCATTTTTTTGTAATTTTAAATTGATTGGGCTTAGTTTGTTGCTGTAAAGTATAGTTGGGGGTGATTTTTGATAGCCGAAGTAATTTAGGTGTGCTTGGCATAGTTTTCTATGGTTAGTAGCATTTTTTTGTAATTTAAAAGTGATTGGGTTTAGTTTGTTGTGGTAAGGGTTAGTTGGTGATGATTTATGGTAGCCGAAATAATTTAGGTGAGTTTGGCATAGTTTGCAATGGTTACTAGCATTTTTTTGTAATTTAAAAGTGATTGGGTTTAGTTTGTTGTGGTAAGGGTTAGTTCGTGATGATTTAGAGAAGCCGAAGTAATTTAGGTGAGTCTGGCATAGTTTGTTATGATTTGTACACCTTTTTTTGAAATTTTAAGATGATATGGTTTGGTTTGTTGTGGTAAGGGATAGTTGGGGGTGATTTACGGTAGCCGAAGTAATTTAGGTGATTCTGGTATAGTTTGTTATGATTTTTAGCATTTTTTTGTAATTTAAAAGTGATTGGGCTTAGTTTGTTGCTGTAAAGTGTAGTTGGGGGTGATTTTTGATAGCCGAAGTAATTTAGGTGAGTTTGGCATAGTTTGCTATGGTTAGTAGCATTTTTTTGTGATTTAAAAGTGATTGGGTTTAGTTTGTTGTGGTAAGGGTTAGTTGGTGATGATTTATGGTAGCCGAAGTAATTTAGGTGAGTTTGGCATAGTTTGCTATGGTTATTAGCATTTTTTTGTAATTTAAAATTGACTGGGTTTAGTTTGTTGTGGTAAGGGTTAGTTGGTGATGATTTAGAGTAGCCGAAGTAATTTAGGTGAGTCTGGCATTGTTTGTTATGATTTGTACACCTTTTTTTGTAATTTTAAGATGATATGGTTTGGTTTGTTGTGGTAAGGGATAGTTGGGGGTGATTTACGGTAGCCGAAGTAATTTAGGTGATTCTGGTATAGTTTGTTATGATTTTTAGCATTTTTTTGTAATTTTAAAGTGATTGGGCTTAGTTTGTTGCTGTAAAGTGTAGTTGGGGGTGATTTTTGATAGCCGAAGTAATTTAGGTGAGTTTGACATAGTTTGCTGTGGTTAGTAGCATTTTTTTGTAATTTAAAAGTGATTGGGTTTAGTTTGTTGTGGTAAGGGTTACATGGTGATGATTTAGAGTAGCCGAAGTAATTTAGGTGAGTCTGGCATAGTTTCTTATGATTTGTAAACCTTTTTTTATAATTTTAAGATGATATGGTCTGATTTGTTGTGGTAAGGGATAGTTGGGGGTGATTTACGGTAGCCGAAGTAATTTAGGTGATTCTGGTATAGTTTGTTATAATTTTTAGCATTTTTTTGTAATTTTAAAGTGATTGGGCTTTGTTTGTTGCTGTAAAGTGTAGTTGGGGGTGATTTTTGATAGCTGAAGTAATTTAGGTGAGTGTGGCATAGTTTGCTATGGTTAGTAGAATTTTTTTGTAATTTAAAGTGATTGGGTTTAGTTTGTTGTGGTAAGGGTTAGTTGGTGATGATTTATGGTAGCCGAAGTAATTTAGGTGAGTTTGGCCTAGTTTCCTATGGTTACTAGCATTTTTTTGTAATTTAAAAGTGATTGGGTTTAGTTTGTTGTGGTAAGGGTTAGTTGGTGATGATTTAGAGTTGCCGAAGTAAATTAGGTGAGTCTGGCATAGATTGTTATGATTTGTACACCTTTTTTTGTAATTTAAAGATGATTTGGTTTGGTTTGTTGTGGTAAGGGATAGTTGGGGGTGATTTACGGTAGCCGAAGTAATTTAGGTGATTCTGGTATAGTTTGTTATGATTTTTAGCATTTTTTTGTAATTTTAAAGTGATTGGGCTTAGTTTGTTGCTGTAAAGTGTATTTGGGGGTGATTTTTGATAGCCGAAGTAATTTAGGTGAGTTTGGCATAGTTTGCTGTGGTTAGTAGCATTTTTTTCTAATTTAAAAGTTATTGGGTTTAGATTGTTGTGGTAAGGGTTAGTTGGTGATGATTTAGTGTAGCCGAAGTAATTTAGGTGAGTCTGGCATAGTTTTTTATGATTTGTACACCTTTTTTTGCAATTTTAAGATGATATGGTTTGGTTTGTTGTGGTAAGGGATAGTTGGGGGTGATTTACGGTAGCCGAAGTAATTTAGGTGATTCTGGTATAGTTTGTTATGATTTTTAGAATTTTTTTGTAATTTTAAAATGATTGGGCTTAGTTTCTTGCTGTAAAGTGTAGTTAGGGGTGATTTTTGATAGCCGAAGTAATTTAGGTGAGTTTGGCATAGTTTGCTATGCTTAGTAGCATTTTTTTGTAATTTAAAAGTGATTGGGTTTAGTTTGTTGTGGTAAGGGTTAGTTGGTGATGATTTATGGTAGCCGAAGTAATTTAGGTGAGTTTGGCATAGTTTGCTAGGGTTACTAGCATTTTTTTGTAATTTAAAAGTGATTGGGTTTAGTTTGTTGTGGTAAGGGTTAGTTGGTTATGATTTAGAGTAGCCGAAGTAATTTAGGTGAGTCTGGCATAGTTTGTTATGATTTGTAAACCTTTTTTTGTAATTTTAAGATGATATGGTTTGGTTTGTTGTGGTAAGGGATAGTTGGGGGTGATTTACGGTAGCCGAAGTAATTTAGGTGATTCTGGTATAGTTTGTTATGATTTTTAGCATTTTTTTGTAATTTTAAAATGATTGGGCTTAGTTTGTTGCTGCAAAATGTAGTTGGGGGCGATTTTTGATAGCCGAAGTAATTTAGGTGAGTTTGGCATAGTTTGCTAAGATTAGTAGCATTTTTTTGTAATTAAAAATGATTGGGTTTAGTTTGTTGCTGTAAGGGATAATTGGTGATGATTTATGGTAGCCGAAGTAATTTAGGTGAGTTTGGCATAGTTTGCTATGGTTACTAGCATCTTTTTGTAATTTAAAAGTGATTGGGTTTGTTTGTTGTGGTAAGGGTTAGTTGGTGATGATTTAGAGTAGCCGAAATAATTTAAGTGAGTCTGGCATAGCTTGTTATGATTTGTACACCTTTTTTTGTAATTTTAAGATGATATGGTTTGCTTTGTTGTGGTAAGGGATAGTTGGGGGTGATTTACGGTAGCCGAAGTAATTTAGGTGATTCTGGTAAAGTTTGTTATGATTTTTAGCATTTTTTTGTAATTTTAAATTGATTGGGCTTAGTTTGTTGCTGTAAAGTGTAGTTGGGGGTGATTTTTGATAGCCGAAGTAATTTAGGTGAGTTTGGCATACTTTGCTATGGTTAGTAGCATTTTTTTGTAATTTAAAAGTGATTGGGTTTAGTTTGTTGTGGTAAGGGTTAGTTGGTGATGATTTAGAGTAGCCGAAGTAATTTAGGTGAGTCTGGCATAGTTTTTTATGATTTGTACACCTTTTTTTGTAATTTTAAGATGATATGGTTTGGTTTGTTGTGGTAAGGGAAAGCTGGGGGTGATTTACGGTAGCCGAAGTAATTTAGGTGATTCTGGTAGAGCTTGTTATGATTTTTAGCATTTATTTGTAATTTTAAAGTGATTGGGCTTAGTTTGTTGCTGTAAAGTGTAGTTGGGGGTGATTTTTGATAGCCGAAGTAATTTAGGTGAGTTTGGCATAGTTTGCTATGGTTAGTAGCATTTTTTTGTAATTTAAAAGTGATTGGGTTTAGTTTGTTGTTGTAAGTGTTAGTTGGTGATGATTTAGAGTAGCTGAAGTAATTTAGGTGAGTCTGGCATAGTTTGCTATGGTTAGTAGCATTTTTTTGTGATTTAAAAGTGATTGGGTTTAGTTTGTTGTGGTAAGGGTTAGTTGGTGATGATTTATGGAAACCGAAGTAATTTAGGTGAGTTTGGCATAGTTTGCTATGGTTACTAGAATTTTTTTGTAATTTAAAGGTGATTGGGATTAGTTTGTTGTGGTAAGGGTTAGTTGGTGATGAGTTAGAGTAGCCGAAGTAATTTAGGTGAGTCTGGCATAGTTTGTTATGATTTGTACACCTTTTTTTGTAATTTTAAGATGATATGGTTTGGTTTGTTGTGGTAAGGGATAGTTGGGGGTGATTTACGGTAGCCGAAGTAATTTAGGTGATTCTGGTATAGTTTGTTATGATTTTTAGCATTTTTTTGTAATTTTAAAGTGATTGGGCTTAGTTTGTTGCTGTAAAGTGTAGTTGGGGGTGATTTTTGATAGCCGAAGTAATTTAGGTGAGATTGGCATAGTTTGCTATGGTTACTAGCATTTTTTTGTGATTTAAAAGTGATTGGGTTTAGTTTGTTGTGGTAAGGGTTAGTTGGTGATGATTTATGGTAGCCGAAGTAATTTAGGTGAGTTTGGCATAGTTTGCTATGGTTATTAGCATTTTTTTGTAATTTAAAAGTGATTGGGTTTAGTTTGTTGTGGTAAGGGTTAGTTGGTGATGATTTAGAGTAGCCGAAGTAATTAGGTGAGTCTGGCATAGTTTGTTATGATTTGTGCACCTTTTTTTGTAATTTTAAGATGATATGGTTTGGTGTGTTGTGGTAAGGGATAGTTGGGGGTGATTTACGGTAGCCGAAGTAATTTAGGTGATTCTGGTATAGTTTGTTATGATTTTTAGCATTTTTTTGTAATTTTAAATTGATTGGGCTTAGTTTGTTGCTGTAAAGTATAGTTGGGGGTGATTTTTGATAGCCGAAGTAATTTAGGTGTGCTTGGCATAGTTTTCTATGGTTAGTAGCATTTTTTTGTAATTTAAAAGTGATTGGGTTTAGTTTGTTGTGGTAAGGGTTAGTTGGTGATGATTTATGGTAGCCGAAATAATTTAGGTGAGTTTGGCATAGTTTGCAATGGTTACTAGCATTTTTTTGTAATTTAAAAGTGATTGGGTTTAGTTTGTTGTGGTAAGGGTTAGTTCGTGATGATTTAGAGAAGCCGAAGTAATTTAGGTGAGTCTGGCATAGTTTGTTATGATTTGTACACCTTTTTTTGAAATTTTAAGATGATATGGTTTGGTTTGTTGTGGTAAGGGATAGTTGGGGGTGATTTACGGTAGCCGAAGTAATTTAGGTGATTCTGGTATAGTTTGTTATGATTTTTAGCATTTTTTTGTAATTTAAAAGTGATTGGGCTTAGTTTGTTGCTGTAAAGTGTAGTTGGGGGTGATTTTTGATAGCCGAAGTAATTTAGGTGAGTTTGGCATAGTTTGCTATGGTTAGTAGCATTTTTTTGTGATTTAAAAGTGATTGGGTTTAGTTTGTTGTGGTAAGGGTTAGTTGGTGATGATTTATGGTAGCCGAAGTAATTTAGGTGAGTTTGGCATAGTTTGCTATGGTTATTAGCATTTTTTTGTAATTTAAAATTGACTGGGTTTAGTTTGTTGTGGTAAGGGTTAGTTGGTGATGATTTAGAGTAGCCGAAGTAATTTAGGTGAGTCTGGCATTGTTTGTTATGATTTGTACACCTTTTTTTGTAATTTTAAGATGATATGGTTTGGTTTGTTGTGGTAAGGGATAGTTGGGGGTGATTTACGGTAGCCGAAGTAATTTAGGTGATTCTGGTATAGTTTGTTATGATTTTTAGCATTTTTTTGTAATTTTAAAGTGATTGGGCTTAGTTTGTTGCTGTAAAGTGTAGTTGGGGGTGATTTTTGATAGCCGAAGTAATTTAGGTGAGTTTGACATAGTTTGCTGTGGTTAGTAGCATTTTTTTGTAATTTAAAAGTGATTGGGTTTAGTTTGTTGTGGTAAGGGTTACATGGTGATGATTTAGAGTAGCCGAAGTAATTTAGGTGAGTCTGGCATAGTTTCTTATGATTTGTAAACCTTTTTTTATAATTTTAAGATGATATGGTCTGATTTGTTGTGGTAAGGGATAGTTGGGGGTGATTTACGGTAGCCGAAGTAATTTAGGTGATTCTGGTATAGTTTGTTATAATTTTTAGCATTTTTTTGTAATTTTAAAGTGATTGGGCTTTGTTTGTTGCTGTAAAGTGTAGTTGGGGGTGATTTTTGATAGCTGAAGTAATTTAGGTGAGTGTGGCATAGTTTGCTATGGTTAGTAGAATTTTTTTGTAATTTAAAGTGATTGGGTTTAGTTTGTTGTGGTAAGGGTTAGTTGGTGATGATTTATGGTAGCCGAAGTAATTTAGGTGAGTTTGGCCTAGTTTCCTATGGTTACTAGCATTTTTTTGTAATTTAAAAGTGATTGGGTTTAGTTTGTTGTGGTAAGGGTTAGTTGGTGATGATTTAGAGTTGCCGAAGTAAATTAGGTGAGTCTGGCATAGATTGTTATGATTTGTACACCTTTTTTTGTAATTTAAAGATGATTTGGTTTGGTTTGTTGTGGTAAGGGATAGTTGGGGGTGATTTACGGTAGCCGAAGTAATTTAGGTGATTCTGGTATAGTTTGTTATGATTTTTAGCATTTTTTTGTAATTTTAAAGTGATTGGGCTTAGTTTGTTGCTGTAAAGTGTATTTGGGGGTGATTTTTGATAGCCGAAGTAATTTAGGTGAGTTTGGCATAGTTTGCTGTGGTTAGTAGCATTTTTTTCTAATTTAAAAGTTATTGGGTTTAGATTGTTGTGGTAAGGGTTAGTTGGTGATGATTTAGTGTAGCCGAAGTAATTTAGGTGAGTCTGGCATAGTTTTTTATGATTTGTACACCTTTTTTTGCAATTTTAAGATGATATGGTTTGGTTTGTTGTGGTAAGGGATAGTTGGGGGTGATTTACGGTAGCCGAAGTAATTTAGGTGATTCTGGTATAGTTTGTTATGATTTTTAGAATTTTTTTGTAATTTTAAAATGATTGGGCTTAGTTTCTTGCTGTAAAGTGTAGTTAGGGGTGATTTTTGATAGCCGAAGTAATTTAGGTGAGTTTGGCATAGTTTGCTATGCTTAGTAGCATTTTTTTGTAATTTAAAAGTGATTGGGTTTAGTTTGTTGTGGTAAGGGTTAGTTGGTGATGATTTATGGTAGCCGAAGTAATTTAGGTGAGTTTGGCATAGTTTGCTAGGGTTACTAGCATTTTTTTGTAATTTTAAAGTGATTGGGTTTAGTTTGTTGTGGTAAGGGTTAGTTGGTTATGATTTAGAGTAGCCGAAGTAATTTAGGTGAGTCTGGCATAGTTTGTTATGATTTGTAAACCTTTTTTTGTAATTTTAAGATGATATGGTTTGGTTTGTTGTGGTAAGGGATAGTTGGGGGTGATTTACGGTAGCCGAAGTAATTTAGGTGATTCTGGTATAGTTTGTTATGATTTTTAGCATTTTTTTGTAATTTTAAAGTGATTGGGCTTAGTTTGTTGCTGTAAAGTGTAGTTGGGGGTGATTTTTGATAGCCGAAGTAATTTAGGTGAGTTTGACATAGTTTGCTGTGGTTAGTAGCATTTTTTTGTAATTTAAAAGTGATTGGGTTTAGTTTGTTGTGGTAAGGGTTACATGGTGATGATTTAGAGTAGCCGAAGTAATTTAGGTGAGTCTGGCATAGTTTCTTATGATTTGTAAACCTTTTTTTATAATTTTAAGATGATATGGTCTGATTTGTTGTGGTAAGGGATAGTTGGGGGTGATTTACGGTAGCCGAAGTAATTTAGGTGATTCTGGTATAGTTTGTTATAATTTTTAGCATTTTTTTGTAATTTTAAAGTGATTGGGCTTTGTTTGTTGCTGTAAAGTGTAGTTGGGGGTGATTTTTGATAGCTGAAGTAATTTAGGTGAGTGTGGCATAGTTTGCTATGGTTAGTAGAATTTTTTTGTAATTTAAAGTGATTGGGTTTAGTTTGTTGTGGTAAGGGTTAGTTGGTGATGATTTATGGTAGCCGAAGTAATTTAGGTGAGTTTGGCCTAGTTTCCTATGGTTACTAGCATTTTTTTGTAATTTAAAAGTGATTGGGTTTAGTTTGTTGTGGTAAGGGTTAGTTGGTGATGATTTAGAGTTGCCGAAGTAAATTAGGTGAGTCTGGCATAGATTGTTATGATTTGTACACCTTTTTTTGTAATTTAAAGATGATTTGGTTTGGTTTGTTGTGGTAAGGGATAGTTGGGGGTGATTTACGGTAGCCGAAGTAATTTAGGTGATTCTGGTATAGTTTGTTATGATTTTTAGCATTTTTTTGTAATTTTAAAGTGATTGGGCTTAGTTTGTTGCTGTAAAGTGTATTTGGGGGTGATTTTTGATAGCCGAAGTAATTTAGGTGAGTTTGGCATAGTTTGCTGTGGTTAGTAGCATTTTTTTCTAATTTAAAAGTTATTGGGTTTAGATTGTTGTGGTAAGGGTTAGTTGGTGATGATTTAGTGTAGCCGAAGTAATTTAGGTGAGTCTGGCATAGTTTTTTATGATTTGTACACCTTTTTTTGCAATTTTAAGATGATATGGTTTGGTTTGTTGTGGTAAGGGATAGTTGGGGGTGATTTACGGTAGCCGAAGTAATTTAGGTGATTCTGGTATAGTTTGTTATGATTTTTAGAATTTTTTTGTAATTTTAAAATGATTGGGCTTAGTTTCTTGCTGTAAAGTGTAGTTAGGGGTGATTTTTGATAGCCGAAGTAATTTAGGTGAGTTTGGCATAGTTTGCTATGCTTAGTAGCATTTTTTTGTAATTTAAAAGTGATTGGGTTTAGTTTGTTGTGGTAAGGGTTAGTTGGTGATGATTTATGGTAGCCGAAGTAATTTAGGTGAGTTTGGCATAGTTTGCTAGGGTTACTAGCATTTTTTTGTAATTTTAAAGTGATTGGGTTTAGTTTGTTGTGGTAAGGGTTAGTTGGTTATGATTTAGAGTAGCCGAAGTAATTTAGGTGAGTCTGGCATAGTTTGTTATGATTTGTAAACCTTTTTTTGTAATTTTAAGATGATATGGTTTGGTTTGTTGTGGTAAGGGATAGTTGGGGGTGATTTACGGTAGCCGAAGTAATTTAGGTGATTCTGGTATAGTTTGTTATGATTTTTAGCATTTTTTGTAATTTTAAAATGATTGGGCTTAGTTTGTTGCTGCAAAATGTAGTTGGGGGCGATTTTTGATAGCCGAAGTAATTTAGGTGAGTTTGGCATAGTTTGCTAAGATTAGTAGCATTTTTTTGTAATTAAAAATGATTGGGTTTAGTTTGTTGCTGTAAGGGTTAATTGGTGATGATTTATGGTAGCCGAAGTAATTTAGGTGAGTTTGGCATAGTTTGCTATGGTTACTAGCATCTTTTTGTAATTTAAAAGTGATTGGGTTTGTTTGTTGTGGTAAGGGTTAGTTGGTGATGATTTAGAGTAGCCGAAATAATTTAAGTGAGTCTGGCATAGCTTGTTATGATTTGTACACCTTTTTTTGTAATTTTAAGATGATATGGTTTGCTTTGTTGTGGTAAGGGATAGTTGGGGGTGATTTACGGTAGCCGAAGTAATTTAGGTGATTCTGGTAAAGTTTGTTATGATTTTTAGCATTTTTTTGTAATTTTAAATTGATTGGGCTTAGTTTGTTGCTGTAAAGTGTAGTTGGGGGTGATTTTTGATAGCCGAAGTAATTTAGGTGAGTTTGGCATACTTTGCTATGGTTAGTAGCATTTTTTTGTAATTTAAAAGTGATTGGGTTTAGTTTGTTGTGGTAAGGGTTAGTTGGTGATGATTTAGAGTAGCCGAAGTAATTTAGGTGAGTCTGGCATAGATTTTTATGATTTGTACACCTTTTTTTGTAATTTTAAGATGATATGGTTTGGTTTGTTGTGGTAAGGGAAAGCTGGGGGTGATTTACGGTAGCCGAAGTAATTTAGGTGATTCTGGTAGAGCTTGTTATGATTTTTAGCATTTTTTTGTAATTTTAAAGTGATTGGGCTTAGTTTGTTGCTGTAAAGTGTAGTTGGGGGTGATTTTTGATAGCCGAAGTAATTTAGGTGAGTTTGGCATAGTTTGCTATGGTTAGTAGCATTTTTTTGTAATTTAAAAGTGATTGGGTTTAGTTTGTTGTTGTAAGTGTTAGTTGGTGATGATTTAGAGTAGCTGAAGTAATTTAGGTGAGTCTGGCATAGTTTGCTATGGTTAGTAGCATTTTTTTGTGATTTAAAAGTGATTGGGTTTAGTTTGTTGTGGTAAGGGTTAGTTGGTGATGATTTATGGAAACCGAAGTAATTTAGGTGAGTTTGGCATAGTTTGCTATGGTTACTAGAATTTTTTTGTAATTTAAAGGTGATTGGGATTAGTTTGTTGTGGTAAGGGTTAGTTGGTGATGAGTTAGAGTAGCCGAAGTAATTTAGGTGAGTCTGGCATAGTTTGTTATGATTTGTACACCTTTTTTTGTAATTTTAAGATGATATGGTTTGGTTTGTTGTGGTAAGGGATAGTTGGGGGTGATTTACGGTAGCCGAAGTAATTTAGGTGATTCTGGTATAGTTTGTTATGATTTTTAGCATTTTTTTGTAATTTTAAAGTGATTGGGCTTAGTTTGTTGCTGTAAAGTGTAGTTGGGGGTGATTTTTGATAGCCGAAGTAATTTAGGTGAGATTGGCATAGTTTGCTATGGTTACTAGCATTTTTTTGTGATTTAAAAGTGATTGGGTTTAGTTTGTTGTGGTAAGGGTTAGTTGGTGATGATTTATGGTAGCCGAAGTAATTTAGGTGAGTTTGGCATAGTTTGCTATGGTTATTAGCATTTTTTTGTAATTTAAAAGTGATTGGGTTTAGTTTGTTGTGGTAAGGGTTAGTTGGTGATGATTTAGAGTAGCCGAAGTAATTAGGTGAGTCTGGCATAGTTTGTTATGATTTGTGCACCTTTTTTTGTAATTTTAAGATGATATGGTTTGGTGTGTTGTGGTAAGGGATAGTTGGGGGTGATTTACGGTAGCCGAAGTAATTTAGGTGATTCTGGTATAGTTTGTTATGATTTTTAGCATTTTTTTGTAATTTTAAATTGATTGGGCTTAGTTTGTTGCTGTAAAGTATAGTTGGGGGTGATTTTTGATAGCCGAAGTAATTTAGGTGTGCTTGGCATAGTTTTCTATGGTTAGTAGCATTTTTTTGTAATTTAAAAGTGATTGGGTTTAGTTTGTTGTGGTAAGGGTTAGTTGGTGATGATTTATGGTAGCCGAAATAATTTAGGTGAGTTTGGCATAGTTTGCAATGGTTACTAGCATTTTTTTGTAATTTAAAAGTGATTGGGTTTAGTTTGTTGTGGTAAGGGTTAGTTCGTGATGATTTAGAGAAGCCGAAGTAATTTAGGTGAGTCTGGCATAGTTTGTTATGATTTGTACACCTTTTTTTGAAATTTTAAGATGATATGGTTTGGTTTGTTGTGGTAAGGGATAGTTGGGGGTGATTTACGGTAGCCGAAGTAATTTAGGTGATTCTGGTATAGTTTGTTATGATTTTTAGCATTTTTTTGTAATTTAAAAGTGATTGGGCTTAGTTTGTTGCTGTAAAGTGTAGTTGGGGGTGATTTTTGATAGCCGAAGTAATTTAGGTGAGTTTGGCATAGTTTGCTATGGTTAGTAGCATTTTTTTGTGATTTAAAAGTGATTGGGTTTAGTTTGTTGTGGTAAGGGTTAGTTGGTGATGATTTATGGTAGCCGAAGTAATTTAGGTGAGTTTGGCATAGTTTGCTATGGTTATTAGCATTTTTTTGTAATTTAAAAGTGACTGGGTTTAGTTTGTTGTGGTAAGGGTTAGTTGGTGATGATTTAGAGTAGCCGAAGTAATTTAGGTGAGTCTGGCATTGTTTGTTATGATTTGTACACCTTTTTTTGTAATTTTAAGATGATATGGTTTGGTTTGTTGTGGTAAGGGATAGTTGGGGGTGATTTACGGTAGCCGAAGTAATTTAGGTGATTCTGGTATAGTTTGTTATGATTTTTAGCATTTTTTTGTAATTTTAAAGTGATTGGGCTTAGTTTGTTGCTGTAAAGTGTAGTTGGGGGTGATTTTTGATAGCCGAAGTAATTTAGGTGAGTTTGACATAGTTTGCTGTGGTTAGTAGCATTTTTTTGTAATTTAAAAGTGATTGGGTTTAGTTTGTTGTGGTAAGGGTTACATGGTGATGATTTAGAGTAGCCGAAGTAATTTAGGTGAGTCTGGCATAGTTTGTTATGATTTGTAAACCTTTTTTTATAATTTTAAGATGATATGGTCTGATTTGTTGTGGTAAGGGATAGTTGGGGGTGATTTACGGTAGCCGAAGTAATTTAGGTGATTCTGGTATAGTTTGTTATGATTTTTAGCATTTTTTTGTAATTTTAAAGTGATTGGGCTTTGGTTGTTGCTGTAAAGTGTAGTTGGGGGTGATTTTTGATAGCTGAAGTAATTTAGGTGAGTGTGGCATAGTTTGCTATGGTTAGTAGAATTTTTTTGTAATTTAAAGTGATTGGGTTTAGTTTGTTGTGGTAAGGGTTAGTTGGTGATGATTTATGGTAGCCGAAGTAATTTAGGTGAGTTTGGCCTAGTTTCCTATGGTTACTAGCATTTTTTTGTAATTTAAACGTGATTGGGTTTAGTTTGTTGTGGTAAGGGTTAGTTGGTGATGATTTAGAGTTGCCGAAGTAAATTAGGTGAGTCTGGCATAGATTGTTATGATTTGTACACCTTTTTTTGTAATTTAAAGATGATTTGGTTTGGTTTGTTGTGGTAAGGGATAGTTGGGGGTGATTTACGGTAGCCGAAGTAATTTAGGTGATTCTGGTATAGTTTGTTATGATTTTTAGCATTTTTTTGTAATTTCAAAGTGATTGGGCTTAGTTTGTTGCTGTAAAGTGTATTTGGGGGTGATTTTTGATAGCCGAAGTAATTTAGGTGAGTTTGGCATAGTTTGCTGTGGTTAGTAGCATTTTTTTCTAATTTAAAAGTTATTGGGTTTAGATTGTTGTGGTAAGGGTGAGTTGGTGATGATTTAGTGTAGCCGAAGTAATTTAGGTGAGTCTGGCATAGTTTTTTATGATTTGTACACCTTTTTTTGCAATTTTAAGATGATATGGTTTGGTTTGTTGTGGTAAGGGATAGTTGGGGGTGATTTACGGTAGCCGAAGTAATTTAGGTGATTCTGGTATAGTTTGTTATGATTTTTAGAATTTTTTTGTAATTTTAAAATGATTGGGCTTAGTTTCTTGCTGTAAAGTGTAGTTAGGGGTGATTTTTGATAGCCGAAGTAATTTAGGTGAGTTTGGCATAGTTTGCTATGCTTAGTAGCATTTTTTTGTAATTTAAAAGTGATTGGGTTTAGTTTGTTGTGGTAAGGGTTAGTTGGTGATGATTTATGGTAGCCGAAGTAATTTAGGTGAGTTTGGCATAGTTTGCTAGGGTTACTAGCATTTTTTTGTAATTTAAAAGTGATTGGGTTTAGTTTGTTGTGGTAAGGGTTAGTTGGTTATGATTTAGAGTAGCCGAAGTAATTTAGGTGAGTCTGGCATAGTTTGTTATGATTTGTAAACCTTTTTTTGTAATTTTAAGATGATATGGTTTGGTTTGTTGTGGTAAGGGATAGTTGGGGGTGATTTACGGTAGCCGAAGTAATTTAGGTGATTCTGGTATAGTTTGTTATGATTTTTAGCATTTTTTTGTAATTTTAAAATGATTGGGCTTAGTTTGTTGCTGCAAAATGTAGTTGGGGGCGATTTTTGATAGCCGAAGTAATTTAGGTGAGTTTGGCATAGTTTGCTAAGATTAGTAGCATTTTTTTATAATTAAAAATGATTGGGTTTAGTTTGTTGCTGTAAGGGTTAATTGGTGATGATTTATGGTAGGCGAAGTAATTTAGGTGAGTTTGGCATAGTTTGCTATGGTTACTAGCATCTTTTTGTAATTTAAAAGTGATTGGGTTTGTTTGTTGTGGTAAGGGTTAGTTGGTGATGATTTAGAGTAGCCGAAATAATTTAAGTGAGTCTGGCATAGCTTGTTATGATTTGTACACCTTTTTTTGTAATTTTAAGATGATATGGTTTGCTTTGTTGTGGTAAGGGATAGTTGGGGGTGATTTACGGTAGCCGAAGTAATTTAGGTGATTCTGGTAAAGTTTGTTATGATTTTTAGCATTTTTTTGTAATTTTAAAGTGATTGGGCTTAGTTTGTTGCTGTAAAGTGTAGTTGGGGGTGATTTTTGATAGCCGAAGTAATTTAGGTGAGTTTGGCATACTTTGCTATGGTTAGTAGCATTTTTTTGTAATTTAAAAGTGATTGGGTTTAGTTTGTTGTGGTAAGGGTTAGTTGGTGATGATTTAGAGTAGCCGAAGTAATTTAGGTGAGTCTGGCATAGTTTTTTATGATTTGTACACCTTTTTTTGTAATTTTAAGATGATATGGTTTGGTTTGTTGTGGTAAGGGAAAGCTGGGGGTGATTTACGGTAGCCGAAGTAATTTAGGTGATTCTGGTAGAGCTTGTTATGATTTTTAGCATTTTTTTGTAATTTTAAAGTGATTGGGCTTAGTTTGTTGCTGTAAAGTGTAGTTGGGGGTGATTTTTGATAGCCGAAGTAATTTAGGTGAGTTTGGCATAGTTTGCTATGGTTAGTAGCATTTTTTTGTAATTTAAAAGTGATTGGGTTTAGTTTGTTGTTGTAAGTGTTAGTTGGTGATGATTTAGAGTAGCTGAAGTAATTTAGGTGAGTCTGGCATAGTTTGCTATGGTTAGTAGCATTTTTTTGTGATTTAAAAGTGATTGGGTTTAGTTTGTTGTGGTAAGGGTTAGTTGGTGATGATTTATGGAAACCGAAGTAATTTAGGTGAGTTTGGCATAGTTTGCTATGGTTACTAGAATTTTTTTGTAATTTAAAGGTGATTGGGATTAGTTTGTTGTGGTAAGGGTTAGTTGGTGATGAGTTAGAGTAGCCGAAGTAATTTAGGTGAGTCTGGCATAATTTGTTATGATTTGTACACCTTTTTTTGTAATTTTAAGATGATATGGTTTGGTTTGTTGTGGTAAGGGATAGTTGGGGGTGATTTACGGTAGCCGAAGTAATTTAGGTGATTCTGGTATAGTTTGTTATGATTTTTAGCATTTTTTTGTAATTTTAAAGTGATTGGGCTTAGTTTGTTGCTGTAAAGTGTAGTTGGGGGTGATTTTTGATAGCCGAAGTAATTTAGGTGAGATTGGCATAGTTTGCTATGGTTACTAGCATTTTTTTGTGATTTAAAAGTGATTGGGTTTAGTTTGTTGTGGTAAGGGTTAGTTGGTGATGATTTATGGTAGCCGAAGTAATTTAGGTGAGTTTGGCATAGTTTGCTATGGTTATTAGCATTTTTTTGTAATTTAAAAGTGATTGGGTTTAGTTTGTTGTGGTAAGGGTTAGTTGGTGATGATTTAGAGTAGCCGAAGTAATTAGGTGAGTCTGGCATAGTTTGTTATGATTTGTGCACCTTTTTTTGTAATTTTAAGATGATATGGTTTGGTGTGTTGTGGTAAGGGATAGTTGGGGGTGATTTACGGTAGCCGAAGTAATTTAGGTGATTCTGGTATAGTTTGTTATGATTTTTAGCATTTTTTTGTAATTTTAAATTGATTGGGCTTAGTTTGTTGCTGTAAAGTATAGTTGGGGGTGATTTTTGATAGCCGAAGTAATTTAGGTGTGCTTGGCATAGTTTTCTATGGTTAGTAGCATTTTTTTGTAATTTAAAAGTGATTGGGTTTAGTTTGTTGTGGTAAGGGTTAGTTGGTGATGATTTATGGTAGCCGAAATAATTTAGGTGAGTTTGGCATAGTTTGCAATGGTTACTAGCATTTTTTTGTAATTTAAAAGTGATTGGGTTTAGTTTGTTGTGGTAAGGGTTAGTTCGTGATGATTTAGAGAAGCCGAAGTAATTTAGGTGAGTCTGGCATAGTTTGTTATGATTTGTACACCTTTTTTTGAAATTTTAAGATGATATGGTTTGGTTTGTTGTGGTAAGGGATAGTTGGGGGTGATTTACGGTAGCCGAAGTAATTTAGGTGATTCTGGTATAGTTTGTTATGATTTTTAGCATTTTTTTGTAATTTAAAAGTGATTGGGCTTAGTTTGTTGCTGTAAAGTGTAGTTGGGGGTGATTTTTGATAGCCGAAGTAATTTAGGTGAGTTTGGCATAGTTTGCTATGGTTAGTAGCATTTTTTTGTGATTTAAAAGTGATTGGGTTTAGTTTGTTGTGGTAAGGGTTAGTTGGTGATGATTTATGGTAGCCGAAGTAATTTAGGTGAGTTTGGCATAGTTTGCTATGGTTATTAGCATTTTTTTGTAATTTAAAAGTGACTGGGTTTAGTTTGTTGTGGTAAGGGTTAGTTGGTGATGATTTAGAGTAGCCGAAGTAATTTAGGTGAGTCTGGCATTGTTTGTTATGATTTGTACACCTTTTTTTGTAATTTTAAGATGATATGGTTTGGTTTGTTGTGGTAAGGGATAGTTGGGGGTGATTTACGGTAGCCGAAGTAATTTAGGTGATTCTGGTATAGTTTGTTATGATTTTTAGCATTTTTTTGTAATTTTAAAGTGATTGGGCTTAGTTTGTTGCTGTAAAGTGTAGTTGGGGGTGATTTTTGATAGCCGAAGTAATTTAGGTGAGTTTGACATAGTTTGCTGTGGTTAGTAGCATTTTTTTGTAATTTAAAAGTGATTGGGTTTAGTTTGTTGTGGTAAGGGTTACATGGTGATGATTTAGAGTAGCCGAAGTAATTTAGGTGAGTCTGGCATAGTTTGTTATGATTTGTAAACCTTTTTTTATAATTTTAAGATGATATGGTCTGATTTGTTGTGGTAAGGGATAGTTGGGGGTGATTTACGGTAGCCGAAGTAATTTAGGTGATTCTGGTATAGTTTGTTATGATTTTTAGCATTTTTTTGTAATTTTAAAGTGATTGGGCTTTGTTTGTTGCTGTAAAGTGTAGTTGGGGGTGATTTTTGATAGCTGAAGTAATTTAGGTGAGTGTGGCATAGTTTGCTATGGTTAGTAGAATTTTTTTGTAATTTAAAGTGATTGGGTTTAGTTTGTTGTGGTAAGGGTTAGTTGGTGATGATTTATGGTAGCCGAAGTAATTTAGGTGAGTTTGGCCTAGTTTCCTATGGTTACTAGCATTTTTTTGTAATTTAAACGTGATTGGGTTTAGTTTGTTGTGGTAAGGGTTAGTTGGTGATGATTTAGAGTTGCCGAAGTAAATTAGGTGAGTCTGGCATAGATTGTTATGATTTGTACACCTTTTTTTGTAATTTAAAGATGATTTGGTTTGGTTTGTTGTGGTAAGGGATAGTTGGGGGTGATTTACGGTAGCCGAAGTAATTTAGGTGATTCTGGTATAGTTTGTTATGATTTTTAGCATTTTTTTGTAATTTTAAAGTGATTGGGCTTAGTTTGTTGCTGTAAAGTGTATTTGGGGGTGATTTTTGATAGCCGAAGTAATTTAGGTGAGTTTGGCATAGTTTGCTGTGGTTAGTAGCATTTTTTTCTAATTTAAAAGTTATTGGGTTTAGATTGTTGTGGTAAGGGTTAGTTGGTGATGATTTAGTGTAGCCGAAGTAATTTAGGTGAGTCTGGCATAGTTTTTTATGATTTGTACACCTTTTTTTGCAATTTTAAGATGATATGGTTTGGTTTGTTGTGGTAAGGGATAGTTGGGGGTGATTTACGGTAGCCGAAGTAATTTAGGTGATTCTGGTATAGTTTGTTATGATTTTTAGAATTTTTTTGTAATTTTAAAATGATTGGGCTTAGTTTCTTGCTGTAAAGTGTAGTTAGGGGTGATTTTTGATAGCCGAAGTAATTTAGGTGAGTTTGGCATAGTTTGCTATGCTTAGTAGCATTTTTTTGTAATTTAAAAGTGATTGGGTTTAGTTTGTTGTGGTAAGGGTTAGTTGGTGATGATTTATGGTAGCCGAAGTAATTTAGGTGAGTTTGGCATAGTTTGCTAGGGTTACTAGCATTTTTTTGTAATTTAAAAGTGATTGGGTTTAGTTTGTTGTGGTAAGGGTTAGTTGGTTATGATTTAGAGTAGCCGAAGTAATTTAGGTGAGTCTGGCATAGTTTGTTATGATTTGTAAACCTTTTTTTGTAATTTTAAGATGATATGGTTTGGTTTGTTGTGGTAAGGGATAGTTGGGGGTGATTTACGGTAGCCGAAGTAATTTAGGTGATTCTGGTATAGTTTGTTATGATTTTTAGCATTTTTTTGTAATTTTAAAATGATTGGGCTTAGTTTGTTGCTGCAAAATGTAGTTGGGGGCGATTTTTGATAGCCGAAGTAATTTAGGTGAGTTTGGCATAGTTTGCTAAGATTAGTAGCATTTTTTTGTAATTAAAAATGATTGGGTTTAGTTTGTTGCTGTAAGGGTTAATTGGTGATGATTTATGGTAGCCGAAGTAATTTAGGTGAGTTTGGCATAGTTTGCTATGGTTACTAGCATCTTTTTGTAATTTAAAAGTGATTGGGTTTGTTTGTTGTGGTAAGGGTTAGTTGGTGATGATTTAGAGTAGCCGAAATAATTTAAGTGAGTCTGGCATAGCTTGTTATGATTTGTACACCTTTTTTTGTAATTTTAAGATGATATGGTTTGCTTTGTTGTGGTAAGGGATAGTTGGGGGTGATTTACGGTAGCCGAAGTAATTTAGGTGATTCTGGTAAAGTTTGTTATGATTTTTAGCATTTTTTTGTAATTTTAAAGTGTTTGGGCTTAGTTTGTTGCTGTAAAGTGTAGTTGGGGGTGATTTTTGATAGCCGAAGTAATTTAGGTGAGTTTGGCATACTTTGCTATGGTTAGTAGCATTTTTTTGTAATTTAAAAGTGATTGGGTTTAGTTTGTTGTGGTAAGGGTTAGTTGGTGATGATTTAGAGTAGCCGAAGTAATTTAGGTGAGTCTGGCATAGTTTTTTATGATTTGTACACCTTTTTTTGTAATTTTAAGATGATATGGTTTGGTTTGTTGTGGTAAGGGAAAGCTGGGGGTGATTTACGGTAGCCGAAGTAATTTAGGTGATTCTGGTAGAGCTTGTTATGATTTTTAGCATTTTTTTGTAATTTTAAAGTGATTGGGCTTAGTTTGTTGCTGTAAAGTGTAGTTGGGGGTGATTTTTGATAGACGAAGTAATTTAGGTGAGTTTGGCATAGTTTGCTATGGTTAGTAGCATTTTTTTGTAATTTAAAAGTGATTGGGTTTAGTTTGTTGTGGTAAGGGTTAGTTGGTGATGATTTATGGTAGCCGAAGAAATTTAGGTGAGTTTGGCATAGTTTGCTATGGTTACTAACATCTTTTTGTAATTTAAAAGTGATTGGGTTCGTTTGTTGTGGTAAGGGTTAGTTGGTGATGATTTAGAGTAGCCGAAGTAATTTAGGTGAGTCTGGCATAGCTTGTTATGATTTGTACACCTTTTTTTGTAATTTTAAGATAATATGGTTTGGTTTGTTGTGGTAAGGGATAGTTGGGGGTGATTTACGGTAGCCGAAGTAATTTAGGTGATTCTGGTATAGTTTGTTATGATTTTTAGCATTTTTTTGTAATTTTAAAGTGATTGGGCTTAGTTTGTTGCTGTAAAGTGTAGTTGGGGGTGATTTTTGATAGCCGAAGTAATTTAGGTGAGTTTGGCATAGTTTGCTATAGTGAGTAGCATTTTTTTGTAATTTAAAAGTGATTGGGTTTAGTTTGTTGTGGTAAGGGTTAGTTGGTGATGATTTGTGTTAGCCGAAGTAATTTAGGTGAGTTTGGCATAGTTTGCTATGGTTAGTAGCATTTTTTTGTAATTTAAAAGTGATTGGGTTTAGTTTGTTGTGGTAAGGGTTAGTTGGTGATGACTTAGAGTAGCCGAAGTAATTTAAGTGAGTTTGGCATAGTTTGTTATGATTTGTACATCTTTTTTTGTAATTTTAAGATGATATGGTTTGGTTTGTTGTGGTAAGGGATAGTTGGGGGTGACTTACGGTAGCCGAAGTAATTTAGGTGATTCTGGTATAGCTTGTTATGATTTTTAGCATTTTTTTGTAATTTGAAAGTGATTGGGCTTAGTTTGTTGCTGTAAAGTGTAGTTGGGGGTGATTTTTGATAGCCGAAGTAATTTAGGTGAGTTTGGCATAGTTTGCTATTGTTAATAGCATTTTTTTTGTAATTTAAAAATGATTGGATTTAGTTTGTTGTGGTAAGGGTTAGTTGGTGATGACTTAGAGTAGCCGAAGTAATTTAAGTGAGTTTGGCATAGTTTGTTATGATTTGAACACCTTTTTTTGTAATTTTAAGATGATATGGTTTGGTTTGTTGTGGTAAGGGATAGTTGGGGTTGATTTACGGTAGCCGAAGTAATTTAGGTGATTCTGGTAGAGTTTGTTATGATTTTTAGCATTTTTTTGTAATTTTAAAATGATTGGGCTTAGTTTGTTGCTGTAAAGTGTAGTTGGGATGATTTTTGATAGCCGAAATAATTTAGGTGAGTTTGGCATAGTTTGCTATGGTTAATAACATTTTTTTGTAATTTAAAAATGATTGGGTTTAGTTTGTTGTGGTAAGGGTTAGTTGGTGATGATTTAGAGTAGCCAAAGTAATTTAGGTGAGTCTGGTATAGTTTGTTATGATTTGTACACCTTTTTTTGTAATTTTAAGATGATATGGTTTGGTTTGTTGTGGTAAGGGATAGTTGGGGGTGATTTACGGTAGCCGAAGTAATTTAGGTGATTCTGGTATAGTTTGTTATGATTTTTAGCATTTTTTTGTAATTTTAAAGTGATTGGGCTTAGTTTGTTGCTGTAAAGTGTAGTTGGGGGTGATTTTTGATAGCCGAAGTAATTTAGGTGAGTTTGGCATAGTTTGCTATGGTTAGTAGCATTTTTTTGTAATTTAAAAGTGATTGGGTTTAGTTTGTTGTGGTAAGGGTTAGTTGGTGATGATTTATGGAAGCCGAAGTAATTTAGGTGAATTTGGCATAGTTTGCTATGGTTACTAGCATTTTTTTGTAATTTAAAAGTGTTTGGGTTTAGTTTGTTGTGGTAAGGGTTAGTTGGTGATGATTTAGAGTAGCCGAAGTAATTTAGGTGAGTCTGGCATAGTTTGTTATGATTTGTACACCTTTTTTTGTAATTTGAAGATGATATGGTTTGGTTTGTTGTGGTAAGGGATAGTTGGGGGTGATTTACGGTAGCCGAAGTAATTTAGGTGATTCTGGTATAGTTTGTTATTGTTTTTAGCATTTTTTTGTAATTTTAAAGTGATTGGGCTTAGTTTGTTGCTGTAAAGTGTAGTTGGGGGTAATTTTTATAGCCGAAGTAATTTAGGTGAATTTGGCATAGTTTGCTATGGTTACTAGCATCTTTTTGTAATTTAAAAGTGATTGGGTTCGTTTGTTGTGGTAAGGGTTAGTTGGTGATGATTTAGAGTAGCCGAAGTAATTTAGGTGAGTCTGGCATAGCTTGTTATGATTTGTACACCTTTTTTGTAATTTTAAGATGATATGGTTTGGTTTGTTTTGGTAAGAGATAGTTGGGGGTGATTTACGGTAGCCGAAGTAATTTAGGTGATTCTGGTATAGTTTGTTATGATTTTTAGCATTTTTTTGTAATTTTAAAGTGATTGGGCTTAGTTTGTTGCTGTAAAGTGTAGTTGGGGGTGATTTTTGATAGCCGAAGTAATTTAGGTGAGTTTGGCATAGTTTGCAATTGTTAATAGCATTTTTTTGTAATTTAAAAATGATTGGGTTTAGTTTGTTGTGGTAATGGTTAGTTGGTGATGATTTATGGTAGCCGAAGTAATTTAGGTGAGTTTGGCATAGTTTGCTATGGTTACTAGCATTTTTTTTAATTTAAAAGTGATTGGGTTTAGTTTGTTGTGGTAAGGGTTAGTTGGTTATGATTTAGAGTACCCGAAGTAATTTAGGTGAGTCTGGCATAGTTTTTTATGATTTATACACCTTTTTTTGCAATTTTAAGATGATATGGTTTGGTTTGTTGTGGTAAGGGATAGTTGGGGGTGATTTACGGTAGCCGAAGTAATTTAGGTGATTCTGGTATAGTTTGTTATGATTTTTAGCATTTTTTTGTAATTTTAAAGTGATTGGGCTTAGTTTCTTGCTGTAAAGTGTAGTTGGGGGTGATTTTTGATAGCCGAAGTAATTTAGGTGAGTTTGGCATAGTTTGCTATGCTTTGTAGCATTTTTTTGTAATTTAAAAGTGATTGGGTTTAGTTTGTTGTGGTAAGGGCTAGTTGGTGATGATTTATGGTAGCCGAAGTAATTTAGGTGAGTTTGGCATAGTTTGCTATGGTTACTAGCATTTTTTTGTAATTTAAAATAGATTGGGTTTAGTATGTTGTGGTAAGGGTTAGTTGGTTATGATTTAGAGTAGCCGAAGAAATTTAGGTGAGTCTGGCATATTTTGTTATGATTTGTACACCTTTTTTTGTAATTTTAAGATGATATGGTTTGGTTTGGTAAGGGATAGTTGGGGGTGATTTACGGTAGCCGAAGTAATTTAGGTGATTCTGGTATAGTTTGTTATGGTTTTTAGCATTTTTTTGTAATTTTAAAGTGATTGGGCTTAGTTTGTTGCTGTAAAGTGTAGTTGGGGGTGATTTTTGATAGCCGAAGTAATTTAGGTGAGTTTGGCATAGTTTGCTATGGTGAGTAGCATTTTTTTGTAATTTAAAAGTGATTGGGTTTAGTTTGTTGTGGTAAGGGTTAGTTGGTGATGATTTGTGTTAGCCGAAGTAATTTAGGTAAGTTTGGAATAGTTTGCTATGGTTAGTAGCATTTTTTTGTAATTTAAAAGTGATTGGGTTTAGTTTGTTGTGGTATGGGTTAGTTAGTGATGATTTAGAGTAGCCGAAGTAATTTAGGTGAGTCTGGCATAGTTTGTTATGGTTTGTACACCTTTTTTTGTAATTTTAAGATGATATGGTTTGGTTTGTTGTGGTAAGGGATAGTTGGGGGTGATTTACATAAGCCGAAGTAATTTAGGTGATTCTGGTATAGTTTGTTATGATTTTTAGCATTTTTTTGTAATTTTAAAGTGATTGGGCTTAGTTTGTTGCTGTAAAGTGTAGTTGGGGGTGATTTTTGATAGCCGAAGTAATTTAGGTGAGTTTGGCATAGTTTGCAATTGTTAATAGCATTTTTTTGTAATTTAAAAATGATTGGGTTTAGTTTGTTGTGGTAATGGTTAGTTGGTGATGATTTATGGTAGCCGAAGTAATTTAGGTGAGTTTGGCATAGTTTGCTATGGTTACTAGCATTTTTTTTAATTTAAAAGTGATTGGGTTTAGTTTGTTGTGGTAAGGGTTAGTTGGTTATGATTTAGAGTACCCGAAGTAATTTAGGTGAGTCTGGCATAGTTTTTTATGATTTATACACCTTTTTTTGCAATTTTAAGATGATATGGTTTGGTTTGTTGTGGTAAGGGATAGTTGGGGGTGATTTACGGTAGCCGAAGTAATTTAGGTGATTCTGGTATAGTTTGTTATGATTTTTAGCATTTTTTTGTAATTTTAAAGTGATTGGGCTTAGTTTCTTGCTGTAAAGTGTAGTTGGGGGTGATTTTTGATAGCCGAAGTAATTTAGGTGAGTTTGGCATAGTTTGCTATGCTTTGTAGCATTTTTTTGTAATTTAAAAGTGATTGGGTTTAGTTTGTTGTGGTAAGGGCTAGTTGGTGATGATTTATGGTAGCCGAAGTAATTTAGGTGAGTTTGGCATAGTTTGCTATGGTTACTAGCATTTTTTTGTAATTTAAAATAGATTGGGTTTAGTATGTTGTGGTAAGGGTTAGTTGGTTATGATTTAGAGTAGCCGAAGAAATTTAGGTGAGTCTGGCATATTTTGTTATAATTTGTACATCTTTTTTTGTAATTTTAAGATGATATGGTTTGGTTTGTTGTGGTAAGGGATAGTTGGGGGTGATTTACGGTAGCCGAAGTAATTTAGGTGATTCTGGTATAGTTTGTTATGATTTTTAGCATTTTTTTGTAATTTTAAAGTGATTGGGCTTAGTTTGTTGCTGTAAAGTGTAGTTGGGGGTGATCTTTGATAGCCGAAGTAATTTAGGTGAGTTTGGCATAGTTTGCTATGGTTAGTAGCATTTTTTTGTAATTTAAAAGTGATTGGGTTTAGTTTGTTGGTGTAAGGGTTAGTTGGTGATGATTTGGAGTAGCCGAAGAAATTTAGGTGAGTCTGGCATATTTTGTTATAATTTGTACATCTTTTTTTGTAATTTTAAGATGATATGGATTGGTTTGTTGTGGTAAGGGATAGTTGGGGGTGATTTACGGTAGCCGAAGTAATTTAGGTGATTCTGGTATAGTTTGTTATGGTTTTTAGCATTTTTTTGTAATTTTAAAGTGATGGGGCTTAGTTTGTTGCTGTAAAGTGTAGTTGGGGGTGATTTTTGATAGCAGAAGTAATTTAGGTGAGTTTGGCATAGTTTGCTATGGTTAGTAGCATTTTTTTGTAATTTAAAAGTGATTGGGTTTAGTTTGTTGTGGTAAGGGTTAGTTGGTGATGATTTAGAGTAGCCGAAGTAATTTAGGTGAGTCTGGCATAGTTTTTTATGATTTGTACAACTTTTTTTGTAATTTTAAGATTATATGGTTTGGTTTGTTGTCGTAAGGGATAGTTGGGGGTGATTTACGGTAGCCGAAGTAATTTAGGTGATTCTGGTATAGTTTGTTATGATTTTTAGCATTTTTTTGTAATTTTAAAGTGATTGGGCTTAGTTTGTTGCTGTAAAGTGTAGTTGGGGGTGATCTTTGATAGCCGAAGTAATTTAGGTGAGTTTGGCATAGTTTGCTATGGTTAGTAGCATTTTTTTGTAATTTAAAAGTGATTGGGTTTAGTTTGTTGGTGTAAGGGTTAGTTGGTGATGATTTGGAGTAGCCGAAGAAATTTAGGTGAGTCTGGCATATTTTGTTATAATTTGTACATCTTTTTTTGTAATTTTAAGATGATATGGTTTGGTTTGTTGTGGTAAGGGATAGTTGGGGGTGATTTACGGTAGCCGAAGTAATTTAGGTGATTCTGGTATAGTTTGTTATGGTTTTTAGCATTTTTTTGTAATTTTAAAGTGATTTAAAGTGAGTTTGTTGCTGTAAAGTGTAGTTTGGGGTGATTTTTGATTGCCGAAGTAATTTAGGTGAGTTTGGCATAGTTTGCTATGGTTAGTAGCATTTTTTTGTAATTTAAAAGTGATTGGGTTTAGTTTGTTGTGGTAAGGGTTAGTTGGTGATGATTTAGAGTAGCCGAAGTAATTTAGGTGAGTCTGGCATAGTTTTTTATGATTTATATACCTTTTTTTGCAATTT
Source organism: Eledona agricola (assembly GCA_964023215.1). Taxonomy (NCBI): domain Eukaryota; kingdom Metazoa; phylum Arthropoda; class Insecta; order Coleoptera; family Tenebrionidae; genus Eledona; species Eledona agricola. The sequence continues at coordinate 711,601 of CAXIEJ010000203.1, read as the reverse complement.
TAAGATGATATGGTTTGGTTTGTTGTGGTAAGGGATAGTTGGGGGTGATTTACGGTAGCCAAAGTAATTTAGGTGATTCTGGTATAGTTTGTTATGATTTTTAGCATTTTTTTGTAATTTTAAAGTGATTGGGCTTAGTTTCTTGCTGTAAAGTGTAGTTGGGGGTGAATTTTGATAGCCGAAGTAATTTAGGGGAGTTTGGCATAGTTTGCTATGCTTTGTAGCATTTTTTTGTAATTTAAAAGTGATTGGGTTTAGTTTGTTGTGGTAAGGGCTAGTTGGTGATGATTTATGGTAGCCGAAGTAATTTAGGTGAGTTTGGCATAGTTTGCTATGGTTACTAGCATTTTTTTGTAATTTAAAATTGATTGGGTTTAGTTTGTTGTGGTAAGGGTTAGTTGGTTATGATTTAGAGTAGCCGAAGAAATTTAGGTGAGTCTGGCATATCTATATATATAAAGCGAAGTGTCCTCACTGACACACTCATCTACTCCTCCACACATTCACGCACTGATTCACCGACAACCTACAGCCCAAACCGGGAGGGCTGGAGACTTGAAATTTTAGACACGGGTCTATCAAGGGCCGAGAATGAACGCTAATATGGAGATTTTGCAAAATTCGGTCCGGTTCCTTTGTATTTAAATAAAAACCGAATAAAAACCGGTTAAAATAAGCAAAAAATGATCGGCTCGCGGAGACCGGGTTTTTTTTTAGAAGCACGTGTCTAGCCAAAACAACTTCGACGTCGGGCGACCGGTTTACACTTTCACTTTCTGCTTTCCTGATCATACTTTTGCCGTACCTAGCGAGGCGCAGATATTTCAATTATAATTTTGATTTCAATTATAATGTCGATCCGTGACTCATTTAAAAATTACCAAACCACTCCAAATTTAATCCGTCTACATTAAACATCTTCAAATATCTCTTACCATTGCAAACTTCACCAAAGCAACCCCAAAAAATTCCCGAAATACGCCAAACTGACATAAATTAGATCCGTTATCTTAAATCATCCCTTACCACCCCTTAGCAACCCCAAGTAACTCCAATCACTTTAAAATAAAACAAAATGCCACAAACCATAGCAAACTATGCCAAACTCACCCAAATTACTTCGGCTACCATAAATCACCCCCAACTACCCCTTACCACCCCAAACTAAGCCAAATCACTTTAAAATTACAAAAAATGCTACAAACCATAGCAAACTATGTCAAACTCACTTAAATTACTTCGGCTAATTTATTGCTCTGTTTTCAGAGTATTTCGGCAAATGATGTTGGGGGGCCGTCCCCAATAAAAAATTTACACAACCCGAAAATTGAAAAAAAAATAAAAGGGGGTCAGAATTATGGCAGCCGGTGTCGACTGCCACGCGGTGGACCGAAACACAAGACAATAAGACTCTAAGGGTCAGTATTGGTGGTTACAGAGTCAAAGTCCACAAGTATATAAGGATGATATTCAGGACTTTGACTCTGTAACTACCAGTAAAGACAACACAAGAAGGAATTATAATAGTAGAGATTGATTGCTTATCTGCGAATCGGTCGACTGTCGCACACAAAATGGGCGAGTTTGACACGATTCGCCGAGGAGAATGCATTTCGCGCATGTGTACATTTCGCGCATGTCTGTAAGGTTCGGAAATGTTGTGACGCTTTGATGTTTGTTCGAAACGAAATGCATTCGTAGTTGTTAACATTGGTGAGTATAGGCTAAGTTAAAGTTGTTAGAACTAGCAATTATTACTCGGCCGGTAACGGTGAACTCTGCCGTGTTTGGTTGGTAGATTGATCGGGGCGAAAAGGCGGTCATCGATCGTTTTATAAAAGTGAGGTTATGGAAACCAAAACATCACGATGACCTGGTTTGAACGGCAAAGTTCCCGATAGACTCGTAATTACGCACATCCAACCGCACTAACAGGCCATGTATTAATCAAAGTACTTTCACAGGCGGCGGTCCCACACTCTAGTGCTGAACCTTCCGTGACATATCCAGCCTCCTTTGATTACATCGCACACCAGGGACTCCAAGCTGTTTTTACCGAGTCCGATGGTGTCGATGAATTGGTTGTTCAGAGGACACCAACCGCCGCGAGCTCCAATTATAGTTGGAAATAAATATAAATCACCCCCAACTACCCCTTACCACCCCAAACTAAGCCAAATCACTTTAAAATTACAAAAAATGCTACAAACCATAGCAAACTATTCCAAACTCACCTAAATTACTTCGGCTACCATAAATCACCCCCAACTACCCCTTACCGCCCCAAACTAAGCCCAATCACTTTAAAATTACAAAAAATGCTACAAACCATAGCAAACTATGTCAAACTCACCTAAATTACTTCGGCTACCATAAATCACCCCCAACTACCCCTTACCACCCCAAACTAAGCCCAATCACTTTAAAATTACAAAAAATGCTACAAACCATAGCAAACTATGTCAAACTCACTTAAATTACTTCGGCTACCATAAATCACCCCCAACTACCCCTTACCACCCCAAACTAAGCCAAATCATTTTAAAATTACAAAAACTGATACAAATCATAGCAAACTATGCAAAACTCATCTAAATTACTTCGGCTACCATAGATCACCCCCAACTACCCCTTACCACCCCAAACAAAGCCCAATCACTTTAAAATTACAAAAAATGCTACAAACCATAGCAAACTATGTCAAACTCACCTAAATTACTTTGGCTACCATAAATTACCCCCAACTACCCCTTACCTACCCAAACTAAGCCCAATCACTTTTAAATTACAAAAAATGCTACAAACCATAGCAAACTATGTCAAACTCACTTAAATTACTTCGGCTACCATAAATCACCCCCAACTACCCCTTACCACCCCAAACTAAGCCAAATCACTTTAAAATTACAAAAAATGCTACAAACCATAGCAAACTATGTAAAACTCACTTAAATTACTTCGGCTACCATAAATCACCCCCAACTACCCCTTACCACCCCAAACTAAGCCAAATCATTTTAAAATTACAAAAACTGATACAAATCATAGCAAACTATGCAAAACTCATCTAAATTACTTCGGCTACCATAGATCACCCCCAACTACCCCTTACCACCCCAAACAAAGCCCAATAACTTTAAAATTACAAAAAATGCTACAAACCATAGCAAACTATGTCAAACTCACCTAAATTACTTTGGCTACCATAAATCACCCCCAACTACCCCTTACCACCCCAAACTAAGCCCAATCACTTTTAAATTACAAAAAATGCTACAAACTATAGCAAACTATGTCCAACTCACTTAAATTATTTCGGCTACCATGAATCACCCCCAACTACCCCTTACCACCCCAAACTAAGCCAAATCATTTTAAAATTACAAAAAATGATACAAATCATAGCAAACTATGCCAAACTCACCCAAATTAATTGGGCTACCATAAATCACCCCCAACTACCCCTTACCGCCCTAAACTAAGCCAAATCACTTTAAAATTACAAAAAATGCTAAAAACCATAGCAAGCTATGCCAAACTTAACTAAATTACTTCGGCTACCATAAATAAACCCCAACTACCCCTTACTACCCCAAAATAGACCCAATCACTTTAAAATTACAAAAAATGCTACAAACCATAGCAAGCTATGTCAAACTCACCTAAATTACTTCGGCTACCATAAATCACACCCAACCACCCCTTACCGCCCCAAACTAAGCCAAATCACTTTAAAATTACAAAAAATGCTACAAACCATAGCAAACTATGTCAAACTCACTTAAATTACTTCGGCTACCATAAATCACCCCCAACTACCCCTTACCACCCCAAACTAAGCCAAATCACTTTAAAATTACAAAAAATGCTACAAACCATAGCAAACTATGTCAAACTCACTTAAATTACTTCGGCTACCATAAATCACCCCCAACTACCCCTTACCACCCCAAACTAAGCCAAATCATTTTAAAATTACAAAAACTGATACAAATCATAGCAAACTATGCAAAACTCATCTAAATTACTTCGGTTACCATAGATCACCCCCAACTACCCCTTACCACCCCAAACAAAGCCCAATCACTTTAAAATTACAAAAAATGCTACAAACCATAGCAAACTATGTCAAACTCACCTAAATTACTTTGGCTACCATAAATCACCCCCAACTACCCCTTACCACCCCAAACTAAGCCCAATCACTTTTAAATTACAAAAAATGCTACAAACCATAGCAAACTATGTCCAACTCACTTAAATTACTTCGGCTACCATAAATCACCCCAAACTACCCCTTACCACCCCAAACTAAGCCAAATCATTTTAAAATTACAAAAAATGATACAAATCATAGCAAACTATGCCAAACTCACCCAAATTACTTGGGCTACCATAAATCACCCCCAACCACCCCTTACCGCCCCAAACTAAGCCAAATCACTTTAAAATTACAAAAAATGCTACAAATCATAGCAAACTATGTCAAACTCACTTAAATTACTTCGGCTACCATAAATCACTCCTAACTACCCCTTACCCCTCCAAAATAAGCCCAATCACTTTAAAATTACAAAAAATGCTACAAACCATAGCAAGCTATGTCAAACTCACCTAAATTACTTAGCTCTATGGTTTTTAACTTTAAAGCGGTATAAACGCGGTATAAGCGCTAGATTTTCGTGAAAATATCTGAAAAATTCGAAATTCTGTAATTGAATTACAGAACTATTGTTGTGTTCGATAGTAAATTTATATTTGGAGTGGCACTGCCAACCCTGCCACCCCTAACGAGCCCCTTGCTGAGTACTCTCCTTCCAGGGAAACTTTTTAAATCAACGACAAAATAATTTAGGGCGCCTGAATGTGAAAATATCACTGTTTAATAAGTTCAGACTGACGTGAAACACTTGAAATTTCGATATTCTTTTGAAATTCGTCTTAGGTCCATCAAGGAATGCATGTTAATGTAAACAAGTGTTAGTTTGTCGGAAAGGCCGAATAAGATTTTTCACATTCCCGTCAAAATATTTATTTACTTTAGAATGTTAATTTCTTAAATTCATTTCGTAAAAATTTTGAGGGGCCATACGAATACACCTGTGCGAGTATTATTTGGTACATACAAATTAATCTCTTTTGTTATCCAAATTGTTTTTATATGCACTAGGCACGTGCACCTCATATAATTGTGAAAATTGCTGCTTCAGCGTCTGGAACGCTGGTACTCAACGTCGCCAAGGTCGAGGCGACGCATCGGTATTCGAAGTTCTATTGCTATTAAATAAATTATTTTTATATAATATTCCCGATTTGTTCTTGCCGTTAACCAAAACTCTCCCCAATCGATTTTCGAAAAATTTCCAGCGTCGGACCGGACTTCACTTATTTTCGTACGCAAAATTTTTACGTTCAGTTAATGATCGTATATATAACTAGCTGAATGTACCCGGCGTTGCCCGGACGTTGATTAAATAAACGCAGTGTTGACAAAAGTGGTGTATTTGTGATGTAGACTAATCGACATTATAATACAATTAAACAGGAATGCTCTACTTTTCCAATCACAAAATAAACAAATTTGCTGAAATTAACCTGCATTGCCAGGACCGGGTACTTCAATATGATTTGGAAAATGACGATAATTTCGTTTCTGGGTGCAAGCTCCTTTTTTTTCACTCTTTTTCACTCTTCAAGAGAAGGAGAGTTGACAGAGAAGCTGAATTATTCCAAATTATTCCCATTTAGTTCTCTAACAACGTTAAAGAATGTCGTCGAAGAATGTTGAAATATATAAATACATAATTTCACACCATAAAAACGATGTATTTGGTGTAGTTTCGGATGATAAGGGTTTTTTTGGGGATTGTTTTGAATGGTTATTGATGGTTGGCGGGGTTTAGCTTTGGCGGATTAAACGAAACTTTTGGTAATTTTAATGTGATTGGGTTTAGTTTGGCTTGGTAAAAAGTGGTTGGGGTGATATAGCGGAAGTCGAAGTAATTTATGCGTGTTTAGCGTAGTTTGCTTGCAATTCGTAATTTTTTTACATTTTAGGTTGATGTGGGGTAGTGTGGAATGGCAAGTGTATGATTTTTGAGGGTAGTTTCGAATGGTACATTATGTTTAGGGGTGTTTAACGTATTCAGGTAAAATATACAGAAAATTTGGTAATTTTAAAATGAACAATTATAGTGCGAACCTCTTGAGCTCTATTTTCGGTAATAAAATGCAATAGGAAAGATAGTAAAAAAGACTATTTCCATCACTTTTCAGAGGAATTATACGTGGTGGTATTTGTACCCCGCTTACTATTCCTCCATCTTAGTTATAAATAATGCAGAACAATAATGAACACAATGTACATAAAATAAATAGTGTAAATCGTGTATAAGCACACATTGCTTATGATGTCAGTGAAATCCGGTAAAACTGCAAATTTCGGATTTTGGGCGGAGCAGGTTTGGTGAAGATCAAATACACCACTATCATTAAATGAACGTAAAAATTAGCGTACGGTATAGAAGTGAAGTCCGGTAAGACGATGGTAATTTTTCGAAAATCGATTGCGGAGATATTTACTTAACGTCAAGAACAAATCGGGAATATTATATTAAAACAATTTATTTAATAGCGATAGAACTTCGAATACTGATGCGTCGCCTCGACCTTGGCGACGTTGAGTACCAGCGTTCCAGACGCTGAAGCAGCAATTTTAACAATTATATTAGGTGCACGTGCCTAGTGCGTATTAAAAGAATTTGGATTACCAAATAATACTCCCGCAGGTGTACTCGTATGGCCCGTCATAATTTGCACCAAATGAATTAACATACTAAAGTAAATAAATACATTGACGGGAATGTGGTGGATGTAAAAATCTTATTCGGCCTCTCCGACAAACACTTGTTTACATTAACATGCATGCCTTCATGGACCTGTGACGAATTACAAACAAATATCTAAATTTCAAGTGTTCCATTTGATTTGGTTTCTGGATGCAAGCGGTTTTTTTCACTCTTGTCAGTCTGAACTTATTACATAGTGATATCTTCACATCCAGGTGCCCTAAATTTATTTTGCCGCTGATTTCAAAAATTTTTCTGGAAGGAAAGTAGTCAGCAGTGGGGCTCGTCAGGGGTGGCAGGGTTGGCAGTGCCACTCCAAGAATAACTTTACTATCGAACACAAAATTAGTTCTGTAATTCAGTTGCAGAATTATGAATTTTTCAGATATTTTCACGAAAATCTAGCGCTTACACCGCCACTGGTATGAATGTCAGTGATATCTGGTACATACAATGGTGAAATATTCGGGGCAAATTTGGTGAAAAACAAATACACCACTATCATTAACTAAACGTAAAAATTAGCGTACAAATATAAGTGGAGTCCGGTCCGATGCTGATAATTTTTCGAAAATTGATTGGGGGCAGATTTGGTTAACGCGAGGATCAAATGTTAAATTAAAATACTTTATTTGATAGCGGTAGACCTTCGAACACTGATGCGTCGCCTCATCGAATTTGGCGACTTAGCGAAGAGTTTCCGACGCTGGAGTAGCAATTTTCACAATTGTGGTTGTGTTAAAATTAAACACCGCGATCGAGTACTGCTCCACACGCTGAACCAGCAATTCTCGAATTCTAAGAAACGATAAGAAAGGCTTATCCAACGCTTGGTATGTGCGAATTTCTGCATAAACACTCAATCAAACTAAATCGAGCATCGCCTTTTCACGTTTGTGACCTTGCCCTTGACGTGGCAGGCTCCAGCTGCTTCAATAATGTAAAAATCTTATTCGGCCTCTCCAATAAACTCACATTTGTTTACATTAACACGCATTCCCTCATGGACTTGTGACGAATTACAAACAAATATTGCAACTTCAAGTGTTCCATTTAATTTCGTTTCTGGGTGCAAGCTCCTTTCTTTTCACTCTAGTCAGTCTAAACTTATTACACAGAGTTATATTTTCAAAGCCAGGCGCCCTAAAGAATTTTGTCGTTGTTTTCAAAAGTTTCAAGAGAAGGAGAGTTGACATAGAAGCTAAATTATTCCAAATTATTCCCATTTAGTTCTCTGACAACGTTAAAGACAATGTTGAAATATATAAATACAAAATTTTACACCATAAAAACGAAGTATTTAGGAATTATGTATAAAAAAAGTCGAAGTTATTCTTCGCTCTTGAGCTCTATTTCCGGTATTAAAAATGCAATAGGAAAGATAGTAAGAAAGACTATTTCCATCAATTTTCACGGGAATTATACGTGGTGGTATTTGTTCTCCGCATATTATTAGATTTTAAAACTGCTCCATCTTAGTTATAAGTAATGCAGAACAATAATGATCGCAATGTACGTAAAATAAATAGTGTAAATAAATCGTGTATAAGCATACAATACTTAAGCGTATGATGTCAGTGAAAATTTCGGATTTCGGCCGGAGCAGGTTTGGTGAAGAACAAATACACCACTATCATTAACTGAACGAAAAAATTAGCGTTCGAAAATAAGTGAAGTTCGGTCCGACACTGGAAATTTTTCGAAAATCGATTGGGGAGAGTTTTGGTAAACGGCAAGAACAAATCGGGAATATTATATTAAAATAATTTATTTAATAGCGAAAAAACTTTGAATACCGATGCGTCGCCTCGACCTTGGCGACGTTGAGTACCAGCGTTCCAGACGCTGAAGCAGCAATTTTAACAATTATATGAGGTGCACGTGCCTAGTGCGTATGATAAGAATTTGGATAACAAAAGAGATTAATTTGTATGTACCAAATAATACTCGCACAGGTGTACTCGTATGGCCCGTCATAATTTTCACAAAATCAATTTAAGAAATTAACATTCTAAAGTAAATAAATATTTTGACGGGAATGTTAAACATCTTATTCGGCCTCTCCGACAAACTAACACTTGTTTACATTAACATGCATTCCTTCATGGACCTGTGACGAATTACAAACAAATATCGAAATTTCAAGTGTTCCATGTCAGTCTGAACTTATTACACAGTGATATTTTCACATTCAGGCGCCCTAAATTATTTTGCCGTTGATTTATAAAGTTTCCCTGGAAGGAGAGTAGTCAGCAGGGGGCTCGTCAGGTGTGGCAGGGTTGGCAGTGCCACTCCAAATATAAATTTACTATCCAACACAAAAATAGTTATGTAATTCAACTGCAGAATTTCGAATTTTTTAGATATTTTTACGAAAATCTAGCGCTTACACCGCCTTTATACCTCTTTAAAGTTAAAAACCATAGAGCTATTTATACAAATGCACGCATGTTGAAAAGGTAGGGCTTGCCCCGTCAGCGTGTTGCAATTGAGAAATACCTTTATGTTTGCATCTCAACTGGAACAAATATTTATTGGAAGGTGGAAGAGAATCAAAATAGGTATCAGCATATTTAATATTCAGAATAACGTCTATTAGTCGAAACAATATATTTTATGTGCAGATATTTATTAATATTTTATGATTTAATACGATAAGGAATTTATAACTGACAACCAAATAGAAGATTTTGATTGAAAATGATTATTAATTTATGGTAGCCGAAGTAATTTAAGTGAGTTTGGCATAGCTTGCTATGTTTTGTAGCATTTTTTGTAATTTTAAAGTGATTAGGCTAATTTTGGGGCGGTAAGGGGTAGTTGGGGGCGATTTATGGTAGCCGAAGTAATTTAGGTGAGTTTGACATAGTTTGCTATGGTTTGTATAATTTTTGTAATTTTGTAGTAATTGGGCTTATTTTGGTGTGGTAAGGGGTAGTTGGGGGTGATTTATGGTAGCTGAAGTAATTTAGGGGAGTTTGGCATAGTTTGCTACGGTTTGTAGAATTTTTTTGTAATTTTAAAGTGATTGAGCATATTTTGGGGTGGTAAGGGGTAGTTGGGGGTGATTTATGGAAGCCGTAGTAATTTAGATGTGTTTGGCATAGTTTGACATGGCTTGTAACATTTTTTGTAATTTTAAAGTGATTGGGCTTATTTTGGGGTTGTAAGGGGTAGTTGGGGGTGATTTATGATAGCCGAAGTAATTTAAGTGAGTTCGACATAGTTTGCTATGGTTTGTAGCATTTTTTGTAATTTTAAAGTGATTGGGTATAGTTATGTGGTTTGTAAGGGGTAATTGGGGGTGATTTATGGTAGCCGAAGTAATTTAAGTGAGTTTGACATAGTTTGGTATGGTTTGTAACATTTTTTGTAATTTTAAAGTGATTGGGTTTAGTTTGTGGTTGGTAAGGGGTAGTTGGGGGTTATTTATGGTAGTCGAAGTAATTTAAGTGAGTTTGGCATAGTTTGCTATGGTTTGTAGAATTTTTTGGAATTTTAAAGTGATTGGGCTTATTTTGGGGTGGTAAGGGGTAGTTGGGGGTGATTTATGGAAGCCGAAGTAATTTAGATGAGTTTGGCATAGTTTGACATGGCTTGTAACATTTTTTGTAATTTTAAAGTGATTGGGCTTATTTTGGGGTTGTAAGGGGTAGTTGGGGGTGATTTATGGTAGCCGAAGTAATTTAGGTGAGTTAGGCATAGTTTGCTATGATTTGTAGCATTTTTTGTAATTTTATGTGATTGGTCTTATTTTGGGATTGTAAAGGGTAGTTGGGGGTGATTTATGGTAGCCGAAGTAATTTAGGGGAGTTTGGCATAGTTTGCTACGGTTTGTAGAATTTTTTTGTAATTTTAAAGTGATTGAGTCTATTTTGGGGTGGTAAGGGGTAGTTGGGGGTGATTTATGGAAGCCGAAGTAATTTAGATGAGTTTGGTATAGTTTGATATGACTTGTAACATTTTTTGTAATTTTAAAGTGATTGGGCTTATTTTGGGGTTGTAAGGGGTAGTTGGGGGTGATTTATGGTAGCCGAAGTAATTTAGGTGAGTTAGGCATAGTTTGCTATGATTTGTAGCATTTTTTGTAATTTTATGTGATTGGTCTTATTTTGGGATTGTAAAGGGTAGTTGGGGGTGATTTATGGTAGCCGAAGTAATTTAGGGGAGTTTGGCATAGTTTGCTATGGTTTGTAGAATTTTTTGTAATTTTAAAGTGATTGGGCTTATTTTGGGGTGGTAGGGGGTAATTGGGGGTGATTTATTGTAGCCGAAATAATTTAGGTGAGTTAGGCATAATTTGCTATGGTTTGTAGAATATTTTGTAATTTTAAAGTGATTGGGCTTATTTTGGGGTTGTAAGGGGTAGTTGGGGGTGATTTATGGTAGCCGAAGTAATTTAGGGGAGTTTGGCACAGTTTGCTACGGTTTGTAGAATTTTTTTGTAATTTTAAAGTGATTGGACTTATTTTGGGGTGGTAAGGGGTAATTGGGGGTGATTTATTGTAGCCGAAATAATTTAGGTGAGTTAGGCATAGTTTGCTATGGTTTATAGAATATTTTGTAATTTTAAAGTGATTGGGCTTATTTTGGGATTGTAAGGGGTAGTTGGGGGTGATTTATGGTAGCCGAAGTAATTTAGGGGAGTTTGGCACAATTTGCTACGGTTTGTAGAATTTTTTTGTAATTTTAAAGTTATTGAGCCTATTTTGGGGAGGTAAGGGGTAGTTGGGGGTGAATAATGGAAGCCGAAGTAATTTAGATGAGTTTGGCATAGTTTGGTATGGTTTGTAACATTTTTTGTAATTTTAAAGTGATTGGACTTATTTTGGGGTGGTAAGGGGTAGTTGGGGGTGATTTATGGTAGCCGAAGTAATTTAACTGAGTTTGACATAGTTTGCTATGGTATGTAACATTTTTTGTAATTTTAAAGTGATTGGACTTATTTTGGGGTGGTAGGGGGTAATTGGGGGTGATTGATGGTAGCCGAAGTAATTTAACTGAGTTTGACATAGTTTGCTATGGTATGTAACATTTTTTGTAATTTTAAAATAATTGGGCTTAGTTTGGGGTGGTAAGGGGTAGTTGGGGGTGATTTGTGGTAGCCGAAATAATTTAAGTGAGTTTGACATAGTTTGGTATGGTTTGTAACATTTTTTGTAATTTTAAAGTGATTGGGCTTAGTTTGGGGTGGTAAGGGGTAGTTGGGCGTGATTGATGGTAGCCGAAGTAATTTAAGTGAGTTTGACATAGTTTGCTAAGTTATGTAACATTTTTTGTAATTTTAAAGTGATTGGACTTATTTTGGGGTGGTAAGGGGTAGTTGGGGGTGATTGATGGTAGCCGAAGTAATTTAAGTTAGTTTGACATAGTTTGCTAAGGTATGTAACATTTTTTGTAATTTTAAAGTGATTGGACTTATTTTGGGGTGGTAAGGGGTAGTTGGGGGTGATTGATGGTAGCCGAAGTAATTTAGGTGAGTTTGGAATAGTTTGCTATCGTTTGTAGCATTTTTTGTAATTTTAAAGTGATTGGGCTTAGTTTGGGGTGGTAAGGGGTAGTTGGGGGTGATTTGTGGTAGCCGAAATAATTTAAGTGAGTTTGACATAGTTTGGTATGGTTTGTAACATTTTTTGTAATTTTAAAGTGATTGGGCTTAGTTTGGGGTGGTAAGGGGTAGTTGGGGGTGATTTGTGGTAGCCGAAATAATTTAAGTGAGTTTGACATAGTTTGGTATGGTTTGTAACATTTTTTGTAATTTTAAAGTGATTGGGCTTAGTTTGGGGTGGTAAGGGGTAGTTGGGCGTGATTGATGGTAGCCGAAGTAATTTAAGTGAGTTTGACATAGTTTGCTAAGGTATGTAACATTTTTTGTAATTTTAAAGTGATTGGACTTATTTTGGGGTGGTAAGGGGTAGTTGGGGGTGATTGATGGTAGCCGAAGTAATTTAAGTGAGTTTGACATAGTTTGCTAAGGTATGTAACATTTTTTGTAATTTTAAAGTGATTGGGCTTAGTTTGGGGTGGTAAGGGGTAGTTGGGGGTGATTTGTGGTAGCCGAAATAATTTAAGTGAGTTTGACATAGTTTGGTATGGTTTGTAACATTTTTTGTAATTTTAAAGTGATTGGGCTTAGTTTGGGGTGGTAAGGGGTAGTTGGGGGTGATTTGTGGTAGCCGAAATAATTTAAGTGAGTTTGACATAGTTTGGTATGGTTTGTAACATTTTTTGTAATTTTAAAGTGATTGGGCTTAGTTTGGGGTGGTAAGGGGTAGTTGGGCGTGATTGATGGTAGCCGAAGTAATTTAAGTGAGTTTGACATAGTTTGCTAAGTTATGTAACATTTTTTGTAATTTTAAAGTGATTGGACTTATTTTGGGGTGGTAAGGGGTAGTTGGGGGTGATTGATGGTAGCCGAAGTAATTTAAGTGAGTTTGACATAGTTTGCTAAGGTATGTAACATTTTTTGTAATTTTAAAGTGATTGGACTTATTTTGGGGTGGTAAGGGGTAGTTGGGGGTGATTGATGGTAGCCGAAGTAACTTAACTGAGTTTGACATAGTTTGCTATGGTATGTAACATTTTTTGTAATTTTAAAGTGATTGGACTTATTTTGGGGTGGTAAGGGGTAGTTGGGGGTGATTGATGGTAGCCGAAGTAATTTAACTGAGTTTGACATAGTTTGCTATGGTATGTAACATTTTTTGTAATTTTAAAGTGATTGGACTTATTTTGGGGTGGTAAGGGGTAGTTGGGGGTGATTGATGGTAGCCGAAGTAATTTAACTGAGTTTGGAATAGTTTGCTATCGTTTGTAGCATTTTTTGTAATTTTAAAGTGATTGGGCTTAGTTTGGGGTGGTAAGGGGTAGTTGGGGGTGATTTGTGGTAGCCGAAATAATTTAAGTGAGTTTGACATAGTTTGGTATGGTTTGTAACATTTTTTGTAATTTTAAAGTGATTGGGCTTAGTTTGGGGTGGTAAGGGGTAGTTGGGCGTGATGGATGGTAGCCGAAGTAATTTAAGTGAGTTTGACATAGTTTGCTAAGGTATGTAACATTTTTTGTAATTTTAAAGTGATTAAACTTATTTTGGGGTGGTAAGGGGTAGTTGGGGGTGATTGATGGTAGCCGAAGTAATTTAAGTGAGTTTGACATAGTTTGCTAAGGTATGTAACATTTTTTGAAATTTTAAAGTGATTGGACTTATTTTGGGGTGGTAAGGGGTAGTTGGGGGTGATTAATGGAAGCCGAAGTAATTTAGATGAGTTTGGCATAGTTTGATATTGCTTGTAACATTTTTTGTAATTTTAAAGTGATTGGGCTGAGTTTGGGGTGGTAAGGGGTAGTTGGGGGTGATTTATGGTAGCCGAAGTAATTTAGGTGAGTTAGGGATAGTTTGCTATAATTTGTGTCATTTTGTTTTATTTTAAAGTGATTGGAGTTACTTGGGGTTGCTAAGGGGTGGTAAGGGATGATTTAAGATAACGGATCTAGTTTATGTCAGTTTGGCATAGTTCGGGAATTTTTTGGGGTTGATTTGGTAAACTTTGCAGTGGTAAGAGATATTTGAGGATGTTTAATGTTGACGGATTAAATTTGGAGTGATTTGGTAATTTTTAATTGAGTCACGGATCGACATTATAATTGAAATCAAAATTATAATTGAAATATCTGCGGCCTCGCTAGGTACGGCAAAAGTATGATCACGAAAGCAGAAACTCGACGTTGAAATTGTTTAGGTTAAAAAAGTGCTTTTAATGTAAACAGGTCGCCCGTCGTCGAAGTTGTTTTGGCTAGATACGTGCTTCTAACATAAACACGGTCTCCGCGATCCGATCATTTTTTGTTTATTTTAGCCGGTTTTTATTGAATTACAAAGGAACCGGGCCGAATTTCGCAAAATCCCTTCTTAGCGTTCACTTTCGGCACATGATACACCCGTGTCTAAAATTTCAAGTCGCCAGCCCTCACGGTTTGGGCTGTGGGTTGTCGGTGAATCAGTGAATGTGTAGATGTGTAGATGAGTGTGTCAGTGAGGACACTTCGCTTTATATATATAGATGATAGTGGTGTATTTGTTCTTCACCAAACCTGCTCCGGCCAAAATCCGAAATTTTCACTGACATCATACGCTTAAGTATTGTGTGCTTATACACGATTTACACTATTTATTTTACGTACATTGCGTTCATTATGGTTCTGGATAATTTATAACTAAGATGGAGCAGTTTGAAAATATAATAGTAAGCGGAGAACAAATACCACCATGTATAATTCCCGTGAAAAGTGATGGAAATAGTCTTTTTTACTATCATTCCTATTGCATTTTTAATACCGGAAATAGAGCTCAAGAGGTTCGCACTTTAATTCTTCATTTTAAAATTACCAAAATTTTTGTAAATTTTACCTGAATACGTTAAACACCCCAAACATAACGCACCATTCCAAACTATCCCTAAAAGTCATACACTTACCATTCAAAACTACTCCAGGTCAACCCATAATTAAAAAAAAAATTACGAATTCTAAGCAAACTACGCCAAACTCGCATAAATGACTTCGAATTCCCCTAAATCACCCCAACCACTTCTTACCAAGCCAAACAAAGCCCAATCACATTATAATTACCGAAAATTTCGTTTAATCCGCCAAAGCTAAACCCTGCCAACCATCAATAACCATTCCAAACAATCCTCAAAGAAACCCATATCATCCGAAACAACCCCAAATTAACCTAATATTTTTGCATTTTTTTAAACCATAGCAAATCACGCCAAATTAACATAAATAACTTCGACTTTTTTTGTCCATAATTCCCAAATACTTCGTTTTTATGGTGTGAAATTTTGTATTTATATATTTCAACATTGTCTTTAACGTTGTCAGAGAACTAAATGGGAATAATTTGGAATAATTTAGCTTCTCTGTCAACTCTCCTTCTCTTGAAACTTTTGAAAACAACGACAAAATTATTTAGGGCGCCTGGATTTGAAAATATCACTCTGTGTAATAAGTTCAGACTGACTAGAGTGAAAAGAAAGGAGCTTGCACCCAGAAACGAAATTATATGGAACACTTGAAGTTGCAATATTTGTTTGTAATTCGTCACAAGTCCATGAAGGAATGCGTGTTAATGTAAACAAATGTGAGTTTATTGGAGATGCCGAATAAGATTTTTACATTATTGAAGCAGCTTGAGCCTGCCACGTCAAGGGCAAGGTCACAAACGTGAAAAGGCGATGCTCGATTTGGTTTGATTTAATATCTATGCAGATCAAATAAATTATTATAATTTAACATTCCCTTGGTGGTTCATTTGTTCCTCGCCTTAACCAAATCTGTCCCAATCAATTTTCGAAAAATTACCAGAGTTGGACCGGACTCTACTTATATTTGTACGCTAATTTTTACGTTCAGTTAATGATAGTGGTGTATTTGTTTTTCACCAAATTTGCCCCGGCTGAAATCCGAAATTTGCACCGTTGTTCGAGACTTCACTGACATTCATACCCTTAATAATTCTGTGCTTATACACGTTTTACACTATTTATTTTACGTACATTCTGTTCATTATTGCAGTACATCATTTATAACTAATATGGAGAAGTTTGAAAATATAGCGATGTACAAATACCACACCGTATTATTCCCGTGAAAGGTGATGGATATCTTTTTTACTATCTATGGTATTAGTATTGAAATTTTAACACTGGAAAGTGAGCTCAAAAGGTTCGCACTTTAATTGTCAAACAATTTGCGGCCAGGTATTAATAATTTTTGTGCAGTTCAGAAAGAGATAATTATGCTGAAGAGTTTGTTTATGCTGAAGATAAGTCAAAATCATCCACATACTCTTCCGTTTGTGAGATGACTGCAGCAGGAGAAATGTTTCCATTGTGTTTTCAACTTTATCATAACATGATCAGCTAATTTGTAAACTTTTATTTTCCCGAATTACGATTTCCTGGAATCGCTTATAGAACACTTCCAAACTGCGTCTTTGCCTAAATAGTCTATTCAAAATTTTTCATCTCAGATATCAACCAAGGTATCCTCTTTGTCCAAATCATATTTAAGTCCTGCCAACGCAGGTTAATTGCAGCAAATTTGTTTATTTTGTGATAGGCAAGTTAGAGCATTCCCATTGTATTATAATGTCGATTAGTCAACATCGCCAATACACCACTTTTGTCAACACTGCGTTTATTTAATCTACGTCCGGGCAACGCCGGGTACATTCAGCTAGTTTTGTTATAATTTGTACATCTTTTTTTGTAATTTTAAGATGATATGGTTTGGTTTGTTATGGTAAGGGATAGTTGGGGGTGATTTACGGTAGCCGAAGTAATTTAGGTGATTCTGGTATAGTTTGTTATGATTTTTAGCATTTTTTTGTAATTTTAAAGTGATTTGGCTTAGTTTGTTGCTGTAAAGTGTAGTTGGGGGTGATCTTTGATAGCCGAAGTAATTTAGGTGAGTTTGGCATAGTTTGCTATGGTTAGTAGCATTTTTTGTAATTTAAAAGTGATTGGGTTTAGTTTGTTGGTGTAAGGGTTAGTTGGTGATGATTTGGAGTAGCTGAAGAAATTTAGGTGAGTCTGGCATATTTTGTTATAATTTGTACATCTTTTTTTGTAATTTTAAGATGATATGGTTTGGTTTGTTGTGGTAAGGGATAGTTGGGGCTGATTTACGGTAGCCGAAGTAATCTAGGTGATTCTGGTATAGTTTGTTATGGTTTTTAGCATTTTTTTGTAATTTTAAAGTGATTGGGCTTAGTTTGTTGCTGTAAAGTGTAGTTGGGGGTGATTTTTGATAGCCGAAGTAATTTAGGTGAATTTGGCATAGTTTGCTATGGTTAGTAGCATTTTTTTGTAATTTAAAAGTGATTGGGTTTAGTTTGTTGTGGTAAGGGTTAGTTGGTGATGATTTAGAATAGCCGAAGTAACTTAGGTGAGTCTGGCATAGTTTTTTATGATTTGTACAACTTTTTTTGTAATTTTAAGATTATATGGTTTGGTTTGCTGTGGTAAGGGATAGTTGGGGGTGATTTACGGTAGCCGAAGTAATTTAGGTGATTCTGGTATAGTTTGTTATGATTTTTAGCATTTTTTTGTAATTTTAAAGTGATTGGGCTTAGTTTGTTGCTGTAAAGTGTAGTTGGGGGTGATCTTTGATAGCCGAAGTAATTTAGGTGAGTTTGGCATAGTTTGCTATGGTTAGTAGCATTTTTTTGTAATTTAAAAGTGATTGGGTTTAGTTTGTTGGTGTAAGGGTTTGTTGGTGATGATTTGGAGTAGCCGAAGAAATTTAGGTGAGTCTGGCATATTTTGTTATAATTTGTACATCTTTTTTTGTAATTTTAAGATGATATGGTTTGGTTTGTTGTGGTAAGGGATAGTTGGGGGTGATTTACGGTAGCCGAAGTAATTTAGGTGATTCTGGTATAGTTTGTTATGGTTTTTAGCATTTTTTTGTAATTTTAAAGTGATTGGGCTTAGTTTGTTGCTGTAAAGTGTAATTTGGGGTGATTTTTGATAGCCGAAGTAATTTAGGTGAGTTTGGCATAGTTTGCTATGGTTAGTAGCATTTTTTTGTAATTTAAAAGTGATTGGGTTTAGTTTGTTGTGGTAAGGGTTAGTTGGTGATGATTTAGAGTAGCCGAAGTAATTTAGGTGAGTTTGGCATAGTTTGCTATGGTTACTCAAATTTTTTTTAATTTAAAAGTGATTGGGTTTAGTTTGTTGTGGTAAGGGTTAGTTGGTTATGATTTAGAGTAGCCGAAGTAATTTAGGTGAGTCTGGCATAGTTTTTTATGATTTATACACCTTTTTTTGCAATTTTAAGATGATATGGTTTGGTTTGTTGTGGTAAGGGATAGTTGGGGGTGATTTACGGTAGCCGAAGTAATTTAGGTGATTCCGGTATAGTTTGTTATGATTTTTAGCATTTTTTTGTAATTTTAAAGTGATTGGGCTTAGTTTCTTGCTGTAAAGTGTAGTTGGGGATGATCTTTGATAGCCGAAGTAATTTAGGTGAGTTTGGCATAGTTTGCTATGGTTAGTAGCATTTTTTTGTAATTTAAAAGTGATTGGGTTTAGTTTGTTGGTGTAAGGGTTTGTTGGTGATGATTTGGAGTAGCCGAAGAAATTTAGGTGAGTCTGGCATAGTTTTTTATGATTTGTACACCTTTTTTTGTAATTTTAAGATTATATGGTATGGTTTGTTGTGGTAAGGGATAGTTGGGGGTGATTTACGGTAGCCGAAGTAATTTAGGTGATTCTGGTATAGTTTGTTATGATTTTTAGCATTTTTTTGTAATTTTAAAGTGATTGGGCTTAGTTTGTTGCTGTAAAGTGTAGTTGGGTGTGATTTTTGATAGCCGAAGTAATTTAGGTGAGTTTGGCATAGTTTGCTATTGTTAATAGCATTTTTTTTTAATTTAAAAATGATTGGGTTTAGTTTGTTGTGGTAAGGGTTAGTTGGTGATGATTTAAGGTAGCCGAAGTAATTTAGGTGAGTTTGGCATAGTTTGCTATGGTTACTCAAATTTTTTTTAATTTAAAAGTGATTGGGTTTAGTTTGTTGTGGTAAGGGTTAGTTGGTTATGATTTAGAGTAGCCGAAGTAATTTAGGTGAGTCTGGCATAGTTTTTTATGATTTATACACCTTTTTTTGCAATTTTAAGATGATATGGTTTGGTTTGTTGTGGTAAGGGATAGTTGGGGGTGATTTACGGTAGCCGAAGTAATTTAGGTGATTCCGGTATAGTTTGTTATGATTTTTAGCATTTTTTTGTAATTTTAAAGTGATTGGGCTTAGTTTCTTGCTGTAAAGTGTAGTTGGGGGTGATTTTTGATAGCCGAAGTAATTTAGGTGAGTTTGGCATAGTTTGCTATGCTTTGTAGCATTTTTTTGTAATTTAAAAGTGATTGGGTTTAGTTTGTTGTGGTAAGGGCTAGTTGGTGATGATTTATGGTAGCCGAAGTAATTTAGGTGAGTTTGGCATAGTTTGCTATGGTTACTAGCATTTTTTTGTAATTTAAAATTGATTGGGTTTAGTTTGTTGTGGTAAGGGTTAGTTGGTTATGATTTAGAGTAGCCGAAGAAATTTAGGTGAGTCTGGCATATTTTGTTATAATTTGTACATCTTTTTTTGTAATTTTAAGATGATATGGTTTGGTTTGTTGTGGTAAGGGATAGTTGGGGGTGATTTACGGTAGCCGAAGTAATTTAGGTGATTCTGGTATAGTTTGTTATGATTTTTAGCATTTTTTTGTAATTTTAAAGTGATTGGGCTTAGTTTGTTGCTGTAAAGTGTAGTTGGGGGTGATCTTTGATAGCCGAAGTAATTTAGGTGAGTTTGGCATAGTTTGCTATGGTTAGTAGCATTTTTTTGTAATTTAAAAGTGATTGGGTTTAGTTTGTTGGTGTAAGGGTTAGTTGGTGATGATTTGGAGTAGCCGAAGAAATTTAGGTGAGTCTGGCATATTTTCTTATAATTTGTACATCTTTTTTTGTAATTTTAAGATGATATGGTTTGGTTTGTTGTGGTAAGGGATAGTTGGGGGTGATTTACGGTAGCCGAAGTAATTTAGGTGATTCTGGTATAGTTTGTTATGGTTTTTAGCATTTTTTTGTAATTTTAAAGTGATTGGGCTTAGTTTGTTGCTGTAAAGTGTAGTTGGGGGTGATTTTTGATAGCCGAAGTAATTTAGGTGAGTTTGGCATAGTTTGCTATGGTTAGTAGCATTTTTTTGTAATTTAAAAGTGAATGGGTTTAGTTTGTTGTGGTAAGGGTTAGTTGGTGATGATTTAGAGTAGCCGAAGTAATTTAGGTGAGTCTGGCATAGTTTTTTATGATTTGTACAACTTTTTTTGTAATTTTAAGATTATATGGTTTGGTTTGTTGTGGTAAGGGATAGTTGGGGGTGATTTACGGTAGCCGAAGTAATTTAGGTGATTCTGGTATAGTTTGTTATGATTTTTAGCATTTTTTTGTAATTTTAAAGTGATTGGGCTTAGTTTGTTGCTGTAAATTGTAGTTGGGGGTGATCTTTGATAGCCGAAGTAATTTAGGTGAGTTTGGCATAGTTTGCTATAGTTAGTAGCATTTTTTTGTAATTTAAAAGTGATTGGGTTTAGTTTGTTGGTGTAAGGGTTAGTTGGTGATGATTTGGAGTAGCCGAAGAAATTTAGGTGAGTCTGGCATATTTTGTTATAATTTGTACATCTTTTTTTGTAATTTTAAGATGATATGGTTTGGTTTGTTGTGGTAAGGGATAGTTGGGGGTGATTTACGGTAGCCGAAGTAATTTAGGTGATTCTGGTATAGTTTGTTATGGTTTTTAGCATTTTTTTGTAATTTTAAAGTGATTGGGCTTAGTTTGTTGCTTTAAAGTGTAGTTTGGGGTGATTTTTGATAGCCGAAGTAATTTAGGTGAGTTTGGCATAGTTTGCTATGGTTAGTAGCATTTTTTTGTAATTTAAAAGTGATTGGGTTTAGTTTGTTGTGGTAAGGGTTAGTTGGTGATGATTTAGAGTAGCCGAAGTAATTTAGGTGAGTCTGGCATAGTTTTTTATGATTTGTACACCTTTTTTTGTAATTTTAAGATTATATGGTTTGGTTTGTTGTGGTAAGGGATAGTTGGGGGTGATTTACGGTAGCCGAAGTAATTTAGGTGATTCTGGTATAGTTTGTTATGATTTTTAGCATTTTTTTGTAATTTTAAAGTGATTGGGCTTAGTTTGTTGCTGTAAAGTGTAGTTGGGGGTGATTTTTGATAGCCGAAGTAATTTAGGTGAGTTTGGCAGAGTTTGCTATGGTTAGTAGCATTTTTTTGTAATTTAAAAGTGATTGGGTTTAGTTTGTTGTGGTAAGGGGTTAGTTGGTGATGATTTATGGTTGCCGAAGTAATTTAGGTGAGTTTGGCATAGTTTGCTATGGTTACTAGCATTTTTTTGTAATTTAAAAGTGATTGGGTTTAGTTTGTTGTGGTAAGGGTTAGTTGGTTATGATTTAGAGTAGCCGAAGTAATTTAGGTGAGTCTGGCATAGGTTGTTATGATTTGTACACCTTTTTTTGTAATTTTAAGATGATATGGTTTGGTTTGTTGTGGTAAGGGATAGGTGGGGGTGATTTACGATAGCCGAAGTAATTTAGGTGATTCTGGTATAGTTTGTTATGATTTTTAGCATTTTTTTGTAATTTTAAAATGATTGGGTTTAGTTTGTTGCTGTAAAGTGTAGTTGGGGGTGATTTTTGATAGCCGAAGTAATTTAGGTAAGTTTGGCATAGTTTGCTATGGTTAGTAGCATTTTTTTGTAATTTAAAAGTGATTGGGTTTAGTTTGTTGTGGTAAGGGTTAATTGGTGATGATTTATGGTAGCCGAAGTAATTTAGGTGAGTTTGGCATAGTTTGCTATGGTTACTAGCATCTTTTTGTAATTTAAAAGTGATTGGGTTCGTTTGTTGTGGTATGGGTTAGTTGGTTATGATTTAGAGTAGCCGAAGTAATTTAGGTGAGTCTGGCATAGCTTGTTATGAATTGTACACCTTTTTTTGTAATTATAAGATAATATGGTTTGGTTTGTTGTGGTAAGGGACAGTTGGGGGTGATTTACGGTAGCCGAATTAATTTAGGTGATTCTGGTATAGTTTGTTATGATTTATAGCATTTTTTTGTAATTTTAAAGTGATTGGGCTTAGTTTGTTGCTGTAAAGTGAAGTTGGGGGTGATTTTTGTTTTGATAGCCGAAGTAATTTAGGTGAGTTTGGCATAGTTTGCTATGGTTAGTAGCATTTTTTTGTAATTTAAAAGTGATTGGGTTTATTTTGTTGTGGTAAGGGTTAGTTGGTGATGATTTAGAGTAGCCGAAGTAATTTAGGTGAGTCTGGCATATTTTGTTATGATTTGTACACCTTTTTTTGTAATTTTAAGATGATATGGTTTGGTTTGTTGTGGTAAAAGATAGTTGGGGGTGATTTACGGTAGCCGAAGTAATTTAGGAGATTCTGGTATAGTTTGTTATGGTTTTTAGCATTTTTTTGTAATTTTAAAGTGATTGGGCTTAGCTTGTTGCTGTAAAGTGTAGTTGGGGGTGATTTTTGATAGCCGAAGTAATTTAGGTGAGTTTGGCATAGTTTGCTATGGTGAGTAGCATTTTTTTGTAATTTAAAAGTGATTGGGTTTAGTTTGTTGTGGTAAGGGTTAGTTGGTGATGATTTGAGTTAGTCGAAGTAATTTAGGTGAGTTTGGCATAGTTTGCTATGGTTAGTAGCATTTTTTTGTAATTTAAAAGTGATTGGGTTTAGTTTGTTGTGGTATGGGTTAGTTAGTGATGATTTAGAGTAGCCGAAGTAATTTAGGTGAGTCTGGCATAGTTTGTTATGATTTGTACACCTTTTTTTGTAATTTTAAGATGATATGGTTTGGTGTGTTGTGGTAAAGGATAGTTGGGGGTGATTTACTTAAGCCGAAGTAATTTAGGTGATTCTGGTATAGTTTGTAATGATTTTTAGCATTTTTTTGTAATTTTAAAGTGATTGGGCTTAGTTTGTTGCTGTAAAGTGTAGTTGGGGGTGATTTTTGATAGCCAAAGTAATTTAGGTGAGTTTGGCATAGTTTGTTATTGTTAATAGCATTTTTTTGTAATTTAAAAATGATTGGGTTTAGTTTGTTGTGGTAAATGTTAGTTGGTGATGATTTATGGTAGCCGAAGTAATTTAGGTGAGTTTGGCATAGTTTGCTATGGTTACTAGAATTTTTTTGTAATTTAAATGTGATTGGGTTTAGTTTGTTGTGGTAAGGGTTAGTTGGTGATGATTTAGAATAGCCGAAGTAATTTAGGTGATTCTGGTATAGCTTGTTATGATTTTTAGCATTTTTTTGTAATTTTAAAGTGATTGCGCTTAGTTTGTTGCTGTAAAGTGAAGTTGGGGGTGATTTATTTTTGATAGCCGAAGTAATTTAGGTGAGTTTGGCATAGTTTGCTATAATTAGTAGCATTTTTTTGTAATTTAAAAGTGATTGGGTTTATTTTGTTGTGGTGATGGTTAGTTGGTGATGATTTAGAGTAGCCGAAGTAATTTAGGTGAGTCTGGCATATTTTCTTATGATTTGTACACCTTTTTTTGTAATTTTAAGATGATATGGTTTGGTTTGTTGTGGTAAGGGATAGTTGGGGGTGATTTACGGTAGCCGAAGTAATTTAGGAGATTCTGGTATAGTTTGTTATGGTTTTTAGCATTTTTTTGTAATTTTAAATTGATTGGGCTTAGTTTGTTGCTGTAAAGTGTAGTTGGGGGTGATTTTTGATAGCCGAAGTAATTTAGGTGAGTTTGGCATAGTTTGCTATGGTGAGTAGCATTTTTTTGTAATTTAAAAGTGATTGGGTTTAGTTTGTTGTGGTAAGGGTTAGTTGGTGATGATTTGAGTTAGCCGAAGTAATTTAGGTGAGTTTGGCATAGTTTGCTATGGTTAGTAGCATTTTTTTGTAATTTAAAAGTGATTGGGTTTAGTTTGTTGTGGTATGGGTTAGTTAGTGATGATTTAGAGTAGCCGAAGTAATTTAGGTGAGTCTGGCATAGTTTGTTATGATTTGTACACCTTTTTTTGTAATTTTAAGATGATATGGTTTGGTTTGTTGTGGTAAAGGATAGTTGGGGGTGATTTACTTAAGCCGAAGTAATTTAGGTGATTCTGGTATAGTTTGTTATGATTTTTAGCATTTTTTTGTAATTTTAAAGTGATTGGGCTTAGTTTGTTGCTGTAAAGTGTAGTTGGGGTGATTTTTGATAGCCAAAGTAATTTAGGTGAGTTTGGCATAGTTTGCTATTGTTAATAGCATTTTTTTGTAATTTAAAAATGATTGGGTTTAGTTTGTTGTGGTAAGGGTTAGTTGGTGATGATTTATGGTAGCCGAAGTAATTTAGGTGAGTTTGGCATAGTTTGCTATGGTTACTAGCATTTTTTTGTAATTTAAAAGTGATTGGGTTTAGTTTGTTGTGGTAAGGGTTAGTTGGTGATGATTTAGAGTAGCCGAAGTAATTTAGGTGAGTCTGGCATAGTTTGTTATGATTTGTACACCTTTTTATGTAATTTTAAGATGATATGGTTTGGTTTGTTGTGGTAAGGGAAAGTTGGGGGTGATTTACGGTAGCCGAAGTAATTTAGGTGATTCTGGTATAGTTTGTTATGATTTTTAGCATTTTTTTGTAATTTTAAAGTGATTGGGCTTAGTTTGTTGCTGTAAAGTTTAGTTGGGGGTGATTTTTGATAGCCGAAGTAATTTAGGTGAGTTTGGCATAGTTTGCTATGGTTAGTAGCATTTTTTTTTAATTTAAAAGTGATTGGGTTTAGTTTGTTGTGGTAAGGGTTAGTTGGTGATGATTTATGGTAGCCGAAGTAATTTAGGTGAGTTTGGCATAGTTTGCTATGGTTACTAGCATTTTTTTGTAATTTAAAATTGATTGGGTTTAGTTTGTTGTGGTAAGGGTTAGTTGGTTATGATTTAGAGTAGCCGAAGTAATTTAGGTGAGTCTGGCATAGTTTGTTATGATTTGTACACCTTTTTTTGTAATTTTAAGATGATATGGTTTGGTTTGTTGTGGTAAGGGATAGGTGGGGGAGATTTACGGTAGCCGAAGTAATTTAGGTGTTTCTGGTATAGTTTGTTATGATTTTTAGCATTTTTTTGTAATTTTAAAGTGATTGGGCTTAGTTTGTTGCTGTAAAGTGTAGTTGGGGGTGATTTTTGATAGCCGAAGTAATTTAGGTGAGTTTGGCATAGTTTGCTATGGTTAGTAGCATTTTTTTGTAATTTAAAAGTGATTGGGTTTAGTTTGTTGCGGTAAGGGTTAATTGGTGATGATTTATGGTAGCCGGAGTAATTTAGGTGAGTTTGGCATAGTTTGCTATGGTTACTAGCATCTTTTTGTAATTTAAAAGTGATTGGGTTCGTTTGTTGTGGTAAGGGTTAGTTGGTGATGATTTAGAGTAGCCGAAGTAATTTAGGTGAGTCTGGCATAGCTTGTTATGATTTGTACACCTTTTTTGTAATTTTAAGATAATATGGTTTGGTTTGTTGTGGTGAGGGATAATTGGGGGTGATTTACGGTAGCCGAAGTAATTTAAGTGATTCTGGTATAGTTTGTTATGATTTTTAGCATTTTTTTGTAATTTTAAAGTGATTGGGCTTAGTTTGTTGCTGTAAAGTGAAGTTGGGGGTGATTTTTGATTTGATAGCCGAAGTAATTTAGGTGAGTTTGGCATAGTTTGCTATGGTTAGTAACATTTTATTTTAATTTAAAAGTGATTGGGTTTATTTTGTTGTGGTAAGGGTTAGTTGGTGATGATTTAGAGTAGCCGAAGTAATTTAGGTGAGTCTGGCATATTTTGTTTTGATTTGTACACTTTTTTTTGTAATTTTAAGATGATATGGTTAGGTTTGTTGTGGTATGGGATAGTTGGGGGTGATTTACGGTAGCCGAAGTAATTTAGGAGATTCTGGTATAGTTTGTTATGGTTTTTAACATTTTTTTGTAATTTTAAAGTGATTGGGCTTAGTTTGTTGCTGTAAAGTGTAGTTGGGGGTGATTTTTGATAGCCAAAGTAATTTAGGTGAGTTTGGCATAGTTTGCTATGGTGAGTAGCATTTTTTTGTAATTTAAAATTGATTGGGTTTAGTTTGTTGTGGTAAGGATTAGTTGGTGATGATTTGTGTTAGCCAAAGTAATTTAGGTGAGTTTGGCATAGTTTGCTATGGTTAGTAGCATTTTTTTGTAATTTAAAAGTGATTGGGTTTAGTTTGTTGTGGTATGGGTTAGTTAGTGATGATTTAGAGTAGCCGAAGTAATTTAGGTGAGTCTATCATAGCTTGTTATGATTTGTACACTTTTTTTTGTAATTTTAAGATGATATGGTTTGGCTTGTTGTGGTAAAGGATAGTTGGGGGTGATTTACTTAAGCCGAAGTAATTTAGGTGATTCTGGTATAGTTTGTTATGATTTTTAGCATTTTTTTGTAATTTTAAAGTGATTGGGCTTAGTTTGTTGCTGTAAAGTGTAGTTGGGGGTGATTTTTGATTGCCGAAGTAATTTAGGTGAGTTTGGCATAGTTTGCTATTGTTATTAGCATTTTTTTGTAATTTAAAAATGATTGGGTTTAGTTTGTTGTGGTAAGGGTTAGTTGGTGATGATTTATGGTAGCCGAAGTAATTTAAGTGAGTTTGGCATAGTTTGCCATGGTTACTAGCATTTTTTTGTAATTTAAAAGTGATTGGGTTTAGTTTGTTGTGGTAAGGGTTAGTTGGTGATGATTTAGAGTAGCCGAAGTAATTTAGGTGAGTCTGGCATAGTTTGTTATGATTTGTATACCTTTTTTTGTAATTTTAAGATGATATGGTTTGGTTTGTTGTGGTAAGGGAAAGTTGGTGGTGATTTACGGTAGCCGAAGTAATTTAGGTGATTCTGGTAGAGTTTGTTATGATTTTTAGCATTTTTTTGTAATTTTAAAGTGATTGGGCTTAGTTTGTTGCTGTAAAGTGTAGTTGGGGGTTATTTTTGATAGCCGAAGTAATTTAGGTGAGTTTGGCATAGTTTGCTATGGTTAGTAGCATTTTTTTGTAATTTAAAAGTGATTGGGTTTAGTTTGTTGTGGTAAGGGTTAGTTGGTGATGATTTATGGTAGCCGAAGTAATTTAGGTGAGTTTGGCATAGTTTGCTATGGTTACTAGCATCTTTTTGTAATTTAAAAGTGATTGGTTTCGTTTGTTGTGGTAAGGGTTAGTTGGTGATGATTTAGAGTAGCCGAAGTAATTTAGGTGAGTCTGGCATAGCTTGTTATGATTTGTACACCTTTTTTTGTAATTTTAAGATAATATGGTTTGGTTTGTTGTGGTAAGGGATAGTTGGGGGTGATTTACGATAGCCGAAGTAATTTAGGTGATTCTGGTATAGTTTGTTATGATTTTTAGCATTTTTTTGTAATTTTAAAGTGATTGGGCTTAGTTTGTTGCTGTAAAGTGAAGTTGGGGGTGATTTTTGTTTTGATATCCGAAGTAATTTAGGTGAGTTTGGCATAGTTTGCTATGGTTAGTAGCATTTTTTTGTAATTTAAAAGTGATTGGGTTTATTTTGTTGTGGTAAGGGTTAGTTGGTGATGATTTAGAGTAGCCGAAGTAATTTAGGTGAGTCTGGCATATTTTGTTATGATTTGTACACCTTTTTTTGTAATTTTAAGATGATAAGGTTTGGTTTGTTGTGGTATGGGATAGTTGGGGGTGATTTACGGTAGCCGAAGTAATTTAGGAGATTCTGGCATAGCTTGTTATGAATTGTACACCTTTTTTTGTAATTTTAAGATAATATGGTTTGGTTTGTTGTGGTAAGGGATAGTTGGGGGTGATTTACGATAGCCGAAGTAATTTAGGTGATTCTGGTATAGTTTGTTATGATTTTTAGCATTTTTTTGTAATTTTAAAGTGATTGAGCTTAGTTTGTTGCTGTAAAGTGAAGTTGGGGGTGATTTTTGTTTTGATATCCGAAGTAATTTAGGTGAGTTTGGCATAGTTTGCTATGGTTAGTAGCATTTTTTTGTAATTTAAAAGTGATTGGGTTTATTTTGTTGTGGTAAGGGTTAGTTGGTGATGATTTAGAGTAGCCGAAGTAATTTAGGTGAGTCTGGCATATTTTGTTATGATTTGTACACCTTTTTTTGTAATTTTAAGATGATAAGGTTTGGTTTGTTGTGGTAAGGGTTAGTTGGTGATGATTTATGGTAGCCGAAGTAATTTAGGTGAGTTTGGCATAGTTTGCTATGGTTACTAGCATCTTTTTGTAATTTAAAAGTGATTGGGTTCGTTTGTTGTGGTAAGGGTTAGTTGGTGATGATTTAGAGTAGCCGAAGTAATTTAGGTGAGTCTGGCATAGCTTGTTATGAATTGTACACCTTTTTTTGTAATTATAAGATAATATGGTTTGGTTTGTTGTGGTAAGGGACAGTTGGGGGTGATTTACGGTAGCCGAATTAATTTAGGTGATTCTGGTATAGTTTGTTATGATTTATAGCATTTTTTTGTAATTTTAAAGTGATTGGGCTTAGTTTGTTGCTGTAAAGTGAAGTTGGGGGTGATTTTTGTTTTGATAGCCGAAGTAATTTAGGTGAGTTTGGCATAGTTTGCTATGGTTAGTAGCATTTTTTTGTAATTTAAAAGTGATTGGGTTTATTTTGTTGTGGTAAGGGTTAGTTGGTGATGATTTAGAGTAGCCGAAGTAATTTAGGTGAGTCTGGCATATTTTGTTATGATTTGTACACCTTTTTTTGTAATTTTAAGATGATATGGTTTGGTTTGTTGTGGTAAGGGATAGTTGGGGGTGATTTACGGTAGCCGAAGTAATTTAGGAGATTCTGGTATAGTTTGTTATGGTTTTTAGCATTTTTTTGTAATTTTAAAGTGATTGGGCTTAGCTTGTTGCTGTAAAGTGTAGTTGAGGGTGATTTTTGATAGCCGAAGTAATTTAGGTGAGTTTTGCATAGTTTGCTATGGTGAGTAGCATTTTTTTGTAATTTAAAAGTGATTGGGTTTAGTTTGTTGTGGTAAGGGTTAGTTGGTGATGATTTGAGTTAGTCGAAGTAATTTAGGTGAGTTTGGCATAGTTTGCTATGGTTAGTAGCATTTTTTTGTAATTTAAAAGTGATTGGGTTTAGTTTGTTGTGGTATGGGTTAGTTAGTGATGATTTAGAGTAGCCGAAGTAATTTAGGTGAGTCTGGCATAGTTTGTTATGATTTGTACACCTTTTTTTGTAATTTTAAGATGATATGGTTTGGTGTGTTGTGGTAAAGGATAGTTGGGGGTGATTTACTTAAGCCGAAGTAATTTAGGTGATTCTGGTATAGTTTGTAATGATTTTTAGCATTTTTTTGTAATTTTAAAATGATTGGGCTTAGTTTGTTGCTGTAAAGTGTAGTTGGGGGTGATTTTTGATAGCCAAAGTAATTTAGGTGGGTTTGGCATAGTTTGCTATTGTTAATAGCATTTTTTTGTAATTTAAAAATGATTGGGTTTAGTTTGTTGTGGTAAGGGTTAGTTGGTGATGATTTATGGTAGCCGAAGTAATTTAGGTGAGTTTGGCATAGTTTGCTATGGTTACTAGCATTTTTTTGTAATTTAAATGTGATTGGGTTTAGTTTGTTGTGGTAAGGGTTAGTTGGTGATGATTTAGAATAGCCGAAGTAATTTAGGTGATTCTGGTATAGTTTGTTATGATTTTTAGCATTTTTTTGTAATTTTAAAGTGATTGGGCTTAGTTTGTTGCTGTAAAGTGAAGTTGGGGGTGATTTATTTTTGATAGCCGAAGTAATTTAGGTGAGTTTGGCATAGTTTGCTATAATTAGTAGCATTTTTTTGTAATTTAAAAGTGATTGGGTTTATTTTGTTGTGGTGATGGTTAGTTGGTGATGATTTAGAGTAGCCGAAGTAATTTAGGTGAGTCTGGCATATTTTCTTATGATTTGTACACCTTTTTTTGTAATTTTAAGATGATATGGTTTGGTTTGTTGTGGTAAGGGATAGTTGGGGGTGATTTACGGTAGCCGAAGTAATTTAGGAGATTCTGGTATAGTTTGTTATGGTTTTTAGCATTTTTTTGTAATTTTAAATTGATTGGGCTTAGTTTGTTGCTGTAAAGTGTAGTTGGGGGTGATTTTTAATAGCCGAAGTACTTTAGGTGAGTTTGGCATAGTTTGCTATGGTGAGTAGCATTTTTTTGTAATTTAAAAGTGATTGGGTTTAGTTTGTTGTGGTAAGGGTTAGTTGGTGATGATTTGAGTTAGCCGAAGTAATTTAGGTGAGTTTGGCATAGTTTGCTATCGTTAGTAGCATTTTTTTGTAATTTAAAAGTGATTGGGTTTAGTTTGTTGTGGTATGGGTTAGTTAGTGATGATTTAGAGTAGCCGAAGTAATTTAGGTGAATCTGGCATAGTTTGTTATGATTTGTACACCTTTTTTTGTAATTTTAAGATGATATGGTTTGGTTTGTTGTGGTAAAGGATAGTTGGGGGTGATTTACTTAAGCCGAAGTAATTTAGGTGATTCTGGTATAGTTTGTTATGATTTTTAGCATTTTTTTGTAATTTTAAAGTGATTGGGCTTAGTTTGTTGCTGTAAAGTGTAGTTGGGGTGATTTTTGATAGCCAAAGTAATTTAGGTGAGTTTGGCATAGTTTGCTATTGTTAATAGCATTTTTTTGTAATTTAAAAATGATTGGGTTTAGTTTGTTGTGGTAAGGGTTAGTTGGTGATGATTTATGGTAGCCGAAGTAATTTAGGTGAGTTTGGCATAGTTTGCTATGGTTACTAGCATTTTTTTGTAATTTAAAATTGATTGGGTTTAGTTTGTTGTGGTAAGGGTTAGTTGGTGATGATTTAGAGTAGCCGAAGTAATTTAGGTGAGTCTGGCATAGTTTGTTATGATTTGTACACCTTTTTTTGTAATTTTAAGATGATATGGTTTGGTTTGTTGTGGTAAGGGAAAGTTGGGGGTGATTTACGGTAGCCGAAGTAATTTAGGTGATTCTGGTATAGTTTGTTATGATTTTTAGCATTTTTTTTGTAATTTTAAAGTGATTGGGCTTAGTTTGTTGCTGTAAAGTTTAGTTGGGGGTGATTTTTGATAGCCGAAGTAATTTAGGTGAGTTTGGCATAGTTTGCTATGGTTAGTAGCATTTTTTTTAATTTAAAAGTGATTGGGTTTAGTTTGTTGTGGTAAGGGTTAGTTGGTGATGATTTATGGTAGCCGAAGTAATTTAGGTGAGTTTGGCATAGTTTGCTATGGTTACTAGCATTTTTTTGTAATTTAAAAGTGATTGGGTTTAGTTTGTTGTGGTAAGGGTTAGTTGGTTATGATTTAGAGTAGCCGAAGTAATTTAGGTGAGTCTGGCATAGTTTGTTATGATTTGTACACCTTTTTTTGTAATTTTAAGATGATATGGTTTGGTTTGTTGTGGTAAGGGATAGGTGGGGGAGATTTACGGTAGCCGAAGTAATTTAGGTGATTCTGGTAAAGTTTGTTATGATTTTTAGCATTTTTTTGTAATTTTAAAGTGATTGGGCTTAGTTTGTTGCTGTAAAGTGTAGTTGGGGGTGATTTTTGATAGCCGAAGTAATTTAGGTGAGTTTGGCATAGTTTGCTATGGTTACTAGCATCTTTTTGTAATTTAAAAGTGATTGGGTTCGTTTGTTGTGGTAAGGGTTAGTTGGTGATGATTTAGAGTAGCCGAAGTAATTTAGGTGAGGCTGGCATAGCTTGTTATGATTTGTACACCTTTTTTGTAATTTTAAGATAATATGGTTTGGTTTGTTGTGGTAAGGGATAATTGGGGGTGATTTACGGTAGCCGAAGTAATTTAAGTGATTCTGGTATAGTTTGTTATGATTTTTAGCATTTTTTTGTAATTTTAAAGTGATTGGGCTTAGTTTGTTGCTGTAAAGTGAAGTTGGGGGTGATTTTTGATTTGATAGCCGAAGTAATTTAGGTGAGTTTGGCATAGTTTGCTATGGTTAGTAACATTTTATTTTAATTTAAAAGTGATTGGGTTTATTTTGTTGTGGTAAGGGTTAGTTGGTGATGATTTAGAGTAGCCGAAGTAATTTAGGTGAGTCTGGCATAGTTTGTTATGATTTGTACACCATTTTTTGTAATTTTAAGATGATTTGGTTTGGTTTGTTGTGGTATGGGATAGTTGGGGGTGATTTACGGTAGCCGAAGTAATTTAGGAGATTCTGGTATAGTTTGTTATGGTTTTTAACATTTTTTTGTAATTTTAAAGTGATTGGGCTTAGTTTGTTGCTGTAAAGTGTAGTTGGGGGTGATTTTTGATAGCCAAAGTAATTTAGGTGAGTTTGGCATAGTTTGCTATGGTGAGTAGCATTTTTTTGTAATTTAAAATTGATTGGGTTTAGTTTGTTGTGGTAAGGGTTAGTTGGTGATGATTTGTGTTAGCCGAAGTAATTTAGGTGAGTTTGGCATAGTTTGCTATGGTTAGTAGCATTTTTTTGTAATTTAAAAGTGATTGGGTTTAGTTTGTTGTGGTATGGGTTAGTTAGTGATGATTTAGAGTAGCCGAAGTAATTTAGGTGAGTCTGGCATAGTTTGTTATGATTTGTACACTTTTTTTTGTAATTTTAAGATGATATGGTTTGGTTTGTTGTGGTAAAGGATAGTTGGGGGTGATTTACTTAAGCCGAAGTAATTTAGGTGATTCTGGTATAGTTTGTTATGATTTTTAGCATTTTTTTGTAATTTTAAAGTGATTGGGCTTAGTTTGTTGCTGTAAAGTGTAGTTGGGGGTGATTTTTGATAGCCGAAGTAATTTAGGTGAGTTTGGCATAGTTTGCTATTGTTATTAGCATTTTTTTGTAATTTAAAAATGATTGGGTTTAGTTTGTTGTGGTAAGGGTTAGTTGGTGATGATTTATGGTAGCCGAAGTAATTTAGGTGAGTTTGGCATAGTTTGCCATGGTTACTAGCATTTTTTTGTAATTTAAAAGTGATTGGGTTTAGTTTGTTGTGGTAAGGGTTAGTTGGTGATGATTTAGAGTAGCCGAAGTAATTTAGGTGAGTCTGGCATAGTTTGTTATGATTTGTACACCTTTTTTTGTAATTTTAAGATGATATGGTTTGGTTTGTTGTGGTAAGGAAAAGTTGGTGGTGATTTACGGTAGCCGAAGTAATTTAGGTGATTCTGGTAGAGTTTGTTATGATTTTTAGCATTTTTTTGTAATTTTAAAGTGATTGGGCTTAGTTTGTTGCTGTAAAGTGTAGTTGGGGGTGATTTTTGATAGCCGAAGTCATTTAGGTGAGTTTGGCATAGTTTGCTATGGTTAGTGGCATTTTTTTGTAATTTAAAAGTGATTGGGTTTAGTTTGTTGTGGTAAGGGTTAGTTGGTGATGATTTATGGTAGCCGAAGTAATTTAGGTGAGTTTGGCATAGTTTGCTATGGTTACTAGCATCTTTTTGTAATTTAAAAGTGATTGGTTTCGTTTGTTGTGGTAAGGGTTAGTTGGTGATGATTTAGAGTAGCCGAAGTAATTTAGGTGAGTCTGGCATAGCTTGTTATGATTTGTACACCTTTTTTTGTAATTTTAAGATAATATGGTTTGGTTTGTTGTGGTAAGGGATAGTTGGGGGTGATTTACGATAGCCGAAGTAATTTAGGTGATTCTGGTATAGTTTGTTATGATTTTTAGCATTTTTTTGTAATTTTAAAGTGATTGGGCTTAGTTTGTTGCTGTAAAGTGAAGTTGGGGGTGATTTTTGTTTTGATAGCCGAAGTAATTTAGGTGAGTTTGGCATAGTTTGCTATGGTTAGTAGCATTTTTTTGTAATTTAAAAGTGATTGGGTTTATTTTGTTGTTGTAAGGGTTAGTTGGTGATGATTTAGAGTAGCCGAAGTAATTTAGGTGAGTCTGGCATATTTTGTTATGATTTGTACACCTTTTTTTGTAATTTTAAGATGATAAGGTTTGGTTTGTTGTGGTATGGGATAGTTGGGGGTGATTTACGGTAGCCGAAGTAATTTAGGAGATTCTGGTATAGTTTGTTATGGTTTTTAGCATTTTTTGTAATTTTAAAGTGATTGGGCTTAGTTTGTTGCTGCAAAGTGTAGTTGGGGGTGATTTTTGATAGCCGAAGTAATTTAGGTGAGTTTGGCATAATTTGCTATAGTGAGTAGCATTTTTTTGTAATTTAAAAGTGATTGGGTTTAGTTTGTTGTGGTAAGGGTTAGTTGGTGATGATTTGTGTTAGCCGAAGTAATTTAGGTGAGTTTGGCATAGTTTGCTATGGTTAGTAGCATTTTTTTGTAATTTAAAAGTGATTGGGTTTATTTTGTTGTTGTAAGGGTTAGTTGGTGATGATTTAGAGTAGCCGAAGTAATTTAGGTGAGTCTGGCATAGTTTGTTATGATTTGTACACCTTTTTTTGTAATTTTAAGATGATATGGTTTGGTTTGTTGTGGTAAGGGAAAGTTGGGGGTGATTTACGGTAGCCGAAGTAATTTAGGTAATTCTGGTATAGTTTGTTATAATTTTTAGCATTTTTTTGTAATTTTAAAGTGATTGGGCTTAGTTTGTTGCTGTAAAGTGTAGTTGGGGGTGATTTTTGATAGCCGAAGTAATTTAGGTGAGTTTGGCATTGTTTGCTAAAGTTAGTAGCATTTTTTGTAATTTAAAAGTGATTGGGTTTAGTTTGTTGTGGTAAGGGTTAGTTGGTGATGATTTAGAGTAGCCGAAGTAATTTAAGTGAGTTTGGCATAGTTTGTTATGATTTGTACACCTTTTTTTGTAATTTTAAGATGATATAGTTTGGTTTGTTGTGATAAGGGATAGTTGGGGTTGATTTACGGTAGCCGAAGTAATTTAGGTGATTCTGGTAGAGTTTGTTATGATTTTTAGCATTTTTTTGTAATTTTAAAATAATTGGGCTTAGTTTGTTGCTGTAAAGTGTAGTTGGGGTGATTTTTGATAGCCGAAATAATTTAGGTAAGTTTGGCATAGTTTTCTATGGTTAATAGCATTTTTTTGTAATTTAAATGTGATTGGGTTTAGTTTGTTGTAGTAAGGGTTAGTTGGTGATGATTTATGGTAGCCGAAGTAATTTAGGTGAGTTTGGCATAGTTTGCTATGGTTACTAGCATTTTTTTGTAATTTAAAAGTGATTGGGTTTAGTTTGTTGTGGTAAGGTTTAGTTGGTGATGATTTAGAGTAGCCGAAGTAATTTAGGTGAGTCTGGCATAGTTTGTTATGATTTGTACACCTTTTTTTGTAATTTTAAGATAATATGGTTTTGTTTGTTGTGGTAAGGGATAGTTGGGGGTGATTTACGGTAGCCGAAGTAATTTAGGTGATTCTGGTATAGTTTGTTATGAGTTTTAGCATTTTTTTGAAATTTTAAAGTGATTGGGCTTAGTTTGTTGCTGTAAAGTAAAGTTGGGTGTGATTTTTGATAGCCGAAGTAATTTAGGTGAGTTTGGCATAGTTTGCTATGGTTAGTAGCATTTTTTCGTAATTTAAAAGTGATTCGGTTTAGTTTGTTGTGGTAAGGGTTAGTTGGTGATGATTTATGGTAGCCGAAGTAATTTAGGTGAGTTTGGCATAGTTTGCTATGGTTACTAGCATTTTTTTGTAATTTAAAAGTGATTGGGTTTAGTTTGTTGTGGTAAGGGTTAGTTGGTGATGATTTAGAGTAGCCGAAGTAATTTAGGTGAGTCTGGCATAGTTTGTTATGATTTGTATACCTTTTTTTGTAATTTTAAGATGATATGGTTTGGTTTGTTGTGGTAAGGGATAGTTGGGGGTGATTTACGGTAGCCGAAGTAATTTAGGTGATTCTGGTATAGTTTGTTATGATTTTTAGCATTTTTTTGTAATCTTAAAGTGATTGTGCTTAGTTTGTTGCTGTAAAATATAGTTGGGGGTGATTTTTGATAGCCGAAGTAATTTAGGTGAGTTTGGCATAGTTTGCTATATTTAGTAGCATTTTTTTGTAATTTAAAAGTGATTGGATTTAGTTTGTTGTGGTAAGGGTTAGTTGGTGATGATTTATGGTAGCCGAAGTAATTTAGGTGTGTTTGGCATACTTTGCTATGGTTACTAGCATTTTTTTGTAATTGAAATGTGATTGGGTTTAGTTTGTTGTTTTAAGGGTTAGTTGGTGATGATTTAGAGTAGCCGAATTAATTTAGGTGAGTCTGGCATAATTTGTTATGATTTGTACACCTTTTTTGTAATTTTAAGATGATATGGTTTGGTTTGTTGTGGTAAGGGATAGTTCGGGGTGATTTACGGTAGCCGAAGTAATTTAGGTGATTCTGGTATAGTTTGTTATGATTTTTAGCATTTTTTTGTAATTTTAAAGTGATTGGGCTTGGTTTGTTGCTGTTAAGTGTAGTTGGGGGTGATTTTTGATAGCCGAAGTAATTTAGGTGAGTTTGGCATAGTTTGCTATGGTTACTAGCATTTTTTTGTAATTTAAAATTGATTGGGTTTTATTTTGTTGTAGTAAGGGTTAGTTGGTGATGATTTAGAGTAGCCGAAGTAATTTAGGTGATTCTGGCATAGTTTGTTATGATTTGTATACCTTTTTTTGTAATTTTAAGATGATATGGTTTGGTTTGTTGTGGTAAGGGATAGTTGGGGGTGATTTACGGTAGCCGAAGTAATTTAGGTGATTCTGGTAGAGTCTGTTATGATTTTTAGCATTTTTTTGTAATTTTAAAGTGATTGGGCTTAGTTTGTTGCTGTAAAGTAAAGTTGGGGGTGATTTTTGATAGCCGAAGTAATTTAGGTGAGTTTGGCATAGTTTGCTATGGTTACTAGCATTTTTTTGTAATTTAAAAGTGATTGGGTTTAGTTTGTTGTGGTAAGGGTTAGTTGGTGATGATTTAGAGTAGCCGAAGTAATTTAGGTGAGTCTGGCATAGTTTGTTATGATTTGTACACCTTTTTTTGTAATTTTAAAATGATATGGTTTGGTTTGTTGTGGTAAGGGATAGTTGGGGGTGATTTACGATAGCCGAAGTAATTTAGGTGATTCTGGTATAGTTTGTTATAATTTTTAGCATTTTTTTGTAATTTTAAAGTGATTGGGCTTAGTTTGTTGTTGTAAAGTAAAGTTGGGGGTGATTTTTGATAGCCGAAGTAATTTAGGAGAGTTTGGCATAGTTTGCTATGGTTAGTAGCATTTTTTTGCAATTTAAAAGTGATTGGGTTTAGTTTGTTGTGGTAAGGGTTAGTTGGTGATGATTTATGGTAGCCGAACTAATTTAGGTGAGTTTGGCATAGTTTGCTATGGTTACTAGCATTTTTTTTAATTTAAAAGTGATTGGGTTTAGTTTGTTGTGGTAAGGGTTAGTTGGTGATGATTTAGAGTAGCCGAAGTAATATAGGTGAGTCTGGCATAGTTTGTTATGATTTGTACCCCTTTTTTTGTAATTTTAAGATGATATGGTTTGGTTTGTTGTGGTAAGGGATAGTTGGGGGTGATTTACGGTAGCCGAAATAATTTAGGTGATTCTGGTATAGTTTGTTATGATTTTTAGCATTTTTTTTGTAATTTTAAAGTGATTGGGCTTAGTTTGTTGCTGTAAAGTGTAGTTGGAGGTGATTTTTGATAACCGAAGTAATTTAGGTGAGTTTGGCATAGTTTGCTATGGTTAGTAGCATTTTTTTTAATTTAAAAGTGATTAGGTTTAGTTTGTTGCGGTATGGGTTAGTTGGTGATGATTTATGGTAGCCGAAGTAATTTAGGTGAGTTTGGCATAGTTTGCTATGGTTACTAGCATTTTTTTGTAATTTAAAAGTGATTGTGTTTAGTTTGTTGTGGTAAGGGTAAGTTGGTGATGATTTAGAGTAGCCGAAGTAATTTAGGTGATTCTGGCATAGTTTGTTTGATTTGTACACCTTTTTTTGTTATTTAAAGAAGATATGGTTTGGTTTGTTGTGGTACGGGATAGTTGGGGGTGATTTACGGTAGCCGAAGTAATTTAGGTGAGTTTGGCATAGTTTGCTATGGTTAGTAGCATTTTTTTGTAATTTAAAAGTGATTGGGTTTAGTTTGTTGTGGTAAGGGTTAGTTGGTGATGATTTATGGTAGCCGAAGTAATTTAGGTGAGTTTGGCATAGTTTGCTATGGTTACTAGCATTTTTTTTAATTTAAAAGTGATTGGGTTTACTTTGTTGTGGTAAGGGTTAGTTGGTGATAATTTAGAGTAGCCGAAGTAATTTAGGTAAGTCTGGCATAGTTTGTTATGATTTGTACACCTTTTTTTGTAATTTTAAGATGATATAATTTGGTTTGTTGTGGTAAGGGATAGTTGGGGGTGATTTACGGTACCCGAAGTAATTTAGGTGATTCTGGTATAGTTTGTTATGATTTTTAGCATTTTTTTGTAATTTTAAAGTGATTGGGCTCAGTTTGTTGCTGTAAAGTGTAGTTGGGGGTGATTTTTGATAGCCGAAGTAATTTGGGTGAGTTTGGCATATTTTGCTATGGTTAGTAGCATTTTTTTGTAATTTAAAAGCGATTGGGTTTAGTTTTTTGTGGTAAGGGTTAGTTGGTGATGATTTATTATAGCCGAAGTAATTTAGGTGAGTTTGGCATAGTTTGCTATGGTTACTAGCATTTTTTTGTAATTTAAGAGTGATTGGGTTTAGTTTGTTGTGGTAAGGGTTAGTTGGTGATGATTTAGAGTAGCCGAAGTAATTTAGGTGAGTCTGGCATAGTTTGTTATGATTTGTACACCTTTTTTTGTAATTTTAAGATGATATGGTTTGGTTTGTTGTGGTAAGGAATAGTTGGGTTGATTTACGGTAGCCGAAGTAATTTAGGTGAGTCTGGCATAGTTTGTTATGATTTGTACACCTTTTTTTGTAATTTTAAGATGATATGGTTTGGTTTGTTGTGGTAAGGGATAGTTGGGTGTGATTTACGGTTGCCGAAGTAATTTAGGTGATTCTGGTGTAGCTTGTTATGATTTTTAGCATTTTTATGTAAGTTTAAAGTGATTGGGCTTAGTTTGTTGCTGTAAAGTGTAGTTGGGGGTGATTTTTGTTAGCCGAAGTAATTTAGGTGTGTTTGGCATGGTTTGCTATGGTTAGTACCATTTTTTTGTAATTTAAAAGTGATTGGGTTTAGTTTGTTGTAGTAAGGGTTAGTTGGTGATGATTTACGGTAGCCGAAGTAATTTAGGTGAGTTTGGCATAGTTTGCTATGATTACTAGCATTTTTTTGTAATTTAAAAGTGATTGGGTTTAGTTTGTTGTGGTAAGGGTTAGTTGGTGACGATTTAGAGTAGCCGAAGTAATTTGGGTGAGTCTGGCAATATTTGTTATGATTTGTACACCTTTTTTTGTAATTTTAAGATGATATGGTTTGGTTTGTTGATGTAAGGGATAGTTGGGGGTGATTTACGTTAGCCGAAGTAATTTAGGTGATTCTGGTATAGTTTGTTATGATTTTTAGCAATTTTTTGTAATTTTAAAGAGATTGGGCTTAGTTTGTTGCTGTAAAGTGTAGTTGGGGGTGATTTTTGATAGCCGAAGTAATTTAGGTGAGTTTGGCATAGTTTGCTATGGTTAGTAGCATTTTTTGTAATTTAAAAGTGATTGGGTTTAGTTTGTTGTGGTAACGGTTAGTTGGTGATGATTTATGGTAGCCGAAGTAATTTAGGTGAGTTTGGCATAGTTTGCTATGATTACTAGCATTTTTTTGTAATTTAAAAGTGATTGGGTTTAGTTTGTTTTGGTAAGGGTTAGTTGGTGACGATTTAGAGTAGCCGAAGTAATTTGGGTGAGTCTGGCATAGTTTGTTATGATTTGTACACCTTTTTTTGTAATTTTAAGATGATATGATTTGGTTTGTTGATGTAAGGGATAGTTGGGGGTGATTTACGTTAGCCGAAGTAATTTAGGTGATTCTGGTGTAGTTTGTTATGATTTTTAGCATTTTTTTGTAATTTTAAAGTGATTGGGCATTATTTTGTTGCTGTAAATTGTAGTTGGGTGTGATTTTTGATAGCCGAAGTAATTTAGGTGAGTTTTGCATAGTTTGCTATGGTTAGTAGCATTTTTTTGTAATTTAAAAGTGATTGGGGTTAGTTTGTTGTGGTAAGGGTTAGTTGGTGATGATTTATGGTAGCCGAAGTAATTTAGGTGAGTTTGGCATAGTTTGCTATGGTTACTAGCATTTTTTTGTTATTTAAATTTGATTGGGTTTAGTTTGTTGTGGTAAGGGTTAGTTGGTGATGATTTAGAGTAGCCGAAGTAATTTAGGTGAGTCTGGCATAGTTTGTTATGATTTGTACACCTTTTTTTGTAATTTTAAGATGATATGGTTTGGTTTGTTGTGGTAAGGAATAGTTGGGTTGATTTACGGTAGCCGAAGTAATTTAGGTGAGTCTGGCATAGTTTGTTATGATTTATACACCTTTTTTTGTAATTTTAATATGATATGGTTTGGTTTGTTGTGGTAAGGGATAGTTGGGGGTGATTTACGGTAGCCGAAGTAATTTTGGTGATTCTGGTATAGTTTGTTATAATTTTTAGCATTTTTTTGTAATTTTAAAGTGATTGGGCTTAGTTTGTTGTTGTAAAGTGTAGTTGGGGGTGATTTTTGATAGCCGAAGTAATTTAGGTGAGTTTGGCATGGTTTGCTATGGTTAGTAGCATTTTTTTGTAATTTAAAAGTGATTGGGTTTAGTTTGTTGTGGTAACGGTTCGTTGGTGATGATTTATGGTATCCGAAGTAATTTAGGTGAGTTTGGCATAGTTTGCTATGATTACTAGCATTTTTTTGTAATTTAAAAGTGATTGGGTTTAGTTTGTTTTGGTAAGGGTTAGTTGGTGACGATTTAGAGTAGCCGAAGTAATTTGGGTGAGTCTGGCATAGTTTGTTTTGATTTGTACACCTTTTTTTGTAATTTTAAGATGATATGATTTGGTTTGTTGATGTAAGGGATAGTTGGGGGTGATTTACGTTAGCCGAAGTAATTTAGGTGGATCTGGTGTAGTTTGTTATGATTTTTAGCATTTTTTTGTAATTTTAAAGTGATTGGGCATTATTTTGTTGCTGTAAATTGTAGTTGGGTGTGATTTTTGATAGCCGAAGTAATTTAGGTGAGTTTTGCATAGTTTGCTATGGTTAGTAGCATTTTTTTGTAATTTAAAAGTGATTGGGGTTAGTTTGTTGTGGTAAGGGTTAGTTGGTGATGATTTATGGTAGCCGAAGTAATTTAGGTGAGTTTGGCATAGTTTGCTATGGTTACTAGCATTTTTTTGTTATTTAAAAGTGATTGGGTTTAGTTTGTTGTGGTAAGGGTTAGTTGGTGATGATTTAGAGTAGCCGAAGTAATTTAGGTGAGTCTGGCATAGTTTGTTATGATTTGTACACCTTTTTTTGTAATTTTAAGATGATATGGTTTGGTTTGTTGTGGTAAGGAATAGTTGGGTTGATTTACGGTAGCCGAAGTAATTTAGGTGATTCTGGTATAGTTTGTTATGATTTTTAGCATTTTTTTGTAATTTTAAAGTGATTGGGCTTAGTTTGTTGCTGTAAAGTGTAGTTGGGGGTGATTTTTGATAGCCGAAGTAATTTAGGTGAGTTTGGCATAGTTTGCTATGGTTAGTAGCATTTTTTGTAATTTAAAATTGATTGGGGTTAGTTTGTTGTGGTAAGGATTAGTTGGTGATGATTTATGGTAGCCGAAGTAATTTAGGTGAGTTTGGCATAGTTTGCTATGGTTACTAGCATTTTTTGTAATTTAAAACTGATTGGGTTTAGTTTGTTGTGGTAAGGGTTAGTTGGTGATGATTTAGAGTAGCCGAAGTAATTTAGGTGAGTCTGGCATAGTTTGTTATGATTTGTACACCTTTTTTTGTAATTTTAAGATGATATGGTTTGGTTTGTTGTGGTAAGGGGTAGTTGGGGGTGATTTACGGTAGCCGAAGTAATTTAGGTGATTCTGGTATAGTTTGTTATGATTTTTAACATTTTTTTGTAATTTTAAAATGATTGGGCATAGTTTGTTGCTGTAAAGTGTAGTTGGGGGTGATTTTTGATAGCCGAAATTATTTAGGTGAGTTTGGCTTAGTTTGCTATGGTTAATAGCATTTTTTTGTAATTTAAAAGTGATTGGGTTTAGTTTGTTGTGGTAAGGGTTAGTTGGTGATGATTTAGAGTAGCCGAAGTAATTTAGGTGAGTCTGGCATAGTTTGTTATGATTTGTACACCATTTTTTGTAATTTTAAGATGATTTGGTTTGGTTTGTTGTGGTAAGGGATAGTTGGGGTTGATTTACGGTAGCCGAAGTAATTTAGGTGATTCTGGTTTAGTTTGTTATGATTTTTAGCATTTTTTTGTAATTTTAAAATGATTGGGCTTAGTTTGTTGCTGTAAAGTGTAGTTGGTGATGATTTATGGTAGCCGAAGTAATTTAGGTGAGTTTGGCATAGTTTGCTATGGTTAGTAGCATTTTTTTGTAATTTAAAATTGATTGGGTTTAGTTTGTTGTGGTAAGGGTTGGTTGGTGATGATTTATGGTAGCCGAAGTAATTTAGGTGAATTTGGCATAGTTTGCTATGGTTACTAGCATTTTTTTGTAATTTAAAAGTGATTGGGTTTAGTTTGTTGTGGTAAGGGTTAGTTGGTGATGATTTAGAGTTGCCGAAGTAATTTAGGTGAGTCTGGCATAGTTTGTTATGATTTGTACACCTTTTTTTGTAATTTGAAGATGATATGGTTTGGTTTGTTGTGGTAAGGGATAGTTGGGGGTGATTTACGGTAGCCGAAGTAATTTAGGTGATTCTGGTATAGTTTGTTATGATTTTTAGCATTTTTTTGTAATTTTAAAGTGATTGGGCTTAGTTTGTTGCTGTAAAGTGTAGTTGGGGGTGATTTTTGCTAGCCGAAGTAATTTTTGTGTTTTTGGCATAGTTTGCTATGGTTAGTAGCATTTTTTTGTAATTTAAATGTGATTGGGTTTAGTTTGTTGTGGTAAGGGTTAGTTGGTGATGATTTATGGTAGCCGAAGTAATTTAAGTGAGTTTGGCATAGTTTGCTATGGTTACTAGCATTTTTTTGTAATTTAAAAATGATTGGGTTTAGTTTGTTGTGGTAAGTGTTAGTTGGTGATGATTTAGAGTAGCCGAAGTAATTTAGGTGAGTCTGGCATAGTTTGTTATGATTTGTACACCTTTTTTTGTAATTTTAAGATGATATGGTTTGGTTTGTTTTGGTAAGTTATAGTTGGGGGTGATTTACGGTAGCCGAAGTAATTTAGGTGATTCTGGTTTAGTTTGTTATGATTTTTAGCATTTTTTTGTAATTTTAAAATGATTGGGCTTAGTTTGTTGCTGTAAAGTGTAGTTGGGGGTGATTTTTGATAGCCGAAGTAATTTAGGTGAGTTTGGCATAGTTTGCTATGGTTAGTAGCATTTTTTGTAATTTAAAATTGATTGGGGTTAGTTTGTTGTGGTAAGGATTAGTTGGTGA
Source organism: Eledona agricola (assembly GCA_964023215.1). NCBI lineage: Eukaryota > Metazoa > Arthropoda > Insecta > Coleoptera > Tenebrionidae > Eledona > Eledona agricola. The sequence goes on along the minus strand of CAXIEJ010000203.1, from coordinate 667,705 downwards.
TGATTTATGGTAGCCGAAGTAATTTAGGTGAGTTTGGCATAGTTTGCTATGGTTACTAGCATTTTTTGTAATTTAAAACTGATTGGGTTTAGTTTGTTGTGGTAAGGGTTAGTTGGTGATGATTTAGAGTAGCCGAAGTAATTTAGGTGAGTCTGGCATAGTTTGTTATGATTTGTACACCTTTTTTTGTAATTTTAAGATGATATGGTTTGGTTTGTTGTGGTAAGGGGTAGTTGGGGGTGATTTACGGTAGCCGAAGTAATTTAGGTGATTCTGGTATAGTTTGTTATGATTTTTAACATTTTTTTGTAATTTTAAAATGATTGGGCATAGTTTGTTGCTGTAAAGTGTAGTTGGGGGTGATTTTTGATAGCCGAAATAATTTAGGTGAGTTTGGCTTAGTTTGCTATGGTTAATAGCATTTTTTTGTAATTTAAAAGTGATTGGGTTTAGTTTGTTGTGGTAAGGGTTAGTTGGTGATGATTTAGAGTAGCCGAAGTAATTTAGGTGAGTCTGGCATAGTTTGTTATGATTTGTACACCATTTTTTGTAATTTTAAGATGATTTGGTTTGGTTTGTTGTGGTAAGGGATAGTTGGGGTTGATTTACGGTAGCCGAAGTAATTTAGGTGATTCTGGTTTAGTTTGTTATGATTTTTAGCATTTTTTTGTAATTTTAAAATGATTGGGCTTAGTTTGTTGCTGTAAAGTGTAGTTGGTGATTATTTATGGTAGCCGAAGTAATTTAGGTGAGTTTGGCATAGTTTGCTATGGTTAGTAGCATTTTTTTGTAATTTAAAATTGATTGGGTTTAGTTTGTTGTGGTAAGGGTTGGTTGGTGATGATTTATGGTAGCCGAAGTAATTTAGGTGAATTTGGCATAGTTTGCTATGGTTACTAGCATTTTTTTGTAATTTAAAAGTGATTGGGTTTAGTTTGTTGTGGTAAGGGTTAGTTGGTGATGATTTAGAGTTGCCGAAGTAATTTAGGTGAGTCTGGCATAGTTTGTTATGATTTGTACACCTTTTTTTGTAATTTGAAGATGATATGGTTTGGTTTGTTGTGGTAAGGGATAGTTGGGGGTGATTTACGGTAGCCGAAGTAATTTAGGTGATTCTGGTATAGTTTGTTATGATTTTTAGCATTTTTTTGTAATTTTAAAGTGATTGGGCTTAGTTTGTTGCTGTAAAGTGTAGTTGGGGGTGATTTTTGCTAGCCGAAGTAATTTTTGTGTTTTTGGCATAGTTTGCTATGGTTAGTAGCATTTTTTTGTAATTTAAATGTGATTGGGTTTAGTTTGTTGTGGTAAGGGTTAGTTGGTGATGATTTATGGTAGCCGAAGTAATTTAAGTGAGTTTGGCATAGTTTGCTATGGTTACTAGCATTTTTTTGTAATTTAAAAATGATTGGGTTTAGTTTGTTGTGGTAAGTGTTAGTTGGTGATGATTTAGAGTAGCCGAAGTAATTTAGGTGAGTCTGGCATAGTTTGTTATGATTTGTACACCTTTTTTTGTAATTTTAAGATGATATGGTTTGGTTTGTTTTGGTAAGTTATAGTTGGGGGTGATTTACGGTAGCCGAAGTAATTTAGGTGATTCTGGTATAGTTTGTTATGATTTTTAGCATTTTTTTGTAATTTTAAAGTGATTGGGCTTAGTTTGTTGCTGTAAAGTATAGTTGGGGGTGATTTTTATAGCCGAAGTAATTTAGGTGAGTTTGGCATAGTTTGCTATGGTTAGTAGCATTTTTTTGTAATTTAAAAGTGATTGGGTTAAGTTTGTTGTGGTAAGGGTTAGTTGGTGATGATTTATGGTAGCCGAAGTAATTTAGGTGAGTTTGGCATAGTTTTCTATGGTTACTAGCATTTTTTTGTAATTTAAAAGTGATTGGGTTTAGTTTGTTGTGATAAGGGTTAGTTGGTGATAATTTAGAGTAGCCGAAGTAATTTAGGTGAGTCTGGCATAGTTTGTTATGATTTATACACCTTTTTTTGTAATTTTAATATGATATGGTTTGGTTTGTTGTGGTAAGGGATAGTTGGGGGTGATTTACGGTAGCCGAAGTAATTTAGGTGATTCTGGTATAGTTTGTTATAATTTTTAGCATTTTTTTGTAATTTTAAAGTGATTGGGCTTAGTTTGTTGTTGTAAAGTGTAGTTGGGGGTGATTTTTGATAGCCGAAGTAATTTATGTGAGTTTGGCATGGTTTGCTATGGTTAGTAGCATTTTTTTGTAATTTAAAAGTGATTGGGTTTAGTTTGTTGTGGTAACGGTTAGTTGGTGATGATTTATGGTAGCCGAAGTAATTTAGGTGAGTTTGGCATAGTTTGCTATGATTACTAGCATTTTTTTGTAATTTAAAAGTGATTGGGTTTAGTTTGTTTTGGTAAGGGTTAGTTGGTGACGATTTAGAGTAGCCGAAGTAATTTGGGTGAGTCTGGCATAGTTTGTTATGATTTGTACACCTTTTTTTGTAATTTTAAGATGATATGATTTGGTTTGTTGATGTAAGGGATAGTTGGGGGTGATTTACGTTAGCCGAAGTAATTTAGGTGATTCTGGTGTAGTTTGTTATGATTTTTAGCATTTTTTTGTTATTTTAAAGTGATTGGGCATTATTTTGTTGCTGTAAATTGTAGTTGGGGGTGATTTTTGATAGCCGAAGTAATTTAGGTGAGTTTTGCATAGTTTGCTATGGTTAGTAGCATTTTTTTGTAATTTAAAAGTGATTGGGGTTAGTTTGTTGTGGTAAGGGTTAGTTGGTGATGATTTATGGTAGCCGAAGTAATTTAGGTGAGTTTGGCATAGTTTGCTATGGTTACTAGCATTTTTTTGTTATTTAAAAGTGATTGGGTTTAGTTTGTTGTGGTAAGGGTTAGTTGGTGATGATTTAGAGTAGCCGAAGTAATTTAGGTGAGTCTGGCATAGTTTGTTATGATTTGTACACCTTTTTTTGTAATTTTAAGATGATATGGTTTGGTTTGTTGTGGTAAGGAATAGTTGGGTTGATTTACGGTAGCCGAAGTAATTTAGGTGATTCTGGTATAGTTTGTTATGATTTTTAGCATTTTTTTGTAATTTTAAAGTGATTGGGCTTAGTTTGTTGCTGTAAAGTGTAGTTGGGGGTGATTTTTGATAGCCGAAGTAATTTAGGTGAGTTTGGCATAGTTTGCTATGGTTAGTAGCATTTTTTGTAATTTAAAATTGATTGGGGTTAGTTTGTTGTGGTAAGGGTTAGTTGGTGATGATTTATGGTAGCCGAAGTAATTTAGGTGAGTTTGGCATAGTTTGCTATGGTTACTAGCATTTTTTGTAATTTAAAACTGATTGGGTTTAGTTTGTTGTGGTAAGGGTTAGTTGGTGATGATTTAGAGTAGCCGAAGTAATTTAGGTGAGTCTGGCATAGTTTGTTATGATTTGTACACCTTTTTTTGTAATTTTAAGATGCTATGGTTTGGTTTGTTGTGGTAAGGGGTAGTTGGGGGTGATTTACGGTAGCCGAAGTAATTTAGGTGATTCTGGTATAGTTTGTTATGATTTTTAGCATTTTTTTGTAATTTTAAAATGATTGGGCATAGTTTGTTGCTGTAAAGTGTAGTTGGGGGTGATTTTTGATAGCCGAAATAATTTAGGTGAGTTTGGCATAGTTTGCTATGGTTAATAGCATTTTTTTGTAATTTAAAAGTGATTGGGTTTAGTTTGTTGTGGTAAGGGTTAATTGGTGATGATTTAGAGTAGCCGAAGTAATTTAGGTGAGTCTGGCATAGTTTGTTATGATTTGTACACCATTTTTTGTAATTTTAAGATGATTTGGTTTGGTTTGTTGTGGTAAGGGATAGTTGGGGTTGATTTACGGTAGCCGAAGTAATTTAGGTGATTCTGGTTTAGTTTGTTATGATTTTTAGCATTTTTTTGTAATTTTAAAATGATTGGGCTTAGTTTGTTGCTGTAAAGTGTAGTTGGGGGTGATTTTTGATAGCCGAAATAATTTAGGTGAGTTTGGCATAGTTTGCTATGGTTAATAGCATTTTTTTGTAATTAAAAAGTGATTGGGTTTAGTTTGTTGTGGTAAGGGATAGTTGGTGATGATTTAGAGAAGCCGAAGTAATTTAGGTGAGTCTGGCATAGTTTGTTATGGTTTGTACACCTTTTTTTGTAATTTGAAGATGATATGGTTTGGTTTGTTGTGGTAAGGGATAGTTGGGGGTGATTTACGTTAGCCGAAGTAATTTAGGTGATTCTGGTATAGTTTGTTATAATTTTTAGCATTTTTTTGTAATTTTACAGTGATTTGGCTTAGTTTGTTATTGTAAAGTGTAGTTGGGGGTGATTTTTGATAGCCGAAGTAATGTATGTGAGTTTGGCTTGGTTTGCTATGGTTAGTAGCATTTTTTTGTAATTTAAAAGTGATTGGGTTTAGTTTGTTGTGGTAACGGTTAGTTGGTGATGATTTATGGTAGCCGAAGTAATTTAGGTGAGTTTGGCATAGTTTGCTATGATTACTAGCATTTTTTTGTAATTTAAAAATGATTGGGTTTAGTTTGTTTTGGTAAGGGTTAGTTGGTGACGATTTAGAGTAGCCGAAGTAATTTGGGTGAGTCTGGCATAGTTTGTTATGATTTGTACACCTTTTTTTGTAATTTTAAGATGATATGATTTGGTTTGTTGATGTAAGGGATAGTTGGGGGTGATTTACGTTAGCCGAAGTAATTTAGGTGATTCTGGTGTAGTTTGTTATGATTTTTAGCATTTTTTTGTTATTTTAAAGTGATTGGGCATTATTTTGTTGCTGTAAATTGTAGTTGGGGGTGATTTTTGATAGCCGAAGTAATTTAGGTGAGTTTTGCATAGTTTGCTATGGTTAGTAGCATTTTTTTGTAATTTAAAAGTGATTGGGGTTAGTTTGTTGTGGTAAGGGTTAGTTGGTGATGATTTATGGTAGCCGAAGTAATTTAGGTGAGTTTGGCATAGTTTGCTATGGTTACTAGCATTTTTTTGTTATTTAAAAGTGATTGGGTTTAGTTTGTTGTGGTAAGGGTTAGTTGGTGATGATTTAGAGTAGCCGAAGTAATTTAGGTGAGTCTGGCATAGTTTGTTATGATTTGTACACCTTTTTTTGTAATTTTAAGATGATATGGTTTGGTTTGTTGTGGTAAGGAATAGTTGGGGGTGATTTACGGTAGCCGAAGTAATTTAGGTGATTCTGTTATAGTTTGTTATGATTTTTAGCATTTTTTTGTAATTTTAAAGTGATTGGGCTTAGTTTGTTGCTGTAAAGTGTAGCTGGGGGTGATTTTTGATAGCCGAAGTAATTTAGGTGAGTTTGGCATAGTTTGCTATGGTTAGTAGCATTTTTTTGTAATTTAAAAGTGATTGAGTTTAGTTTGTTATGGTAAGGGTTAGTTGATGATGATTTATGGTAGCCGAAGTAATTTAGGTGAGTTTGGCATAGTTTGCTATGGTTACTAGCATTTTTTTGTAATTTAAAAGTGATTGGGTTTAGTTTGTTGTGGTAAGGGTTAGTTGGTGATGATTTAGAGTAGCCGAAGTAATTTAGGTGAGTCTGGCATAGTTTGTTATAATTTGTACACATTTTTTTGTAATTATAAGATGATATGGTTTGGTTTGTTGTGGTAAGGGATAGTTGGGGGTGATTTACGGTAGCCGAAGTAATTTAGGTGATTCTGGTATATTTTGTTATGATTTTTAGCATTTTTTTGTAATTTTAAAGCGATTGGGCTTAGTTTGTTGCTGTAAAGTGTAGTTGGGGGTGATTTTTGATAGCCGAAGTAATTTAGGTGAGTTTGGCATAGTTTGCTATGGTTAGTAGCATTTTTTTGTAATTTAAAAGTGATTGGGTTTAGTTTGTTGTGGTAAGGGTTAGTTGGTGATGATTTAGAGTAGCCGAAGTAATTTAGGTGAGTCTGGCATAGTTTGCTATGGTTAGTAGCATTTTTTTTTAATTTAAAAGTGATTGGGTTTAGTTTGTTTTGGTAAGGGTTAGTTGGCGATGATTTATGGTAGCCGAAGTAATTTAGGTGAGTTTGGCATAGTTTGTTATGGTTAGTAGCATTTTTTGTAATTTAAAATTGATTGGGTTTAGTTTGTTGTGGTAAGGGTTAGTTGGTGATGATTTATGGTTGCCGAAGTAATTTAGGTGAGTTTGGCATAGTTTGTTATGGTTACTGGCATTTTTTTGTAATTTAAAGGTTATTGGGTTTAATTTGTTGTGGTAAGGGTTAGTTGGTGATGATTTAGAGTAGCCGAAGTAATTTAGGTGAGTCTGGCATAGTTTGTTATGATTTGTACACCATTTTTTGTAATTTTAAGATGATATGGTTTGGTTTGTTGTGGTAAGGATTAGTTGGGGGTGATTTACGGTAGCCGAAGTAATTTAGGTGATTCTGGTATCGATTGTTATGATTTTTAGCATTTTTTTGTAATTTTAAAGTGATTGGGCTTAGTTTGTTGCTGTAAAGTGTAGCTGGGGGTGATTTTTGATAGCCGAAGTAATTTAGGTGAGTTTGGCATAGTTTGCTGTGGTTAGTAGCATTTTTTTGTAATTTAAAAGTGATTGAGTTTAGTTTGTTATGGTAAGGGTTAGTTGGTGATGATTTATGGTAGCCGAAGTAATTTAGGTGAGTTTGGCATAGTTTGCTATGGTTACTAGCATTTTTTTGTAATTTAAAAGTGATTGGGTTTAGTTTGTTGTGGTAAGGGTTAGTTGGTGATGATTTAGAGTAGCCGAAGTAATTTAGGTGAGTCTAGCATAGTTTGTTATGATTTGTACACATTTTTTTGTAATTATAAGATGATATGGTTTGGTTTGTTGTGGTAAGGGATAGTTGGGGGTGATTTACGGTAGCCGAAGTAATTTAGGTGATTCTGGTATATTTTGTTATGATTTTTAGCATTTTTTGTAATTTTAAAGCGATTGGGCTTAGTTTGTTGCTGTAAAGTGTAGTTGGGGGTGATTTTTGATAGCCGAAGTAATTTAGGTGAGTTTGGCATAGTTTGCTATGGTTAGTAGCATTTTTTTGTAATTTAAAAGTGATTGGGTTTAGTTTGTTGTGGTAAGGGTTAGTTGGTGATGATTTAGAGTAGCCGAAGTAATTTAGGTGAGTCTGGCATAGTTTGCTATGGTTAGTAGCATTTTTTTTAATTTAAAAGTGATTGGGTTTAGTTTGTTTTGGTAAGGGTTAGTTGGCGATGATTTATGGTAGCCGAAGAAATTTAGGTGAGTTTGGCATAGTTTGCTATGGTTAGTAGCATTTTTTGTAATTTAAAATTGATTGGGTTTAGTTTGTTGTGGTAAGGGTTAGTTGGTGATGATTTATGGTTGCCGAAGTAATTTAGGTGAGTTTGGCATAGTTTGTTATGGTTACTGGCATTTTTTTGTAATTTAAAGGTTATTGGGTTTAATTTGTTGTGGTAAGGGTTAGTTGGTGATGATTTAGAGTAGCCGAAGTAATTTAGGTGAGTCTGGCATAGTTTGTTATGATTTGTACACCATTTTTTGTAATTTTAAGATGATATGGTTTGGTTTGTTGTGGTAAGGAATAGTTGGGGGTGATTTACGGTAGCCGAAGTAATTTAGGTGATTCTGGTATCGTTTGTTATGATTTTTAGCATTTTTTTGTAATTTTAAAGTGATTGGGCTTAGTTTGTTGCTGTAAAGTGTAGCTGGGGGTGATTTTTGATAGCCGAAGTAATTTAGGTGAGTTTGGTATAGTTTGCTATGGTTAGTAGCATTTTTTTGTAATTTAAAAGTGATTGAGTTTAGTTTGTTATGGTAAGGGTTAGTTGGTGATGATTTATGGTAGCCGAAGTAATTTAGGTGAGTTTGGCATAGTTTGCTATGGTTACTAGCATTTTTTGTAATTTAAAAGTGATTGGGTTTAGTTTGTTGTGGTAAAGGTTAGTTGGTGATGATTTAGAGTAGCCGAAGTAATTTAGGTGAGTCTAGCATAGTTTGTTATGATTTGTACACATTTTTTTGTAATTATAAGATGATATGGTTTGGTTTGTTGTGGTAAGGGATAGTTGGGGGTGATTTACGGTAGCCGAAGTAATTTAGGTGATTCTGGTATATTTTGTTATGATTTTTAGCATTTTTTTGTAATTTTAAAGCGATTGGGCTTAGTTTGTTGCTGTAAAGTGTAGTTGGGGGTGATTTTTGATAGCCGAAGTAATTTAGGTGAGTTTGGCATAGTTTGCTATGGTTAGTAGCATTTTTTTGTAATTTAAAAGTGATTGGGTTTAGTTTGTTGTGGTAAGGGTTAGTTGGTGATGATTTAGAGTAGCCGAAGTAATTTAGGTGAGTCTGGCATAGTTTGCTATGGTTAGTAGCATTTTTTTTTTATTTAAAAGTGATTGGGTTTAGTTTGTTTTGTAAGGGTTAGTTGGCGATGATTTATGGTAGCCGAAGTAATTTAGGTGAGTTTGGCATAGTTTGCTATGGTTACTAGCATTTTTTTGTTATTTAAAACTGATTGGGTTTAGTTTGTTGTGGTAAGGGTTAGTTGGTGATGATTTAGAGTAGCCGAAGTAATTTAGGTGAGTCTGGTATAGTTTGTTATGATTTGTACACCTTTTTTTGTAATTTTAAGCTGATATGGTTTGGTTTGTTGTGGTAAGGAATAGTTGGGGGTGATTTACGGTAGCCGAAGTAATTTAGGTGATTCTGGTAGAGTTTGTTATGATTTTTAGCATTTTTTTGTAATTTTAAAGTGATTGGGCTTAGTTTGTTGCTGTAAAGTGTAGTTGGGGGTGATTTTTGATAGCTGAAGTAATTTAGGTGAGTTTGGAATAGTTTGCTATGGTTAGTAGCATTTTTTTGTAATTTAAAATTGATTGGGTTTAGTTTGTTGTGGTAAGGGTTAGTTGGTGATGATTTAGAGTAGCCGAAGTAATTTAGGTGAGTCTCGCATAGTTTGTTATGATTTGTACACCCTTTTTTGTAATTTTAAAATGATATGGTTTGGTTTGTTGTGGTAAGGGATAGTTGGGGGTGATTTACGATAGCCGAAGTAATTTAGGTGATTCTGGTATAGTTTGTTATGATTTTTAGCATTTTTTTGTAATTTTAAAGTGATTGGGCTTGGTTTGATGCTGTTAAGTGTAGTTGGGGGTGATTTTTGATAGCCGAAGTAATTTTGGTGAGTTTGGCATAGTTTTCTATGGTTACTAGCATTTTTTTGTAATTTAAAATTGATTGGGTTTAGTTTGTTGTGGTAAGGGATAGTTGGTGATGATTTACGATAGCCGAAGTAATTTAGGTGATTCTGGTATAGTTTGTTATGATTTTTAGCATTTTTTTGTAATTTTAAAGTGATTGGGCTTGGTTTGTTGCTGTTAAGTGTAGTTTGGGGTGATTTTTGATAGCCGAAGTAATTTAGGTGAGTTTGGCATAGTTTGCTATAGTTACTAGCATTTTTTTGTAATTTAAAAGTGATTGGGTTTAGTTTGTTGTGGTAAGGGATAATTGGTGATGATTTAGAGTAGCCGAAGTAATTTAGGTGAGTCTGGCATAGTTTGTTATGATTTGTACACCTTTTTTTGTAATTTTAAGATGATATGGTTTGGTTTGTTGTGGTAAGGGATAGTTGGGGGTGATTTACGGTAGCCGAAGTAATTTAGGTGATTCTGGTATAGTTTGTTATGATTTTTAGCATTTTTTTGTAATTTTAAAGTGATTGGGCTTAATTTGTTGCTGTAAAGTGTAGTTGGGTGTGATTTTTGATAGCCGAAGTAATTTAGGTGAGTTTGGCATAGTTTGCTATGGTTAGTAGCATTTTTTTGTAATTTAAAAGTGATTGGGTTTAGTTTGTTGTGGTAAGGGTTAGTTGGTAATGATTTATGGTAGCCGAAGTAATTTAGGTGAGTTTGGCATAGTTTGCTATGGTTACTAGCATTTTTTTGTAATTTAAAAATGATTGGGTTTAGTTTGTTGCGGTAAGGGTTAGTTGGTGATGATTTAGAGTAGCCGAAGTAATTTAGGTGAGTCTGGCATAGTTTGTTATGATTTGTACACCTTTTTTTGTAATTTTAAGATGATATGGTTTGGTTTGTTGTGGTAAGGGATAGTTGGGGGTGATTTACGATAGCCGAAGTAATTTAGGTGATTCTGGAATAGTTTGTTATAATTTTTAGCATTTTTTTGTAATTTGAAAATGATTGGGCTTAGTTTGTTTCTGTAAAGTAAAATTGGGTGTGATTTTTGATAGCCGAAGTAATTTAGGTGAGTTTGGCATAGTTTGCTATGGTTAGTAGCATTTTTTCGTAATTTAAAAGTGATTCGGTTTAGTTTGTGGTGGTAAGGGTTAGTTGGTGATGATTTATGGTAGCCGAAGTAATTTAGGTGAGTTTGGCATAGTTTGCTATGGTTACTAGCATTTTTTTGTAATTTAAAAGTGATTGGGTTTAGTTTGTTGTGGTAAGGGTTAGTTGGTGATGATTTAGAGTAGCCGAAGTAATTTAGGTGAGTCTGGCATAGTTTGTTATGATTTGTACACCTTTTTTTGTAATTTTAAGATGATATGGTTTGGTTTGTTGTGGTAAGGGATAGTTGGGGGTCATTTACGGTAGCCGAAGTAATTTAGGTGATTCTGGTATAGTTTGTTATGATTTTTAGCATTTTTTTGTAATTTTAAAGCGATTGGGCTTAGTTTGTTGCTGTAAAGTGTAGTTGGGGGTGATTTTTGATAACCGAAGTAATTTAGGTGAGTTTGGCATAGTTTGCTATGGTTAGTAGCATTTTTTTGTAATTTAAAAGTGATTGGGTTTAGTTTGTTGTGGTAAGGGTTAGTTGGTGATGATTTAGAGTAGCCGAAGTAATTTAGGTGAGTCTGGCATAGTTTGCTATGGTTAGTAGCATTTTTTTTAATTTAAAAGTGATTGGGTTTAGTTTGTTTTGGTAAGGGTTAGTTGGTGATGTTTTATGGTAGCCGAAGTAATTTAGGTGAGTTTGGCATAGTTTGCTAGGGTTACTAGCATTTTTTTGTTATTTAAAACTGATTGGGTTTAGTTTGTTGTGGTAAGGGTTATTTGGTGATGATTTAGAGTAGCCGAAGTAATTTAGGTGAGTCTGGCATAGTTTGTTATGATTTGTACACCTTTTTTTGTAATTTTAAGCTGATATGGTTTGGTTTGTTGTGGTAAGGAATAGTTGGGGGTGATTTACGGTAGCCGAAGTAATTTAGGTGGTTCTGGTAGAGTTTGTTATGATTTTTAGCATTTTTTTGTAATTTTAAAGTGATTGGGCTTAGTTTGTTGCTGTAAAGTGTAGTTGGGGGTGATTTTTGATAGCTGAAGTAATTTAGGTGAGTTTGGAATAGTTTGCTATAGTTAGTAGCATTTTTTTGTAATTTAAAAGTGATTGGGTTTAGTTTGTTGTGGTAAGGGTTAGTTGGTGATGATTTATGGTAGCCGAAGTAATTTAGGTGAGTTTGGCATAGTTTGCTATGGTTAGTTGCATTTTTTGTAATTTAAAAGTGATTGGGTTTAGTTTGTTGTGGTAAGGGTTAGTTGGTGATGATTTAGAGTAGCCGAAGTAATTTAGGTGAGTCTCGCATAGTTTGTTATGATTTGTACACCTTTTTTTGTAATTTTAAGATGATATAGTTTGGTTTGTTGTGGTAAGGGATAGTTGGGGGTGATTTACGATTGCCAAAGTAATTTAGGTGATTCTGGTATAGTTTGTTATGATTTTTAGCATTTTTTTGTAATTTTAAAGTGATTGGGCTTAGTTTGTTGCTGTAAAATATAGTTGGGGGTGATTTTTGATAGCCGAAGTAATTTAGGTGAGTTTGGCATAGTTTGCTATATTTAGTAGCATTTTTTTGTAATTTAAAAGTGATTGGGTTTAGTTTGTTGTGGTAAGGGTTAGTTGGTGATGATTTATGGTAGCCGAAGTAATTTAGGTGTGTTTGGCATACTTTGCTATGGTTACTAGCATTTTTTTGTAATTTAAATGTGATTGGGTTTAGTTTGTTGTTTTAAGGATTAGTTGGTGATGATTTAGAGTAGCCGAATTAATTTAGGTGAGTCTGGCATAATTTGTTATGATTTGTACACCTTTTTTGTAATTTTAAGATGATATGGTTTGGTTTGTTGTGGTAAGGGATAGTTCGGGGTGATTTACGGTAGCCGAAGTAATTTAGGTGATTCTGGTATAGTTTGTTATGATTTTTAGCATTTTTTTGTAATTTTAAAGTGATTGGGCTTGGTTTGTTGCTGTTAAGTGTAGTTGGGGGTGATTTTTGATAGCCGAAGTAATTTAGGTGAGTTTGGCATAGTTTGCTATGGTTACTAGCATTTTTTTGTAATTTAAAATTGATTGGGTTTTATTTTGTTGTGGTAAGGGTTAGTTGGTGATGATTTAGAGTAGCCGAAGTAATTTAGGTGATTCTGGCATAGTTTGTTATGATTTGTACACCTTTTTTTGTAATTTTAAGATGATATGGTTTGGTTAGTTGTGGTAAGGGATAGTTGGGGGTGATTTACGGTAGCCGAAGTAATTTAGGTGATTCTGGTATAGTTAGTTTGTTATGATTTTTAGCATTTTTTTGTAATTTTAAAGTGATTAGGCTTAGTTTGTTGCTGTAAAGTAAAGTTGGGGGTGATTTTTGATAGCCGAAGTAATTTAGGTGAATTTGGCATAGTTTGCTATGGTTAGTAGCATTTTTTTGTAATTTAAAAGTGATTGGGTTTAGGTTGTTGTGGTAAGGGTTAGTTGGTGATGATTTAAGAGTAGCCAAAGTAATTTAGGTGAGTCTGGCATAGTTTGTTATGATTTGTACACCTTTTTTTGTAATTTTAAGATGATATGGTTTGGTTTGTTGTTGTAAGGGATAGTTGGGGGTGATTTACGGTAGCCGAAGTAATTTAGGTGATTCTGGTATAGTTTGTTATGATTTTTAGCATTTTTTTGTATTTTTAAAGTGATTGGGCTTAGTTTGTTGCTGTAAAGTGTAGTTGGGGGTGATTTTTGATAGCCGAAATAATTTAGGTGAGTTTGGCATAGTTTGCTATGGTTACTAGCATTTTTTTGTAATTTAAAAGTGATTGGGTTTAGTTTGTTGTGGTAAGGGTTAGTTGGTGATGATTTAGAGTAGCCGAAGTAATTTAGGTGAGTCTGGCATAGTTTGTTATGATTTGTACACCTTTTTTTGTAATTTTAAGATGATATGGTTTGGCTTGTTGTGGTAAGGGATAGTTGGGGGTGATTTACGGTAGCCGAAGTAATTTAGGTGATTCTGGTAAAGTTTGTTATGATTTTTAGCATTTTTTTGTAATTTTAAAGCGATTGGGCTTAGTTTGTTGCTGTAAAGTGTAGTTGGGGGTGATTTTTGATAACCGAAGTAATTTAGGTGAGTTTGGCATAGTTTGCTATGGTTAGTAGCATTTTTTTGTAATTTAAAAGTGATTGGGTTTAGTTTGTTGTGGTAAGGGTTAGTTGGTGATGATTTAGAGTAGCCGAAGTAATTTAGGTGAGTCTGGCATAGTTTGCTATGGTTAGTAGCATTTTTTTTAATTTAAAAGTGATTGGGTTTAGTTTGTTTTTGTAAGGGTTAGTTGGTGATGTTTTATGTTAGCCGAAGTAATTTAGGTGAGTTTGGCATAGTTTGCTATGGTTACTAGCATTTTTTTGTTATTTAAAACTGATTGGGTTTAGTTTGTTGTGGTAAGGGTTATTTGGTGATGATTTAGAGTAGCCGAAGTAATTTAGGTGAGTCTGGCATAGTTTGTTATGATTTGTACACCTTTTTTTGTAATTTTAAGCTGATATGGTTTGGTTTGTTGTGGTAAGGAATAGTTGGGGGTGATTTACGGTAGCCGAAGAAATTTAGGTGGTTCTGGTAGAGTTTGTTATGATTTTTAGCATTTTTTTGTAATTTTAAAGTGATTGGGCTTAGTTTGTTGCTGTAAAGTGTAGTTGGGGGTGATTTTTGATAGCTGAAGTAATTTAGGTGAGTTTGGAATAGTTTGCTATAGTTAGTAGCATTTTTTTGTAACTTAAAAGTGATTGGGTTTAGTTTGTTGTGGTAAGGGTTAGTTGGTGATGATTTATGGTAGCCGAAGTAATTTAGGTGAGTTTGGCATAGTTTGCTATGGTTAGTAGCATTTTTTTGTAATTTAAAAGTGATTGGGTTTAGTTTGTTGTGGTAAGAGTTAGTTGGTGATGATTTATGGTAGCCGAAGTAATTTAGGTGAGTTTGGCATAGTTTGCTATGGTTACTAGCATTTTTTGTAATTTAAAAGTGATTGGGTTTAGTTTGTTGTGGTAAGGGTTAGTTGGTGATGATTTAGAGTAGCCGAAGTAATTTAGGTGAGTCTCGCATAGTTTGTTATGATTTGTACACCTTTTTTTGTAATTTTAAGATGATATGGTTTGGTTTGTTGTGGTAAGGGATAGTTGGGGGTGATTTACGATTGCCAAAGTAATTTAGGTGATTCTGGTATAGTTTGTTATGATTTTTAGCATTTTTTTGTAATTTTAAAGTGATTGGGCTTGGTTTGTTGCTGTTAAGTGTAGTTGGGGGTGATTTTTGATAGCCGAAGTAATTTAGGTGAGTTTGGCATAGTTTGCTATGGTTACTAGCATTTTTTTGTAATTTAAAAGTGATTGGGTTTAGTTTGCTGTGGTAAGGGATAGTTGGTGATGATTTACGATAGCCGAAGTAATTTAGGTGATTCTGGTATAGTTTGTTATGATTTTTAGCATTTTTTTGTAATTTTAAAGTGATTGGGCTTGGTTTGTTGCTGTTAAGTGTAGTTGGGGGTGATTTTTGATAGCCGAAGTAATTTAGGTGAGTTTGGCATAGTTTGCTATAGTTACTAGCATTTTTTTGTAATTTAAAAGTGATTGGGTTTAGTTTGTTGCTGTAAAGTAAAGTTGGGTGTGATTTTTGATAGCCGAAGTAATTTAGGTGAGTTTGGCATAGTTTGCTATAGTTAGTAGCATTTTTTCGTAATTTAAAAGTGATTCGGTTTAGTTTGTTGTGGTAAGGGTTAGTTGGTGATGATTTAGAGTAGCCGAAGTAATTTAGGTGAGTCTGGCATAGTTTGTTATGATTTGTACACCTTTTTTTGTAATTTTAAGATTATATGGTTTGGTTTGTTGTGGTAAGGGATAGTTGGGGGTGTTTTACGGTAGCCGAAGTAATTTAGGTGATTCTGGTATAGTTTGTTATGATTTTTAGCATTTTTTTGTAATTTTAAAGTGATTGGGTTTAGTTTGTTGCTGTAAAGTAATGTTGGGTGTGATTTTTGATAGCCGAAGTAATTTAGGTGAGTTTGGCATAGTTTGCTATAGTTAGTAGCATTTTTTCGTAATTTAAAAGTGATTCGGTTTAGTTTGTTGTGGTAAGGGTTAGTTGGTGATGATTTATGGTAGCCTAAGTAATTTAGGTGAGTTTGGCATAGTTTGCTATGGTTAGTAGCATTTTTTTGTAATTTAAAAGTGATTGGGTTTAGTTTGTTGTGGTAAGGGTTAGTTGGTGATGATTTAGAGTAGCCGAAGTAATTAAGGTGAGTCTGGCATAGTTTTTTATGATTTGTACACCTTTTTTTGTAATTTTAAGATGATATGGTTTGGTTTGTTGTGGTAAGGGATAGCTGGGGGTGATTTACGGTAGCCGAAGTAATTTAGGTGATTCTGGTATAGTTTGTTATGATTTTTAGCATTTTTTTGTAATTTTAAAGTGATTGGGCTTAGTTTGTTGCCGTAAAGTAAAGTTGGGTGTGATTTTTGATAGCCGAAGTAATTTAGGTGAGTTTGGCATAGTTTGCTATAGTTAGTAGCATTTTTTCGTAATTTAAAAGTGATTCGGTTTAGTTTGTTGTGGTAAGGGTTAGTTGGTGATGATTTAGAGTAGCCGAAGTAATTTAGGTGAGTCTGGCATAGTTTGTTATGATTTGTACACCTTTTTTTGTAATTTTAAGATTATATGGTTTGGTTTGTTGTGGTAAGGGATAGTTGGGGGTGTTTTACGGTAGCCTAAGTAATTTAGGTGATTCTGGTATAGTTTGTTATGATTTTTAGCATTTTTTTGTAATTTTAAAGTGATTGGGCTTAGTTTGTTGCTGTAAAATATAGTTGGGGGTGATTTTTGATAGCCGAAGTAATTTAGGTGAGTTTGGCATAGTTTGCTATATTTAGGAGCATTTTTTTGTAATTTAAAAGTGATTGGGTTTAGTTTGTTGTGGTAAGGGTTAGTTGGTGATGATTTATGGTAGCCGAAGTAATTTAGGTGTGTTTGGCATACTTTGCTATGGTTACTAGCATTTTTTTGTAATTTAAATGTGATTGGGTTTAGTTTGTTGTTTTAAGGATTAGTTGGTGATGATTTAGAGTAGCCGAATTAATTTAGGTGAGTCTGGCATAATTTGTTATGATTTGTACACCTTTTTTGTAATTTTAAGATGATATGATTTGGTTTGTTGTGGTAAGGGATAGTTCGGGGTGATTTACGGTAGCCGAAGTAATTTAGGTGTTTCTGGTATAGTTTGTTATGATTTTTAGCATTTTTTTGTAATTTTAAAGTGATTGGGCTTGGTTTGTTGCTGTTAAGTGTAGTTGGGGGTGATTTTTGATAGCCGAAGTAATTTGGGTGAGTTTGGCATAGTTTGCTATGGTTACTAGCATTTTTTTGTAATTTAAAATTGATTGGGTTTTATTTTGTTGTGGTAAGGGTTAGTTGGTGATGATTTAGAGTAGCCGAAGTAATTTAGGTGATTCTGGCATAGTTTGTTATGATTTGTACACTTTTTTTTGTAATTTTAAGATGATATGGTTTGGTTTGTTGTGGTAAGGGATAGTTGGGGGTGATTTACGGTAGCCGAAGTAATTTAGGTGATTCTGGTATAGTTAGTTTGTTATGATTTTTAGCATTTTTTTGTATTTTTAAAGTGATTGGGCTTAGTTTGTTGCTGTAAAGTGTAGTTGGGGGTGATTTTTGATAGCCGAAGTAATTTAGGTGAGTTTGGCATTGTTTGCTATGGTTAGTAGCATTTTTTTGTAATTTAAAAGTGATTGGGTTTAGTTTGTTGTGGTAAGGGTTAGTTGGTGATGATTTAGACTAGCCGAAGTAATGTAGGTGAGTCTGGCATAGTTTGTTATGATTTGTACACCTTTTTTTGTAATTTTAAGATGATATGGTTTGGTTTGTTGTGGTAAGGGATAGTTGGGGTGATTTACGGTAGCCGAAGTAATTTAGGTGATTCTGGTATAGTTTGTTATGATTTTTAGCATTTTTTGTAATTTTAAAGTGATTGGGCTTAGTTTGTTGCTGTAAAGTGTAGTTGGGGGTGATTTTTGATAGCCGAAGTAATTTAGGTAAGTTTGGCATAGTTTGCTATGGTTAGTATCATTTTTTTGTAATTTAAAAGTGATTGGGTTTAGTTTGTTGTGGTAAGGGTTAGTTGGTGATGATTTAGAGTAGCCGAAGTAATTTAGGTTAGTCTGGCATAGTTTGTTATGATTTGTACACCTTTTTTTGTAATTTTAAGATGATATGGTTTGGTTTGTTGTGGTAAGGGAAAGTTGCTAGTGATTTACGGAAGCCGAAGTAATTTAGGTGATTCTGGTATAGTTTGTTATGATTTTTAGCATTTTTTTGTAATTTTAAAGTAATTGGGCTTAGTTTGTTGCTGTAAAGTGTAGTTGGGGGTGATTTTTGATAGCCGAAGTAATTTGGGTGAGTTTGGCATAGTTTGCTATGATTAGTAGAATTTTTTTGTAATTTAAAAGTGTTTGGGTTTAGTTTGTTGTGGTAAGGGTGAGTTGGTGATGATTTAGAGTAGCCGAAGTAATTTAGGTGAGTCTGGCATAGTTTGTTATGATTTGTACATTTTTTTTTGTAATTTTAAGATGATATGGTTTGGTTTGTTGTGGTAAGGGATAGTTGGGGGTGATTTACGGAAGCCGAAGTAATTTAGGTGATTCTGGTATAGTTTGTTATGATTTTTAGCATTTTTTTGTAATTTTAAAATGATTGGGCTTAGTTTGTTGCTGTAAAGTGTAGTTGGGGGTGATTTTTGATAGCCGAAGTAATTTAGGTGAGTTTGGCATAATTTGCTATGGTTAGTAGCATTTTTTTGTAATTTAAAAGTGATTGGGTTTAGTTTGTTGTGGTAAGGGTTAGTTGGTGATGATTTAGAGTAGCCGAAGTAAATTAGGTTAGTCTGGCATAGTTTGTTATGATTTGTACACCTTTTTTTGTAATTTTAAGATGATATGGTTTGGTTTGTTGTGGTAAGGGATAGTTGGGGGTGATTTACGGTAGCCGAAGTAATTTAGGTGATTCTGGTATAGTTTGTTATGATTTTTAGCATTTTTGTTGTAATTTTAAAGTGATTGGGCTTAGTTTGTTGCTGTAAAGTGTAGTGGGGGATGATTTTTGATAGCCGAAGTAATTTGGGTGAGTTTGGCATAGTTTGCTATGATTAGTAGAATTTTTTTGTAATTTAAAAGTGATTGGGTTTAGTTTGTTGTGGTGAGAGTTAGTTGGTGATGATTTATGGTAGCCGAAGTAATTTAGGTGAGTTTGGCATAGGTTGCTATGGTTACTAGCATTTTTTTGTAATTTAAAAGTGATTGTGTTTATTTTGTTGTGGTAAGGGTTAGTTGGTGATGATTTAGAGTAGCCGAAGTAATTTAGGTGAGTCTGGCATAGTTTGTTTGATTTGTACACCTTTTTTTGTAATTTTAAGATGATATGAACTCCGCCTCCAACCGCGACCGGATGAATCGAGTAGTCTGGTCAAGGTTGATGCCGGTCCCAAGCCCGGGCAAAGGAGGAGGGTTGAAGGGTCAGGTTAGCAACCTACCCCTCGGAAAAAAATACACACCGCTCAAAGTACTAGCAATAGCCTCGGAACAGGAAGGACCAAACTGATAGCGACCTCGCAACGAACAAGGATTAAACGATTCATGGCAAATAAAACAATAAGACTAGCAACATGGAATATAATGTCCTGGAACTCTAGGGACCAAGAAATAATAAATGAACTATCTGAAAAACAAATCGACATATGTGCTCTATCGGAGACAAAGAAAAAAGGAAAAGGAACCCATAACTATGGCAAATACATCCTTGCCTATAGCGGCAAAAACAAAGAGGATAGAGCTAAGGAGGGTGTTGGAATACTGATACACCAAAGATTCCATGCTAACATCGAAAATATATTATACATTAATGAAAGAATAATCACCGTAACCTTCAAACTACCAAATGACACTCTACACATAGCAAGCGTATATGCCCCGGACATAAGTAAGTCAAGGATCCAGCGGGAACTATTCTATGAACAATTACAATCCGTCATAAATTCGATACCGCCAAATGAACACCTAATAATTATGGGCGATCTTAACGCAAGAGTTGGTAATTATATAATACCTGGTATTAAACAACGCTTTAACGAAGCTATGGAAAATGACAACGGAGAACTACTCGTGGATTTGTGCAGCCAAAATTACCTAAGAATTAACAACACATTCTTCAACCACGCTGACAAATATAAAACAACCTGGCAAAATACCCGAGGCCAGACATCAGTATTAGATTATATTATCACAAGTCGCAGCATATTACCAGCGCAAATACTGGATGTAAGAACGTTAAACTCTGCAAATATCGGCAGTGACCATAGTTTAGTGCTATGTAGGCTTAGGATGACCCACTCTAAAAAGAGGAAACCGCAACTACATCCAGCTAAACGAGAAAAGCTGAATATAGAAAGCCTAAAGACAGAAAGCACACAAGACCTCTACGCCAGAAGACTCAAGCAAAAAATTAACACCAACAAAATTTACCCAACTGACTCGGTGAACGATGCATGGACAAAGCTGAAGATAAACATCATCTCTGCATCAAAGGAAGCATGCGGCACAAGGACAGTTACCACCGTAACTAACAATACAAGAACTCCTTGGTTTACGAAGGAAATAAAGGTACTAAGTCAGTCAAAGAAAGAAGCGTACCTGAAATATAAATCTTCAAAAACACCATCGGACTACATTAAATATAAGGAAACACGTAACAAAACCAAAGCAAGAATCCGCCAAATTAAAGAAGAATATTGGGAAAGATTTACCAAAGACTTAGAACATGACATAACCGGAGCACAGAATAAAGTATGGAAAATGATTCGGAATCAAAGGAAGGAAATAAATGAACATCTCACCACCTGTAAAATAAGCACAGAGGAGTGGTACGAACATTTCAAAAATATGTACGACCAAATACCAACAGGCAGCGACCACACTAGCAGACAGATAGAGAATAATACTATCATAATAGATATAGAAGACATCGAGAAAGCATTGAAAAGTGTGAGGGGGAGAAAGGCACCAGGGCCGGACGGTATACCAAACGAACTGTTAAAATATGGGGGCGCCGATCTAATGTCAGAACTGACTGTATTGACTCAAAAAATCTTTGACAACCAGGAAATTCCCAAGGAAATGAAGACCAGTGTCACCATACCGAT
This sequence comes from Eledona agricola, assembly GCA_964023215.1. Taxonomy (NCBI): domain Eukaryota; kingdom Metazoa; phylum Arthropoda; class Insecta; order Coleoptera; family Tenebrionidae; genus Eledona; species Eledona agricola. The sequence goes on along the minus strand of CAXIEJ010000203.1, from coordinate 647,210 downwards.
ACATAAAAAGGGCGACAAAAAACTACCCGAAAACTATCGAGGAATCACTCTGCTCAGCTCCGTCCTGAAACTTATAACAAAAGTCACTCTGAACAAGCTCAACTTGGAGCTGGAAAATAACGAAGAACAGATGGGATTCCGGAAAAATAGGTCAACCACCGACGCCATATTCGTCATACGACAAATCGTTGAGAAATCGATCGAGTACAACTCTCCGGCCTTCATGTGTTTTGTTGATCTCTCTAAAGCGTTCGACCGTGTGAAGCTCGAAGACGTTATAGCAACCCTCACTGAAAAGGAAGTCTCCAGACCGCTAACTAATCTGATTCAACACCTATACCACGATACGACAACATATATCAAAGCAGGTGATGACACAACAGCAGAAATCCCAACAAGATCCGGAATACGTCAAGGTGACTCGCTAAGCCCTATGTTGTTCAACATCATAATGGACAAAATTATCGACAGCGTCAAGTCTAAGAACGGATACAGAATGGGGGGAAGCAGTGTGAACGTAATATGCTATGCCGACGATGCGGTCCTGATTGCCAGCAGCGAAGACGACCTCCAAAAACTCTTATTCCAGTTCATAACAACCGCAAAAAACGTCAACATGGATGTATCGAAGGAGAAAACAAAATGCCTGACAATATCAAAGGAACCTCTAAGGTGCAAATTGGAAATCGACGGCCGCGTCATCGAACAAGTAATGACTTACAACTATCTAGGCGTTGATATCTCCAGCGCACGTGATCTGAACAGGGAGGTAATGAAACAATCGAACAAGGGCGCCATAGTGTCGGGTTGCCTGCGAGACGTCATATGGCGGAACAAATACATGTCGGTAACGAATAAAGTCAGAATCTACAAAAGCATAGTAAGACCAACGCTGACATACGCGAGCGAAACTAGAGCTGAGACGAGCAAAACAAAACAAAGGCTCAGAGTAACCGAGATGAGAGCGCTAAGGACGATAGTAGGTGTAACTCTCCACGACAGAATACCTAATCGAGAAATCAGGAAAAAATGTGACATCCAGGACATAATCAAATTCACCAAGACCAGAAGGAAAGAATGGAACGCTCACGTCGATCGCATGGGTGAAGATCGGCTACCAAAAACTGTGCGAGACGGAATCCCCTTCGGCAAAAGACAACCGGGAAGACCACCAAAAAGATGGGCCGAAAGTTGGACCTCATCATCTATAGAATCGCCACCACGATGAGGCCGTATGCTAATGAAAACAGGCAAAATGCCTAAGGAAAAGAGGAAGAAGAAGAAGATGATATGGTTTGGTTTGTTGTGGTAAGGGATAGTTGGGGGTGATTTACGGTAGCCGAAGTAATTTTAGGTGATTCTGGTATAGTTTGTTATGATTTTTAGCTTTTTTTTGTAATTTTAAAGTAATTGGGCTTAGTTTGTTGCTGTAAAGTGTAGTTGGAGGTGATTTTTGATAACCGAAGTAATTTAGGTGAGTTTGGCATAGTTTGCTATGGTTAGTAGCATTTTTTTGTTATTTAAAAGTTATTGGGTTTAGTTTGTTGTGGTAAGAGTTAGTTGGTGATGATTTATCGTAGCCGAAGTAATTTAGGTGAGTTTGGCATAGTTTGCTATGGTTACTAGCATTTTTTTGTAATTTAAAAGTGATTGGGTTTAGTTTGTTGTGATAAAGGTTAGTTGATGATAATTTAGAGTAGCCGAAGTAATTTTGGTGAGTCTGGCATAGTTTGTTATGATTTGTACACCTTTTTTTGTAATTTTAAGATGATATGGTTTGGTTTGTTGTGGTAAGGGATAGTTGGGGGTGATTTACGGTAGCCGAAGTAATTTAGGTGAGTTTGGCATAGTTTGCTGTGGTTAGTAGCATTTTTTTGTAATTTAAAAGTGATTGGGTTTAGTTTGTTTTGGTAAGGGTTAATTGGTGATGATTTATGGTAGCCGAAGTAATTTAGGTGAGTTTGGCATAGTTTGCTATGGTTAGTAGCATTTTTTTGTAATTTAAAAGTGATTGGGTTTAGTTTGTTTTGGTAAGGGTTAGTTGGTGATGATTTATGGTAGCCGAAGTAATTTAGGTGAGTTTGGCATAGTTTGCTATGGTTACTAGCATTTTTTTGTAATTTAAAAGTGATTGGGTTTAGTTTGTTTTGGTAAGGGTTAATTGGTGATGATTTATGGTAGCCGAAGTAATTTAGGTGAGTTTGGCATAGTTTGCTATGGTTAGTAGCATTTTTTTGTAATTTAAAAGTGATTGGGTTTAGTTTGTTTTGGTAAGGATTAGTTGGTGATGATTTATGGTAGCCGAAGTAATTTAGGTGAGTTTGGCATAGTTTGCTATGGTTACTAGCATTTTTTTGTTATTTAAAACTGATTGGGTTTAGTTTGTTGTGGTAAGGGTTAGTTGGTGATGATTTAGAGTAGCCGAAGTAATTTAGGTTAGTCTGGCATAGTTTGTTATGATTTGTACACCTTTTTTTGTAATTTTAAGATGATATGGTTTGGTTTGTTGTGGTAAGGGAGAGTTGCTAGTGATTTACGGAAGCCGAAGTAATTTAGGTGATTCTGGTATAGTTTGTTATGATTTTTAGCATTTTTTTGTAATTTTAAAGTAATTGGGCTTAGTTTGTTGCTGTAAAGTGTAGTTGGGGGTGATTTTTGATAGCCGAAGTAACTTGGGTGAGTTTGGCATAGTTTGCTATGATTAGTAGAATTTTTTTGTAATTTAAAAGTGTTTGGGTTTAGTTTGTTGTGGTAAGGGTAAGTTGGTGATGATTTAGAGTAGCCGAAGTAATTTAGGTGAGTCTGGCATAGTTTGTTATGATTTGTACATCTTTTTTTGTAATTTTAAGATGATATGGTTTGGTTTGTTGTGGTAAGGGATAGTTGGGGGTGATTTACGGTAGCCGAAGTAATTTAGGTGATTCTGGTATATTTTGTTATGATTTTTAGCATTTTTTTGTATTTTTAAAGTGATTGGGCTTAGTTTGTTGCTGTAAAGTGTAGTTGGGGGTGATTTTTGATAGCCGAAGTAATTTAGGTGAGTTTGGCATAGTTTGCTATGGTTACTAGCATTTTTTTCTAATTTAAAAGTGATTGGGTTTAGTTTGTTGTGGTAAGGGTTAGTTGGTGATGATTTAGAGTCGCCGAAGTAATTTAGGTGAGTCTGGCATAGTTTGTTATGATTTGTACACCTTTTTTTGTAATTTTAAGATGATATGGTTTGGTTTGTTGTGGTAAGGGATAGTTGGGGGTGATTTACGGTAACCGAAGTAATTTAGGTGATTCTGGTATAGTTTGTTATGATTTTTAGCATTTTTTTTGAAATTTTAAAGTGATTGGGCTTAGTTTGTTGCTGTAAAGTGCAGTTGGAGGTGATTTTTGATAGCCGAAGTAATTTAGGTGAGTTTGGCATAGTTTGCTATGGTTAGTAGCATTTTGTTGTAATTTAAAAGTGATTGGGTTTAGTTTGTTGTGGTATGGGTTAGTTGGTGATGATTTATGGTAGCCGAAGTAATTTAGGTGAGTTTGGCATAGTTTGCTATGGTTACTAGCATTTTTTGTAATTTAAAAGTGATTGGGTTTAGTTTGTTGTGGTAAGGGTTAGTTGGTGATGATTTAGAGTAGCCGAAGTAATTTAGGTGAGTCTGGCATAGTTTGTTATGATTTGTACACCTTTTTTTGTAATTTTAAAATGATATGGTTTGGTTTGTTGTGGTAAGGGATAGTTGGGGGTGATTTACGGTAGCCGAAGTAATTTAGGTGATTCTGGTATAGTTTGTTATGATTTTTAGCATTTTTTTGTAATTTTAAAGTGATTGGGCTTATTTTGTTGCTGTAAAGTGTAGTTGGGGGTGATGTTTGATAGCCGAAGTAATTTAGGTGAGTTTGGCATAGTTTGCTATGGTTAGTAGCATTTTTTTGTAATTTAAAAGTGATTGGGTTTAGTTTGTAGTGGTAAGGGTTAGTTGGTGATGATTTATGGTAGCCGAAGTAATTTAGGTGAGTTTGGCATAGTTTGCTATGGTTACTAGCATTTTTTTGTAATTTAAAAGTGATTGGGTTTAGTTTGTTGTGGTAAGGGTTAGTTGGTGATGATTTAGAGTAGCCGAAGTAATTTAGGTGAGCCTGGCATAGTTTGTTATGATTTGTACACCTTTTTTTGTAATTTTAAAATTATATGGTTTGGTTTGTTGTGGTAAGGTATAGTTGGGGGTGATTTACGGTAGACGAAGTAATTTAGGTGATTCTGGTATAGTTTGTTATGATTTTTAGCATTTTTTTTTAATTTTAAAGTGATTGGGCTTAGTTTGTTGCTGTAAAGTGTAGTTGGGGGTGATTTTTGATAGCCGAAGTAATTTAGGTGAGTTTGGCATAGTTTGCTATATTTAGGAGCATTTTTTTGTAATTTAAAAGTGATTGGGTTTAGTTTGTTGTGGTAAGGGTTAGTTGGTGATGATTTAGAGTAGCCGAAGTAATTTAGGTGAGCCTGGCATAGTTTGCTATGGTTACTAGCATTTTTTTGTAATTTAAAAGTGATTGTGTTTAGTTTGTTGTGGTAAGGGTTAGTTGGTGATGATTTAGAGTAGCCGAAGTAATTTTGGTGAGTCTGGCATAGTTTGTTATGATTTGTACACCTTTTTTTGTAATTTTAAGATGATATGGTTTGGTTTGTTGTGGTAAGGGATAGTTGGGGGTGATTTACGGTACCCGAAGTAATTTAGGTGATTCTGGTATAGCTTGTTATGATTCTTAGCATTTTTTTGTAATTTTAAAGTAATTGGGCTTAGTTTGTTGCTGTAAAGTGTAGTTGGAGGTGATTTTTGATAGCCGAAGTAATTTAGGTGAGTTTGGCATAGTTTGCTATGGTTAGTAGCATTTTTTTGTAATTTAAAAATGATTGGGTTTAGTTTGTTGTGGTATGGGTTAGTTGGTGATGATTTATGGTAGCCGAAGTAATTTATGTGAGTTTGGCATAGTTTGCTATGGTTAATAGCATTTTTTTGTAATTTAAAAGTGATTGGGTTTAGTTTGTTGTGGTAAGGGTTAGTTGGTGATGATTTAGAGTAGCCGAAGTAATTTTGGTGAGTCTGGCATAGTTTGTTTGATTTGTACACCTTTTTTTGTAATTTTAAGATAATATGGTTTGGTTTGTTGTGGTAAGGGATAGTTGGGGGTGATTTACGGTAGCCGAAGTAATTTAGGTGAGTTTGGCATAGTTTGCTATGGTTAGTAGCATTTTTTTGTATTTTAAAAGTGATTGGGTTTAGTTTGTTGTGGTAAGGGTTAGTTGGTGATAATTTATGGTAGCCAAAGTAATTTAGGTGAGTTTGGCATAGTTTGCTATGGTTACTAGCATTTTTTTTGTAATTTAAAAGTGATTGGGTTTAGTTTGTTGTGGTAAGGGTTAGTTGGTGATGATTTAGAGTCGCCGAAGTAATTTAGGTGAGTCTGGCATAGTTTGTTATGATTTGTACACCTTTTTTTGTAATTTTAAGATTATATGGTTTGGTTTGTTGTGGTAAGGGATAGTTGGGGATGATTTAGAGTAGCCGAAGTAATTTAGGTGAGCCTGGCATAGTTTGTTATGATTTGTACACCTTTTTTTGTAATTTTAAGATTATATGGTTTGGTTTGTTGTGGTAAGGGATAGTTGGGGATGATTTACGGTAGACGAAGTAATTTAGGTGATTCTGGTATAGTTTGTTATGATTTTTAGCAATTTTTTGTAATTTTAAAGTGATTGGGCTTAGTTTGTTGCTGTAAAGTGTAGTTGGGGGTGATTTTTGATAGCCGAAGAAATTTAGGTGAGTTTGGCATAGTTTGCTATGGTTAGTAGCATTTTTTTGTAATTTAAAAGTGATTGGGTTTAGTTTGTTGTGGTAAGGGTTAGTTGGTGATGATTTATGGTAGCCGAAGTAATTTAGGTGAGTTTGGCCTAGTTTGCTATGGTTAGTAGCATTTTTTTGTAATTTAAAAGTGATTGGGTTTAGTTTGGTGTGGTAAGGGATAGTTGGTGATGATTTAGAGTATCCGAAGTAATTTAGGTGAGTCTGGCATAGTTTGTTATAATTTGTACACCTTTTTTTGTAATTTTAAGATGATATGGTTTGGTTTGTTGTTTTAAGGGATAGTTGGGGGTGATTTACGGTAGCCGAAGTAATTTAGGTGATTCTGGTATAGTTTGTTATGATTTTTAGCATTTTTTTGTAATTTTAAAGTGATTGAGCTTAGTTTGTTGCTGTAAAGTGTAGTTGGGGGTGATTTTTGATAGCCGAAGTAATTTAGGTGACTTTGGCATAGTTTGCTATGGTTAGTAGCATTTTTTTGTAATTTAAAAGTGATTGGGTTTAGTTTGTAGTGGTAAGGGTTAGTTGGTGATGATTTATGGTAGCCGAAGTAATTTAGGTGAGTTTGGCATAGTTTGCTAAGGTTACTAGCATTTTTTTGTAATTTAAAAGTGATTGGGTTTAGTTTGATGTGGTAAGGGTTAGTTGGTGATGATTTAGAGTAGCCGAAGTAATTTAGGTGAGTCTAGCATAGTTTGTTATGATTTGTACACCTTTTTTTGTAATTTTAAGATTATATGGTTTGGTTTGTTGTTCTAAGGGATAGTTGGGAGTGATTTACGGTAGACGAAGTAATTTAGGTGATTCTGGTATAGTTTGTTATGATTTTTAGCATTTTTTTGTAATTTTAAAGTGATTGGGCTTAGTTTGTTGCTGTAAAGTGTAGTTAAGGGTGATTTTTGATAGCCGAAGTAATTTAGGTGAGTTTGGCATAGTTTGCTATATTTAGTAGCATTTTTTTGTAATTTAAAAGTGATTGGGTTTAGTTTGTTGTGGTAAGGGTTAGTTGGTGATGATTTATGGTAGCCGAAGTAATTTAGGTGAGTTTGGCATAGTTTGTTATGATTTGTACAACTCTTTTTGTAATTTTAAGATGATATGGGTTGGTTTGTTGTGGTAAGGGATAGTTGGGGGCCATTTTCGGTAGCCGATGTAATTTAGGTGATTCTGGTATAGTTTGTTATAATTTTTAGCATTTTTTTTATAATTTTAAAGTGATTGGGCTTAGTTTGTTGCTGTAAAGTGTAGTTGGGGGTGATTTTTGATAGGCGAAGTAATTTAGGTGAGTTTGGCATAGTTTGCTATGGTTAGTAGCATTTTTGTGTAATTTAAAAGTGATTGGGTTTAGTTTGTTGTGGTAGGGGTTAGTTGGTGATGATTTAGAGTAGCCGAAGTAATTTAGGTGAGTCTGGCATAGTTTGTTATGATTTGTACACCTTTTTTTGTAATTTTAAGATGATATGGTTTGGTTTGTTGTGGTAAGGGATAGTTGGGGGTGATTTATGGTAGCCGAAGTAATTTAGGTGATTCTGGTATAGTTTGTTATGATTTTTAGCACTTTTTTGTAATTTTAAAGTGATTGGGCTTAGTTTGTTGCTGTAAAGTGTAGTTGGGGGTGATTTTTGATAGCCGAAGTAATTTAGGTGAGTTTGGCATAGTTTGCTATGGTTAGTAGCATTTTTTTGTAATTTAAAAGTGATTGGGTTTAGTTTGTTGTGGTTAGGGTTAGTTGGTGATGATTTAGAGTAGCCGAAGTAATTTAGGTGAGTCTGGCATAGTTTGTTATGATTTGTACACCTTTTTTTTGTAATTCTAAGATAATATGATTTGGTTTGTTGTGGTAAGGGATAGTTGGGGGTGATTTACGGTAGCCGAAGTAATTTAGTTGATTCTGGTTTAGTTTGTTATTATTTTTAGCATTTTTTTGTAATTTTAAAGTGATTGGGCTTAGTTTGTTGCTGTAAAGTGTAGTTGGGGGTGATTTTTGATAGCCGAAGTAATTTAGGTGAGTTTGGCATAGTTTGCTATGGTTAGTAGCATTTTTTTTAAATTAAAAAGTGATTGGGTTTAGTTTGTTGTGGTAAGGGTTAGTTGGTGATGATTTAGAGTAGCCGAAGTAGTTTAGGTGTGTCTGGCATAGTTTGTTATGATTTGTACACCTTTTTTTGTAATTTTAAGATGATATAGTTTGGTTTGTTGTGGTAAGGGATAGTTGAGGGTGATTTACGGTAACCGAAGTAATTTAGGTAATTCTGGTATAGTTTGTTATGATTTTTAGCATTTATTTGTAATTTTAAAGTGATTGGGCTTAGTTTGTTGCTGTAAAGTGTAGTTGGGTGTGATTTTTGATAGCCGAAGTAATTTAGGTGAATTTGGCCTAGTTTGCTATGGTTAGTAGCTTTTTTTTGTAATTTAAATGTGATTGGGTTTAGTTTGTTGTGGTAAGGGTTAGTGGGTGATGATTTACAGTAGCCGAAGTAATTCAGGTGAGTCTGGCATAGTTTGTTATAATTTGTACACCTTTTTTTGTAATTTTAAGATAATATGGTTTGGTCTGTTGTGGTAAGGGATAGTTGGGGGTGGTTTACGGTAGCCGAAGTAATTTAGGTGATTCTGGTATAGTTTGTTATGATTTTTAACATTTATTTGTAATTTTAAAGCGATTGGGCTTAGTTTGTTGCTGTAAAGTGTAGTTGGGGGTGATTTTTGATAGCCGAAGTAATTTAGGTGAATTTGGCCTAGTTTGCTATGGTTAGTAGCTTTTTTTTGTAATTCAAATGTGATTGGGTTTAGTTTGTTGTGGTAAGGGTTAGTGGGTGATGATTTACAGTAGCCGAAGTAATTTAGGTGAGTCTGGCATAGTTTGTTATAATTTGTACACCTTTTTTTGTAATTTTAAGATGATATGATTTGGTTTGTTGTGGTAAGGGATAGTTGGGGGTGATTTACGGTAGCCGAAGTAATTTAGGTTATTCTGGTATAGTTTGTTATGCTTTTTAGCATTTTTTTGTAATTTTAAACTGATTGGGCTTAGTTTGTTGCTGCAAAGTGTAGTTGGGGGTGATTTTTGATAGGCGAAGTAATTTAGGTGAGTTTGGCATAGTTTGCTATGGTTAGTAGCATTTTTTTGTAATTTAAAAGAGATTGGGTTTAGTGTGTTGTGGTAAGGGTTTGTTGGTGATGATTTAGAGTAGCCGAAGTAATTTAGGTGATTCTGGTATAGGTTGTTATGATTTTTAGCATTTTTTTTGTAATTTTAAAGTGATTGGGCTTAGTTTGTTGCTGTAAAGTGTAGTTGGGGGTGATTTTTGATAGCCAAAGTAATTTAGGTGAGTTTGGCATAGTTTGCTATGGTTAGTAGCATTTTTTTGTAATTTAAAAGAGATTGGGTTTAGTTTGTTGTGGTAAGGGTTAGTTGGGGATGATTTAGAGTAGCCGAAGTAATTTAGGTGAGTCTGGAATAGTTTGTTATGAGTTGTACACCTTTTTTTAATTTTAAGATGATATGGTTTGGTTTGTTGTGGTAAGGTATAGTTGGGGGTGATTTACGGTAGCCGAAGTAATTTAGATAATTCTGGTATAACTTGTTATGATCTTTAGCATTTTTTTGTAATTTTAAAGTGATTGGGCTTAGTTTGTTGCTGTAAAGTGTAGTTGGGGGTGATTTTTGATAGCCGAAGTAATTTAGGTGAGTTTGGCATAGTTTGCTATGGTTAGTAGCATTTTTTTGTAATTTAAAAGTGATTGGGTTTAGTTTGTTGTGGTAAGGGTTAGTTGGTGATGATATAGAGTAGCCGAAGTAATTTAGGTGAGTCTGGCATAGTTTGTTATGATTTGTACAACTTTTTTTGTAATTTTAAGATGATATGGTTTCGTTTGTTGTGGTAAGGGATAGTTGGGGGTGATTTACGGTAGCCGAAGTAATTTAGGTGATTCTGGTATAGTTTGTTATGATTTTTAGCATTTTTTTGTAATTTTAAAGTGATTTGGCTTAGTTTGTTGCTGTTAAGTGTAGTTGGGGGTGATTTTTTATAGCCGAAGTAATTTAGGTGAGTTTGGCCTAGTTTGCTATGGTTAGTAGCATGTTTTTGTAATTTAAAAGTGATTGGGTTTAGTTTGTTGTGGTAAGGGTTTGTTGGTGGTGATTTAGAGTAGCCGAAGTAATTTAGGTGTGTCTGGCATAGTTTGTTATGATTTGTACACCTTTTTTGTAATTTTAAGATGATATGGTTTGGTTTGTTGTGGTAAGGGATAGTTGGGGGTGATTTACGGTAGCCGAAGTAATTTAGGAGGTTCTGGTATAGTTTCTTATAATTTTTAGCATTTTTTTGTAATTTTAAAGTGATTGGGCTAAGTTTGTTGCTGTAAAGTGTAGTTGGGGATGATTTTTGATAGCCGAAGTAATTTAGGTGAGTTTGGCATAGTTTGCTATGGTTAGTAGCATTTTTTTGTAATTTAAAAATGATTGGGTTTAGTTTGTTGTGGTAAGGGTTAGTTGGTGATGATTTAGAGTAGCCGAAGTAATTTAGGTGAGTCTGGCATAGTTTGTTATGATTTGTACACCCTTTTTTGTAATTTTAAGATGATATGGTTTGGTTTGTTGTGGTAAGGGATAGTTGGGGGTGTTTTACGGTAGCCGAAGTAATTTAGGTAATTCTGGTAAAGTTTGTTATGATTTTTAGCATTTTTTTGTAATTTTAAAATGATTGGGCTTAGTTTGTTGCTGTAAAGTGTAGTTGGGGGTGATTTTTGATAGCCGAAGTAATTTAGGTGAGTTTGGCATAGTTTGCTATGGTTAGTAGCATTTTTTTGTAATTTAAAATTGATTGGGTTTAGTTTGTTGTGGTAAGGGTTAATTGTTGATGATTTAGAGTAGCCGAAGTAATTTAGGTGAGTCTGGCATAGTTTGTTATGATTTCTAGACCTTTTTTTGTAATTTTAAGATGATATGGTTTGGTTTGTAGTGGTAAGGGATAGTTGGAGGTGATTTACGGTAGCCGAAGTAATTTAGGTGATTCTGGTATATTTTGTTATGATTTTTGACGTTTTTTTGTAATTTTAAAATGATTGGGCTTAGTTTGTTGCTGTAAAGTGTAGTTGGGGGTGATTTTTGATAATCGAAGTAATTTAGGTGAGTTTGGCATAGTTTGCTATGGTTAGTAGCATTTATTTGTAATTTAAAAGTTATTGGGTTTAGTTTGTTGTGGTAAGGGTTAGTTGGTGATGATTTAGAGTAGCCGAAGTAATGTAGGTGAGTCTGGCATAGTTTGTTATGATTTGTACACCTTTTTTTGTAATTTTAAGATGATATGGTTTGGTTTGTTGTGGTAAGGAATAGGTGGGGGTGATTTACGTTAGCCGAAGTAATTTAAGTGATTCTGGTATAGTTTGTTATGATTTTTAGCATTTTTTTGTAATGTTAAAGTGATTGGGCTTAGTTTGTTGCTGTAAAGTGTAGTTGGGGGTGATTTTTGATAGCCGAAGTAATTTAGGTGAGTTTGGCATAGTTTGCTATGGTTTGTAGCATTTTTTTGTAATTTAAAATTGATTGGGTTTAGTTTGTTGTGGTAAGGGTTAGTCGGTGATGATTTAGAGTAGCCGAAGTAATTTAGGTGAGTCTGGCATAGATTGTTATGATTCGTACACCTTTTTTTGTAATTTTAAGATGATATGGTTTGGTTTGTTGTGGCAAGGGATAGTTGGGGGTGATTTATGTTAGCCGAAGTAATTTAAGTGATTCTGGTATAGTTTGTTATGATTTTTAGCATTTTTTGTAATTTTAAAGTGATTGGGCTTAGTTTGTTGCTGTAAAGTGTAGATGGGGGTGATTTTTGATAGCCGAAGTAATTTAGGTGAGTTTGGCATAGTTTGCTATGGTTAGTAGCATTTTTTTGTAATTTAAAAGTGATTGGGTTTAGTTTGTTGTGGTAAGGGTTAGTTGGTGATGATTTAGAGTAGCCGAAGTAATTTATGTGAGTCTGGCATAGTTTGTTATGATTTGTACACCTTTTTTTGTAATTTTAAGATGATATGGTTTGGTTTGTTGTGGTAAGGGATTGTTGGGGGTGATTTACGGTAGCCGAAGTAATTTAGGTGATCCTGGTATAGTTTGTTATGATTTTTAGCATTTTTTTGTAATTTTAAAGTGATTGGGCTTAGTTTGTTGCTGTAAAGTGTAGCTGGGGTGATTTTTGATAGCCGAAGTAATTTAGGTGAGTTTGGCATAGTTTGCTATGGTTAGTAGCATTTTTTTGTAATTTAAAATTGATTGGGTTTAGTTTGTTGTGGTAAGGGTTAATTGTTGATGATTTAGAGTAGCCGAAGTAATTTAGGTGAGTCTGGCATAGTTTGTTATGATTTGTAGACCTTTTTTTGTAATTTTAAGATGATATGATTTGGTTTGTAGTGGTAAGGGATAGTTGGAGGTGATTTACGGTAGCCGAAGTAATTTAGGTGATTCTGGTATATTTTGTTATGATTTTTGACATTTTTTTGTAATTTTAAAGTGATTGGGCTTAGTTTGTTGCTGTAAAGTGTAGTTGGGGGTGATTTTTGATAATCGAAGTAATTTAGGTGAGTTTGGCATAGTTTGCTATGGTTAGTAGCATTTTTTTGTAATTTAAAATTGATTGGGTTTAGATTGTTGTGGTAAGGGTTAATTGTTGATGATTTAGAGTAGCCGAAGTAATTTATGTGAGTCTGGCATAGTTTGTTATGATTTGTACACCTTTTTTTGTAATTTTAAGATGATATGGTTTGGTTTGTTGTGGTAAGGGATTGTTGGGGGTGATTTACGGTAGCCGAAGTAATTTAGGTGATCCTGGTATAGTTTGTTATGATTTTTAGCATTTTTTTGTAATTTTAAAGTGATTGGGCTTAGTTTGTTGCTGTAAAGTGTAGCTGGGGTGATTTTTGATAGCCGAAGTAATTTAGGTGAGTTTGGCATAGTTTGCTATGGTTAGTAGCATTTTTTTGTAATTTAAAATTGATTGGGTTTAGTTTGTTGTGGTAAGGGTTAATTGTTGATGATTTAGAGTAGCCGAAGTAATTTAGGTGAGTCTGGCATAGTTTGTTATGATTTGTACACCTTTTTTTGTAATTTTAAGATGATATGGTTTGGTTTGTTGTGGTAAGGGATAGTTGGGGGTGTTTTACGGTAGCCGAAGTAATTTAGGTGATTCTGGTATAGTTTGTTATGATTTTTAGCATTTTTTTGTAATTTTAAAGTGATTGGGCTTAGTTTGTTGCTGTAAAGTGTAGTTGGGGGTGATTTTTGATAGCCGAAGTAATTTAGGTGAGTTTGGCATGGTTTGCTATGGTTAGTAGCAGTTTTTTGTAATTTAAAATTGATTGGGTTTAGTTTGTTGTGGTAAGGGTTAATTGGTGATGATTTAGAGTAGCCGAAGTAATTTAGGTAAGTCTGGCATAGTTTGTTATGATTTGTACACCTTTTTTTGTAGTTTTAAGATGATATGGTTTGGTTTGTTGTGGTAAGGGATAGTTGGAGGTGATTTACGGTAGCCGAAGTAATTTAGGTGATTCTGGTATAGTTTGTTATGATTTTTAGCATTTTTTTGTAATTTTAAAGTGATTGGGCTTAGTTTGTTGCTGTAAAGTGTAGTTGGGGGTGATTTTTGATAGCCGAAGTAATTTAGGTGAGTTTGGCATAGTTTGCTATTGTTAGTGGCATTTATTTGTAATTTAAAAGTGATTGGGTTTAGTTTGTTGTGGTAAGGGTTAGTTGGTGATGATTTAGAGTAGCCGAAGTAAATTAGGTGAGTCTGGCATATTTTGTTATGATTTGTACACCTTTTTTTGTAATTTTAAGATGATATGGTTTGGTTTGTTGTAGTAAGGGATAGTTGGGGGTGATTTACGGTAGCCGAAGTAATTTAGGTGATTCTGGTGTAGTATGTTATGATTTTTAGCATTTTTTTGTAATTTTAAAGTGATTGGGCTTAGTTTGTTGCTGTAAAGTGTAGTTTGGGGTGATTTTTGATAGCCGAAGTAATGTAGGTGAGTTTGGCATAGTTTGCTATGGTTAGTAGCATTTTTTTGTAATTTAAAAGTGATTGGGTTTAGTTTGTTGTGGTAAGGGTTAGTTAGTGATGATTTAGAATAGCCGAAGTAATTTAGGTGAGTCTGGCATAGTTTGTTATGATTTTGTAACGAGACTTTCCTCGTGGATTAGGTCTCGTTGAAGTTTTTTCTCCCGGGTCGCTTCAGTGGAGACGGAAAATCGCCAGGGCTTCTTGATGAAAACGTTTCCAGAACTAAATGATTTATTTCGGAAAATAATAATAAAAATTAACGGCGGTGATGGTGACGGTGACGGTGACGGTGACGGTGACGGTGACGGTAACTGTGACGGTGACGGTGACGGTGACGGTGACGGTGACGGTGACGGTGACGGTGACGGTGACGGTGACGGTGACGGTGTCGGTGACGGTGACGGTGACGGTGACGGTGACGGTGACGGTGACGGTGACGGTGACGGTGACGGTGACGGTGACGGTGACGGTGACGGTGATGGTGACGGTGACGGTGACTGTGACGGTGGAAGGGCGGAGTCTGGAAGGCGCAGTACTCCGGGGTGGAGGAAGGACGGAGTCTGGAAGGCGCAGTACTCCGGGGTGGTGGAAGAAGGGAGAGGTCTGGAATTGGGCGCAGACCTCTTTAGGATAGGGTAGGGTGGACTGGTACCTCAAGCGTTGCCAGAGCTGGAAGGCGCAGTCATCCAGCAACTGATGTGTACGGCTTCCGCAGTCGTATTTATAGGGCTCCTTTAAGCCCCACTCTAGTCGTGAGTAGGGTTGCGCTTGGTGGATGCGCTTGGTGGATGCGCCTGGTGGATGCGCCTGGTGGATGCGCCGTTGGGCGGGGTTGGGGGGGGCATATGGAATTTTCCAAATTTTGCTTCGTTACATTCCCCCCTTACTTCCAGGAGTTGTTTCTTCCCCGAAACAACTCCAAACTCAAAATTTCTTCTTCGAAAAGCAACTCAAAAAAACTTGTGCCCTTGTCCATCACGGCCGTGGGAGCCTTTCGATTCCCTCGACTTTTGTCGTCTTCGGCGGCATCGGCCGTATGGTCACCCAACGCAGTCCGGTCGACATCCTCGGGTCCGGAATCCTTACCCGATTTCGCCTTTGAGCCGGTGACAGGGGCCAAATCCTGGCCAACGGAAGTGTCACCATCAAACTCTTGGGCTGTGGTGGCCCGCCTTGTAACATCTGCCGGATTTCCTCGGGTAGGTTCTTCCCCGGCGTGATAGGCAATGGGGTGCTCGGCAGTGGAGTGAGGAGCCTCGGTACCGGGGTGAGTTGGAGCTCAGGCGTTGACGGCGGCTGTCGGCTTCTCGGTGGAGTGTTGGGCGGTGATGTTCCCGTCTGGAGCCACCATGACGGACTGGTCATCTCTGGGCGCCCCATAAACTTCGCTTCTAGGATATCCTGGATCTCCTTCGAATCGATCACAATCTCGCTGAGGGTTCCCATGCTGGTAACAAAGATGCCTTGTTAGTGTGCCGGTTTGAGATCCTTGACGTGGACGGATTTCAAACGGCGGTTGGTCATGGGATCGGTCAATTGGAAAACGACAGGAGAGATGACTTTTGTCACGATATACGGCCCGGAATATTTCGGCGCCAACTTGGCGGCGAACCCCTTAACGGCGGATGACAGGAAATGTTCCTTCTTCAGGACTCGGTCTCCCACGTGGCAGGTCCATTCTCTTCGTCGTAAATCATAATACTTTTTCTGCGTCTGGGAGGCTTGTGTCAATTTTACTCGTACAATGTCAAAGATTTCCTTTAGATGCTTCATCCGATCAGAGTGGCGTAGTGTATCAGGTCGTGGGATTTCATCGGTCCCATCCTCAGGTCCTTCGCCTGTGGCCTCCATGGTCGGCATTCTCAGCTCGTGCCCGAAATTTAGGAGGGCTGGGGTAAATCCTGTTGACTCGTGGCGGGCCGTGTTGAGAGCCAGCATGAAATCGTGTACGTGAACGTCCCATTTCCTTTGATTTTCCTCACAGTATTGGGCGAGCATGGTTTTAATCACTTTGTTCTGCCTCTTAACGGGATTTGCCTGGGGAGTGTATGGAGGGGTTTGCCGGTGGTGGATTCCAAATTCACGCAGCTGGCGTCTAAAAACCCCGCTCCCGAATTGAGTTCCGTTGTCGGTGATGACAACCTTGGGACATCCGAACCGGGAAATCACTCGCTCGTATAATATCCTAACGGCAGAAGTTGAAGTCGCTTTCCTAACTGGCTGTAGTTCCGTCCATTTAGTAAAGCGATCCTGCATAACTAGTAGGAAGGTGTGCCCTTAGGTGGACCTCGGGAGTGGACCTACCAAGTCCACACTTACTGTGTGCCACGGCCCCTGGTGTTGTGGTGGTTGCATGAGACCCGGAGTACGCTGCTGGCTGTTCTTGTAGCGTTGGCAGGACGAGCATTTCCTCACGTACTTCGCCACATCCCGGAACATCCCTGGCCAATAGTACCGTGCCGCAATTCGGCTAATGGTCTTTGCTATCCCCAGGTGTCCGGCAGTCGGTGCGTCGTGATTTGCCTGGAGCACGTCCGTCCTCTCGCCCGTGGGAACACATAGCTTCCATGGGTCGGTGAGTCCTTGTGCCATGATGTCAGTCCGGTCGAAGAAGTGCCGGTACAAGCGGCCGTCCTTGATGAGGTAATCTGGGAATAGGTCGGGGTGTGCCTCTACTTCTGCCCTTTTTTTCTCGTACCATTTGCATCGTGCCGGTTCCGTGCCTATTTCCAGCAGTGGCGACGATGTACTTGGTCGTGACAGGGCGTCTGCCACCTTGTTGAGGACTCCTTTGCGGTAGGTTATTTCAAAGTCGAATTGCTGGAGAAACATTATCCACCTGGCGAGGCGGCCTGAGGGGTCGGTGATTGACATCAGCCACTTAAGGGAGTGGTGATCGGTTTCCACCCGGAAACGGTAACCCTCCAGGTACGGTCGCATCTTCTTTATTCCCCAAACGATGGCCATACATTCTTTTTCCGTGGTGGAGTAATTCTTCTGCGGTCCCGTCAGCGTAGTGCTCGCATAACTTATCACCCTATCGTCTCCGTTCACCCTCTGTATCAATGCGGCGCCAAGTCCCTCGTTGGAAGCGTCGGTTTGTAGCGTGAATGGAAGAGCGAAGTCTGGACATGCTAGCACTGGTGCCTGCGTCAGTCGCTGTTTGAGGTCGGCGAACGCCCGCTCCTGCGGTTCGCTCCAGGTCCACTTCTGTGCCTTCTTGAGCAGGCGGGTTAATGGTGCCGCTACGGTGGAGAACGCTGGAATGAACTTCCGGTACCAACTGGCTATACCCAGGAACTGGCGGAGCTCCCGCACTTTGGTCGGAGGCGGTATCCTCTCGATGGCTTCTACTTTGGCCGGATCAGTGGATATGCCGTCAGCGGAAACGGTGTGTCCCAGGTACACCAGTTTTTCCTCGAAAAATTTGCATTTTTCCGGGTTTGGTCTGAGTTTTGCGATACGAAGTCTCCTAAACACTTCCTTCAGATTCTGCTTGTGCTCCTCAATGCTGCCTCCTAGGACAATGATGTCGTCAAGATATGCAAAGGGCCTGGATTCCATCTCTGGTCCAATAATCTGATCCAATAAACGTTGAAAAGTGGACGGGGCTGCGTGCAATCCGAACGGCAACACCTTAAATTGGAAAAGCCCTTTATTCGGTACGGTAAAGGCGGTTATCGGACGAGACTCGGGGGCGAGTGGGACCTGCCAGTACCCGTTCTTCAGGTCAATTGATGAGAAGTATTTAGAGCCTTTTAGTCGATCTAGGATGGCGTTTACCATGGGTAGGGGGTAGGCATCTTTTTGAGATACGGCGTTAACGGCGCGAAAATCGATGCAAAAGCGGTACTGCCCATTCTTCTTCCTCGTCAGGACCACCGGACTGCTCCATGGACTGTTGCTCGGTTCGATGACGTCCTCCTTGAGCATATTGTCCACTTCCTTGTGTATGATGTCCTGTATTGCCGGGTTTCGTGTTCGGTAGCGCTGTTTGATCGGTGTTGAATTCGTCAGACGGATGTGATGTGTAATCGCACTTGTAGGGCCCTTGAGATCGGCGAATCGTTCCATCTCGTCTTTGATGAACGTTTCGAGATTGTCCGAAGTGTCAGTAATTGCGCTTAGACCCCCGTTCGGTGTGTGCCCTGCGTTGGAAATTATTTTCCCTCGACTCCTCACCTGTAATTTCTCCAGGTCCAACACGAGTCGGTGTTGACGGATGAAATCCATCCCCAATACCACTGGCTCCGTCAGCGTTGCGAGTCGCAGACAATTCGCCGTAAACTTCTCGTTTGCTGTCCTGAAGGATATCCGAAAGCACTCGTCAACTCGTTCCTCATGTCCGGTGGCGGTGCGAGCAAGCAGGACCGGTACTTTTGCAGGAACCATTCCGTGGTCTTGGCAGAATTTTGCTGTTTCCCCGTTGATGTAGGACCTCGCGGCCCCTGTGTCGATCAGGGCGACTACTTCACGACCCCGGATCTTCACACGCCATTTCAAACGGTCGTCGTTGGCGTTGGCGGACAGAGCGGGGATTGGCGTCGATCGGCGTCCTTTGTTCACTGGCGGCGACCCCGGTTCTGAGGACCCACCGGGGTTCCTTTTGCGGCGGCCTCCCCTTCGTTTCCCGGACGGGTGCACGGACAATTCCGTGTCATCACCCCTTGTTTCCCGCACCTGCTACAAAACAGCTTGGCTTCTCCTCGACATTCAGACCGGAAGTGCCCCTCCTGACCACATCTCCAGCAGACACCGCGCTTTTCGATTCGTTGCGCTTCCTGGTGCTGCACGGTGGAAATTCTGGAAGGGTCCCGTCTGCTGTGGTCGTTCCGTAAGCCTCTGTTTGTTCCGGCGGTGTTGTTTAACTCTCGCTGCAATCTCTCGTACTCTTGGACCTGCGGTATCAGATCGGTGACAGAGTGGATGGAGTTACGGCGGATGTAAACTCGGTATTCCGGCAGAAGGTGTTTGTATATACAATCTAATTCTCTGTCGCTGGTGAAGTTTCCATGTCGTCAAATCAGCGTCTGGATGGCGACGATGAAATCACACCCGGATTCGCCCCTGCGCTGCATACGCCGGCTGATCTCGTTCTCGAGGTCTTCTCGATATTCGGAGGGGACGTAGAACAGTTTGAATTCCGTGAGGAAATCGTACCATTCCCGGAGCCGCGGTCTGACGTTCCGGTACCACAAAATCGCCTGTCCTTTGAGCATCTCTGGTAGCGCCCGCAGGAGGCGGTCGTCGGGAACGTCGTATTCTTCTGCTAGTTCGGTGACTCGTTCGATGAACGATATGGCGTCTCCTTTTCCGTCGAACGTTACGCCCCATTTCCTCACTTGGTGGGGATCTACGTGGGCAACGGTGGCTTTCGGCTGTATCAGCGGTGTCATCAACGGCTCAGACTGCGGCGGAAAACTTGGATCGGCAACATCTCCTTCACGGAGGAAGCGACTGAGGCGGCGTCGTAGTTCTTCCACGGTGCCTTCGGTGTCGATCCCGAATTTCTCCAGTTCCCTCGTGAGCTCGGTTTTCTTCAGGTTGTAGATCCAACCTACACGGGTGTCGGCTATTTCTAGGCCAACGGCGGCTTCTTTGGTCGGTGTGTCGTCTTTGGGTTTCGGCATTTTCGTTCTTCACCCTTTTGGGTCCCTGCTCGGGCGCCAAATTTGTAACGAGACTTTCCTCGTGGATTAGGTCTCGTTGGAGTTTTTTCTCCCGGGTCGCTTCAGTGGAGACGGAAAATCGCCAGGGCTTCTTGATGAAAACGTTTCCAGAACTAAATGATTTATTTCGGAAAATAATAATAAAAATTAACGGCGGTGATGGTGACGGTGACGGTGACGGTGACGGTGACGGTAACTGTGACGGTGACGGTGACGGTGACGGTGACGGTGACGGTGACGGTGACGGTGACGGTGACGGTGACGGTGACGGTGACGGTGACGGTGACGGTGACGGTGACGGTGACGGTGACGGTGACGGTGACGGTGACGGTGACGGTGACGGTGACGGTGACGGTGACGGTGACGGTGACGGTGACGGTAACGGTGACGGTGACGGTGACGGTGACGGTGACGGTGACGGTGACGGTGACGGTGACGGTGACGGTGACGGTGACGGTGACGGTGACGGTGACGGTGACGGTGACGGTGACGGTGACGGTGACGGTGACGGTGACGGTGACGGTGACGGTGACGGTGACGGTGACGGTGACGGTGACGGTGACGGTGACGGTGACGGTGACGGTGACGGTGACGGTGACGGTGACGGTGACGGTGACGGTGACGGTGACGGTGACGGTGACGGTGATGGTGACGGTGACGGTGACTGTGACGGTGGAAGGGCGGAGTCTGGAAGGCGCAGTACTCCGGGGTGGAGGAAGGACGGAGTCTGGAAGGCGCAGTACTCCGGGGTGGTGGAAGAAGGGAGAGGTCTGGAATTGGGCGCAGACCTCTTTAGGATAGGGTAGGGTGGACTGGTACCTCAAGCGTTGCCAGAGCTGGAAGGCGCAGTCATCCAGCAACTGATGTGTACGGCTTCCGCAGTCGTATTTATAGGGCTCCTTTAAGCCCCACTCTAGTCGTGAGTAGGGTTGCGCTTGGTGGATGCGCTTGGTGGATGCGCCTGGTGGATGCGCCTGGTGGATGCGCCGTTGGGCGGGGTTGGGGGGGGCATATGGAATTTTCCAAATTTTGCTTCGTTACAATTTGTACACCTTTTTTTTGTAATTTTAAGTTGATATGGTTTGTTTTGTTGTGGTAAGGGATAGTTGGGGGTGATTTACGGTAGCCGAAGTAATTTAGGTGATTCTGGTATAGTTTGTTATGATTTTTAGCATTTTTTTGTAATTTTAAAGTGATTGTGCTTAGTTTGTTGCTGTAAAGTGTAGTTGGGGTGATTTTTGATAGCCGAAGTATTTTAGGTGAATTTGGCATAGTTTGCTATGGTTAGTAGCATTTTTTTGTAATTTAAAAGTGATTGGGTTTAGTTTTTTGTGGTAAAGGTTAGTTGATGATGATTTAGAGTAGCCGAAGTAATTTAGGTGAGTCTGGCATAGTTTGTTATGATTTGTACACCTTTTTTTGTAATTTTAAGATGATATGGTTTGGTTTCTTGTGGTAAGGGATAGTTGGGGGTGATTTACGGTAGCCAAAGTAATTTAGGTGATTCTGGTCTAGTTTGTTATGATTTTTAGCATTTTTTTGTAATTTTAAAGTGATTGGGCTTAGTTTGTTACTGTAAAGTGTAGTTGGGGGTGATTTTTGATAGCCGAAGTAATTTAGGTGAGTTTGGCATAGTTTGCTATGGTTAGTAGCATTTTTTGTAATTTAAAATTGATTGGGTTTAGTTTGTTGTGGTAAGGGTGAGTTGGTGATGATTTAGAGTAGCCGAAGTAATTTAGGTGAGTCTGGCATAGTTTGTTATGATTTGTACACCTTTTTTTGTAATTTTAAGATGATATGGTTTGGTTTGTTGTGGCAAGGGATAGTTGGGGGTGATTTACGTTAGCCGAAGTAATTTAGGTGATTCTGGTATAGTTTGTTATGATTTTTAGCATTTTTTGTAATTTTAAAGTGATTGGGCTTAGTTTGTTGCTGTAAAGTGTAGTTGGGGGTGATTTTTGATAGCCGAAGTAATTTAGGTGAGTTTGGCATAGTTTGCTATGGTTAGTAGCATTTTTTTGTAATTTAAAAGTGATTGGGTTTAGTTTGTTGTGGTAAGGGTTAGTTGGTGATGATTTAGAGTAGCCGAAGTAATTTATGTGAGTCTGGCATAGTTTGTTATGATTTGTACACCTTTTTTTGTAATTTTAAGATGATATGGTTTGGTTTGTTGTGGTAAGGGATAGTTGGGGGTGATTTACGGTAGCCAAAGTAATTTAGGTGATTCTGGTCTAGTTTGTTATGATTTTTAGCATTTTTTTGTAATTTTAAAGTGATTGGGCTTAGTTTGTTACTGTAAAGTGTAGTTGGGGGTGATTTTTGATAGCCGAAGTAATTTAGGTGAGTTTGGCATAGTTTGCTATGGTTAGTAGCATTTTTTGTAATTTAAAAGTGATTGGGTTTAGTTTGTTGTGGTAAGGGTGAGTTGGTGATGATTTAGAGTAGCCGAAGTAATTTAGGTGAGTCTGGCATAGTTTGTTATGATTTGTACAACTTTTTTTGTAATTTTAAGATGATATGGTTTGGTTTGTTGTGGTAAGGGATAGTTGGGGGTGATTTACGGTAGCCGAAGTAATTTAGGTGATTCTGGTATAGTTTGTTATGATTTTTAGCATATTTTTGTAATTTTAAAGTGATTGGCTTAGTTTGTTACTGTAAAGTGTAGTTGGGGGTGATTTTTGATAGCCGAAGTAATTTAGGTGAGTTTGGCATAGTTTGCTATGGTTAGTAGCATTTATTTGTAATTTAAAAGTGATTGGGTTTAGTTTGTTGTGGTAAGGGTTAGTTGGTGATGATTTAGAGTAGCCGAAGTAATTTAGGTGAGTCTGGCATAATTTGTTATGATTTGTACACCTTTTTTTTTATTTTAAGATGATATGGTTTGGTTTGTTGTGGTAAGGGATAGTTGGGGGTGATTTACGGTAGCCGAAGTAATTTAGGAGGTTCTGGTATAGTTTGTTATGATTTTTAGCATTTTTTTGTAATTTTAAAATGATTGGGCTGAGTTTGTTGCTGTAAAGTGTAGTTGGGGGTGATTTTTCATAGCCGAAGTGATTTAGGTGAGTTTGGCATGGTTTGCTATGGTTAGTAGCATTTTTTTGTAACTTAAAATTGATTGGGTTTAGTTTGTTGTGGTAAGGGTTAATTGGTGATGATTTAGAGTAGCCGAAGTAATTTAGGTGAGTCTGGCATAGTTTGTTATGATTTGTACACCTTTTTTTGTAATTTTAAGATGATATAATTTGGTTTGTTGTGGTAAGGGATAGTTGGAGGTGATTTACGGTAGCCGAAGTAATTTAGGTGATTCTGGTATTTTTTGTTATGATTTTTAGCATTTTTTTGTAATTTTAAAGTGATTGGGCTTAGTCTGTTGCCGTAAAGTGTAGTTGGGGGTGATTTTTGATAGCCGAAGTAATTTAGGTGAGTTTGGCATAGTTTGCTATGGTTAGTGGCATTTAATTGTAATTTAATTTGTTAAGGTTAGTTGGTGATGATTTAGAGTAGCCGAAGTAATTTAGGTGAGTCTGGCATAGTTTGTTATAATTTGTACACCTTTTTTTGTAATTTTAAAATGATATGGTTTGGTTTGTTGTGGTAAGGGATAGTTGGGGGTGATTTACGGTAGCCGAAGTAATTTAGGTGATTCTGGTATAGGTTGTTATAATTTTTAGCATTTTTTTGTAATTTTAAAGTGATTGGGCTTAGTTTGTTGCTGTAAAGTGTAGTTGGGGGTGATTTTTGATAGCCGAAGTAATTTAGGTGAGTTTGGCATAGTTTGCTATGGTTAGTAGCATTTTTTGTAATTTAAAAGTGATTGGGTTTAGTTTGTTGTGGTAAGGGTGAGTTGGTGATGATTTAGAGTAGCCGAAGTAATTTAGGTGAGTCTGGCATAGTTTGTTATGATTTGTACAACTTTTTTTGTAATTTTAAGATGATATGGTTTGGTTTGTTGTGGTAAGGGATAGTTGGGGGTGATTTACGGTAGCCGAAGTAATTTAGGTGATTCTGGTATAGTTTGTTATGATTTTTAGCATATTTTTGTAATTTTAAAGTGATTGGCTTAGTTTGTTACTGTAAAGTGTAGTTGGGGGTGATTTTTGATAGCCGAAGTAATTTAGGTGAGTTTGGCATAGTTTGCTATGGTTAGTAGCATTTATTTGTAATTTAAAAGTGATTGGGTTTAGTTTGTTGTGGTAAGGGTTAGTTGGTGATGATTTAGAGTAGCCGAAGTAATTTAGGTGAGTCTGGCATAATTTGTTATGATTTGTACACCTTTTTTTTTTATTTTAAGATGATATGGTTTGGTTTGTTGTGGTAAGGGATAGTTGGGGGTGATTTACGGTAGCCGAAGTAATTTAGGAGGTTCTGGTATAGTTTGTTATGATTTTTAGCATTTTTTTGTAATTTTAAAATGATTGGGCTGAGTTTGTTGCTGTAAAGTGTAGTTGGGGGTGATTTTTCATAGCCGAAGTGATTTAGGTGAGTTTGGCATGGTTTGCTATGGTTAGTAGCATTTTTTTGTAACTTAAAATTGATTGGGTTTAGTTTGTTGTGGTAAGGGTTAATTGGTGATGATTTAGAGTAGCCGAAGTAATTTAGGTGAGTCTGGCATAGTTTGTTATGATTTGTACACCTTTTTTTGTAATTTTAAGATGATATAATTTGGTTTGTTGTGGTAAGGGATAGTTGGAGGTGATTTACGGTAGCCGAAGTAATTTAGGTGATTCTGGTATTTTTTGTTATGATTTTTAGCATTTTTTTGTAATTTTAAAGTGATTGGGCTTAGTCTGTTGCCGTAAAGTGTAGTTGGGGGTGATTTTTGATAGCCGAAGTAATTTAGGTGAGTTTGGCATAGTTTGCTATGGTTAGTGGCATTTAATTGTAATTTAATTTGTTAAGGTTAGTTGGTGATGATTTAGAGTAGCCGAAGTAATTTAGGTGAGTCTGGCATAGTTTGTTATAATTTGTACACCTTTTTTTGTAATTTTAAAATGATATGGTTTGGTTTGTTGTGGTAAGGGATAGTTGGGGGTGATTTACGGTAGCCGAAGTAATTTAGGTGATTCTGGTATAGGTTGTTATAATTTTTAGCATTTTTTTGTAATTTTAAAGTGATTGGGCTTAGTTTGTTGCTGTAAAGTGTAGTTGGGGGTGATTTTTTATAGCCGAAGTAATTTAGGTGAGTTTGGCATAGTTTGCTATGGTTAGTAGCATTTTTTTGTAATTTAAAAGTGATTGGGTTTAGTTTGTTGGGGTAAGGGTTAGTTGGTGATAATTTAGAGTAGCCGAAGTAATTTAGGTGAGTCTGGCATAGTTTGTTATAATTTGTACACCTTTTTTTGTAATTTTAAGATGATATGGTTTGGTTTGTTGTGGTAAGGGATAGTTGGGGGTGATTTACGGTAGCCGAAGTAATTTAGGTGATTCTGGTATAGGTTGTTATGATTTTTAGCATTTTTTTGTAATTTTAAAGTGATTGGGCTTAGTTTGTTGCTGTAAAGTGTAGTTGGGGGTGATTTTTGATAGCCGAAGTAATTTAGGTAAGTTTGGCATAGTTTGCTATGGTTAGTAGCATTTTTTTGTAATTTAAAAGTGATTGGGTTTAGTTTGTTGTGGTAGGGGTTAGTTGGTGATGATTTAGAGTAGCCGAAGTAATTTAGGTGAGTCTGGCATAGTTTGTTACCTTTTTTTGTAATTTGAAGATGATATGGTTTGGTTTGTTGTGGTAAAGGATAGTTGGGGGTGATTTACGGTAGCCGAAGTAATTTAGGTGATTCTGGTATAGTTTGTTATGCTTTTTAGCATTTTTTTGTAATTTTAAACTGATTGGGCTTAGTTTGTTGCTGCAAAGTGTAGTTGGGGGTAATTTTTGATAGCCGAAGTAATTTAGGTGAGTTTGGCATAGTTTGCTATGGTTACTAGCATTTTTTTGTAATTTAAAAATGATTGGGTTTAGTTTGTTGTGGTAAGGATTAGTTGGTGATGATTTAGAGTAGCCGAAGTAATTTAGGTGAGTCTGGCATAGTTTGTTATGATTTGTACACCTTTTTTTGTAATTTTAAGATGATATGGTTTGGTTTGTTGTGGTAAGGGATAGTCGGGGGTGTTTTACGGTAGCCGAAGTAATTTAGGTGATTCTGGTATAGTTTGTTATGATTTTTAGCATTTTTTTGTAATTTTAAAGTGATTGGGATTAGTTTGTTGCTGTAAAGTGTAGTTGGGGGTGATTTTTGATAGCCGAAGTAATTTAGGTGAGTTTGGCATGGTTTGCTATGGTTAGTAGCAGTTTTTTGTAATTTAAAATTGATTGGGTTTAGTTTGTTGTGGTAAGGGTTAATTGGTGATGATTTAGAGTAGCCGAAGTAATTTAGGTCAGTCTGGCATAGTTTGTTATGATTTGTACACCTTTTTTTGTAATTTTAAGATGATATGGTTTGGTTTGTTGTGGTAAGGGATAGTTGGAGGTGATTTACGGTAGCCGAAGTAATTTAGGTGATTCTGGTATAGTTTGTTATGATTTTTAGCATTTTTTTGTAATTTTAAAGTGATTGGGCTTAGTTTGTTGCTGTAAAGTGTAGTTGGGGGTGATTTTTGATAGCCGAAGTAATTTAGGTGAGTTTGGCATAGTTTGCTATTGTTAGTGGCATTTATTTGTAATTTAAAAGTGATTGGGTTTAGTTTGTTGTGGTAAGGGTAAGTTGGTGATGATTTAGAGTAGCCGAAGTAATTTAGGTGAGTCTGGCATATTTTGTTATGATTTGTACACCTTTTTTGTAATTTTAAGATGATATGGTTTGGTTTGTTGTAGTAAGGGATAGTTGGGGGTGATTTACGGTAGCCGAATTAATTTAGGTGATTCTGGTATAGTATGTTATGATTTTTAGCATTTTTTTGTAATTCTAAAATGATTGGGCTTAGTTTGTTGCTGTAAAGTGTAGTTTGGGGTGAATATTTGATAGCCGAAGTAATGTAGGTGAGTTTGGCATAGTTTGCTATGGTTAGTAGCATTTTTTTGTAATTTAAAAGTGGTTGGGTTTAGTTTGTTGTGGTAAGGGTTAGTTAGTGATGATTTAGAATAGCCGAAGTAATTTAGGTGAGTCTGGCATAGTTTGTTATGATTTGTACACCTTTTTTTTGTAATTTTAAGTTGATATGGTTTGTTTTGTTGTGGTAAGGGATAGTTGGGGGTGATTTACGGTAGCCGAAGTAATTTAGGTGATTCTGGTAT
This sequence comes from Eledona agricola, assembly GCA_964023215.1. Classification (NCBI taxonomy): domain Eukaryota; kingdom Metazoa; phylum Arthropoda; class Insecta; order Coleoptera; family Tenebrionidae; genus Eledona; species Eledona agricola. The sequence continues at coordinate 620,416 of CAXIEJ010000203.1, read as the reverse complement.
AGTTTGTTATGATTTTTAGCATTTTTTTGTAATTTTAAAGTGATTGGGCTTAGTTTGTTGCTGTAAAGTGTAGTTGGGGTAATTTTTGATAGCCGAAGTATTTTAGGTGAGTTTGGCATAGTTTGCTATGGTTAGTAGCATTTTTTTGTAATTTAAAAGTGATTGGGTTTAGTTTTTTGTGGTAAAGGTTAGTTGATGATGATTTAGAGTAGCCGAAGTAATTTAGGTGAGTCTGGCATAGTTTGTTATGATTTGTACACCTTTTTTTGTAATTTTAAGATGATATGGTTTGGTTTCTTGTGGTAAGGGATAGTTGGGGGTGATTTACGGTAGCCAAAGTAATTTAGGTGATTCTGGTCTAGTTTGTTATGATTTTTAGCATTTTTTTGTAATTTTAAAGTGATTGGGCTTAGTTTGTTACTGTAAAGTGTTGTTGGGGGTGATTTTTGATAGCCGAAGTAATTTAGGTGAGTTTGGCATAGTTTGCTATGGTTAGTAGCATTTTTTGTAATTTAAAAGTGATTGGGTTTAGTTTGTTGTGGTAAGGGTGAGTTGGTGATGATTTAGAGTAGCCGAAGTAATTTAGGTGAGTCTGGCATAGTTTGTTATGATTTGTACAACTTTTTTTGTAATTTTAAGATGATATGGTTTGGTTTGTTGTGGTAAGGGATAGTTGGGGGTGATTTACGGTAGCCGAAGTAATTTAGGTGATTCTGGTATAGTTTGTTATGATTTTTAGCATATTTTTGTAATTTTAAAGTGATTGGCTTAGTTTGTTACTGTAAAGTGTAGTTGGGGGTGATTTTTGATAGCCGAAGTAATTTAGGTGAGTTTGGCATAGTTTGCTATGGTTAGTAGCATTTATTTGTAATTTAAAAGTGATTGGGTTTAGTTTGTTGTGGTAAGGGTTAGTTGGTGATGATTTAGAGTAGCCGAAGTAATTTAGGTGAGTCTGGCATAATTTGTTATGATTTGTACACCTTTTTTTGTAATTTTAAGATGATATGGTTTGGTTTGTTGTGGTAAGGGATAGTTGGGGGTGATTTACGGTAGCCGAAGTAATTTAGGAGGTTCTGGTATAGTTTGTTATGATTTTTAGCATTTTTTTGTAATTTTAAAGTGATTGGGCTTTGTTTGTTGCTGTAAAGTGTAGTTGGGGGTGATTTTTGATAGCCGAAGTAATTTAGGTGAGTTTGGCATAGTTTGCTATGGCTAGTAGCATTTTTTTGTAATTTTAAAATGATTGGGTTTAGTTTGTTGTGGTAAGGATTAGTTGGTGATGATTTAGAGTAGCCGAAGTAATTTAGGTGAGTCTGGCATAGTTTGTTATAATTTGTACACCTTTTTTTGTAACTTTAAGATGATATGGTTTGGTTTGTTGTGGTAAGGGATAGTTGGGGGTGTTTTAGGGTAGCCGAAGTAATTTAGGTGATTCTGGTATAGTTTGTTATGATTTTTAGCATTTTTTTGTAATTTTAAAATGATTGGGCTGAGTTTGTTGCTGTAAAGTGTAGTTGGGGGTGATTTTTCATATCCGAAGTGATTTAGGTGAGTTTGGTATGGTTTGCTATGGTTAGTAGCATTTTTTTGTAATTTAAAATTGATTGGGTTTAGTTTGTTGTGGTAAGGGTTAATTGGTGATGATTTAAAGTAGCCGAAGTAATTTAGGTGAGTCTGGCATAGTTTGTTATGATTTGTACACCTTTTTTTGTAATTTTAAGATGATATAATTTGGTTTGTTGTGGTAAGGGATAGTTGGAGGTGATTTACGGTAGCCGAAGTAATTTAGGTGACTCTGGTATTTTTTGTTATGATTTTTAGCATTTTTTTGTAATTTTAAAGTGATTGGGCTTAGTCTGTTGCTGTAAAGTGTAGTTGGTGTGATTTTTGATAGCCGAAGTAATTTAGGTGAGTTTGGCATAGTTTGCTATGGTTAGTGGCATTTAATTGTAATTTAATTTGTTAAGGTTAGTTGGTAATGATTTAGAGTAGCCGAAGTAATTTAGGTGAGTCTGGCATAGTTTGTTATAATTTGTACACCTTTTTTTGTAATTTTAAAATGATATGGTTTGGTTTGTTGTGGTAAGGGATAGTTGGGGGTGATTTACGGTAGCCGAAGTAATTTAGGTGATTCTGGTATAGGTTGTTATAATTTTTAGCATTTTTTTGTAATTTTAAAGTGATTGGGCTTAGTTTGTTGCTGTAAAGTGTAGTTGGGGGTGATTTTTGATAGCCGAAGTAATTTAGGTGAGTTTGGCATAGTTTGCTATGGTTAGTAGCATTTTTTTGTAATTTAAAAGTGATTGGGTTTAGTTTGTTGGGGTAAGGGTTAGTTGGTGATAATTTAGAGTAGCCGAAGTAATTTAGGTGAGTCTGGCATAGTTTGTTATAATTTGTACACCTTTTTTTGTAATTTTAAGATGATATGGTTTGGTTTGTTGTGGTAAGGGATAGTTGGGGGTGATTTACGGTAGCCGAAGTAATTTAGGTGATTCTGGTATAGGTTGTTATGATTTTTAGCATTTTTTTGTAATTTAAAAGTGATTGGCTTAGTTTGTTACTGTAAAGTGTAGTTGGGGGTGATTTTTGATAGCCGAAGTAATTTAGGTGAGTTTGGCATAGTTTGCTATGGTTAGTAGCATTTATTTGTAATTTAAAAGTGATTGGGTTTAGTTTGTTGTGGTAAGGGTTAGTTGGTGATGATTTAGAGTAGCCGAAGTAATTTAGGTGAGTCTGGCATAATTTGTTATGATTTGTACACCTTTTTTTGTAATTTTAAGATGATATGGTTTGGTTTGTTGTGGTAAGGGATAGTTGGGGGTGATTTACGGTAGCCGAAGTAATTTAGGAGGTTCTGGTATAGTTTGTTATGATTTTTAGCATTTTTTTGTAATTTTAAAGTGATTGGGCTTTGTTTGTTGCTGTAAAGTGTAGTTGGGGGTGATTTTTGATAGCCGAAGTAATTTAGGTGAGTTTGGCATAGTTTGCTATGGCTAGTAGCATTTTTTTGTAATTTTAAAATGATTGGGTTTAGTTTGTTGTGGTAAGGATTAGTTGGTGATGATTTAGAGTAGCCGAAGTAATTTAGGTGAGTCTGGCATAGTTTGTTATAATTTGTACACCTTTTTTTGTAACTTTAAGATGATATGGTTTGGTTTGTTGTGGTAAGGGATAGTTGGGGGTGTTTTAGGGTAGCCGAAGTAATTTAGGTGATTCTGGTATAGTTTGTTATGATTTTTAGCATTTTTTTGTAATTTTAAAATGATTGGGCTGAGTTTGTTGCTGTAAAGTGTAGTTGGGGGTGATTTTTCATATCCGAAGTGATTTAGGTGAGTTTGGTATGGTTTGCTATGGTTAGTAGCATTTTTTTGTAATTTAAAATTGATTGGGTTTAGTTTGTTGTGGTAAGGGTTAATTGGTGATGATTTAAAGTAGCCGAAGTAATTTAGGTGAGTCTGGCATAGTTTGTTATGATTTGTACACCTTTTTTTGTAATTTTAAGATGATATAATTTGGTTTGTTGTGGTAAGGGATAGTTGGAGGTGATTTACGGTAGCCGAAGTAATTTAGGTGACTCTGGTATTTTTTGTTATGATTTTTAGCATTTTTTTGTAATTTTAAAGTGATTGGGCTTAGTCTGTTGCTGTAAAGTGTAGTTGGTGTGATTTTTGATAGCCGAAGTAATTTAGGTGAGTTTGGCATAGTTTGCTATGGTTAGTGGCATTTAATTGTAATTTAATTTGTTAAGGTTAGTTGGTGATGATTTAGAGTAGCCGAAGTAATTTAGGTGAGTCTGGCATAGTTTGTTATAATTTGTACACCTTTTTTTGTAATTTTAAAATGATATGGTTTGGTTTGTTGTGGTAAGGGATAGTTGGGGGTGATTTACGGTAGCCGAAGTAATTTAGGTGATTCTGGTATAGGTTGTTATAATTTTTAGCATTTTTTTGTAATTTTAAAGTGATTGGGCTTAGTTTGTTGCTGTAAAGTGTAGTTGGGGGTGATTTTTGATAGCCGAAGTAATTTAGGTGAGTTTGGCATAGTTTGCTATGGTTAGTAGCATTTTTTTGTAATTTAAAAGTGATTGGGTTTAGTTTGTTGGGGTAAGGGTTAGTTGGTGATAATTTAGAGTAGCCGAAGTAATTTAGGTGAGTCTGGCATAGTTTGTTATAATTTGTACACCTTTTTTTGTAATTTTAAGATGATATGGTTTGGTTTGTTGTGGTAAGGGATAGTTGGGGGTGATTTACGGTAGCCGAAGTAATTTAGGTGATTCTGGTATAGGTTGTTATGATTTTTAGCATTTTTTTGTAATTTAAAAGTGATTGGCTTAGTTTGTTACTGTAAAGTGTAGTTGGGGGTGATTTTTGATAGCCGAAGTAATTTAGGTGAGTTTGGCATAGTTTGCTATGGTTAGTAGCATTTATTTGTAATTTAAAAGTGATTGGGTTTAGTTTGTTGTGGTAAGGGTTAGTTGGTGATGATTTAGAGTAGCCGAAGTAATTTAGGTGAGTCTGGCATAATTTGTTATGATTTGTACACCTTTTTTTGTAATTTTAAGATGATATGGTTTGGTTTGTTGTGGTAAGGGATAGTTGGGGGTGATTTACGGTAGCCGAAGTAATTTAGGAGGTTCTGGTATAGTTTGTTATGATTTTTAGCATTTTTTTGTAATTTTAAAGTGATTGGGCTTTGTTTGTTGCTGTAAAGTGTAGTTGGGGGTGATTTTTGATAGCCGAAGTAATTTAGGTGAGTTTGGCATAGTTTGCTATGGCTAGTAGCATTTTTTTGTAATTTTAAAATGATTGGGTTTAGTTTGTTGTGGTAAGGATTAGTTGGTGATGATTTAGAGTAGCCGAAGTAATTTAGGTGAGTCTGGCATAGTTTGTTATAATTTGTACACCTTTTTTTGTAACTTTAAGATGATATGGTTTGGTTTGTTGTGGTAAGGGATAGTTGGGGGTGTTTTAGGGTAGCCGAAGTAATTTAGGTGATTCTGGTATAGTTTGTTATGATTTTTAGCATTTTTTTGTAATTTTAAAATGATTGGGCTGAGTTTGTTGCTGTAAAGTGTAGTTGGGGGTGATTTTTCATATCCGAAGTGATTTAGGTGAGTTTGGTATGGTTTGCTATGGTTAGTAGCATTTTTTTGTAATTTAAAATTGATTGGGTTTAGTTTGTTGTGGTAAGGGTTAATTGGTGATGATTTAAAGTAGCCGAAGTAATTTAGGTGAGTCTGGCATAGTTTGTTATGATTTGTACACCTTTTTTTGTAATTTTAAGATGATATAATTTGGTTTGTTGTGGTAAGGGATAGTTGGAGGTGATTTACGGTAGCCGAAGTAATTTAGGTGACTCTGGTATTTTTTGTTATGATTTTTAGCATTTTTTTGTAATTTTAAAGTGATTGGGCTTAGTCTGTTGCTGTAAAGTGTAGTTGGTGTGATTTTTGATAGCCGAAGTAATTTAGGTGAGTTTGGCATAGTTTGCTATGGTTAGTGGCATTTAATTGTAATTTAATTTGTTAAGGTTAGTTGGTGATGATTTAGAGTAGCCGAAGTAATTTAGGTGAGTCTGGCATAGTTTGTTATAATTTGTACACCTTTTTTTGTAATTTTAAAATGATATGGTTTGGTTTGTTGTGGTAAGGGATAGTTGGGGGTGATTTACGGTAGCCGAAGTAATTTAGGTGATTCTGGTATAGGTTGTTATAATTTTTAGCATTTTTTTGTAATTTTAAAGTGATTGGGCTTAGTTTGTTGCTGTAAAGTGTAGTTGGGGGTGATTTTTGATAGCCGAAGTAATTTAGGTGAGTTTGGCATAGTTTGCTATGGTTAGTAGCATTTTTTTGTAATTTAAAAGTGATTGGGTTTAGTTTGTTGGGGTAAGGGTTAGTTGGTGATAATTTAGAGTAGCCGAAGTAATTTAGGTGAGTCTGGCATAGTTTGTTATAATTTGTACACCTTTTTTTGTAATTTTAAGATGATATGGTTTGGTTTGTTGTGGTAAGGGATAGTTGGGGGTGATTTACGGTAGCCGAAGTAATTTAGGTGATTCTGGTATAGGTTGTTATGATTTTTAGCATTTTTTTGTAATTTTAAAGTGATTGGGCTTAGTTTGTTGCTGTAAAGTGTAGTTGGGGGTGATTTTTGATAGCCGAAGTAATTTAGGTGAGTTTGGCATAGTTTGCTATGGTTAGTAGCATTTTTTTGTAATTTAACAGTGATTGGGTGTAGTTTGTTGTGGTAGGGGTTAGTTGGTGATGATTTAGAGTAGCCGAAGTAATTTAGGTGAGTCTGGCATAGTTTGTTACCTTTTTTTGTAATTTGAAGATGATATGGTTTGGTTTGTTGTGGTAAAGGATAGTTGGGGGTGATTTACGGTAGCCGAAGTAATTTAGGTGATTCTGGTGTAGTTTGTTATGCTTTTTAGCATTTTTTTGTAATTTTAAACTGATTGGGCTTAGTTTGTTGCTGCAAAGTGTAGTTGGGGGTAATTTTTGATAGCCGAAGTAATTTAGGTGAGTTTGGCATAGTTTGCTATGGTTAGTAGCATTTCTTTGTAATTTAAAAGAGATTGGGTTTAGTTTGTTGTGGTAAGGGTTAGTTGGTGATGATTTAGAGTAGCCGAAGTAATTTAGGTGAGTCTGGCATAGTTTGTTATGATTTGTACACCTTTTTTTGTAATTTTAAGATGATATGGTTTGGTTTGTTGTGGTAAGGAATAGTTGGGGGTGATTTACGTTAGCCGAAGTAATTTAGGTGATTCTGGTATAGGTTGTTATGATTTTTAGCATTTTTTTGTAATTTTAAAGTGATTGGTCTTAGTTTGTTGCTGTAAAGTGTAGTTGGGGGTGATTTTTGATAGCCGAAGTAATTTAGGTGAGTTTGGCATAGTTTGCTATGGTTAGTAGCATATTTTTGTAATTTAAAAGTGACTGGGTTTAGTTTGTTGTGGTAAGGGTTAGTTGGTGATGATTTAGAGTAGCCGAAGTAATTTATGTGAGTCTGGCATAGTTTGTTATGATTTGTACACCTTTTTTTGTAATTTTAAGATGATATGGTTTGGTTTGTTGTGGTAAGGGATTGTTGGGGGTGATTTACGGTAGCCGAAGTAATTTAGGTGATCCTGGTATAGTTTGTTATGAATTTTAAAATTTTTTTGTAATTTTAAAGTGATTGGGCTTAGTTTGTTGCTGTAAAGTGTAGTTGGGGGTGATTTTTGATAGCCGAAGTAATTTAGGTGAGTTTAGCATAGTTTGCTATGGTTAGTAGCATTTTTTTGTAATTTAAAATTGATTGGGTTTAGTTTGTTGTGGTAAGGGTTAGTTGGTGATGATTTCTTCTTCTGTGTTGCGGTGCGTTCCTATGTAGGACCGCTGCATTCAGGCCTTGCGGCCCATTATGCCCGCCCTTCTCTCCCCGCTCACCCTACTCAAGTCCTGACCTTTCTATGAAGCTCAGTATCTTGGGCCAGGGGAGCGTATGGAGCTCTTCAATAGGGACATGGTGTGTTCCTAGAAAATTTGCCCACCTGTGACTTAAAGGGCCACAGTTGGTCAACAGATGAATTGGAGTTTCCTCGTCTTCATTGCACAGCCGACATCTACGTTCCTCCGAGAGGCCCATGATGTAAAGATGTCGCCTCAGCTGGCAGTGTCCCCTTAGGACACCCAACAACCTCCTCAGTCTAGTTCGACTGAGCTTAAGCATCCATCTCCGAGCTACCGGGCTGGCCACTCTCTTTATCAGGGACTTGGCCTGCCTCAGCCCGCTGATGTTCCTCCAGTAGGAGTCAAATTGAGACTTAAGCGCACTTTGCGTCCTCCGTCTCAAGTAACCCCCACTTACGCCGCACGAGGGCTGCGGGCCGAGATACGGCGTCTCTGCCGCCTCTCTGGCCAACTCATCAGCCTTTTCGTTACCTGCCACGCCCGTATGGCCTAGAACCCATACGACCGTGACAGCATTCACCTCTGCCAATCTGGACAGCGCGTGTCTACAGTCCAGCACCAATCTAGATCTCACCTCGTTTGAGTTGAGGGCCCCGATGGCCGCCTGACTGTCCATACAAATGAAGATGTGGCTGCCCGAGTATTCTCTCTCGAGATTCTCCTGCGCACATCTCAGGATAGCGAACAATTCCGTTTGAAAAACGCTCGGGTAAGTCCCCAGCGGAACGGAAACTTCCACTCTGGGTGTTTTACCAAAGATGCCCGCGCCAGTACCCTCTCCCGTTTTGGACCCGTCTGTGTACAGCCATGGACAGTCAAGAATAACACCCGTGTTATGCAAATACCGACTCTATGAGATATTGTCATTGAGTCGGTATTTGCATCACACCCGCCGGCTAAAGTGTTATTCTTGACTGCCCACGGTTGTACCAGACTAGTCCTTTCGGCGTGAGCATATCTTCTCTTTTTATCCTCCTGTCCTCTCTTGATGGGATCCTGATCTTAAAAGGTTTATCGAAACGCCAGATGCTTTCCATATCGTCCCTGATCATCCCAGAGCACAAGTCATTGCACCCCGGGATGGATACGGGCCAATGATAGGCTCCCTCTAGCCGCCCCCTCGTTTCCAACCTTAACTTTTTCACCGCCCTGAAGGCCTCGGCCCTAACCCTGAGGTGAAGGGGCTCGAGACCCAACAGGGCCTCCATCGCCGCGGTAGGCGTTGTTCTCAGAGCTCCGGTCACCATGAGGCATCCCAGTCTCTGAACCCGTCCCAGATTCGCCCTGATCGACTGCCGCTCCGTAGAGCGCCACCAGACCAAGGCACCGTATGTTACAATAGGTCTGACTATCGTAGTGTATAGCCAGAAAGACACCTGAGGTTGTAGACCCCATGTGCTGCCCCAGAACCGACGGCACGCCCAAAAGGTGGTCGTCGCCTTTCGCACTTGGCTTCCCACATGGTCAGTCCAAGAGAGTTTCGGATCCAAGGTTACCCCTAGATATTTAACCCTCTCGGCCAACTTTAGTGTGACGCCTTGGATACATGGCCACTGGACCGTTTCCACATTCCTTTTCCTGGTAAAGAGCATAAGTTCCATTTTCGACGGATTCATCAAAAGGCCCTTACTACCACACCACCTATTGACCATACCCAGGGCTCTTTGCATGAGCTCCGTGATTGGTCCCAAAAACTTTCCCTGTATAATTATACAGAGATCGTCCGCATATGTTTGCGCATAGAACCCATTCTCATTAAGGTCCTCCAGCAGACCGTCCAGGAGAAGCGACCACAGGAGAGGAGAAAGAACTCCCCCCTGCGGACAGCCTCTCGCTACCACGGCCTGAGTGGAAGCCCCTCTCAGAGATGACTCAATGCGGCGTCCCTCGAGCATGCGCAGTATCCAGGTAACAATGGTCCGGTGAATGCCGTGCTTGAAGGCGGCGTCGCATAACGAGTCGAACGACGGATTGCTGAAGGCGCCTTCGACGTCAAGGAAGGCAGCTAGTGCTCATTCCTTCTTCAGAATGGCGTCCTCCGCTCTTGCAACTAGCTGGTGGAGCGCCGTTTTTGTGAACCGACCAGTTCTATAAGCGTGCTGGTTGGGATGGATGGGAAACGTGTGAAGAGCCCCATCTTTGATGTGCCTATCAACCAATCTCTCACTGAGTTTTAGCAAGAAGGAAGAGAGGCTGATAGGACGGAAGTCTTTCGGCTGGTCATGTTGCAATTTCCCAGCCTTAGGCATGAACACCACCTTTACCTGTCTCCAAGAAAGTGGGATGTGGCTCAGGGCGATAGACGCCCGGATAATGTGGTACAACGGACCGATAAAACACTCCCCAGCCTCCTGAAGGAGAGCCGGGAAGATCCCGTCTGGACCCGCCGCTTTGAACGGTGCGAACGTAGTGATCGCCCATCTTATTTTGTCGTAGGAAACGATCTCGGAGGCAGTGTGCCAGTCCCTAACCGGGCCGGACCACCGATCAGTCCCGTCATTGTTCTTTGTTGGTTCGGGAAAGTGCGTCTCCACGAGAAGCTCCAAGGCCGCCGCGTCTGAGTCCGTAAACGACCCGTACGGCAGCCTCAGAGCCCCCACGCGGGCGCTCCCCCCCAGAACTTTCCTTAACTTAGCAACTTCTGAAAGCCCTTCCATGTTCGAACAGAAGTTCCTCCAGCCGTCCCTTTTCCTCTTTTTTATGAGGCCTTTGAACCGTCGTTGGGAGTCCTTGTAGGATTCCCATTCCGGTTGCCGGTTAATGCGCATGGCCCGGTTCAACTTTTTCCTAGTTTCCCGTCTTAGCGCCTCTAGCTCACCATTCCACCATGGTGGTTGTTTATCCTGCCCCGTTCTCAAAGGGCAGTTCGACTCGAAGGAGAAAATTATGACCCACGAAGAGCGTCGACTTCATGGTCCAAATCCGCCCTCGTACGTGTTCTAATCCGTTTGTCCCCAAGTTTCGCCTGTAAGTCCCTCCGGTAGGAGTTCCAATCAGTGGCCTTAGGGTTCCTGTACGTCCTAGTCGAGACGTCGATTTGGAGCGCTATTTTGAATTGTATGTACCGATGATCCGAGAGCGACGGCTCATCTAGTACCTTCCAATTCTTGATCCGCTGTGCGACCGTGCTGGAACACAGGGTAATGTCTATTACTTCCTTTCGTGCACTAGTCACGAAAGTGGGTTCGGATCCGCGGTTAGCGACCTCCAGCCCCGTAAAAGTAATGAATTCGAGCAGTGCTGATCCCCTCCTGTTGGTGTCGCTGCTTCCCCACACCGTGTGGTGTGAGTTCGCATCGCAGCCCACTATCAGGGACCAGGACTTATTCCTACAGAACTCCACTAGGTCACACAGTTCCTGTGTCGGCGGAGGAGTCGGTGAATCAAACGGCAGGTACGCTGAGCACATTACAGCGCGTCTCTCGCCGATCTGATCAATTGTGACAGCCACCAGGTCTCGATGGCAGAACCCCGGTAGCTCCTGTGCCTGCACTTGTTTGTTGACAAGTACAGCTGCTCTCGGCCTTTCCGACTTACCCTGGAACACACAAATGTTACTACAGCTGACTCCGCGCACCTTGTCCCCTATGGAATAGGGTTCTTGGATGAGGGAGATGTGTGTCTGCCCCGCAGACAAGCGACGACTAAGTAAGCAAGTCGCCTCGTAGCTGCGGTGCAAGTTGATCTGGAGGCACGATAGCCCCGCCGCTATTGAATTAGCGACAGTGGCCATCAAGGCTCCTTGCGTGAAGCAGAGCCCGAGGGCGAAGGCGGTGCCGGGGAGACCGGATGGTCTCCCCGCCCCGCCCCCGAGCCCTCGGGCTCTTTATGTGATGGTGCAGCCCCACCGGAGGAGCCCAAGTCCCAAAAGCGGGCCTTGTGGACACCGGTGTACGCCGTCCATCCTGCATTTGCGAGGGCTTTGTAGGAGCCCTCGTCCACCCCTAGGATGACCCTAACCTGGTTGCCCACGGTTGAGGCATCGTAGGTCCTCTATGTACCCGTACGGAGGTCCGGATTTCGACGTGCCATGCGCTGAAGCGCTTGTGGCACCTTGTCAATAGTGGTCCTCAATGAGCAACCCACCTTTTTCGTCTTAGGTATCTGTTCCTGCTCTAACAAAACGAGAGCCGGAACAGCCAAGGCTGGCTTTTATCCAGGCCTTGGATTCTTCGTCGGCACAGGTCACCTTAATGGCGCCCTGCGCAGACCTTGTAAAGTCGTCGAAGCCGGGCAAGCGAAAGCCTTGAGGGAGCTCGTCGATCACCCGTTCCAACTCAGCTTCGATTGCGGCCGCCTCCTGTTCCGTGAGGGGTACCTCCGGGAATTTCTTCCCGACGATTGCCCCTCTCAGCCCAGATGCAGCCGCTTGAGCAAAGGAAGAAGGTCTCATGGCGATCCGCCTAGCCCTCTTCACCCGATCACCTGCAGGTGACGGAGTGCAGGAGGAAGGAAGGGACCGCTTGATCCCCCCCACCCTTGCCTGTGACGAGCCAGGTGTTGGTTCACTGGTTCCCTCCGAAGGAGGGAGACCCACAGTCCCGGCGGCCCTGGCTCGCGCGTTTTTACGCCGCTGCGCCCCACTTGGTCGCTTGCCGCGCATTTGTGGTTTTTTCGTTTTGTTATTTTTGTCCATGATCGTCCCACGAGTACCCAGGAAGGAAAGACCACTCCACCAGAGCCTGGTTTGGCAGAGCTAGGCTAAATACTCCGAGAGGGCGCCCGGTGTCTCGGAGGCTCCGTTCGCGACACTGCTCCCCCAGTGCCATGCAGCCATCAGCACGGATCGCGTAACACTTTAGCTTGGGGGGTTGGTTCGCGACGCGGCTTTAGCTCCGGGAAGCGAGGGTTTTAGTTCTCGTCCCGGAACGTATGGCCAGCGTTGGCTAGTGGTTCGCACCACCAGTCGTGCCCCTATCCACTACCTGGGGACACGCCCGCTAGGCTCCCAACCAACGGGTGGTGATGATTTAGTGTAGCAGAAGTAATTTATGTGAGTCTGGCATAGTTTGTTATGATTTGAACACCTTTTTTTGTAATTTTAAGATGATATGGTTTGGATTGTTGTGGTAAGGAATAGTTGGGGGTGATCTACGGTAGCCGAAGTAATTTAGGTGATTCTGGCATAATTTGTTATGATTTGTACACGTTTTTTTGTAATTTTGAGATGATATTGTTTGGTTTGTTGTGGTAAGGGATAGTTGGGGGTGATTTACGGTAGCCGAAGTAATTTAGGTGATTCTGGTATAGTTTGTTATGATTTTTAGCATTTTTTTGTAATTTTAAAGTGATTGGGCTTAGTTTGTTGCTGTAAAGTGTAGTTGGTGTTGATTTTTGATAGCCGAAGTAATTTTGGTAAGTTTGGCATAGTTTGCTATGGTTAGTAGCATTTTTTTGTAATTTAAAGGTGATTGGGTTTAGTTTGTTGTGGTAAGGGTTAGTTGGTGATGATTTAGAGTAGCCAAAGTAATTTAGGTGATTCTGGCATAATTTGTTATGATTTCTACAACTTTTTTTGTAATTTTGGGATGATATGGTTTGGTTTGTTGTGGTAAGGGATAGTTGGGGGTGATTTACAGTAGCCGAAGTAATTTAGGTGATTCTGGTATAGTTTGTTATGATTTTTAGCATTTTTTTGTAATTTTAAAGTGATTGGGCTTAGTTTGTTGCTGTAATGTGTAGTTGGGGGTGATTTTTGATAGCCGAAGTAATTTAGGTGAGTTTGGCATAGTTTGCTATGGTTAGTAGCATTTCTTTTTATTTAAAAGTGATTGGGTTTAGTTTGTTGTGGTAAGGGTTAGTTGGTGATAATTTAGAGTAGCCGAAGTAATTTAGGTGAGTCTGGCATAATTTGTTATGATTTGTACACCTTTTTTGTAATTTTAAAATGATATGGTTTGGTTTGTTGTGGTAAGGGATAGTTGGGGGTGATTTACGGTAGCCGAAGTAATTTAGGTGATTCTGGTATAGTTTGTTATGATTTTTAGCATTTTTTTGTAATTTTAAAGTTATTGGGCTTAGTTTGTTGCTGTAAAGTGTAGTTGGGGGTGATTTTTGATAGCCGAAGTAATTTAGGTGAGTGTGGCATAGTTTGCTATGGTTAGTAGCATTTTTTTGTAATTTAAAAGTGATTGGGTTCAGTTTGTTGTGGTAAGGGTTAGTTGGTGATGATTTAGAGTAGCCGAAGTAATTTAGGTCAGTCTGGCATAGTTTGTTATGATTTGTACACCTTTTTTTGTAATTTTAAGATGATATGGTTTGGTTTGTTGTGGTAAGGGATAGTTGGGGGTGATTTACGGTAGCCGAAGTAATTTAGGTGATTCTGGTAAAGTTTGTTATGATTTTTAGCATTTTTTTGTAATTTTAAAGTGATTGGGCTTAGTTTGTTGCTGTAAAGTGTAGTTGGGGTTGATTTTTGATAGCCGAAGTAATTTTGGTAAGTTTGGCATAGTTTGCTATGGTTAGTAGCATTTTTTTGTAATTTAAAGGTGATTGGGTTTAGTTTGATGTGGTAAGGGTTAGTTGGTGATGATTTAGAGTAGCCGAAGTAATTTAGGTGATTCTGGCATAATTTGTTATGATTTGCACACCTTTTTTTGTAATTTTGGGATGATATGGTTTGGTTTGTTGTGGTAAGGGATAGTTGGGGGTGATTTACGGTAGCCGAAGTAATTTAGGTGATTCTGGTATAGTTTGTTATGATTTTTAGCATTTTTTTGTAATTTTAAAGTGATTGGGCTTAGTTTGTTGCTGTAAAGTGTAGTTGGGGGTGATTTTTGATAGCCGAAGTAATTTAGGTGAGTTTGGCATAGTTTGCTATGGTTAGTAGCATTTTTTTTTATTTAAAAGTGATTGGGTTTAGTTTGTTGTGGTAAGGGTTAGTTGGTGATAATTTAGAGTAGCCGAAGTAATTTAGGTGAGTCTGGCATAGTTTGTTATGATTTGTACACCTTTTTTGTAATTTTAAGATGATATGGTTTGGTTTGTTGTGGTAAGGGATAGTTGGGGGTGATTTACGGTAGCCGAAGTAATTTAGGTGATTCTGGTATAGTTTGTTATGATTTTTAGCATTTTTTTGTAATTTTAAAGTGATTGGGCTTAGTTTGTTGCTGTAAAGTGTAGTTGGGGGTGATTTTTGATAGCCGAAGTAATTTAGGTGAGTGTGGCATAGTTTGCTATGGTTAGTAGCATTTTTTTGTAATTTAAAAGTGATTGGGTTCAGTTTGTTGTGGTAAGGGTTAGTTGGTGATGATTTAGAGTAGCCGAAGTAATTTAGGTCAGTCTGGCATAGTTTGTTATGATTTGTACACCTTTTTTTGTAATTTTAAGATGATATGGTTTGGTTTGTTCTCGTAAGGTATAGTTGGGGGTGATTTACGGTAGCCGAAGTAATTTAGGTGATTCTGGTATAGTTTGTTATGATTTTTAGCATTTTTTTGTAATTTTAATGTGATTGGGCTTAGTTTGTTGCTGTAAAGTGTAGTTGGGGATGATTTTTGATAGCCGAAGTAATTTAGGTGAGTCTGGCATAGTTTGTAATGATTTGTACACCTTTTTTGTAATTTTAAGATGATATGGTTTGGTTTGTTGTGGTAAGGGATAGTTGGGGGTGATTTACGGTAGCCGAAGCAATTTAGGTGATTCTGGTATAGTTTGTTATGATTTTTAGCATTTTTTTGTAATTTTAAAGTGATTGGGCTTAGTTTGTTGCTGTAAAGTGTAGTTGGGGGTGATTTTTGATAGCCGAAGTAATTTAGGTGAGTGTGGCATAGTTTGCTATGGTTAGTAGCATTTTTTTGTAATTTAAAAGTGATTGGGTTCAGTTTGTTGTGGTAAGGGTTAGTTGGTGATGATTTAGAGTAGCCGAAGTAATTTAGGTCAGTCTGGCATAGTTTGTTATGATTTGTACACCTTTTTTTGTAATTTTAAGATGATATGGTTTGGTTTGTTGTGGTAAGGGATAGTTGGGGGTGATTTACGGTAGCCGAAGTAATTTAGGTGATTCTGGTATAGTTTGTTATGATTTTTAGCATTTTTTTGTAATTTTAATGTAATTGGGCTTAGTTTGTTGCTGTAAAGTGTAGTTGGGGGTGATTTTTGATAGCCGAAGTAATTTAGGTGAGTGTGGCATAATTTGCTATGGTTAGTAGCATTTTTTTGTAATTTAAAAGTGATTGGGTTTAGTTTGTTGTGGTAAGGGTTAGTTGGTGATGATTTAGAGTAGCCGAAGTAATTTAGGTGAGTCTGGCATAGTTTGTTATGATTTGTACACCTTTTTTTGTAATTTTAAGATGATATGGTTTGGTTTGTTGTGGTAAGGAATAGTTGGGGGTGATTTACGGTATCCGAAGTAATTTAGGTGATTCTGGTATAGTTTGTTATGATTTTTAGCATTTTTTTGTAATTTTAAAGTGATTGGGCTTAGTTTGTTACTGTAAAGTGTAGTTGGGTGTGATTTTTGATAGCCGAAGTAATTTAGGTAAGTTTGGCATAGTTTGCTATGGTTAATAGCATTTTTTTGTAATTTAAAAGTGATTGGGTTTAGTTTGTTGTGGTTAGTTGGTGATAATTTAGAGTAGCCGAAGTAATTTAGGTGAGTCTGGCATAGTTTGTTATGATTTGTACACCTTTTTTGTAATTTTAAGATGATATGGTTTGGTTTGTTGTGGTAAGGGATAGTTGGGGGTGATTTATGGTAGCCGAAGTAATTTAGGTGATTCTGGTATAGTTTGTTATGATTTTTAGCATTTTTTTGTAATTTTAAAGTGAATGGGCTTAGTTTGTTGCTGTAAAGTGAAGTTGGGGTGATTTTTGAAAGCCGAAGTAATTTAGGTGAGTTTGGCATAGTTTGCTATGGTTAGTAGCATTTTTTTGTAATTTAAAAGTGATTGGGTTTAGTCTGTTGTGGTAAGGGTTAGTTGGTGATGATTTAGAGTAGCCGAAGTAATTTAGGTGAGTCTGGCATAGTTTGTTATGATTTGTACACCTTTTTTTGTAATTTTAAGATGATATGGTTTGGTTTGTTGTTTTAAGGGATAGTTGGGGGTGATTTACGGTAGCCGAAGTAATTTAGTTGATTCTGGTATAGTTTGTTATGATTTTTAGCATTTTTTTGTAATTTTAAAGTGATTGGGCTTAGTTTGTTGCTGTAAAGTGTAGTTGGGGGTGATTTTTGATAGCCGAAGTAATTTAGGTGAGTTTGGCATAGTTTGCTATGGTTAGTAGCATTTTTTTGTAATTTAAAAGTGATTGGGTTTAGTTTGTTGTGGTAAGGGTTAGTTGGTGATGATTTAGAGTAGCCGAAGTAATTTAGTTGAGTCTGGCATAGTTTGTTATGATTTGTACACCTTTTTTTGTAATTTTAAGATGATATGGTTTGGTTTGTTGTGGTAAGGGATAGTTGGGGGTGATTTACGGTAGCCGAAGTAATTTAGGTGATTCTGGTATAGTTTGTTATGATTTTTAGCATTTTTTTGTAATTTTAAAGTGATTGGGCTTAGTTTGTTACTGTAAAGTGTAGTTGGAGTGATTTTTGATAGCCGAAGTAATTTAGGTGAATTTGGCATAGTTTGCTATGGATAGTAGCATTTTATTGTAATTTAAAAGTGATTGGGTTTAGTTTTTTGTGGTAAGGGTTAGTTGGTGATGATTTAGAGTAGCCGTAGTAATTTAGGTGAGTCTGGCATAGTTTGTTATGATTTGTACACCTTTTTTTGTAATTTTAAGATGATATGGTTTGGTTTGTTGTGGTAAGGGATAGTTGGGGTGATTTACGGTAGCCGAAGTAATTTAGGTGATTCTGGTATAGTTTGTTATGGTTTTTAGCATTTTTTTGTAATTTTAAAGTGATTGGGCTTAGTTTGTTGCTGTAAAGTGTAGTTGGGGGTGATTTTTGATAGCCGAAGTAATTTAGATGAGTTGGGCATAGTTTGCTATGGTTAGTAGCATTTTTTTGTAATTTAAAAGTGATTGGGTTTAGTTTGTTGTGGAAAGGGTTAGTTGGTGATGATTTAGAGTAGCCGAAGTAATTTATGTGAGTCTGGCATAGTTTGTTATGATTTGTACACCTTTTTTGTAATTTTAAGATGATATGGTTTGGTTTGTTGTGGTAAGGGATAGTTGGGGCTGATTTACGGTAGCCGAAGTAATTTAGGTGATTCTGGTATAGCTTGTTATAATTTTTAGCATTTTTTTGTAACTTTAAAGTGATTGGGCTAAGTTTGTTGCTGTAAAGTGTAGTTGGGGGTGATTTTTGATAGCCGAAGTAATTTAGGTGAGTTTGGCATATTTTGCTATGGTTAGAAGCATTTTTTTGTAATTTAAAAGTGATTGGGTTTAGTTTGTTGTGGTAAGGGTTAGTTGGTGATGATTTAGAGTAGCCGAAGTAATTTAGGTGTGTCTGGCATAGTTTGTTATGATTTGTACACCTTTTTTTTGTAATTTTAAGATGATATGGTTTGGTTTGTTGTGGTAAGGGATAGTTGGGGGTGATTTACAGTAGCCGAAGTAATTTAGGTGATTCTGGTATAGTTTGTTGTAATTTTTAGCATTTTTTTGTAATTTTAAAGTGATTGGGCTTAGTTTGTTGCTGTAAAGTGTAGTTGGGGGTGATTTTTGATAGCCGAAGTAATTTAGGTGAGTTTGGCATAGTTTGCTATGGTTAGTAGCATTTCTTTTTATTTAAAAGTGATTGGGTTTAGTTTGTTGTGGTAAGGGTTAGTTGGTGATAATTTAGAGTAGCCGAAGTAATTTAGGTGAGTCTGGCATAGTTTGTTATGATTTGTACACCTTTTTTGTAATTTTAAGATGATATGGTTTGGTTTGTTGTGGTAAGGGATAGTTGGGGGTGATTTATGGTAGCCGAAGTAATTTAGGTGATTCTGGTATAGTTTGTTATTATTTTTAGCATTTTTTTGTAATTTTAAAGTGATTGGGCTTAGTTTGTTACTGTAAAGTGTAGTTGGGGGTGATTTTTGATAGCCGAAGTAATTTAGGTGAGTTTGGCATAGTTTGCTATGGTTAGTAGCATTTTTTTGTAATTTAAAAGTGATTGGGTTTAGTTTGTTGTGGTAAGGGTTAGTTGGTGATGATTTAGAGTAGCCGAAGTAATTTAGTTGAGTCTGGCATAGTTTGTTTGTTTTGTACACCTTTTTTTGTAATTTTAAGATGATATGGTTTGGTTTGTTGTGGTAAGGGATAGTTGGGGGTGATTTACGGTAGCCGAAGTAATTTAGGTGATTCTGGTATAGTTTGTTATGATTTTTAGCATTTTTTTGTAATTTTAAAGTGATTGGGCTTAGTTTGTTAATGTAAAGTGTAGTTGGGGGTGATTTTTGATAGCCGAAGTAATTTAGGTGAGTTTGGCATAGTTTGCTATGGTTAGTAGCATTTTTTTGTAATTTAAAAGTGATTGGGTTTAGTTTGTTGTGGTAAGGGTTAGTTGGTGATGATTTAGAGTAGCCGTAGTAATTTAGGTGAGTCTGGCATAGTTTGTTATGATTTGTACACCTTTTTTTGTAATTTTAAGATGATATGGTTTGGTTTGTTGTGGTAAGGGATAGTTGGGGTGATTTACGGTAGCCGAAGTAATTTAGGTGATTCTGGTATAGTTTGTTATGATTTTTAGCATTTTTTTGTAATTTTAAAGTGATTGGGCTTAGTTTGTTGCTGTAAAGTGTAGTTGGGGGTGATTTTTGATAGCCGAAGTAATTTAGATGAGTTGGGCATAGTTTGCTATGGTTAGTAGCATTTTTTTGTAATTTAAAAGTGATTGGGTTTAGTTTGTTGTGGAAAGGGTTAGTTGGTGATGATTTAGAGTAGCCGAAGTAATTTATGTGAGTCTGGCATAGTTTGTTATGATTTGTACACCTTTTTTGTAATTTTTAGATGATATGGTTTGGTTTGTTGTGGTAAGGGATAGTTGGGGCTGATTTACGGTAGCCGAAGTAATTTAGGTGATTCTGGTATAGCTTGTTATAATTTTTAGCATTTTTTTGTAACTTTAAAGTGATTGGGCTAAGTTTGTTGCTGTAAAGTGTAGTTGGGGGTGATTTTTGATAGCCGAAGTAATTGAGGTGAGTTTGGCATATTTTGCTATGGTTAGTAGCATTTTTTTGTAATTTAAAAGTGATTGGGTTTAGTTTGTTGTGGTCAGGGTTAGTTGGTGATGATTTAGAGTAGCCGAAGTAATTTAGGTGAGTCTGGCATAGTTTGTTATGATTTGTACACCTTTTTTTTGTAATTTTAAGATGATATGGTTTGGTTTGTTGTGGTAAGGGATAGTTGGGGCTGATTTACGGTAGCCGAAGTAATTTAGGTGATTCTGGTATAGCTTGTTATAATTTTTAGTATTTTTTTGTAACTTTAAAGTGATTGGGCTTAGTTTGTTGCTGTAAAGTGTAGTTGGGGGTGATTTTTGATAGCCGAAGTAATTTAGGTGAGTTTGGCATAGTTTGCTATGGTTAGTAGCATTTCTTTTTATTTAAAAGTGATTGGGTTTAGTTTGTTGTGGTAAGGGTTAGTTGGTGATAATTTAGAGTAGCCGAAGTAATTTAGGTGAGTCTGGCATAGTTTGTTATGATTTGTACACCTTTTTTGTAATTTTAAGATGATATGGTTTGGTTTGTTGTGGTAAGGGATAGTTGGGGGTGATTTATGGTAGCCGAAGTAATTTAGGTGATTCTGGTATAGTTTGTTATTATTTTTAGCATTTTTTTGTAATTTTAAAGTGATTGGGCTTAGTTTGTTACTGTAAAGTGTAGTTGGGGGTGATTTTTGATAGCCGAAGTAATTTAGGTGAGTTTGGCATAGTTTGCTATGGTTAGTAGCATTTTTTTGTAATTTAAAAGTGATTGGGTTTAGTTTGTTGTGGTAAGGGTTAGTTGGTGATGATTTAGAGTAGCCGAAGTAATTTAGTTGAGTCTGGCATAGTTTGTTTGTTTTGTACACCTTTTTTTGTAATTTTAAGATGATATGGTTTGGTTTGTTGTGGTAAGGGATATTTGGGGGTGATTTACGGTAGCCGAAGTAATTTAGGTGATTCTGGTATAGTTTGTTATGATTTTTAGCATTTTTTTGTAATTTTAAAGTGATTGGGCTTAGTTTGTTACTGTAAAGTGTAGTTGGGGGTGATTTTTGATAGCCGAAGTAATTTAGGTGAGTTTGGCATAGTTTGCTATGGTTAGTAGCATTTTTTTGTAATTTAAAAGTGATTGGGTTTAGTTTGTTGTGGTAAGGGTTAGTTGGTGATGATTTAGAGTAGCCGTAGTAATTTAGGTGAGTCTGGCATAGTTTGTTATGATTTGTACACCTTTTTTTGTAATTTTAAGATGATATGGTTTGGTTTGTTGTGGTAAGGGATAGTTGGGGTGATTTACGGTAGCCGAAGTAATTTAGGTGATTCTGGTATAGTTTGTTATGATTTTTAGCATTTTTTTGTAATTTTAAAGTGATTGGGCTTAGTTTGTTGCTGTAAAGTGTAGTTGGGGGTGATTTTTGATAGCCGAAGTAATTTAGATGAGTTGGGCATAGTTTGCTATGGTTAGTAGCATTTTTTTGTAATTTAAAAGTGATTGGGTTTAGTTTGTTGTGGAAAGGGTTAGTTGGTGATGATTTAGAGTAGCCGAAGTAATTTATGTGAGTCTGGCATAGTTTGTTATGATTTGTACACCTTTTTTGTAATTTTTAGATGATATGGTTTGGTTTGTTGTGGTAAGGGATAGTTGGGGCTGATTTACGGTAGCCGAAGTAATTTAGGTGATTCTGGTATAGCTTGTTATAATTTTTAGCATTTTTTTGTAACTTTAAAGTGATTGGGCTAAGTTTGTTGCTGTAAAGTGTAGTTGGGGGTGATTTTTGATAGCCGAAGTAATTTAGGTGAGTTTGGCATATTTTGCTATGGTTAGTAGCATTTTTTTGTAATTTAAAAGTGATTGGGTTTAGTTTGTTGTGGTCAGGGTTAGTTGGTGATGATTTAGAGTAGCCGAAGTAATTTAGGTGAGTCTGGCATAGTTTGTTATGATTTGTACACCTTTTTTTTGTAATTTTAAGATGATATGGTTTGGTTTGTTGTGGTAAGGGATAGTTGGGGCTGATTTACGGTAGCCGAAGTAATTTAGGTGTGTCTGGTATAGCTTGTTATAATTTTTAGTATTTTTTTGTAACTTTAAAGTGATTGGGCTAAGTTTGTTGCTGTAAAGTGTAGTTGGGGGTGATTTTTGATAGCCGAAGTAATTTAGGTGAGTTTGGCATATTTTGCTATAGTTAGTAGCATTTTTTTGTAATTTAAAAGTGATTGGGTTTAGTTTGTTGTGGTAAGGGTTAGTTGGTGATGATTTAGAGTAGCCGAAGTAATTTAGGTGAGTCTGGCATAGTTTGTTATGATTTGTACACCTTTTTTTTGTAATTTTAAGATGATATGGTTTGGTTTGTTGTGGTAAGGGATAGTTGGGGGTGATTTACAGTAGCCGAAGTAATTTAGGTGATTCTGGTATAGTTTGTTGTAATTTTTAGCATTTTTTTGTAATTTTAAAGTGATTGGGCTTAGTTTGTTGCTGTAAAGTGTAGTTGGGGGTGATTTCTGATAGCCGAAGTAATTTAGGTGAGTTTGGCATAGTTTGCTATGGTTAGTAGCATTTCTTTTTATTTAAAAGTGATTGGGCTTAGTTTGTTGTGGTAAGGGTTAGTTGGTGATAATTTAGAGTAGCCGAAGTAATTTAGGTGAGTCTGGCATAGTTTGTTATGATTTGTACACCTTTTTTGTAATTTTAAGATGATATGGTTTGGTTTGTTGTGGTAAGGGATAGTTGGGGGTGATTTATGGTAGCCGAAGTAATTTAGGTGTTTCTGGTATAGTTTGTTATGATTTTTAGCATTTTTTTGTAATTTTAAAGTGAATGGGCTTAGTTTGTTGCTGTAAAGTGTAGTTGGGGTGATTTTTGATAGCCGAAGTAATTTAGGTGAGTTTGGCATAGTTTGCTATTGTTAGTAGCATTTTTTTGTAATTTAAAAGTGATTGGGTTTAGTTTGTTGTGGTAAGGGTTAGTTGGTGATGATTTAGAGTAGCCGAAGTAATTTAGGTGAGTCTGGCATAGTTTGTTATGATTTGTACACCTTTTTTTGTAATTTTGAGATGATATGGTTTGGTTTGTTGTGGTAAGGGATAGTTGGGGGTGATTTACGGTAGCCGAAGTAATTTAGGTGATTCTGGTATAGTTTGTTATGATTTGTAGCATTTTTTTGTAATTTTATAGTGATTGGGCTTAGTTTGTTGCTGTAAAGTGTAATTGGGGGTGATTTTTGATAGCCGAAGTAATTTAGGTGAGTTTGGCATATTTTGCAAAGGTTAGTAGCATTTTTTTGTAATTTAAATGTGATTGGGTTTAGTTTGTTGTGGTAAGGGTTAGTTGGTGATGATTTATGGCAGCCGAAGTAATTTAGGTAAGTTTGACATAGTTTGCCATGGTTACTAGCATTTTTTTGTAATTTAAAAATGATTGGGTTTAGTTGGTTGTGGTAAGGGTTAGTTGGTAATGATTTAGAGTAGCCGATGTAATTTAGGTGATTCTGGCATAATTTGTTATGATTTGTACACCTTTTTTTTTAATTTTAAGATGATATGGTTTGGTTTGTTGTGGTAAGGGATAGTTGGGGGTGATTTACGGTAGCCGAAGTAATTTAGGTGATTCTGGTATAGTTTGTTATGATTTTTAGAATTTATTAGTAACTTTAAAGTGATTGGGCTTAGTTTGTTGCTGTAAAGTGTAGTTGGGGGTGATTTTTGATAGCCGAAGTAATTTAGGTGAGTTTGGCATAGTTTGCTATGGTTAGTAGCATTTTTTTTTATTTAAAAGTGATTGGGTTTAGTTTGTTGTGGTAAGGGTTAGTTGGTGATGATTTAGAGTAGCCGTAGTAATTTAGGTGAGTCTGGCATAGTTTGTTATGATTTGTACACCTTTTTTTGTAATTTTAAGATGATATGGTTTGGTTTGTTGTGGTAAGGGATAGTTGGGTTGATTTACGGTAGCCGAAGTAATTTAGGTGATTCTGGTATAGTTTGTTATGATTTTTAGCATTTTTTTGTAATTTTAAAGTGATTGGGCTTAGTTTGTTGCTGTAAAGTGTAGTTGGGGGTGATTTTTGATAGCCGAAGTAATTTAGGTGAGTTTGGCATAGTTTGCTATGGTTAGTAGCATTTTTTGTAATTTAAAAGTGATTGGGTTTAGTTTGTTGTGGTAAGGGTTAGTTGGTGATGATTTAGAGTAACCGAAGTAATTTAGGTGTGTCTGGCATAGTTTGTAGTGACTTGTATACCTTTTTTTGTAATTTTAAGATGATATGGTTTGGTTTGTTGTGGTAAGGGATAGTTGGGGGTGATTTATGGTAGCCGAAGTAATTTAGGTGATTCTGGTATAGTTTGTTATGATTTTTAGCATTTTTTTGTAATTTTAAAGTGAATGGGCTTAGTTTATTGCTGTAAAGTGTAGTTGGAGTGATTTTTGATAGCCGAAGTAATTTAGGTGAGTTTGGCATAGTTTGCTATGGTTAGTAGCATTTTTTTGTAATTTAAAAGTGATTGGGTTTAGTCTGTTGTGGTAAGGGTTAGTTGGTGATGATTTAGAGTAGCCGAAGTAATTTAGGTGAGTCTGGCATAGTTTGTTATGATTTGTACACCTTTTTTTGTAATTTTAAGATGATATGGTTTGGTTTGTTGTTTTAAGGGATAGTTGGGGGTGATTTACGGTAGCCGAAGTAATTTAGTTGATTCTGGTATAGTTTGTTATGATTTTTAGCATTTTTTTGTAATTTTAAAGTGATTGGGCATAGTTTGTTGCTGTAAAGTGTAGTTGGGGGTGATTTTTGATAGCCGAAGTAATTTAGTTGAGTTTGGCATAGTTTGCTATGGTTAGTAGCATTTTTTTGTAATTTAAAAGTGATTGGGTTTAGTTTGTTGTGGTTAGGGTTAGTTGGTGATGATTTAGAGTAGCCGAAGTAATTTAGTTGAGTCTGGCATAGTTTGTTATGATTTGTACACCTTTTTTTGTAATTTTAAGATGATATGGTTTGGTTTGTTGTGGTAAGGGATAGTTGGGGGTGATTTACGGTAGCCGAAGTAATTTAGGTGATTCTGGTATAGTTTGTTATGATTTTTAGCATTTTTTTGTAATTTTAAAGTGATTGGGCTTAGTTTGTTGCTGTAAAGTGTAGTTGGGGGTGATTTTTGATAGCCGAAGTAATTTAGGTGAGTGTGGCTTAGTTTGCTATGGTTAGTAGCATTTTTTTGTAATTTAAAAGTGATTGGGTTTAGTTTGTTGTGGTAAGGGTTAGTTGGTGATGATTTAGAGTAGCCGAAGTAATTTAGGTAAGTCTGGCATAGTTTGTTATAATTTGTACACCTTTTTTTGTAATTTTAAAATGATATGGTTTGGTTTGTTGTGGTAAGGGATAGTTGGGGGGGATTTACGGTAGCCGAAGTAATTTAGGTGATTCTGGTATAGTTTGTTATGATTTTTAGCATTTTTTTGTAATTTTAAAGTGATTGGGCTTAGTTTGTTACTGTAAAGTGTAGTTGGGGGTGATTTTTGATAGCCGAAGTAATTTAGGTGAGTTTGGCATAGTTTGCTATGGTTAGTAGCATTTTTTTGTAATTTAAAAGTGATTGGGTTTAGTTTGTTGTGGTAAGGGTTAGTTGGTGATGATTTAGAGTAGCCGTAGTAATTTAGGTGAGTCTGGCATAGTTTGTTATGATTTGTACACCTTTTTTTGTAATTTTAAGATGAGATGGTTTGGTTTGTTGTGGTAAGGGATAGTTGGGGTGATTTACGGTAGCCGAAGTAATTTAGGTGATTCTGGTATAGTTTGTTATGATTTTTAGCATTTTTTTGTAATTTTAAAGTGATTGGGCTTAGTTTGTTGCTGTAAAGTGTAGTTGAGGGTGATTTTTGATAGCCGAAGTTTTTTAGATGAGTTGGGCATAGTTTGCTATGGTTAGTAGCATTTTTTTGTAATTTAAAAGTGATTGGGTTTAGTTTGTTGTGGTAAGGGTTAGTTGGTGATGATTTAGAGTAGCCGAAGTAATTTATGTGAGTCTGGCATAGTTTGTTATGATTTGTACACCTTTTTTGTAATTTTAAGATGATATGGTTTGGTTTGTTGTGGTAAGGGATAGTTGGGGGTGATTTACGGTAGCCGAAGTAATTTAGGTGATTTTGGTATAGCTTGTTATAATTTTTAGCATTTTTTTGTAACTTTAAAGCGATTGGGCTAAGTTTGTTGCTGTAAAGTGTAGTTGGGGGTGAGTTTTGATAGCCGAAGTAATTTTGGTAAGTTTGGTATAGTTTGCTATGGTTAGTAGCATTTTTTTGTAATTTAAAAGTGATTGGGTTTAATTTGTTGTGGTAAGGGTTAGTTGGTGATGATTTAGAGTAGCCGAAGTAATTTAGGTGATTCTGGCATAATTTGTTATGATTTGTACACCTTTTTTTGTAATTTTGGGATGATATGGTTTGGTTTGTTGTGGTAAGTGATAGTTGGGGGTGATTTACGGTAGCCGAAGTAATTTAGGTGATTCTGGTATAGTTTGTTATGATTTTTAGCATTTTTTTGTAATTTTAAAGTGATTGGGCTTAGTTTGTTGCTGTAAAGTGTAGTTGGGGGTGATTTTTGATAGCCGAAGTAATTTAGGTGAGTTTGGCATAGTTTGCTATGGTTAGTAGCATTTCTTTTTATTTAAAAGTGATTGGGTTTAGTTTGTTGTGGTAAGGGTTAGTTGGTGATAATTTAGAGTAGCCGAAGTAATTTAGGTGAGTCTGGCATAGTTTGTTATGATTTGTACACCTTTTTTGTAATTTTAAGATGATATGGTTTGGTTTGTTGTGGTAAGGGATAGTTGGAGGTGATTTATGGTAGCCGAAGTAATTTAGGTGATTCTGGTATAGTTTGTTATGATTTTTAGCATTTTTTTGTAATTTTAAAGTGAATGGGCTTAGTTTGTTGCTGTAAAGTGTAGTTGGGGTGATTTTTGATAGCCGAAGTAATTTAGGTGAGTTTGGCATAGTTTGCTATGGTTAGTAGCATTTTTTTGTAATTTAAAAGTGATTGGGTTTAGTTTGTTGTGGTAAGGGTTAGTTGGTGATGATTTAGAGTAGCCGAAGTAATTTAGGTGAGTCTGGCATAGTTTGTTATGATTTGTACACCTTTTTTTTGTAATTTTAAGATGATATGGTTTGGTTTCTTGTGGTAAGGGATAGTTGGGGGTGATTTACAGTAGCCGAAGTAATTTAGGTGATTCTGGTATAGTTTGTTGTAATTTTTAGCTTTTTTTTGTAATTTTAAAGTGATTGGGCTTAGTTTGTTGCTGTAAAGTGTAGTTGGGGGTGATTTTTGATAGCCGAAGTAATTTAGGTGAGTTTGGCATAGTTTGCTATGGTTAGTAGCATTTCTTTTTATTTAAAAGTGATTGGGTTTAGTTTGTTGTGGTAAGGGTTAGTTGGTGATAATTTAGAGTAGCCGAAGTAATTTAGGTGAGCCTGGCATAGTTTGTTATGATTTGTACACCTTTTTTGTAATTTTAAGATGATATGGTTTGGTTTGTTGTGGTAAGGGATAGTTGGGGGTGACTTAATCAAAGAAAGCCGACTTATAATAGGAGAGATAGGAATCCACTGGGAAGGTCCCAACAACCTGGACGTGGCATTCAGAAACAAGGCGGCCCATTACAGCAGCGACTCCTTCCTTGCCGGAGTAAAACGCCTCCATAAGGATAAGGATATACAGGTCCTTCCAACTATAATTGGAGCTCGCGGCGGTTGGTGTCCTCTGAACAACCAATTCATCGACACCATCGGACTCGGTAAAAACAGCTTGGAGTCCCTGGTGTGCGATGTAATCAAAGGAGGCTGGATGTGTCACGGAAGGTTCAGCACTAGAGTGTGGGACCGCCGCCTGTGAAAGTGCTTTGATTAATACATGGCCTGTTAGTGCGGTTGGATGTGCGTACTTACGAGTCTATCGGGAACTTTGCCGTTCAAACCAGGTCATCGTGATGTTTTGGTTTCCATAACCTCACTTTTATAAAACGATCGATGACCGCCTTTTCGCCCCGATCAATCTACCAACCAAACACGGCAGAGTTCACCGTTACCGGCTGAGTAATAATTACTAGTTCTAACAACTTTAACTTAGCCTATACTCACCAATGTCACCAACTACGAATGCATTTCGTTTCGAACAAACATCAAAGCGTCACAACATTTCCGAACCTTACAGACATGCGCGAAATGTACACATGCGCGAAATGCATTCTCCTCGGCGAATCGTGTCAAACTCGTCCATTTTGTGTGCGACAGTCGACCGATTCGCAGATAAGCAATCAATCTCTACTATTATAATTCCATCTTGTGTTGTCTTTACTGGTAGTTACAGAGTCAAAGTCCTGAATATCACCCTTATATACTTGTGGACTTTGACTCTGTAACTACCAATACTGACCCTTAGAGTCTTATTGTCTTGTGTTTCGGTCCACCGCGTGGCAGTCGACACCGGCTGCCATAATCTTGACCCCCTTTTATTTTATTTTTTTCAATTTTCGGGTTGTGTAAATTTTTTATTGGGGACGGCCCCCCAACATCATTTGCCGAAATACTCTGAAAACAGAGCAATAAATTAGCCGAAGTAATTTAGGTGATTCTGGTATAGTTTGTTATTATTTTTAGCATTTTTTTGTAATTTTAAAGTGATTGGGCTTAGTTTGTTACTGTAAAGTGTAGTTGGGGGTAATTTTTGATAGCCGAAGTAATTTAGGTGAGTTTGGCATAGTTTGCTATGGTTAGTAGCATTTTTTTGTAATTTAAAAGTGATTGGGTTTAGTTTGTTGTGGTAAGGGTTAGTTGGTGATGATTTAGAGTAGCAGAAGTAATTTAGTTGAGTCTGGCATAGTTTGTTATGTTTTGTACACCTTTTTTTGTAATTTTAAGATGATATGGTTTGGTTTGTTGTGGTAAGGGATAGTTGGGGGTGATTTACGGTAGCCGAAGTAATTTAGGTGATTCTGGTATAGTTTGTTATGATTTTTAGCATTTTTTTGTAATTTTAAAGTGATTGGGCTTAGTTTGTTACTGCAAAGTGTAGTTGGGGGTGATTTTTGATAGCCGAAGTAATTTAGGTGAGTTTGGCATAGTTTGCTATGGTTAGTTGCATTTTTTTGTAATTGAAATGTGATTGGGTTTAGTTTGTTGTGGTAAGGGTTCGTTGGTGATGATTTAGAGTAGCCGTAGTAATTTAGGTGAGTCTGGCATAGTTTGTTATGATTTGTACACCTTTTTTTGTAATTTTAAGATGATATGGTTTGGTTTGTTGTGGTAAGGGATAGTTGGGGTGATTTACGGTAGCCGAAGTAATTTAGGTGATTCTGGTATAGCTTGTTATAATTTTTAGCATTTTTTTGTAACTTTAAAGTGATTGGGCTAAGTTTGTTGCTGTAAAGTGTAGTTGGGGGTGATTTTTGATAGCCGAAGTAATTTAGGTGAGTTTGGCATATTTTGCTATGGTTAGTAGCATTTTTTTGTATTTTAAAAGTGATTGGGCTTAGTTTGTTACTGTAAAGTGTAGTTGGGGGTGATTTTTGATAGCCGAAGTAATTTAGATGAGTTGGGCATAGTTTGCTATGGTTAGTAGCATTTTTTTGTAATTTAAAAGTGATTGGGCTTAGTTTGTTACTGTAAAGTGTAGTTGGGGGTGATTTTTGATAGCCGAAGTAATTTAGATGAGTTGGGCATAGTTTGCTATGGTTAGTAGCATTTTTTTGTAATTTAAAAGTGATTGGGTTTAGTTTGTTGTGGAAAGGGTTAGTTGGTGATGATTTAGAGTAGCCGAAGTAATTTATGTGAGTCTGGCATAGTTTGTTATGATTTGTACACCTTTTTTGTAATTTTAAGATGATATGGTTTGGTTTGTTGTGGTAAGGGATAGTTGGGGGTGATTTACAGTAGCCGAAGTAATTTAGGTGATTCTGGTATAGTTTGTTGTAATTTTTAGCATTTTTTTGTAATTTTAAAGTGATTGGGCTTAGTTTGTTGCTGTAAAGTGTAGTTGGGGGTGATTTTTGATAGCCGAAGTAATTTAGGTGAGTTTGGCATAGTTTGCTATGGTTAGTAGCATTTCTTTTTATTTAAAAGTGATTGGGCTTAGTTTGTTGTGGTAAGGGTTAGTTGGTGATAATTTAGAGTAGCCGAAGTAATTTAGGTGAGTCTGGCATAGTTTGTTATGATTTGTACACCTTTTTTGTAATTTTAAGATGATATGGTTTGGTTTGTTGTGGTAAGGGATAGTTGGGGGTGATTTATGGTAGCCGAAGTAATTTAGGTGATTCTGGTATAGTTTGTTATGATTTTTAGCATTTTTTTGTAATTTTAAAGTGAATGGGCTTAGTTTGTTGCTGTAAAGTGTAGTTGGGGTGATTTTTGATAGCCGAAGTAATTTAGGTGAGTTTGGCATAGTTTGCTATGGTTAGTAGCATTTTTTTGTAATTTAAAAGTGATTGGGTTTAGTTTGTTGTGGTAAGGGTTAGTTGGTGATGATTTAGAGTAGCCGAAGTAATTTAGGTGAGTCTGGCATATTTTGTTATGATTTGTACACCTTTTTTTGTAATTTTGAGATGATATGGTTTGGTTTGTTGTGGTAAGGGATAGTTGGGGGTGATTTACGGTAGCCGAAGTAATTTAGGTGATTCTGGTATAGTTTGTTATGATTTGTAGCATTTTTTTGTAATTTTATAGTGATTGGGCTTAGTTTGTTGCTGTAAAGTGTAATTGGGGGTGATTTTTGATAGCCGAAGTAATTTAGGTGAGTTTGGCATATTTTGCAAAGGTTAGTAGCATTTTTTTGTAATTTATATGTGATTGGGTTTAGTTTGTTGTGGTAAGGGTTAGTTGGTGATGATTTATGGCAGCCGAAGTAATTTAGGTAAGTTTGACATAGTTTGCCATGGTTACTAGCATTTTTTTGTAATTTAAAAATGATTGGGTTTAGTTGGTTGTGGTAAGGGTTAGTTGGTAATGATTTAGAGTAGCCGATGTAATTTAGGTGATTCTGGCATAATTTGTTATGATTTGTACACCTTTTTTTTTAATTTTAAGATGATATGGTTTGGTTTGTTGTGGTAAGGGATAGTTGGGGGTGATTTACGGTAGCCGAAGTAATTTAGGTGATTCTGGTATAGTTTGTTATGATTTTTAGAATTTATTAGTAACTTTAAAGTGATTGGGCTTAGTTTGTTGCTGTAAAGTGTAGTTGGGGGTGATTTTTGATAGCCGAAGTAATTTAGGTGAGTTTGGCATAGTTTGCTATGGTTAGTAGCATTTTTTTTTATTTAAAAGTGATTGGGTTTAGTTTGTTGTGGTAAGGGTTAGTTGGTGATGATTTAGAGTAGCCGTAGTAATTTAGGTGAGTCTGGCATAGTTTGTTATGATTTGTACACCTTTTTTTGTAATTTTAAGATGATATGGTTTGGTTTGTTGTGGTAAGGGATAGTTGGGTTGATTTACGGTAGCCGAAGTAATTTAGGTGATTCTGGTATAGTTTGTTATGATTTTTAGCATTTTTTTGTAATTTTAAAGTGATTGGGCTTAGTTTGTTGCTGTAAAGTGTAGTTGGGAGTGATTTTTGATAGCCGAAGTAATTTAGGTGAGTTTGGCATAGTTTGCTATGGTTAGTAGCATTTTTTGTAATTTAAAAATGATTGGGTTTAGTTTGTTGTGGTAAGGGTTAGTTGGTGATGACTTAGAGTAACCGAAGTAATTTAGGTGTGTCTGGCATAGTTTGTAGTGACTTGTATACCTTTTTTTGTAATTTTAAGATGATATGGTTTGGTTTGTTGTGGTAAGGGATAGTTGGGGGTGATTTATGGTAGCCGAAGTAATTTAGGTGATTCTGGTATAGTTTGTTATGATTTTTAGCATTTTTTTGTAATTTTAAAGTGAATGGGCTTAGTTTATTGCTGTAAAGTGTAGTTGGAGTGATTTTTGATAGCCGAAGTAATTTAGGTGAGTTTGGCATAGTTTGCTATGGTTAGCAGCATTTTTTTGTAATTTAAAAGTGATTGGGTTTAGTCTGTTGTGGTAAGGGTTAGTTGGTGATGATTTAGAGTAGCCGAAGTAATTTAGGTGAGTCTGGCATAGTTTGTTATGATTTGTACACCTTTTTTTGTAATTTTAAGATGATATGGTTTGGTTTGTTGTTTTAAGGGATAGTTGGGGGTGATTTACGGTAGCCGAAGTAATTTAGTTGATTCTGGTATAGTTTGTTATGATTTTTAGCATTTTTTTGTAATTTTAAAGTGATTGGGCTTAGTTTGTTGCTGTAAAGTGTAGTTGGGGGTGATTTTTGATAGCCGAAGTAATTTAGTTGAGTTTGGCATAGTTTGCTATGGTTAGTAGCATTTTTTTGTAATTTAAAAGTGATTGGGTTTAGTTTGTTGTGGTAAGGGTTAGTTGGTGATGATTTAGAGTAGCCGAAGTAATTTAGTTGAGTCTGGCATAGTTTGTTATGATTTGTACACCTTTTTTTGTAATTTTAAGATGATATGGTTTGGTTTGTTGTGGTAAGGGATAGTTGGGGGTGATTTACGGTAGCCGAAGTAATTTAGGTGATTCTGGTATAGTTTCTTATGATTTTTAGCATTTTTTTGTAATTTTAAAGTGATTGGGCTTAGTTTGTTGCTGTAAAGTGTAGTTGGGGGTGATTTTTGATAGCCGAAGTAATTTAGGTGAGTGTGGCTTAGTTTGCTATGGTTAGTAGCATTTTTTTGTAATTTAAAAGTGATTGGGTTTAGTTTGTTGTGGTAAGGGTTAGTTGGTGATGATTTAGAGTAGCCGAAGTAATTTAGGTAAGTCTGGCATAGTTTGTTATAATTTGTACACCTTTTTTTGTAATTTTAAAATGATATGGTTTGGTTTGTTGTGGTAAGGGATAGTTGGGGGTGATTTACGGTAGCCGAAGTAATTTAGGTGATTCTGGTATAGTTTGTTATGATTTTTAGCATTTTTTTGTAATTTTAAAGTGATTGGGCTTAGTTTGTTACTGTAAAGTGTAGTTGGGGGTGATTTTTGATAGCCGAAGTAATTTAGGTGAGTTTGGCATAGTTTGCTATGGTTAGTAGCATTTTTTTGTAATTTAAAAGTGATTGGGTTTAGTTTGTTGTGGTAAGGGTTAGTTGGTGATGATTTAGAGTAGCCGTAGTAATTTAGGTGAGTCTGGCATAGTTTGTTATGATTTGTACACCTTTTTTTGTAATTTTAAGATGAGATGGTTTGGTTTGTTGTGGTAAGGGATAGTTGGGGTGATTTACGGTAGCCGAAGTAATTTAGGTGATTCTGGTATAGTTTGTTATGATTTTTAGCATTTTTTTGTAATTTTAAAGTGATTGGGCTTAGTTTGTTGCTGTAAAGTGTAGTTGAGGGTGATTTTTGATAGCCGAAGTAATTTAGATGAGTTGGGCATAGTTTGCTATGGTTAGTAGCATTTTTTTGTAATTTAAAAGTGATTGGGTTTAGTTTGTTGTGGTAAGGGTTAGTTGGTGATGATTTAGAGTAGCCGAAGTAATTTATGTGAGTCTGGCATAGTTTGTTATGATTTGTACACCTTTTTTGTAATTTTAAGATGATATGGTTTGGTTTGTTGTGGTAAGGGATAGTTGGGGGTGATTTACGGTAGCCGAAGTAATTTAGGTGATTTTGGTATAGCTTGTTATAATTTTTAGCATTTTTTTGTAACTTTAAAGCGATTGGGCTAAGTTTGTTGCTGTAAAGTGTAGTTGGGGGTGATTTTTGATAGCCGAAGTAATTTTGGTAAGTTTGGCATAGTTTGCTATGGTTAGTAGCATTTTTTTGTAATTTAAAAGTGATTGGGTTTAGTTTGTTGTGGTAAGGGTTAGTTGGTGATGATTTAGACTAGCCGAAGTAATTTAGGTGATTCTGGCATAATTTGTTATGATTTGTACACCTTTTTTTGTAATTTTGGGATGATATGGTTTGGTTTGTTGTGGTAAGGGATAGTTGGGGGTGATTTACGGTAGCCGAAGTAATTTAGGTGATTCTGGTATAGTTTGTTATGATTTTTAGCATTTTTTTGTAATTTTAAAGTGATTGGGCTTAGTTTGTTGCTGTAAAGTGTAGTTGGGGGTGATTTTTGATAGCCGAAGTAATTTAGGTGAGTTTGGCATAGTTTGCTATGGTTAGTAGCATTTCTTTTTATTTAAAAGTGATTGGGTTTAGTTTGTTGTGGTAAGGGTTAGTTGGTCATAATTTAGAGTAGCCGAAGTAATTTAGGTGAGTCTGGCATAGTTTGTTATGATTTGTACACCTTTTTTGTAATTTTAAGATGATATGGTTTGGTTTGTTGTGGTAAGGGATAGTTGGAGGTGATTTATGGTAGCCGAAGTAATTTAGGTGATTCTGGTATAGTTTGTTATGATTTTTAGCATTTTTTTGTAATTTTAAAGTGAATGGGCTTAGTTTGTTGCTGTAAAGTGTAGTTGGGGTGATTTTTGATAGCCGAAGTAATTTAGGTGAGTTTGGCATAGTTTGCTATGGTTAGTAGCATTTTTTTGTAATTTAAAAGTGATTGGGTTTAGTTTGTTGTGGTAAGGGTTAGTTGGTGATGATTTAGAGTAGCCGAACTAATTTAGGTGAGTCTGGCATAGTTTGTTATTATTTGTACACCTTTTTTTTGTAATTTTAAGATGATATGGTTTGGTTTCTTGTGGTAAGGGATAGTTGGGGGTGATTTACAGTAGCCGAAGTAATTTAGGTGATTCTGGTATAGTTTGTTGTAATTTTTAGCGTTTTTTTGTAATTTTAAAGTGATTGGGCTTAGTTTGTTGCTGTAAAGTGTAGTTGGGGGTGATTTTTGATAGCCGAAGTAATTTAGGTGAGTTTGGCATAGTTTGCTATGGTTAGTAGCATTTCTTTTTATTTAAAAGTGATTGGGTTTAGTTTGTTGTGGTAAGGGTTAGTTGGTGATAATTTAGAGTAGCCGAAGTAATTTAGGTGAGTCTGGCATAGTTTGTTATGATTTGTACACCTTTTTTGTAATTTTAAGATGATATGGTTTGGTTTGTTGTGGTAAGGGATAGTTGGGGGTGACTTATGGTAGCCGAAGTAATTTAGGTGATTCTGGTATAGTTTGTTATTATTTTTAGCATTTTTTTGTAATTTTAAAGTGATTGGGCTTAGTTTGTTACTGTAAAGTGTAGTTGGGGGTGATTTTTGATAGCCGAAGTAATGTAGGTGAGTTTGGCATAGTTTGCTATGGTTAGTAGCATTTTTTTGTAATTTAAAATTGATTGGGTTTAGTTTGTTGTGGTAAGGGTTAGTTGGTGATGATTTAGAGTAGCAGAAGTAATTTAGTTGAGTCTGGCATAGTTTGTTATGTTTTGTACACCTTTTTTTGTAATTTTAAGATGATATGGTTTGGTTTGTTGTGGTAAGGGATAGTTGGGGGTGATTTACGGTAGCCGAAGTAATTTAGGTGATTCTGGTATAGTTTGTTATGATTTTTAGCATTTTTTTGTAATTTTAAAGTGATTGGGCTTAGTTTGTTACTGTAAAGTGTAGTTGGGGGTGATTTTTGATAGCCGAAGTAATTTAGGTGAGTTTGGCATAGTTTGCTATGGTTAGTAGCATTTTTTTGTAATTGAAAAGTGATTGGGTTTAGTTTGTTGTGGTAAGGGTTCGTTGGTGATGATTTAGAGTAGCCGTAGTAATTTAGGTGAGTCTGGCATAGTTTGTTATGATTTGTACACCTTTTTTTGTAATTTTAAGATGATATGGTTTGGTTTGTTGTGGTAAGGGATAGTTGGGGTGATTTACGGTAGCCGAAGTAATTTAGGTGATTCTGGTATAGCTTGTTATAATTTTTAGCATTTTTTTGTAACTTTAAAGTGATTGGGCTAAGTTTGTTGCTGTAAAGTGTAGTTGGGGGTGATTTTTGATAGCCGAAGTAATTTAGGTGAGTTTGGCATATTTTGCTATGGTTAGTAGCATTTTTTTGTATTTTAAAAGTGATTGGGCTTAGTTTGTTACTGTAAAGTGTAGTTGGGGGTGATTTTTGATAGCCGAAGTAATTTAGATGAGTTGGGCATAGTTTGCTATGGTTAGTAGCATTTTTTTGTAATTTAAAAGTGATTGGGCTTAGTTTGTTCCTGTAAAGTGTAGTTGGGGGTGATTTTTGATAGCCGAAGTAATTTAGATGAGTTGGGCATAGTTTGCTATGGTTAGTAGCATTTTTTTGTAATTTAAAAGTGATTGGGTTTAGTTTGTTGTGGAAAGGGTTAGTTGGTGATGATTTAGAGTAGCCGAAGTAATTTATGTGAGTCTGGCATAGTTTGTTATGATTTGTACACCTTTTTTGTAATTTTAAGATGATATGGTTTGGTTTGTTGTGGTAAGGGATAGTTGGGGCTGATTTACGGTAGCCGAAGTAATTTAGGTGATTCTGATATAGCTTGTTATAATTTTTAGCATTTTTTTGTAACTTTAAAGTGATTGGGCTAAGTTTGTTGCTGTAAAGTGTAGTTGGGGGTGATTTTTGATAGCCGAAGTAATTTAGGTGAGTTTGGCATATTTTGCTATGGTTAGTAGCATTTTTTTGTAATTTAAAAGTGATTGGGTTTAGTTTGTTGTGGTAAGGGTTAGTTGGTGATGATTTAGAGTAGCCGAAGTAATTTAGGTGAGTCTGGCATAGTTTGTTATGATTTGTACACCTTTTTTTTGTAATTTTAAGATGATATGGTTTGGTTTGTTGTGGTAAGAGATAGTTGGGGGTGATTTACAGTAGCCGAAGTAATTTAGGTGATTCTGGTATAGTTTGTTGTAATTTTTAGCATTTTTTTGTAATTTTAAAGTGATTGGGCTTAGTTTGTTGCTGTAAAGTGTAGTTGGGGGTTATTTTTGATAGCCGAAGTAATTTAGGTGAGTTTGGCATAGTTTGCTATGGTTAGTAGCATTTCTTTTTATTTAAAAGTGATTGGGTTTAGTTTGTTGTGGTAAGGGTTAGTTGGTGATAATTTAGAGTAGCCGAAGTAATTTAGGTGAGTCTGGCATAGTTTGTTATGATTTGTACACCTTTTTTGTAATTTTAAGATGATATGGTTTGGTTTGTTGTGCTAAGGGATAGTTGGGGGTGATTTATGGTAGCCGAAGTAATTTAGGTGGTTCTGGTATAGTTTGTTGTAATTTTTAGCATTTTTTTGTAATTTTAAAGTGATTGGGCTTAGTTTGTTGCTGTAAAGTGTAGTTGGGGGTGATTTTTGATAGCCGAAGTAATTTAGGTGAGTTTGGCATAGTTTGCTATGGTTAGTAGCATTTTTTTGTAATTTAAAAGTGATTGGGTTTAGTTTGTTGTGGTAAGGGTTAGTTGGTGATGATTTAGAGTAGCCGAAGTAATTTAGGTGAGTCTGGCATAGTTTGTTATGATTTGTACACCTTTTTTGTAATTTTAAGATGATATGGTTTGGTTTGTTGTGGTAAGGGATAGTTGGGGGTGATTTATGGTAGCCGAAGTAATTTAGGTGATTCTGGTATAGTTTGTCATGATTTTTAGCATTTTTTTGTAATTTTAAAGTAAATGGGCTTAGTTTGTTGCTGTAAAGTGTAGTTGGGGTGATTTTTGGTAGCCAAAGTAATTTAGGTGAGTTTGGCATAGTTTGCTATGGTTAGTAGCATTTTTTTGTAATTTAAAAGTGATTGGGTTTAGTTTGTTGTGGTAAGGGTTAGTTGGTGATGATTTAGAGTAGCCGAAGTAATTTAGGTGAGTCTGGCATAGTTTGTTATGATTTGTACACCTTTTTTTGTAATTTTGAGATGATATGGTTTGGTTTGTTGTGGTAAGGGATAGTTGGGGGTGATTTACGGTAGCCGAAGTAATTTAGGTGATTCTGGTATAGTTTGTTATGATTTGTAGCATTTTTTTGTAATTTTATAGTGATTGGGCTTAGTTTGTTGCTGTAAAGTGTAATTGGGGGTGATTTTTGATAGCCGAAGTAATTTAGGTGAATTTGGCATATTTTGCAAAGATTAGTAGCATTTTTTTGTAATTTAAATGTGATTGGGTTTAGTTTGTTGTGGTAAGGGTTAGTTGGTGATGATTTATAGCAGCCGAAGTAATTTAGGTAAGTTTGACATAATTTGCCATGGTTACTAGCATTTTTTTGTAATTTAAAAATGATTGGGTTTAGTTGGTTGTGGTAAGGGTTAGTTGGTAATGATTTAGAGTAGCCGATGTTATTTAGGTGATTCTGGCATAATTTGTTATGATTTGTACACCTTTTTTTTAATTTTAAGATGATATGGTTTGGTTTGTTGTGGTAAGGGATAGTTGGGGGTGATTTACGGTAGCCGAAGTAATTTAGGTGATTCTGGTATAGTTTGTTATGATTTTTAGAATTTATTAGTAACTTTAAAGTGATTGGGCTTAGTTTGTTGCTGTAAAGTGTAGTTGGGGGTGATTTTTGATAGCCGAAGTAATTTAGGTGAGTTTGGCATAGTTTGCTATGGTTAGTAGCATTTTTTTGTAATTTAAAAGTGATTGGGTTTAGTTTGTTGTGGTAAGGGTTAGTTGGTGATGATTTAGAGTAGCCGAAGTAATTTAGGTGAGTCTGGCATAGTTTGTTATGATTTGTACACCTTTTTTGTAATTTTAAGATGATATGGTTTGGTTTGTTGTGGTAAGGGATAGTTGGGGGTGATTTATGGTAGCCGAAGTAATTTAGGTGATTCTGGTATAGTTTGTCATGATTTTTAGCATTTTTTTGTAATTTTAAAGTAAATGGGCTTAGTTTGTTGCTGTAAAGTGTAGTTGGGGTGATTTTTGATAGCCAAAGTAATTTAGGTGAGTTTGGCATAGTTTGCTATGGTTAGTAGCATTTTTTTGTAATTTAAAAGTGATTGGGTTTAGTTTGTTGTGGTAAGGGTTAGTTGGTGATGATTTAGAGTAGCCGAAGTAATTTAGGTGAGTCTGGCATAGTTTGTTATGATTTGTACACCTTTTTTTGTAATTTTGAGATGATATGGTTTGGTTTGTTGTGGTAAGGGATAGTTGGGGGTGATTTACGGTAGCCGAAGTAATTTAGGTGATTCTGGTATAGTTTGTTATGATTTGTAGCATTTTTTTGTAATTTTATAGTGATTGGGCTTAGTTTGTTGCTGTAAAGTGTAATTGGGGGTGATTTTTGATAGCCGAAGTAATTTAGGTGAGTTTGGCATATTTTGCAAAGATTAGTAGCATTTTTTTGTAATTTAAATGTGATTGGGTTTAGTTTGTTGTGGTAAGGGTTAGTTGGTGATGATTTATAGCAGCCGAAGTAATTTAGGTAAGTTTGACATAGTTTGCCATGGTTACTAGCATTTTTTTGTAATTTAAAAATGATTGGGTTTAGTTGGTTGTGGTAAGGGTTAGTTGGTAATGATTTAGAGTAGCCGATGTTATTTAGGTGATTCTGGCATAATTTGTTATGATTTGTACACCTTTTTTTTAATTTTAAGATGATATGGTTTGGTTTGTTGTGGTAAGGGATAGTTGGGGGTGATTTACGGTAGCCGAAGTAATTTAGGTGATTCTGGTATAGTTTGTTATGATTTTTAGAATTTATTAGTAACTTTAAAGTGATTGGGCTTAGTTTGTTGCTGTAAAGTGTAGTTGGGGGTGATTTTTGATAGCCGAAGTAATTTAGGTGAGTTTGGCATAGTTTGCTATGGTTAGTAGCATTTCTTTTTATTTAAAAGTGATTGGGTTTAGTTTGTTGTGGTAAGGGTTAGTTGGTGATGATTTAGAATAGCCGAAGTAATTTAGGTGAGTCTGGCATAGTTTGTTATGATTTGTACACCATTTTTTGTAATTTTAAGATGATATGGTTTGGTTTGTTGTGGTAAGGGATAGTTGGGTTGATTTACGGTAGCCGAAGTAATTTAGGTGATTCTGGTATAGTTTGTTATGATTTTTAGCATTTTTTTGTAATTTTAAAGTGATTGGGCTTAGTTTGTTGCTGTAAAGTGTAGTTGGGTGTGATTTTTGATAGCCGAAGTAATTTAGGTGAGTTTGGCATAGTTTGCTATGGTTAGTAGAATTTTTTTGTAATTTAAAAGTGATTGGGTTTAGTTTGTTGTGGTAAGGGTTACTTGGTGAAGATTTAGAGTAGCCGAAGTAATTTAGGTGAGTCTGGCATAGTTTGTTATAATTTGTACACCTTTTTTTGTAATTTTAAGATGATATAGTTTGGTTTGTTGTGTTAAGGGATAGTTGGGTTGATTTACGGTAGCCGAAGTAATTTAGGTGATTCTGGTATAGTTTGTTATGATTTTTAGCATTTTTTTGTAATTTTAAAGTGATTGGGCTTAGTTTGTTGCTCTAAAGTGTAGTTGGGGGTGATTTTGATAGCCGAAGTAATTTAGGTGAGTTTGGCATAGTTTGCTATGGTTAGTAGCATTTTTTTGTAATTTAAATGTGATTGGGTTTAGTTTGTTGTGGTAAGGGTTAGTTGGTGATGATTTAGAATAGCCGAAGTAATTTAGGTGAGTCTGGCATAGTTTGTTATGATTTGTACACCTTTTTTTGTAATTTTAAGATCATATGGTTTGGTTTGTTGTGGTAAGGGATAGTTGGGGGTGACTTATG
Organism: Eledona agricola; assembly: GCA_964023215.1. Taxonomy (NCBI): domain Eukaryota; kingdom Metazoa; phylum Arthropoda; class Insecta; order Coleoptera; family Tenebrionidae; genus Eledona; species Eledona agricola. Next base: position 580,299 of record CAXIEJ010000203.1, on the reverse strand, counting down.
GTAGCCGAAGTAATTTAGGTGATTCTGGTATAGTTTGTTATTATTTTTAGCATTTTTTTGTAATTTTAAAGTGATTGGGCTTAGTTTGTTACTGTAAAGTGTAGTTGGGGGTGATTTTTGATAGCCGAAGTAATGTAGGTGAGTTTGGCATAGTTTGCTATGGTTAGTAGCATTTTTTTGTAATTTAAAAGTGATTGGGTTTAGTTTGTTGTGGTAAGGGTTAGTTGGTGATGATTTAGAGTAGCCGAAGTAATTTAGGTGAGTCTGGCATAGTTTGTTATGATTTGTACACCTTTTTTTTGTAATTTTAAGATGATATGGTTTGGTTTCTTGTGGTAAGGGATAGTTGGGGGTGATTTACAGTAGCCGAAGTAATTTAGGTGATTCTGGTATAGTTTGTTGTAATTTTTAGCATTTTTTTGTAATTTTAAAGTGATTGGGCTTAGTTTGTTGCTGTAAAGTGTAGTTGGGGGTGATTTTTGATAGCCGAAGTAATTTAGGTGAGTTTGGCATAGTTTGCTATGGTTAGTAGCATTTCTTTTTATTTAAAAGTGATTGGGTTTAGTTTGTTGTGGTAAGGGTTAGTTGGTGATAATTTAGAGTAGCCGAAGTAATTTAGGTGAGTCTGGCATAGTTTGTTATGATTTGTACACCTTTTTTGTAATTTTAAGATGATATGGTTTGGTTTGTTGTGGTAAGGGATAGTTGGGGGTGATTTACAGTAGCCGAAGTAATTTAGGTGATTCTGGTATAGTTTGTTATTATTTTTAGCATTTTTTTGTAATTTTAAAGTGATTGGGCTTAGTTTGTTGCTGTAAAGTGTAGTTGGGGTGATTTTTGATAGCCGAAGTAATTTAGGTGAGTTTGGCATAGTTTGCTATGGTTAGTAGCATTTTTTTGTAATTTAAAAGTGATTGGGTTTAGTTTGTTGTGGTAAGGGTTAGTTGGTGATGATTTAGAGTAGCCGAAGTAATTTAGGTGAGTCTGGCATAGTTTGTTATGATTTGTACACCTTTTTTTTGTAATTTTAAGATGATATGGTTTGGTTTCTTGTGGTAAGGGATAGTTGGGGGTGATTTACAGTAGCCGAAGTAATTTAGGTGATTCTGGTATAGTTTGTTGTAATTTTTAGCATTTTTTTGTAATTTTAAAGTGATTGGGCTTAGTTTGTTGCTGTAAAGTGTAGTTGGGGGTGATTTTTGATAGCCGAAGTAATTTAGGTGAGTTTGGCATAGTTTGCTATGGTTAGTAGCATTTCTTTTTATTTAAAAGTGATTGGGTTTAGTTTGTTGTGGTAAGGGTTAGTTGGTGATAATTTAGAGTAGCCGAAGTAATTTAGGTGAGTCTGGCATAGTTTGTTATGATTTGTACACCTTTTTTGTAATTTTAAGATGATATGGTTTGGTTTGTTGTGGTAAGGGATAGTTGGGGGTGACTTATGGTAGCCGAAGTAATTTAGGTGATTCTGGTATAGTTTGTTATTATTTTTAGCATTTTTTTGTAATTTTAAAGTGATTGGGCTTAGTTTGTTACTGTAAAGTGTAGTTGGGGGTGATTTTTGATAGCCGAAGTAATGTAGGTGAGTTTGGCATAGTTTGCTATGGTTAGTAGCATTTTTTTGTAATTTAAAAGTGATTGGGTTTAGTTTGTTGTGGTAAGGGTTAGTTGGTGATGATTTAGAGTAGCAGAAGTAATTTAGTTGAGTCTGGCATAGTTTGTTATGTTTTGTACACCTTTTTTTGTAATTTTAAGATGATATGGTTTGGTTTGTTGTGGTAAGGGATAGTTGGGGGTGATTTACGGTAGCCGAAGTAATTTAGGTGATTCTGGTATAGTTTGTTATGATTTTTAGCATTTTTTTGTAATTTTAAAGTGATTGGGCTTAGTTTGTTACTGTAAAGTGTAGTTGGGGGTGATTTTTGATAGCCGAAGTAATTTAGGTGAGTTTGGCATAGTTTGCTATGGTTAGTAGCATTTTTTTGTAATTGAAAAGTGATTGGGTTTAGTTTGTTGTGGTAAGGGTTCGTTGGTGATGATTTAGAGTAGCCGTAGTAATTTAGGTGAGTCTGGCATAGTTTGTTATGATTTGTACACCTTTTTTTGTAATTTTAAGATGATATGGTTTGGTTTGTTGTGGTAAGGGATAGTTGGGGTGATTTACGGTAGCCGAAGTATTTTAGGTGATTCTGGTATAGCTTGTTATAATTTTTAGCATTTTTTTGTAACTTTAAAGTGATTGGGCTAAGTTTGTTGCTGTAAAGTGTAGTTGGGGGTGATTTTTGATAGCCGAAGTAATTTAGGTGAGTTTGGCATATTTTGCTATGGTTAGTAGCATTTTTTTGTATTTTAAAAGTGATTGGGCTTAGTTTGTTACTGTAAAGTGTAGTTGGGGGTGATTTTTGATAGCCGAAGTAATTTAGATGAGTTGGGCATAGTTTGCTATGGTTAGTAGCATTTTTTTGTAATTTAAAAGTGATTGGGCTTAGTTTGTTCCTGTAAAGTGTAGTTGGGGGTGATTTTTGATAGCCGAAGTAATTTAGATGAGTTGGGCATAGTTTGCTATGGTTAGTAGCATTTTTTTGTAATTTAAAAGTGATTGGGTTTAGTTTGTTGTGGAAAGGGTTAGTTGGTGATGATTTAGAGTAGCCGAAGTAATTTATGTGAGTCTGGCATAGTTTGTTATGATTTGTACACCTTTTTTGTAATTTTAAGATGATATGGTTTGGTTTGTTGTGGTAAGGGATAGTTGGGGCTGATTTACGGTAGCCGAAGTAATTTAGGTGATTCTGATATAGCTTGTTATAATTTTTAGCATTTTTTTGTAATTTTAAAGTGATTGGGCTAAGTTTGTTGCTGTAAAGTGTAGTTGGGGGAGATTTTTGATAGCCGAAGTAATTTAGGTGAGTTTGGCATATTTTGCTATGGTTAGTAGCATTTTTTTGTAATTTAAAAGTGATTGGGTTTAGTTTGTTGTGGTAAGGGTTAGTTGGTGATGATTTAGAGTAGCCGAAGTAATTTAGGTGAGTCTGGCATAGTTTGTTATGATTTGTACACCTTTTTTTTTGTAATTTTAAGATGATATGGTTTGGTTTGTTGTGGTAAGAGATAGTTGGGGGTGATTTACAGTAGCCGAAGTAATTTAGGTGATTCTGGTATAGTTTGTTGTAATTTTTAGCATTTTTTTGTAATTTTAAAGTGATTGGGCTTAGTTTGTTGCTGTAAAGTGTAGTTGGGGGTTATTTTTGATAGCCGAAGTAATTTAGGTGAGTTTGGCATAGTTTGCTATGGTTAGTAGCATTTCTTTTTATTTAAAAGTGATTGGGTTTAGTTTGTTGTGGTAAGGGTTAGTTGGTGATAATTTAGAGTAGCCGAAGTAATTTAGGTGAGTCTGGCATAGTTTGTTATGATTTGTACACCTTTTTTGTAATTTTAAGATGATATGGTTTGGTTTGTTGTGCTAAGGGATAGTTGGGGGTGATTTATGGTAGCCGAAGTAATTTAGGTGGTTCTGGTATAGTTTGTTGTAATTTTTAGCATTTTTTTGTAATTTTAAAGTGATTGGGCTTAGTTTGTTGCTGTAAAGTGTAGTTGGGGGTGATTTTTGATAGCCGAAGTAATTTAGGTGAGTTTGGCATAGTTTGCTATGGTTAGTAGCATTTTTTTGTAATTTAAAAGTGATTGGGTTTAGTTTGTTGTGGTAAGGGTTAGTTGGTGATGATTTAGAGTAGCCGAAGTAATTTAGGTGAGTCTGGCATAGTTTGTTATGATTTGTACACCTTTTTTGTAATTTTAAGATGATATGGTTTGGTTTGTTGTGGTAAGGGATAGTTGTGGGTGATTTATGGTAGCCGAAGTAATTTAGGTGATTCTGGTATAGTTTGTCATGATTTTTAGCATTTTTTTGTAATTTTAAAGTAAATGGGCTTAGTTTGTTGCTGTAAAGTGTAGTTGGGGTGATTTTTGATAGCCAAAGTAATTTAGGTGAGTTTGGCATAGTTTGCTATGGTTAGTAGCATTTTTTTGTAATTTAAAAGTGATTGGGTTTAGTTTGTTGTGGTAAGGGTTAGTTGGTGATGATTTAGAGTAGCCGAAGTAATTTAGGTGAGTCTGGCATAGTTTGTTATGATTTGTACACCTTTTTTTGTAATTTTAAGATGATATGGTTTGGTTTGTTGTGGTAAGGGATAGTTGGGTTGATTTACGGTAGCCGAAGTAATTTAGGTGATTCTGGTATAGTTTGTTATGATTTTTAGCATTTTTTTGTAATTTTAAAGTGATTGGGCTTAGTTTGTTGCTGTAAAGTGTAGTTGGGTGTGATTTTTGATAGCCGAAGTAATTTAGGTGAGTTTGGCATAGTTTGCTATGGTTAGTAGAATTTTTTTGTAATTTAAAAGTGATTGGGTTTAGTTTGTTGTGGTAAGGGTTACTTGGTGAAGATTTAGAGTAGCCGAAGTAATTTAGGTGAGTCTGGCATAGTTTGTTATAATTTGTACACCTTTTTTTGTAATTTTAAGATGATATAGTTTGGTTTGTTGTGTTAAGGGATAGTTGGGTTGATTTACGGTAGCCGAAATAATTTAGGTGATTCTGGTATAGTTTGTTATGATTTTTAGCATTTTTTTGTAATTTTAAAGTGATTGGGCTTAGTTTGTTGCTCTAAAGTGTAGTTGGGGGTGATTTTGATAGCCGAAGTAATTTAGGTGAGTTTGGCATAGTTTGCTATGGTTAGTAGCATTTTTTTGTAATTTAAATGTGATTGGGTTTAGTTTGTTGTGGTAAGGGTTAGTTGGTGATGATTTAGAATAGCCGAAGTAATTTAGGTGAGTCTGGCATAGTTTGTTATGATTTGTACACCTTTTTTTGTAATTTTAAGATGATATGGTTTGGTTTGTTGTGGTAAGGGATAGTTGAGTTGATTTACGGTAGCCGAAGTAATTTAGGTGATTTTGGTATAGTTTGTTATGATTTGTAGCATTTTTTGTAATTTTAAAGTGATTGTTCTTAGTTTGTTGCTGTGAAGTGTAGTTGGGGGTGATTTTTGATAGCCGAAGTAATTTAGGTGAGTTTGGCATAGTTTGCTATGGTTAGTAGCATTTTTTTGTAATTTAAAAGTGATTGGGTTTAGTTTGTTGTGGTAAGGGTTAGTTGGTGATGATTTAGAGTAGCCGAAGTAATTTAGGTGAGTCTGGCATAGTTTGTTATGATTTGTACACTTTTTTTTGTAATTTTAAGATGATATGGTTTGGTTTGTTGTGGTAAGGGATAGTTGGGGGTGATTTACGATAGCCGAAGTAATTTAGGTGATTCTGGTATAGTTTGTTATGATTTTTAGCATTTTTTGTAATTTTAAAGTGATTGGGCTTAGTTTGTTGCTGTAAAGTGTAGTTGGGGGTGATTTTTGATAGCCGAAGTAATTTAGGTGAGTTTGGCATAGTTTGCTATGGTTAGTAGCATTTTTTTGTAATTTAAAAGTGATTGGGTATAGTTTGTTGTGGTAAGGGTTAGTTGGTGATGATTTAGAATAGCCGAAGTAATTTAGGTGAGTCTGGCATAGTTTGTTATGATTTGTACACCTTTTTTTGTAATTTTAAGAGGATATGGTTTGGTTTGTTGTAGTAAGGGATAGTTGGGGGTGATTTACGGTAGCCGAAGTAATTTATGTGATTCTGGTATAGTTTGTTATGATTTTTAGAATTTTTTTGTAATTTTAAAGTGATTGGGCTTAGTGTGTTGCTGTAAAGTGTAGTTGGGGGTGATTTCTGATAGCCGAAGAAATTTAGGTGAGTTTGGCATAGTTTGCTATGGTTAGTAGCATTTTTTTGTAATTTAAAAGTGATTGGGTTTAGTTTGTTGTGGTAAAGGTTAGTTGGTGATGATTTAGAGTAGCTGAAGTAATTTAGGTGAGTCTGGCATAGTTTGTTATGATTTGTACACCTTTTTTTGTAATTTTAAAGTGATATGCTTTGGTTTGTTGTGGTAAGGGATAGTTGGGGGTGATTTACGGTAGCCGAAGTAATTTAGGTGATTCTGGTATAGTTTGTTATGATTTTTAGCATTTTTTTGTAATTTTAAAGTGATTGGGTTTAGTTTGTTGCTGTAAAATGTAGTTGGGGGTGATTTTTGATAGCCGAAGTAATTTATGTGATTCTGGTATAGTTTGTTATGATTTTTAGAATTTTTTTGTAATTTTAAAGTGATTGGGCTTAGTGTGTTGCTGTAAAGTGTAGTTGGGCGTGATTTCTGATAGCCGAAGTAATTTAGGTGAGTTTGGCATAGTTTGCTATGGTTAGTAGCATTTTTTTGTAATTTAAAAGTGATTGGGTTTAGTTTATTGTGGTAAGGGTTAGTTGGTGATGATTTAGAGTAGCCGAAGTAATTTAGGTGAGTCTGGCATAGTTTGTTATGATTTGTACACTTTTTTTTGTAATTTTAAAATGATATGCTTTGGTTTGTTGTGGTAAGGGATAGTTGGGGGTGATTTACGGTAGCCGAAGTAATTTAGGTGATTCTGGTATAGTTTGTTATGATTTTTAGCATTTTTTTGTAATTTTAAAGTGATTGGGTTTAGTTTGTTGCTGTAAAATGTAGTTGGGGGTGATTTTTGATAGCCGAAGTAATTTAGGTGAGTTTGGCATAGTTTGCTATGGTTAGTAGCATTTTTTTGTAATTTAAAAGTGATTGGGTTTAGTTTGTTGTGGTAAGGGTTAGTTGGTGATGATTTAGAGTAGCCGAAGTAATTTAGGTGAGTCTGGCATAGTTTGTTATGATTTGTTCACCTGTTTTTGTAATTTTAAGATGATATGGTTTGGTTTGTTGTGGTAAGGGATAGTTGGGGATGATTTACGGTAGCCGAAGTAATTTAGGTGATTCTGGTATAGTTTGTTATGATTTTTAGCATTTTTTTGTAATTTTAAAGTGATTGGGCTTAGCTTGTTGCTGTAAAGTGTAGTTGGGTGTGATTTTTGATAGCCGAAGTAATTTAGGTGAGTTTGGCATAGTTTGCTATGGTTAGTAGCATTTTTTTGTAATTTAAAAGTGATTGGGTTTAGTTTGTTGTGGTAAGGGTTAGTTGGTGATGATTTAGAGTAGCCGAAGTAATTTAGGTGATTCTGGCATAGCTTGTTATGATTTGTACACCTTTTTTTGTAATTTTAAAATGATACGGTTTTGTTTGTTGTGGTAAGGGATAGTTGGGGGTGATTTACGCTAGCCGAAGTAATTAAGGTGATTCTGGTGTAGTTTGTTATGATTTTTAGCATTTTTTTGTAATTTTAAAGTGATTGGGCATAGTTTGTTGCTGTAAAGTGTAGTTGAGGGTGATTTTTGATAGCCGAAGTAATTTAGGTGAGTTTGGAATAATTTGCTATGGTTAGTAGCATTTTTTTGTAATTTAAATGTGATTGGGTTTAGTTTGTTGTGGTAAAGGTTAGTTGTTGATGATTTAGAGTAGCCGAAGTAATTTAGGTGAGTCTGGCATAGTTTGTTATAATTTGTACACCTTTTTTTGTAATTTTAAGATGCTATGGTTTGGTTTGTTGTGGTAAGGAATAGTTGCGGGTGATTTACGGTAGCCGAAGTAATTTAGGTGATTCTGGTATAGTTTGTTATGATTTTTAGCATTTTTTTGTAATTTTAAAGTGATTGGGATTAGTTTGTTGCTGTAAAATGTAGTTGGGGGTGATTTTTGATAGCCGAAGTAATTTAGGTGAGTTTGGCATAGTTTGCTATGGTTAGTAGCATTTTTTTTAATTTAAAAGTGATTGGGTTTAGTTTGTTGTGGTAAGGGTTAGTTGGTGATGATTTAGAGTAGCCGAAGTAATTTAGGTAAGTCTGGCATAGTTTGTTATGTTTTGTACACCTTTTTTTTTAATTTAAAGATGATATGGTTAGGTTTGTTGTGGTAAGGGATAGTTGGGGGTGATTTACGGTAGCCGAAGTAATTTAGGTGATTCTAGTGTAGTTTGTTATGATTTTTAGCATTTTTTTGTAATTTTAAAGTGATTGGGCTTAGTTTGTTGCTGTAGAGTGTAGTTGGGGGTGATTTCTGATAGCCGAAGTAATTTAGGTGAGTTTGGCATAGTTTGCTATGGTTAGTAGCATTTTTTTGTAAGTTAAAAGTGATTGGGTTTAGTTTGTTTTGGTAAGGGTTAGTTGGTGATGATTTAGAGTAGCCGAAGTAATTTAAGTGAGTCTGGCATAGTTTGTTATGATTTGTACACCCTTTTTTGTAATTTTAAGATGATATGGTTTGGTTTGTTGTGGTAAGGGATAGTTGGGGGTGATTTACGGTAGCCGAAGTAATTTAGGTGATTCTGGTATAGTTTGTTATGATTTTTAGTATTTTTTTGTAATTTTAAAGTGATTGGGCTAAGTTTGTTGCTGTAAAGTGTAGTTGGGGTTTATTTCTGATAGCCGAAATAATTTAGGTGAGTTTGGCATAGTTTGCTATGGTTAGTAGCATTTTTTTGTAATTTAAAAGTGATTGGGTCTAGTTTGTTGTGGTAAGGGTTAGTTGGTGATGATTTAGAGTAGCCGAATAATTTAAGTGAGTCTGGCAGAGTTTGTTATGATTTGTACTCATTTTTTTGTAATTTTAAGATGATATGGTTTGGTTTGTTGTGGTAAGGGATAGTTGGGGGTGATTTACGGAAGCCGAAGAAATTTAGGTGATTCTGGTATAGTTTGTTATGATTTTTAGAATTTTTTTGTAATTTTAAAGTGATTGGGCTTAGTTTGTTGCTGTAGAGTGTAGTTGGGGGTGATTTCTGATAGCCGAAGTAATTTAGGTGAGTTTGGCATAGTTTGCTATGGTTAGTAGCATTTTTTTGTAATTTAAAAGTGATTGGGTTTAGTTTGTTTTGGTAAGGGTTAGTTGGTGATGATTTAGAGTAGCCGAAGTAATTTAAGTGAGTCTGGCATAGTTTGTTATGATTTGTACACCCTTTTTTGTAATTTTAAGATGATATGGTTTGGTTTGTTGTGGTAAGGGATAGTTGGGGGTGATTTACGGTAGCCGAAGAAATTTACTTGATTCTGGTATAGTTTGTTATGATTTTTAGCATTTTTTTGTAATTTTAAAGTGATTGGGCTTAGTTTGTTGCTGTAAAGTGTAGTTGGGGGTGATTTTTGATAGCCGAGGTAATTTAGGTGATTTTGGCATAGTTTGCTATGATTAGTAGCATTTTTTTGTAATTTAAAAGTGATTGGGTTTAGTTTGTTGTGGTAAGGGTTAGCTGGTGATGATTTAGAGTAGCAGAAGTAATTTAAGTGAGTCTGGCATAGTTTGTTATGATTTGTACACCTTTTTTTGTAATTTTAAGATGATATGGTTTGGTTTGTTGTGGTAAGGGATAGTTGGGGGTGATTAACGGTAGCCGAAGTAATGTAGGTGATTCTGATTTAGTTTGTTATGATTTTTAGCATTTTTTTGTAATTTGAAAGTGATTGGGCTTAGATTGTTGCTGTAAAGTGTAGTTGGGGGTGATTTTTGATAGCCGAAGTAATTTATGTGAGTTTGGCATAGTTTGCTATGGTTAGTAGCATTTTTTTGTAGTTTAAAAGTGATTGGGTTTAGTTTGTTGTGGTAAGGGTTAGTTGGTGATGATTTAGAGTAGCCGAAGTATTTTAGGTGAGTCTGGCATAGTTTGTTATGATTTGTACTCCTTTTTTTGTAATTTTAAGATGATATGGTTTGGTTTGTTGTGGTAAGGGATAGTTGGGGTTGATTTACGGTAGCCGAAGAAATTTAGGTGATTCTGGTATAGTTTGTTATGATTTTTAGCATTTTTTTGTAATTTTAAGGTGATTGGGCTAAGTTTGTTGCTGTAAAGTGTAGTTGGGGGTTATTTCTGATAGCCGAAGTAATTTAGGTGAGTTTGGCATAGTTTGCTATGGTTAGTAGCATTTTTTTGTAATTTAAAAGTGATTGGGTTTAGTTTGTTGTGGTAAGGGTTAGTTGGTGATGATTTAGAGTAGCCGAAGTAATTTAGGTGAGTCTGGCATTGTTTGTTATGATTTGTACACCTTTTTTTGTAATTTTAAGATGATATGGTTTGGTTTGTTGGGGTAAGGGATAGTTGGGTGTGATTTACGGTAGCCGAAGTAATTTAGGTGATTCTGGTATAGTTTGTTATGATTTTTAGCATTTTTTTGTAATTTTAAAGTGATTGGGCTTAGTTTGTTGCTGTAAAGTGTAGTTGGGAGTGATTTCTGATAGCCGAAGTAATTTAGGTGAGTTTGGCATAGTTTGCTATGGGTAGTAGCATTTTTTTGTAATTTAAAAGTGATTGGGTTTAGTTTGTTTTGGTAAGGGTTAGTTGGTGATGATTTAGAGTAGCCGAAGTAATTTAAGTGAGTCTGGCATAGTTTGTTATGATTTGTACACCTTTTTTTGTAATTTTAAGATGATATGGTTTGGTTTGTTGTGGTAAGGGATAGTTGGGGGTGATTTACGGTAGCCGAAATAATTTAGGTGATTCTAGTATAGTTTGTTATGATTTTTAGTATTTTTTTGTAATTTTAAAGTGATTGGGCTAAGTTTGTTGCTCTAAAGTGTAGTTGGGGGTTATTTCAGATAGCCGAAGTAATTTAGGTGAGTTTGGCATAGTTTTCTATGGTTAGTAGCATTTTTTTGTAATTTAAAAATAATTGGGTTTAGTTTGTTTTGGTAAGGGTTAGTTGGTGATGATTTAGAGTAGCCGAAATAATTTAAGTGAGTCTGGCATAGTTTGTTATGATTTGTACACTTTTTTTTGTAATTTTAAAATGATATGGTTTGGTTTGTTGTGGTAAGGGATAGTTGGGGGTGATTTACGGTAGCCGAAGAAATTTACTTGATTCTGGTATAGTTTGTTATGATTTTTAGCATTTTTTTGTAATTTTAAAGTGATTGGGCTTAGTTTGTTGCTGTAAAGTGTAGTTGGGAGTGATTTTTGATAGCCGAGGTAATTTAGGTGATTTTGGCATCGTTTGCTATGATTAGTAGCATTTTTTTGTAATTTAAAAGTGATTGGGTTTAGTTTGTTGTGGTAAGGGTTAGTTGGTGATGATTTAGAGTAGCCGAATAATTTAGGTGAGTCTGGCAGAGTTTGTGATGATTTGTACTCCTTTTTTTGTAATTTTAAGATGATATGGTTTGGTTTGTTGTGGTAAGGGATAGTTGGGGGTGATTTACGGAAGCCGAAGAAATTTAGGTGATTCTGGTATAGTTTGTTATGATTTTTAGAATTTTTTTGTAATTTTAAAGTGATTGGGCTTAGTTTGTTGCTGTAGAGTGTAGTTGGGGGTGATTTCTGATAGCCGAAGTAATTTAGGTGAGTTTGGCATAGTTTGCTATGGTTAGTAGCATTTTTTTGTAATTTAAAAGTGATTGGGTTTAGTTTGTTTTGGTAAGGGTTACTTGGTGATGATTTAGAGTAGCCGAAGTAATTTAAGTGAGTCTGGCATAGTTTGTTATGATTTGTACACCTTTTTTTGTAATTTTAAGATGATATGGTTTGGTTTGTTGTGGTAAGGGATAGTTGGGGGTGATTTACGGTAGCCGAAGAAATTTACTTGATTCTGGTATAGTTTGTTATGATTTTTAGCATTTTTTTGTAATTTTAAAGTGATTGGGCTTAGTTTGTTGCTGTAAAGTGTAGTTGGGGGTGATTTTTGATAGCCGAGGTAATTTAGGTGAGTTTGGCATAGTTTGCTATGGTTAGTAGCATTTTTTTTAATTTAAAAGTGATTGGGTTTAGTTTGTTGTGGTAAGGGTTAGTTGGTGATGATTTAGAGTAGCCGAAGTAATTTAGGTAAGTCTGGCATAGTTTGTTATGATTTGTACACCTTTTTTTGTAATTTAAAGATGATATGGTTAGGTTTGTTGTGGTAAGGGATAGTTGGGGGTGATTTAGAGTAGCCGAAGTAATTTAAGTGAGTCTGGCATAGTTTGTTATGATTTGTACACCTTTTTTTGTAATTTTAAGATGATATGGTTTGGTTTGTTGTGGTAAGGGATAGTTGGGGGTGATTTACGGTAGCCGAAATAATTTAGGTGATTCTGGTATAGTTTGTTATGATTTTTAGTATTTTTTTGTAATTTTAAAGTGATTGGGCTAAGTTTGTTGCTCTAAAGTGTAGTTGGGGGTTATTTCAGATAGCCGAAGTAATTTAGGTGAGTTTGGCATAGTTTGCTATGGTTAGTAGCATTTTTTTGTAATTTAAAAGTGATTGGGTCTAGTTTGTTGTGGTAAGGGTTAGTTGGTGATGATTTAGTGTAGCCGAATAATTTAGGTGAGTCTGGCATAGTTTGTTATGATTTGTACTCCTTTTTTTGTAATTTTAAGATGATATGGTTTGGTTTGTTGTGGTAAGGGATAGTTGGAGGTGATTTACGGTAGCCGAAGAAATTTAGGTGATTCTGGTATAGTTTGTTATGATTTTTAGCATTTTTTTGTAATTTTAAAGTGATTGGGCTTAGTTTGTTGCTGTAGAGTGTAGTTGGGGGTGATTTCTGATAGCCAAAGTAATTTAGGTGAGTTTGGCATAGTTTGTATGGTTAGTAGCATTTTTTTGTAATTTAAATTGATTGGGTTTAGTTTGTTTTGGTAAGGGTTAGTTGGTGATGATTTAGAGTAGCCGAAGTAATTTAAGTGAGTCTGGCATAGTTTGTTATGATTTGTACACCTTTTTTTGTAATTTTACGATGATATGGTTTGGTTTGTTGTGGTAAGGGATAGTTGGGGGTGATTTACGGTAGCCGAAGAAATTTACTTGATTCTGGTATAGTTTGTTATGATTTTTAGCATTTTTTTGTAATTTTAAAGTGATTGGGCTTAGTTTGTTGCTGTAAAGTGTAGTTGGGGGTGATTTCTGATAGCCGAAGTAATTTAGGTGCGTTTGGCATAGTTTGCTATGGGTAGTAGCATTTTTTTGTAATTTAAAAGTGATTGAGTTTAGTTTGTTTTGGTAAGGGTTAGTTGGTGATGATTTAGAGTAGCCTAAGTAATTTTAGTAAGTCTGGCATAGTTTGTTATGATTTGTACACCTTTTTTTGTAATTTTAAGATGATATGGTTTGGTTTGTTGTGGTAAGGGATAGTTGGGGGTGATTTACGGTAGCCGAAGAAATTTAGGTGGTTCTGGTATAGTTTGTTATGATTTTTAGCATTTTTTTGTAATTTTAAAGTGATTGGGCTTAGTTTGTTGCTGTAGAGTGTAGTTGGGGGTGATTTCTGATAGCCGAAGTAATTTAGGTGAGTTTGGCATAGTTTGCTATGGTTAGTAGCATTTTTTTGTAAGTTAAAAGTGATTGGGTTTAGTTTGTTTTGGTAAGGGTTAGTTGGTGATGATTTAGAGTAGCCGAAGTAATTTAAGTGAGTCTGGCATAGTTTGTTATGATTTGTACACCCTTTTATGTAATTTTAAGATGATATGGTTGGTTTGTTGTGGTAAGGGATAGTTGGGGGTGATTTACGGTAGCCGAAGTAATTTAGGTGATTCTGGTATAGTTTGTTATGATTTTTAGTATTTTTTTGTAATTTTAAAGTGATTGGGAAAGTTTGTTGCTGTAAAGTGTAGTTGGGGTTTATTTCTGATAGCCGAAGTAATTTAGGTGAGTTTGGCATAGTTTGCTATGGTTAGTAGCATTTTTTTGTAATTTAAAAGTGATTGGGTCTAGTTTGTTGTGGTAAGGGTTAGTTGGTGATGATTTAGAGTAGCCGAATAATTTAGGTGAGTCTGGCAGAGTTTGTTATGATTTGTACACCTTTTTTTGTAATTTAAAGATGATATGGTTAGGTTTGTTGTGGTAAGGGATAGTTGGGGGTGATTTACGGTAGCCGAAGTAATTTAGGTGATTCTCGTGTAGTTTGTTATGATTTTTAGCATTTTTTTGTAATTTTAAAGTGATTGGGCTTAGTTTGTTGCTGTAAAGTGTAGTTGGGGGTGATTTCTGATAGCCGAAGTAATTTAGGTGAGTTTGGCATAGTTTGCTATGGTTAGTAGCATTTTTTTGTAATTTAAAAGTGATTGGGTTTAGTTTGTTTTGGTAAGGGTTAGTTGGTGATGATTTAGAGTAGCCGAAGTAATTTAAGTGAGTCTGGCATAGTTTGTTATGATTTGTACACCTTTTTTTGTAATTTTAAGATGATATGGTTTGGTTTGTTGTGGTAAGGGATAGTTGGGGGTGATTTACGGTAGCCGAAGAAATTTACTTGATTCTGGTATAGTTTGTTATGATTTTTAGCATTTTTTTGTAATTTTAAAGTGATTGGCCTTAGTTTGTTGCTGTAAAGTGTAGTTGGGGGTGATTTTTGATAGCCGAGGTAATTTAGGTGATTTTGGCATAGTTTGCTATGATTAGTAGCATTTTTTTGTAATTTAAAAGTGATTGGGTTTAGTTTGTTGTGGTAAGGGTTAGCTGGTGATGATTTAGAGTAGCAGAAGTAATTTAGGTGAGTCTGGCATAGTTTGTTATGATTTGTACACCTTTTTTTGTAATTTTAAGATGATATGGTTAGGTTTGTTGTGGTAAGGGATAGTTGGGGGTGATTTACGGTAGCCGAAGTAATTTAGGTGATTCTAGTGTAGTTTGTTATGATTTTTAGCATTTTTTTGTAATTTTAAAGTGATTGGGCTTAGTTTGTTGCTGTAAAGTGTAGTTGGGGGTGATTTCTGATAGCCGAAGTAATTTAGGTGAGTTTGGCATAGTTTGCTATGGGTAGTAGCATTTTTTTGTAATTTAAAAGTGATTGAGTTTAGTTTGTTTTGGTAAGGGTTAGTTGGTGATGATTTAGAGTAGCCTAAGTAATTTTAGTAAGTCTGGCATAGTTTGTTATGATTTGTACACCTTTTTTTGTAATTTTAAGATGATATGGTTTGGTTTGTTGTGGTAAGGGATAGTTGGGGGTGATTTACGGTAGCCGAAGAAATTTAGGTGATTCTGGTATAGTTTGTTATGATTTTTAGCATTTTTTTGTAATTTTAAAGGGATTGGGCTTAGTTTGTTGCTGTAGAGTGTAGTTGGGGGTGATTTCTGATAGCCGAAGTAATTTAGGTGAGTTTGGCATAGTTTGCTATGGTTAGTAGCATTTTTTTGTAAGTTAAAAGTGATTGGGTTTAGTTTGTTTTGGTAAGGGTTAGTTGGTGATGATTTAGAGTAGCCGAAGTAATTTAAGTGAGTCTGGCATAGTTTGTTATGATTTGTACACCCTTTTATGTAATTTTAAGATGATATGGTTGGTTTGTTGTGGTAAGGGATAGTTGGGGGTTATTTACGGTAGCCGAAGTAATTTAGGTGATTCTGGTATAGTTTGTTATGATTTTTAGTATTTTTTTGTAATTTTAAAGTGATTGGGCTAAGTTTGTTGCTGTAAAGTGTAGTTGGGGTTTATTTCTGATAGCCGAAGTAATTTAGGTGAGTTTGGCATAGTTTGCTATGGTTAGTAGCATTTTTTTGTAATTTAAAAGTGATTGGGTCTAGTTTGTTGTGGTAAGGGTTAGTTGGTGATGATTTAGAGTAGCCGAATAATTTAGGTGAGTCTGGCAGAGTTTGTCATGATTTGTACTCCTTTTTTTGTAATTTTAAGATGATATGGTTTGGTTTGTTGTGGTAAGGGATAGTTGGGGGTGATTTACGGAAGCCGAAGAAATTTAGGTGATTCTGGTATAGTTTGTTATGATTTTTAGAATTTTTTTATAATTTTAAAGTGATTGGGCTTAGTTTGTTGCTGTAGAGTGTAGTTGGGGGTGATTTCTGATAGCCGAAGTAATTTAGGTGAGTTTGGCATAGTTTGCTATGGTTAGTAGCATTTTTTTGTAATTTAAAAGTGATTGGGTTTAGTTTGTTTTGGTAAGGGTTAGTTGGTGATGATTTAGAGTAGCCGAAGTAATTTAAGTGAGTCTGGCATAGTTTGTTATGATTTGTACACCTTTTTTTGTAATTTTAAGATGATATGGTTTGGTTTGTTGTGGTAAAGGATAGTTGGGGGTGATTTACGGTAGCCGAAGAAATTTACTTGATTCTGGTATAGTTTGTTATGATTTTTAGCATTTTTTTGTAATTTTAAAGTGATTGGGCTTAGTTTGTTGCTGTAAAGTGTAGTTGGGGGTGATTTTTGATAGCCGAGGTAATTTAGGTGATTTTGGCATAGTTTGCTATGATTAGTAGCATTTTTTTGTAATTTAAAAGTGATTGGGTTAAGTTTGTTGTGGTAAGGGTTAGCTGGTGATGATTTAGAGTAGCAGAAGTAATTTAGGTGAGTCTGGCATAGTTTGTTATGATTTGTACACCTTTTTTTGTAATTTTAAGATGATATGGTTTGGTTTGTTGTGGTAAGGGATAGTTGGGGGTGATTAACGGTAGCCGAAGTACTGTAGGTGATTCTGATTTAGTTTGTTATGATTTTTAGCATTTTTTTGTAATTTGAAAGTGATTGGGCTTAGATTGTTGCTGTAAAGTGTAGTTGGGGGTGATTTTTGATAGCCGAAGTAATTTATGTGAGTTTGGCATAGTTTGCTATGGTTAGTAGCATTTTTTTGTAGTTTAAAAGTGATTGGGTTTAGTTTGTTGTGGTAAGGGTTAGTTGGTGATGATTTAGAGTAGCCGAAGTAATTTAGGTGAGTCTGGCATAGTTTGTTATGATTTGTACTCCTTTTTTTGTAATTTTAAGATGATATGGTTTGGTTTGTTGTGGTAAGGGATAGTTGGGGTTGATTTACGGTAGCCGAAGAAATTTAGGTGATTCTGGTATAGTTTGTTATGATTTTTAGCATTTTTTTGTAATTTTAAGGTGATTGGGCTAAGTTTGTTGCTGTAAAGTGTAGTTGGGGGTTATTTCTGATAGCCGAAGTAATTTAGGTGAGTTTGGCATAGTTTGCTATGGTTAGTAGCATTTTTTTTAATTTAAAAGTGATTGGGTTTAGTTTGTTGTGGTAAGGGTTAGTTGGTGATGATTTAGAGTAGCCGAAGTAATTTAGGTAAGTCTGGCATTGTTTGTTATGATTTGTACACCTTTTTTTGTAATTTTAAGATGATATGGTTTGGTTTGTTGTGGTAAGGGATAGTTGGGTGTGATTTACGGTAGCCGAAGTAATTTAGGTGATTCTGGTATAGTTTGTTATGATTTTTAGAATTTTTTTGTAATTTCAAAGTGATTGGGCTTAGTTTGTTGCTGTAAAGTGTAGTTGGGAGTGATTTCTGATAGCCGAAGTAATTTAGGTGAGTTTGGCATAGTTTGCTATGGGTAGTAGCATTTTTTTGTAATTTAAAAGTGATTGGGTTTAGTTTGTTTTGGTAAGGGTTAGTTAGTGATGATTTAGAGTAGCCGAAGTAATTTAAGTGAGTCTGGCATAGTTTGTTATGATTTGTACACCTTTTTTTGTAATTTTAAGATGATATGGTTTGGTTTGTTGTGGTAAGGGATAGTTGGGGGTGATTTACGGTAGCCGAAATAATTTAGGTGATTCTGGTATAGTTTGTTATGATTTTTAGTATTTTTTTGTAATTTTAAAGTGATTGGGCTAAGTTTGTTGCTCTAAAGTGTAGTTGGGGGTTATTTCAGATAGCCGAAGTAATTTAGGTGAGTTTGGCATAGTTTGCTATGGTTAGTAGCATTTTTTTGTAATTTAAAAGTGATTGGGTCTAGTTTGTTGTGGTAAGGGTTAGTTGGTGATGATTTAGTGTAGCCGAATAATTTAGGTGAGTCTGGCATAGTTTGTTATGATTTGTACTCCTTTTTTTGTAATTTTAAGATGATATGGTTTGGTTTGTTGTGGTAAGGGATAGTTGGAGGTGATTTACGGTAGCCGAAGAAATTTAGGTGATTCTGGTATAGTTTGTTATGATTTTTAGCATTTTTTTGTAATTTTAAAGTGATTGGGCTTAGTTTGTTGCTGTAGAGTGTAGTTGGGGGTGATTTCTGATAGCCGAAGTAATTTAGGTGAGTTTGGCATAGTTTGTATGGTTAGTAGCATTTTTTTGTAATTTAAAAATGATTGGGTTTAGTTTGTTTTGGTAAGGGTTAGTTGGTGATGATTTAGAGTAG
Source organism: Eledona agricola (assembly GCA_964023215.1). Classification (NCBI taxonomy): domain Eukaryota; kingdom Metazoa; phylum Arthropoda; class Insecta; order Coleoptera; family Tenebrionidae; genus Eledona; species Eledona agricola. Next base: position 562,274 of record CAXIEJ010000203.1, on the reverse strand, counting down.
CCGAAGTAATTTAAGTGAGTCTGGCATAGTTTGTTATGATTTGTACACTTTTTTTTGTAATTTTAAAATGATATGGTTTGGTTTGTTGTGGTAAGGGATAGTTGGGGGTGATTTACGGTAGCCGAAGAAATTTACTTGATTCTGGTATAGTTTGTTATGATTTTTAGAATTTTTTTGTAATTTTAAAGTGATTGGGCTTAGTTTGTTGCTGTAAAGTGTAGTTGGGAGTGATTTTTGATAGCCGAGGTAATTTAGGTGATTTTGGCATAGTTTGCTATGATTAGTAGCATTTTTTTGTAATTTAAAAGTGATTGGGTTTAGTTTGTTGTGGTAAGGGTTAGTTGGTGATGATTTAGAGTAGCCGAATAATTTAGGTGAGTCTGGCAGAGTTTGTTATGATTTGTACTCCTTTTTTTGTAATTTTAAGATGATATGGTTTGGTTTGTTGTGGTAAGGGATAGTTGGGGGTGATTTACGGAAGCCGAAGAAATTTAGGTGATTCTGGTATAGTTTGTTATGATTTTTAGAATTTTTTTGTAATTTTAAAGTGATTGGGCTTAGTTTGTTGCTGTAGAGTGTAGTTGGGGGTGATTTCTGATAGCCGAAGTAATTTAGGTGAGTTTGGCATAGTTTGCTATGGTTAGTAGCATTTTTTTGTAGTTTAAAAGTGATTGGGTTTAGTTTGTTGTGGTAAGGGTTAGTTGGTGATGATTTAGAGTAGCCGAAGTAATTTAGGTGAGTCTGGCATAGTTTGTTATGATTTGTACTCCTTTTTTTGTAATTTTAAGATGATATGGTTTGGTTTGTTGTGGTAAGGGATAGTTGGGGTTGATTTACGGTAGCCGAAGAAATTTAGGTGATTCTGGTATAGTTTGTTATGATTTTTAGCATTTTTTTGTAATTTTAAGGTGATTGGGCTAAGTTTGTTGCTGTAAAGTGTAGTTGGGGGTTATTTCTGATAGCCGAAGTAATTTAGGTGAGTTTGGCATAGTTTGCTATGGTTAGTAGCATTTTTTTTAATTTAAAAGTGATTGGGTTTAGTTTGTTGTGGTAAGGGTTAGTTGGTGATGATTTAGAGTAGCCGAAGTAATTTAGGTGAGTCTGGCATTGTTTGTTATGATTTGTACACCTTTTTTTGTAATTTTAAGATGATATGGTTTGGTTTGTTGTGGTAAGGGATAGTTGGGTGTGATTTACGGTAGCTGAAGTAATTTAGGTGATTCTGGTATAGTTTGTTATGATTTTTAGCATTTTTTTGTAATTTTAAAGTGATTGGGCTTAGTTTGTTGCTGTAAAGTGTAGTTGGGAGTGATTTCTGATAGCCGAAGTAATTTAGGTGAGTTTGGCATAGTTTGCTATGGGTAGTAGCATTTTTTTGTAATTTAAAAGTGATTGGGTTTAGTTTGTTTTGGTAAGGGTTAGTTGGTGATGATTTAGAGTAGCCGAAGTAATTTAAGTAAGTCTGGCATAGTTTGTTATGATTTGTACACCTTTTTTTGTAATTTTAAGATGATATGGTTTGGTTTGTTGTGGTAAGGGATAGTTGGGGGTGCTTTACGGTAGCCGAAATAATTTAGGTGATTCTGGTATAGTTTGTTATGATTTTTAGTATTTTTTTGTAATTTTAAAGTGATTGGGCTAAGTTTGTTGCTCTAAAGTGTAGTTGGGGGTTATTTCAGATAGCCGAAGTAATTTAGGTGAGTTTGGCATAGTTTGCTATGGTTAGTAGCATTTTTTTGTAATTTAAAAGTGATTGGGTCTAGTTTGTTGTGGTAAGGGTTAGTTGGTGATGATTTAGTGTAGCCGAATAATTTAGGTGAGTCTGGCATAGTTTGTTATGATTTGTACTCCTTTTTTTGTAATTTTAAGATGATATGGTTTGGTTTGTTGTGGTAAGGGATAGTTGGAGATGATTTACGGTAGCCGAAGAAATTTAGGTGATTCTGGTATAGTTTGTTATGATTTTTAGCATTTTTTTGTAATTTGAAAGTGATTGGGCTTAGATTGTTGCTGTAAAGTGTAGTTGGGGGTGATTTTTGATAGCCGAAGTAATTTATGTGAGTTTGGCATAGTTTGCTATGGTTAGTAGCATTTTTTTGTAATTTAAAAGTGATTGGGTTTAGTTTGTTGTGGTAAGGGTTAGTTGGTGATGATTTAGAGTAGCCGAAGTAATTTAGGTGAGTCTGGCATAGTTTGTTATGATTTGTACTCCTTTTTTTGTAATTTTAAGATGATATGGTTTGGTTTGTTGTGGTAAGGGATAGTTGGGGTTGATTTACGGTAGCCGAAGAAATTTAGGTGATTCTGGTATAGTTTGTTATGATTTTTAGCATTTTTTTGTAATTTTAAGGTGATTGGGCTAAGTTTGTTGCTGTAAAGTGTAGTTGGGGGTTATTTCTGATAGCCGAAGTAATTTAGGTGAGTTTGGCATAGTTTGCTATGGTTAGTAGCATTTTTTTTAATTTAAAAGTGATTGGGTTTAGTTTGTTGTGGTAAGGGTTAGTTGGTGATGATTTAGAGTAGCCGAAGTAATTTAGGTGAGTCTGGCATTGTTTGTTATGATTTGTACACCTTTTTTTGTAATTTTAAGATGATATGGTTTGGTTTGTTGTGGTAAGGGATAGTTGGGTGTGATTTACGGTAGCCGAAGTAATTTAGGTGATTCTGGTATAGTTTGTTATGATTTTTAGCATTTTTTTGTAATTTTAAAGTGATTGGGCTTAGTTTGTTGCTGTAAAGTGTAGTTAGGAGTGATTTCTGATAGCCGAAGTAATTTAGGTGAGTTTGGCATAGTTTGCTATGGGTAGTAGCATTTTTTTGTAATTTAAAAGTGATTGGGTTTAGTTTGTTTTGGTAAGGGTTAGTTGGTGATGATTTAGGGTAGCCGAAGTAATTTAAGTGAGTCTGGCATAGTTTGTTATGATTTGTACACCTTTTTTTGTAATTTTAAGATGATATGGTTTGGTTTGTTGTGGTAAGGGATAGTTGGGGGTGATTTACGGTAGCCGAAATAATTTAGGTGATTCTGGTATAGTTTGTTATGATTTTTAGTATTTTTTTGTAATTTTAAAGTGATTGGGCTAAGTTTGTTGCTCTAAAGTGTAGTTGGGGGTTATTTCAGATAGCCGAAGTAATTTAGGTGAGTTTGGCATAGTTTGCTATGGTTAGTAGCATTTTTTTGTAATTTAAAAGTGATTGGGTCTAGTTTGTTGTGGTAAGGGTTAGTTGGTGATGATTTAGTGTAGCCGAATAATTTAGGTGAGTCTGGCATAGTTTGTTATGATTTGTACTCCTTTTTTTGTAATTTTAAGATGATATGGTTTGGTTTGTTGTGGTAAGGGATAGTTGGAGATGATTTACGGTAGCCGAAGAAATTTAGGTGATTCTGGTATAGTTTGTTATGATTTTTAGCATTTTTTTGTAATTTGAAAGTGATTGGGCTTAGATTGTTGCTGTAAAGTGTAGTTGGGGGTGATTTTTGATAGCCGAAGTAATTTATGTGAGTTTGGCATAGTTTGCTATGGTTAGTAGCATTTTTTTGTAATTTAAAAGTGATTGGGTTTAGTTTGTTGTGGTAAGGGTTAGTTGGTGATGATTTAGAGTAGCCGAAGTAATTTAGGTGAGTCGGGCATAGTTTGTTATGATTTGTTCTCCTTTTTTTGTAATTTTAAGAACATATGGTTTGGTTTGTTGTAGTAAGGGATAGTTGGGGGTGATTTACGGTAGCCGAAGAAATTTAGGTGATTCTGGTATAGTTTGTTATGATTTTTTGCATTTTTTTGTAATTTTAAAGTGATTGGGCTTAGTTTGTTGCTGTAGAGTGTAGTTGGGGGTGATTTCTGATAGCCGAAGTAATTTAGGTGAGTTTGGCATAGTTTGCTATGGTTAGTAGCATTTTTTTGTAATTTAAAAGTGATTGGGTTTAGTTTGTTGTGGTATGGGTTAGTTGGTGATGATTTAGAGTAGCCGAAGTAATTTAGGTGAGTCTGGCATAGTTTGTTATGATTTGTACTCCTTTTTTTGTAATTTTAAGATGATATGGTTTGGTTTGTTGTGGTAAGGGATAGTTGGGGTTGATTTACGGTAGCCGAAGAAATTTAGGTGATTCTGGTATAGTTTGTTATGATTTTTAGCATTTTTTTTGTAATTTTAAAGTGATTGGGCTTAGTTTGTTGCTCTAAAGTGTAGTTTGGGGTGATTTTGATAGCCGAAGTAATTTAGGTGAGTTTGGCATAGTTTGCTATGGTTAGTAGCATTTTTTTGTAATTTAAATGTGATTGGGTTTAGTTTGATGTGGTAAGGGTTAGTTGGTGATGATTTAGAATAGCCGAAGTAATTTAGGTGAGTCTGGCATAGTTTGTTATGATTTGTACACCTTTTTTTGTAATTTTAAGATGATATGGTTTGGTTTGTTGTGGTAAGGGATAGTTGGGTTGATTTACGGTAGCCGAAGTAAATTAGGTGATTCTGGTATAGTTTGTCATGATTTTTAGCATTTTTTTGTAATTTTAAAGTGATTGGGCTTAGTTTGTTGCTCTAAAGTGTAGTTGGGGGTGATTTTGATAGCCGAAGTAATTTAGGTGAGTTTGGCATAGTTTGCTATGGTTAGTAGCATTTTTTTGTAATTTAAATGTGATTGGGTTTAGTTTGTTGTGGTAAGGGTTAGTTGGTGATGATTTAGAGTAGCCGAAGTAATTTAGGTGAGTCTGGCATAGTTTGTTAGGATTTGTACACCTTTTTTTGTAATTTTAAGATGATATGGTTTGGTTTGTTGCGGTAAGGGATAGTTGGGTTGATTTACGGTAGCCGAAGTAATTTAGGTGATTCTGGTATAGTTTGTTATGATTTGTAGCATTTTTTGTAAGTTTAAATTGATTGGGCTTAGTTTGTTGCTGTAAAGTGTAGTTGGGGGTGATTTTTGATAGCCGAAGTAATTTAGGTGAGTTTGGCATAGTTTGCTATGGTTAGTAGCATTTTTTTGTAATTTAAAAGTGATTGGGTTTAGTTTGTTGTGGTAAGGGTTAGTTGGTGATGATTTAGAGTAGCCGAAGTAATTTAGGTGAGTCTGGCATAGTTTGTTATGATTTGTACACCTTTTTTTGTAATTTTAAGATGATATGGTTTGGTTTGTTGTGGTAAGGGATAGTTGGGGGTGATTTACGGTAGCCGAAGTAATTTAGGTGATTCTGGTATAGTTTGTTATGATTTTTAGAATTTTTTTGTAATTTTAAAGTGTTTGGGCTTAGTTTGTTGCTGTAAAGTGTAGTTAGGGGTGATTTTTGATAGCCGAAGTAATTTAGGTGAGTTTGGCATAGTTTGCTATGGTTAGTAGCATTTTTTTGTAATTTAAAAATGATTGGGTTTAGTTTGTTGTGGTAAGGGTTAGTTGGTGATGATTTAGATTAGCCGAAGTAATTTAGGTGAGTCTGGCATAGTTTGTTATGATTTGTACACCTTTTTTTGTAATTTTAAGATGATATAGTTTGGTTTGTTGTGGTAAGGGGTAGTTGGGGGTGATTTACTGTAGCCGAAGTAATTTAGGTTATTCTGGTATAGTTTGTTATGATTTGTAGCATTTTTTGTAATTTTAAAGTGATTGGCCTTAGTTTGTTGCTGTAAAGTGTAGTTGGGGGTGATTTTTGATAGCCGAAGTAATTTAGATGAGTTTGGCATAGTTTTCTATGGTTAGTAGCATTTTTTTGTAATTTAAAAATGATTGGGTTTAGTTTGTTGTGGTAAGGGTTAGTTGGTGATGATTTAGAGTAGCCGAAGTAATTTAGGTGAGTCTGGCATAGTTTGTTATGATTTGTACACCTTTTTTCGTAATTTTAAGATGATATGGTTTGGTTTGTTGTGGTAAGGGGTAGTTGGGGGTGATTTACGGTAGCCGAAGTAATTTAGGTTATTCTGGTATAGTTTGTTATGATTTTTAGCATTTTTTTGTAATTTTAAAGTGATTGGGCTTAGTTTGTTGCTGTAAAGTGTAGTTGGGGGTGATTTTGATAGCCGAATTAATTTAGGTGAGTTTGGCATAGTTTGCTATGGTTAGTAGCATTTTTTTGTAATTTAAAAGTGATTGGGTTTAGTTTGTTGTGGTAAGGGTTAGTTGGTGATGATTTAAAGTAGCCGAAGTAATTTAGGTGAGTCTGGCATAGTTTGTTAACAAACTATACCAGAATCACCTAAATTACTTCGGCTGCCGTAAATCACCCCCAACTATCCCTTACCACAACAAACCAAACCATATCATCTTAAAATTACAAAAAAAGGTGTACAAATCATTACAAACTATGCCAGACTCACCTAAATTACTTCGGCTACTCTAAATCATCACCATCTAACCCTTACCACAACAAACTAAACCCAATCACTTTTAAATTTAAAAAAATGCTAGTAACCATAGCAAACTATGCCTAACTCACCTAAATTACTTCGGCTACAATAAATCATCACCAACTAACCCTTACCACAACAAACTAAACCCAATCACTTTTAAATTACAAAAAAATGCTAGTAACCATAGCAAACTATGCCAAACTCACCTAAATTACTTCGGGTACCATAAATCATCACCAACTAACACTTACCACAACAAAGTAAACCCAATCACTTTTAAATTACAAAAAAATGCTACTAACCATAGCAAACTATGCCAAACTCACCTAAATTACTTCGGCTACCATAAATCATCACCAACTAACCCTTACCACAACAAACTAAGACCATTCAAGTTAAAATTACAAAAAAATGCTAAAAATCATAACAAACTATACCAGAATCACCTAAATTACTTCGACTACCGTAAATCACCCCCAACTATCCCTTAGCACAACAAACCAAACCGTATCATCTTAAAATTACAAAAAAGGTGTACAAATCATAACAAACTATGCCAGACTCACCTAAATTATTTCGGATACTCTAAATCATCACCAACTAACCCTTACCACAACAAACTAAACCCAATCACTTTTAAATTACAAAAAAATGCTAGTAACCATAGCAAACTATGCCAAACTCACCTAAATTACTTCGGCTACAATAAATCATCACCAACTAACCCTTACCACAACAAACTAAACCCAATCACTTTTAAATTAAAAAAAATGCTACTAATCATAGCAAACTATGCCAAACTCACCTAAATTACTTCGGCTATCAAAAATCACCCCCAACTACACTTTACAGCAACAAACTAAGCCCAATCACTTTAAAATTACAAAAAAATGCTAAAAATCATAACAAACTATACCAGAATCACTTAAATTACTTCCGTTACCGTAAATCACCCCCAGCTATCCCTTACCACAACAAACCAAACCATATCATCTTAAAATTACAAAAAAAGGTGTACAAATTATAACTACATTTTACAGCAACAAACTAAGCCCAATCACTTTAAAATAACAAAAAAATGCTAAAAATCATAACAAACTATACCAGAATCACCTAAATTACTTCGGCTACCGTAAATCACCCCTAACTATCCCTTACCACAACAAACCAAACCATATCATCTTAAAATTACAAAAAAAGGTGTACAAATCATAACAAACTATGCCAGACTCACCTAAATTACTTCGGCTACTCTAAATCATCACCAACTAACCCTTACCACAACAAACTAAACCCAATCACATTTAAATTACAAAAAAATGCTACTAACCATAGCAGACTATGCCAAACTCACCTAAATTACGTCGGCTATCAAAAATCACCCCCAACTACACTTTACAGCAACAAACTAAGCCCAATCACTTTAAAATTACAAAAAAATGCTAAAAATCATAACAAACTATACCAGAATCACCTAAATTACTTCGGCTACCGTAAATCACACCCAACTATCCCTTACCACAACAAACCAAACCATATTATCTTAAAATTACAAAAAAAGGTGTACAAATCATAACAAACTATGCCAGACTCACCTAAATTACTTCGGCTACTCTAAATCATCACCAACTAACCCTTACCACAACAAACTAAACCCAATCACTTTTAAATTACAAAAATATGCTAGTAACCATAGCAAACTATGCCAAACTCACCTAAATTACTTCGGCTACCATAAATCATCACCAACTAACCCTTACCACAACAAACTAAACCAAATCACTTTTAAATTACAATAAAATGCTACTAACCATAGCAAACTATGCCAAACTCACCTAAATTACTTCGGCCATCAAAAATCACCCCCAACTACACTTTACAGCAACAAACTAAGCCCAATCACTTTAAAATTACAAAAATATGCTAAAAATCAAAACAAACTATATCAGAATCACCTAAATTACTTCGGCTACCATAAATCATCACCAACTAACCCTTACCACAACAAACTAAACCCAATCACTTTTAATTTACAAAAAAATGCTACTAACCATAGCAAACTATGCCAAACTCACCTAAATTACTTCGGCTTTCAAAAATCACCCCCAACTACACTTTACAGCAACAAACTAAGCCCAATCACTTTAAAATAACAAAAAAATGCTAAAAATCATAACAAACTATACCAGAATCACCTAAATTACTTCGGCTGCCGTAAATCACCCCCAACTATCCCTTACCACAACAAACCAAACCATATCATCCTAAAATTACAAAAAAAGGTGTACAAATCATTACAAACTATGCCAGACTCACCTAAATTACTTCGGCTACTCTAAATCATCACCATCTAACCCTTACCACAACAAACTAAACCCAATCACTTTTAAATTTAAAAAAATGCTAGTAACCATAGCAAACTATGCCTAACTCACCTAAATTACTTCGGCTACAATAAATCATCACCAACTAACCCTTACCACAACAAAGTAAACCCAATCACTTTTAAATTACAAAAAAATGCTACTAACCATAGCAAACTATGCCAAACTCACCTAAATTACTTCGGCTACCATAAATCATCACCAACTAACCCTTACCACAACAAACTAAGACCATTCAATTTAAAATTACAAAAAAATGCTAAAAATCATAACAAACTATACCAGAATCACCTAAATTACTTCGACTACCGTAAATCACCCCCAACTATCCCTTAGCACAACAAACCAAACCGTATCATCTTAAAATTACAAAAAAGGTGTACAAATCATAACAAACTATGCCAGACTCACCTAAATTATTTCGGATACTCTAAATCATCACCAACTAACCCTTACCACAACAAACTAAACCCAATCACTTTTTAATTACAAAAAAATGCTAGTAACCATAGCAAACTATGCCAAACTCACCTAAATTAATTCGGCTACCATAAATCATTACCAACTAACCCTTACCTTTACAAACTAAACCCAATCACTTTTAAATTAAAAAAAATGCTACTAATCATAGCAAACTATGCCAAACTCACCTAAATTACTTCGGCTATCAAAAATCACCCCCAACTACACTTTACAGCAACAAACTAAGCCCAATCACTTTAAAATTACAAAAAAATGCTAAAAATCATAACAAACTATACCAGAATCACTTAAATTACTTCCGTTACCGTAAATCACCCCCAGCTATCCCTTACCACAACAAACCAAACCATATCATCTTAAAATTACAAAAAAAGGTGTACAAATTATAACTACATTTTACAGCAACAAACTAAGCCCAATCACTTTAAAATAACAAAAAAATGCTAAAAATCATAACAAGCTATACCAGAATCACCTAAATTACTTCGGCTACCGTAAATCACCCCTAACTATCCCTTACCACAACAAACCAAACCATATCATCTTAAAATTACAAAAAAGGGTGTACAAATCATAACAAACTATGCCAGACTCACCTAAATTACTTCGGCTACTCTATATAATCACCAACTAACCCTTACCACAACAAACTAAACCCAATCACATTTAAATTACAAAAAAATGCTACTAACCATAGCAGACTATGCCAAACTCACCTAAATTACGTCGGCTATCAAAAATCACCCCCAACTACACTTTACAGCAACAAACTAAGCCCAATCACTTTAAAATTACAAAAAAATGCTAAAAATCATAACAAACTATACCAGAATCACCTAAATTACTTCGGCTACCGTAAATCACACCCAACTATCCCTTACCACAACAAACCAAACCATATTATCTTAAAATTACAAAAAAAGGTGTACAAATCATAACAAACTATGCCAGACTCACCTAAATTACTTCGGCTACTCTAAATCATCACCAATTAACCCTTACCACAACAAACTAAACCCAATCACTTTTAAATTACAAAAATATGCTACTAACCATAGCAAACTATGCCAAACTCACCTAAATTACTTCGGCTACCATAAATCATCACCAACTAACCCTTACCACAACAAACTAAACCCAATCACTTTTAATTTACAAAAAAATGCTACTAACCATAGCAAACTATGCCAAACTCACCTAAATTACTTCGGCTTTCAAAAATCACCCCCAACTACACTTTACAGCAACAAACTAAGCCCAATCACTTTAAAATAACAAAAAAATGCTAAAAATCATAACAAACTATACCAGAATAACCTAAATTACTTCGGCTGCCGTAAATCACCCCCAACTATCCCTTACCACAACAAACCAAACCATATCATCTTAAAATTACAAAAAAAGGTGTACAAATCATTACAAACTATGCCAGACTCACCTAAATTACTTCGGCTACTCTAAATCATCACCATCTAACCCTTACCACAACAAACTAAACCCAATCACTTTTAAATTTAAAAAAATGCTAGTAACCATAGCAAACTATGCCTAACTCACCTAAATTACTTCGGCTACAATAAATCATCACCAACTAACCCTTACCACAACAAACTAAACCCAATCACTTTTAAATTACAAAAAAATGCTAGTAACCATAGCAAACTATGCCAAACTCACCTAAATTACTTCGGGTACCATAAATCATCACCAACTAACACTTACCACAACAAAGTAAACCCAATCACTTTTAAATTACAAAAAAATGCTACTAACCATAGCAAACTATGCCAAACTCACCTAAATTACTTCGGCAACCATAAATCATCACCAACTAACCCTTACCACAACAAACTAAGACCATTCAATTTAAAATTACAAAAAAATGCTAAAAATTATAACAAACTATACCAGAATCACCTAAATTACTTCGACTACCGTAAATCACCCCCAACTATCCCTTAGCACAACAAACCAAACCGTATCATCTTAAAATTACAAAAAAGGTGTACAAATCATAACAAACTATGCCAGACTCACCTAAATTATTTCGGATACTCTAAATCATCACCAACTAACCCTTACCACAACAAACTAAACCCAATCACTTTTTAATTACAAAAAAATGCTAGTAACCATAGCAAACTATGCCAAACTCACCTAAATTAATTCGGCTACCATAAATCATTACCAACTAACCCTTACCTCAACAAACTAAACCCAATTACTTTTAAATTAAAAAAAATGCTACTAATCATAGCAAACTATGCCAAACTCACCTAAATTACTTCGGCTATCAAAAATCACCCCCAACTACACTTTACAGCAACAAACTAAGCCCAATCACTTTAAAATTACAAAAAAATGCTAAAAATCATAACAAACTATACCAGAATCACTTAAATTACTTCCGTTACCGTAAATCACCCCCAGCTATCCCTTACCACAACAAACCAAACCATATCATCTTAAAATTACAAAAAAAGGTGTACAAATCATAACAAACTATGCCAGACTCACCTAAATTACTTCGGCTACTCTAAATCATCACCAACTAACCCTTACCACAACAAACTAAACCCAATCACATTTAAATTACAAAAAAATGCTACTAACCATAGCAAACTATGCCAAACTCACCTAAATTACGTCGGCTATCAAAAATCACCCCCAACTACACTTTACAGCAACAAACTAAACCCAATCACTTTAAAATTACAAAAAAATGCTAAAAATCATAACAAACTATACCAGAATCACCTAAATTACTTCGGCTACCGTAAATCACACCCAACTATCCCTTACCACAACAAACCAAACCATAGTATCTTAAAATTACAAAAAAAGGTGTACAAATCATAACAAACTATGCCAGACTCACCTAAATTATTTCGGATACTCTAAATCATCACCAACTAACCCTTACCACAACAAACTAAACCCAATCACTTTTAAATTACAAAAAAATGCTAGTAACCATAGCAAACTATGCCAAACTCACCTAAATTAATTCGGCTACCATAAATCATTACCAACTAACCCTTACCTCAACAAACTAAACCCAATCACTTTTAAATTAAAAAATATGCTACTAATCATAGCAAACTATGCCAAACTCACCTAAATTACTTCGGCTATCAAAAATCACCCCCAACTACACTTTACAGCAACAAACTAAGCCCAATCACTTTAAAATTACAAAAAAAATGCTAAAAATCATAACAAACTATACCAGAATCACCTAAATTACTTCGGCTACCGTAAATCACACCCAACTATCCCTTACCACAACAAACCAAACCATATTATCTTAAAATTACAAAAAAAGGTGTACAAATCATAACAAACTATGCCAGACTCACCTAAATTACTTCGGCTACTCTAAATCATCACCAACTAACCCTTACCACAACAAACTAAACCCAATCACTTTTAAATTACAAAAATATGCTAGTAACCATAGCAAACTATGCCAAACTTACCTAAATTACTTCGGCTACCATAAATCATCACCAACTAACCCTTACCACAACAAACTAAACCCAATCACTTTTAATTTACAAAAAAATGCTACTAACCATAGCAAACTATGCCAAACTCACCTAAATTACTTCGGCTTTCAAAAATCAACCCCAACTACATTTTACAGCAACAAACTAAGCCCAATCACTTTAAAATAACAAAAAAATGCTAAAAATCATAACAAACTATACCAGAATCACCTAAATTACTTCGGCTACCGTAAATCACCCCTAACTATCCCTTACCACAACAAACCAAACCATATCATCTTAAAATTACAAAAAAAGGTGTACAAATCATAACAAACTATGCCAGACTCACCTAAATTACTTCGGCTACTCTAAATCATCACCAACTAACCCTTACCACAACAAACTAAACCCAATCACATTTAAATTACAAAAAAATGCTACTAACCATAGCAGACTATGCCAAACTCACCTAAATTACGTCGGCTATCAAAAATCACCCCCAACTACACTTTACAGCAACAAACTAAGCCCAATCACTTTAAAATTAAAAAAAAATGCTAAAAATCATAACAAACTATACCAGAATCACCTAAATTACTTCGGCTACCGTAAATCACACCCAACTATCCCTTACCACAACAAACCAAACCATATTATCTTAAAATTACAAAAAAAGGTGTACAAATCATAACAAACTATGCCAGACTCACCTAAATTACTTCGGCTACTCTAAATCATCACCAACTAACCCTTACCACAAGAAACTAAACCCAATCACTTTTAAATTACAAAAAAATGCTAATAACCACAGCAAACTATGCCAAACTCACCTAAATTACTTCAGCTACCATAAATCATCACCACCTAACCCTTACCACAACAAACTAAACCCAATCACTGTTAAATTACAAAAAAATGCTACTAACCATAGCAAACTATGCCAAACTCACCTAAATTACTTCGGCTATCAAAAATCACCACCAACTACACTTTACAACTACAAACTAAGCCCAATCACTTTAAAATTACAAAAAAATGCTAAAAATCATAACAAACTATACCAGAATCACCTAAATTACTTCGGCTACCGTAAATCACCCCCAACTATCCCTTACCATAACAAACCAAACCATATCATCTTATAATTACAAAAAAAGGTGTACAAATCATAACAAACTATGCCAGACCCACCTAAATTACTTCGGCTAATCTAAATCATCACCAACTAACCCTTACCACAACAAACTAAACCCTATCACTTTTAAATTACAAAAAAATGCTACTGACCATAGCAAACTATGCCAAACTCACCTAAATTACTTCGGCTATCAAAAATCACCCCCAACTACACTTTACAACTACAAACTAAGCCCAATCATTTTAAAATTACAAAAAAATGCTAAAAATCATAACAAACTATACCAGAATCACCTAAATTACTTCGGCTACCGTAAATCACCCCCAACTATCCCTTACCACAACAAACCAAACCATATCATCTTAAAATTACAAAAAAAGGTGTACAAATTATAACAAACTATGCCAGACTCACCTAAATTACTTCGGCTACTCTAAATCATCACCAACTAACCCTTACCAAAACAAACTAAACCCAATCACTTTTAAATTACAAAAAAATGCTAGTAACCATAGCAAACTATGCCAAACTCACCTAAATTACTTCGGCTACCATAAATCATCACCACCTAACCCTTACCACAACAAACTAAACTCAATCAATTTTAAATTACAAAAAAATGCTACTAACCATAGCAAACTATGCCAAACTCACCTAAATTACTTCGGCTATTAAAAATCACGCCCAACTACCCTTTACAGCAACAAACTAAGTCCAATCACTTTAAAATTACAAAAAAATGCTAAAAATTATAACAAACTATGCCAGACTCACCTAAATTACTTCGGCTACTCTAAATCATCACCAACTAACCCTAACGACAACAAACTAAACCCAATCATTTTTAAATTACAAAAAAATGCTAGTAACCATAGCAAACTATGCCAAACTCATCTAAATTACTTCGGCTACCATAAATCATCACCAACTAACCCTTACCACAACAAACAAAACCCAATCACTTTTAAATTACAAAAAAATCCTAGTAACCATAGCAAACTATGCCAAACTCACCTAAATTACTTTGGCTACCATAAATCATCACCAACTAACCCTTACCACAACAAACTAAACCCAATCACTTTTATATTACAAAAAAATGCTACTAACCATAGCAAACTATGCCAAACTCACCTAAATTACTTCGGCTATCAAAAATCACCCCCAACTACACTTTACAGCAACAAACTAAGCCCAATCACTTTAAAATTACTAAAAAATGCTAAAAATCATAACAAACTATAGCAGAATCACCTAAATTACTTCGGCTTCCGTAAATCACCCCCAACTATCCCTTACCACAACAAACCAAACCATATCATCTTAAAATTACAAAAAAGGTGTTCAAATCATAACAAACTATGCCAGACTCAAATAAATTACTTTGGCTACTCTAAATCATCACCAACTAACCTTTACCACAACAAACTAAACCCAATCACTTTTAAATTACCAAAAAATGCTAGTAACCATAGCAAGCTATGCCAAACTCACCTAAATTACTTCGGCTACCATAAATCATCACCAACTAACCCTTACCACAACAAACTAAACCCAATCACTTTTAAATTACAAAAAAATGCTACTAACCATAGCAAACTATGCCAAACTCACCTAAATTACTTCGGCTATCAAAAATCACCCCCAACTACACTTTACAGCAACAAACTAAGCCCAATCACTTTAAAATAACAAAAAAATGCTAAAAATCATAACAAACTATACCAGAATCAGCTAAATTACTTCGGCTACCGTAAATCACCCCCAACTATCCCTTACCACAACAAACCAAACCATTTCATCTTAAAATTACAAAAAAAGGTGTACAAATCATTACAAATTATGCCAGACTCACCTAAATTACTTCGGCTAATCTAAATCTTCACCAACTAACCCTTACCACAACAAACTAAACCCAATCACTTTTAAATTACAAAAAAATGCTAGTAACCATTGCAAACTATTCCAAACTCACCTAAATTACTTCGGCTACCATAAATCATCACCAACTAACCCTTACCACAACAAACTAAACCAAATCACTTTTAAAATACAAAAAAATTATACTAACCTCAGCAAACTATGCCAAACTCACCTAAATTACTTCGGCTATCAAAAATCACACCCAACTACACTTTACAGCAACAAACTAAGCCCAATAACTTTAAAATTACTAAAAAATGCTAAAAATCATAACAAACTATAGCAGAATCACCTAAATTACTTCGGCTACCGTAAATCACCCCAACTATCCCTTACCACAACAAACCAAACCATATCATCTTAAAATTACAAAAAAGGTGTTTAAATCATAACAAACAATGCCAGACTCAAATAAATTACTTCGGCTACTCTAAATCATCACCAACTAACCCTTACCACAACAAACTAAACCCAATCACTTTTAAATTACCAAAAAATGCTAGTAACCATAGCAAACTATGCCAAACTCACCTAAATTACTTCGGCTACCATAAATCATCACCAACTAACCCTTACCACAACAAACTAAACCCAATCACTTTTAAATTACAAAAAAATGCTACTAACCATAGCAAACTATGCCAAACGCACCTAAATTACTTCGGCTATCAAAAATCACCCCCAACTACACTTTACAGCAACAAACTAAGCCCAATCACTTTAAAATTACAAAAAAATGCTAAAAATCAAAACAAACTATACCAGAATCACCTAAATTACTTTTGCTACCGTAAATCACCCCCAACTATCCCTTACCACAACAAACCAAACCATATCATCTTAAAATTACAAAAAAAGGTGTACAAATCATTACAAACTATGCCAGACTCACCTAAATTACTTCGGCTAATCTAAATCATCACCATCTAACCCTTACCACAACAAATTAAACCCAATCACTTTTAAATTAAAAAAATGCTAGTAACCATAGCAAACTATGCCAAACTCACCTAAATTACTTCGGCTACCATAAATCATCACCAACTAACCCTTACCACAACAAACTAAACTCAATCACTTTTAAATTACAAAAAAATGCTACTAACCATAGCAAACTATGCCAAACTCACCTAAATTTTTTCGGCTATTAAAAATCACCTCCAACTACACTTTACAGCAACAAACTAGGCCCAATCACTTTAAAATTACAAAAAAATGCTAAAAATCATAACAAACTATACCAGAATCACCTAAATTACTTCGGCTACCGTAAATCACCCCCAACTATCCCTTACCACAACAAACCAAACCATATCATCTTAAAATTACAAAAAAAGGTGTACAAATCATAACAAACTATGCCAGACTCACCTAAATTACTTCGGCTACTATAAATCATCACCAACTAACCCTTACCACAACAAACTAAACCCAATCACTTTTAAATTACAAAAAAATGCCAGTAACCATAGCAAACTATGCCAAACTCATCTAAATTACTTCGGCTACCATAAATCATCACCAACTAACCCTTACCACAACAAACTAAACCCAATCACTTTTAAATTACAAAAGAATGCTACTAACCCTAGCAAACTATGCCAAACTCACCTAAATTACTTCAGCTATCAAAAATCACCCCCAACTACACTTTAGAGCAACAAACTAAACCCAATCACTTTAAAATTACAAAAAAATGCTAAAAATCATAACAAACTATACCAAAACCACCTAAATTACTTCGGCTACCGTAAATCATCCCCAACTATCCCTTACCACATCAAATCAAACCATATCGTCTTAAAATTGCTAAAAAAAGTGTACAAATCATTACAAACTATGCCAGACTCACCTAAATTACTTCGGCTACTCTAAATCATCCCCAACTAACCCTTACCACAACAAACTAAACCCAATCACTTTTAAATTACAAAAAAATGCTAGTAACCATAGCAACCTATGCCAAACTCACCTAAATTACTTCGGCTACCATAAATCATCACCAACTAACCCTTACCACAACAAACTAAACCAAATCACTTTTATATTACAAAAAAATGCTACTAACCATAGCAAACTATGCCAAACTCACCTAAATTACTTCGGTTATCAAAAATCACCCCAACTACACTTTACATCAACAAACTAAGCCCAATCAATTTAAAATTACAAAAAAATGCTAAAAATCATAACAAACTATACCAGAATCACCTAAATTACTTCGGCTACCGTAAATCACCCCCAACTATCCCTTACCACAACAAACCAAACCATATCATCTTAAAATTACAAAAAAAGGTGTACAAATCATAACAAACTATGCCAGACTCACCTAAATTACTTCGGCTACTCTAAATCGTCACCAACTAACCCTTACCACAACAAACTAAACCCAATCGCTTTTAAATTACAAAAAAATGCTAGTAACCATAGCAAACTATGCCAAACTCACCTAAATTACTTCGGCTACCATAAATCATCACCAACTAACCCTTACCACAACAAACTAAACCCAATCACTTTTAAATTACAAAAAAATGCTAGTAACCATAGCAAACTATGCCAAACTCACCTAAATTACTTCGGCTATCAAAAATCACCCCCCTCTACACTTTACAGCAACAAACTAAGCCCAATCATTTTAAAATTACAAAAAAATGCTAAAAATCATAACAAACTATACGAGAATCACCTAAATTACTTCGGCTACCGTAAATCACCCCCAACTATCCCTTACCACAACAAACCAAACCATATCATCTTATAATTACAAAAAAAGGTGTACAAATCATAACAAACTATGCCAGACTCACCTAAATTACTTCGGCTACTCTAAATCATCACCAACTAACCCTTACCACAACAAACTAAACTCAATCACTTTTAAATTACAAAAAAATGCTACTAACCATAGCAAACTATGCTAAACTCACCTAAATTACTTCGGCTATCAAAAATCATCTCCAACTACACTTTACAGCAACAAACTAAGCCCAATCACTTTAAAATTATAAAAAAATGCTAAAAATCATAACAAACTATACCAGAATCACCTAAATTACTTCGGATACCGTAAATCACCCCCAACTATCCCTTACCACAACAAACCAAACCATATCATCTTATAATTACAAAAAAAGGTGTACAAATCATAACAAACTATGCCAGACCCACCTAAATTACTTCGGCTAATCTAAATAATCACCAACTAACCCTTACCACAACAAACTAAACCCAATCACTTTTAAATTACAAAAAAATGCTAGTAACCATAGCAAACTATGCCAAACTCACCTAAATTACTTCGGCTACTATAAATCATCACCAACTAACCCTTACCACAACAAACTAAACCCAATCATTTTTAAATTACAAAAAAATGCTAGTAACCATAGCAAACTATGCCTAACTCACCTAAATTACTTCGGCTACCATAAATCATCACCAACTAACCCTTACCACAACAAACAAAACCCAATCACTTTTAAATTACAAAAAAATGCTACTAACCATAGCAAACTATGCCAAACTCACCTAAATTACTTCGGCTATCAAAAATCACCCCTAACTACACTTTACAGCAACAAACTAAGCCCAATCACTTTAAAATTACAAAAAAAATGCTAAAAATCATAACAAACTATACCAGAATCACCTAAATTACTTTGGCTACCGTAAATCACTCCCAACTATCCCTTACCACAACAAACCAAATCATATTATCTTAAAATTACAAAAAAAAGTGTACAAATCATTACAAACACTGCCAGACTCACCTAAATTACTTCGGCTACTCTAAATCAACACCATCTAACCCTTACCACAACAAACTCTACCCAATCACTTTTAAATTAAAAAAAATGCTAGTAACCATAGCAAACTATGCCAAACTCACCTAAATTACTTCGGCTACCATAAATCATCACCAACTAACCCTTACCACAACAAACTAAACTCAATCACTTTTAAATTACAAAAAAATGCTACTAACCATAGCAAACTATGCCAAACTCACCTAAATTTCTTCGGCTGTCAAAAATCACCTCCAACTACACTTTACAGCAACAAACTAAGCCCAATCACTTTAAAATTACAAAAAAATGCTAAAAATCATAACAAACTATACCAGAATCACCTAAATTACTTCGGCTACCGTAAATTACCCCCAACTATCCCTTACCACAACAAACCAAACCATATCATCTTAAAATTACAAAAAAAGGTGTACAAATTATATCAAACTATGCCAGACTCACCTAAATTACTTCGGCTACCATAAATCATCACCAACTAACCCTTATCACAACAAACTAAACCCAATCACTTTTAAATTACAAAAAAATGCTACTAACCATAGCAAACTATGCCAAACTCACCTAAATTACTTCGGCTATCAAAAATCACCCCCAACTACACTTTACAGCAACTAACTAAGCCCAATCACTTTAAAATTACAAAAAAATGCTAAAAATTATAACAAACCATACCAGAATCACCTAAATTACTTCGGCTACCGTAAATCACCCCCAACTATCCCTTACCACAACAAACCAAACCATATCATCTTAAAATTACAAAAAAAGGTGTACAAATTATAACAAACCATGCCAGACTTACCTAAATTACTTCGGCTACTCTAAATCATCACCAACTAACCCTTACCACAACAAACTAAATTCAATCACTTTTGAATTACAAAATATGCTAGTAACCATAGCAAACTATGCCAAACTCACCTAAATTACTTCGGCTACCATAAATCATCACCAACTAACCCTTACCACAACAAACTAAACCCAATCACTTTTAAATTACAAAAAAATGCTACTAACCATAGCAAACTATGCCAAACTCACCTAAATTACTTCGGCTATCAAAAATCACCCCCAACTACACTTTACAGCAACAAACTAAGCCCAATCACTTTAAAATTACAAAAAAATGCTAAAAATTATAACAAACCATACCAGAATCACCTAAATTACTTCGGCTACCGTAAATCACCCCCAACTATCCCTTACCACAACAAACCAAACCATATCATCTTAAAATTACAAAAAAAGGTGTACAAATTATAACAAACCATGCCAGACTCACCTAAATTACTTCGGCTACTATAAATCATCACCAACTAACCCTTACCACAACAAACTAAACCCAATCACTTTTAAATTACAAAAATATGCTAGTAACCATAGCAAACTATGCCAAACTCACCTAAATTACTTCGGCTACCATAAATCATCACCAACTAACCCTTACCACAACAAACTAAACCCAATCACTTTTAAATTACAAAAAAATGCTACTAACCATAGCAAACTATGCCAAACTCATCTAAATTACTTCGGCTATCAAAAATCACCCGCAACTACACTTTACTGCAACAAACTAAGCCCAATCACTTTAAAATAACAAAAAAATGCTAAAAATCATAACAAACTATACCAGAATCACCTAAATTACTTCGGATACCGTAAATCACCCCCAACTATCCCTTACCAAAACAAACCAAACCATATCATCTTAAAATTACAAAAAAAGGTGTACAAATCATTACAAACTATGCCAGACTCACCTAAATTACTTCGGCTACTCTAAATCATCACCATCTAACCCTTACCACAACAAACTAAACCCAATCACTTTTAAATTACAAAAAAATGCTAGTAACCATAGCAAACTATGCCTAACTCACCTAAATTACTTCGGCTACCATAAATCATCACCAACTAACCCTTACCACAACAAACTAAACCAAATCACTTTTAAATTACAAAAAAATGCTACTAACCATAGCAAACTATGCCAAACTCACCTAAATTACTTCGGCTATCAAAAATCACCCCCAACTACACTTTACAGCAACAAACTAAGCCCAATCACTTTAAAATTACAAAAAAATGCTAAAAATCATAACAAACTATACCAGAACCACCTAAATTACTTCGGCTACCGTAAATCATCCCCAACTATCCCTTACCACAACAAACCAAACCATATCATCTTAAAATTACAAAAAAAGGTGTACAAATCATAACAAACTATGCCAGACACACCTAAATTACTTCTGCTACTCTAAATCATCACCAACTAACCCTTACCACAACAAACTAAACCCAATCACTTTTAAATTACAAAAAAATCCTAGTAACCATTGCAAACTATGCCAAACTCACCTAAATTACTTCGGCTACCATAAATCATCACCAACTAACCCTTACCACAACAAACTAAACCAAATCAATTTTAAATTACAAAAAAATGCTAAAAATCATAACAAACTATACCAGAATCACCTAAATTACTTCGGCTACCGTAAATCACCCCCAACTATCCCTTACCACAACAATCCAAACCATATCATCTTAAAATTACAAAAAAAGGTGTACCAATCATAACAAACTACCCCAGAATCACCTAAATTACTTCGGCTACTCTAAATCATCACCAATTAACCCTTACCACAACAAACAAAACCCAATCACTTTTAAATTACAACAAAATGCTACTAACCATAGCAAACTATGCCAAATTCACTTAAATTACTTCGGCTATCAAAAATCACCCCCAACTACACTTTACAGCAACAAACTAAACCCAATCACTTTAAAATTACAAAAAAATGCTAAAAATCATAACAAACTATACCAGAATCACCTAAATTACTTCGGCTACCGTAAATCACCCCCAACTATCCCTTACCACAACAATCCAAACCATATCATCTTAAAATTACAAAAAAAGGTGTACAAATCATAACAAATTATGCCAGACTCACCTAAATTACTTCGGCTACTCTAAATCATCACCAACTATTCCTTACCACAACAAACTTAACCCAATCACTTTTAAATTACAAAAAAATGCTAGTAACCATAGCAAACTATGCCAAACTCACCTAAATTACTTCGGCTACCATAAATCATCATCAATTAAACCTTACCACAACAAACTAACCCCAATCACTTTTAAATTACAAGAAAATGCTACTAACCATAGCAAACTATGGAAAACACACCTAAATTACTTTGGCTATCAAAAATCACCCCCAACTACATTTTACAGCAACAAACTAAGCCCAATCACTTTAAAATTACAAAAAAAGGCTAAAAATCATTACAAACTATACCAGAATCATCTAAATTAATTCGGCTACCGTAAATCACCCCCAACTATCCCTTACCACAACAAACCAAACCATATCATCTTAAAATTACAAAAAAAGGTGTACCAATCATAACAAACTATGCCAGACTCACCTAAATTACTTCGGCTACTCTAAATCATCACCAACTAACCCTTACCACAACAAACTAAACCCAATCACTTTTAAATTACAAAAAAATTCTACTAACTATAGCAAACTATGCCAAACTCACTTAAATTACTTCGGCTATCAAAAAGCACCCCCAACTACACTTTACAGCAACAAACTTAGCCCAATCACTTTAAAATTACAAAAAAATGCAAAAAATCATTACAAACTATACCAGAATCACCTAAATTACTTCGGCTACCGTAAATCACCCCCAACTATCCCTGACCACAACAAACCAAACCATATCATCTTAAAATTACAAAAAAAGGTGTACCAATCATAACAAACTATCCCAGACTCACCTAAATTACTTCGGCTACTCTAAATCATCACCAACTAACCCTTACCACAACAAACTAAACCCATTCACTTTTAAATTACAAAAAAATGCTACTAACCTTAGCAAACTATGCCAAACTCACTTAAATTACTTCGGCTATCAAAAAGCACCCCCAACTACACTTTACAGCAACAAACTTCGCCCAATCACTTTAAAATTACAAAAAAATGCTAAAAATCATTCCAAACTATACCAGAATCACCTAAATTACTTCGGCTACCGTAAATCACCCCCAACTATCCCTTACCACAACAAACCAAACCATATCATCTTAAAATTACAAAAAAAGGTGTACAATCCATAACAAATTATGCCAGACTCACCTAAATTACTTCGGCTACTCTAAATCATCACCAACTATCCCTTACCACAACAAACTTAACCCAATCACTTTTAAATTACAAAAAAATGCTAGTAATCATAGCAAACTATGCCAAACTCACCTAAATTACTTCGGCTACCATAAATCATCACCAATTAAACCTTACCACAACAAACTAACCCCAATCACTTTTAAATTACAAGAAAATGCTACTAACCATAGCAAACTATGCCAAACACACCTAAATTACTTTGGCTATCAAAAATCACACCCAACTACATTTTACAGCAACAAACTAAGCCCAATCACTTTAAAATTAAAAAAAAATCCTAAAAATCATTACAAACTATACCAGAATCACCTAAATTAATTCGGCTACCGTAAATCACCCCCAACTATCCCTTACCACAACAATCCAAACCATATCATCTTAAAATTACAAAAAAAGGTGTACAAATAATAACAAACTATGCCAGACTCACCTAAATTACTTCGGCTACCGTAAATCACCCCCAACAATCCTTTACCACAATAAACCAAACCATATCATTTTAAAATTACAAAAAAAGGTGTACAAATCATAACAAACTATGCCAGACTCACCTAAATTACTTCGGCTACTCTAAATCATCACCAACTATCCCTTACCAAAACAAACTAAACCCAATCACTTTTAAATTACAAAAAAATGCTAGTAACCATAACAAACTATGCCAAACTCACATAAATTACTTCGGCTATCAAAAATCACCCCCAACTACATTTTACAGCAACAAACTAAGGCCAATCACTTTAAAATTTCAAAAAATTGCTAAAAAACATAACAAATTATACCAGAATCACTTAAATTACTTCGGCTACCGTAAATCACCCCCAACTATCCCTTACCACAACAAACCAAACCATATCATCTTAAAATTACAAAAAAAGGTGTACAAATCATAGCAAACTATGCCAAACACACCTAAATTACTTCGGCTATCAAAAATCACCCCCAACTACACTTTACAGCAACAAACTAGGCCCAATCACTTTAAAATTACAAAAAAATGCTAAAAATCATAACAAACTATACCAGAATCACCTAAATTACTTCGGCTACCGTAAATCACCCCCAACTATCCCTTACCACAACAAACCAAACCATATCATCTTAAAATTACAAAAAAAGGTGTACAAATCATAACAAACTATGCCAGACTCACCTAAATTACTTCGGCTACTATAAATCATCACCAACTAACCCTTACCACAACAAACTAAACCCAATCACTTTTAAATTACAAAAAAATGCCAGTAACCATAGCAAACTATGCCAAACTCATCTAAATTACTTCGGCTACCATAAATCATCACCAACTAACCCTTACCACAACAAACTAAACCCAATCACTTTTAAATTACAAAAGAATGCTACTAACCCTAGCAAACTATGCCAAACTCACCTAAATTACTTCAGCTATCAAAAATCACCCCCAACTACACTTTAGAGCAACAAACTAAACCCAATCACTTTAAAATTACAAAAAAATGCTAAAAATCATAACAAACTATACCAAAACCACCTAAATTACTTCGGCTACCGTAAATCATCCCCAACTATCCCTTACCACATCAAATCAAACCATATCGTCTTAAAATTGCTAAAAAAAGTGTACAAATCATTACAAACTATGCCAGACTCACCTAAATTACTTCGGCTACTCTAAATCATCCCCAACTAACCCTTACCACAACAAACTAAACCCAATCACTTTTAAATTACAAAAAAATGCTAGTAACCATAGCAACCTATGCCAAACTCACCTAAATTACTTCGGCTACCATAAATCATCACCAACTAACCCTTACCACAACAAACTAAACCAAATCACTTTTATATTACAAAAAAATGCTACTAACCATAGCAAACTATGCCAAACTCACCTAAATTACTTCGGTTATCAAAAATCACCCCAACTACACTTTACATCAACAAACTAAGCCCAATCAATTTAAAATTACAAAAAAATGCTAAAAATCATAACAAACTATACCAGAATCACCTAAATTACTTCGGCTACCGTAAATCACCCCCAACTATCCCTTACCACAACAAACCAAACCATATCATCTTAAAATTACAAAAAAAGGTGTACAAATCATAACAAACTATGCCAGACTCACCTAAATTACTTCGGCTACTCTAAATCGTCACCAACTAACCCTTACCACAACAAACTAAACCCAATCGCTTTTAAATTACAAAAAAATGCTAGTAACCATAGCAAACTATGCCAAACTCACCTAAATTACTTCGGCTACCATAAATCATCACCAACTAACCCTTACCACAACAAACTAAACCCAATCACTTTTAAATTACAAAAAAATGCTAGTAACCATAGCAAACTATGCCAAACTCACCTAAATTACTTCGGCTATCAAAAATCACCCCCCTCTACACTTTACAGCAACAAACTAAGCCCAATCATTTTAAAATTACAAAAAAATGCTAAAAATCATAACAAACTATACGAGAATCACCTAAATTACTTCGGCTACCGTAAATCACCCCCAACTATCCCTTACCACAACAAACCAAACCATATCATCTTATAATTACAAAAAAAGGTGTACAAATCATAACAAACTATGCCAGACTCACCTAAATTACTTCGGCTACTCTAAATCATCACCAACTAACCCTTACCACAACAAACTAAACTCAATCACTTTTAAATTACAAAAAAATGCTACTAACCATAGCAAACTATGCTAAACTCACCTAAATTACTTCGGCTATCAAAAATCATCTCCAACTACACTTTACAGCAACAAACTAAGCCCAATCACTTTAAAATTATAAAAAAATGCTAAAAATCATAACAAACTATACCAGAATCACCTAAATTACTTCGGATACCGTAAATCACCCCCAACTATCCCTTACCACAACAAACCAAACCATATCATCTTATAATTACAAAAAAAGGTGTACAAATCATAACAAACTATGCCAGACCCACCTAAATTACTTCGGCTAATCTAAATAATCACCAACTAACCCTTACCACAACAAACTAAACCCAATCACTTTTAAATTACAAAAAAATGCTAGTAACCATAGCAAACTATGCCAAACTCACCTAAATTACTTCGGCTACTATAAATCATCACCAACTAACCCTTACCACAACAAACTAAACCCAATCATTTTTAAATTACAAAAAAATGCTAGTAACCATAGCAAACTATGCCAAACTCACCTAAATTACTTCGGCTACCATAAATCATCACCAACTAACCCTTACCACAACAAACAAAACCCAATCACTTTTAAATTACAAAAAAATGCTACTAACCATAGCAAACTATGCCAAACTCACCTAAATTACTTCGGCTATCAAAAATCACCCCTAACTACACTTTACAGCAACAAACTAAGCCCAATCACTTTAAAATTACAAAAAAAATGCTAAAAATCATAACAAACTATACCAGAATCACCTAAATTACTTTGGCTACCGTAAATCACTCCCAACTATCCCTTACCACAACAAACCAAATCATATTATCTTAAAATTACAAAAAAAAGTGTACAAATCATTACAAACACTGCCAGACTCACCTAAATTACTTCGGCTACTCTAAATCAACACCATCTAACCCTTACCACAACAAACTCTACCCAATCACTTTTAAATTAAAAAAAATGCTAGTAACCATAGCAAACTATGCCAAACTCACCTAAATTACTTCGGCTACCATAAATCATCACCAACTAACCCTTACCACAACAAACTAAACTCAATCACTTTTAAATTACAAAAAAATGCTACTAACCATAGCAAACTATGCCAAACTCACCTAAATTTCTTCGGCTGTCAAAAATCACCTCCAACTACACTTTACAGCAACAAACTAAGCCCAATCACTTTAAAATTACAAAAAAATGCTAAAAATCATAACAAACTATACCAGAATCACCTAAATTACTTCGGCTACCGTAAATTACCCCCAACTATCCCTTACCACAACAAACCAAACCATATCATCTTAAAATTACAAAAAAAGGTGTACAAATTATATCAAACTATGCCAGACTCACCTAAATTACTTCGGCTACCATAAATCATCACCAACTAACCCTTATCACAACAAACTAAACCCAATCACTTTTAAATTACAAAAAAATGCTACTAACCATAGCAAACTATGCCAAACTCACCTAAATTACTTCGGCTATCAAAAATCACCCCCAACTACACTTTACAGCAACTAACTAAGCCCAATCACTTTAAAATTACAAAAAAATGCTAAAAATTATAACAAACCATACCAGAATCACCTAAATTACTTCGGCTACCGTAAATCACCCCCAACTATCCCTTACCACAACAAACCAAACCATATCATCTTAAAATTACAAAAAAAGGTGTACAAATTATAACAAACCATGCCAGACTTTCCTAAATTACTTCGGCTACTCTAAATCATCACCAACTAACCCTTACCACAACAAACTAAACCCAATCACTTTTAAATTACAAAATATGCTAGTAACCATAGCAAACTATGCCAAACTCACCTAAATTACTTCGGCTACCATAAATCATCACCAACTAACCCTTACCACAACAAACTAAACCCAATCACTTTTAAATTACAAAAAAATGCTACTAACCATAGCAAACTATGCCAAACTCACCTAAATTACTTCGGCTATCAAAAATCACCCCCAACTACACTTTACAGCAACAAACTAAGCCCAATCACTTTAAAATTACAAAAAAATGCTAAAAATTATAACAAACCATACCAGAATCACCTAAATTACTTCGGCTACCGTAAATCACCCCCAACTATCCCTTACCACAACAAACCAAACCATATCATCTTAAAATTACAAAAAAAGGTGTACAAATTATAACAAACCATGCCAGACTCACCTAAATTACTTCGGCTACTATAAATCATCACCAACTAACCCTTACCACAACAAACTAAACCCAATCACTTTTAAATTACAAAAATATGCTAGTAACCATAGCAAACTATGCCAAACTCACCTAAATTACTTCGGCTACCATAAATCATCACCAACTAACCCTTACCACAACAAACTAAACCCAATCACTTTTAAATTAAAAAAAATTCTACTAACCATAGCAAACTATGCCAAACTCATCTAAATTACTTCGGCTATCAAAAATCACCCGCAACTACACTTTACAGCAACAAACTAAGCCCAATCACTTTAAAATAACAAAAAAATGCTAAAAATCATAACAAACTATACCAGAATCACCTAAATTACTTCGGATACCGTAAATCACCCCCAACTATCCCTTACCAAAACAAACCAAACCATATCATCTTAAAATTACAAAAAAAGGTGTACAAATCATTACAAACTATGCCAGACTCACCTAAATTACTTCGGCTACTCTAAATCATCACCATCTAACCCTTACCACAACAAACTAAACCCAATCACTTTTAAATTACAAAAAAATGCTAGTCACCATAGCAAACTATGCCTAACTCACCTAAATTACTTCGGCTACCATAAATCATCACCAACTAACCCTTACCACAACAAACTAAACCAAATCACTTTTAAATTACAAAAAAATGCTACTAACCATAGCAAACTATGCCAAACTCACCTAAATTACTTCGGCTATCAAAAATCACCCCCAACTACACTTTACAGCAACAAACTAAGCCCAATCACTTTAAAATTACAAAAAAATGCTAAAAATCATAACAAACTATACCAGAACCACCTAAATTACTTCGGCTACCGTAAATCATCCCCAACTATCCCTTACCACAACAAACCAAACCATATCATCTTAAAATTACAAAAAAAGGTGTACAAATCATAACAAACTATGCCAGACACACCTAAATTACTTCGGCTACTCTAAATCATCACCAACTAACCCTTACCACAACAAACTAAACCCAATCACTTTTAAATTACAAAAAAATCCTAGTAACCATTGCAAACTATGCCAAACTCACCTAAATTACTTCGGCTACCATAAATCATCACCAACTAACCCTTACCACAACAAACTAAACCAAATCAATTTTAAATTACAAAAAAATGCTAAAAATCATAACAAACTATACCAGAATCACCTAAATTACTTCGGCTACCGTAAATCACCCCCAACTATCCCTTACCACAACAATCCAAACCATATCATCTTAAAATTACAAAAAAAGGTGTACCAATCATAACAAACTACCCCAGAATCACCTAAATTACTTCGGCTACTCTAAATCATCACCAATTAACCCTTACCACAACAAACAAAACCCAATCACTTTTAAATTACAACAAAATGCTACTAACCATAGCAAACTATGCCAAATTCACTTAAATTACTTCGGCTATCAAAAATCACCCCCAACTACACTTTACAGCAACAAACTAAACCCAATCACTTTAAAATTACAAAAAAATGCTAAAAATCATAACAAACTATACCAGAATCACCTAAATTACTTCGGCTACCGTAAATCACCCCCAACTATCCCTTACCACAACAATCCAAACCATATCATCTTAAAATTACAAAAAAAGGTGTACAAATCATAACAAATTATGCCAGACTCACCTAAATTACTTCGGCTACTCTAAATCATCACCAACTATTCCTTACCACAACAAACTTAACCCAATCACTTTTAAATTACAAAAAAATGCTAGTAACCATAGCAAACTATGCCAAACTCACCTAAATTACTTCGGCTACCATAAATCATCATCAATTAAACCTTACCACAACAAACTAACCCCAATCACTTTTAAATTACAAGAAAATGCTACTAACCATACCAAACTATGGAAAACACACCTAAATTACTTTGGCTATCAAAAATCACCCCCAACTACATTTTACAGCAACAAACTAAGCCCAATCACTTTAAAATTACAAAAAAAGGCTAAAAATCATTCCAAACTATACCAGAATCATCTAAATTAATTCGGCTACCGTAAATCACCCCCAACTATCCCTTACCACAACAAACCAAACCATATCATCTTAAAATTACAAAAAAAGGTGTACCAATCATAACAAACTATGCCAGACTCACCTAAATTACTTCGGCTACTCTAAATCATCACCAACTAACCCTTACCACAACAAACTAAACCCAATCACTTTTAAATTACAAAAAAATTCTACTAACTATAGCAAACTATGCCAAACTCACTTAAATTACTTCGGCTATCAAAAAGCACCCCCAACTACACTTTACAGCAACAAACTTAGCCCAATCACTTTAAAATTACAAAAAAATGCTAAAAATCATTACAAACTATACCAGAATCACCTAAATTACTTCGGCTACCGTAAATCACCCCCAACTATCCCTGACCACAACAAACCAAACCATATCATCTTAAAATTACAAAAAAAGGTGTACCAATCATAACAAACTATCCCAGACTCACCTAAATTACTTCGGCTACTCTAAATCATCACCAACTAACCCTTACCACAACAAACTAAACCCATTCACTTTTAAATTACAAAAAAATGCTACTAACCTTAGCAAACTATGCCAAACTCACTTAAATTACTTCG
Organism: Eledona agricola; assembly: GCA_964023215.1. Classification (NCBI taxonomy): domain Eukaryota; kingdom Metazoa; phylum Arthropoda; class Insecta; order Coleoptera; family Tenebrionidae; genus Eledona; species Eledona agricola. The sequence continues at coordinate 530,947 of CAXIEJ010000203.1, read as the reverse complement.
GCTATCAAAAAGCACCCCCAACTACACTTTACAGCAACAAACTTAGCCCAATCACTTTAAAATTACAAAAAAATGCTAAAAATCATTCCAAACTATACCAGAATCACCTAAATTACTTCGGCTACCGTAAATCACCCCCAACTATCCCTTACCACAACAAACCAAACCATATCATCTTAAAATTACAAAAAAAGGTGTACAATCCATAACAAATTATGCCAGACTCACCTAAATTACTTCGGCTACTCTAAATCATCACCAACTATCCCTTACCACAACAAACTTAACCCAATCACTTTTAAATTACAAAAAAATGCTAGTAATCATAGCAAACTATGCCAAACTCACCTAAATTACTTCGGCTACCATAAATCATCACCAATTAAACCTTACCACAACAAACTAACCCCAATCACTTTTAAATTACAAGAAAATGCTACTAACCATAGCAAACTATGCCAAACACACCTAAATTACTTTGGCTATCAAAAATCACACCCAACTACATTTTACAGCAACAAACTAAGCCCAATCACTTTAAAATTAAAAAAAAATCCTAAAAATCATTACAAACTATACCAGAATCACCTAAATTAATTCGGCTACCGTAAATCACCCCCAACTATCCCTTACCACAACAATCCAAACCATATCATCTTAAAATTACAAAAAAAGGTGTACAAATAATAACAAACTATGCCAGACTCACCTAAATTACTTCGGCTACCGTAAATCACCCCCAACAATCCTTTACCACAATAAACCAAACCATATCATTTTAAAATTACAAAAAAAGGTGTACAAATCATAACAAACTATGCCAGACTCACCTAAATTACTTCGGCTACTCTAAATCATCACCAACTATCCCTTACCAAAACAAACTAAACCCAATCACTTTTAAATTACAAAAAAATGCTAGTAACCATAACAAACTATGCCAAACTCACATAAATTACTTCGGCTATCAAAAATCACCCCCAACTACATTTTACAGCAACAAACTAAGGCCAATCACTTTAAAATTTCAAAAAATTGCTAAAAAACATAACAAATTATACCAGAATCACTTAAATTACTTCGGCTACCGTAAATCACCCCCAACTATCCCTTACCACAACAAACCAAACCATATCATCTTAAAATTACAAAAAAAGGTGTACAAATCATAGCAAACTATGCCAAACACACCTAAATTACTTCGGCTATCAAAAATCACCCCCAACTACACTTTACAGCAACAAACTAAGCCCAATCACTTTAAAATTACAAAAAAATGCTAAAAACCATAACAAGCTATACCAGAATCACCTAAATTATTTCGGCTACCGTAAATCACCCCCAACTATCCCTTACCACAACAAACCAAACTATATCATCTTAAAATTACAAAAAAAGGTGTACAAATCATTACAAATTATGCCAGTCTCACCTAAATTACTTCGGCTACTCTAAATCATCACCAACTATCCCTTACCACAACAAACTTAACCCAATCACCTTTAAATTACAAAAAAATGCTAGTAACCATAGCAAACTATGCCAAACTCACTTAAATTACTTCGGCTACCATAAATCATCACCAACTAACCCTTACCACAACAAACTAAACCCAATCACTTTTAAATTACAAAAAAATGCTACTAACCATAGCAAACTATGCCAAACTCACCTAAATTACTTCGGCTATCAAAAAGCACCCCCAACTACACTTTACAGCAACAAAATTAGCCCAATCACTTTAAAATTACAAAAAAATGCTAAAAATCATAACAAACTATACCAGAATCACCTAAATTACTTCGGCTACCGTAAATCACCCCCAACTATCCCTTACCACAACAAACCAAACCATATCATCTTAAAATTACAAAAAAAGGTGTACAAATCATAACAAACTATGCCAGACTCACCTAAATTACTTCGGCTACTCTAAATCATCACCAACTATCCCTTACCACAACAAACTTAACCCAATCACCTTTAAATTACAAAAAAATGCTAGTAACCATAGCAAACTATGCCAAACTCACTTAAATTACTTCGGCTACCATAAATCATCACCAACTAACCCTTACCACAACAAACTAAACCCAATCACTTTTAAATTACAAAAAAATGCTACTAACCATAGCAAACTATGCCAAACTCACCTAAATTACTTCGGCTATCAAAAAGCACCCCCAACTACACTTTACAGCAACAAACTTAGCCCACAAACTTTAAAATTAAAAAAAAATGCTAAAAATCATTACAAACTATACCAGAATCACCTAAATTACTTCGGCTACCGTAAATCACCCCCAACTATCCCTTACCACAACAAACCAAACCATATCATCTTAAAATTACAAAAAAAGGTGTACCAATCATAACAAACTATCCCAGAATCACCTAAATTACTTCGGCTACTCTAAATCATCACCAACTAACCCTTACCACAACAAACTAAACCCAATCACTTTTAAATTACAAAAAAATGCTACTAACCATAGCAAACTATGCCAAACTCACTTAAATTACTTCGGCTACCATAAATCATCACCAACTAACCCTTACCACAACAAACTAAACCCAATCACTTTTAAATTACAAAAAAATGCTACTAACCATAGCAAACTATGCCAAACTCACCTAAATTACTTCGGCTATTAAAAAGCACCCCCAACTACACTTTACAGCAACAAAATTAGCCCAATCACTTTAAAATTACAAAAAAATGCTAAAAATTATTCCAAACTATACCAAAATCACCTAAATTACTTCGGCTACCGTAAATCACCCCCAACTATCCCTTACCGCAACAAACCAAACCATATCATCTTAAAATTACAAAAAAAGGTGTACAAATCATAACAAATTATGCCAGACTCACCTAAATTACTTCGGCTACTCTAAATCATCACCAACTATCCCTTACCACAACAAACTAAACCCAATCAATTTAAATTACAAAAATATGCTACTAACCATAGCAAACTATGCCAAACTCACCTAAATTACTTCGGCTATCAAAAATCACCCCCAACTACACTTTACAGCAACAAACTAAGCCCAATCACTTTAAAATTACAAAAAAATGCTAAAAATCATAACAAACTATACCAGAATCACCTAAATTACTTCGGCTACCGTAAATCACCCCCAACTATCCCTTACCACAACAAACCAAACCATATCATCTTAAAATTACAAAAAAAGGTGTACAAATCATAACAAACTATGCCAGACTCACCTAAATTACTTCGGCTACTCTAAATCATCACCAACTAACCCTTACCACAACAAACTAAACCCAATAACTTTTAAATTACAAAAAAATGCTACTAACCATAGCAAACTATGCCAAACTCACCTAAATTACTTCGGCTATCAAAAATCACCCCCAACTACACTTTACAGCAACAAAATAAGCCCAATCACTTTAAAATTACAAAAAAAATGCTAAAAATCATAACAAACTATACCAGAATCACCTAAATTACTTCGGCTACCGTAAATCACCCCCAACTATCCTTTACCAAAACAAACCAAACCACATCATTTTAAAATTACAAAAAAAGGTGTACAAATCATAACAAACTATGCCAGACTTACCTAAATTACTTCGGCTACTCTAAATCATCACCAACTAACCCTTACCAAAACAAACTAAACCCAATCACTTTTAAATTACAAAAAAATGCTAGTAACCATAGTAAACTATGCCAAACTCACTTAAATTACTTCGGCTACCATAAATCATCACCAACTAACCCTTACCACAACAAACTAAACCCAAGCAATTTAAATTACAAAAATATGCTACTAACCATAGCAAACTATGCCAAACTCACCTAAATTACTTCGGCTATCAAAAATCACCCCCAACTACACTTTACAGCAACAAACTAAGCCCAATCACTTTAAAATTAGAAAAAAATGCTAAAAATCATAACAAACTATACCAGAATCACCTAAATTACTTCGGCTACCGTAAATCACCCCCAACTATCCCTTACCACAACAAACCAAAGCATATCATCTTAAAATTACAAAAAAAGGTGTACAAATCATAACAAACTATGCCAGACTCACCAAAATTACTTCGGCTATTCTAAATCATCACCAACTATCCCTTACCACAACAAACTTAACCCAATCACTTTTAAATTACAAAAAAATGCTAGTAACCATAGCAAACTATGCCAAACTCACCTAAATTACTTCGGCTACCATAAATCATCACCAATTAACCCTTACCACAACAAACTAAACCCAATCACTTTTAAATTACAAGAAAATGCTACTAACCATAGCAAACTACCCCCAAACTCACCTAAATTACTTTGGCTATCAAAAATCACCCCCAACTACATTTTACAGCAACAAACTAAGCCCAATCACTTTAAAATTACAAAAAAATGCTAAAAATCATTACAAACTATACCAGAATCACCTAAATTACTTCGGCTACCGTAAATCACCCCCAACTATCCCTTACCACAACAAACCAAACCATATCATCTTAAAATTACAAAAAAAGGTGTACCAATCATAGCAAACTATGCCAGACTCACCTAAATTACTTCGGCTACTCTAAATCATCACCAACTAACCCTTACCACAACAAACTAAACCCAATCACTTTTAAATTACAAAAAAATGCTACTAACCATAGCAAATTATGCCAAACTCACATAAATTACTTCGACTATCAAAAATCACCCCCAACTACACGTTACAGCAACAAACTAAGCCCAATTAATTTTAAATTACAAAAAAATGCTTGTAACCATAGCAAACTATGCCAAACTCACCTAAATTACTTCGGCTACCATAAATCATCACCAACTAACCCTTACCACAACAAACTAAACCCAATCACTTTTAAATTACAAAAAAATGCTACTAACCATAGCAAACTATGCCAAACTCACCTAAATTACTTCGGCTATCAAAAATCACCCCCAACTACACTTTACAGGAACAAAGTAAGCCCAATCACTCTAAAATTACAAAAAAAATGCTAAAAATCATAACAAACTATACCAGAATCACCTAAATTACTTCGGCTACCGTAAATCACCCCCAACTATCCTTTACCACAACAAACCAAACCATATCATTTTAAAATTACAAAAAAAGGTGTATAAATCATAACAAACTATGCCAGACTCACCTAAATTACTTCGGCTACTCTAAATCATTACCAACTAACCCTTACCAAAACAAACTAAACCCAATCACTTTTAAATTACAAAAAAATGCTAGTAACCAAAATAAACTATGCCAAACTCACCTAAATTACTTCGGCTACCATAAATCATCACCAATTAACCCATACCACAACAAACTAAACCCAATCACTTTTAAATTACAAAAAAATGCCACTAACCATAGCAAACTATGCCAAACCCACCTAAATTACTTCGGCTATCAAAAATCACCCCCAACTACACTTTACAACAACAAACTAAGCCCAATCACTTTAAAATTACAAAAAAATGCTAAAAACCATAACAAACTATACCAGAATCACCTAAATTATTTCGGCTACCGTAAATCACCCCTAACTATCCCTTACCACAACAAACCAAACCATATCATCTTAAAATTACAAAAAAAGGTGTACAAATCATAACAAATTATGCCAGACTCACCTAAATTACTTCGGCTACTCTAAATCATCACCAACTATCCCTTACCACAACAAACTTAACCCAATCACTTTTAAATTACAAAAAAATGCTAGTAACTATAGCAAACTATGCCAAACTCACCTAAATTACTTCGGCTACCATAAATCATCACCAATTAACCCTTACCACAACAAACTAAACCCAATCACTTCTAAATTACAAGAAAATGCTACTAACCATAGCAAACTAAGCCAAACTCACCTAAATTACTTTGGCTATCAAAAATCACCCCCAACTACATTTTACAGCAACAAACTAAGCCCAATCACTTTAAAATTACAAAAAAATGCTAAAAATCATAACAAACTATACCAGAATCACCTAAATTACTTCGGCTACCGTAAATCACCCCCAACTATCCCTTACCATAACAAACCAAACCATATCATCTTAAAATTACAAAAAAAGGTGTACAAATTATAACAAACTATGCCAGACTCACCTAAATTACTTCCGCTACTCTAAATCAAAACCAACTAACCCTTACCAAAACAAACTAAACCCAATCACTTTTAAATTACAAAAAAATGCTAGTAACCATAGCAAACTATGCCAAACTCACCTAAATTACTTCGGCTACCATAAATCATCACCAACTAACCCTTACCACAACAAACTAAACCCAATCAATTTTAAATTACAAAAAAATGCTACTAACCATAGCAAACTATGCCAAACTCACCTAAATTACTTCGGCTACCTTAAATCATCACCAACTAACCCTTACCACAACAAACTAAACCCAATCACTTTTAAATTACAAAAAAATTCTACTAACCATTGCAAACTGTGCCAAACTCACCTAAATTACTTCGGCTATCAAAAATCACCCCCAACTACACTTTACAGCAACAAACTAAGCCCAATCACTTTAAAATTACAAAAAAATGCTAAAAATCATAACCAACTAAACCAGAATCACCTAAATTACTTCGGCTACCGTAAATCACCCCCAACTTTCCCTTACCACAACAAACCAAACCATATCATCTTAAAATTACAAAAAAAGGTGTACAAATCATAACAAATTATGCCAGACTCACCTAAATTACTTCGGCTACTCTAAATCATCACCAACTATCCCTTACCACAACAAACTTAACCCAATCACTTTTAAATAACAAAAAAATGCTAGTAACCATAGCAAACTATGCCAAACTCACCTAAATTACTTCGGCTACCATAAATCATCACCAATTAACCCTTAATACAACAAACTAAACCCAATCACTTTTAAATTACAAGAAAATGCTACTAACCATAGCAAACTATGCCAAACTCACCTAAATTACTTTGGCTATCAAAAATCACCCCCAACTACCTTTTACAGCAACAAACTAAGCCCAATCACTTTAAAATTACAAAAAAATGCTAAAAATCATTACAAACTATACCAGAATCACCTAAATTACTTCGGCTACCGTAAATCACCCCCAACTATCCCTTACCACAACAAACCAAACCATATCATCTTAAAATTACAAAAAGAGATGTACCAATCATAACAAACTATGCCAGACTCACCTAAATTACTTCGGCTACTCTAAATCATCACCAACTAACCCTTACCACAACAAACTAAACCCAATCACTTTTAAATTACAAAAAAATGCTACTAACCATAGCAAACTATGCCAAACTCACTTAAATTACTTCGGCTATCAAAAAGCACCCCCAACTACACTTTACAGCAACAAATTTAGACCAATCACTTTAAAATTACAAAAAAATGCTAAAAATCATTACAAACTACACCAGAATCACCTTAATTACTTCGGCTACCGTAAATCACCCCCAACTATCCCTTACCACAACAAACCAAACCATATCATCTTAAAATTACAAAAAAAGGTGTACCAATCACAACAAACTATGCCAGACTCACCTAAATTACTAAGGCTACTCTAAATCATCACCAACTAACCCTTACCACAACAAACTAAATCCAATCACTTTTAAATTACAAAAAAATGCTACTAACCATAGCAAACTATGCCAAACTCACCTAAATTACTTCGGCTACCTTAAATCATCACCAACTAACCCTTACCACAACAAACTAAACCCAATCATTTTTAAATTACAAAAAAATGCTACTAACCATTGCAAACTATGCCAAACTAACCTAAATTACTTCGGCTATCAAAAATCACCCCCAACTACACTTTACAGCAACAAGCTAAAGCCCAATCACTTTAAAATTACAAAAAAATGCTAAAAATCATAACCAACTAAACCAGACTCACCTAAATTACTTCGGCTACTCTAAATCATCACCAACTCACCCTTACCACAACAAACTAAATCCAATCAATTTTAAATTACAAAAAAATGCTACTAACCATAGCAAACTATGCCAAACTCACCTAAATTACTTCGGCTACCTTAAATCATCACCAACTAACCCTTACCACAACAAACTAAACCCAATCATTTTTAAATTACAAAAAAATGCTACTAACCATTGCAAACTATGCCAAACTAACCTAAATTACTTCGGCTATCAAAAATCACCCCCAACTACACTTTACAGCAACAAGCTAAAGCCCAATCACTTTAAAATTACAAAAAAATGCTAAAAATCATATCAAACTATACCAGAATCACCTAAATTACTTCGGCTACCGTAAATCACCCCCAACTATCCCTTACCACAACAAACCAAACCATATCATCTTAAAATTACAAAAAAAGGGTACCAATCATAACAAACTATGCCAGACTCACCTAATTTACTTTGGCTACTCTAAATCATCACCAACTAACCCTTACCACAACAAACTAAACCCAATCACTTTTAAATTACAAAAAAATGCTACTAACCATAGCAAACTATGCCAAACTCACTTAAATTACTTCGGCTATCAAAAAGCACCCCCAACTACACTTTACAGCAACAAACTTAGCCCAATCATTTTAAAATTAGAAAAAAATGCTAAAAATCATTACAAACTATACCAGAATAACCTAAATTACTTCGGCTACCGTAAATCACCCCCAACTATCCCTTACCACAACAAACCAAACCATATAATCTTAAAATTACAAAAAAAGGTGTACCAATCATAACAAACTATGGCAGACCACCTAAATTACTTCGGCTATTCTAAATCATCACCAACTAACCCTTACCACAACAAACTAAACCCAATCACTTTTAAATTACAAAAAAATGCTACTAACCATAGCAAACTATGCCAAACTCACCTAAAATACTTCGGCTATCAAAAATCACTCCCAACTACACTTTACAGCAACAAACTAAGCCCAATCACTTTAAAATTACAAAAAAATGCTAAAAATCGTAACACACTATACCAGAATCACCTAAATTACTTCGGCTACCGTAAATCACCCCCAACTTTCCCTTACCACAACAAACCAAACCATATCATCTTAAAATTACAAAAAAAGGTGTACAAATCATAACAAACTATGCCAGACTCACCTAAATTACTTTGGCTACTCTAAATCATCACCAACTAACCCTTACCACAACAAACTAAACCCAATCACTTTTAAATTACAAACAAATGCTAGTAACCATAGCAAACTATGCCAAACTCACCTAAATTACTTCGGCTACCATAAATCATCACCAACTAACCCTTACCACAACAAACTAAACCCAATCACTTTTAAATTACAAAAAAATGCTACTAACCATCGCAAACTATGCCAAACACACCTAAATTACTTCGGCTATCAAAAATAACCCCCAACTACACTTTACAGCAACAAACTAAACCTAATCACTTTAAAATTACAGAAAAATGCTAAGAATCATAACAAACTATACCAGAATCACCTAAATTACTTCGGCTACCGTTAATCACCCCCAACTATCCCTTACCACAACAAACCAAACCATATCATCTTAAAATTACAAAAAAAGGTGTACAAATTCTAACAAATTATGCCAGACTCACCTAAATTACTTCGGCTACTCTAAATTTTCACCAACTAACCCTTACCACAACAAACTAAACCCAATCACTTTTAAATTACAAAAAAATGCTACTAACCATAGCAAACTATGCCAAACTCACCTAAATTACTTCGGCTATCAAAAATCACCCCCAACTACACTTTACAGCAACAAACTAAGCCCAATCACTTTAAAATTACAAAAAAATGCTAAAAATCATAACAAACTATACCAGAATCACCTAAATTACTTCGGCTACCGTAAATCACCCCCAACTTTCCCTTACCACAACAAACCAAACCATATCATCTTAAAATTACAAAAAAAGGTGTACAAATCATAACAAACTATGCCAGACTCACCTAAATTACTTCGGTTACTCTTAATCATCACCAACTTACCCTTACCACAACAAACTAAACCCAATCACTTTTAAATTACAAAAAAATGCTAGTAACCATAGCAAACTATGCTAAACTCACCTAAATTACTTCGGCTACCATAAATCATCACCAACTAACCCTTACCACAACAAACTAAACCCAATCACCTTTAAATTACAAAAAAATTCTACTAACCATAGCGTACTATGCCAAACTCACCTAAATTACTTCGGCTATCAAAAATCACCCCCAACTACACTTTACAGTAACAAACTAAGCCCAATCACTTTAAAATTACAAAAAAATGCTAAAAATCATAACAAACTATACCAGAATCACCTGAATTACTTCGGCTACCGTAAATCACCCCCAACTATCCCTTACCACAACAAACCAAACCATATCAACTTAAAATTACAAAAAAAGGTGTACAAATCAAAACAAACTATGGCAGACTCACCTAAATTACTTCGGCTACTCTTAATCATCAACAACTAACCCTTACCACAACAATCTAAACCCAATCACTTTTAAATTACAAAAAAATGCCAGTAACCATAGCAAACTATGCCAAACTCACCTAAATTACTTCGGCTACCATAAATCATCACCAACTAACCCTTACCACAACAAACTAAACCCAATCACTTTTAAATTACAAAAAAATGCTAAAAATCATAACAAACTATACCAGAATCACCTAAATTACTTCGGCTACCGTAAATCACCCCCAACTATCCCTTACCACAACAAACCAAACCATATCATCTTAAAATTACAAAAAAAGGTGTACAAATCATAACAAATTATGCCAGACTCACCTAAATTACTTCGGCTACTCTACATCATCACCAACTAACCCTTACGACAACAAACTAAACCCAATCACTTTTAAATTACAAAAAAATGCTACTAAACATAGCGAACTATGCCAAACTCACCTAAATTACTTCGGCTATCAAAAATCACCCCCAACTAAACTTTACAGCAACAAACTAAGCCCAATCATTTTAAAATTACAAAAAAATGCTAAAAATCATAACAAACTATGCCAGACTCACCTAAATTACTTCGGCTACTCTAAATCATCACCAAATAACCCTTACCACCACAAACTAAACCCAATCACTTTTAAATTACAAAAAAATGCTAGTAACCATAGCAAACTATGCCAAACTCACCTAAATTACTTCGGCTATCAAAAATCACCCCCAACTACACTTTACAGCAACAAACTAAGCCTAATCACTTTAAAATTACAGAAAAATGCTAAGAATCATAACAAACTATACCAGAATCACCTAAATTACTTCGGCTACCGTTAATCACCCTAAACTATCCCTTACCACAACAAACTAAACCATATTATCTTAAAATTACAAAAAAAGGTGTACAAATTCTAACAAATTATGCCAGACTCACCTAAATTACTTCGGCTACTCTAAATTTTCACCAACTAACCCTTACCACAACAAACTAAACCCAATCACTTTTAAATTACAAAAAAATGCTACTAACCATAGCAAACTATGCCAAACTCACCTAAATTACTTCGGCTATCAAAAATCACCCCCAACTACACTTTACAGCAACAAACTAAGCCCAATCACTTTAAAATTACAAAAAAATGCTAAAAATCATAACAAACTATACCAGAATCACCTAAATTACTTCGGCTACCGTAAAACACCCCCAACTTTCCCTTACGACAACAAACCAAACCATATCATCTTAAAATTACAAAAAAAGGTGTACAAATCATAACAAACTATGCCAGACTCACCTAAATTACTTCGGCTACTCTAAATCATCACCAACTAACCCTTACCACAACAAACTAAACCCAATCACTTTTAAATTACAAAAAAATGCTACTAAACATAGCGAACTATGCCAAACTCACCTAAATTACTTCGGCTATCAAAAATCACCCCCAACTACACTTTACAGCAACAAACTAAGCCCAATCATTTTAAAATTACAAAAAATTGCTAAAAATCATAACAAACTATACCAGAATCACCTAAATTACTTCGGCTACCCTAAATCACCCCCAACTATCCCTTACCACAACAAACCAAACCATATCATCTTAAAATTACAAAAAAAGGTGTACAAATCATAACAAACTATGCCAGACTCACCTAAATTACTTCGGCTACTCTAAATCATCACCAAATAACCCTTACCACCACAAACTAAACCCAATCACTTTTAAATTACAAAAAAATGCTAGTAACCATAGCAAACTATGCCAGACTCACCTAAATTACTTCGGCTACTCTAAATCATCAGCAACTAACCCTTACGACAACAAACTAAACCCAATCACTTTTAAATTACAAAAAAATGCTACTAACCATCGCAAACTATGCCAAACACACCTAAATTACTTCGGCTATCAAAAATAACCCCCAACTACACTTTACAGCAACAAACTAAGCCTAATCACTTTAAAATTACAGAAAAATGCTGAGAATCATAACAAACTATACCAGAATCACCTAAATTACTTCGGCTACCGTAAATCACCCCCAACTATCCTTTACCACAACAAACCAAACCATATCATTTTAAAATTACAAAAAAAGGTGTATAAATCATAACAAACTATGCCAGACTCACCTAAATTACTTCGGCTACTCTAAATCATTACCAACTAACCCTTACCAAAACAAACTAAACCCAATCACTTTTAAATTACAAAAAAATGCTAGTAACCAAAATAAACTATGCCAAACTCACCTAAATTACTTCGGCTACCATAAATCATCACCAATTAACCCTTACCACAACAAACTAAACCCAATCACTTTTAAATTACAAAAAAATGCCACTAACCATAGCAAACTATGCCAAACCCACCTAAATTACTTCGGCTATCAAAAATCACCCCCAACTACACTTTACAACAACAAACTAAGCCCAATCACTTTAAAATTACAAAAAAATGCTAAAAACCATAACAAACTATACCAGAATCACCTAAATTATTTCGGCTACCGTAAATCACCCCTAACTATCCCTTACCACAACAAACCAAACCATATCATCTTAAAATTACAAAAAAAGTGTACAAATCATAACAAATTATGCCAGACTCACCTAAATTACTTCGGCTACTCTAAATCATCACCAACTATCCCTTACCACAACAAACTTAACCCAATCACTTTTAAATTACAAAAAAATGCTAGTAACTATAGCAAACTATGCCAAACTCACCTAAATTACTTCGGCTACCATAAATCATCACCAATTAACCCTTACCACAACAAACTAAACCCAATCACTTCTAAATTACAAGAAAATGCTACTAACCATAGCAAACTAAGCCAAACTCACCTAAATTACTTTGGCTATCAAAAATCACCCCCAACTACATTTTACAGCAACAAACTAAGCCCAATCACTTTAAAATTACAAAAAAATGCTAAAAATCATAACAAACTATACCAGAATCACCTAAATTACTTCGGCTACCGTAAATCACCCCCAACTATCCCTTACCATAACAAACCAAACCATATCATCTTAAAATTACAAAAAAAGGTGTACAAATTATAACAAACTATGCCAGACTCACCTAAATTACTTCCGCTACTCTAAATCAAAACCAACTAACCCTTACCAAAACAAACTAAACCCAATCACTTTTAAATTACAAAAAAATGCTAGTAACCATAGCAAACTATGCCAAACTCACCTAAATTACTTCGGCTACCATAAATCATCACCAACTAACCCTTACCACAACAAACTAAACCCAATCAATTTTAAATTACAAAAAAATGCTACTAACCATAGCAAACTATGCCAAACTCACCTAAATTACTTCGGCTACCTTAAATCATCACCAACTAACCCTTACCACAACAAACTAAACCCAATCACTTTTAAATTACAAAAAAATTCTACTAACCATTGCAAACTGTGCCAAACTCACCTAAATTACTTCGGCTATCAAAAATCACCCCCAACTACACTTTACAGCAACAAACTAAGCCCAATCACTTTAAAATTACAAAAAAATGCTAAAAATCATAACCAACTAAACCAGAATCACCTAAATTACTTCGGCTACCGTAAATCACCCCCAACTTTCCCTTACCACAACAAACCAAACCATATCATCTTAAAATTACAAAAAAAGGTGTACAAATCATAACAAATTATGCCAGACTCACCTAAATTACTTCGGCTACTCTAAATCATCACCAACTATCCCTTACCACAACAAACTTAACCCAATCACTTTTAAATAACAAAAAAATGCTAGTAACCATAGCAAACTATGCCAAACTCACCTAAATTACTTCGGCTACCATAAATCATCACCAATTAACCCTTAATACAACAAACTAAACCCAATCACTTTTAAATTACAAGAAAATGCTACTAACCATAGCAAACTATGCCAAACTCACCTAAATTACTTTGGCTATCAAAAATCACCCCCAACTACCTTTTACAGCAACAAACTAAGCCCAATCACTTTAAAATTACAAAAAAATGCTAAAAATCATTACAAACTATACCAGAATCACCTAAATTACTTCGGCTACCGTAAATCACCCCCAACTATCCCTTACCACAACAAACCAAACCATATCATCTTAAAATTACAAAAAGAGATGTACCAATCATAACAAACTATGCCAGACTCACCTAAATTACTTCGGCTACTCTAAATCATCACCAACTAACCCTTACCACAACAAACTAAACCCAATCACTTTTAAATTACAAAAAAATGCTACTAACCATAGCAAACTATGCCAAACTCACTTAAATTACTTCGGCTATCAAAAAGCACCCCCAACTACACTTTACAGCAACAAATTTAGACCAATCACTTTAAAATTACAAAAAAATGCTAAAAATCATTACAAACTACACCAGAATCACCTCAATTACTTCGGCTACCGTAAATCACCCCCAACTATCCCTTACCACAACAAACCAAACCATATCATCTTAAAATTACAAAAAAAGGTGTACCAATCACAACAAACTATGCCAGACTCACCTAAATTACTAAGGCTACTCTAAATCATCACCAACTAACCCTTACCACAACAAACTAAATCCAATCACTTTTAAATTACAAAAAAATGCTACTAACCATAGCAAACTATGCCAAACTCACCTAAATTACTTCGGCTACCTTAAATCATCACCAACTAACCCTTACCACAACAAACTAAACCCAATCACTTTTAAATTACAAAAAAATGCTACTAACCATTGCAAATTATGCCAAACTCACCTAAATTACTTTGGCTATCAAAAATCACCCCCAACTACACTTTACAGCAACAAACTAAGCCCAATCACTTTAAAATTACAAAAAAATGTTAAAAATCATAACAAACTATACCAGAATCACCTAAATTACTTCGGCTACCGTAAATCACCCCCAACTATCCCTTACCACAACAAATCAAACCATATCATCTTAAAATTACAAAAAAAGGTGTACCAATCATAACAAACTATGCCAGACTCACCTAAATTACTTCGGCTACTCTAAATCATCACCAACTCACCCTTACCACAACAAACTAAATCCAATCAATTTTAAATTACAAAAAAATGCTACTAACCATAGCAAACTATGCCAAACTCACCTAAATTACTTCGGCTACCTTAAATCATCACCAACTAACCCTTACCACAACAAACTAAACCCAATCATTTTTAAATTACAAAAAAATGCTACTAACCATTGCAAACTATGCCAAACTAACCTAAATTACTTCGGCTATCAAAAATCACCCCCAACTACACTTTACAGCAACAAGCTAAAGCCCAATCACTTTAAAATTACAAAAAAATGCTAAAAATCATATCAAACTATACCAGAATCACCTAAATTACTTCGGCTACCGTAAATCACCCCCAACTATCCCTTACCACAACAAACCAAACCATATCATCTTAAAATTACAAAAAAAGGGTACCAATCATAACAAACTATGCCAGACTCACCTAATTTACTTTGGCTACTCTAAATCATCACCAACTAACCCTTACCACAACAAACTAAACCCAATCACTTTTAAATTACAAAAAAATGCTACTAACCATAGCAAACTATGCCAAACTCACTTAAATTACTTCGGCTATCAAAAAGCACCCCCAACTACACTTTACAGCAACAAACTTAGCCCAATCATTTTAAAATTAGAAAAAAATGCTAAAAATCATTACAAACTATACCAGAATAACCTAAATTACTTCGGCTACCGTAAATCACCCCCAACTATCCCTTACCACAACAAACCAAACCATATAATCTTAAAATTACAAAAAAAGGTGTACCAATCATAACAAACTATGGCAGACCACCTAAATTACTTCGGCTATTCTAAATCATCACCAACTAACCCTTACCACAACAAACTAAACCCAATCACTTTTAAATTACAAAAAAATGCTACTAACCATAGCAAACTATGCCAAACTCACCTAAAATACTTCGGCTATCAAAAATCACTCCCAACTACACTTTACAGCAACAAACTAAGCCCAATCACTTTAAAATTACAAAAAAATGCTAAAAATCGTAACACACTATACCAGAATCACCTAAATTACTTCGGCTACCGTAAATCACCACCAACTTTCCCTTACCACAACAAACCAAACCATATCATCTTAAAATTACAAAAAAAGGTGTACAAATCATAACAAACTATGCCAGACTCACCTAAATTACTTTGGCTACTCTAAATCATCACCAACTAACCCTTACCACAACAAACTAAACCCAATCACTTTTAAATTACAAACAAATGCTAGTAACCATAGCAAACTATGCCAAACTCACCTAAATTACTTCGGCTACCATAAATCATCACCAACTAACCCTTACCACAACAAACTAAACCCAATCACTTTTAAATTACAAAAAAATGCTACTAACCATCGCAAACTATGCCAAACACACCTAAATTACTTCGGCTATCAAAAATAACCCCCAACTACACTTTACAGCAACAAACTAAACCTAATCACTTTAAAATTACAGAAAAATGCTAAGAATCATAACAAACTATACCAGAATCACCTAAATTACTTCGGCTACCGTTAATCACCCCCAACTATCCCTTACCACAACAAACCAAACCATATCATCTTAAAATTACAAAAAAAGGTGTACAAATTCTAACAAATTATGCCAGACTCACCTAAATTACTTCGGCTACTCTAAATTTTCACCAACTAACCCTTACCACAACAAACTAAACCCAATCACTTTTAAATTACAAAAAAATGCTACTAACCATAGCAAACTATGCCAAACTCACCTAAATTACTTCGGCTATCAAAAATCACCCCCAACTACACTTTACAGCAACAAACTAAGCCCAATCACTTTAAAATTACAAAAAAATGCTAAAAATCATAACAAACTATACCAGAATCACCTAAATTACTTCGGCTACCGTAAATCACCCCCAACTTTCCCTTACCACAACAAACCAAACCATATCATCTTAAAATTACAAAAAAAGGTGTACAAATCATAACAAACTATGCCAGACTCACCTAAATTACTTCGGTTACTCTTAATCATCACCAACTTACCCTTACCACAACAAACTAAACCCAATCACTTTTAAATTACAAAAAAATGCTAGTAACCATAGCAAACTATGCTAAACTCACCTAAATTACTTCGGCTACCATAAATCATCACCAACTAACCCTTACCACAACAAACTAAACCCAATCACCTTTAAATTACAAAAAAATTCTACTAACCATAGCGTACTATGCCAAACTCACCTAAATTACTTCGGCTATCAAAAATCACCCCCAACTACACTTTACAGTAACAAACTAAGCCCAATCACTTTAAAATTACAAAAAAATGCTAAAAATCATAACAAACTATACCAGAATCACCTGAATTACTTCGGCTACCGTAAATCACCCCCAACTATCCCTTACCACAACAAACCAAACCATATCAACTTAAAATTACAAAAAAAGGTGTACAAATCAAAACAAACTATGGCAGACTCACCTAAATTACTTCGGCTACTCTTAATCATCAACAACTAACCCTTACCACAACAATCTAAACCCAATCACTTTTAAATTACAAAAAAATGCCAGTAACCATAGCAAACTATGCCAAACTCACCTAAATTACTTCGGCTACCATAAATCATCACCAACTAACCCTTACCACAACAAACTAAACCCAATCACTTTTAAATTACAAAAAAATGCTAAAAATCATAACAAACTATACCAGAATCACCTAAATTACTTCGGCTACCGTAAATCACCCCCAACTATCCCTTACCACAACAAACCAAACCATATCATCTTAAAATTACAAAAAAAGGTGTACAAATCATAACAAATTATGCCAGACTCACCTAAATTACTTCGGCTACTCTACATCATCACCAACTAACCCTTACGACAACAAACTAAACCCAATCACTTTTAAATTACAAAAAAATGCTACTAAACATAGCGAACTATGCCAAACTCACCTAAATTACTTCGGCTATCAAAAATCACCCCCAACTAAACTTTACAGCAACAAACTAAGCCCAATCATTTTAAAATTACAAAAAAATGCTAAAAATCATAACAAACTATGCCAGACTCACCTAAATTACTTCGGCTACTCTAAATCATCACCAAATAACCCTTACCACCACAAACTAAACCCAATCACTTTTAAATTACAAAAAAATGCTAGTAACCATAGCAAACTATGCCAAACTCACCTAAATTACTTCGGCTATCAAAAATCACCCCCAACTACACTTTACAGCAACAAACTAAGCCTAATCACTTTAAAATTACAGAAAAATGCTAAGAATCATAACAAACTATACCAGAATCACCTAAATTACTTCGGCTACCGTTAATCACCCTAAACTATCCCTTACCACAACAAACTAAACCATATTATCTTAAAATTACAAAAAAAGGTGTACAAATTCTAACAAATTATGCCAGACTCACCTAAATTACTTCGGCTACTCTAAATTTTCACCAACTAACCCTTACCACAACAAACTAAACCCAATCACTTTTAAATTACAAAAAAATGCTACTAACCATAGCAAACTATGCCAAACTCACCTAAATTACTTCGGCTATCAAAAATCACCCCCAACTACACTTTACAGCAACAAACTAAGCCCAATCACTTTAAAATTACAAAAAAATGCTAAAAATCATAACAAACTATACCAGAATCACCTAAATTACTTCGGCTACCGTAAAACACCCCCAACTTTCCCTTACGACAACAAACCAAACCATATCATCTTAAAATTACAAAAAAAGGTGTACAAATCATAACAAACTATGCCAGACTCACCTAAATTACTTCGGCTACTCTAAATCATCACCAACTAACCCTTACCACAACAAACTAAACCCAATCACTTTTAAATTACAAAAAAATGCTACTAAACATAGCGAACTATGCCAAACTCACCTAAATTACTTCGGCTATCAAAAATCACCCCCAACTACACTTTACAGCAACAAACTAAGCCCAATCATTTTAAAATTACAAAAAAATGCTAAAAATCATAACAAACTATACCAGAATCACCTAAATTACTTCGGCTACCCTAAATCACCCCCAACTATCCCTTACCACAACAAACCAAACCATATCATCTTAAAATTACAAAAAAAGGTGTACAAATCATAACAAACTATGCCAGACTCACCTAAATTACTTCGGCTACTCTAAATCATCACCAAATAACCCTTACCACCACAAACTAAACCCAATCACTTTTAAATTACAAAAAAATGCTAGTAACCATAGCAAACTATGCCAAACTCACCTAAATTACTTCGGCTACCATAAATCATCACCAACTAACCCTTACCACAACAAACTAAACCCAATCACTTTTAAATTACAAAAAAATGCTAAAAATCATAACAAACTATACCAGAATCACCTAAATTACTTCGGCTAACGTAAATCACCCCCAACTATCCCTTACCACAACAAACCAAACCATATCATCTTAAAATTACAAAAAAAGGTGTACAAATCATAACAAATTATGCCAGACTCACCTAAATTACTTCGGCTACTCTAAATCATCAGCAACTAACCCTTACGACAACAAACTAAACCCAATCACTTTTAAATTACAAAAAAATGCTACTAACCATCGCAAACTATGCCAAACACACCTAAATTACTTCGGCTATCAAAAATAACCCCCAACTACACTTTACAGCAACAAACTAAGCCTAATCACTTTAAAATTACAGAAAAATGCTGAGAATCATAACAAACTATACCAGAATCACCTAAATTACTTCGGCTACCGTTAATCACCCTAAACTATCCCTTACCACAACAAACCAAACCATATTATCTTAAAATTACAAAAAAAGGTGTACAAATCATAACAAACTATGCCTGACTCACCTAAATTACTTCGGCTACTCTTAATCATCACCAAATAACCCTTACCACCACAAACTAAACCCAATCACTTTTAAATTACAAAAAAATGCTAGTAACCATAGCAAACTATGCCAAACTCACCTAAATTACTTCGGCTACCATAAATCATCACCAACTAACCCTTACCACAACAAACTAAACCCAATCACTTTTAAATTACAAAAAAATGCTAAAAATCATAACAAACTATACCAGAATCACCTAAATTACTTCGGCTAACGTAAATCACCCCCAACTATCCCTTACCACAACAAACCAAACCATATCATCTTAAAATTACAAAAAAAGGTGTACAAATCATAACAAATTATGCCAGACTCACCTAAATTACTTCGGCTACTCTAAATCATCACCAACTAACCCTTACGACAACAAACTAAACCCAATCACTTTTAAATTACAAAAAAATGCTACTAACCATCGCAAACTATGCCAAACACACCTAAATTACTTCGGCTATCAAAAATAACCCCCAACTACACTTTACAGCAACAAACTAAGCCTAATCACTTTAAAATTACAGAAAAATGCTAAGAATCATAACAAACTATACCAGAATCACCTAAATTACTTCGGCTACCGTTAATCACCCTAAACTATCCCTTACCACAACAAACCAAACCATATTATCTTAAAATTACAAAAAAAGGTGTACAAATTCTAACAAATTATGCCAGACTCACCTAAATTACTTCGGCAACTCTAAATCATCAGCAACTAACCCTTACGACAACAAACTAAACCCAATCACTTTTAAATTACAAAAAAATGCTACTAACCATCGCAAACTATGCCAAACACACCTAAATTACTTCGGCTATCAAAAATAACCCCCAACTACACTTTACAGCAACAAACTAAGCCTAATCACTTTAAAATTACAGAAAAATGCTGAGAATCATAACAAACTATACCAGAATCACCTAAATTACTTCGGCTACCGTTAATCACCCTAAACTATCCCTTACCACAACAAACCAAACCATATTATCTTAAAATTACAAAAAAAGGTGTACAAATCATAACAAACTATGCCAGACTCACCTAAATTACTTCGGCTACTCTTAATCATCACCAAATAACCCTTACCACCACAAACTAAACCCAATCACTTTTAAATTACAAAAAAATGCTAGTAACCATAGCAAACTATGCCAAACTCACCTAAATTACTTCGGCTACCATAAATCATCACCAACTAACCCTTACCACAACAAACTAAACCCAATCACTTTTAAATTACAAAAAAATGCTAAAAATCATAACAAACTATACCAGAATCACCTAAATTACTTCGGCTAACGTAAATCACCCCCAACTATCCCTTACCACAACAAACCAAACCATATCATCTTAAAATTACAAAAAAAGGTGTACAAATCATAACAAATTATGCCAGACTCACCTAAATTACTTCGGCTACTCTAAATCATCACCAACTAACCCTTACGACAACAAACTAAACCCAATCACTTTTAAATTACAAAAAAATGCTACTAACCATCGCAAACTATGCCAAACACACCTAAATTACTTCGGCTATCAAAAATAACCCCCAACTACACTTTACAGCAACAAACTAAGCCTAATCACTTTAAAATTACAGAAAAATGCTAAGAATCATAACAAACTATACCAGAATCACCTAAATTACTTCGGCTACCGTTAATCACCCTAAACTAACCCTTACCACAACAAACCAAACCATATTATCTTAAAATTACAAAAAAAGGTGTACAAATTCTAACAAATTATGCCAGACTCACCTAAATTACTTCGGCTACTCTAAATTTTCACCAACTAACCCTTACCACAACAAACTAAACCCAATCACTTTTAAATTACAAAAAAATGCTACTAACCATAGCAAACTATGCCAAACTCACCTAAATTACTTCGGCTATCAAAAATCACCCCCAACTACACTTTACAGCAACAAACTAAGCCCAATCACTTTAAAATTACAAAAAAATGCTAAAAATCATAACAAACTATACCAGAATCACCTAAATTACTTCGGCTACCGTAAAACACCCCCAACTTTCCCTTACGACAACAAACCAAACCATATCATCTTAAAATTACAAAAAAAGGTGTACAAATCATAACAAACTATGCCAGACTCACCTAAATTACTTCGGCTACTCTAAATCATCACCAACTAACCCTTACCACAACAAACTAAACCCAATCACTTTTAAATTACAAAAAAATGCTACTAAACATAGCGAACTATGCCAAACTCACCTAAATTACTTCGGCTATCAAAAATCACCCCCAACTACACTTTACAGCAACAAACTAAGCCCAATCATTTTAAAATTACAAAAAAATGCTAAAAATTATAACAAACTATACCAGAATCACCTAAATTACTTCGGCTACCCTAAATCACCCCCAACTATCCCTTACCACAACAAACCAAACCATATCATCTTAAAATTACAAAAAAAGGTGTACAAATCATAACAAACTATGCCAGACTCACCTAAATTACTTCGGCTACTCTAAATCATCACCAAATAACCCTTACCACCACAAACTAAACCCAATCACTTTTAAATTACAAAAAAATGCTAGTAACCATAGCAAACTATGCCAAACTCACCTAAATTACTTCGGCTACCATAAATCATCACCAACTAACCCTTACCACAACAAACTAAACCCAATCACTTTTAAATTACAAAAAAATGCTAAAAATCATAACAAACTATACCAGAATCACCTAAATTACTTCGGCTAACGTAAATCACCCCCAACTATCCCTTACCACAACAAACCAAACCATATCATCTTAAAATTACAAAAAAAGGTGTA
Source organism: Eledona agricola (assembly GCA_964023215.1). Lineage (NCBI taxonomy): Eukaryota > Metazoa > Arthropoda > Insecta > Coleoptera > Tenebrionidae > Eledona > Eledona agricola. The sequence goes on along the minus strand of CAXIEJ010000203.1, from coordinate 507,655 downwards.
CAAATCATAACAAATTATGCCAGACTCACCTAAATTACTTCGGCTACTCTAAATCATCACCAAGTAACCCTTACGACAACAAACTAAACCCAATCACTTTTAAATTACAAAAAAATGCTACTAACCATCGCAAACTATGCCAAACACACCTAAATTACTTCGGCTATCAAAAATAACCCCCAACTACACTTTACAGCAACAAACTAAGCCTAATCACTTTAAAATTACAGAAAAATGCTAAGAATCATAACAAACTATACCAGAATCACCTAAATTACTTCGGCTACCGTTAATCACCCTAAACTATCCCTTACCACAACAAACCAAACCATATTATCTTAAAATTACAAAAAAAGGTGTACAAATCATAACAAACTATGGCAGACTCACCTAAATTACTTCGGCTACTCTTAATCATCAACAACTAACCCTTACCACAACAAACTAAACCCAATCACTTTTAAATTACAAAAAAATGCTAGTAACCATAGCAAACTATGCCAAACTCACCTAAATTACTTCGGCTACCGTAAATCACCCCCAACTATCCCCTACCACAACAAACCAAACCATATCATCTTAAAATTACAAAAAAAGGTGTACAAATCATAACAAATTATGCCAGACTCACCTAAATTACTTCGGCTACTCTAAATCATCACCAACTAACCCTTACGACAACAAACTAAACCCAATCACTTTTAAATTACAAAAAAATGCTACTAACCATAGCAAACTATGCCAAACTCACCTAAATTACTTCGGCTATCAAAAATCACCCCCAACTACACTTTACAGCAACAAACTAAGCCCAATCACTTTAAAATTACAAAAAAATGCTAAAAATCATAACAAACTATACCAGAATCACCTAAATTACTTCGGCTACCGTAAATCACCCCCAACTATCCCTTACCACAACAAACCAAACCATATCATCTTAAAATTACAAAAAAAGGTGTACAAATCATAACAAACTATGCCAGACTCACCTAAATTACTTCGGATACTCTAAATCATCACCAAATAACCCTTACCACAACAAACTAAACCCAATCACTTTTAAATTACAAAAAAATGCTAGTAACCATAGCAAACTATGCCAAACTCACCTAAATTACTTCGGCTACCATAAATCATCACCAACTAACCCTTACCACAACAAACTAAACCCAATCACTTTTAAATTACAAAAAAATGCTAAAAATCATAACAAACTATACCAGAATTACCTAAATTACTTCGGCTACCGTAAATCACCCCCAACTATCCCTTACCACAACAAACCAAACCATATCATCTTAAAATTACAAAAAAAGGTGTACAAATCATAACAAATTATGCCAGACTCACCTAAATTACTTCGGCTAGCGTAAATCACCCCCAACTATCCCTTACCACAACAAACCAAACCATATCATCTTAAAATTACAAAAAAAGGTGTACAAATCATAACAAACTATGCCAGACTCACCTAAATTACTTCGGATACTCTAAATCATCACCAAATAACCCTTACCACAACAAACTAAACCCAATCACTTTTAAATTACAAAAAAATGCTAGTAACCATAGCAAACTATGCCAAACTCACCTAAATTACTTCGGCTACCATAAATCATCACCAACTAACCCTTACCACAACAAACTAAACCCAATCACTTTTAAATTACAAAAAAATGCTAAAAATCATAACAAACTATACCAGAATCACCTAAATTACTTCGGCTACCGTAAATCACCCCCAACTATCCCTTACCACAACAAACCAAACCATATCATCTTAAAATTACAAAAAAAGGTGTACAAATCATAACAAATTATGCCAGACTCACCTAAATTACTTCGGCTACTCTAAATAATCACCAACTAACCCTTACGACAACAAACTAAACCCAATCATTTTTAAATTACAAAAAAATGCTACTAACCATAGCAAACTATGCCAAACTCACCTAAATTACTTCGGCTATCAAAAATCACCCCCAACTACACTTTACAGCAACAAACTAAGCCCAATCACTTTAAAATTACAAAAAAATGCTAAAAATCATAACAAACTATACCAGAATCACCTAAATTACGTCGGCTACCGTAATTCACCCCCAACTATCCCTTACCACAACAAACCAAACCATATCATCTTAAAATTCAAAAAAAGGTGTACAAATCATAACAAATTATGCCAGACTCACCTAAATTACTTCAACTACTCTAAATCATCACCAACTAACCCTTACCACAACAAACTAAACCCAATTACTTTTAAATTACAAAAAAATGCTACTAACCATAGGAAACTATGCCAAACTCACCTAAATTACTTCGGCTATCAAAAATCACCCCCAACTACACTTTACAGTAACAAACTAAGCCCAATCACTTTAAAATTACAAAAAAATGCTAAAAATCATAACAAACTATACCAGAATCACCTAAATTACTTCGGCTACCGTAAATCACCCCCAACTATCCCTTACCACAACAAACCAAACCATATCAACCTAAAATTACAAAAAAAGGTGTACAAATCATAACAAACTATGCCAGACTCACCTAAATTACTTCGGCTATTCTTAATCATCAACAACTAACCCTTACCACAACAAACTAAACCCAATCACTATTAAATTACAAAAAAATGCTAGTAACCATAGCAAACTATGCCAAACTCACCTAAATTACTTCGGCTACCATAAATCATCACCAACTAACCCTTACCACAACAAACTAAACCCAATCACTTTTAAATTACAAAAAAATGCTACTAACCATAGCAAACTATGCCAAACTCACCTAAATTACTTCGGCTATCAAAAATCATCCCCAACTACACTTTACAGCAACAAACTAAGCCCAATCATTTTAAAATTACAAAAAAATGCTAAAAATCATAACAAACTATACCAGAATCACCTAAATTACTTCGGCTACCGTAAATCACCCCCAACAATCCCTTACCACAACAAACCATACCATATCATCTTAAAATTACAAAAAAAGGTGTAAAAATCATAACAAATTATGCCACACTCACCTAAATTACTTCGGCTATTCTAAATCATCACCAACTAACCCTTACGACAACAAACTAAACCCAATAATTTTTAAATTACGAAAAAATGCTACTAACCATAGCAAACTATGCCAAACTCACCTAAATTACTTCGGCTATCAAAAATCACCCCCAACTACACTTTACAGTAACAAACTAAGCCCAATCACTTTAAAATTACAAAAAAATGCTAAAAATCATAACAAACTATACCAGAATCACCTAAATTACTTCGGCTACCGTAAATCACCCCCAACTATCCCTTACCACAACAAACCAAACCATATCAACTTAAAATTACAAAAAAAGGTGTACAAATCATAACAAACTATGCCAGACTCACCTAAATTACTTCGGCTACTCTTAATCATCAACAACTATCCCTTACCACAACAAACTAAACCCAACCACTTTAAAATTACAAAAAAATGCTAGTAACCATAGCAAACTATGCCAAACTCACCTAAATTACTTCGGCTATCAAAAATCACACCCAACTACACTTTACAGCAACAAACTAAGCCCAATCATTTTAAAATTACAAAAAAATGATAAAAATCATACAAACTATACCAGAATCACCTAAATTACTTCGGCTACCCTAAATCACCCCCAATTATCCCTTACCACAACAAACCAAACCATATCATCTTAAAATTACAAAAAAAGGTGTACAAATCTTAACAAATTATGCCAGACTCACCTAAATTACTTCGGCAAATCTAAATCATCACCAACTAACCCTTACCACAACAAACTAAACCCAATCACTTTTAAATTACAAAAAAATGCTACTAACCATAGCAAACTATGCCAAACTCACCTAAATTACTTCGGCTATCAAAAATCACCCCCAACTATACTTTACAGTAACAAACTAAGCCCAATCACTTTAAAATTACAAAAAAATGCTAAAAATCATAACAAACTATACCAGAATCACCTAAATTACTTCGGCTACCGCAAATCACCCCCAACTATCCCTTACCACAACAAACCAAACCATTACAACTTAAAATTACAAAAAAAGGTGTACAAATCATAACAAACTATGCCAGACTCACCTAAATTACTTCGGCTACTCTTAATCATCAACAACTAACCCTTACCACAACAAACTAAACCCAATCACTATTAAATTTAAAAAAAATGCTAGTAACCATAGCAAACTATGCCAAACTCACCTAAATTACTTCGGCTACCATAAATCATCACCAACTAACCCTTACCACAACAAACTAAACCCAATCAATTTTAAATTACAAAAAAATGCTACTAACCATAGCAAACTATGCCAAACTCACCTAAATTACTTCGGCTATCAAAAATCACCCCCAACTACACTTTACAGCAACAAACTAAGCCCAATCACTTTAAAATTACAAAAAAATGCTAAAAATCATAACAAACTATACCAGAATCACCTAAATTACTTCGGCTACCGTAAATCATCCCCAACTATCCCTTACCACAACAAACCAAACCATATCATTTTAAAATTACAAAAAAAGGTGTACAAATCATAACAAATTATGCCAGACTCACCTAAATTACTTCGGCTATTCTAAATCATCACCAACTAACCCTTACGACAACAAACTAAACCCAATCATTTTTAAATTACGAAAAAATGCTACTAACCATAGCAAACTATGCCAAACTCACCTAAGATACTTCGGCTATCAAAAATCACCCCCAACTACACTTTACAGCAACAAACTAAGCCCAATCATTTTAAAATTACAAAAAAATGCTAAAAATCATAACAAACTATACCAGAATCACCTAAATTACTTCGGCTACCCTAAATCACCCCCAACTATCCCTTACCACAACAAACCAAACCATATCATCTTAAAATTACAAAAAAAGGTGTACAAATCATAACAAACTATGCCAGACTCACCTAAATTACTTCGGCTACTCTAAATCATCACCAACTAACCCTTACCACAACAAACTAAACCCAATCACTTTTAAATTACAAAAAAATGCTAGTAACCATAGCAAACTATGCCAAACTCACCTAAATTACTTCGGCTACCATAAATCATCACCAACTAACCCTTGCCACAACAAACTAAACCCAATCACTTTTAAATTAAAAAAAAATGCTACTAACCATAATAAACTATACCAGAATCACCTAAATTACTTCGGCTACCGTAAATCACCCCCAACTATCCCTTACCACAACAGACCAAACCATATCAACTTTAAATTACAAAAAAATGTGTACAAATCTTAACAAACTATGGCAGACTCACCTAAATTACTTCGGCTACTCTTAATCATCAACAACTAACCCTTACCACAACAAACTAAACCCAATCACTTTTAAATTACAAAAAAATGGTAGTAACCATAGCAAACTATGCCAAACTCACCTAAATTACTTCGGCTACCATAAATCATCACCAACTAACCCTTACCACAACAAACTAAACCCAATCACTTTTAAATTACAAAAAAATGCTACTAACCATAACAAACTATGCCAAACTCACCTAAATTACTTCGGCTATCAAAAATCACCCCCAACTACACTTTACAGCAACAAACTAAGCCCAATCACTTTAAAATTACAAAAAAATGATAAAAATCATAACAAACTATACCAGAATCACCTAAATTACTTCGGCTACCGTAAATCACCCCCAACTATCCCTTACTACAATAAACCAAACCATATCATCTTAAAATTACAAAAAAAGGTGTACAAATCATAACAAACTATGCCAGACTCACCTAAATTACATCGGCTACTCTAAATCATCACCAACTAACCCTTACCACAACAAACTAAACCCAATCACTTTTAAGTTACAAAAAAATGCTACTAACCATAGCGAACTATGCCAAACTCACCTAAATTACTTCGACTATCAAAAACCACCCCCAACTACACTTTACAGCAACAAACTAAGCCCAATCATTTTAAATTTACAAAAAAATGCTAAAAATCATAACAAACTATACCAGAATCACCTAAATTACTTCGGCTACCCTAAATCACCCCCAACTATCCCTTACCACAACAAACCAAACCATATCATCTTAAAATTACAAAAAAAGGTGTACAAATCATAACAAACTATGCCAGACTCACCTAAATTACTTCGGCTACTCTAAGTCATCACCAAATAACCCTTACCACAACAAACTAAACCCTATCACTTTTAAATTACAAAAAAATGCTAGTAACCATAGCAAACTATGCCAAACTCACCTAAATTACTTCGCCTACCATAAATCATCACCAACTAACCCTTACCACAACAAACTAAACCCAATCACTTTTAAATTACAAAAAAATGCTAAAAATCATAACAAACTATACCAGAATCACCTAAATTACTTCGGCTACCGTAAATCACCCTCAACTATCCCTTACCACAACAAACCAAACCATATCATCTTAAAACTAGCTGAATGTACCCGGCGTTGCCCGGACGTAGATTAAATAAACTCAGTGTTGACAAAAGTGGTGTATTTGTGATGTAGACTAATCGACATTATAATACAATTAAACAGGAATGCTCTACTTTTCCAATCACAAAATAAACAAATTTGCTGAAATTAACCTGCATTGCCAGGACCGGGTACTTCAATATGATTTGGAAAACGACGATAATTTTGTTTCTGGGTGCAAGCTCCTTTTTTTCACTCTTTTTCACTCTTCAAGAGAAGGAGAGTTGACAGAGAGACTGTATTATTCTAAATTATTCCCATTTAGTTCTCTAACAACGTTAAAGAATGTCGTCGAAGAATGTTGAAATATATAAATACATAATTTCACACCATAAAAACGATGTATTTGGTGTAGTTTTGGATGATAAGGGTTTTTTTGGGGATTGTTTTGAATGGTTATTGATGGTTGGCGGGGTTTAGCTTTGGCGGATTAAACAAAACTTTTGGTAATTTTAATGTGATTGGGTTTAGTTTGGCTTGGTAAGAAGTGGTTGGGGTGATATAGCGGAAGTCGTAGTAATTTATGCGAGTTTAGCGTAGTTTGCTTGGAATTCGTAATTTTTTTACATTTTAGGTTGATGTGGGGTAGTTTGGAATGGCAAGTGTATGATTTTTGAGGGTAGTTTGGAATGGTACATTATGTTTAAGGGTGTTTAACGTATTCAGGTAAAATATACAGAAAATTTGGTAATTTAAAAATGAACAATTATAGTGCGAACCTCTTGAGCTCTATTTTCGGTAATAAAATGCAATAGGAAAGATCGATCGAAAAATCGATTGGGGAGATATTTACTTAACGTCAAGAACAAATCGGGAATATTATATTAAAAAAAATTATTTAATAGCGATAGAACTTCGAATACTGATGCGTCGCCTCGACCTTGGCGACGTTGAGTACCAGCGTTCCAGACGCTGAAGCAGCAATTTTAACAATTATATTAGGTGCACGTGCCTAGTGCGTATTAAAAGAATTTGGAATACCAAATAATACTCGCGCAGGTGTACTCGTATGGCCCGTCATAATTTGCACAAAATGAATTAACATACTAAAGTAAATAAATATTTTGACGGGAATGTGGTGGATGTAAAAATCTTATTCGGCCTCTCCGATAAACTAACACTTGTTTACATTAACATGCATGCCTTCCTGGACCTGTGATGAATTACAAACAAATATCTAAATTTCAAGTGTTCCATTTGATTTCGTTTCTGGATGCAAGCGGTTTTTTTCACTCTTGTCAGTCTGAACTTATTACATAGTGATATTTTCACATCCAGTTGCTCTAAATTTATTTTGCCGCTGATTTCAAAAATTTTTCTGGAAGGAAGCAATGGGGCTCGTCAGGGGTGGCAGGGTTGGCTGTGCCACTCCAAGTATAAATTTACTATCGAACACAAAATTAGTTCTGTAATTCAGTTGCTGAATTATGAATTTTTCAGATATTTTCACGAAAATCTAGCGCTTACACCGCCACTGGTATGAATGTCAGTGATATCTGGTACATACAACGGTGAGAATTTCGGGGCAAATTTGGTGAAAAACAAATACACCACTATCATTAACTAAACGTAAAAATTAGCGTACAAATATAAGTGGAATCCGGTCCGATGCTGATAATTTTTCGAAAATTGATTGGGGGCAGATTTGGTTAACGCGAGTATCAAATGTTAAATTAAAATACTTTATTTGATAGCGGTAGACCTTCGAACACTGATGCGTCGCCTCATCAAATTTGGCGACTTTGCGAACAGTTTCCGACGCTGGAGCAGCAATTTTCACAATTGTAGTTACACACCGCCATCGAGTACTGCTCCACACGCTGAACCAGCAATTCTCGAATTCTAAGAAACGATAAGAAAGGCTTATCCAACGCTTGGTATGTGCGAATTTCTGCATAGATACTCAATCAAACTAAGTCGAGCATCGCCTTTCCACGTTTCTGACCTTGCCCTTGACGTGGCAGGCTCCAGCTGCTACAATAATGTAAAAATCTTATTCGGCCTCTCCAATAAACTCACATTAGTTTACATTAACACGCATTCCCTCATGGACTTGTGACGAATTACAAACAAATATTTCAACTTCAAGTGTTCCATTTAATTTCGTTTCTGGGTGCAAGCTCCTTTCTTTTCACTCTAGTCAGTCTAAACTTATTACACAGAGTTATATTTTCAAATCCAGGCGCCCTAAAGAATTTTGTCGTTGTTTTCAAAAGTTTCAAGAGAAGGAGAGTTGACATAGAAGCTAAATTATTCCAAATTATTCCCATTTAGTTCTCTGACAACGTTAAAGACAATGTTGAAATATATAAATACAAAATTTTACACCATAAAAACGAAGTATTTAGGAATTATGTATAAAAAAAGTCGAAGTTATTCTTCGCTCTTGAGCTCTATTTCCGGTATTAAAAATGCAATAGGAAAGATAGTAAGAAAGACTATTTCCATCACTTTTCACGGGAATTATACGTGGTGGTATTTGTTCTCCGCTTACTATTAGATTTTCAAACTGCTCCATCTTAGTTATAAATAATGCAGAACAATAATGAACACAATGTACGTAAAATAAATAGTGTTAATAAATCGTGTATAAGCATACAATACTTAAGCGTATGATGTCAGTGAAAATTTCGGATTTCGGCCGGAGCAGGTTTAGTGAAGAACAAATACACCACTATCATTAACTGAACGTAAAAATTAGCGTACGAAAATAAGTGAAGTCCGGTCCGACGCTGGAAATTTTTCGAAAATCGATTGGGGAGAGTTTTGATTAACGGCAAGAACAAATCGGGAATATTATATTAAAATAATTTATTTAATATCGATAGAACTTTGAATACCGATGCGTCGCCTCGAAGCAGCAATTTTCACAATTATATGAGGTGCACGTGCCTAGTGCGTATAAAAACAATTTCGATAACAAAAGAGATTAATTTGTATGTACCAAATAATACTCGCACAGGTGTATTTTCACAAAATCAATTTAAGAAATTAACATTCTAAAGTAAATAAATATTTTGACAGGAATGTTATAAATCTTATTCGGTCTCTCCGACAAACTAACACTTGTTTACATTAACATGCATTCCTTCAAGGACCTGTGACAAATTACAAACAAATATCGAAATTTCAAGTGTTCCATGTCAGTCTGAACTTATTACACAGTGATATTTTCACATTCAGGCGCCCTAAATTATTTTGACGTTGATTTATAAAGTTTCCCTGGAAGGAGAGTAGTCAGCAGGTGCCTCGTCAGGGGTGGCAGGGTTGGCAGTGCCACTCCAAGTATAAATTTACTATCGAACACAAAGATAGTTCTGATTCAATTGCAAAATTTCGAATTTTTCAGATATTTTTACGAAACACTAGCGCTTACCCCGCCTCTATACCTCTTTAAAGTTAAAAACCATAGAGCTGTTTATACAAATGCACGCATGTTGAAAAGTTAGGGCTTGCCCCGTCAGCGTGTGGCAATTCAGAAATACGTTTATGTTTGCATCTCAACCGGAACAAATATTTATTGGAAGGTGGAAGAGAATCAAAATAGGTATCAGCATATTTAATATTCAGAATAACGACTATTAGTCGGAACAATATATTTTATGTGCAGATATTTATTAATATTTTATTATTTAATACGATAAGGCATTTATAAATAACACAACCAAATAGAAGATTTTGATTGAAAACGATTATTAATTTATGGTAGCCGAAGTAACTTAAGTGAGTTTGGCATAGCTTGCTATGTTTTGTAGCATTTTTGTAATTTTAAAGTAATTAGGCTAATTTTGGGGCGGTAAGGGGTAGTTGGGGGTGATTTATGGTAGCCGAAGTAATTTAGGTGAGTTTGGAATAGTTTGCTATGGTTTGTAGCATTTTTTGTAATTTTAAAGTGATTGGGCTTTGTTTGGGGTGGTAAGGGGTAGTTGGGGGTGATTTATGGTAGCCGAAGTAATTTAGGTGAGTTAGGCATAGTTTGCTATGGTTTGTAGCATTTTTTTGTAATTTTAAAGTGATTGGGCTTATTTTGGGGTAGTAAGGGGTTGTTGGGGGTGATTTATGTTAACCGAAGTAATTTAGGTGAGTTAGGCATAGTTTGCTATGGTTTGTAGCATTTTTTTGTAATTTTAAAGTGATTGGGTTTATTTTGGTGGTGGTAAGGGGTAGTTGGGGGTGATTTATGGTAGCCGAAGTAATTTAGGTGAGTTAGGCATAGTTTGCTATGATTTGTTAAATATTTTGTAATTTTAAAGTGATTGGGTTTATTTTGGGGTTGTAAGGGGTAGTTCGGGGTGATTTATGGTAGCCGAAGTAATTTAGGGGAGTTTGGCATAGTTTGCTACGGTTTGTAGAATTTTTTTGTAATTTTAAAGTGATTGAGCTTATTTTGGGGTGATAGTTGAGGGTGATTTATGGAAGCCAAAGTAATTTAGATGAGTTTGGCATAGTTTGATATGGCTTGTAACATTTTTTGTAATTTTAAAGTGATTGGGCTGAGTTTGGGGCGGTAAGGGATAGTTGGGGGTGATTTATGATAGCCGAAGGAATTTAAGTGATTTTGGCATAGTTTGCTATGGTTTGTAGCATTTTTTGTAATTTTAAAGTGATTGGGTTTTGTTTGTGGTTGGTAAGGGGTAGTTGGGGGTGATTTATGGTAGCCGCAGTAATTTAAGTGAGTTTGGCATAGTTTGCTATGGTTTGTAGCATTTTTTGTAATTTTAAAGTGATTAGGCTTATTTTGGGGTGGTAAGGGGTAGTTGGGGTGATTTATGGTAGCCGAAGTAATTTAGGTGAGTTAGGCATAGTTTGCTATGGTTTGTAGCATTTTTTTGTAATTTTAAAGTGATTGGGTTTATTTTGGGGTAGCAAGGGGTTGTTGGGGGTGATTTATGTTAGCCGAAGTAATTTAGGTGAGTTAGGCATAGTTTGCTATGATTTGTAGAATTTTTTGTAATTTTAAAGTGATTGGGATGAGTTAGGGGTGGTAAGGGGTAGTTGGGGGTGATATATGATAGCCGAAGTAATTTAAGTGAGTTTGGCATAGTTAATTATTTTGACGTTGATTTATAAAGTTTCCCTGGAAGGAGAGTAGTCAGCAGGTGCCTCGTCAGGGGTGGCAGGGTTGGCAGTGCCACTCCAAGTATAAATTTACTATCGAACACAAAGATAGTTCTGATTCAATTGCAAAATTTCGAATTTTTCAGATATTTTTACGAAACTCTAGCGCTTACCCCGCCTCTATACCTCTTTAAAGTTAAAAACCATAGAGCTGTTTATACAAATGCACGCATGTTGAAAAGTTAGGGCTTGCCCCGTCAGCGTGTGGCAATTCAGAAATACGTTTATGTTTGCATCTCAACCGGAACAAATATTTATTGGAAGGTGGAAGAGAATCAAAATAGGTATCAGCATATTTAATATTCAGAATAACGACTATTAGTCGGAACAATATATTTTATGTGCAGATATTTATTAATATTTTATGATTTAATACGATAAGGCATTTATAAATAACACAACCAAATAGAAGATTTTGATTGAAAACGATTATTAATTTATGGTAGCCGAAGTAACTTAAGTGAGTTTGGCATAGCTTGCTATGTTTTGTAGCATTTTTGTAATTTTAAAGTAATTAGGCTAATTTTGGGGCGGTAAGGGGTAGTTGGGGGTGATTTATGGTAGCCGAAGTAATTTAGGTGAGTTTGGAATAGTTTGCTATGGTTTGTAGCATTTTTTGTAATTTTAAAATGATTGGGCTTAGTTTGGGGTGGTAAGGGGTAGTTGGGGGTGATTTATGGTAGCCGAAGTAATTTAGGTGAGTTAGGCATAGTTTGCTATGGTTTGTAGCATTTTTTTGTAATTTTAAAGTGATTGGGCTTATTTTGGGGTAGTAAAGGGTTGTTGGGGGTGATTTATGTTAGCCGAAGTAATTTAGGTGAGTTAGGCATAGTTTGCTATGGTTTGTAGCATTTTTTTGTAATTTTAAAGTGATTGGGTTTATTTTGGGGGTGGTAAGGGGTAGTTGGGGGTGATTTATGGTAGACGAAGTAATTTAGGTGAGTTAGGCATAGTTTGCTATGATTTGTTGAATATTTTGTAATTTTAAAGTGATTGGGTTTATTTTGGGGTTGTAAGGGGTAGTTCGGGGTGATTTATGGTAGCCGAAGTAATTTAGGGGAGTTTGGCATAGTTTGCTACTGTTTGTAGAATTTTTTTGTAATTTTAAAGTGATTGGGCTTTTTTTGGGGTAGTAAGGGGTTGTTGGGGGTGATTTATGTTAGCCGAAGTAATTTAGGTGAGTTAGGCATAGTTTGCTATGGTTTGTAGCATTTTTTGTAATTTTAAAGTGATTGGGATGAGTTAGGGGTGGTAAGGGGTAGTTGGGGGTGATCTATGATAGCCGAAGTAATTTAAGTGAGTTTGGCATAGTTTACTATGGTTTGTAGCATTTTTTGTAATTTTAAAGTGATTGGGCTTATTTTGGGGTAGTAAGGGGTTGTTGGGGGTGATTTATGTTAGCCGAAGTAATTTAGGTGAGTTAGGCATAGTTTGCTATGGTTTGTAGCATTTTTTATAGTTTTAAAGTGATTGGGCTTATTTTGGGGTAGTAAGGGGTAGTTGGGGGTGATTTATGTTAGCCGAAGTAATTTAGGTGAGTTAGGCATAGTTTGCTATGGTTTGTAGCATTTTTTGTAATTTTAAAGTGATTGGGCTTATTTTGGGGTGGTAAGGGGTAGTTGGGGGTGATTTATGGTAGCCGAAGTAATTTAGGTGAGTTAGGCATAGTTTGCTATGGTTTGTAGCATTTTTTTGTAATTTTAAAGTGATTGGGTTTATTTTGGGGTAGCAAGGGTTTGTTGGGGGTGATTTATGTTAGCCGAAGTAATTTAGGTGAGTTAGGCATAGTTTGCTATGATTTGTAGAATTTTTTGTAATTTTAAAGTGATTGGGATGAGTTAGGGGTGGTAAGGGGTAGTTGGGGGTGATTTATGATAGCCGAAGTAATTTAAGTGAGTTTGGCATAGTTAATTATTTTGACGTTGATTTATAAAGTTTCCCTGGAAGGAGAGTAGTCAGCAGGTGCCTCGTCAGGGGTGGCAGGGTTGGCAGTGCCACTCCAAGTATAAATTTACTATCGAACACAAAGATAGTTCTGATTCAATTGCAAAATTTCGAATTTTTCAGATATTTTTACGAAACTCTAGCGCTTACCCCGCCTCTATACCTCTTTAAAGTTAAAAACCATAGAGCTGTTTATACAAATGCACGCATGTTGAAAAGTTAGGGCTTGCCCCGTCAGCGTGTGGCAATTCAGAAATACGTTTATGTTTGCATCTCAACCGGAACAAATATTTATTGGAAGGTGGAAGAGAATCAAAATAGGTATCAGCATATTTAATATTCAGAATAACGACTATTAGTCGGAACAATATATTTTATGTGCAGATATTTATTAATATTTTATGATTTAATACGATAAGGCATTTATAAATAACACAACCAAATAGAAGATTTTGATTGAAAACGATTATTAATTTATGGTAGCCGAAGTAACTTAAGTGAGTTTGGCATAGCTTGCTATGTTTTGTAGCATTTTTGTAATTTTAAAGTAATTAGGCTAATTTTGGGGCGGTAAGGGGTAGTTGGGGGTGATTTATGGTAGCCGAAGTAATTTAGGTGAGTTTGGAATAGTTTGCTATGGTTTGTAGCATTTTTTGTAATTTTAAAGTGATTGGGCTTAGTTTGGGGTGTTAAGGGGTAGTTGGGGGTGATTTATGGTAGCCGAAGTAATTTAGGTGAGTTAGGCATAGTTTGCTATGGTTTGTAGCATTTTTTTGTAATTTTAAAGTGATTGGGCTTATTTTGGGGTAGTAAGGGGTTGTTGGGGGTGATTTATGTTAGCCGAAGTAATTTAGGTGAGTTAGGCATAGTTTGCTATGGTTTGTAGCATTTTTTTGTAATTTTAAAGTGATTGGGTTTATTTTGGGGGTGGTAAGGGGTAGTTGGGGGTGATTTATGGTAGCCGAAGTAATTTAGGTGAGTTAGGCATAGTTTGCTATGATTTGTTGAATATTTTGTAATTTTAAAGTGATTGGGTTTATTTTGGGGTTGTAAGGGGTAGTTCGGGGTGATTTATGGTAGCCGAAGTAATTTAGGGGAGTTTGGCATAGTTTGCTACGGTTTGTAGAATTTTTTTGTAATTTTAAAGTGATTGGGCTTTTTTTGGGGTAGTAAGGGGTTGTTGGGGGTGATTTATGTTAGCCGAGGTAATTTAGGTGAGTTTGGCATAGTTTGCTATGGTTTGTAGCATTTTTTGTAATTTTAAAGTGATTGGGATGAGTTAGGGGTGGTAAGGGGTAGTTGGGGGTGATCTATGATAGCCGAAGTAATTTAAGTGAGTTTGGCATAGTTTACTATGGTTTGTAGCATTTTTTGTAATTTTAAAGTGATTGGGCTTATTTTGGGGTAGTAAGGGGTTGTTGGGGGTGATTTATGTTAGCCGAAGTAATTTAGGTGAGTTAGGCATAGTTTGCTATGGTTTGTAGCATTTTTTGTAATTTTAAAGTGATTGGGCTTATTTTGGGGTGGTAAGGGGTAGTTGGGGGTGATTTATGGTAGCCGAAGTAATTTAGGTGAGTTAGGCATAGTTTGCTATGGTTTGTAGCATTTTTTTGTAATTTTAAAGTGATTGGGCTTATTTTGGGGTAGTAAGGGGTTGTTGGGGGTGATTTATGTTAGCCGAAGTAATTTAGGTGAGTTAGGCATAGTTTTCTATGGTTTGTAGCATTTTTTTGTAATTTTAAGGTGATTGGGCTTATTTTGGGGGTGGTAAGGGGTAGTTGGGGGTGATTTATGGTAGTTGAAGTAATTTAGGTGAGTTAGGCATAGTTTGCTATGATTTGTTAATATTTTGTAATTTTAAAGTGATTGGGTTTATTTTGGGGTTGTAAGGGGTAGTTCGGGGTGATTTATGGTAGCCGAAGTAATTTAGGGGAGTTTGGCATAGTTTGCTACGGTTTGTAGAATTTATTTGTAATTTTAAAGTGATTGAGCTTATTTTGGGGTGATAGTTGGGGGTGATTTATGGAAGCCAAAGTAATTTAGATGAGTTTGGCATAGTTTGATATGGCTTGTAACATTTTTTGTAATTTTAAAGTGATTGGGCTGAGTTTGGGGCGGTAAGGGGTAGTTGAGGGTGATTTATGATAGCCGAAGGAATTTAAGTGAGTTTGGCATAGTTTGCTATGGTTTGTAGCATTTTTTGTAATTTTAAAGTGATTAGGCTTATTTTGGGGTGGTAAGGGGTAGTTGGGGTGATTTATGGTAGCCGAAGTAATTTAGGTGAGTTAGGCATAGTTTGCTATGGTTTGTAGCATTTTTTTGTAATTTTAAAGTGATTGGGTTTATTTTGGGGTAGTAAGGGGTTGTTGGGTGTGATTTATGTTAGCCGAAGTAATTTAGGTGAGTTAGGCATAGTTTGCTATGATTTGTAGAATTTTTTGTAATTTTAAAGTGATTGGGATGAGTTAGGGGTGGTAAGGGGTAGTTGGGGGTGATTTATGATAGCCGAAGTAATTTAAGTGAGTTTGGCATAGTTTCCTATGGTTTGTAGCATTTTTTGTAATTTTAAAGTGATTGGGCTTATTTTGGGGTAGTAAGGGGTTGTTGGGGGTAATTTATGTTAGCCGAAGTAATTTAGGTGAGTTAGGCATAGTTTGCTATGGTTTGTAGCATTTTTTGTAATTTTAAAGTGATTGGGATGAGTTAGGGGTGGCAAGGGGTAGTTGGGGGTGATTTATGATAGCCGAAGTAATTTAAGTGAGTTTGGCATAGAATTTTTTGTAATTTTAAAGTGATTGGACTTATTTTGGGGTTGTAAGGGGTTGTTGGGGGTGATTTATGGTAGCCGAAGTAATTTAGGGGAGTTTGGCACAGTTTGCTACGGTTTGTAGAATTTTTTTGTAATTTCAAAGTGATTGAGCCTATTTTGGGGAGGTAAGGGGTAGTTGGGTGTGATTAATGGAAGCCGAAGTAATTTAGATGAGTTTGGCATAGTTTGATATTGCTTGTAACATTTTTTGTAATTTTAAAGTGATTGGGCTGAGTTTGGTAGGTAAGGGGTAGTTGGGGGTGATTTATGGTAGCCGAAGTAATTTAGGTGAGTTAGGGATAGTTTGCTATGATTTGTGTCATTTTGTTTTATTTTAAAGTGATTGGAGTTACTTGGGGTTGCTAAAGGGTGGTAAGGGATGATTTAAGATAACGGATCTAATTTATGTCAGTTTGGCTTAGTTCGGGAATTTTTTGGGGTTGATTTGGTAAAGTTTGCAGTGGTAAGAGATATTTGAGGATGTTTAATGTTGACGGATTAAATTTGGAGTGATTTGGTAATTTTTAATTGAGTCACGGATCGACATTATAATTGAAATCAAAATTATAATTGAAATATCGGAGGCCTCGCTAGGTACGGCAAAAGTATGATCACGAAAGCAGAAACTCGACGTTGAAATTGTTTAGGTTAAATAAGTGCTTTTAATGTAAACCGGTCGCCCGTCGTCGAAGTTGTTTTGGCTAGATACGTGCTTCTAACATAAACACGGTCTCCGCGATCGGATCATTTTTTAATTATTTTAGCCGGTTTTTATTGAATTACAAAGGAACCGTGCCGAATTTCGCAAAATCCTTTCTTAGTGTTCAGTTTTTTCACATGATACACCCGTGTCTAAAATTTCAAGTCGCCAGCCCTCACGGTTTGGGCTGTGGGTTGTCGGTGAATCAGTGAATGTGTAGATGTGTAGATGAGTGTGTCAGTGAGGACACTTCGCTTTATGTAATAGATTACAAAAAAAGGTGTATAAATCATAACAAATTATGCCAGACTCACCTAAATTACTTCGGCTACTCTAAATAATCACCAACTAACCCTTACGACAACAAACTAAACCCAATCATTTTTAAATTACAAAAAAATGCTACTAACCATAGCAAACTATGCCAAACTCACCTAAATTACTTCGGCTATCAAAAATCACCCCCAACTACACTTTACAGCAACAAACTAAGCCCAATCACTTTAAAATTACAAAAAAATTCTAAAAATCATAACAAACTATACCAGAATCACCTAAATTACTTCAAAATTTAGTGGATATTTAAGAATCTGTCTGTACAAATAATTGTTTTTGCGTTGGTATGGTGTCTGAGGACGTTTAGAAGTGTCCTGGATTTTTCTAAACTCCCCCAGGAATTTTCTTATATCAATTTCTGTGAATAAAATTAAAATTAATATCTCAGCTCTGGCACCGTGGATATTTAAGGATCTGTCTGTACAAATAATTGCCTTTGCTTTTGTATGAGATCTGAAGACGTCCAGAAGTGTCCTGGATTTTTCTAAACACCCCCAGTAATTTTCTTGTATCAATTTCTGTGAATAAAAGTAAAATGAATATCTCAGCTCTGCGAGCGAATTTTTGGTGTTTGCCAGCAATACGTTAATTAATACAATTTAGGGGAACGAATAGGCATGGAGAAATTGATTTATAACTTGAAACGGCAAGCCAGTAACAACCAAAAGCGTAAAACATGCTAAATCGACTCCGAATTTGAAAAGGAGACGATTTACGCAGTTTGCACAATTTTTGTGCAAAATTTAGTGGATATTTAAGAATCTGTCTGTACAAATAATTGTTTTTGCGTTGGTATGGTGTCTGAGGACGTTTAGAAGTGTCCTGGATGTTTCTAAACTCCCCCAGGAATTTTCTTATATCAATTTCTGTGAATAAAATTAAAATTAATATCTCAGCTCTGGCACCGTGGATATTTAAGGATCTGTCTGTAAAAATAATTGCCTTTGCTTTTGTATGAGATCTGAAGACGTCCAGAAGTGTCCTGGATTTTTCTAAACACCCCCAGTAATTTTCTTGTATCCATTTCTGTGAATAAAAATAAAATGAATATCTCAGCTCTGCGACCGAATGTTTGGTGTTTGCCAGCAATACGTTAACTAATACAATTTAGGGGAACGAATAGGCATGGAGAGATTGATTTATAACTTGAAACGGCAAGCCAGTAACAACCAAAAGCGTAAAACATGCTAAATCGACTCCGAATTTGAAAAGGAGACGATTTACGCAGTTTGCACAATTTTTGTGCAAAATTTAGTGGATATTTAAGAATCTGTCTGTACAAATAATTGTTTTTGCGTTGGTATGGTGTCTGAGGACGTTTAGAAGTGTCCTGGATTTTTCTAAACTCCCCCAGGAATTTTCTTATATCAATTTCTGTGAATAAAATTAAAATTAATATCTCAGCTCTGGCACTGTGGATATTTAAGGATCTGTTTGTACAAATAATTGCCTTTGCTTTTGTATGATGTCTGAAGACGTCCAGAAGTGTCCTGGATTTTTCTAAACACCCCCAGTAATTTTCTTGTATCAATTTCTGTGAATAAAAATAAAATGAATATCTCAGCTCTGCGACCGAATATTTGGTGTTTGCCAGCAATACGTTAATTAATACAATTTAGGGGAACGAATAGGCAAGGAGAGATTGATTTATAACTTGAAACGGCAAGCCAGTAACAACCAAAAGCGTAAAACATGCTAAATCAACTCCGAATTTGAAAAGGAGACGATTTACGCAGTTTGCACAATTTTTGTGCAAAATTTAGTGGATATTTAAGAATCTGTCTGTACAAATAATTGTTTTTGCGTTGGTATGGTGTCTGAGGACGTTTAGAAGTGTCCTGGATTTTTCTAAACTTCCCCAGGAATTTTCTTATATCAATTTCTGTGAATAAAATTAAAATTAATATCTCAGCTCTGGCACCGTGGATATTTAAGGATCTGTCTGTACAAATAATTGCCTTTGCTTTTTTATGAGATCTGAAGACGTCCAGAAGTGTCCTGGATTTTTCTAAACACCCCCAGTAATTTTCTTGTATCAATTTCTGTGAATAAAAATAAAATGAATATCTCAGCTCTGCGACCGAATATTTGGTGTTTGCCAGCAATACGTTAATTAATACAATTTAGGGGAACGAATAGGCATGGAGAGATTGATTTATAACTTGAAACGACAAGCCAGTAACAACCAAAACGTAAAACATGCTAAATCGACTCCGAATTTGAAAAGGAGACGATTTACGCAGTTTGCACAATTTTTGTGCAAAATTTAGTGGATATTTAAGAATCTGTCTGTACAAATAATTGTTTTTGCGTTGGTATGGTGTCTGAGGACGTTTAGAAGTGTCCTGGATTTTTCTAAACTCCCCCAGGAATTTTCTTATATCAATTTCTGTGAATAAAATTAAAATTAATATCTCAGCTCTGGCACCGTGGATATTTGATGATCTGTTTGTACAAATAATTGCCTTTGCTTTTGTATGATGTCTGAAGACGTCCAGAAGTGTCCTGGATTTTTCTAAACACCCCCAGTAATTTTCTTGTATCAATTTCTGTGAATAAAAATAAAATGAATATCTCAGCTCTGCGACCGAATATTTGGTGTTTGCCAGCAATACGTTAATTAATACAATTTAGGGGAACGAATAGGCATGGAGAGATTGATTTATAACTTGAAACGGCAAGCCAGTAACAACCAAAAGCGTAAAACATGCTAAATCGACTCCGAATTTGAAAAGGAGACGATTTACGCAGTTTGCACAATTTTTGTGCAAAATTTAGTGGATATTTAAGAATCTGTCTGTACAAATAATTGTTTTTGCGTTGGTATGGTGTCTGAGGACGTTTAGAAGTGTCCTGGATTTTTCTAAACTCCCCCAGGAATTTTCTTATATCAATTTCTGTGAATAAAATTAAAATTAATATCTCAGCTCTGGCACCGTGGATATTTGATGATCTGTTTGTACAAATAATTGCCTTTGCTTTTGTATGATGTCTGAAGACGTCCAGAAGTGTCCTGGATTTTTCTAAACACCCCCAGTAATTTTCTTGTATCAATTTCTGTGAATAAAAATAAAATGAATATCTCAGCTCTGCGACCGAATATTTGGTGTTTGCCAGCAATACGTTAATTAATACAATTTAGGGGAACGAATAGGCATGGAGAGATTGATTTATAACTTGAAACGGCAAGCCAGTAACAACCAAAAGCGTAAAACATGCTAAATCGACTCCGAATTTGAAAAGGAGACGATTTACGCAGTTTGCACAATTTTTGTGCAAAATTTAGTTGATATTTAAGAATCTGTCTGTACAAATAATTGTTTTTGCGTTGGTATGGTGTCTGAGGACGTTTAGAAGTGTCCTGGATTTTTCTAAACTCCCCCAGGAATTTTCTTATATCAATTTCTGTGAATAAAATTAAAATTAATATCTCAGCTCTGGCACCGTGGATATTTAAGGATCTGTCTGTACAAATAATTGCCTTTGCTTTTGTATGATGTCTGAAGACGTCCAGAAGTGTCCTGGATTTTTCTAAACACCCCCAGTAATTTTCTTGTATCAATTTCTGTGAATAAAAATAAAATGAATATCTCAGCTCTGCGACCGAATATTTGGTGTTTGCCAGCAATACTTTAATTAATACAATTTAGGGGAACGAATAGGCATGGAGAGATTGATTTATAACTTGAAACGGCAAGCCAGTAACAACCAAAAGCGTAAAACATGCTAAATCGACCCCGAATTTGAAATGGAGACGATTTACGCAGTTTGCACAATTTTTGTGCAAAATTTAGTGGATATTTAAGAATCTGTCTGTACAAATAATTGTTTTTGCGTTTGTATGGTGTCTGAGGACGTTTAGAAGTGTCCTAGATTTTTCTAAACTCCCCCATGAATTTTCTTATATCAATTTCTGTGAATAAAATTAAAATTAATATCTCAGCTCTGGCACCGTGGATATTTAAGGATCTGTTTGTACAAATAATTGCCTTTGCTTTTGTATGATGTCTGAAGACGTCCAGAGGTGTCCTGGATTTTTCTAAACACCCCCAGTAATTTTCTTGTATCAATTTCTGTGAATAAAAATAAAATGAATATCTCAGCTCTGCGACCGAATATTTGGTGTTTGCCAGCAATACGTTAATTAATACAATTTAGGGAAACGAATAGGCATGGAGAGATTGATTTATAACTTGAAACGGCAAGCCAGTAACAACCAAAAGCGTAAAACATGCTAAATCGACTCCGAATTTGAAAAGGAGACGATTTACGCAGTTTGCACAATTTTTGTGCAAAATTTAGTGGATATTTAAGAATCTGTCTGTACAAATAATTGTTTTTGCGTTGGTATGGTGTCTGAGGACGTTTAGAAGTGTCCTGGATTTTTCTAAACTCCCCCAGGAATTTTCTTATATCAATTTCTGTGAATAAAATTAAAATTAATATCTCAGCTCTGGCACCGTGGTTATTTAAGGATCTGTCTGTACAAATAATTGCCTTTGCTTTTGTATGAGATCTGAAGACGTCCAGAAGTGTCCTGGATTTTTCTAAACACCCCCAGTAATTTTCTTGTATCAATTTCTGTGAATAAAAATAAAATGAATATCTCAGCTCTGCGACCGAATATTTGGTGTTTGCCAGCAATACGTTAATTAATACAATTTAGGGGAACGAATAGGCATGGAGAGATTGATTTATAACTTGAAACGGCAAGCCAGTAACAACCAAAAGCGTAAAACATGCTAAATCGACTCCGAATTTGAAAAGGAGACGATTTACGCAGTTTGCACAATTTTTGTGCAAAATTTAGTGGATATTTAAGAATCTGTCTGTACAAATAATTGTTTTTGCGTTGGTATGGTCTGAGGACGTTTAGAAGTGTCCTGGATTTTTCTAAACTCCCCCAGGAATTTTCTTATATCAATTTCTGTGAATAAAATTAAAATTAATATCTCAGCTCTGGCACCGTGGATATTTAAGGATCTGTTTGTACAAATAATTGCCTTTGCTTTTGTATGATGTCTGAAGACGTCCAGAGGTGTCCTGGATTTTTCTAAACACCCCCAGTAATTTTCTTGTATCAATTTCTGTGAATAAAAATAAAATGAATATCTCAGCTCTGCGACCGAATATTTGGTGTTTGCCAGCAATACGTTAATTAATACAATTTAGGGAAACGAATAGGCATGGAGAGATTGATTTATAACTTGAAACGGCAAGCCAGTAACAACCAAAAGCGTAAAACATGCTAAATCGACTCCGAATTTGAAAAGGAGGCGATTTACGCAGTTTGCACAATTTTTGTGCAAAATTTAGTGGATATTTAAGAATCTGTCTGTACAAATAATTGTTTTTGCGTTGGTATGGTGTCTGAGGACGTTTAGAAGTGTCCTGGATTTTTCTAAACTCCCCCAGGAATTTTCTTATATCAATTTCTGTGAATAAAATTAAAATTAATATCTCAGCTCTGGCACCGTGGATATTTAAGGATCTGTTTGTACAAATAATTGCCTTTGCTTTTGTATGATGTCTGAAGACGTCCAGAAGTGTCCTGGATTTTTCTAAACACCCCCAGTAATTTTCTTGTATCAATTTCTGTGAATAAAAATAAAATGAATTTCTCAGCTCTGCGACCGAATATTTGGTGTTTGCCAGCAATACGTTAATTAATACAATTTAGGGGAACGAATAGGCATGGAGAGATTGATTTATAACTTGAAACGGCAAGCCAGTAACAACCAAAAGCGTAAAACATGCTAAATCGACTCCGAATTTGAAAAGGAGACGATTTACGCTGTTTGCACAATTTTTGTGCAAAATTTAGTGGATATTTAAGAATCTGTCTGTACAAATAATTGTTTTTGCGTTGGTATGGTGTCTGAGGACGTTTAGAAGTGTCCTGGATTTTTCTAAACTCCCCCAGGAATTTTCTTATATCAATTTCTGTGAATAAAATTAAAATTAATATCTCAGCTCTGGCACCGTGGATATTTAAGGATCTGTGTGTACAAATAATTGCCTTTGCTTTTGTATGATGTCTGAAGACGTCCAGAAGTGTCCTGGATTTTTCTAAACACCCCCAGTAATTTTCTTGTATCAATTTCTGTGAATAAAAATAAAATGAATATCTCAGCTCTGCGACCGAATATTTGGTGTTTGCCAGCAATACGTTAATTAATACAATTTAGGGGAACGAATAGGCATGGAGAGATTGATTTATAACTTGAAACGGCAAGCCAGTAACAACCAAAAGCGTAAAACATGCTAAATCGACTCCGAATTTGAAAAAAAGACGATTTACGCAGTTTGCACAATTTTTGTGCAAAATTTAGTGGATATTTAAGAATCTGTCTGTACAAATAATTGTTTTTGCGTTGGTATGGTGTCTGAGGACGTTTAGAAGTGTCCTGGATTTTTCTAAACTCCCCCAGGAATTTTCTTATATCAATTTCTGTGAATAAAATTAAAATTAATATCTCAGCTCTGGCACCGTGGATATTTAAGGATCTGTCTGTACAAATAATTGCCTTTGCTTTTGTATGAGATCTGAAGACGTCCAGAAGTGTCCTGGATTTTTCTAAACACCCCCAGTAATTTTCTTGTATCAATTTCTGTGAATAAAAATAAAATGAATATCTCAGCTCTGCGACCGAATATTTGGTGTTTGCCAGCAATACGTTAATTAATACAATTTAGGAGAACGAATAGGCATGGAGAGATTGATTTATAACTTGAAACGGCAAGCCAGTAACAACCAAAAGCGTAAAACATGCTAAATCGACTCCGAATTTGAAAAGGAGACGACTTACGCAGTTTGCACAATTTTTGTGCAAAATTTAGTGGATATTTAAGAATCTGTCTGTACAAATAATTGTTTTTGCGTTGGTATGGTGTCTGAGGACGTTTAGAAGTGTCCTGGATTTTTCTAAACACCCCCAGTAATTTTCTTGTATCAATTTCTGTGAATAAAAATGAAATGAATATCTCATCTCTGCGACCGAATATTTGGTGTTTGCCAGCAATACGTTAATTAATACAATTTAGGGGAACGAATAGGCATGGAGAGATTGATTTATAACTTGAAACGGCAAGCCAGTAACAACCAAAAGCGTAAAACATGCTAAATCGACTCCGAATTTGAAAAGGAGACGATTTACGCAGTTTGCACAATTTTTGTGCAAAATTTAGTGGATATTTAAGAATCTGTCTGTACAAATAATTGTTTTTGCGTTGGTATGGTGTCTGAGGACGTTTAGAAGTGTCCTGGATTTTTCTAAACTCCCCCAGGAATTTTCTTATATCAATTTCTGTGAATAAAATTAAAATTAATATCTCAGCTCTGGCACCGTGGATATTTAAGGATCTGTTTGTACAAATAATTGCCTTTGCTTTTGTATTATGTCTGAAGACGTCCAGAAGTCCAGCAATACGTTAACTAATACAATTTAGGGGAACGAATAGGCATGGAGAGATTGATTTATAACTTGAAACGGCAAGCCAGTAACAACCAAAAGCGTAAAACATGCTAAATCGACTCCGAATTTGAAAAGGAGACGATTTACGCAGTTTGCACAATTTTTGTGCAAAATCTAGTGGATATTTAAGAATCTGTCTGTACAAATAATTGTTTTTGCGTTGGTATGGTGTCTGAGGACGTTTAGAAGTGTCCTGGATTTTTCTAAACTCCCCCAGGAATTTTCTTATATCAATTTCTGTGAATAAAATTAAAATTAATATCTCAGCTCTGGCACCGTGGATATTTAAGGATCTGTCTGTACAAATAATTGCCTTTGCTTTTGTATGAGATCTGAAGACGTCCAGAAGTGTCCTAAATTTTTCTAAACACCCCCAGTAATTTTCTTGTATCAATTTCTGTGAATATAAATAAAATGAATATCTCAGCTCTGCGACCGAATATTTGGTGTTTGCCAGCAATACGTTAATTAATACAATTTAGGGGAACGAATAGGCATGGAGAAATTGATTTATAACTTGAAACGGCAAGCCAGTAACAACCAAAAGCGTAAAACATGCTAAATCGACTCCGAATTTGAAAAGGAGACGATTTACGCAGTTTGCACAATTTTTGTGCAAAATTTAGTGGATATTTAAGAATCTGTCTGTACAAATAATTGTTTTTGCGTTTGTATGGTGTCTGAGGACGTTTAGAAGTGTCCTAGATTTTTCTAAACTCCCCCAGGAATTTTCTTATATCAATTTCTGTGAATAAAATTAAAATTAATATCTCAGCTCTGGCACCGTGGATATTTAAGGATCTGTTTGTACAAATAATTGCCTTTGCTTTTGTATGATGTCTGAAGACGTCCAGAGGTGTCCTGGATTTTTCTAAACACCCCCAGTAATTTTCTTGTATCAATTTCTGTGAATAAAAATAAAATGAATATCTCAGCTCTGCGACCGAATATTTGGTGTTTGCCAGCAATACGTTAATTAATACAATTTAGGGAAACGAATAGGCATGGAGAGATTGATTTATAACTTGAAACGGCAAGCCAGTAACAACCAAAAGCGTAAAACATGCTAAATCGACTCCGAATTTGAAAAGGAGACGATTTACGCAGTTTGCACAATTTTTGTGCAAAATTTAGTGGATATTTAAGAATCTGTCTGTACAAATAATTGTTTTTGCGTTGGTATGGTGTCTGAGGACGTTTAGAAGTGTCCTGGATTTTTCTAAACTCCCCCAGGAATTTTCTTATATCAATTTCTGTGAATAAAATTAAAATTAATATCTCAGCTCTGGCACCGTGGTTATTTAAGGATCTGTCTGTACAAATAATTGCCTTTGCTTTTGTATGAGATCTGAAGACGTCCAGAAGTGTCCTGGATTTTTCTAAACACCCCCAGTAATTTTCTTGTATCAATTTCTGTGAATAAAAATAAAATGAATATCTCAGCTCTGCGACCGAATATTTGGTGTTTGCCAGCAATACGTTAATTAATACAATTTAGGGGAACGAATAGGCATGGAGAGATTGATTTATAACTTGAAACGGCAAGCCAGTAACAACCAAAAGCGTAAAACATGCTAAATCGACTCCGAATTTGAAAAGGAGACGATTTACGCAGTTTGCACAATTTTTGTGCAAAATTTAGTGGATATTTAAGAATCTGTCTGTACAAATAATTGTTTTTGCGTTGGTATGGTCTGAGGACGTTTAGAAGTGTCCTGGATTTTTCTAAACTCCCCCAGGAATTTTCTTATATCAATTTCTGTGAATAAAATTAAAATTAATATCTCAGCTCTGGCACCGTGGATATTTAAGGATCTGTTTTGTACAAATAATTGCCTTTGCTTTTGTATGATGTCTGAAGACGTCCAGAAGTGTCCTGGATTTTTCTAAACACCCCCAGTAATTTTCTTGTATCAATTTCTGTGAATAAAAATAAAATGAATATCTCAGCTCTGCGACCGAATATTTGGTGTTTGCCAGCAATACGTTAATTAATACAATTTAGGGAAACGAATAGGCATGGAGAGATTGATTTATAACTTGAAACGGCAAGCCAGTAACAACCAAAAGCGTAAAACATGCTAAATCGACTCCGAATTTGAAAAGGAGACGATTTACGCAGTTTGCACAATTTTTGTGCAAAATTTAGTGGATATTTAAGAATCTGTCTGTACAAATAATTGTTTTTGCGTTGGTATGGTCTGAGGACGTTTAGAAGTGTCCTGGATTTTTCTAAACTCCCCCAGGAATTTTCTTATATCAATTTCTGTGAATAAAATTAAAATTAATATCTCAGCTCTGGCACCGTGGATATTTAAGGATCTGTTTGTACAAATAATTGCCTTTGCTTTTGTATGATGTCTGAAGACGTCCAGAGGTGTCCTGGATTTTTCTAAACACCCCCAGTAATTTTCTTGTATCAATTTCTGTGAATAAAAATAAAATGAATATCTCAGCTCTGCGACCGAATATTTGGTGTTTGCCAGCAATACGTTAATTAATACAATTTAGGGAAACGAATAGGCATGGAGAGATTGATTTATAACTTGAAACGGCAAGCCAGTAACAACCAAAAGCGTAAAACATGCTAAATCGACTCCGAATTTGAAAAGGAGGCGATTTACGCAGTTTGCACAATTTTTGTGCAAAATTTAGTGGATATTTAAGAATCTGTCTGTACAAATAATTGTTTTTGCGTTGGTATGGTGTCTGAGGACGTTTAGAAGTGTCCTGGATTTTTCTAAACTCCCCCAGGAATTTTCTTATATCAATTTCTGTGAATAAAATTAAAATTAATATCTCAGCTCTGGCACCGTGGATATTTAAGGATCTGTTTGTACAAATAATTGCCTTTGCTTTTGTATGATGTCTGAAGACGTCCAGAAGTGTCCTGGATTTTTCTAAACACCCCCAGTAATTTTCTTGTATCAATTTCTGTGAATAAAAATAAAATGAATTTCTCAGCTCTGCGACCGAATATTTGGTGTTTGCCAGCAATACGTTAATTAATACAATTTAGGGGAACGAATAGGCATGGAGAGATTGATTTATAACTTGAAACGGCAAGCCAGTAACAACCAAAAGCGTAAAACATGCTAAATCGACTCCGAATTTGAAAAGGAGACGATTTACGCTGTTTGCACAATTTTTGTGCAAAATTTAGTGGATATTTAAGAATCTGTCTGTACAAATAATTGTTTTTGCGTTGGTATGGTGTCTGAGGACGTTTAGAAGTGTCCTGGATTTTTCTAAACTCCCCCAGGAATTTTCTTATATCAATTTCTGTGAATAAAATTAAAATTAATATCTCAGCTCTGGCACCGTGGATATTTAAGGATCTTTGTGTACAAATAATTGCCTTTGCTTTTGTATGATGTCTGAAGACGTCCAGAAGTGTCCTGGATTTTTCTAAACACCCCCAGTAATTTTCTTGTATCAATTTCTGTGAATAAAAATAAAATGAATATCTCAGCTCTGCGACCGAATATTTGGTGTTTGCCAGCAATACGTTAATTAATACAATTTAGGGGAACGAATAGGCATGGAGAGATTGATTTATAACTTGAAACGGCAAGCCAGTAACAACCAAAAGCGTAAAACATGCTAAATCGACTCCGAATTTGAAAAAAAGACGATTTACGCAGTTTGCACAATTTTTGTGCAAAATTTAGTGGATATTTAAGAATCTGTCTGTACAAATAATTGTTTTTGCGTTGGTATGGTGTCTGAGGACGTTTAGAAGTGTCCTGGATTTTTCTAAACTCCCCCAGGAATTTTCTTATATCAATTTCTGTGAATAAAATTAAAATTAATATCTCAGCTCTGGCACCGTGGATATTTAAGGATCTGTCTGTACAAATAATTGCCTTTGCTTTTGTATGAGATCTGAAGACGTCCAGAAGTGTCCTGGATTTTTCTAAACACCCCCAGTAATTTTCTTGTATCAATTTCTGTGAATAAAAATAAAATGAATATCTCAGCTCTGCGACCGAATATTTGGTGTTTGCCAGCAATACGTTAATTAATACAATTTAGGAGAACGAATAGGCATGGAGAGATTGATTTATAACTTGAAACGGCAAGCCAGTAACAACCAAAAGCGTAAAACATGCTAAATCGACTCCGAATTTGAAAAGGAGACGACTTACGCAGTTTGCACAATTTTTGTGCAAAATTTAGTGGATATTTAAGAATCTGTCTGTACAAATAATTGTTTTTGCGTTGGTATGGTGTCTGAGGACGTTTAGAAGTGTCCTGGATTTTTCTAAACACCCCCAGTAATTTTCTTGTATCAATTTCTGTGAATAAAATTAAAATTAATATCTCAGCTCTGGCACCGTGGATATTTAAGGATCTGTTTGTACAAATAATTGCCTTTGCTTTTGTATGATGTCTGAAGACGTCCAGAAGTGTCCTGGATTTTTCTAAACACCCCCAGTAATTTTCTTGTATCAATTTCTGTGAATAAAAATAAAATGAATATCTCAACTCTGCGAACGAATATTTGGTGTTTGCCAGCAATACGTTAACTAATACAATTTAGGGGAACGAATAGGCATGGAGAGATTGATTTATAACTTGAAACGGCAAGCCAGTAACAACCAAAAGCGTAAAACATGCTAAATCGACTCCGAATTTGAAAAGGAGACGATTTACGCAGTTTGCACAATTTTTGTGCAAAATTTAGTGTATATTTAAGAATCTGTCTGTACAAATAATTTTTTTTGCGTTGGTATGGTGTCTGAGGACGTTTAGAAGTGTCCTGGATTTTTCTAAACTCCCCCAGGAATTTTCTTATATTAATTTCTGTGAATAAAATTAAAATTAATATCTCAGCTCTGGCACCGTGGATATTTAAGGATCTGTTTGTACAAATAATTGCCTTTGCTTTTGTATGATGTCTGAAGACGTCCAGAAGTGTCCTGGATTTTTCTAAACACCCCCAGTAATTTTCTTGTATCAATTTCTGTGAATAAAAATAAAATGAATATCTCAGCTCTGCGACCGAATATTTGGTGTTTGCCAGCAATACGTTAATTAATACAATTTAGGGGAACGAATAGGCATGGAGAGATTGATTTATAACTTGAAACGGCAAGCCAGTAACAACCAAAAGCGTAAAACATGCTAAATCGACTCCGAATTTGAAAAGGAGACGATTTACGCAGTTTGCACAATTTTTGTGCAAAATCTAGTGGATATTTAAGAATCTGTCTGTACAAATAATTGTTTTTGCGTTGGTATGGTGTCTGAGGACGTTTAGAAGTGTCCTGGATTTTTCTAAACTCCCCCAGGAATTTTCTTATATCAATTTCTGTGAATAAAATTAAAATTAATATCTCAGCTCTGGCACCGTGGATATTTAAGGATCTGTCTGTACAAATAATTGCCTTTGCTTTTGTATGAGATCTGAAGACGTCCAGAAGTGTCCTAAATTTTTCTAAACACCCCCAGTAATTTTCTTGTATCAATTTCTGTGAATAAAAATAAAATGAATATCTCAGCTCTGCGACCGAATATTTGGTGTTTGCCAGCAATACGTTAATTAATACAATTTAGGGGAACGAATAGGCATGGAGAGATTGATTTATAACTTGAAACGGCAAGCCAGTAACAACCAAAAGCGTAAAACATGCTAAATCGACTCCGAATTTGAAAAGGAGACGATTTACGCAGTTTGCACAATTTTTGTGCAAAATTTAGTGGATATTTAAGAATCTGTCTGTACAAATAATTGTTTTTGCGTTGGTATGGTGTCTGAGGACGTTTAGAAGTGTCCTGGATTTTTCTAAACTCCCCCAGGAATTTTCTTATATCAATTTCTGTGAATAAAATTAAAATTAATATCTCAGCTCTGGCACCGTGGATATTTAAGGATCTGTTTGTACAAATAATTGCCTTTGCTTTTGTATGATGTCTGAAGACGTTCAGAAGTGTCCTGGATTTTTCTAAACACCCCCAGTAATTTTCTTGTATCAATTTCTGTGAATAAATATAAAATGAATATCTCAGCTCTGCGACCGAATATTTGGTGTTTGCCAGCAATACGTTAATTAATACAATTTAGGGGAACCAATAAGCATGGATAGATTGATTTATAACTTGAAACGGCAAGCCAGTAACAACCAAAAGCGTAAAACATGCTAAATCGACTCCGAATTTGAAAAGGAGACGATTTACGCAGTTTGCACAATTTTTGTGCAAAATTTAGTGGATATTTAAGAATCTGTCTGTACAAATAATTGTTTTTGCGTTGGTATGGTGTCTGAGGACGTTTAGAAGTGTCCTGGATTTTTCTAAACTCCCCCAGGAATTTTCTTATATCAATTTCTGTGAATAAAATTAAAATTAATATCTCAGCTCTGGCACCGTGGATATTTAAGGATCTGTCTGTACAAATAATTGCCTTTGCTTTTGTATGAGATCTGAAGACGTCCAGAAGTGTCCTGGATTTTTCTAAACACCCCCAGTAATTTTCTTATATCAATTTCTGTGAATAAAAATAAAATGAATATCTCAGCTCTGCGACCGAATATTTGGTGTTTGCCAGCAATACGTTAATTAATACAATTTAGGGGAACGAATAGGCATGGAGAGATTGATTTATAACTTGAAACGGCAAGCCAGTAACAACCAAAAGCGTAAAACATGCTAAATCGACTCCGAATTTGAAAAGGAGACGATTTACGCAGTTTGCACAATTTTTGTGCAAAATTTAGTGGATATTTAAGAATCTGTCTGTACAAATAATTGTTTTTGCGTTGGTAAGGTGTCTGAGGACTTTTAGAAGTGTCCTGGATTTTTCTAAACTCCCCCAGGAATTTTCTTATATCAATTTCTGTGAATAAAATTAAAATTAATATCTCAGCTCTGGCACCGTGGATATTTAAGGATCTGTTTGTACAAATAATTGCCTTTGCTTTTGTATGATGTCTGAAGACGTCCAGAAGTGTCCTGGATTTTTCTAAACACCCCCAGTAATTTTCTTGTATCAATTTCTGTGAATAAAAATAAAATGAATATCTCAACTCTGCGAACGAATATTTGGTGTTTGCCAGCAATACGTTAATTAATACAATTTAGGGGAACGAATAGGCATGGAGAGATTGATTTATAACTTGAAACGGCAAGCCAGTAACAACCAAAAGCGTAAAACATGCTAAATCGACTCCGAATTTGAAAAGGAGACGATTTACGCAGTTTGCACAATTTTTGTGCAAAATTTAGTGTATATTTAAGAATCTGTCTGTACAAATAATTTTTTTTGCGTTGGTATGGTGTCTGAGGACGTTTAGAAGTGTCCTGGATTTTTCTAAACTCCCCCAGGAATTTTCTTATATTAATTTCTGTGAATAAAATTAAAATTAATATCTCAGCTCTGGCACCGTGGATATTTAAGGATCTGTTTGTACAAATAATTGCCTTTGCTTTTGTATGATGTCTGAAGACGTCCAGAAGTGTCCTGGATTTTTCTAAACACCCCCAGTAATTTTCTTGTATCAATTTCTGTGAATAAAAATAAAATGAATATCTCAGCTCTGCGACCGAATATTTGGTGTTTGCCAGCAATACGTTAATTAATACAATTTAGGGGAACGAATAGGCATGGAGAGATTGATTTATAACTTGAAACGGCAAGCCAGTAACAACCAAAAGCGTAAAACATGCTAAATCGACTCCGAATTTGAAAAGGAGACGATTTACGCAGTTTGCACAATTTTTGTGCAAAATCTAGTGGATATTTAAGAATCTGTCTGTACAAATAATTGTTTTTGCGTTGGTATGGTGTCTGAGGACGTTTAGAAGTGTCCTGGATTTTTCTAAACTCCCCCAGGAATTTTCTTATATCAATTTCTGTGAATAAAATTAAAATCAATATCTCAGCTCTGGCACCGTGGATATTTAAGGATCTGTTTGTACAAATAATTGCCTTTGCTTTTGTATGATGTCTGAAGACGTCCAGAAGTGTCCTGGATTTTTCTAAACACCCCCAGTAATTTTCTTGTATCAATTTCTGTGAATAAAAATAAAATGAATATCTCAACTCTGCGAACGAATATTTGGTGTTTGCCAGCAATACGTTAATTAATACAATTTAGGGGAACGAATAGGCATGGAGAGATTGATTTATAACTTGAAACGGCAAGCCAGTAACAACCAAAAGCGTAAAACATGCTAAATCGACTCCGAATTTGAAAAGGAGACGATTTACGTAGTTTGCACAATTTTTGTGCAAAATTTAGTGTATATTTAAGAATCTGTCTGTACAAATAATTTTTTTTGCGTTGGTATGGTGTCTGAGGACGTTTAGAAGTGTCCTGGATTTTTCTAAACTCCCCCAGGAATTTTCTTATATTAATTTCTGTGAATAAAATTAAAATTAATATCTCAGCTCTGGCACCGTGGATATTTAAGGATCTGTTTGTACAAATAATTGCCTTTGCTTTTGTATGATGTCTGAAGACGTCCAGAAGTGTCCTGGATTTTTCTAAACACCCCCAGTAATTTTCTTGTATCAATTTCTGTGAATAAAAATAAAATGAATATCTCAGCTCTGCGACCGAATATTTGGTGTTTGCCAGCAATACGTTAATTAATACAATTTAGGGGAACGAATAAGCATGGAGAGATTGATTTATAACTTGAAACGGCAAGCCAGTAACAACCAAAAGCGTAAAACATGCTAAATCGACTCCGAATTTGAAAAGGAGACGATTTACGCAGTTTGCACAATTTTTGTGCAAAATCTAGTGGATATTTAAGAATCTGTCTGTACAAATAATTGTTTTTGCGTTGGTATGGTGTCTGAGGACGTTTAGAAGTGTCCTAGATTTTTCTAAACTCCCCCAGGAATTTTCTTATATCAATTTCTGTGAATAAAATTAAAATTAATATCTCAGCTCTGGCACCGTGGATATTTAAGGATCTGTCTGTACAAATAATTGCCTTTGCTTTTGTATAAGATCTGAAGACGTCCAGAAGTGTCCTGGATTTTTCTAAACACCCCCAGTAATTTTCTTGTATCAATTTCTGTGAATAAAAATAAAATGAATATCTCAGCTCTGCGACCGAATATTTGGTGTTTGCCAGCAATACGTTAATTAATACAATTTAGGGAAACGAATAGGCATGGAGAGATTGATTTATAACTTGAAACGGCAAGCCAGTAACAACCAAAAGCGTAAAACATGCTAAATCGACTCCGAATTTGAAAAGGAGACGATTTACGCAGTTTGCACAATTTTTGTGCAAAATTTAGTGGATATTTAAGAATCTGTCTGTACAAATAATTGTTTTTGCGTTGGTATGGTGTCTGAGGACGTTTAGAAGTGTCCTGGATTTTTCTAAACTCCCCCAGGAATTTTCTTATATCAATTTCTGTGAATAAAATTAAAATTAATATCTCAGCTCTGGCACCGTGGATATTTAAGGATCTGTCTGTACAAATAATTGCCTTTGCTTTTGTATGAGATCTGAAGACGTCCAGAAGTGTCCTGGATTTTTCTAAACACCCCCAGTAATTTTCTTATATCAATTTCTGTGAATAAAAATAAAATGAATATCTCAGCTCTGCGACCGAATATTTGGTGTTTGCCAGCAATACGTTAATTAATACAATTTAGGGGAACGAATAGGCATGGAGAGATTGATTTATAACTTGAAACGGCAAGCCAGTAACAACCAAAAGCGTAAAACATGCTAAATCGACTCCGAATTTGAAAAGGAGACGATTTACGCAGTTTGCACAATTTTTGTGCAAAATTTAGTGGATATTTAAGAATCTGTCTGTACAAATAATTGTTTTTGCGTTGGTAAGGTGTCTGAGGACTTTTAGAAGTGTCCTGGATTTTTCTAAACTCCCCCAGGAATTTTCTTATATCAATTTCTGTGAATAAAATTAAAATTAATATCTCAGCTCTGGCACCGTGGATATTTAAGGATCTGTTTGTACAAATAATTGCCTTTGCTTTTGTATGATGTCTGAAGACGTCCAGAAGTGTCCTGGATTTTTCTAAACACCCCCAGTAATTTTCTTGTATCAATTTCTGTGAATAAAAATAAAATGAATATCTCAACTCTGCGAACGAATATTTGGTGTTTGCCAGCAATACGTTAATTAATACAATTTAGGGGAACGAATAGGCATGGAGAGATTGATTTATAACTTGAAACGGCAAGCCAGTAACAACCAAAAGCGTAAAACATGCTAAATCGACTCCGAATTTGAAAAGGAGACGATTTACGCAGTTTGCACAATTTTTGTGCAAAATTTAGTGTATATTTAAGAATCTGTCTGTACAAATAATTTTTTTTGCGTTGGTATGGTGTCTGAGGACGTTTAGAAGTGTCCTGGATTTTTCTAAACTCCCCCAGGAATTTTCTTATATTAATTTCTGTGAATAAAATTAAAATTAATATCTCAGCTCTGGCACCGTGGATATTTATGGATCTGTTTGTACAAATAATTGCCTTTGCTTTTGTATGATGTCTGAAGACGTCCAGAAGTGTCCTGGATTTTTCTAAACACCCCCAGTAATTTTCTTGTATCAATTTCTGTGAATAAAAATAAAATGAATATCTCAGCTCTGCGACCGAATATTTGGTGTTTGCCAGCAATACGTTAATTAATACAATTTAGGGGAACGAATAGGCATGGAGAGATTGATTTATAACTTGAAACGGCAAGCCAGTAACAACCAAAAGCGTAAAACATGCTAAATCGACTCCGAATTTGAAAAGGAGACGATTTACGCAGTTTGCACAATTTTTGTGCAAAATCTAGTGGATATTTAAGAATCTGTCTGTACAAATAATTGTTTTTGCGTTGGTATGGTGTCTGAGGACGTTTAGAAGTGTCCTGGATTTTTCTAAACTCCCCCAGGAATTTTCTTATATCAATTTCTGTGAATAAAATTAAAATTAATATCTCAGCTCTGGCACCGTGGATATTTAAGGATCTGTCTGTACAAATAATTGCCTTTGCTTTTGTATGAGATCTGAAGACGTCCAGAAGTGTCCTGGATTTTTCTAAACACCCCCAGTAATTTTCTTGTATCAATTTCTGTGAATAAAAATAAAATGAATATCTCAGCTCTGCGACCGAATATTTGGTGTTTGCCAGCAATACGTTAATTAATACAATTTAGGGAAACGAATAGGCATGGAGAAATTGATTTATAACTTGAAACGGCAAGCCAGTAACAACCAAAAGCGTAAAACATGCTAAATCGACTCCGAATTTGAAAAGGAGACGATTTACGCAGTTTGCACAATTCTTGTGCAAAATTTAGTGGATATTTAAGAATCTGTCTGTACAAATAATTGTTTTTGCGTTGGTATGGTGTCTGAGGACGTTTAGAAGTGTCCTGGATTTTTCTAAACTCCCCCAGGAATTTTCTTATATCAATTTCTGTGAATAAAATTAAAATTAATATCTCAGCTCTGGCACCGTGGATATTTAAGGATCTGTTTGTACAAATAATTGCCTTTGCTTTTGTATGATGTCTGAAGACGTTCAGAAGTGTCCTGGATTTTTCTAAACACCCCCAGTAATTTTCTTGTATCAATTTCTGTGAATAAAAATAAAATGAATATCTCAGCTCTGCGACCGAATATTTGGTGTTTGCCAGCAATACGTTAATTAATACAATTTAGGGGAACGAATAAGCATGGATAGATTGATTTATAACTTGAAACGGCAAGCCAGTAACAACCAAAAGCGTAAAACATGCTAAATCGACTCCGAATTTGAAAAGGAGACGATTTACGCAGTTTGCACAATTTTTGTGCAAAATTTAGTGGATATTTAAGAATCTGTCTGTACAAATAATTGTTTTTGCGTTGGTATGGTGTCTGAGGTCGTTTAGAAGTGTCCTGGATTTTTCTAAACTCCCCCAGGAATTTTCTTATATCAATTTCTGTGAATAAAATTAAAATTAATATCTCAGCTCTGGCACCGTGGATATTTAAGGATCTGTCTGTACAAATAATTGCCTTTGCTTTTCTATGAGATCCGAAGACGTCCAGAAGTGTCCTGGATTTTTCTAAACACCCCCAGTAATTTTCTTATATCAATTTCTGTGAATAAAAATAAAATGAATATCTCAGCTCTGCGACCGAATATTTGGTGTTTGCCAGCAATACGTTAATTAATACAATTTAGGGGAACGAATAGGCATGGAGAGATTGATTTATAACTTGAAACGGCAAGCCAGTAACAACCAAAAGCGTAAAACATGCTAAATCGACTCCGAATTTGAAAAGGAGACGATTTACGCAGTTTGCACAATTTTTGTGCAAAATTTAGTGGATATTTAAGAATCTGTCTGTACAAATAATTGTTTTTGCGTTGGTAAGGTTTCTGAGGACTTTTAGAAGTGTCCTGGATTTTTCTAAACTCCCCCAGGAATTTTCTTATATCAATTTCTGTGAATAAAATTAAAATTAATATCTCAGCTCTGGCACCGTGGATATTTAAGGATCTGTCTGTACAAATAATTGCCTTTGCTTTTGTATGATGTCTGAAGACGTCCAGAAGTGTCCTGGATTTTTCTAAACACCCCCAGTAATTTTCTTGTATCAATTTCTGTGAATAAAAATAAAATGAATATCTCAGCTCTGCGACCGAATATTTGGTGTTTGCCAGCAATACGTTAATTAATACAATTTAGGGGAACGAATAGGCATGGAGAGATTGATTTATAACTTGAAACGGCAAGCCAGTAACAACCAAAAGCGTAAAACATGCTAAATCGACTCCGAATTTGAAAAGGAGACGATTTACGCAGTTTGCACAATTTTTGTGCAAAATTTAGTGGATATTTAAGAATCTGTCTGTACAAATAATTGTTTTTGCGTTGGTATGGTGTCTGAGGACGTTTAGAAGTGTCCTGGATTTTTCTAAACTCCCCCAGGAATTTTCTTATATCAATTTCTGTGAATAAAATTAAAATTAATATCTCAGCTCTGGCACCGTGGATATTTAAGGATCTGTCTGTACAAATAATTGCCTTTGCTTTTGTATGAGATCTGAAGACGTCCAGAAGTGTCCTGGATTTTTCTAAACACCCCCAGTAATTTTCTTGTATCAATTTCTGTGAATAAAAGTAAAATGAATATCTCAGCTCTGCGACCGAATTTTTGGTGTTTGCCAGCAATACGTTAATTAATACAATTTAGGGGAACGAATAGGCATGGAGAGATTGATTTATAACTTGAAACGGCAAGCCAGTAACAACCAAAAGCGTAAAACATGCTAAATCGACTCCGAATTTGAAAAGGAGACGATTTACGCAGTTTGCACAATTCTTGTGCAAAATTTAGTGGATATTTAAGAATCTGTCTGTACAAATAATTGTTTTTGCGTTGGTATGGTGTCTGAGGACGTTTAGAAGTGTCCTGGATTTTTCTAAACTCCCCCAGGAATTTTCTTATATCAATTTCTGTGAATAAAATTAAAATTAATATCTCAGCTCTGGCACCGTGGATATTTAAGGATCTGTCTGTACAAATAATTGCCTTTGCTTTTGTATGATGTCTGAAGACGTCCAGAAGTGTCCTGGATTTTTCTAAACACCCCCAGTAATTTTCTTGTATCAATTTCTGTGAATAAAAATAAAATGAATATCTCAGCTCTGCGACCGAATATTTGGTGTTTGCCAGCAATACGTTAATTAATACAATTTAGGGGAACGAATAGGCATGGAGAGATTGATTTATAACTTGAAACGGCAAGCCAGTAACAACCAAAAGCGTAAAACATGCTAAATCGACTCCGAATTTGAAAAGGAGACGATTTACGCAGTTTGCACAATTTTTGTGCAAAATTTAGTGGATATTTAAGAATCTGTCTGTACAAATAATTGTTTTTGCGTTGGTATGGTGTCTGAGGACGTTTAGAAGTGTCCTGGATTTTTCTAAACTCCCCCAGGAATTTTCTTATATCAATTTCTGTGAATAAAATTAAAATTAATATCTCAGCTCTGGCACCGTGGATATTTAAGGATCTGTCTGTACAAATAATTGCCTTTGCTTTTGTATGAGATCTGAAGACGTCCAGAAGTGTCCTGGATTTTTCTAAACACCCCCAGTAATTTTCTTGTATCAATTTCTGTGAATAAAAGTAAAATGAATATCTCAGCTCTGCGACCGAATTTTTGGTGTTTGCCAGCAATACGTTAATTAATACAATTTAGGGGAACGAATAGGCATGGAGAGATTGATTTATAACTTGAAACGGCAAGCCAGTAACAACCAAAAGCGTAAAACATGCTAAATCGACTCCGAATTTGAAAAGGAGACGATTTACGCAGTTTGCACAATTTTTGTGCAAAATTTAGTGGATATTTAAGAATCTGTCTGTACAAATAATTGTTTTTGCGTTGGTATGGTGTCTGAGGACGTTTAGAAGTGTCCTGGATTTTTCTAAACTCCCCCAAGAATTTTCTTATATCAATTTCTGTGAATAAAATTAAAATTAATATCTCAGCTCTGGCACCGTGGATATTTAAGGATCTGTTTGTACAAATAATTGCCTTTGCTTTTGTATGATGTCTGAAGACGTCCAGAAGTGTCCTGGATTTTTCTAAACACCCCCAGTAATTTTCTTGTATCAATTTCTGTGAATAAAAATAAAATGAATATCTCAGCTCTGCGACCGAATATTTGGTGTTTGCCAGCAATACGTTAATTAATACAATTTAGGGGAACGAATAGGCATGGAGAGATTGATTTATAACTTGAAACGGCAAGCCAGTAACAACCAAAAGCGTAAAACATGCTAAATCGACTCCGAGTTTGAAAAGGAGACGATTTACGCAGTTTGCACAATTTTTGTGCAAAATTTAGTGGATATTTAAGAATCTGTCTGTACAAATAATTGTTTTTGCTTTGGTATGGTGTCTGAGGACGTTTAGAAGTGTCCTGGATTTTTCTAAACTCCCCCAGGAATTTTCTTATATCAATTTCTGTGAATAATATTAAAATTAATATCTCAGCTCTGGCACCGTGGATATTTAAGGATCTGTCTGTACAAATAATTGCCTTTGCTTTTGTATGAGATCTGAAGACGTCCAGAAGTGTCCTGGATTTTTCTAAACACCCCCAGTAATTTTCTTGTATCAATTTCTGTGAATAAAAATAAAATGAATATCTCAGCTCTGCGACCGAATATTTGGTGTTTGCCAGCAATACGTTAACTAATACAATTTAGGGGAACGAATAGGCATGGAGAGATTGATTTATAACTTGAAACGGCAAGCCAGTAACAACCAAAAGCGTAAAACATGCTAAATCGACTCCGAATTTGAAAAGAAGACGATTTACGCAGTTTGCACAATTTTTGTGCAAAATTTAGTGGATATTTAAGAATCTGTCTGTACAAATAATTGTTTTTGCGTTGGTATGGTGTCTGAGGACGTTTAGAAGTGTCCTGGATTTTTCTAAACTCCCCCAGGAATTTTCTTATATCAATTTCTGTGAATAAAATTCAAATTAATATCTCAGCTCTGGCACTGTGGATATTTAAGGATCTGTTTGTACAAATAATTGCCTTTGCTTTTGTATGATGTCTGAAGACGTCCAGAAGTGTCCTGGATTTTTCTAAACACCCCCAGTAATTTTCTTGTATCAATTTCTGTGAATAAAAATAAAATGAATATCTCAGCACTGCGACCGAATATTTGGTGTTTGCCAGCAATACGTTAATTAATACAATTTAGGGGAACGAATAGGCATGGAGAGATTGATTTATAACTTGAAACGGCAAGCCAGTAACAACCAAAAGCGTAAAACATGCTAAATCGACTCCGAATTTGAAAAGGAGACGATTTACGCAGTTTGCACAATTTTTGTGCAAAATTTAGTGGATATTTAAGAATCTGTCTGTACAAATAATTGTTTTTGCGTTGGTATGGTGTCTGAGGACGTTTAGAAGTGTCCTGGATTTTTCTAAACTCCCCCAGGAATTTTCTTATATCAATTTCTGTGAATAAAATTAAAATTAATATCTCAGCTCTGGCACCGTGGATATTTAAGGATCTGTTTGTACAAATAATTGCCTTTGCTTTTGTATGATGTCTGAAGACTTTCAGAAGTGTCCTGGATTTTTCTAAACACCCCCAGTAATTTTCTTGTATCAATTTCTGTGAATAAAAATAAAATGAATATCTCAGCTCTGCGACCGAATATTTGGTGTTTGCCAGCAATACGATAATTAATACAATTTAGGGGAACGAATAGGCATGGAGAGATTGATTTATAACTTGAAACGGCAAGCCAGTAACAACCAAAAGCGTAAAACATGCTAAATCGACTCCGAATTTGAAAAGGAGACGATTTACGCAGTTTGCACAATTTTTGTGCAAAATTTAGTGGATATTTAAGAATCTGTCTGTACAAATAATTGTTTTTGCGTTGGTATGGTGTCTGAGGACGTTTAGAAGTGTCCTGGATTTTTCTAAACTCCCCCAGGAATTTTCTTATATCAATTTCTGTGAATAAAATTAAAATTAATATCTCACCTCTGGCACCGTGGATATTTAAGGATCTGTTTGTACAAATAATTGCCTTTGCTTTTGTATGATGTCTGAAGACGTCCAGAAGTGTCCTGGATTTTTCTAAACACCCCCAGTAATTTTCTTGTATCAATTTCTGTGAATAAAAATAAAATGAATATCTCAGCTCTGCGACCGAATATTTGGTGTTTGCCAGCAATACGTTAATTAATACAATTTAGGGGAACGAATAGGCATGGAGAGATTGATTTATAACTTGAAACGGCAAGCCAGTAACAACCAAAAGCGTAAAACATGCTAAATCGACTCCGAATTTGAAATGGAGACGATTTACCCAGTTTGCACAATTTTTGTGCAAAATTAAGTGGATATTTAAGAATCTGTCTGTACAAATAATTGTTTTTGCGTTGGTATGGTGTCTGAGGACGTTTAGAAGTATCCTGGATTTTTCTAAACTCCCCCAGGAATTTTCTTATATCAATTTCTGTGAATAAAATTAAAATTAATATCTCAGCTCTGGCACCGTGGATATTTAAGGATCTGTCTGTACAAATAATTGCCTTTGCTTTTGTATGAGATCTGAAGACGTCCAGAAGTGTCCTGGATTTTTCTAAACACCCCCAGTAATTTTCTTGTATCAATTTCTGTGAATTAAAATAAAATGAATATCTCAGCTCTGCGACCGAATATTTGGTGTTTGCCAGCAATACGTTAATTAATACAATTTAGGGGAACGAATAGGCATGGAGAGATTGATTTATAACTTGAAACGGCAAGCCAGTAACAACCAAAAGCGTAAAACATGCTAAATCGACTCCGAATTTGAAAAGGAGACGATTTACGCAGTTTGCACAATTTTTGTGCAAAATTTAGTGGATATTTAAGAATCTGTCTGTACAAATAATTGTTTTTGCGTTGGTATGGTGTCTGAGGACGTTTATAAGTGTCCTGGATTTTTCTAAACTCCCCCAGGAATTTTCTTATATCAATTTCTGTGAATAAAATTAAAATTAATATCTCAGCTCTTGCACCGTGGATATTTAAGGATCTGTCTGTACAAATAATTGCCTTTGCTTTTGTATGAGATCTGAAGACGTCCAGAAGTGTCCTGGATTTTTCTAAACACCCCCAGTAATTTTCTTGTATCAATTTCTGTGAATAAAAATAAAATGAATATCTCAGCTCTGCGACCGAATATTTGGTGTTTGCCAGCAATACGTTAATTAATACAATTTAGGGGAACGAATAGGCATGGAGAAATTGATTTATAACTTGAAACGGCAAGCCAGTAACAACCAAAAGCATAAAACATGCTAAATCGACTCCGAATTTGAAAAGGAGACGATTTACGCAGTTTGCACAATTTTTGTTCAAAATTTAGTGGATATTTAAGAATCTGTCTGTACAAATAATTGTTTTTGCGTTGGTATGGTGTCTGAGGACGTTTAGAAGTGTCCTGGATTTTTCTAAACTCCCCCAGGAATTTTCTTATATCAATTTCTGTGAATAAAATTAAAATTAATATCTCAGCTCTGGCACCGTGGATATTTAAGGATCTGTCTGTACAAATAATTGCCTTTGCTTTTGTATGAGATCTGAAGACGTCCAGAAGTGTCCTGGATTTTTCTAAACACCCCCAGTAATTTTCTTGTATCAATTTCTGTGAATAAAAATAAAATGAATATCTCAGCTCTGCGACCGAATATTTGGTGTTTGCCAGCAATACGTTAATTAATACAATTTAGGGGAACGAATAGGCATGGAGAGATTGATTTATAACTTGAAACGGCAAGCCAGTAACAACCAAAAGCGTAAAACATGCTAAATCGACTCCGAATTTGAAAAGGAGACGATTTACGCTATTTGCACAATTTTTGTGCAAAATTTAGTGGATATTTAAGAATCTGTCTGTACAAATAATTGTTTTTGCGTTGGTATGGTGTCTGAGGACCTTTAGAAGTGTCCTGGATTTTTCTAAACTCCCCCAGGAATTTTCTTATATCAATTTCTGTGAATAAAATTAAAATTAATATCTCAGCTCTGGCACCGTGGATATTTAAGGATCTGTCTGTACAAATAATTGCCTTTGCTTTTGTATGAGATCTGAAGACGTCCAAAAGTGTCCTGGATTTTTCTAAACACCCCCAGTAATTTTCTTGTATCAATTTCTGTGAATAAAAATAAAATGAATATCTCAGCTCTGCGACCGAATATTTGGTGTTTGCCAGCAATACGTTAATTAATACAATTTAGGGGAACGAATAGGCATGGAGAGATTAATTTATAACTTGAAACGGCAAGCCAGTAACAACCAAAAGCGTAAAACATGCTAAATCGACTCCGAATTTGAAAAGGAGACGATTTACGCAGTTTGCACAATTTTTGTGCAAAATTTAGTGGATATTTAAGAATCTGTCTGTACAAATAATTGTTTTTGCGTTGGTATGGTGTCTGAGGACGTTTAGAAGTGTCCTGGATTTTTCTAAACTCCCCCAGGAATTTTCTTATATCAATTTCTGTGAATAAAATTAAAATTAATATCTCAGCTCTGGCACCGTGGATATTTAAGGATCTGTCTGTACAAATAATTGCCTTTGCTTTTGTATGAGATCTGAAGACGTCCAGAAGTGTCCTGGATTTTTCTAAACACCCCCAGTAATTTTCTTGGATCAATTTCTGTGAATAAAAATAAAATGAATATCTCAGCTCTGCGACCGAATATTTGGTGTTTGCCAGCAATACGTTAATTAATACAATTTAGGGGAACGAATAGGCATGGAGAGATTGATTTATAACTTGAAACGGCAAGCCAGTAACAACCAAAAACGTAAAACATGCTAAATCGACTCCGAATTTGAAAAGGAGACGATTTACGCAGTTTGCACAATTTTTGTGCAAAATTTAGTGGATATTTAAGAATCTGTCTGTACAAATAATTGTTTTTGCGTTGGTATGGTGTCTGAGGACGTTTAGAAGTGTCCTGGATTTTTCTAAACTCCCCCAGGAATTTTCTTATATCAATTTCTGTGAATAAAATTAAAATTAATATCTCAGCTCTGGCACCGTGGATATTTAAGGATCTGTCTGTAAAAATAATTGCCTTTGCTTTTGTATGAGATCTGAAGAAGTCTAGAAGTGTCCTGGATTTTTCTAAACACCCCCAGTAAT
The DNA here is from genome assembly GCA_964023215.1 of Eledona agricola. Lineage (NCBI taxonomy): Eukaryota > Metazoa > Arthropoda > Insecta > Coleoptera > Tenebrionidae > Eledona > Eledona agricola. Next base: position 463,065 of record CAXIEJ010000203.1, on the reverse strand, counting down.
TTTCTTGTATCAATTTCTGTGAATAAAAATAAAATGAATATCTCAGCTCTGCGACCGAATATTTGGTGTTTGCCAGCAGTACGTTAATTAATACAATTTAGGGGAACGAATAGGCATGGAGAGATTGATTTATAACTTGAAACGGCAAGCCAGTAACAACCAAAAGCGTAAAACATGCTAAATCGACTCCGAATTTGAAAAGGAGACGATTTACGCAGTTTGCACAATTTTTGTGCAAAATTTAGTGGATATTTAAGAATCTGTCTGTACAAATAATTGTTTTTGCGTTGGTATGGTGTCTGAGGACGTTTAGAAGTGTCCTGTATTTTTCTAAACTCCCCCAGGAATTTTCTTATATCAATTTCTGTGAATAAAATTAAAATTAATATCTCAGCTCTGGCACCGTGGATATTTAAGGATCTGTTTGTACAAATAATTGCCTTTGTTTTTGTATGATGTCTGAAGACGTCCAGAAGTGTCCTGGATTTTTCTAAACACCCCCAGTAATTTTCTTGTATCAATTTCTGTGAATAAAAATAAAATGAATATCTCAGCTCTGCGACCGAATATTTGGTGTTTGCCAGCAATACGTTAATTAATACAATTTAGGGGAACGAATAGGCATGGAGAGATTGATTTATAACTTGAAACGGCAAGCCAGTAACAACCAAAAGCGTAAAACATGCTAAATCGACTCCGAATTTGAAAAGGAGACGATTTACGCAGTTTGCACAATTTTTGTGCAAAATTTAGTGGATATTTAAGAATCTGTCTGTACAAATAATTGTTTTTGCGTTGATATGGTGTCTGAGGACGTTTAGAAGTGTCCTGGATTTTTCTAAACTCCCCCAGGAATTTTCTTATATCAATTTCTGTGAATAAAATTAAAATTAATATCTCAGCTCTTGCACCGTGGATATTTAAGGATCTGTCTGTACAAATAATTGCCTTTGCTTTTGTATGAGATCTGAAGACGTCCAGAAGTCTCCTGGATTTTTCTAAACACCCCCAGTAATTTTCTTGTATCAATTTCTGTGAATAAAAATAAAATGAATATCTCAGCTCTGCGACCGAATATTTGGTGTTTGCCAGCAATACGTTAATTAATACAATTTAGGGGAACGAATAGGCATGGAGAAATTGATTTATAACTTGAAACGGCAAGCCAGTAACAACCAAAAGCGTAAAACATGCTAAATCGACTCCGAATTTGAAAAGGAGACGATTTACGCAGTTTGCACAATTTTTGTGCAAAATTTAGTGGATATTTAAGAATCTGTCTGTACAAATAATTGTTTTTGCGTTGGTATGGTGTCTGAGGACGTTTAGAAGTGTACTGGATTTTTCTAAACTCCCCCAGGAATTTTCTTATATCAATTTCTGTGAATAAAATTAAAATTAATATCTCAGCTTTGGCACCGTGGATATTTAAGGATCTGTCTGTACAAATAATTGCCTTTGCTTTTGTATGAGAGCTGAAGACGTCCAGAAGTGTCCTGGATTTTTCTAAACACCCCCAGTAATTTTCTTGTATCAATTTCTGTGAATAAAAATAAAATGAATATCTCAGCTCTGCGACCGAATATTTGGTGTTTGCCAGCAATACGTTAATTAATACAATTTAGGGGAACGAATAGGCATGGAGAGATTGATTTATAACTTGAAACGGCAAGCCAGTAACAACCAAAAGCGTAAAACATGCTAAATCGACTCCGAATTTGAAAAGGAGACGATTTACGCAGTTTGCACAATTTTTGTGCAAAATTTAGTGGATATTTAAGAATCTGTCTGTACAAATAATTGTTTTTGCGTTGGTATGGTGTCTGAGGACGTTTAGAAGTGTCCTGGATTTTTCTAAACTCCCCCAGGAATTTTCTTATATCAATTTCTGTGAATAAAATTAAAATTAATATCTCAGCTCTGGCACCGTGGATATTTAAGGATCTGTTTGTACAAATAATTGCCTTTGCTTTTGTATGATGTCTGAAGACCTCCAGAAGTGTCCTGGATTTTTCTAAACACCCCCAGTAATTTTCTTGTATCAATTTCTGTGAATAAAAATAAAATGAATATCTCAGCTCTGCGACCGAATATTTGGTGTTTGCCAGCAATACGTTAATTAATACAATTTAGGGAAACGAATAGGCATGGAGAGATTGATTTATAACTTGAAACGGCAAGCCAGTAACAACCAAAAGCGTAAAACATGCTAAATAGACTCCGAATTTGAAAAGGAGACGATTTACGCAGTTTGCACAATTTTTGTGCAAAATTTAGTGGATATTTAAGAATCTGTCTGTACAAATAATTGTTTTTGCGTTGGTATGGTGTCTGAGGACGTTTAGAAGTGTCCTGGATTTTTCTAAACTCCCCCAGAAATTTTCTTATATCAATTTCTGTGAATAAAATTAAAATTAATATCTCAGCTCTGGCACCGTGGATATTTAAGGATCTGTCTGTACAAATAATTGCCTTTGCTTTTGTATGAGATCTGAAGACGTCCAGAAGTGTCCTGGATTTTTCTAAACACCCCCAGTAATTTTCTTGTATCAATTTCTGTGAATAAAAATAAAATGAATATCTCAGCTCTGCGACCGAATATTTGGTGTTTGCCAGCAATACGTTAATTAATACAATTTAGGGGAACGAATAGGCATGGAGAGATTGATTTATAACTTGAAACGGCAAGCCAGTAACAACCAAAAGCGTAAAACATGCTAAATCGACTCCGAATTTGAAAAGGAGACGATTTACGCAGTTTGCACAATTTTTGTGCAAAATTTAGTGGATATTTAAGAATCTGTCTGTACAAATAATTGTTTTTGCGTTGGTATGGTGTCTGAGGACGTTTAGAAGTGTCCTGGATTTTTCTAAACTCCCCCAGGAATTTTCTTATATCAATTTCTGTGAATAAAATTAAAATTAATATCTCAGCTCTGGCACCGTGGATATTTAAGGATCTGTTTGTACAAATAATTGCCTTTGCTTTTGTATGATGTCTGAAGACCTCCAGAAGTGTCCTGGATTTTTCTAAACACCCCCAGTAATTTTCTTGTATCAATTTCTGTGAATAAAAATAAAATGAATATCTCAGCTCTGCGACCGAATATTTGGTGTTTGCTAGCAATACGTTAATTAATACAATTTAGGGAAACAAATAGGCATGGAGAGATTGATTTATAACTTGAAACGGCAAGCCAGTAACAACCAAAAGCGTAAAACATGCTAAATAATAATTGCCTTTGCTTTTGTATGAGATCTGAAAACGTCCAGAAGTGTCCTGGATTTTTCTAAACACCCCCAGTAATTTTCTTGTATCAATTTCTGTGAATAAAAATAAAATGAATATCTCAGCTCTGCGACCGAATATTTGGTGTTTGCCAGCAATACGTTAATTAATACAATTTAAGGGAACGAATAGGCATGGAGAGATTGATTTATAACTTGAAACGGCAAGCCAGTAACAACCAAAAGCGTAAAACATGCAAAATCGACTCCGAATTTGAAAAGGAGACGATTTACGCAGTTTGCACAATTTTTGTGCAAAATTTAGTGGATATTTAAGAATCTGTCTGTACAAATAATTGTTTTTGCGTTGGTATGGTGTCTGAGGTCGTTTAGAAGTGTCCTGGATTTTTCTAAACTCCCCCAGGAATTTTCTTATATCAATTTCTCTGAATAAAATTAAAATTAATATCTCAGCTCTGGCACCGTGGATATTTAAGGATCTGTCTGTACAAATAATTGCCTTTGCTTTTGTATGAGATCTGAAGACGTCCAGAAGTGTCCTGGATTTTTCTAAACACCCCCAGTAATTTTCTTGTATCAATTTCTGTGAATAAAAATAAAATGAATATCTCAGCTCTGCGACCGAATATTTGGTGTTTGCCAGCAATACGTTAATTAATACAATTTAGGGGAACGAATAGGCATGGAGAGATTGATTTATAACTTGAAACGGCAAGCCAGTAACAACCAAAATCGTAAAACATGCTAAATCGACTCCGAATTTGAAAAGGAGACGATTTACGCAGTTTGCACAATTTTTGTGCAAAATTTAGTGGATATTTAAGAATCTGTCTGTACAAATAATTGTTTTTGCGTTGGTATGGTGTCTGAGGACGTTTAGAAGTGTACTGGATTTTTCTAAACTCCCCCAGGAATTTTCTTATATCAATTTCTGTGAATAAAATTAAAATTAATATCTCAGCTTTGGCACCGTGGATATTTAAGGATCTGTCTGTACAAATAATTGCCTTTGCTTTTGTATGAGATCTGAAGACGTCCAGAAGTGTCCTGGATTTTTCTAAACACCCCCAGTAATTTTCTTGTATCAATTTCTGTGAATAAAAATAAAATGAATATCTCAGCTCTGCGACCGAATATTTGGTGTTTGCCAGCAATACGTTAATTAATACAATTTAGGGGAACGAATAGGCATGGAGAGATTGATTTATAACTTGAAACGGCAAGCCAGTAACAACCAAAAGCGTAAAACATGCTAAATCGACTCCGAATTTGAAAAGGAGACGATTTACGCAGTTTGCACAATTTTTGTGAAAAATTTAGTGGATATTTAAGAATCTGTCTGTACAAATAATTGTTTTTGCGTTGGTATGGTGTCTGAGGACGTTTAGAAGTGTCCTGGATTTTTCTAAACTCCCCCAGGAATTTTCTTATATCAATTTCTGTGAATAAAATTAAAATTAATATCTCAGCTCTGGCACCGTGGATATTTAAGGATCTGTCTGTACAAATAATTGCCTTTGCTTTTGTATGAGATCTGAAGACGTCCAGAAGTGTCCTGGATTTTTCTAAACACCCCCAGTAATTTTCTTGTATCAATTTCTGTGAATAAAAATAAAATGAATATCTCAGCTCTGCGACCGAATATTTGGTGTTTGCCAGCAATACGTTAATTAATACAATTTAGGGGAACGAATAGGCATGGAGAGATTGATTTATAACTTGAAACGGCAAGCCAGTAACAACCAAAAACGTAAAACATGCTAAATCGACTCCGAATTTGAAAAGGAGACGATTTACGCAGTTTGCACAATTTTTGTGCAAAATTTAGTGGATATTTAAGAATCTGTCTGTACAAATAATTGTTTTTGCGTTGGTATGGTGTCTGAGGACGTTTAGAAGTGTCCTGGATTTTTCTAAACTCCCCCAGGAATTTTCTTATATCAATTTCTGTGAATAAAATTAAAATTAATATCTCAGCTCTGGCACCGTGGATATTTAAGGATCTGTCTGTAAAAATAATTGCCTTTGCTTTTGTATGAGATCTGAAGACGTCTAGAAGTGTCCTGGATTTTTCTAAACACCCCCAGTAATTTTCTTGTATCAATTTCTGTGAATAAAAATAAAATGAATATCTCAGCTCTGCGACCGAATATTTGGTGTTTGCCAGCAGTACGTTAATTAATACAATTTAGGGGAACGAATAGGCATGGAGAGATTGATTTATAACTTGAAACGGCAAGCCAGTAACAACCAAAAGCGTAAAACATGCTAAATCGACTCCGAATTTGAAAAGGAGACGATTTACGCAGTTTGCACAATTTTTGTGCAAAATTTAGTGGATATTTAAGAATCTGTCTGTACAAATAATTGTTTTTGCGTTGGTATGGTGTCTGAGGACGTTTAGAAGTGTCCTGTATTTTTCTAAACTCCCCCAGGAATTTTCTTATATCAATTTCTGTGAATAAAATTAAAATTAATATCTCAGCTCTGGCACCGTGGATATTTAAGGATCTGTTTGTACAAATAATTGCCTTTGTTTTTGTATGATGTCTGAAGACGTCCAGAAGTGTCCTGGATTTTTCTAAACACCCCCAGTAATTTTCTTGTATCAATTTCTGTGAATAAAAATAAAATGAATATCTCAGCTCTGCGACCGAATATTTGGTGTTTGCCAGCAATACGTTAATTAATACAATTCAGGGGAACGGGTAGGCATGGAGAGATTGATTTATAACTTGAAACGGCAAGCCAGTAACAACCAAAAGCGTAAAACATGCTAAATCGACTCCGAATTTGAAAAGGAGACGATTTACGCAGTTTGCACAATTTTTGTGCAAAATTTAGTGGATATTTAAGAATCTGTCTGTACAAATAATTGTTTTTGCGTTGGTATGGTGTCTGAGGACGTTTAGAAGTGTCCTGGATTTTTCTAAACTCCCCCAGGAATTTTCTTATTTCAATTTCTGTGAATAAAATTAAAATTAATATCTCAGCTCTTGCACCGTGGATATTTAAGGATCTGTCTGTACAAATAATTGCCTTTGCTTTTGTATGAGATCTGAAGACGTCCAGAAGTGTCCTGGATTTTTCTAAACACCCCCAGTAATTTTCTTGTATCAATTTCTGTGAATAAAAATAAAATGAATATCTCAGCTCTGCGACCGAATATTTGGTGTTTGCCAGCAATACGTTAATTAATACAATTTAGGGGAACGAATAGGCATGGAGAAATTGATTTATAACTTGAAACGGCAAGCCAGTAACAACCAAAAGCGTAAAACATGCTAAATCGACTCCGAATTTGAAAAGGAGACGATTTACGCAGTTTGCACAATTTTTGTGCAAAATTTAGTGGATATTTAAGAATCTGTCTGTACAAATAATTGTTTTTGCGTTGGTATGGTGTCTGAGGACGTTTAGAAGTGTACTGGATTTTTCTAAACTCCCCCAGGAATTTTCTTATATCAATTTCTGTGAATAAAATTAAATTTAATATCTCAGCTTTGGCACCGTGGATATTTAAGGATCTGTCTGTACAAATAATTGCCTTTGCTTTTGTATGAGATCTGAAGACGTCCAGAAGTGTCCTGGATTTTTCTAAACACCCCCAGTAATTTTCTTGTATCAATTTCTGTGAATAAAAATAAAATGAATATCTCAGCTCTGCGACCGAATATTTGGTGTTTGCCAGCAATACGTTAATTAATACAATTTAGGGGAACGAATAGGCATGGAGAGATTGATTTATAACTTGAAACGGCAAGCCAGTAACAACCAAAAGCGTAAAACATGCTAAATCGAGTCCGAATTTGAAAAGGAGACGATTTACGCAGTTTGCACAATTTTTGTGCAAAATTTAGTGGATATTTAAGAATCTGTCTGTACAAATAATTGTTTTTGCGTTGGTATGGTGTCTGAGGACGTTTAGAAGTGTCCTGGATTTTTCTAAACTCCCCCAGGAATTTTCTTATATCAATTTCTGTGAATAAAATTAAAATTAATATCTCAGCTCTGGCACCGTGGATATTTAAGGATCTGTTTGTACAAATAATTGCCTTTGCTTTTGTATGATGTCTGAAGACCTCCAGAAGTGTCCTGGATTTTTCTAAACACCCCCAGTAATTTTCTTGTATCAATTTCTGTGAATAAAAATAAAATGAATATCTCAGCTCTGCGACCGAATATTTGGTGTTTGCCAGCAATACGTTAATTAATACAATTTAGGGAAACGAATAGGCATGGAGAGATTGATTTATAACTTGAAACGGCAAGCCAGTAACAACCAAAAGCGTAAAACATGCTAAATCGACTCCGAATTTGAAAAGGAGACGATTTACGCAGTTTGCACAATTTTTGTGCAAAATTTAGTGGATATTTAAGAATCTGTCTGTACAAATAATTGTTTTTGCGTTGGTATGGTGTCTGAGGACGTTTAGAAGTGTCCTGGATTTTTCTAAACTCCCCCAGGAATTTTCTTATATCAATTTCTGTGAATAAAATTAAAATTAATATCTCAGCTCTGGCACCGTGGATATTTAAGGATCTGTTTGTACAAATAATTGCCTTTGCTTTTGTATGATGTCTGAAGACCTCCAGAAGTGTCCTGGATTTTTCTAAACACCCCCAGTAATTTTCTTGTATCAATTTCTGTGAATAAAAATAAAATGAATATCTCAGCTCTGCGACCGAATATTTGGTGTTTTCCAGCAATACGTTAATTAATACAATTTAGGGAAACGAATAGGCATGGAGAGATTGATTTATAACTTGAAACGGCAAGCCAGTAACAACCAAAAGCGTAAAACATGCTAAATAATAATTGCCTTTGCTTTTGTATGAGATCTGAAAACGTCCAGAAGTGTCCTGGATTTTTCTAAACACCCCCAGTAATTTTCTTGTATCAATTTCTGTGAATAAAAATAAAATGAATATCTCAGCTCTGCGACCGAATATTTGGTGTTTGCCAGCAATACGTTAATTAATACAATTTAGGGGAACGAATAGGCATGGAGAGATTGATTTATAACTTGAAACGGCAAGCCAGTAACAACCAAAAGCGTAAAACATGCTAAATCGACTCCGAATTTGAAAAGGAGACGATTTACGCAGTTTGCACAATTTTTGTGCAAAATTTAGTGGATATTTAAGAATCTGTCTGTACAAATAATTGTTTTTGCGTTGGTATGGTGTCTGAGGACGTTTAGAAGTGTCCTGGATTTTTCTAAACTCCCCCAGGAATTTTCTTATATCAATTTCTGTGAATAAAATTAAAATTAATATCTCAGCTCTGGCACCGTGGATATTTAAGGATCTGTTTGTACAAATAATTGCCTTTGCTTTTGTATGATGTCTGAAGACGTCCAGAAGTGTCCTGGATTTTTCTAAACACCCCCAGTAATTTTCTTGTATCAATTTCTGTGAATAAGAATAAAGTGAATATCTCAGCTCTGCGACCGAATATTTGGTGTTTGCCAGCAATACGTTAATTAATACAATTTAGGGGAACGAATAGGCATGGAGAGATTGATTTATAACTTTAAACGGCAAGCCAGTAACAACCAAAAGCGTAAAACATGCTAAATCGACTCCGAATTTGAAAAGGAGACGATTTACGCAGTTTGCACAATTTTTGTGCAAAATTTAGTGGATATTTAAGAATCTGTCTGTACAAATAATTGTTTTTGCGTTGGTATGGTGTCTGAGGTCGTTTAGAAGTGTCCTGGATTTTTCTAAACACCCCCAGGAATTTTCTTATATCAATTTCTGTGAATAAAATTAAAATTAATATCTCAGCTCTGGCACCGTGGATATTTAAGGATCTGTCTGTACAAATAATGGCCTTTGCTTTTGTATGAGATCTGAAGACGTCCAGAAGTGTCCTGGATTTTTCTAAACACCCCCAGTAATTTTCTTGTATCAATTTCTGTGAATAAAAATAAAATGAATATCTCAGCTCTGCGACCGAATATTTGGTGTTTGCCAGCAATACGTTAATTAATACAATTTAGGGGAACGAATAGGCATGGAGAGATTGATTTATAACTTGAAACGGCAAGCCAGTAACAACCAAAATCGTAAAACATGCTAAATCGACTCCGAATTTGAAAAGGAGACGATTTACGCAGTTTGCACAATTTTTGTGAAAAATTTAGTGGATATTTAAGAATCTGTCTGTACAAATAATTGTTTTTGCGTTGGTATGGTGTCTGAGGACGTTTAGAAGTGTCCTGGATTTTTCTAAACTCCCCCAGGAATTTTCTTATATCAATTTCTGTGAATAAAATTAAAATTAATATCTCAGCTCTGGCACCGTGGATATTTAAGGATCTGTTTGTACAAATAATTGCCTTTGCTTTTGTATGATGTCTGAAGACGTCCAGAAGTGTCCTGGATTTTTCTAAACACCCCCAGTAATTTTCTTGTATCAATTTCTGTGAATAAAATTAAAATGAATATCTCAGCTCTGCGACCGAATATTTGGTGTTTGCCAGCAATACGTTAATTAATACAATTTAGGGGAACGAATAGGCATGGAGAGATTGATTTATAACTTGAAACGGCAAGCCAGTAACAACCAAAAGCGTAAAACATGCTAAATCGACTCCGAATTTGAAAAGGAGACGATTTACGCAGTTTGCACAATTTTTGTGCAAAATTTAGTGGATATTTAAGAATCTGTCTGTACAAATAATTGTTTTTGCGTTGGTATGGTGTCTGAGGACGTTTAGAAGTGTCCTGGATTTTTCTAAGCTCCCCCAGGAATTTTCTTATATCAATTTCTGTGAATAAAATTAAAATTAATATCTCAGCTCTGGCACCGTGGATATTTAAGGATCTGTCTGTACAAATAATTGCCTTTGCTTTTGTATGAGATCTGAAGACGTCCAGAAGTGTCCTGGATTTTTGTAAACACCCCCAGTAATTTTCTTGTATCAATTTCTGTGAATAAAAATAAAATGAATATCTCAGCTCTGCGACCGAATATTTGGGGTTTGCCAGCAATACGTTAATTAATACAATTTAGGGGAACGAATAGGCATGGAGAGATTGATTTATAACTTGAAACGGCAAGCCAGTAACAACCAAAAGCGTAAAACATGCTAAATCGACTCCGAATTTGAAAAGGAGACGATTTACGCAGTTTGCACAATTTTTGTGCAAAATTTAGTGGATATTTAAGAATCTGTCTGTACAAATAATTGTTTTTGCGTTGGTATGGTGTCTGAGGACGTTTAGAAGTGTCCTGGATTTTTCTAAACTCCCCCAGGGATTTTCTTATATCAATTTCTGTGAATAAAATTAAAATTAATATCTCAGCTCTGGCACCGTGGATATTTAAGGATCTGTTTGTACAAATAATTGCCTTTGCTTTTGTATGAGATCTGAAGACGTCCAGAAGTGTCTTGGATTTTTCTAAACACCCCCAGTAATTTTCTTGTATCAATTTCTGTGAATAAAAATAAAATGAATATCTCAGCTCTGCGACCGAATATTTGGTGTTTGCCAGCAATACGTTAATTAATACAATTTAGGGGAACGAATAGGCATGGAGAGATTGATTTATAACTTGAAACGGCAAGCCAGTAACAACCAAAAGCGTAAAACATGCTAAATCGACTCCGAATTTGAAAAGGAGACGATTTACGCAGTTTGCACAATTTTTGTGCAAAATTTAGTGGATATTTAAGAATCTGTCTGTACAAATAATTGTTTTTGCGTTGGTATGGTGTCTGAGGACGTTTAGAAGTGTCCTGGATTTTTCTAAACTCCCCCAGGAATTTTCTTATATCAATTTCTGTGAATAAAATTAAAATTAATATCTCAGCTCTGGCACCGTGGATATTTAAGGATCTGTCTGTACAAATAATTGCCTTTGCTTTTGTATGAGATCTGAAGACGTCCAGAAGTGTCCTGGATTTTTCTAAACACCCCCAGTAATTTTCTTGTATCAATTTCTGTGAATAAAAATAAAATGAATATCTCAGCTCTGCGACCGAATATTTGGTGTTTGCCAGCAATACGTTAATTAATACAATTTAGGGGATCGAATAGGCATGGAGAGATTGATTTATAACTTGAAACGGCAAGCCAGTAACAACCAAAAGCGTAAAACATGCTAAATCGACTCCGAATTTGAAAAGGAGACGATTTACGCAGTTTGCACAATTTTTGTGCAAAATTTAGTGGATATTTAAGAATCTGTCTGTACAAATAATTGTTTTTGCGTTGGTATGGTGTCTGAGGACGTTTAGAAGTGTCCTGGATTTTTCTAAACTCCCCCAGGAATTTTCTTATATCAATTTCTGTGAATAAAATTAAAATTAATATCTCAGCTCTGGCACCGTGGATATTTAAGGATCTGTTTGTACAAATAATTGCCTTTGCTTTTGTATGATGTCTGAAGACCTCCAGAAGTGTCCTGGATTTTTCTAAACACCCCCAGTAATTTTCTTGTATCAATTTCTGTGAATAAAAATAAAATGAATATCTCAGCTCTGCGACCGAATATTTGGTGTTTTCCAGCAATACGTTAATTAATACAATTTAGGGAAACGAATAGGCATGGAGAGATTGATTTATAACTTGAAACGGCAAGCCAGTAACAACCAAAAGCGTAAAACATGCTAAATAATAATTGCCTTTGCTTTTGTATGAGATCTGAAAACGTCCAGAAGTGTCCTGGATTTTTCTAAACACCCCCAGTAATTTTCTTGTATCAATTTCTGTGAATAAAAATAAAATGAATATCTCAGCTCTGCGACCGAATATTTGGTGTTTGCCAGCAATACGTTAATTAATACAATTTAGGGGAACGAATAGGCATGGAGAGATTGATTTATAACTTGAAACGGCAAGCCAGTAACAACCAAAAGCGTAAAACATGCTAAATCGACTCCGAATTTGAAAAGGAGACGATTTACGCAGTTTGCACAATTTTTGTGCAAAATTTAGTGGATATTTAAGAATCTGTCTGTACAAATAATTGTTTTTGCGTTGGTATGGTGTCTGAGGACGTTTAGAAGTGTCCTGGATTTTTCTAAACTCCCCCAGGAATTTTCTTATATCAATTTCTGTGAATAAAATTAAAATTAATATCTCAGCTCTGGCACCGTGGATATTTAAGGATCTGTTTGTACAAATAATTGCCTTTGCTTTTGTATGATGTCTGAAGACGTCCAGAAGTGTCCTGGATTTTTCTAAACACCCCCAGTAATTTTCTTGTATCAATTTCTGTGAATAAGAATAAAGTGAATATCTCAGCTCTGCGACCGAATATTTGGTGTTTGCCAGCAATACGTTAATTAATACAATTTAGGGGAACGAATAGGCATGGAGAGATTGATTTATAACTTTAAACGGCAAGCCAGTAACAACCAAAAGCGTAAAACATGCTAAATCGACTCCGAATTTGAAAAGGAGACGATTTACGCAGTTTGCACAATTTTTGTGCAAAATTTAGTGGATATTTAAGAATCTGTCTGTACAAATAATTGTTTTTGCGTTGGTATGGTGTCTGAGGTCGTTTAGAAGTGTCCTGGATTTTTCTAAACACCCCCAGGAATTTTCTTATATCAATTTCTGTGAATAAAATTAAAATTAATATCTCAGCTCTGGCACCGTGGATATTTAAGGATCTGTCTGTACAAATAATGGCCTTTGCTTTTGTATGAGATCTGAAGACGTCCAGAAGTGTCCTGGATTTTTCTAAACACCCCCAGTAATTTTCTTGTATCAATTTCTGTGAATAAAAATAAAATGAATATCTCAGCTCTGCGACCGAATATTTGGTGTTTGCCAGCAATACGTTAATTAATACAATTTAGGGGAACGAATAGGCATGGAGAGATTGATTTATAACTTGAAACGGCAAGCCAGTAACAACCAAAATCGTAAAACATGCTAAATCGACTCCGAATTTGAAAAGGAGACGATTTACGCAGTTTGCACAATTTTTGTGAAAAATTTAGTGGATATTTAAGAATCTGTCTGTACAAATAATTGTTTTTGCGTTGGTATGGTGTCTGAGGACGTTTAGAAGTGTCCTGGATTTTTCTAAACTCCCCCAGGAATTTTCTTATATCAATTTCTGTGAATAAAATTAAAATTAATATCTCAGCTCTGGCACCGTGGATATTTAAGGATCTGTTTGTACAAATAATTGCCTTTGCTTTTGTATGATGTCTGAAGACGTCCAGAAGTGTCCTGGATTTTTCTAAACACCCCCAGTAATTTTCTTGTATCAATTTCTGTGAATAAAATTAAAATGAATATCTCAGCTCTGCGACCGAATATTTGGTGTTTGCCAGCAATACGTTAATTAATACAATTTAGGGGAACGAATAGGCATGGAGAGATTGATTTATAACTTGAAACGGCAAGCCAGTAACAACCAAAAGCGTAAAACATGCTAAATCGACTCCGAATTTGAAAAGGAGACGATTTACGCAGTTTGCACAATTTTTGTGCAAAATTTAGTGGATATTTAAGAATCTGTCTGTACAAATAATTGTTTTTGCGTTGGTATGGTGTCTGAGGACGTTTAGAAGTGTCCTGGATTTTTCTAAGCTCCCCCAGGAATTTTCTTATATCAATTTCTGTGAATAAAATTAAAATTAATATCTCAGCTCTGGCACCGTGGATATTTAAGGATCTGTCTGTACAAATAATTGCCTTTGCTTTTGTATGAGATCTGAAGACGTCCAGAAGTGTCCTGGATTTTTGTAAACACCCCCAGTAATTTTCTTGTATCAATTTCTGTGAATAAAAATAAAATGAATATCTCAGCTCTGCGACCGAATATTTGGGGTTTGCCAGCAATACGTTAATTAATACAATTTAGGGGAACGAATAGGCATGGAGAGATTGATTTATAACTTGAAACGGCAAGCCAGTAACAACCAAAAGCGTAAAACATGCTAAATCGACTCCGAATTTGAAAAGGAGACGATTTACGCAGTTTGCACAATTTTTGTGCAAAATTTAGTGGATATTTAAGAATCTGTCTGTACAAATAATTGTTTTTGCGTTGGTATGGTGTCTGAGGACGTTTAGAAGTGTCCTGGATTTTTCTAAACTCCCCCAGGGATTTTCTTATATCAATTTCTGTGAATAAAATTAAAATTAATATCTCAGCTCTGGCACCGTGGATATTTAAGGATCTGTTTGTACAAATAATTGCCTTTGCTTTTGTATGAGATCTGAAGACGTCCAGAAGTGTCTTGGATTTTTCTAAACACCCCCAGTAATTTTCTTGTATCAATTTCTGTGAATAAAAATAAAATGAATATCTCAGCTCTGCGACCGAATATTTGGTGTTTGCCAGCAATACGTTAATTAATACAATTTAGGGGAACGAATAGGCATGGAGAGATTGATTTATAACTTGAAACGGCAAGCCAGTAACAACCAAAAGCGTAAAACATGCTAAATCGACTCCGAATTTGAAAAGGAGACGATTTACGCAGTTTGCACAATTTTTGTGCAAAATTTAGTGGATATTTAAGAATCTGTCTGTACAAATAATTGTTTTTGCGTTGGTATGGTGTCTGAGGACGTTTAGAAGTGTCCTGGATTTTTCTAAACTCCCCCAGGAATTTTCTTATATCAATTTCTGTGAATAAAATTAAAATTAATATCTCAGCTCTGGCACCGTGGATATTTAAGGATCTGTCTGTACAAATAATTGCCTTTGCTTTTGTATGAGATCTGAAGACGTCCAGAAGTGTCCTGGATTTTTCTAAACACCCCCAGTAATTTTCTTGTATCAATTTCTGTGAATAAAAATAAAATGAATATCTCAGCTCTGCGACCGAATATTTGGTGTTTGCCAGCAATACGTTAATTAATACAATTTAGGGGATCGAATAGGCATGGAGAGATTGATTTATAACTTGAAACGGCAAGCCAGTAACAACCAAAAGCGTAAAACATGCTAAATCGACTCCGAATTTGAAAAGGAGACGATTTACGCAGTTTGCACAATTTTTGTGCAAAATTTAGTGGATATTTAAGAATCTGTCTGTACAAATAATTGTTTTTGCGTTGGTATGGTGTCTGAGGACGTTTAGAAGTGTCCTGGATTTTTCTAAACTCCCCCAGGAATTTTCTTACATCAATTTCTGTGAATAAAATTAAAATTAATATCTCAGCTCTGGCACCGTTATTATTTAAGGATCTGTCTGTACAAATAATTGCCTTTGCTTTTGTATGAGATCTGAAAACGTCCAGAAGTGTCCTGGATTTTTCTAAACACCCCCAGTAATTTTCTTGTATCAATTTCTGTGAATAAAAATAAAATGAATATCTCAGCTCTGCGACCGAATATTTGGGGTTTGCCAGCAATACGTTAATTAATACAATTTAGGGGAACGAATAGGCATGGAGAGATTGATTTATAACTTGAAACGGCAAGCCAGTAACAACCAAAAGCGTAAAACATGCTAAATCGACTCCGAATTTGAAAAGGAGACGATTTACGCAGTTTGCACAATTTTTGTGCAAAATTTAGTGGATATTTAAGAATCTGTCTGTACAAATAATTGTTTTTGCGTTGGTATGGTGTCTGAGGACGTTTAGAAGTGTCCTGGATTTTTCTAAACTCCCCCAGGAATTTTCTTATATCAATTTCTGTGAATAAAATTAAAATTAATATCTCAGCTCTGGCACCGTGGATATTTAAGGATCTGTCTGTACAAATAATTGCCTTTGCTTTTGTATGAGATCTGAAGACGTCCAGAAGTGTCCTGGATTTTTCTAAACACCCCCAGTAATTTTCTTGTATCAATTTCTGTGAATAAAATTAAAATGAATATCTCAGCTCTGCGACCGAATATTTGGTGTTTGCCAGCAATACGTTAATTAATACAATTTAGGGGAACGAATAGGCATGGAGAGATTGATTTATAACTTGAAACGGCAAGCCAGTAACAACCAAAAGCGTAAAACATGCTAAATCGACTCCGAATTTGAAAAGGAGACGATTTACGCAGTTTGCACAATTTTTGTGCAAAATTTAGTGGATATTTAAGAATCTGTCTGTACAAATAATTGTTTTTGCGTTGGTATGGTGTCTGAGGACGTTTAGAAGTGTCCTGGATTTTTCTAAGCTCCCCCAGGAATTTTCTTATATCAATTTCTGTGAATAAAATTAAAATTAATATCTCAGCTCTGGCACCGTGGATATTTAAGGATCTGTCTGTACAAATAATTGCCTTTGCTTTTGTATGAGATCTGAAGACGTCCAGAAGTGTCCTGGATTTTTGTAAACACCCCCAGTAATTTTCTTGTATCAATTTCTGTGAATAAAAATAAAATGAATATCTCAGCTCTGCGACCGAATATTTGGGGTTTGCCAGCAATACGTTAATTAATACAATTTAGGGGAACGAATAGGCATGGAGAGATTGATTTATAACTTGAAACGGCAAGCCAGTAACAACCAAAAGCGTAAAACATGCTAAATCGACTCCGAATTTGAAAAGGAGACGATTTACGCAGTTTGCACAATTTTTGTGCAAAATTTAGTGGATATTTAAGAATCTGTCTGTACAAATAATTGTTTTTGCGTTGGTATGGTGTCTGAGGACGTTTAGAAGTGTCCTGGATTTTTCTAAACTCCCCCAGGGATTTTCTTATATCAATTTCTGTGAATAAAATTAAAATTAATATCTCAGCTCTGGCACCGTGGATATTTAAGGATCTGTTTGTACAAATAATTGCCTTTGCTTTTGTATGAGATCTGAAGACGTCCAGAAGTGTCTTGGATTTTTCTAAACACCCCCAGTAATTTTCTTGTATCAATTTCTGTGAATAAAAATAAAATGAATATCTCAGCTCTGCGACCGAATATTTGGTGTTTGCCAGCAATACGTTAATTAATACAATTTAGGGGAACGAATAGGCATGGAGAGATTGATTTATAACTTGAAACGGCAAGCCAGTAACAACCAAAAGCGTAAAACATGCTAAATCGACTCCGAATTTGAAAAGGAGACGATTTACGCAGTTTGCACAATTTTTGTGCAAAATTTAGTGGATATTTAAGAATCTGTCTGTACAAATAATTGTTTTTGCGTTGGTATGGTGTCTGAGGACGTTTAGAAGTGTCCTGGATTTTTCTAAACTCCCCCAGGAATTTTCTTATATCAATTTCTGTGAATAAAATTAAAATTAATATCTCAGCTCTGGCACCGTGGATATTTAAGGATCTGTCTGTACAAATAATTGCCTTTGCTTTTGTATGAGATCTGAAGACGTCCAGAAGTGTCCTGGATTTTTCTAAACACCCCCAGTAATTTTCTTGTATCAATTTCTGTGAATAAAAATAAAATGAATATCTCAGCTCTGCGACCGAATATTTGGTGTTTGCCAGCAATACGTTAATTAATACAATTTAGGGGATCGAATAGGCATGGAGAGATTGATTTATAACTTGAAACGGCAAGCCAGTAACAACCAAAAGCGTAAAACATGCTAAATCGACTCCGAATTTGAAAAGGAGACGATTTACGCAGTTTGCACAATTTTTGTGCAAAATTTAGTGGATATTTAAGAATCTGTCTGTACAAATAATTGTTTTTGCGTTGGTATGGTGTCTGAGGACGTTTAGAAGTGTCCTGGATTTTTCTAAACTCCCCCAGGAATTTTCTTACATCAATTTCTGTGAATAAAATTAAAATTAATATCTCAGCTCTGGCACCGTTATTATTTAAGGATCTGTCTGTACAAATAATTGCCTTTGCTTTTGTATGAGATCTGAAAACGTCCAGAAGTGTCCTGGATTTTTCTAAACACCCCCAGTAATTTTCTTGTATCAATTTCTGTGAATAAAAATAAAATGAATATCTCAGCTCTGCGACCGAATATTTGGTGTTTGCCAGCAATACGTTAATTAATACAATTTAGGGGAAGGAATAGGCATGGAGAGATTGATTTATAACTTGAAACGGCAAGCCAGTAACAACCAAAAGCGTAAAACATGCTAAATCGACTCCGAATTTGAAAAGGAGACGATTTACGCAGTTTGCACAATTTTTGTGCAAAATTTAGTGGATATTTAAGAATCTGTCTGTACAAATAATTGTTTTTGCGTTGGTATGGTGTCTGAGGACGTTTAGAAGTGTCCTGGATTTTTCTAAACTCCCCCAGGAATTTTCTTATATCAATTTCTGTGAATAAAATTAAAATTAATATCTCAGCTCTGGCACCGTGGATATTTAAAGATCTGTTTGTACAAATAATTGCCTTTGCTTTTGTATGATGTCTGAAGACGTCCAGAAGTGTCCTGGATTTTTCTAAACACCCCCAGTAATTTTCTTGTATCAATTTCTGTGAATAAAAATAAAATGAATATCTCAGCTCTGCGACCGAATATTTGGTGTTTGCCAGCAATACGTTAATTAATACAATTTAGGGGAAGGAATAGGCATGGAGAGATTGATTTATAACTTTAAACGGCAAGCCAGTAACAACCAAAAGCGTAAAACATGCTAAATCGACTCCGAATTTGAAAAGGAGACGATTTACGCAGTTTGCACAATTTTTGTGCAAAATTTAGTGGATATTTAAGAATCTGTCTGTACAAATAATTGTTTTTGCGTTGGTATGGTGTCTGAGGTCGTTTAGAAGTGTCCTGGATTTTTCTAAACTCCCCCAGGAATTTTCTTATATCAATTTCTGTGAATAAAATTAAAATTAATATCTCAGCTCTGGCACCGTGGATATTTAAGGATCTGTCTGTACAAATAATTGCCTTTGCTTTTGTATGAGATCTGAAGACGTCCAGAAGTGTCCTGGATTTTTCTAAACACCCCCAGTAATTTTCTTGTAACAATTTCTGTGAATAAAAATAAAATGAATATCTCAGCTCTGCGACCGAATATTTGGTGTTTGCCAGCAATACGTTAATTAATACAATTTAGGGGAACGAATAGGCATGGAGAGATTGATTTATAACTTGAAATGGCAAGCCAGTAACAACCAAAATCGTAAAACATGCTAAATCGACTCCGAATTTGAAAAGGAGACGATTTAAGCAGTTTGCACAATTTTTGTGAAAAATTTAGTGGATATTTAAGAATCTGTCTGTACAAATAATTATTTTTGCGTTGGTATGGTGTCTGAGGACGTTTAGAAGTGTCCTGGATTTTTCTAAACTCCCCCAGGAATTTTCTTATATCAATTTCTGTGAATAAAATTAAAATTAATATCTCAGCTCTGGCACCGTGGATATTTAAGGATCTGTGTGTACAAATAATTGCCTTTGCTATTGTATGAGAACTGAAGACGTCCAGAAGTGTCCTGGATTTTTCTAAACACCCCCAGTAATTTTCTTGTAACAATTTCTGTGAATAAAAATAAAATGAATATCTCAGCTCTGCGACCGAATATTTGGTGTTTGCCAGCAATACGTTAATTAATACAATTTAGGGGAACGAATAGGCATGGAGAGATTGATTTATAACTTGAAACGGCAAGCCAGTAACAACCAAAATCGTAAAACATGCTAAATCGACTCCGAATTTGAAAAGGAGACGATTTACGCAGTTTGCACAATTTTTGTGAAAAATTTAGTGGATACTTAAGAATCTGTCTGTACAAATAATTATTTTTGCGTTGGTATGGTGTCTGAGGACGTTTAGAAGTGTCCTGGATTTTTCTAAACTCCCCCAGGAATTTTCTTATATCAATTTTTGTGAATAAAATTAAAATTAATATCTCAGCTCTGGCACCGTGGATATTTAAGGATCTGTGTGTACAAATAATTGCCTTTGCTATTGTATGAGATCTGAAGACGTCCAGAAGTGTCCTGGATTTTTCTAAACACCCCCAGTAATTTTCTTGTATCAATTTCTGTGAATAAAAATAAAATGAATATCTCAGCTCTGCGACCGAATATTTGGTGTTTGCCAGCAATACGTTAATTAATACAATTTAGGGGAACGAATAGGCATAGAGAGATTGATTTATAACTTGAAACGGCAAGCCAGTAACAACCAAAAGCGTAAAACATGCTAAATCGACTCCGAATTTGAAAAGGAGACGATTTACGCAGTTTGCAAAATTTTTGTGCAAAATTTAGTGGATATTTAAGAATCTGTCTGTACAAATAATTGTTTTTGCGTTTGTATGGTGTCTGAGGACGTTTAGAAGTGTCCTGGATTTTTCTAAACTCCCCCAGGAATTTTCTTATATCAATTTCTGTGAATAAAATTAAAATTAATATCTCAGCTCTGGCACCGTGGATATTTAAGGATCTGTTTGTACAAATAATTGCCTTTGCTTTTGTATGATGTCTGAAGACGTCCAGAAGTGTCCTGGATTTTTCTAAACACCCCCAGTAATTTTCTTGTATCAATTTCTGTGAATAAAAATAAAATGAATATCTCAGCTCTGCGCCCGAATATTTGGTGTTTGCCAGCAATACGTTAATTAATACAATTTAGGGGAACGAAAGGCATGGAGAGATTGATTTATAACTTGAAACGGCAAGCCAGTAACAACCAAAAGCGTAAAACATGCTAAATCGACTCCGAATTTGAAAAGGAGACGATTTACGCAGTTTGCACAATTTTTGAGCAAAATTTAGTGGATATTTAAGAATCTGTCTGTACAAATAATTGTTTTTGCGTTGGTATGGTGTCTGAGGACGTTTAGAAGTGTCCTGGATTTTTCTAAACTCCCCCAGGAATTTTCTTATATCAATTTCTGTGAATAAAATTAAAATTAATATCTCAGCTCTGGCACCGTGGATATTTAAGGATCTGTTTGTACAAATAATTGCCTTTTCTTTTGTATGATGTCTGAAGACGTCCAGAAGTGTCCTGGATTTTTCTAAACACCCCCAGTAATTTTCTTGTATCAATTTCTGTGAATAAAAATAAAATAAATATCTCAGTTCTGCGACCGAATATTTGGTGTTTGCCAGCAATACGTTAATTAATACAATTTAGGGGAACGAATAGGCATGGAGAGATTGATTTATAACTTGAAACGGCAAGCCAGTAACAAACAAAAGCGTAAAACATGCTAAATCGACACCGAATTTGAAAAGGAGACGATTTACGCAGTTTGCACAATTTTTGTGCAAAATTTAGTGGATATTTAAGAATCTGTCTGTACAAATAATTGTTTTTGCGTTGGTATGGTGTCTGAGGACGTTTAGAAGTGTCCTGGATTTTTCTAAACTCCCCCAGGAATTTTCTTATATCAATTTCTGTGAATAAAATTAAAATTAATATCTCAGCTCTGGCACCGTGGATATTTAAGGATCTGTTTGTACAAATAATTGCCTTTGCTTTTGTATGATGTCTGAAGACGTCCAGAAGTGTCCTGGATTTTTCTAAACACCCCCAGTAATTTTCTTGTATCAATTTCTGTGAATAAAAATAAAACGAATATCTCAGCTCTGCGACCGAATATTTGGTGTTTGCCAGCAATACGTTAATTAATACAATTTAGGGGAACGAATAGGCATGGAGAGATTGATTTATAACTTGAAACGGCAAGCCAGTAACAACCAAAAGCGTAAAACATGCTAAATCGACTCCGAATTTGAAAAGGAGACGATTTACGCAGTTTGCACAATTTTTGTGCAAAATTTAGTGGATATTTAAGAATCTGTCTGTACAAATAATTGTTTTTGCGTTGGTATGGTGTCTGAGGACGTTTAGAAGTGTCCTGGATTTTTCTAAACTCCCCCAGGAATTTTCTTATATCAATTTCTGTGAATAAAATTAAAATTAATATCTCATCTCTGGCACCGTGGATATTTAAGGATCTGTCTGTACAAATAATTGCCTTTGCTTTTGTATGAGATCTGAAGACGTCCAGAAGTGTCCTGGATTTTTCTAAACACCCCCAGTAATTTTCTTGTATCAATTTCTGTGAATAAAAGTAAAATGAATATCTCAGTTCTGCGACCGAATATTTGGTGTTTGCCAGCAATACGTTAATTAATACAATTTAGGGGAACGAATAGGCATGGAGAGATTGATTTATAACTTGAAACGGCAAGCCAGTAACAACCAAAAGCGTAAAACATGCTAAATCGACTCCGAATTTGAAAAGGAGACGATTTACGCAGTTTGCACAATTTTTGTGCAAAATTTAGTGGATATTTAAGAATCTGTCTGTACAAATAATTGTTTTTGCGTTGGTATGGTGTCTGAGGACGTTTAGAAGTGTCCTGGATTTTTCTAAACTCCCCCAGGAATTTTCTTATATCAATTTCTGTGAATAAAATTAAAATTAATATCTCAGCTCTGGCACCGTCGATATTTAAGGATCTGTTTGTACAAATAATTGCCTTTGCTTTTGTATGATGTCTGAAGACGTCCAGAAGTGTCCTGGATTTTTCTAAACACCCCCAGTAATTTTCTTGTATCAATTTCTGTGAATAAAAATAAAATAAATATCTCAGCTCTGCGACGGAATATTTGGTGTTTGCCAGCAATACGTTAATTAATACAATTTAGGGAAACGAATAGGCATGGAGAGATTGATTTATAACTTGAAACGGCAAGCCAGTAACAACCAAAAGCGTAAAACATGCTAAATCGACTCCGAATTTGAAAAGGAGACGATTTACGCAGTTTGCACAATTTTTGAGCAAAATTTAGTGGATATTTAAGAATCTGTCTGTACAAATAATTGTTTTTGCGTTGGTATGGTGTCTGAGGACGTTTAGAAGTGTCCTGGATTTTTCTAAACTCCCCCAGGAATTTTCTTATATCAATTTCTGTGAATAAAATTAAAATTAATATCTCAGCTCTGGCACCGTGGATATTTAAGGATCTGTTTGTACAAATAATTGCCTTTGCTTTTGTATGATGTCTGAAGACGTCCAGAAGTGTCCTGGATTTTTCTAAACACCCCCAGTAATTTTCTTGTATCAATTTCTGTGAATAAAAGTAAAATAAATATCTCAGTTCTGCGACCGAATATTTGGTGTTTGCCAGCAATACGTTAATTAATACAATTTAGGGGAACGAATAGGCATGGAGAGATTGATTTATAACTTGAAACGGCAAGCCAGTAACAACCAAAAGCGTAAAACATGCTAAATCGACTCCGAATTTGAAAAGGAGACGATTTACGCAGTTTGCACAATTTTTGTGCAAAATTTAGTGGATATTTAAGAATCTGTCTGTACAAATAATTGTTTTTGCGTTGGTATGGTGTCTGAGGACGTTTAGAAGTGTCCTGGATTTTTCTAAACTCCCCCAGGAATTTTCTTATATCAATTTCTGTGAATAAAATTAAAATTAATATCTCAGCTCTGGCACCGTGGATATTTAAGGATCTGTTTGTACAAATAATTGCCTTTGCTTTTGTATGATGTCTGAAGACGTCCAGAAGTGTCCTGGATTTTTCTAAACACCCCCAGTAATTTTCTTGTATCAATTTCTGTGAATAAAAATAAAACGAATATCTCAGCTCTGCGACCGAATATTTGGTGTTTGCCAGCAATACGTTAATTAATACAATTTAGGGGAACGAATAGGCATGGAGAGATTGATTTATAACTTGAAACGGCAAGCCAGTAACAACCAAAAGCGTAAAACATGCTAAATCGACTCCGAATTTGAAAAGGAGACGATTTACGCAGTTTGCACAATTTTTGTGCAAAATTTAGTGGATATTTAAGAATCTGTCTGTACAAATAATTGTTTTTGCGTTGGTATATTGTCTGAGGACGTTTAGAAGTGTCCTGGATTTTTCTAAACTCCCCCAGGAATTTTCTTATATCAATTTCTGTGAATAAAATTAAAATTAATATCTCAGCTCTGGCACCGTGGATATTTAAGGATCTGTCTGTACAAATAATTGCCTTTGCTTTTGTATGAGATCTGAAGACGTCCAGAAGTGTCCTGGATTTTTCTAAACACCCCCAGTAATTTTCTTGTATCAATTTCTGTGAATAAAAATAAAATGAATATCTCAGCTCTGCGACCGAATATTTGGTGTTTGCCAGCAATACGTTAATTAATACAATTTAGGGGAACGAATAGGCATGGAGAGATTGATTTATAACTTGAAACGGCAAGCCAGTAACAACCAAAAGCGTAAAACATGCTAAATCGACTCCGAATTTGAAAAGGAGACGATTTACGCAGTTTGCACAATTTTTGTGCAAAATTTAGTGGATATTTAAGAATCTGTCTGTACAAATAATTGTTTTTGCGTTGGTATGGTGCCTGAGGACGTTTAGAAGTGTCCTGGATTTTTCTAAACTCCCCCAGGAATTTTCTTATATCAACTTCTGTGAATAAAATTAAAATTAATATCTCAGCTCTGGCACCGTGGATATTTAAGGATCTGTCTGTACAAATAATTGCCTTTGCTTTTGTATGAGATCTGAAGACGTCCAGAAGTGTCCTGGATTTTTCTAAACACCCCCAGTAATTTTCTTGTATCAATTTCTGTGAATAAAAATAAAATGAATATCTCAGCTCTGCGACCGAATATTTGGTGTTTGCCAGCAATACGTTAATTAATACAATTTAGGGGAACGAATAGGCATGGAGAGATTGATTTATAACTTGAAACGGCAAGCCAGTAACAACCAAAAGCGTAAAACATGCTAAATCGACTCCGAATTTGAAAAGGAGACGATTTACGCAGTTTGCACAATTTTTGTGCAAAATTTAGTGGATATTTAAGAATCTGTCTGTACAAATAATTGTTTTTGCGTTGGTATGGTGTCTGAGGACGTTTAGAAGTGTCCTGGATTTTTCTAAACTCCCCCAAGAATTTTCTTATATCAATTTCTGTGAATAAAATTAAAATTAATATCTCAGCTCTGGCACCGTGGATATTTAAGGATCTGTTTGTACAAATAATTGCCTTTGCTTTTGTATGATGTCTGAAGACGTCCAAAAGTGTCCTGGATTTTTCTAAACACCCCCAGTAATTTTCTTGTATCAATTTCTGTGAATAAAAATAAAATAAATATCTCAGCTCTGCGACCGAATATTTGGTGTTTGCCAGCAATACGTTAATTAATACAATTTAGGGAAACGAATAGACATGGAGAGATTGATTTATAACTTGAAACGGCAAGCCAGTAACAACCAAAAGCGTAAAACATGCTAAATCGACTCCGAATTTGAAAAGGAGACGATTTACGCAGTTTGCACAATTTTTGTGCAAAATTTAGTGGATATTTAAGAATCTGTCTGTACAAATAATTGTTTTTGCGTTGGTATGGTGTCTGAGGACGTTTAGAAGTGTCCTGGATTTTTCTAAACTCCCCCAGGAATTTTCTTATTTCAATTTCTGTGAATAAAATTAAAATTAATATCTCAGCTCTGGCACCGTGGATATTTAAGGATCTGTCTGTACAAATAATTGCCTTTGCTTTTGTATGATGTCTGAAGACGTCCAGAAGTGTCCTGGATTTTTCTAAACACCCCCAGTAATTTTCTAGTATCAATTTCTGTGAATAAAAATAAAATGAATATCTCAGCTCTGCGACCGAATATTTGGTGTTTGCCAGCAATACGTTAATTAATACAATTTAGGGGAACGAATAGGCATGGAGAGATTGATTTATAACTTGAAACGGCAAGCCAGTAACAACCAAAAGCGTAAAACATGCTAAATCGACTCCGAATTTGAAAAGGAGACGATTTACGCAGTTTGCACAATTTTTGTGCAAAATTTAGTGGATATTTAAGAATCTGTCTGTACAAATAATTGTTTTTGCGTTGGTATGGTGTCTGAGGACGTTTAGAAGTGTCCTGGATTTTTCTAAACTCCCCCAGGAATTTTCTTATATCAATTTCTGTGAATAAAATTAAAATTAATATCTCAGCTCTGGCACCGTGGATATTTAAGGATCTGTTTGTACAAATAATTGCCTTTGCTTTTGTATGATGTCTGAAGACGTCCAGAAGTGTCCTGGATTTTTCTAAACACCCCCAGTAATTTTCTTGTATCAATTTCTGTGAATAAAAATAAAATGAATATCTCAGCTCTGCGACCGAATATTTGGTGTTTGCCAGCAATACGTTAATTAATACAAGTTAGGGGAACGAATAGGCATGGAGAGATTGATTTATAACTTGAAACGGCAAGCCAGTAACAACCAAAAGCGTAAAACATGCTAAATCGACTCCGAATTTGAAAAGGAGACGATTTACGCAGTTTGCACAATTTTTGTGCAAAATTTAGTGGATATTTAAGAATCTGTCTGTACAAATAATTGTTTTTGCGTTGGTATGGTGTCTGAGGACGTTTAGAAGTGTCCTGGATTTTTCTAAACTCCCCCAGGAATTTTCTTATATCAATTTCTGTGAATAAAATTAAAATTAATATCTCAGCTCTGGCACCGTGGATATTTAAGGATCTGTCTGTACAAATAATTGCCTTTGCTTTTGTATGATGTCTGAAGACGTCCAGAAGTGTCCTGGATTTTTCTAAACACCCCCAGTAATTTTCTTGTATCAATTTCTGTGAATAAAAATAAAATGAATATCTCAGCTCTGCGACCGAATATTTGGTGTTTGCCAGCAATACGTTAATTAATACAATTTAGGGGAACGAATAGGCATGGAGAGGTTGATTTATAACTTGAAACGGCAAGCCAGTAACAACCAAAAGCGTAAAACATGCTAAATCGACTCCGAATTTGAAAAGGAGACGATTTACGCAGTTTGCACAATTTTTGTGCAAAATTTAGAGAATATTTAAGAATCTGTCTGTACAAATAATTGTTTTTGCGTTGGTATGGTGTCTGAGGACGTTTAGAAGTGTCCTGGATTTTTCTAAACTCCCCCAGGAATTTTCTTATATCAATTTCTGTGAATAAAATTAAAATTAATATCTCAGCTCTGGCACTTTCTTATATCAATTTCTGTGAATAAAATTAAAATTAATATCTCAGCTCTGGCACCGTGGATATTTAAGGATCTGTCTGTACAAATAATTGCCTTTGCTTTTGTATGATGTCTGAAGACGTCCAGAAGTGTCCTGGATTTTTCTAAAAACCCCCAGTAATTTTCTTGTATCAATTTCTGTGAATAAAAATAAAATGAATATCTCAGCTCTGCGACCGAATATTTGGTGTTTGCCAGCAATACGTTAATTAATACAATTTAGGGGAACGAATAGGCATGGAGAGGTTGATTTATAACTTGAAACGGCAAGCCAGTAACAACCAAAAGCGTAAAACATGCTAAATCGACTCCGAATTTGAAAAGGAGACGATTTACGCAGTTTGCACAATTTTTGTGCAAAATTTAGTGGATATTTAAGAATCTGTCTGTACAAATAATTGTTTTTGCGTTGGTATGGTGTCTGAGGACGTTTAGAAGTGTCCTGGATTTTTCTAAACTCCCCCAGGAATTTTCTTATATCAATTTCTGTGAATAAAATTAAAATTAATATCTCAGCTCTGGCACCGTGGATATTTAAGGATCTGTCTGTACAAATAATTGCCTTTGCTTTTGTATGATGTCTGAAGACGTCCAGAAGTGTCCTGGATTTTTCTAAAAACCCCCAGTAATTTTCTTGTATCAATTTCTGTGAATAAAAATAAAATGAATATCTCAGCTCTGCGACCGAATATTTGGTGTTTGCCAGCAATACGTTAATTAATACAATTTAGGGGAACGAATAGGCATGGAGAGATTAATTTATAACTTGAAACGGCAAGCCAGTAACAACCAAAAGCGTAAAACATGCTAAATCGACTCCGAATTTGAAAAGGAGACGATTTACGCAGTTTGCACAATTTTTGTGCAAAATTTAGTGGATATTTAAGAATCTGTCTGTACAAATAATTGTTTTTGCGTTGGTATGGTGTCTGAGGACGTTTAGAAGTGTCCTGGATTTTTCTAAACTCCCCCAGGAATTTTCTTATATCAATTTCTGTGAATAAAATTAAAATTAATATCTCAGCTCTGGCACCGTGGATATTTAAAGATCTGTTTGTACAAATAATTGCCTTTGCTTTTGTATGGTGTCTGAAGGCGTCCAGAAGTGTCCTGGATTTTTCTAAACACCCCCAGTAATTTTCTTGTATCAATTTCTGTGAATAAAAATAAAATGAATATCTCAGCTCTGCGACCGAATATTTGGTGTTTGCCAGCAATACGTTAATTAATACAATTTAGGGGAACGAATAGGCATGGAGAGATTGATTTATAACTTGAAACGGCAAGCCAGTAACAACCAAAAGCGTAAAACATGCTAAATCGACTCCGAATTTGAAAAGGAGACGATTTACGCAGTTTGCACAATTTTTGTGCAAAATTTAGTGGATATTTAAGAATCTGTCTGTACAAATAATTGTTTTTGCGTTGGTATGGTGTCTGAGGACGTTTAGAAGTGTCCTGGATTTTTCTAAACTCCCCCAGGAATTTTCTTATATCAATTTCTGTGAATAAAATTAAAATTAATATCTCAGCTCTGGCACCGTGGATATTTAAGGATCTGTTTGTACAAATAATTGCCTTTGCTTTGGTATGATGTCTGAAGACGTCCAGAAGTGTCCTGGATTTTTCTAAACACCCCCAGTAATTTTCTTGTAACAATTTCTGTGAATAAAAATAAAATGAATATCTCAGCTCTGCGACCGAATATTTGGTGTTTGCCAGCAATACGTTAATTAATACAATTTAGGGGAACGAATAGGCATGGAGAGATTGATTTATAACTTGAAACGGCAAGCCAGTAACAACCAAAAGCGTAAAACATGCTAAATCGACTCCGAATTTGAAAAGGAGACGATTTACGCAGTTTGCACAATTTTTGTGCAAAATTTAGTGGATATTTAAGAATCTGTCTGTACAAATAATTGTTTTTGCGTTGGTATGGTGTCTGAGGACGTTTAGAAGTGTCCTGGATTTTTCTAAACTCCCCCAGGAATTTTCTTATATCAATTTCTGTGAATAAAATTAAAATTAATATCTCAGCTCTGGCACCGTGGATATTTAAGGATCTGTCTGTACAAATAATTGCCTTTGCTTTTGTATGATGTCTGAAGACGTCCAGAAGTGTCCTGGATTTTTCTAAACACCCCCAGTAATTTTCTTGTATCAATTTCTGTGAATAAAAATAAAATGAATATCTCAGCTCTGCGACCGAATATTTGGTGTTTGCCAGCAATACGTTAATTAATACAATTTAGGGGAACGAATAGGCATGGAGAGATTGATTTATAACTTGAAACGGCAAGCCAGTAACAACCAAAAGCGTAAAACATGCTAAATCGACTCCGAATTTGAAAAGGAGACCATTTACGCAGTTTGCACAATTTTTGTGCAAAATTTAGTGGATATTTAAGAATCTGTCTGTACAAATAATTGTTTTTGCGTTGGTATGGTGTCTGAGGACGTTTAGAAGTGTCCTGGATTTTTCTAAACTCCCCCAGGAATTTTCTTATATCAATTTCTGTGAATAAAATTAAAACTAATATCTCAGCTCTGGCACCGTGGATATTTAAGGATCTGTTTGTACAAATAATTGCCTTTGCTTTTGTATGATGTCTGAAGACGTCCAGAAGTGTCCTGGATTTTTCTAAACACCCCCAATAATTTTCTTGTATCAATTTCTGTGAATAAAAATAAAATGAATATCTCAGCTCTGCGACCGAATATTTGGTGTTTGCCAGCAATACGTTAATTAATACAATTTAGGGGAACGAATAGGCATGGAGAGATTGATTTATAACTTGAAACGGCAAGCCAGTAACAACCAAAAGCGTAAAACATGCTAAATCGACTCCGAATTTGAAAAGGAGACGATTTACGCAGTTTGCACAATTTTTGTGCAAAATTTAGTGGATATTTAAGAATCTGTCTGTACAAATAATTGTTTTTGCGTTGGTATGGTGTCTGAGGACGTTTAGAAGTGTCCTGGATTTTTCTAAACTCCCCCAGGAATTTTCTTATTTCAATTTCTGTGAATAAAATTAAAATTAATATCTCAGCTCTGGCACCGGGGATATTTAAGGATCTGTCTGTACAAATAATTGCCTTTGCTTTTGTATGAGATCTGAAGACGTCCAGAAGTGTCCTGGATTTTTCTAAACACCCCCAGTAATTTTCTTGTATCAATTTCTGTGAATAAAAATAAAATGAATATCTTAGCTCTGCGACCGAATATTTGGTGTTTGCCAGCAATACGTTAATTAATACAATTTAGGGGAACGAATAGGCATGGAGAGATTGATTTATAACTTGAAACGGCAAGCCAGTAACAACCAAAAGCGTAAAACATGCTAAATCGACTCCGAATTTGAAAAGGAGACGATTTACGCAGTTTGCACAATTTTTGTGCAAAATTTAGTGGATATTTAAGAATCTGTCTGCACAAATAATTGCCTTTGCTTTTGTATGATGTCTGAAGACGTCCAGAAGTGTCCTGGATTTTTCTAAACACCCCCAGTAATTTTCTTGTATCAATTTCTGTGAATAAAAATAAAATGAATATCTCAGCTCTGCGACCGAATATTTGGTGTTTGCCAGCAATACGTTAATTAATACAATTTAGGGGAACGAATAGGCATGGAGAGATTGATTTATAACTTGAAACGGCAAGCCAGTAACAACCAAAAGCGTAAAACATGCTAAATCGACTCCGAATTTGAAAAGGAGACGATTTACGCAGTTTGCACAATTTTTGTGCAAAATTTAGTGGATATTTATAAATCTGTCTGTACAAATAATTGTTTTTGCGTTGGTATGGTGTCTGAGGACGTTTAGAAGTGTCCTGGATTTTTCTAAACTCCCCCAGGAATTTTCTTATATCAATTTCTGTGAATAAAATTAAAATTAATATCTCAGCTCTGGCACCGGGGATATTTAAGGATCTGTCTGTACAAATAATTGCCTTTGCTTTTGTATGAGATCTGAAGACGTCCAGAAGTGTCCTGGATTTTTCTAAACACCCCCAGTAATTTTCTTGTATCAATTTCTGTGAATAAAAATAAAATGAATATCTCAGCTCTGCGACCGAATATTTGGTGTTTGCCAGCAATACGTTAATTAATACAATTTAGGGGAACGAATAGGCATGGAGAGATTGATTTAAAACTTGAAACGGCAAGCCAATTACAACCAAAAGCGTAAAACATGCTAAATCGACTCCGAATTTGAAAAGGAGACGATTTACGCAGTTTGCACAATTTTTGTGCAAAATTTAGTGGATATTTAAGAATCTGTCTGTACAAATAATTGTTTTTGCGTTGGTATGGTGTCTGAGGACGTTTAGAAGTGTCCTGGATTTTTCTAAACTCCCCCAGGAATTTTCTTATATCAATTTCTGTGAATAAAATTAAAATTAATATCTCAGCTCTGGCACCGTGGATATTTAAGGATCTGTTTGTACAAATAATTGCCTTTGCTTTTGTATGATGTCTGACGACGTCCAGAAGTGTCCTGGATTTTTCTAAACACCCCCAGTAATCTTCTTGTATCAATTTCTGTGAATAAAAATAAAATGAATATCTAAGCTCGGCGACCGAATATTTGGTGTTTGCCAGCAATACGTTAATTAATACAATTTAGGGGAACGAATAGGCATGGAGAGATTGATTCA
Source organism: Eledona agricola (assembly GCA_964023215.1). Taxonomy (NCBI): domain Eukaryota; kingdom Metazoa; phylum Arthropoda; class Insecta; order Coleoptera; family Tenebrionidae; genus Eledona; species Eledona agricola. The sequence continues at coordinate 431,271 of CAXIEJ010000203.1, read as the reverse complement.
TAACTTGAAACGGCAAGCCAGTAACAACTAAAAGCGTAAAACATGCTAAATCGACTCCGAATTTGAAAAGGAGACGATTTAGGCAGTTTGCACAATTTTTGTGCAAAATTTAGTGGATATTTAAGAATCTGTCTGTACAAATAATTGTTTTTGCGTTGGTATGGTGTCTGAGGACGTTTAGAAGTGTCCTGGATTTTTCTAAACTCCCCCAGGAATTTTCTTATATCAATTTCTGTGAATAAAATTAAAATTAATATCTCAGCTCTGGCACCGTGGATATTTAAGGATCTGTCTGTACAAATAATTGCCTTTGCTTTTGTATGCTGTCTGAAGACGTCCAGAAGTGTCCTGGATTTTTCTAAACACCCCCAGTAATTTTCTTGTATCAATTTCTGTGAATAAAAATAAAATGAATATCTCAGCTCTGCGACCGAATATTTGGTGTTTGCCAGCAATACGTTAATTAATACAATTTAGGGGAACGAATAGGCATGGAGAGATTGATTTATAACTTGAAACGGCAAGCCAGTAACAACCAAAAGCGTAAAACATGCTTAATCGACTCCGAATTTGAAAAGGAGACGATTTACGCAGTTTGCACAATTTTTGTGCAAAATTTAGTGGATATTTAAGAATCTGTCTGTACAAATAATTGTTTTTGCGTTGGTATGGTGTCTGAGGACGTTTAGAAGTGTCCTGGATTTTTCTAAACTCCCCCAGGAATTTTCTTATATCAATTTCTGTGAATAAAATTAAAATTAATATCTCAGCTCTGGCACCGTGGATATTTAAGGATCTGTCTGTACAAATAATTGCCTTTGCTTTTGTATGATGTCTGAAGACGTCCAGAAGTGTCCTGGATTTTTCTAAACTCCCCCAGGAATTTTCTTATATCAATTTCTGTGAATAAAATTAAAATTAATATCTCAGCTATGGCACCGTGAATATTTAAGGATCTGTCTGTACAAATAATTGTCTTTGCTTTTGTATGATGTCTGAAGACGTCCAGAAGTGTCCTGGATTTTTCTAAACACCCCCAGTAATTTTCTTGTATCAATTTCTGTGAATATCTAAATGAATATCTCAGCTCTGCGACCGAATATTTGGTGTTTGCCAGCAATACGATAATTAATACAATTACGGGAACGAATAGGCATGGAGAGATTGATTTATAACTTGAAACGGCAAGCCAGTAACAACCAAAAGCGTAAAACATGCTAAATCGACTCCGCATTTGAAAAGGAGACGATTTACGCAGTTTGCACAATTTTTGTGCAAAATTTAGTGGATATTTAAGTATCTGTCTGTACAAATAATTGTTTTTGCGTTGGTATGGTGTCTGAGGACGTTTAGAAGTGTCCTGGATTTTTCTAAACTCCCCCAGGAATTTTCTTGTATCAATTTCTGTGAATAAAAATAAAATGAATATCTCAGCTCTGCGACCGAATATTTGGTGTTTGCCAGCAATACGTTAATTAATACAATTTAGGGTAACGAATAGGCATGGAGAGATTGATTTATAACTTGAAACGGCAAGCCAGTAACAACCAAAAGCGTAAAACATGCTAAATCGACTCCGAATTTGAAAAGGAGACGATTTACGCAGTTTGCATAATTTTTGTGCAAAATTTAGTGGATATTTAAGAATCTGTCTGTACAAATAATTGTTTTTGCGTTGGTATGGTGTCTGAGGACGTTTAGAAGTGTCCTGGATTTTTCTAAACTCCAGCAGGAATTTTGTTATATCAATTTCTGTGAATAAAATTAAAATTAATATCTCAGCTCTGGCACCGTGGATATTTAAGGATCTGTCTGTACAAATAATTGCCTTTGCTTTTGTATGTCTGAAGACGTCCAGAAGTGTCCTGGATTTTTCTAAACACCCCCAGTAATTTTCTTGTATCAATTTCTGTGAATAAAAATAAAATGAATATCTCAGCTCTGCGACCGAATATTTGGTGTTTGCCAGCAATACGTTAATTAATACAATTTAGGGGAACGAATAGGCATGGAGAGATTGATTTATAAATTGAAACGGCAAGCCAGTAACAACCAAAAGCGTAAAACATGCTAAATCGACTCCGAATTTGAAAAGGAGACGATTTACGCAGTTTGCACAATTTTTGTGCAAAATTTAGTGGATATTTAAGAATCTGTCTGTACAAATAATTGTTTATGCGTTGGTATGGTGTCTGAGGACGTTTAGAAGTGTCCTGGATTTTTCTAAACTCCCCCAGGAATTTTCTTATATCAATTTCTGTGAATAAAATTAAAATTAATATCTCAGCTCTGGCACCGTGGATATTTAAGCATCTGTCTGTACAAATAATTGCCTTTGCTTTTGTATGATGTCTGAAGACGTCCAGAAGTGTCCTGGATTTTTCTAAAAACCCCCAGTAATTTTCTTGTATCAATTTCTGTGAATAAAAATAAAATGAATATCTCAGCTCTGCGACCGAATATTTGGTGTTTGCCAGCAATACGTTAATTAATACAATTTAGGGGAACGAATAGGCATGGAGAGATTGATTTATAACTTGAAACGGCAAGCCAGTAACAACCAAAAGCGTAAAACATGCTAAATCGACTCCGAATTTGAAAAGGAGACGATTTACGCAGTTTGCACAATTTTTGTGCAAAATTTAGTAAATATTTAAAAATCTGTCTGTACAAATAATTGTTTTTGCGTTGGTATGGTGTCTGAGGACGTTTAGAAGTGTCCTGGATTTTTCTAAACTCCCCCAGGAATTTTCTTATATCAATTTTGTGTGAATAAAATTAAAATTAATATCTCAGCTCTGGCACCGTGGATATTTAAGGATCTGTTTGTACAAATAATTTCCTTTGCTTTTGTATGATGTCTGAAGACGTCCAGAAGTGTCCTGGATTTTTCTAAACACCCCCAGTAATTTTCTTGTAACAATTTCTGTGAATAAAAATAAAATGAATATCTCAGCTCTGCGACCGAATATTTGGTGTTTGCCAGCAATACGTTAATTAATACAATTTAGGGGAACGAATAGGCATGGAGAGATTGATTTATAACTTGAAACGGCAAGCCAGTAACAACCAAAAGCGTAAAACATGCTAAATCGACTCCGAATTTGAAAAGGAGACGATTTACGCAGTTTGCACAATTTTTGTGCAAAATTTAGTGGATATTTAAAAATCTGTCTGTACAAATAATTGTTTTTGCGTTGGTATGGTGTCTGAGGACGTTTAGAAGTGTCCTGGATTTTTCTAAACTCCCCCAGGAATTTTCTTATATCAATTTCTGTGAATAAAATTAAAATTAATATCTCAGCTCTGGCACCGTGGATATTTAAGGATCTGTTTGTACAAATAATTGCCTTTGCTTTTGTATCATGTCTGAAGACGTCCAGAAGTGTCCTGGATTTTTCTAAACACCCCCAGTAATTTTCTTGTATCAATTTCTGTGAATAAAAATAAAATGAATATCTCAGCTCTGCGACCGAATATTTGGTGTTTGCCAGCAATACGTTAATTAATACAATTTAGGGGAACGAATAGGCATGGAGAGATTGATTTATAACTTGAAACGGCAAGCCAGTAACAACCAAAATCGTAAAACATGCTAAATCGGCTCCGAATTTGAAAAGGAGACGATTTACGCAGTTTGCAAAATTTTTGTGCAAAATTTAGTGGATATTTAAGAATCTGTCTGTACAATTAATTGTTTTTGCGTTGGTATGGTGTCTGAGGACGTTTAGAAGTGTCCTGGATTTTTCTAAACTCTCCCAGGAATTTTCTTATATCAATTTCTGTGAATAAAATTAAAATTAATATCTCAGCTCTGGCACCGTGGATATTTAAGGATCTGTCTGTACAAATAATTGCCTTTGCTTTTGTATGATGTCTGAAGACGTCCAGAAATGTCCTGGATTTTTCTAAAAACCCCCAGTAATTTTCTTGTATCAATTTCTGTGAATAAAAATAAAATGAATATCTCAGCTTTGCGACCGAATATTTGGTGTTTGCCAGCAATACGTTGATTAATACAATTTAGAGGAACGAATAGGCATGGAGAGATTGATTTATAACTTGAAACGGCAAGCCAGTAACAACCAAAAGCGTAAAACATGCTAAATCGACTCCGAATTTGAAAAGGAGACGATTTACGCAGTTTGCACAATTTTTGTGCAAAATTTAGTGGATATTTAAGAATCTGTCTGTACAAATAATTGTTTTTGCGTTGGTATGGTGTCTGAGGACGTTTAGAAGTGTCCTGGATTTTTCTAAACTCCCCCAGGAATTTTCTTATATCAATTTCTGTGAATAAAATTAAAATTAATATCTCAGCTCTGGCACCGTGGATATTTAAAGATCTGTTTGTACAAATAATTGCCTTTGCTTTTGTATGGTGTCTGAAGACGTCCAGAAGTGTCCTGGATTTTTCTAAACACCCCCAGTAATTTTCTTGTATCAATTTCTGTGAATAAAAATAAAATGAATATCTCAGCTCTGCGACCGAATATTTGGTGTTTGCCAGCAATACGTTAATTAATACAATTTAGGGGAACGAATAGGCATGGAGAGATTGATTTATAACTTGAAACGGCAAGCCAGTAACAACCAAAAGCGTAAAACATGCTAAATCGACTCCCAATTTGGAAAGGAGACGATTTACGCAGTTTGCACAATTTTTGTGCAAAATTTAGTGGATATTTAAGAATCTGTCTGTACAAATAATTGTTTTTGCGTTGGTATGGTGTCCGAGGACGTTTAGAAGTGTCCTGGATTTTTCTAAACTCCCCCAGGAATTTTCTTATATCAATTTCTGTGAATAAAATTAAAATTAATATCTCAGCTCCGGCACCGTGGATATTTAAGGATCTGTTTGTACAAATAATTGCCTTTGCTTTTGTATGATGTCTGAAGACGTCCAGAAGTGTCCTGGATTTTTCTAAACACCCCCAGTAATTTTCTTGTATCAATTTCTGTAAATATCTAAATGAATATCTCAGCTCTGCGACCGAATATTTGGTGTTTGCCAGCAATACGATAATTAATACAATTACGGGAACGAATAGGCATGGAGAGATTGATTTATAACTTGAAACGGCAAGCCAGTAACAACCAAAAGCGTAAAACATGCTAAATCGACTCCGAATTTGAAAAGGAGACGATTTACGCAGTTTGCACAATTTTTGTGCAAAATTTAGTGGATATTTAAGAATCTGTCTGTACAAATAATTGTTTTTGCGTTGGTATGGTGTCTGAGGACGTTTAGAAGTGTCCTGGATTTTTCTAAACTCCCCCAGGAATTTTCTTGTATCAATTTCTGTGAATAAAAATAAAATGAATATCTCAGCTCTGCGACCGAATATTTGGTGTTTTCCAGCAATACGTTAATTAATACAATTTAGGGGAACGAATAGGCATGGAGAGATTGATTTATAACTTGAAACGGCAAGCCAGTAACAACCAAAAGCGTAAAACATGCTAAATCGACTCCGAATTTGAAAAGGAGACGATTTACGCAGTTTGCACAATTTTTGTGCAAAATTTAGTGGATATTTAAGAATCTGTCTGTACAAATAATTGTTTTTGCGTTGGTATGGTGTCTGAGGACGTTTAGAAGTGTCCTGGATTTTTCTAAACTCCCCCAGGAATTTTCTTATATCAATTTCTGTGAATAAAATTAAAATTAATATCTCAGCTCTGGCACCGTGGATATTTAAGGATCTGTTTGTACAAATAATTGCCTTTGCTTTTGTATGATGTCTGAAGACGTCCAGAAGTGTCCTGGATTTTTCTAAACACCCCCAGTAATTTTCTTGTATCAATTTCTGTGAATAAAAATAAAATGAATATCTCAGCTCTGCGACCGAATATTTGGTGTTTGCCAGCAATACGTTAATTAATACAATTTAGCGGAACGAATAGGCATGGAGAGATTGATTTATAACTTGAAACGGCAAGCCAGTAACAACCAAAAGCGTAAAACATGCTAAATCGACTCCGAATTTGAAAAGGAGACGATTTACGCAGTTTGCACAATTTTTGTGCAAAATTTAGTGGATATTTAAGAATCTCTCTGTACAAATAATTGTTTTTGCGTTGGTATGGTGTCTGAGGACGTTTAGAAGTGTCCTGGATTTTTCTAAACTCCCCCAGGAATTTTCTTATATCAATTTCTGTGAATAAAATTAAAATTAATATCTCAGCTCTGGCACCGTGGATATTTAAAGATCTGTTTGTACAAATAATTGCCTTTGCTTTTGTATGGTGTCTGAAGACGTCCAGAAGTGTCCTGGATTTTTCTAAACACCCCCAGTAATTTTCTTGTATCAATTTCTGTGAATAAAAATAAAATGAATATCTCAGCTCTGCGACCGAATATTTGGTGTTTGCCAGCAATACGTTAATTAATACAATTTAGGGGAACGAATAGGCATGGAGAGATTGATTTATAACTTGAAACGGCAAGCCAGTAACAACCAAAAGCGTAAAACATGCTAAATCGACTCCGAATTTGAAAAGGAGACGATTTACGCAGTTTGCACAATTTTTGTGCAAAATTTAGTGGATATTTAAGAATCTGTCTGTACAAATAATTGTTTTTGCGTTGGTATGGTGTCTGAGGACGTTTAGAAGTGTCCTGGATTTTTCTAAACTCCCCCAGGAATTTTCTTATATCAATTTCTGTGAATAAAATTAAAATTAATATCTCAGCTCTGGCACCGTGGATATTTAAGGATCTGTTTGTACAAATAATTGCCTTTGCTTTTGTATGATGTCTGAAGACGTCCAGAAGTGTCCTGGATTTTTCTAAACACCCCCAGTAATTTTCTTGTAACAATTTCTGTGAATAAAAATAAAATGAATATCTCAGCTCTGCGACCGAATATTTGGTGTTTGCCAGCAATACGTTAATTAATACAATTTAGGGGAACGAATAGGCATGGAGAGATTGATTTATAACTTGAAACGGCAAGCCAGTAACAACCAAAAGCGTAAAACATGCTAAATCGACTCCGAATTTGAAAAGGAGACGATTTACGCAGTTTGCACAATTTTTGTGCAAAATTTAGTGGATATTTAAAAATCTGTCTGTACAAATAATTGTTTTTGCGTTGGTATGGTGTCTGAGGACGTTTAGAAGTGTCCTGGATTTTTCTAAACTCCCCCAGGAATTTTCTTATATCAATTTCTGTGAATAAAATTAAAATTAATATCTCAGCTCTGGCACCGTGGATATTTAAGGATCTGGTTGTACAAATAATTGCCTTTGCTTTTGTATCATGTCTGAAGACGTCCAGAAGTGTCCTGGATTTTTCTAAACACCCCCAGTAATTTTCTTGTATCAATTTCTGTGAATAAAAATAAAATGAATATCTCAGCTCTGCGACCGAATATTTGGTGTTTGCCAGCAATACGTTAATTAATACAATTTAGGGGAACGAATAGGCATGGAGAGATTGATTTATAACTTGAAACGGCAAGCCAGTAACAACCAAAATCGTAAAACATGCTAAATCGGCTCCGAATTTGAAAAGGAGACGATTTACGCAGTTTGCAAAATTTTTGTGCAAAATTTAGTGGATATTTAAGAATCTGTCTGTACAATTAATTGTTTTTGCGTTGGTATGGTGTCTGAGGACGTTTAGAAGTGTCCTGGATTTTTCTAAACTCTCCCAGGAATTTTCTTATATCAATTTCTGTGAATAAAATTAAAATTAATATCTCAGCTCTGGCACCGTGGATATTTAAGGATCTGTCTGTACAAATAATTGCCTTTGCTTTTGTACGATGTTTGAAGACGTCCAGAAGTGTCCTGGATTTTTCTAAAAACCCCCAGTAATTTTCTTGTATCAATTTCTGTGAATAAATATAAAATAAATATCTCAGCTTTGCGACCGAATACTTGGTGTTTGCCAGCAATACGTTGATTAATACAATTTAGAGGAACGAATAGGCATGGAGAGATTGATTTATAACTTGAAACGGCAAGCCAGTAACAACCAAAAGCGTAAAACATGCTAAATCGACTCCGAATTTGAAAAGGAGACGATTTACGCAGTTTGCACAATTTTTGTGCAAAATTTAGTGGATATTTAAGAATCTGTCTGTACAAATAATTGTTTTTGCGTTGGTATGGTGTCTGAGGACGTTTAGAAGTGTCCTGGATTTTTCTAAACTCCCCCAGGAATTTTCTTATATCAATTTCTGTGAATAAAATTAAAATTAATATCTCAGCTCTGGCACCGTGGATATTTAAAGATCTGTTTGTACAAATAATTGCCTTTGCTTTTGTATGGTGTCTGAAGACGTCCAGAAGTGTCCTGGATTTTTCTAAACACCCCCAGTAATTTTCTTGTATCAATTTCTGTGAATAAAAATAAAATGAATATCTCAGCTCTGCGACCGAATATTTGGTGTTTGCCAGCAATACGTTAATTAATACAATTTAGGGGAACGAATAGGCATGGAGAGATTGATTTATAACTTGAAACGGCAAGCCAGTAACAACCAAAAGCGTAAAACATGCTAAATCGACTCCGAATTTGAAAAAGAGACGATTTACGCAGTTTGCACAATTTTTGTGCAAAATTTAGTGGATATTTAAGAATCTGTCTGTACAAATAATTGTTTTTGCGTTGGTATGGTGTCTGAGGACGTTTAGAAGTGTCCTGGATTTTTCTAAACTCCCCCAGGAATTTTCTTATATCAATTTCTGTGAATAAAATTAAAAATAATATCTCAGCTCTGGCACCGTGGATATTTAAGGATGTGTTTGTACAAATAATTGCCTTTGCTTTTGTATGATGTCTGAAGACGTCCAGAAGTGTCCTGGATTTTTCTAAACACCCCCAGTAATTTTCTTGTATCAATTTCTGTGAATAAAAATAAAATGAATATCTCAGCTCTGCGACCGAATATTTGGTGTTTGCCAGCAATACGTTAATTAATACAATTTAGGGGAACGAATAGGCATGGAGAGATTGATTTATAACTTGAAACGGCAAGTCAGTAACAACCAAAAGCGTAAAACATGCTAAATCGACTCCGAATTTGAAAAGGAGACGATTTACGCAGTTTGCACAATTTTTGTGCAAAATTTAGTGGATATTTAAAAATCTGTCTGTACAAATAATTGTTTTTGCGTTGGTATGGTGTCTGAGGACGTTTAGAAGTGTCCTGAATTTTTCTAAACTCCCCCAGGAATTTTCTTATATCAATTTCTGTGAATAAAATTAAAATTAATATCTCAGCTCTGGCACCGTGGATATTTAAGGATCTGTTTGTACAAATAATTGCCTTTGCTTTTGTATCATGTCTGAAGACGTTTAGAAGTGTCCTGGATTTTTCTAAACACCCCCAGTAATTTTCTTGTATCAATTTCTGTGAATAAAAATAAAATGAATATCTCAGCTCTGCGACCGAATATTTGGTGTTTGCCAGCAATACGTTAATTAATACAATTTAGGGGAAAGAATAGGCATGGAGAGATTGATTTATAACTTGAAACGGCAAGCCAGTAACAACCAAAAGCGTAAAACATGCTAAATCGACTCCGAATTTGAAAAGGAGACGATTTACGCAGTTTGCACAATTTTTGTGCAAAATTTAGTGGATATTTAAGAATCTGTCTGTACAAATAATTGTTTTTGCGTTGGTATGGTGTCTGTGGACGTTTAGAAGTGTCCTGGATTTTTCTAAACTCCCCCAGGAATTTTCTTATATCAATTTCTGTGAATAAAATTAAAATTAATATCTCAGCTCTGGCACCGTGGATATTTAAGGATCTGTCTGTACAAATAATTGCCTTTGCTTTTGTATGAGATCTGAAGACGTCCAGAAGCGTCCTGGATTTTTTTAAACACCCCCAGTAATTTTCTTGTATCAATTTCTGTGAATAAAAATAAAATGAATATCTCAGCTCTGCGTCCGAATATTTGGTGTTTGCCAGCAATACGTTAATTAATACAATTTAGGGGAACGAATAGGCATGGAGAGATTGATTTATAACTTGAAACGGCAAGCCAGTAACAACCAAAAACGTAAAATATGCTAAATCGACTCCGAATTTGAAAAGGAGACGATTTACGCAGTTTGCACAATTTTTGTGCAAAATTTAGTAGATATTTAAGAATCTGTCTGTACAAATAATTGTTTTTGCGTTGGTATGGTGTCTGAGGACGTTTAGAAGTGTCCTGGATTTTTCTAAACTCCCCCAGGAATTTTCTTATATCAATTTCTGTGAATAAAATTAAAATTAATATCTCAGCTCTGGCACCGTGGATATTTAAGGATCTGTCTGTACAAATAATTGCCTTTGCTTTTGTATAATGTCTGAAGACGTCCAGAAGTGTCCTGGATTTTTCTAAACACCCCCAGTAATTTTCTTGTATCAATTTCTGTGAATAAAAATAAAATGAATATCTCAGCTCTGCGACCGAATATTTGGTGTTTGCCAGCAATACGTTAATTAATACAATTTAGGAAAACGAATAGGCATGGAGAGATTGATTTATAACTTGAAACGGCAAGCCAGTAACAACCAAAAGCGTAAAACATGCTAAATCGACTCCGAATTTGAAAAGGAGACGATTTACGTAGTTTGCACAATTTTTGTGCAAAATTTAGTGGATATTTAAGAATCTGTCTGTACAAATAATTGTTTTTGCGTTGGTATGGTGTCTGAGGACGTTTAGAAGTGTCCTGGATTTTTCTAAACTCCCCCAGGAATTTTCTTATATCAATTTCTGTGAATAAAATTAAAATTAATATCTCAGCTCTGGCACCGTGGATATTTAAGGATCTGTCTGTACAAATAATTGCCTTTGCTTTTGTATGATGTCTGAAGACGTCCAGAAGTGTCCTGGATTTTTCTAAACACCCCCAGTAATTTTCTTGTATCAATTTCTGTGAATAAAAATAAAATGAATATCTCAGCTCTGCGACCGAATATTTGGTGTTTGCCAGCAATACGTTAATTAATACAATTTAGGGGAACGAATAGGCATGGAGAGATTGATTTATAACTTGAAACGGCAAGCCAGTAACAACCAAAAGCGTAAAACATGCTAAATCGACTCCGAATTTGAAAAAGAGACGATTTACGCCGTTTGCACAATTTTTGTGCAAAATTTAGTGGATATTTAAGAATCTGTCTGTACAAATAATTGTTTTTGCGTTGGTATGGTGTCTGAGGACGTTTAGAAGTGTCCTGGATTTTTCTAAACTCCCCCAGGAATTTTCTTATATCAATTTCTGTGAATAAAATTAAAATTAATATCTCAGCTCTGGCACCGTGGATATTTAAGGATCTGTCTGTACAAATAATTGCCTTTGCTTTTGTATGATGTCTGAAGACGTCCAGAAGTGTCCTGGATTTTTCTAAACACCCCCAGTAATTTTCTTGTATCAATTTCTGTGAATAAAAATAAAATGAATATCTCAGCTCTGCGACCGAATATTTGGAGTTTGCCAGCAATACGTTAATTAATACAATTTAGGGGAACGAATAGGCATGGAGAGATTAATTTATAACTTGAAACGGCAAGCCAGTAACAACCAAAAACGTAAAACATGCTAAATCGACTCCGAATTTGAAAAGGAGACGATTTACGCAGTTTGCACAATTTTTGTGCAAAATTTAGTGGATATTTAAGAATCTGTCTGTACAAATAATTGTTTTTGCGTTGGTATGGTGTCTGAGGACGTTTAGAAGTGTCCTGGATTTTTCTAAACTCCCCCAGTAATTTTCTTGTATCAATTTCTGTGAATAAAATTAAAATTAATATCTCAGCTCTGGCACCGTGGATATTTAAGGATCTGTTTGTACAAATAATTGCCTTTGCTTTTGTATCATGTCTGAAGACGTTTAGAAGTGTCCTGGATTTTTCTAAACACCCCCAGTAATTTTCTTGTATCAATTTCTGTGAATAAAAATAAAATGAATATCTCAGCTCTGCGACCGAATATTTGGTGTTTGCCAGCAATACGTTAATTAATACAATTTAGGGGAAAGAATAGGCATGGAGAGATTGATTTATAACTTGAAACGGCAAGCCAGTAACAACCAAAAGCGTAAAACATGCTAAATCGACTCCGAATTTGAAAAGGAGACGATTTACGCAGTTTGCACAATTTTTGTGCAAAATTTAGTGGATATTTAAGAATCTGTCTGTACAAATAATTGTTTTTGCGTTGGTATGGTGTCTGTGGACGTTTAGAAGTGTCCTGGATTTTTCTAAACTCCCCCAGGAATTTTCTTATATCAATTTCTGTGAATAAAATTAAAATTAATATCTCAGCTCTGGCACCGTGGATATTTAAGGATCTGTCTGTACAAATAATTGCCTTTGCTTTTGTATGAGATCTGAAGACGTCCAGAAGCGTCCTGGATTTTTTTAAACACCCCCAGTAATTTTCTTGTATCAATTTCTGTGAATAAAAATAAAATGAATATCTCAGCTCTGCGTCCGAATATTTGGTGTTTGCCAGCAATACGTTAATTAATACAATTTAGGGGAACGAATAGGCATGGAGAGATTGATTTATAACTTGAAACGGCAAGCCAGTAACAACCAAAAACGTAAAATATGCTAAATCGACTCCGAATTTGAAAAGGAGACGATTTACGCAGTTTGCACAATTTTTGTGCAAAATTTAGTAGATATTTAAGAATCTGTCTGTACAAATAATTGTTTTTGCGTTGGTATGGTGTCTGAGGACGTTTAGAAGTGTCCTGGATTTTTCTAAACTCCCCCAGGAATTTTCTTATATCAATTTCTGTGAATAAAATTAAAATTAATATCTCAGCTCTGGCACCGTGGATATTTAAGGATCTGTCTGTACAAATAATTGCCTTTGCTTTTGTATGATGTCTGAAGACGTCCAGAAGTGTCCTGGATTTTTCTAAACACCCCCAGTAATTTTCTTGTATCAATTTCTGTGAATAAAAATAAAATGAATATCTCAGCTCTGCGACCGAATATTTGGTGTTTGCCAGCAATACGTTAATTAATACAATTTAGGGAAACGAATAGGCATGGAGAGATTGATTTATAACTTGAAACGGCAAGCCAGTAACAACCAAAAGCGTAAAACATGCTAAATCGACTCCGAATTTGAAAAGGAGACGATTTACGTAGTTTGCACAATTTTTGTGCAAAATTTAGTGGATATTTAAGAATCTGTCTGTACAAATAATTGTTTTTGCGTTGGTATGGTGTCTGAGGACGTTTAGAAGTGTCCTGGATTTTTCTAAACTCCCCCAGGAATTTTCTTATATCAATTTCTGTGAATAAAATTAAAATTAATATCTCAGCTCTGGCACCGTGGATATTTAAGGATCTGTCTGAACAAATAATTGCCTTTGCTTTTGTATGATGTCTGAAGACGTCCAGAAGTGTGCTGGATTTTTCTAAACACCCCCAGTAATTTTCTTGTATCAATTTCTGTGAATAAAAATAAAATGAATATCTCAGCTCTGCGACCGAATATTTGGTGTTTGCCAGCAATACGTTAATTAATACAATTTAGGGGAACGAATAGGCATGGAGAGATTGATTTATAACTTGAAACGGCAAGCCAGTAACAACCAAAAGCGTAAAACATGCTAAATCGACTCCGAATTTGAAAAAGAGACGATTTACGCCGTTTGCACAATTTTTGTGCAAAATTTAGTGGATATTTAAGAATCTGTCTGTACAAATAATTGTTTTTGCGTTGGTATGGTGTCTGAGGACGTTTAGAAGTGTCCTGGATTTTTCTAAACTCCCCCAGGAATTTTCTTATATCAATTTCTGTGAATAAAATTAAAATTAATATCTCAGCTCTGGCACCGTGGATATTTAAGGATCTGTCTGTACAAATAATTGCCTTTGCTTTTGTATGATGTTTGAAGACGTCCAGAAGTGTCCTGGATTTTTCTAAACACCCCCAGTAATTTTCTTGTATCAATTTCTGTGAATAAAAATAAAATGAATATCTCAGCTCTGCGACCGAATATTTGGAGTTTGCCAGCAATACGTTAATTAATACAATTTAGGGGAACGAATAGGCATGGAGAGATTAATTTATAACTTGAAACGGCAAGCCAGTAACAACCAAAAACGTAAAACATGCTAAATCGACTCCGAATTTGAAAAGGAGACGATTTACGCAGTTTGCACAATTTTTGTGCAAAATTTAGTGGATATTTAAGAATCTGTCTGTACAAATAATTGTTTTTGCGTTGGTATGGTGTCTGAGGACGTTTAGAAGTGTCCTGGATTTTTCTAAACTCCCCCAGGAATTTTCTTATATCAATTTCTGTGAATAAAATTAAAATTAATATCTCAGCTCTGGCACCGTGGATATTTAAGGATCTGTCTGTACAAATAATTGCCTTTGCTTTTGTATGAGATCTGAAGACGTCCAGAAGTGTCCTGGATTTTTCTAAACACCCCCAGTAATTTTCTTGTATCAATTTCTGTGAATAAAAATAAAATGAATATCTCAGCTCTGCGACCGAATATTTGGTGTTTGCCAGCAATACGTTAATTAATACAATTTAGGGAAACGAATAGGCATGGAGAGATTGATTTATAACTTGAAACGGCAAGCCAGTAACAACCAAAAGCGTAAAACATGCTAAATCGACTCCGAATTTGAAAAGGAGACGATTTACGCAGTTTGCACAATTTTTGTGCAAAATTTAGTGGATATTTAAGAATCTGTCTGTACAAATAATTGTTTTTGCGTTGGTATGGTGTCTGAGGACGTTTAGAAGTGTCCTGGATTTTTCTAAACTCCCCCAGGAATTTTCTTATATCAATTTCTGTGAATAAAATTAAAACTAATATCTCAGCTCTGGCACCGTGGATATTTAAGGATCTGTTTGTACAAATAATTGCCTTTGCTTTTGTATGATGTCTGAAGACGTCCAAAAGTGTCCTGGATTTTTCTAAACACCCCCAGTAATTTTCTTGTATCAATTTCTGTGAATAAAAATAAAATGAATATCTCAGCTCTGCGACCAAATATTTGGTGTTTGCCAGCAATACGTTAATTAATACAATTTAGGGGAACGAATAGGCATGGAGAGATTTATTTATAACTTGAAACGGCAAGCCAGTAACAACCAAAAGCGTAAAACATGCTAAATCGACTCCGAATTTGAAAAGGAGACGATTTACGCAGTTTGCACAATTTTTGTGCAAAATTTAGTGGATATTTAAGAATCTGTCTGTACAAATAATTGTTTTTGCGTTGGTATGGTGTCTGAGGACGTTTAGAAGTGTCCTGAATTTTTCTAAACTCCCCCAGGAATTTTCTTATATCAATTTCTGTGAATAAAATTAAAATTAATATCTCAGCTCTGGCACCGTGGATATTTAAGGATCTGTCTGTACAAATAATTGCCTTTGCTTTTGTATGAGATCTGAAGACGTCCAGAAGTGTCCTGGATTTTTCTAAACACCCCCAGTAATTTTCTTGTATCAATTTCTGTGAATAAAAATAAAATGAATATCTCAGCTCTGCGACCGAATATTTGGTGTTTGCCAGCAATACGTTAATTAATACAATTTAGGGGAACGAATAGGCATGGAGAGATTGATTTATAACTTGAAACGGCAAGCCAGTAACAACCAAAAGCGTAAAACATGCTAAATCGACTCCGAATTTGAAAAGGAGACGATTTACGCAGTTTGCACAATTTTTGTGCAAAATTTAGTGGATATTTAAGAATCTGTCTGTACAAATAATTGTTTTTGCGTTGGTATGGTGTCTGAGGACGTTTAGAAGTGTCCTGGATTTTTCTAAACTCCCCCAGGAATTTTCTTATATCAATTTCTGTGAATAAAATTAAAATTAATATCTCAGCTCTGGCACCGTGGATATTTAAGGATCTGTCTGTACAAATAATTGCCTTTGCTTTTGTATGATGTCTGAAGACGTCCAGAAGTGTCCTGGATTTTTCTAAACACCCCCAGTAATTTTCTTGTATCAATTTCTGTGAATAAAAATAAAATGAATATCTCAGCTCTGCGACCGAATATTTGGTGTTTGCCAGCAATACGTTAATTAATACAATTTAGGGGAACGAATAGGCATGGAGAGATTGATTTATAACTTGAAACGGCAAGCCAGTAACAACCAAAAGCGTAAAACATGCTAAATCGACTCCGAATTTGAAAAGGAGACGATTTACGCAGTTTGCACAATTTTTGTGCAAAATTTAGTGGATATTTAAGAATCTGTCTGTACACATAATTGTTTTTGCGTTGGTATGGTGTCTGAGGACGTTTAGAAGTGTCCTGGATTTTTCTAAACTCCCCCAGGAATTTTCTTATATCAATTTCTGTGAATAAAATTAAAATTAATATCTCAGCTCTGGCACCGTGGATATTTAAGGATCTGTTTGTACAAATAATTGCCTTTGCTTTTGTATGATGTCTGAAGACGTCCAGAAGTGTCCTGGATTTTTCTAAACACCCCCAGTAATTTTCTTGTATCAATTTCTGTAAATAAAAATAAAATGAATATCTCAGCTCTGCGACCGAATATTTGGTGTTTGCCAGCAATACGTTAATTAATACAATTTAGGGGAACGAATAGGCATGGAGAGATTGATTTATAACTTGAAACGGCAAGCCAGTAACAACCAAAAGCGTAAAACATGCTAAATCGACTCCGAATTTGAAAAGGAAACGATTTACGCAGTTTGCACAATTTTTGTGCATAATTTAGTGGATATTTAAGAATCTGTCTGTACAAATAATTGTTTTTGCGTTGGTATGGTGTCTGAGGACGTTTAGAAGTGTCCTGGATTTTTCTAAATTCCCCCAGGAATTTTCTTATATCAATTTCTATGAATAAAATTAAAATTAATATCTCAGCTCTGGCACCGTGGATATTTAAGGATCTGTCTGTACAAATAATTGCCTTTGCTTTTGTATGATGTCTGAAGACGTCCAGAAGTGTCCTGGATTTTTCTAAACACCCCCAGTAATTTTCTTGTATCAATTTCTGTGAATAAAAATAAAATGAATATCTCAGCTCTGCGACCGAATATTTGGTGTTTGACAGCAATACGTTAATTAATACAATTTAGGGGAACGAATAGGCATGGAGAGATTAATTTATAACTTGAAACGGCAAGCCAGTAACAACCAAAAGCGTAAAACATGCTAAATCGACTCCGAATTTGAAAAGGAGACGATTTAAGCAGTTTGCACAATTTTTGTGCAAAATTTAGTGGATATTTAAGAATCTGTCTGTACAAATAATTGTTTTTGCGTTGGTATGGTGTCTGAGGACGTTTAGAAGTGTCCTGGATTTTTCTAAACTCCCCCAGGAATTTTCTTATATCAATTTCTGTGAATAAAATTAAAATTAATATCTCAGCTCTGGCACCGTGGATATTTAAGGATCTGTTGGTACAAATAATTGCCTTTGCTTTTGTATGATGTCTGAAGACGTCCAGAAGTGTCCTGGATTTTTCTAAACACCCCCAGTAATTTTCTTGTATCAATTTCTGTGAATAAAAATAAAATGAATATCTCAGCTCTGCGACCGAATATTTGGTGTTTGCCAGCAATACGTTAATTAATAAAATTTAGGGGAACGAATAGGCATGGAGAGATTGATTTATAACTTGAAACGGCAAGCCAGTAACAACCAAAAGCGTAAAACATGCTAAATCGACTCCGAATTTGAAAAGGAGACGATTTACGCAGTTTGCACAATTTTTGTGCAAAATTTAGTGGATATTTAAGAATCTGTCTGAACAAATAATTGTTTTTGCGTTGGTATGGTGTCTGAGGACGTTTAGAAGTGTCCTGGATTTTTCTAAACTCCTCCAGGAATTTTCTTATATCAATTTCTGTGAATAAAATTAAAATTAATATCTCAGCTCTGGCACCGTGGATATTTAAGGATCTGTCTGTACAAATAATTGCCTTTGCTTTTGTATGAGATCTGAAGACGTCCAGAAGTGTCCTGGATTTTTCTAAACACCCCCAGTAATTTTCTTGTATCAATTTCTGTGAATAAAAATAAAATGAATATCTCAGCTCTGCGACCGAATATTTGGTGTTTGCCAGCAATACGTTAATTAATACAATTTAGGGGAACGAATAGGCATGGAGAGATTGATTTATAACTTGAAACGGCAAGCCAGTAACAACCAAAAGCGTAAAACATGCTAAATCGACTCCGAATTTGAAAAGGAGACGATTTACGCAGTTTGCACAATTTTTGTGCAAAATTTAGTGGATATTTAAGAATCTGTCTGTACAAATAATTGTTTTTGCGTTGGTATGGTGTCTGAGGACGTTTAGAAGTGTCCTGGATTTTTCTAAACTCCCCCAGGAATTTTCTTATATCAATTTCTGTGAATAAAATTAAAATTAATATCTCAGCTCTGGCACCGTGGATATTTAAGGATCTGTTTGTACAAATAATTGCCTTTGCTTTTGTATGATGTCTGAAGACGTCCAGAAGTGTCCTGGATTTTTCTAAACACCCCCAGTAATTTTCTTGTATCAATTTCTGTGAATAAAAATAAAATGAATATCTCAGCTATGCGACCGAATATTTGGTGTTTGCCAGCAATACGTTAATTAATACAATTTAGGGGAACGAATAGGCATGGAGAGATTGATTTATAACTTGAAACGGCAAGCCAGTAACAACCCAAAGCGTAAAACATGCTAAATCGACTCCGAATTTGAAAAGGAGACGATTTACGCAGTTTGCACAATTTTTGTGCAAAATTTAGTGGATATTTAAGAATCTGTCTGTACAAATAATTGTTTTTGCGTTGGTATGGTGTCTGAGGACGTTTAGAAGTGTCCTGGATTTTTCTAAACTCCCCCAGGAATTTTCTTATATCAATTTCTGTGAATAAAATTAAAATTAATATCTCAGCTCTGGCACCGTGGATATTTAAGGATCTGTCTGTACAAATAATTGCCTTTGCTTTTGTATGAGATCTGAAGACGTCCAGAAGTGTCCTGGATTTTTCTAAACACCCCCAGTAATTTTCTTGTATCAATTTCTGTGAATAAAAATAAAATGAATATCTCAGCTCTGCGACCGAATATTTGGTGTTTGCCAGCAATACGTTAATTAATACAATTTAGGGGAACGAATAGGCATGGAGAGATTGATTTATAACTTGAAACGGCAAGCCAGTAACAACCAAAAGCGTAAAACATGCTAAATCGACTCCGAATTTGAAAAGGAGACGATTTACGCAGTTTGCACAATTTTTGTGCAAAATTTAGTGGATATTTAAGAATCTGTCTGTACAAATAATTGTTTTTGCGTTGGTATGGTGTCTGAGGACGTTTAGAAGTGTCCTGGATTTTTCTAAACTCCCCCAGGAATTTTCTTATATCAATTTCTGTGAATAAAATTAAAATTAATATCTCAGCTCTGGCACCGTGGATATTTAAGGATCTGTTTGTACAAATAATTGCCTTTGCTTTTGTATGATGTCTGAAGACGTCCAGAAGTGTCCTGGATTTTTCTAAACACCCCCAGTAATTTTCTTGTATCAATTTCTGTGAATAAAAATAAAATGAATATCTCAGCTCTGCGACCGAATATTTGGTGTTTGCCAGCAATACGTTAATTAATACAATTTAGGGGAACGAATAGGCATGGAGAGATTGATTTATAACTTGAAACGGCAAGCCAGTAACAACCAAAAGCGTAAAACATGCTAAATCGACTCCGAATTTGAAAAGGAGACGATTTACGCAGTTTGCACAATTTTTGTGCAAAATTTAGTGGATATTTAAGAATCCTTCTGTACAAATAATTGTTTTTGCGTTGGTATGGTGTCTGAGGACGTTTAGAAGTGTCCTGGATTTTTCTAAACTCCCCCAGGAATTTTCTTATATCAATTTCTGTGAATAAAATTAAAATTAATATCTCAGCTCTGGCACCGTGGATATTTAAGGATCTGTCTGTACAAATAATTGCCTTTGCTTTTGTATGAGATCTGAAGACGTCCAGAAGTGTCCTGGATTTTTCTAAACACCCCCAGTAATTTTCTTGTATCAATTTCTGTGAATAAAAATAAAATGAATATCTCAGCTCTGCGACCGAATATTTGGTGTTTGCCAGCAATACGTTAATTAATACAATTTAGGGGAACGAATAGGCATGGAGAGATTGATTTATAACTTGAAACGGCAAGCCAGTAACAACCAAAAGCGTAAAACATGCTAAATCGACTCCGAATTTGAAAAGGAGACGATTTACGCAGTTTGCACAATTTTTGTGCAAAATTTAGTGGATATTTAAGAATCTGTCTGTACAAATAATTGTTTTTGCGTTGGTATGGTGTCTGAGGACGTTTAGAAGTGTCCTGGATTTTTCTAAACTCCCCCAGGAATTTTCTTATATCAATTTCTGTGAATAAAATTAAAATTAATATCTCAGCTCTGGCACCGTGGATATTTAAGGATCTGTTTGTACAAATAATTGCCTTTGCTTTTGTATGATGTCTGAAGACGTCCAGAAGTGTCCTGGATTTTTCTAAACACCCCCAGTAATTTTCTTGTATCAATTTCTGTGAATAAAAATAAAATGAATATCTCAGCTATGCGACCGAATATTTGGTGTTTGCCAGCAATACGTTAATTAATACAATTTAGGGGAACGAATAGGCATGGAGAGATTGATTTATAACTTGAAACGGCAAGCCAGTAACAACCCAAAGCGTAAAACATGCTAAATCGACTCCGAATTTGAAAAGGAGACGATTTACGCAGTTTGCACAATTTTTGTGCAAAATTTAGTGGATATTTAAGAATCTGTCTGTACAAATAATTGTTTTTGCGTTGGTATGGTGTCTGAGGACGTTTAGAAGTGTCCTGGATTTTTCTAAACTCCCCCAGGAATTTTCTTATATCAATTTCTGTGAATAAAATTAAAATTAATATCTCAGCTCTGGCACCGTGGATATTTAAGGATCTGTCTGTACAAATAATTGCCTTTGCTTTTGTATGAGATCTGAAGACGTCCAGAAGTGTCCTGGATTTTTCTAAACACCCCCAGTAATTTTCTTGTATCAATTTCTGTGAATAAAAATAAAATGAATATCTCAGCTCTGCGACCGAATATTTGGTGTTTGCCAGCAATACGTTAATTAATACAATTTAGGGGAACGAATAGGCATGGAGAGATTGATTTATAACTTGAAACGGCAAGCCAGTAACAACCAAAAGCGTAAAACATGCTAAATCGACTCCGAATTTGAAAAGGAGACGATTTACGCAGTTTGCACAATTTTTGTGCAAAATTTAGTGGATATTTAAGAATCTGTCTGTACAAATAATTGTTTTTGCGTTGGTATGGTGTCTGAGGACGTTTAGAAGTGTCCTGGATTTTTCTAAACTCCCCCAGGAATTTTCTTATATCAATTTCTGTGAATAAAATTAAAATTAATATCTCAGCTCTGGCACCGTGGATATTTAAGGATCTGTTTGTACAAATAATTGCCTTTGCTTTTGTATGATGTCTGAAGACGTCCAGAAGTGTCCTGGATTTTTCTAAACACCCCCAGTAATTTTCTTGTATCAATTTCTGTGAATAAAAATAAAATGAATATCTCAGCTCTGCGACCGAATATTTGGTGTTTGCCAGCAATACGTTAATTAATACAATTTAGGGGAACGAATAGGCATGGAGAGATTGATTTATAACTTGAAACGGCAAGCCAGTAACAACCAAAAGCGTAAAACATGCTAAATCGACTCCGAATTTGAAAAGGAGACGATTTACGCAGTTTGCACAATTTTTGTGCAAAATTTAGTGGATATTTAAGAATCCTTCTGTACAAATAATTGTTTTTGCGTTGGTATGGTGTCTGAGGACGTTTAGAAGTGTCCTGGATTTTTCTAAACTCCCCCAGGAATTTTCTTATATCAATTTCTGTGAATAAAATTAAAATTAATATCTCAGCTCTGGCACCGTGGATATTTAAGGATCTGTCTGTACAAATAATTGCCTTTGCTTTTGTATGAGATCTGAAGACGTCCAGAAGCGTCCTGGATTTTTCTAAACACCCCCAGTAATTTTCTTGTATCAATTTCTGTGAATAAAAATAAAATGAATATCTCAGCTCTGCGACCGAATATTTGGTGTTTGCCAGCAATACGTTAATTAATACAATTTAGGGGAACGAATAGGCATGGAGAGATTGATTTATAACTTGAAACGGCAAGCCAGTAACAACCAAAAACGTAAAACATGCTAAATCGACTCCGAATTTGAAAAGGAGACGATTTACGCAGTTTGCACAATTTTTGTGCAAAATTTAGTGGATATTTAAGAATCTGTCTGTACAAATAATTGTTTTTGCGTTGGTATGGTGTCTGAGGACGTTTAGAAGTGTCCTGGATTTTTCTAAACTCCCCCAGGAATTTTCTTATATCAATTTCTGTGAATAAAATTAAAATTAATATCTCAGCTCTGGCACCGTGGATATTTAAGGATCTGTCTGTACAAATAATTGCCTTTGCTTTTGTATGAGATCTGAAGACGTCCAGAAGTGTCCTGGATTTTTCTAAACACCCCCAGTAATTTTCTTGTATCAATTTCTGTGAATAAATTAAAATGAATATCTCAGCTCTGCGACCGAATATTTGGTGTTTGCCAGCTATACGGTAATTAATACAATTTAGGGGAACGAATAGGCATGGAGAGATTGATTTATAACTTGAAACGGCAAGCCAGTAACAACCAAAAGCGTAAAACATGCTAAATCGCCTCCGAATTTGAAAAGGAGACGATTTACGCAGTTTGCACAATTTTTGTGCAAAATTTAGTGGATATTTAAGAATCTGTCTGTACAAATAATTGTTTTTGCGTTGGTATGGTGTCTGAGGACGTTTAGAAGTGTCCTGGATTTTTCTAAACTTCCCCAGGAATTTTCTTATATCAATTTCTGTGAATAAAATTAAAATTAATATCTCAGCTCTGGCACCGTGGATATTTAAGGATCTGTTTGTACAAATAATTGCCTTTGCTTTTGTATGAGGTCTGAAGACGTCCAGAAGTGTCCTGGATTTTTCTAAACACCCCCAGTAATTTTCTTGTATCAATTTCTGTGAATAAAAATAAAATGAATATCTCAGCTATGCGACCGAATATTTGGTGTTTGCCAGCAATACGTTAATTAATACAATTTAGGGGAACGAATAGGCATGGAGAGATTGATTTATAACTTAAAACGGCAAGCCAGTAACAACCCAAAGCGTAAAACATGCTAAATCGACTCCGAATTTGAAAAGGAGACGATTTACGCAGTTTGCACAATTTTTGTGCAAAATTTAGTGGATATTTAAGAATCTGTCTGTACAAATAATTGTTTTTGCGTTGGTATGGTGTCTGAGGACGTTTAGAAGTGTCCTGGATTTTTCTAAACTCCCCCAGGAATTTTCTTATATCAATTTCTGTGAATAAAATTAAAATTAATATCTCAGCTCTGGCACCGTGGATATTTAAGGATCTGTCTGTACAAATAATTGCCTTTGCTTTTGTATGAGATCTGAAGACGTCCAGAAGTGTCCTGGATTTTTCTAAACACCCCCAGTAATTTTCTTGTATCAATTTCTGTGAATAAAAATAAAATGAATATCTCAGCTCTGCGACCGAATATTTGGTGTTTGCCAGCAATACGTTAATTAATACAATTTAGGGGAACGAATAGGCATGGAGAGATTGATTTATAACTTGAAACGGCAAGCCAGTAACAACCAAAAGCGTAAAACATGCTAAATCGACTCCGAATTTGAAAAGGAGACGATTTACGCAGTTTGCACAATTTTTGTGCAAAATTTAGTGGATATTTAAGAATCTGTCTGTACAAATAATTGTTTTTGCGTTGGTATGGTGTCTGAGGACGTTTAGAAGTGTCCTGGATTTTTCTAAACTCCCCCAGGAATTTTCTTATATCAATTTCTGTGAATAAAATTAAAATTAATATCTCAGCTCTGGCACCGTGGATATTTAAGGATCTGTTTGTACAAATAATTGCCTTTGCTTTTGTATGATGTCTGAAGACGTCCAGAAGTGTCCTGGATTTTTCTAAACACCCCCAGTAATTTTCTTGTATCAATTTCTGTGAATAAAAATAAAATGAATATCTCAGCTATGCGACCGAATATTTGGTGTTTGCCAGCAATACGTTAATTAATACAATTTAGGGGAACGAATAGGCATGGAGAGATTGATTTATAACTTGAAACGGCAAGCCAGTAACAACCCAAAGCGTAAAACATGCTAAATCGACTCCGAATTTGAAAAGGAGACGATTTACGCAGTTTGCACAATTTTTGTGCAAAATTTAGTGGATATTTAAGAATCTGTCTGTACAAATAATTGTTTTTGCGTTGGTATGGTGTCTGAGGACGTTTAGAAGTGTCCTGGATTTTTCTAAACTCCCCCAGGAATTTTCTTATATCAATTTCTGTGAATAAAATTAAAATTAATATCTCAGCTCTGGCACCGTGGATATTTAAGGATCTGTCTGTACAAATAATTGCCTTTGCTTTTGTATGAGATCTGAAGACGTCCAGAAGTGTCCTGGATTTTTCTAAACACCCCCAGTAATTTTCTTGTATCAATTTCTGTGAATAAAAATAAAATGAATATCTCAGCTCTGCGACCGAATATTTGGTGTTTGCCAGCAATACGTTAATTAATACAATTTAGGGGAACGAATAGGCATGGAGAGATTGATTTATAACTTGAAACGGCAAGCCAGTAACAACCAAAAGCGTAAAACATGCTAAATCGACTCCGAATTTGAAAAGGAGACGATTTACGCAGTTTGCACAATTTTTGTGCAAAATTTAGTGGATATTTAAGAATCTGTCTGTACAAATAATTGTTTTTGCGTTGGTATGGTGTCTGAGGACGTTTAGAAGTGTCCTGGATTTTTCTAAACTCCCCCAGGAATTTTCTTATATCAATTTCTGTGAATAAAATTAAAATTAATATCTCAGCTCTGGCACCGTGGATATTTAAGGATCTGTTTGTACAAATAATTGCCTTTGCTTTTGTATGATGTCTGAAGACGTCCAGAAGTGTCCTGGATTTTTCTAAACACCCCCAGTAATTTTCTTGTATCAATTTCTGTGAATAAAAATAAAATGAATATCTCAGCTCTGCGACCGAATATTTGGTGTTTGCCAGCAATACGTTAATTAATACAATTTAGGGGAACGAATAGGCATGGAGAGATTGATTTATAACTTGAAACGGCAAGCCAGTAACAACCAAAAGCGTAAAACATGCTAAATCGACTCCGAATTTGAAAAGGAGACGATTTACGCAGTTTGCACAATTTTTGTGCAAAATTTAGTGGATATTTAAGAATCCTTCTGTACAAATAATTGTTTTTGCGTTGGTATGGTGTCTGAGGACGTTTAGAAGTGTCCTGGATTTTTCTAAACTCCCCCAGGAATTTTCTTATATCAATTTCTGTGAATAAAATTAAAATTAATATCTCAGCTCTGGCACCGTGGATATTTAAGGATCTGTCTGTACAAATAATTGCCTTTGCTTTTGTATGAGATCTGAAGACGTCCAGAAGCGTCCTGGATTTTTCTAAACACCCCCAGTAATTTTCTTGTATCAATTTCTGTGAATAAAAATAAAATGAATATCTCAGCTCTGCGACCGAATATTTGGTGTTTGCCAGCAATACGTTAATTAATACAATTTAGGGGAACGAATAGGCATGGAGAGATTGATTTATAACTTGAAACGGCAAGCCAGTAACAACCAAAAACGTAAAACATGCTAAATCGACTCCGAATTTGAAAAGGAGACGATTTACGCAGTTTGCACAATTTTTGTGCAAAATTTAGTGGATATTTAAGAATCTGTCTGTACAAATAATTGTTTTTGCGTTGGTATGGTGTCTGAGGACGTTTAGAAGTGTCCTGGATTTTTCTAAACTCCCCCAGGAATTTTCTTATATCAATTTCTGTGAATAAAATTAAAATTAATATCTCAGCTCTGGCACCGTGGATATTTAAGGATCTGTCTGTACAAATAATTGCCTTTGCTTTTGTATGAGATCTGAAGACGTCCAGAAGTGTCCTGGATTTTTCTAAACACCCCCAGTAATTTTCTTGTATCAATTTCTGTGAATAAAAGTAAAATGAATATCTCAGCTCTGCGACCGAATATTTGGTGTTTGCCAGCTATACGGTAATTAATACAATTTAGGGGAACGAATAGGCATGGAGAGATTGATTTATAACTTGAAACGGCAAGCCAGTAACAACCAAAAGCGTAAAACATGCTAAATCGCCTCCGAATTTGAAAAGGAGACGATTTACGCAGTTTGCACAATTTTTGTGCAAAATTTAGTGGATATTTAAGAATCTGTCTGTACAAATAATTGTTTTTGCGTTGGTATGGTGTCTGAGGACGTTTAGAAGTGTCCTGGATTTTTCTAAACTTCCCCAGGAATTTTCTTATATCAATTTCTGTGAATAAAATTAAAATTAATATCTCAGCTCTGGCACCGTGGATATTTAAGGATCTGTTTGTACAAATAATTGCCTTTGCTTTTGTATGAGGTCTGAAGACGTCCAGAAGTGTCCTGGATTTTTCTAAACACCCCCAGTAATTTTCTTGTATCAATTTCTGTGAATAAAAATAAAATGAATATCTCAGCTATGCGACCGAATATTTGGTGTTTGCCAGCAATACGTTAATTAATACAATTTAGGGGAACGAATAGGCATGGAGAGATTGATTTATAACTTGTAACGGCAAGCCAGTAACAACCCAAAGCGTAAAACATGCTAAATCGACTCCGAATTTGAAAAGGAGACGATTTACGCAGTTTGCACAATTTTTGTGCAAAATTTAGTGGATATTTAAGAATCTGTCTGTACAAATAATTGTTTTTGCGTTGGTATGGTGTCTGAGGACGTTTAGAAGTGTCCTGGATTTTTCTAAACTCCCCCAGGAATTTTCTTATATCAATTTCTGTGAATAAAATTAAAATTAATATCTCAGCTCTGGCACCGTGGATATTTAAGGATCTGTCTGTACAAATAATTGCCTTTGCTTTTGTATGAGATCTGAAGACGTCCAGAAGTGTCCTGGATTTTTCTAAACACCCCCAGTAATTTTCTTGTATCAATTTCTGTGAATAAAAATAAAATGAATATCTCAGCTCTGCGACCGAATATTTGGTGTTTGCCAGCAATACGTTAATTAATACAATTTAGGGGAACGAATAGGCATGGAGAGATTGATTTATAACTTGAAACGGCAAGCCAGTAACAACCAAAAGCGTAAAACATGCTAAATCGACTCCGAATTTGAAAAGGAGACGATTTACGCAGTTTGCACAATTTTTGTGCAAAATTTAGTGGATATTTAAGAATCTGTCTGTACAAATAATTGTTTTTGCGTTGGTATGGTGTCTGAGGACGTTTAGAAGTGTCCTGGATTTTTCTAAACTCCCCCAGGAATTTTCTTATATCAATTTCTGTGAATAAAATTAAAATTAATATCTCAGCTCTGGCACCGTGGATATTTAAGGATCTGTTTGTACAAATAATTGCCTTTGCTTTTGTATGATGTCTGAAGACGTCCAGAAGTGTCCTGGATTTTTCTAAACACCCCCAGTAATTTTCTTGTATCAATTTCTGTGAATAAAAATAAAATGAATATCTCAGCTCTGCGACCGAATATTTGGTGTTTGCCAGCAATACGTTAATTAATACAATTTAGGGGAACGAATAGGCATGGAGAGATTGATTTATAACTTGAAACGGCAAGCCAGTAACAACCAAAAACGTAAAACATGCTAAATCGACTCCGAATTTGAAAAGGAGACGATTTACGCAGTTTGCACAATTTTTGTGCAAAATTTAGTGGATATTTAAGAATCTGTCTGTACAAATAATTGTTTTTGCGTTGGTATGGTGTCTGAGGACGTTTAGAAGTGTCCTGGATTTTTCTAAACTCCCCCAGGAATTTTCTTATATCAATTTCTGTGAATAAAATTAAAATTAATATCTCAGCTCTGGCACCGTGGATATTTAAGGATCTGTCTGTACAAATAATTGCCTTTGCTTTTGTATGAGATCTGAAGACGTCCAGAAGTGTCCTGGATTTTTCTAAACACCCCCAGTAATTTTCTTGTATCAATTTCTGTGAATAAAAGTAAAATGAATATCTCAGCTCTGCGACCGAATATTTGGTGTTTGCCAGCTATACGGTAATTAATACAATTTAGGGGAACGAATAGGCATGGAGAGATTGATTTATAACTTGAAACGGCAAGCCAGTAACAACCAAAAGCGTAAAACATGCTAAATCGCCTCCGAATTTGAAAAGGAGACGATTTACGCAGTTTGCACAATTTTTGTGCAAAATTTAGTGGATATTTAAGAATCTGTCTGTACAAATAATTGTTTTTGCGTTGGTATGGTGTCTGAGGACGTTTAGAAGTGTCCTGGATTTTTCTAAACTTCCCCAGGAATTTTCTTATATCAATTTCTGTGAATAAAATTAAAATTAATATCTCAGCTCTGGCACCGTGGATATTTAAGGATCTGTTTGTACAAATAATTGCCTTTGCTTTTGTATGAGGTCTGAAGACGTCCAGAAGTGTCCTGGATTTTTCTAAACACCCCCAGTAATTTTCTTGTATCAATTTCTGTGAATAAAAATAAAATGAATATCTCAGCTCTGCGACCGAATATTTGGTGTTTGCCAGCAATACGTTAATTAATACAATTTAGGGGAACGAATAGGCATGGAGAGATTGATTTATAACTTGAAACGGCAAGCCAGTAACAACCAAAAACGTAAAACATGCTAAATCGACTCCGAATTTGAAAAGGAGACGATTTACGCAGTTTGCACAATTTTTGTACAAAATTTAGTGGATATTTAAGAATCTGTCTGTACAAATAATTGTTTTTGCGTTGGTATGGTGTCTGAGGACGTTTAGAAGTGTCCTGGATTTTTCTAAACTCCCCCAGGAATTTTCTTATATCAATTTCTGTGAATAAAATTAAAATTAATATCTCAGCTCTGGCACCGTGGATATTTAAGGATCTGTCTGTACAAATAATTGCCTTTGCTTTTGTATGAGATCTGAAGACGTCCAGAAGCGTCCTGGATTTTTCTAAACACCCCCAGTAATTTTCTTGTATCAATTTCTGTGAATAAAAATAAAATGAATATCTCAGCTCTGCGACCGAATATTTGGTGTTTGCCAGCAATACGTTAATTAATACAATTTAGGGGAACGAATAGGCATGGAGAAATTGATTTATAACTTGGAACGGCAAGCCAGTAACAACCAAAAGCGTAAAACATGCTAAATCGACTCCGAATTTGAAAAGGAGACGATTTACGCAGTTTGCACAATTTTTGTGCAAAATTTAGTGAATATTTAAGAATCTGTCTGTACAAATAATTGTTTTTGCGTTGGTATGGTGTCTGAGGACGTTTAGAAGTGTCCTGGATTTTTCTAAACTCCCCCAGGAATTTTCTTATATCAATTTCTGTGAATAAAATTAAAATTAATATCTCAGCTCTGGCACCGTGGATATTTAAGGATCTGTCTGTACAAATAATTGCCTTTGCTTTTGTATGAGATCTGAAGACGTCCAGAAGCGTCCTGGATTTTTCTAAACACCCCCAGTAATTTTCTTGTATCAATTTCTGTGAATAAAAATAAAATGAATATCTCAGCTCTGCCACCGAATATTTGGTGTTTGCCAGCAATACGGTAATTAATACAATTTAGGGGAACGAATAGGCATGGAGAGATTGATTTATAACTTGAAACGGCAAGCCAGTAACAACCAAAAGCGTAAAACATGCTAAATCGACTCCGAATTTGAAAAGGAGACGATTTACGCAGTTTGCACAATTTTTGTGCAAAATTTAGTGAATATTTAAGAATCTGTCTGTACAAATAATTGTTTTTGCGTTGGTATGGTGTCTGAGGACGTTTAGAAGTGTCCTGGATTTTTCAAAACTCCCCCAGGAATTTTCTTATATCAATTTCTGTGAATAAAATTAAAATTAATATCTCAGCTCTGGCACCGTGGATATTTAAGGATCTGTTTGTACAAATAATTGCCTTTGCTTTTGTATGAGGTCTGAAGACGTCCAGAAGTGTAATGGATTTTTCTAAACACCCCCAGTAATTTTCTTGTATCAATTTCTGTGAATAAAAATAAAATGAATATCTCAACTCTGCGACCGAATATTTGGTGTTTGCCAGCAATACGTTAATTAATACAATTTAGGGGAACGAATAGGCATGGAGAGATTGATTTATAACTTGAAACGGCAAGCCAGTAACAACCAAAAGCGTAAAACATGCTAAATCGACTCCGAATTTGAAAAGGAGACGATTTACGCAGTTTGCACAATTTTTGTGCAAATTTTAGTGGATATTTAAGAATCTGTCTGTACAAATAATTGTTTTTGCGTTGGTATGGTGTCTGAGGACGTTTAGAAGTGTCCTGGATTTTTCTAAACTCCCCCAGGAATTTTCTTATATCAATTTCTGTGAATAAAATTAAAATTAATATCTCAGCTCTGGCACCGTGGATATTTAAGGATATGTTTGTACAAATAATTGCCTTTGCTTTTGTATGATGTCTGAAGACGTCCAGAAGTGTCCTGGATTTTTCTAAACACCCCCAGTAATTTTCTTGTATCAATTTCTGTGAATAAAAATAAAATGAATATCTCAGCTCTGCGACCGAATATTTGGTGTTTGCCAGCAATCCGTTAATTAATACAATTTAGGGGAACGAATAAGCATGGATAGATTGATTTATAACTTGAAACGGCAAGCCAGTAACAACCAAAAGCGTAAAACATGCTAAATCGACTCCGAATTTGAAAAGGAGACGATTTACGCAGTTTGCACAATTTTTGTGCAAAATTTAGTGGATATTTAAGAATCTGTCTGTACAAATAATTGTTTTTGCGTTGGTATGGTGTCTGAGGACGTTTAGAAGTGTCCTGGATTTTTCTAAACTCCCCCAGGAATTTTCTTATATCAATTTCTGTGAATAAAATTAAAATTATTATCTCAGCTCTGGCACCGTGGATATTTAAGGATCGGTCTGTACAAATAATTGCCTTTGCTTTTGTATGAGATCTGAAGACGTCCAGAAGTGTCCTGGATTTTTCTAAACACCCCCAGTAATTTTCTTGTATCAATTTCTGTGAATAAAAATAAAATGAATATCTCAGCTCTGCGACCGAATATTTGGTGTTTGCCAGCAATACGTTAATTAATACAATTTAGGGGAACGAATAGGCATGGAGAGATTGATTTATAACTTGAAACGGCAAGCCAGTAACAACCAAAAGCGTAAAACATGCTAAATCGACTCCGAATTTGAAAAGGAGACGATTTACGCAGTTTGCACAATTTTTGTGCAAAATTTAGTGGATATTTAAGAATCTGTCTGTACAAATAATTGTTTTTGCGTTGGTATGGTGTCTGAGGACGTTTAGAAGTGTCCTGGATTTTTATAAACTCCCCCAGGAATTTTCTTATATCAATTTCTGTGAATAAAATTAAAATTAATATCTCAGCTCTGGCACCGTGGATATTTAAGGATCTGTCTGTACAAATAATTGCCTTTGCTTTTGTATGATGTCTGAAGACGTCCAGAAGTGTCCTGGATTTTTCTAAACACCCCCAATAATTTTCTTGTATCAATTTCTGTGAATAAAAATAAAATGAATATCTCAGCTCTGCGACCGAATATTTGGTGTTTGCCAGCAATACGTTAATTAATACAATTTAGGGGAACGAATAGGCATGGAGAGATTGATTTATAACTTGAAACGGCAAGCCAGTAACAACCAAAAGCGTAAAACATGCTAAATCGACTCCGAATTTGAAAAGGAGAAGATTTACGCAGTTTGCACAATTTTTGTGCAAAATTTAGTGGATATTTAAGAATCTGTCTGTACAAATAATTGTTTTTGCGTTGGTATGGTGTCTGAGGACGTTTAGAAGTGTCCTGGATTTTTCTAAACTCCCCCAGGAATTTTCTTATATCAATTTCTGTGAATAAAATTAAAATTAATATCTCAGCTCTGGCACCGTGGATATTTAAGGATCTGTCTGTACAAATAATTGCCTTTGCTTTTGTATGATGTCTGAAGACGTACAGAAGTGTCCTGGATTTTTCTAAACACCCCCAGTAATTTTCTTGTATCAATTTCTGTGAATAAAAATAAAATGAATATCTCAGCTCTGCGACCGAATATTTGGTGTTTGCCAGCAATACGTTAATTAATACAATTTAGGGGAACGAATAGGCATGGAGAGATTGATTTATAACTTGAAACGGCAAGCCAGTAACAACCAAAAGCGTAAAACATGCTAAATCGACTCCGAATTTGAAAAGGAGACGATTTACGCAGTTTGCACAATTTTTGTGCAAAATTTAGTGGATATTTAAGAATCTGTCTGTACAAATAATTGTTTTTGCGTTGGTATGGTGTCTGAGGACGTTTAGAAGTGTCCTGGATTTTTCTAAACACCCCCAGTAATTTTCTTGTATCAATTTCTGTGAATAAAAATGAAATGAATATCTCATCTCTGCGACCGAATATTTGGTGTTTGCCAGCAATACGTTAATTAATACAATTTAGGGGAACGAATAGGCATGGAGAGATTGATTTATAACTTGAAACGGCAAGCCAGTAACAACCAAAAGCGTAAAACATGCTAAATCGACTCCGAATTTGAAAAGGAGACGATTTACGCAGTTTGCACAATTTTTGTGCAAAATTTAGTGGATATTTAAGAATCTGTCTGTACAAATAATTGTTTTTGCGTTGGTATGGTGTCTGAGGACGTTTAGAAGTGTCCTGGATTTTTCTAAACACCCCCAGTAATTTTCTTGTATCAATTTCTGTGAATAAAAATGAAATGAATATCTCATCTCTGCGACCGAATATTTGGTGTTTGCCAGCAATACGTTAATTAATACAATTTAGGGGAACGAATAGGCATGGAGAGATTGATTTATAACTTGAAACGGCAAGCCAGTAACAACCAAAAGCGTAAAACATGCTAAATCGACTCCGAATTTGAAAAGGAGACGATTTACGCAGTTTGCACAATTTTTGTGCAAAATTTAGTGGATATTTAAGAATCTGCCTGTACAAATAATTGTTTTTGCGTTGGTATGGTGTCTGAGGACGTTTAGAAGTGTCCTGGATTTTTCTAAACACCCCCAGTAATTTTCTTGTATCAATTTCTGTGAATAAAAATAAAATGAATATCTCAGCTCTGCGACCGAATATTTGGTGTTTGCCAGCAATACGTTAATTAATACAATTTAGGGTAACGAATAAGCATGGATAGATTGATTTATAACTTGAAACGGCAAGCCAGTAACAACCAAAAGCGTAAAACATGCTAAATCGACTCCGAATTTGAAAAGGAGACGATTTACGCAGTTTGCACAATTTTTGTGCAAAATTTAGTGGATATTTAAGAATCTGTTTGTACAAATAATTGTTTTTGCGTTGGTATGGTGTCTGAGAACGTTTAGAAGTGTCCTGGATTTTTCTAAACTCCCCCAGGAATTTTCTTATATCAATTTCTGTGAATAAAATTAAAATTAATATCTCAGCTCTGGCACCGTGGATATTTAAGGATCTGTCTGTACAAATAATTGCCTTTGCTTTTGTATGAGATCTGAAGACGTCCAGAAGTGTCCTGGATTTTTCTAAACACCCCCAGTAATTTTCTTGTATCAATTTCTGTGAATAAAAGTAAAATGAATATCTCAGCTCTGCGACCGAATATTTGGTGTTTGCCAGCTATACGGTAATTAATACAATTTAGGGGAACGAATAGGCATGGAGAGATTGATTTATAACTTGAAACGGCAAGCCAGTAACAACCAAAAGCGTAAAACATGCTAAATCGCCTCCGAATTTGAAAAGGAGACGATTTACGCAGTTTGCACAATTTTTGTGCAAAATTTAGTGGATATTTAAGAATCTGTCTGTACAAATAATTGTTTTTGCGTTGGTATGGTGTCTGAGGACGTTTAGAAGTGTCCTGGATTTTTCTAAACTTCCCCAGGAATTTTCTTATATCAATTTCTGTGAATAAAATTAAAATTAATATCTCAGCTCTGGCACCGTGGATATTTAAGGATCTGTTTGTACAAATAATTGCCTTTGCTTTTGTATGAGGTCTGAAGACGTCCAGAAGTGTCCTGGATTTTTCTAAACACCCCCAGTAATTTTCTTGTATCAATTTCTGTGAATAAAAATAAAATGAATATCTCAGCTATGCGACCGAATATTTGGTGTTTGCCAGCAATACGTTAATTAATACAATTTAGGGGAACGAATAGGCATGGAGAGATTGATTTATAACTTGAAACGGCAAGCCAGTAACAACCAAAAGCGTAAAACATGCTAAATCGACTCCGAATTTGAAAAGGAGACGATTTACGCAGTTTGCACAATTTTTGTGCAAAATTTAGTGGATATTTAAGAATCTGTCTGTACAAATAATTGTTTTTGCGTTGGTATGGTGTCTGAGGACGTTTAGAAGTGTCCTGGATTTTTCTAAACTCCCCCAGGAATTTTCTTATATCAATTTCTGTGAATAAAATTAAAATTAATATCTCAGCTCTGGCACCGTGGATATTTAAGGATCTGTTTGTACAAATAATTGCCTTTGCTTTTGTATGATGTCTGAAGACGTCCAGAAGTGTCCTGGATTTTTCTAAACACCCCCAGTAATTTTCTTGTATCAATTTCTGTGAATAAAAATAAAATGAATATCTCAGCTCTGCGACCGAATATTTGGTGTTTGCCAGCAATACGTTAATTAATACAATTTAGGGGAACGAATAGGCATGGAGAGATTGATTTATAACTTGAAACGGCAAGCCAGTAACAACCAAAAACGTAAAACATGCTAAATCGACTCCGAATTTGAAAAGGAGACGATTTACGCAGTTTGCACAATTTTTGTGCAAAATTTAGTGGATATTTAAGAATCTGTCTGTACAAATAATTGTTTTTGCGTTGGTATGGTGTCTGAGGACGTTTAGAAGTGTCCTGGATTTTTCTAAACTCCCCCAGGAATTTTCTTATATCAATTTCTGTGAATAAAATTAAAATTAATATCTCAGCTCTGGCACCGTGGATATTTAAGGATCTGTCTGTACAAATAATTGCCTTTGCTTTTGTATGAGATCTGAAGACGTCCAGAAGTGTCCTGGATTTTTCTAAACACCCCCAGTAATTTTCTTGTATCAATTTCTGTGAATAAAAGTAAAATGAATATCTCAGCTCTGCGACCGAATATTTGGTGTTTGCCAGCTATACGGTAATTAATACAATTTAGGGGAACGAATAGGCATGGAGAGATTGATTTATAACTTGAAACGGCAAGCCAGTAACAACCAAAAGCGTAAAACATGCTAAATCGCCTCCGAATTTGAAAAGGAGACGATTTACGCAGTTTGCACAATTTTTGTGCAAAATTTAGTGGATATTTAAGAATCTGTCTGTACAAATAATTGTTTTTGCGTTGGTATGGTGTCTGAGGACGTTTAGAAGTGTCCTGGATTTTTCTAAACTTCCCCAGGAATTTTCTTATATCAATTTCTGTGAATAAAATTAAAATTAATATCTCAGCTCTGGCACCGTGGATATTTAAGGATCTGTCTGTACAAATAATTGCCTTTGCTTTTGTATGAGATCTGAAGACGTCCAGAAGTGTCCTGGATTTTTCTAAACACCCCCAGTAATTTTCTTGTATCAATTTCTGTGAATAAAAATAAAATGAATATCTCAGCTATGCGACCGAATATTTGGTGTTTGCCAGCAATACGTTAATTAATACAATTTAGGGGAACGAATAGGCATGGAGAGATTGATTTATAACTTGAAACGGCAAGCCAGTAACAACCAAAAACGTAAAACATGCTAAATCGACTCCGAATTTGAAAAGGAGACGATTTACGCAGTTTGCACAATTTTTGTACAAAATTTAGTGGATATTTAAGAATCTGTCTGTACAAATAATTGTTTTTGCGTTGGTATGGTGTCTGAGGACGTTTAGAAGTGTCCTGGATTTTTCTAAACTCCCCCAGGAATTTTCTTATATCAATTTCTGTGAATAAAATTAAAATTAATATCTCAGCTCTGGCACCGTGGATATTTAAGGATCTGTCTGTACAAATAATTGCCTTTGCTTTTGTATGAGATCTGAAGACGTCCAGAAGCGTCCTGGATTTTTCTAAACACCCCCAGTAATTTTCTTGTATCAATTTCTGTGAATAAAAATAAAATGAATATCTCAGCTCTGCGACCGAATATTTGGTGTTTGCCAGCAATACGTTAATTAATACAATTTAGGGGAACGAATAGGCATGGAGAAATTGATTTATAACTTGGAACGGCAAGCCAGTAACAACCAAAAGCGTAAAACATGCTAAATCGACTCCGAATTTGAAAAGGAGACGATTTACGCAGTTTGCACAATTTTTGTGCAAAATTTAGTGAATATTTAAGAATCTGTCTGTACAAATAATTGTTTTTGCGTTGGTATGGTGTCTGAGGACGTTTAGAAGTGTCCTGGATTTTTCTAAACTCCCCCAGGAATTTTCTTATATCAATTTCTGTGAATAAAATTAAAATTAATATCTCAGCTCTGGCACCGTGGATATTTAAGGATCTGTCTGTACAAATAATTGCCTTTGCTTTTGTATGAGATCTGAAGACGTCCAGAAGCGTCCTGGATTTTTCTAAACACCCCCAGTAATTTTCTTGTATCAATTTCTGTGAATAAAAATAAAATGAATATCTCAGCTCTGCGACCGAATATTTGGTGTTTGCCAGCAATACGGTAATTAATACAATTTAGGGGAACGAATAGGCATGGAGAGATTGATTTATAACTTGAAACGGCAAGCCAGTAACAACCAAAAGCGTAAAACATGCTAAATCGACTCCGAATTTGAAAAGGAGACGATTTACGCAGTTTGCACAATTTTTGTGCAAAATTTAGTGAATATTTAAGAATCTGTCTGTACAAATAATTGTTTTTGCGTTGGTATGGTGTCTGAGGACGTTTAGAAGTGTCCTGGATTTTTCAAAACTCCCCCAGGAATTTTCTTATATCAATTTCTGTGAATAAAATTAAAATTAATATCTCAGCTCTGGCACCGTGGATATTTAATGATCTGTTTGTACAAATAATTGCCTTTGCTTTTGTATGAGGTCTGAAGACGTCCAGAAGTGTAATGGATTTTTCTAAACACCCCCAGTAATTTTCTTGTATCAATTTCTGTGAATAAAAATAAAATGAATATCTCAACTCTGCGACCGAATATTTGGTGTTTGCCAGCAATACGTTAATTAATACAATTTAGGGGAACGAATAGGCATGGAGAGATTGATTTATAACTTGAAACGGCAAGCCAGTAACAACCAAAAGCGTAAAACATGCTAAATCGACTCCGAATTTGAAAAGGAGACGATTTACGCAGTTTGCACAATTTTTGTGCAAATTTTAGTGGATATTTAAGAATCTGTCTGTACAAATAATTGTTTTTGCGTTGGTATGGTGTCTGAGGACGTTTAGAAGTGTCCTGGATTTTTCTAAACTCCCCCAGGAATTTTCTTATATCAATTTCTGTGAATAAAATTAAAATTAATATCTCAGCTCTGGCACCGTGGATATTTAAGGATATGTTTGTACAAATAATTGCCTTTGCTTTTGTATGATGTCTGAAGACGTCCAGAAGTGTCCTGGATTTTTCTAAACACCCCCAGTAATTTTCTTGTATCAATTTCTGTGAATAAAAATAAAATGAATATCTCAGCTCTGCGACCGAATATTTGGTGTTTGCCAGCAATCCGTTAATTAATACAATTTAGGGGAACGAATAAGCATGGATAGATTGATTTATAACTTGAAACGGCAAGCCAGTAACAACCAAAAGCGTAAAACATGCTAAATCGACTCCGAATTTGAAAAGGAGACGATTTACGCAGTTTGCACAATTTTTGTGCAAAATTTAGTGGATATTTAAGAATCTGTCTGTACAAATAATTGTTTTTGCGTTGGTATGGTGTCTGAGGACGTTTAGAAGTGTCCTGGATTTTTCTAAACTCCCCCAGGAATTTTCTTATATCAATTTCTGTGAATAAAATTAAAATTATTATCTCAGCTCTGGCACCGTGGATATTTAAGGATCGGTCTGTACAAATAATTGCCTTTGCTTTTGTATGAGATCTGAAGACGTCCAGAAGTGTCCTGGATTTTTCTAAACACCCCGAGTAATTTTCTTGTATCAATTTCTGTGAATAAAAATAAAATGAATATCTCAGCTCTGCGACCGAATATTTGGTGTTTGCCAGCAATACGTTAATTAATACAATTTAGGGGAACGAATAGGCATGAAGAGATTGATTTATAACTTGAAACGGCAAGCCAGTAACAACCAAAAGCGTAAAACATGCTAAATCGACTCCGAATTTGAAAAGGAGACGATTTACGCAGTTTGCACAATTTTTGTGCAAAATTTAGTGGATATTTAAGAATCTGTCTGTACAAATAATTGTTTTTGCGTTGGTATGGTGTCTGAGGACGTTTAGAAGTGTCCTGGATTTTTATAAACTCCCCCAGGAATTTTCTTATATCAATTTCTGTGAATAAAATTAAAATTAATATCTCAGCTCTGGCACCGTGGATATTTAAGGATCTGTCTGTACAAATAATTGCCTTTGCTTTTGTATGATGTCTGAAGACGTCCAGAAGTGTCCTGGATTTTTCTAAACACCTCCAATAATTTTCTTGTATCAATTTCTGTGAATAAAAATAAAATGAATATCTCAGCTCTGCGACCGAATATTTGGTGTTTGCCAGCAATACGTTAATTAATACAATTTAGGGGAACGAATAGGCATGGAGAGATTGATTTATAACTTGAAACGGCAAGCCAGTAACAACCAAAAGCGTAAAACATGCTAAATCGACTCCGAATTTGAAAAGGAGAAGATTTACGCAGTTTGCACAATTTTTGTGCAAAATTTAGTGGATATTTAAGAATCTGTCTGTACAAATAATTGTTTTTGCGTTGGTATGGTGTCTGAGGACGTTTAGAAGTGTCCTGGATTTTTCTAAACTCCCCCAGGAATTTTCTTATATCAATTTCTGTGAATAAAATTAAAATTAATATCTCAGCTCTGGCACCGTGGATATTTAAGGATCTGTCTGTACAAATAATTGCCTTTGCTTTTGTATGATGTCTGAAGACGTACAGAAGTGTCCTGGATTTTTCTAAACACCCCCAGTAATTTTCTTGTATCAATTTCTGTGAATAAAAATAAAATGAATATCTCAGCTCTGCGACCGAATATTTGGTGTTTGCCAGCAATACGTTAATTAATACAATTTAGGGGAACGAATAGGCATGGAGAGATTGATTTATAACTTGAAACGGCAAGCCAGTAACAACCAAAAGCGTAAAACATGCTAAATCGACTCCGAATTTGAAAAGGAGACGATTTACGCAGTTTGCACAATTTTTGTGCAAAATTTAGTGGATATTTAAGAATCTGTCTGTACAAATAATTGTTTTTGCGTTGGTATGGTGTCTGAGGACGTTTAGAAGTGTCCTGGATTTTTCTAAACACCCCCAGTAATTTTCTTGTATCAATTTCTGTGAATAAAAATGAAATGAATATCTCATCTCTGCGACCGAATATTTGGTGTTTGCCAGCAATACGTTAATTAATACAATTTAGGGGAACGAATAGGCATGGAGAGATTGATTTATAACTTGAAACGGCAAGCCAGTAACAACCAAAAGCGTAAAACATGCTAAATCGACTCCGAATTTGAAAAGGAGACGATTTACGCAGTTTGCACAATTTTTGTGCAAAATTTAGTGGATATTTAAGAATCTGTCTGTACAAATAATTGTTTTTGCGTTGGTATGGTGTCTGAGGACGTTTAGAAGTGTCCTGGATTTTTCTAAACACCCCCAGTAATTTTCTTGTATCAATTTCTGTGAATAAAAATGAAATGAATATCTCATCTCTGCGACCGAATATTTGGTGTTTGCCAGCAATACGTTAATTAATACAATTTAGGGGAACGAATAGGCATGGAGAGATTGATTTATAACTTGAAACGGCAAGCCAGTAACAACCAAAAGCGTAAAACATGCTAAATCGACTCCGAATTTGAAAAGGAGACGATTTACGCAGTTTGCACAATTTTTGTGCAAAATTTAGTGGATATTTAAGAATCTGTCTGTACAAATAATTGTTTTTGCGTTGGTATGGTGTCTGAGGACGTTTAGAAGTGTCCTGGATTTTTCTAAACACCCCCAGTAATTTTCTTGTATCAATTTCTGTGAATAAAAATAAAATGAATATCTCAGCTCTGCGACCGAATATTTGGTGTTTGCCAGCAATACGTTAATTAATACAATTTAGGGTAACGAATAAGCATGGATAGATTGATTTATAACTTGAAACGGCAAGCCAGTAACAACCAAAAGCGTAAAACATGCTAAATCGACTCCGAATTTGAAAAGGAGACGATTTACGCAGTTTGCACAATTTTTGTGCAAAATTTAGTGGATATTTAAGAATCTGTTTGTACAAATAATTGTTTTTGCGTTGGTATGGTGTCTGAGGACGTTTAGAAGTGTCCTGGATTTTTATAAACTCCCCCAGGAATTTTCTTATATCAATTTCTGTGAATAAAATTAAAATTAATATCTCAGCTCTGGCACCGTGGATATTTAAGGATCTGTCTGTACAAATAATTGCCTTTGCTTTTGTATGAGATCTGAAGACGTCCAGAAGTGTCCTGGATTTTTCTAAACACCCCCAGTAATTTTCTTGTATCAATTTCTGTGAATAAAAGTAAAATGAATATCTCAGCTCTGCGACCGAATATTTGGTGTTTGCCAGCAATACGTTAATTAATACAATTTAGGGGAACGAATAGGCATGGAGAGATTGATTTATAACTTGAAACGGCAAGCCAGTAACAACCAAAAGCGTAAAACATGCTAAATCGACTCCGAATTTGAAAAGGAGACGATTTACGCAGTTTGCACAATTTTTGTGCAAAATTTAGTGGATATTTAAGAATCTGTCTGTACAAATAATTGTTTTTGCGTTGGTATGGTGTCTGAGGACGTTTAGAAGTGTCCTGGATTTTTATAAACTCCCCCAGGAATTTTCTTATATCAATTTCTGTGAATAAAATTAAAATTAATATCTCAGCTCTGGCACCGTGGATATTTAAGGATCTGTCTGTACAAATAATTGCCTTTGCTTTTGTATGATGTCTGAAGACGTCCAGAAGTGTCCTGGATTTTTCTAAACACCCCCAATAATTTTCTTGTATCAATTTCTGTGAATAAAAATAAAATGAATATCTCAGCTCTGCGACCGAATATTTGGTGTTTGCCAGCAATACGTTAATTAATACAATTTAGGGGAACGAATAGGCATGGAGAGATTGATTTATAACTTGAAACGGCA
Organism: Eledona agricola; assembly: GCA_964023215.1. Lineage (NCBI taxonomy): Eukaryota > Metazoa > Arthropoda > Insecta > Coleoptera > Tenebrionidae > Eledona > Eledona agricola. The sequence goes on along the minus strand of CAXIEJ010000203.1, from coordinate 389,715 downwards.
AGCCAGTAACAACCAAAAGCGTAAAACATGCTAAATCGACTCCGAATTTGAAAAGGAGAAGATTTACGCAGTTTGCACAATTTTTGTGCAAAATTTAGTGGATATTTAAGAATCTGTCTGTACAAATAATTGTTTTTGCGTTGGTATGGTGTCTGAGGACGTTTAGAAGTGTCCTGGATTTTTCTAAACTCCCCCAGGAATTTTCTTATATCAATTTCTGTGAATAAAATTAAAATTAATATCTCAGCTCTGGCACCGTGGATATTTAAGGATCTGTCTGTACAAATAATTGCCTTTGCTTTTGTATGATGTCTGAAGACGTCCAGAAGTGTCCTGGATTTTTCTAAACACCCCCAGTAATTTTCTTGTATCAATTTCTGTGAATAAAAATAAAATGAATATCTCAGCTCTGCGACCGAATATTTGGTGTTTGCCAGCAATACGTTAATTAATACAATTTAGGGGAACGAATAGGCATGGAGAGATTGATTTATAACTTGAAACGGCAAGCCAGTAACAACCAAAAGCGTAAAACATGCTAAATCGACTCCGAATTTGAAAAGGAGACGATTTACGCAGTTTGCACAATTTTTGTGCAAAATTTAGTGGATATTTAAGAATCTGTCTGTACAAATAATTGTTTTTGCGTTGGTATGGTGTCTGAGGACGTTTAGAAGTGTCCTGGATTTTTCTAAACACCCCCAGTAATTTTCTTGTATCAATTTCTGTGAATAAAAATGAAATGAATATCTCATCTCTGCGACCGAATATTTGGTGTTTGCCAGCAATACGTTAATTAATACAATTTAGGGGAACGAATAGGCATGGAGAGATTGATTTATAACTTGAAACGGCAAGCCAGTAACAACCAAAAGCGTAAAACATGCTAAATCGACTCCGAATTTGAAAAGGAGACGATTTACGCAGTTTGCACAATTTTTGTGCAAAATTTAGTGGATATTTAAGAATCTGTCTGTACAAATAATTGTTTTTGCGTTGGTATGGTGTCTGAGGACGTTTAGAAGTGTCCTGGATTTTTCTAAACACCCCCAGTAATTTTCTTGTATCAATTTCTGTGAATAAAAATGAAATGAATATCTCATCTCTGCGACCGAATATTTGGTGTTTGCCAGCAATACGTTAATTAATACAATTTAGGGGAACGAATAGGCATGGAGAGATTGATTTATAACTTGAAACGGCAAGCCAGTAACAACCAAAAGCGTAAAACATGCTAAATCGACTCCGAATTTGAAAAGGAGACGATTTACGCAGTTTGCACAATTTTTGTGCAAAATTTAGTGGATATTTAAGAATCTGTCTGTACAAATAATTGTTTTTGCGTTGGTATGGTGTCTGAGGACGTTTAGAAGTGTCCTGGATTTTTCTAAACACCCCCAGTAATTTTCTTGTATCAATTTCTGTGAATAAAAATAAAATGAATATCTCAGCTCTGCGACCGAATATTTGGTGTTTGCCAGCAATACGTTAATTAATACAATTTAGGGTAACGAATAAGCATGGATAGATTGATTTATAACTTGAAACGGCAAGCCAGTAACAACCAAAAGCGTAAAACATGCTAAATCGACTCCGAATTTGAAAAGGAGACGATTTACGCAGTTTGCACAATTTTTGTGCAAAATTTAGTGGATATTTAAGAATCTGTTTGTACAAATAATTGTTTTTGCGTTGGTATGGTGTCTGAGGACGTTTAGAAGTGTCCTGGATTTTTCTAAACTCCCCCAGGAATTTTCTTATATCAATTTCTGTGAATAAAATTAAAATTAATATCTCAGCTCTGGCACCGTGGATATTTAAGGATCTGTCTGTACAAATAATTGCCTTTGCTTTTGTATGATGTCTGAAGACGTCCAGAAGTGTCCTGGATTTTTCTAAACACCCCCAGTAATTTTCTTGTATCAATTTCTGTGAATAAAAATAAAATGAATATCTCAGCTCTGCGACCGAATATTTGGTGTTTGCCAGCAATACGTTAATTAATACAATTTAGGGGAACGAATAGGCATGGAGAGATTGATTTATAACTTGAAACGGCAAGCCAGTAACAACCAAAAGCGTAAAACATGCTAAATCGACTCCGAATTTGAAAAGGAGACGATTTACGCAGTTTGCACAATTTTTGTGCAAAATTTAGTGGATATTTAAGAATCTGTCTGTACAAATAATTGTTTTTGCGTTGGTATGGTGTCTGAGGACGTTTAGAAGTGTCCTGGATTTTTCTAAACACCCCCAGTAATTTTCTTGTATCAATTTCTGTGAATAAAAATGAAATGAATATCTCATCTCTGCGACCGAATATTTGGTGTTTGCCAGCAATACGTTAATTAATACAATTTAGGGGAACGAATAGGCATGGAGAGATTGATTTATAACTTGAAACGGCAAGCCAGTAACAACCAAAAGCGTAAAACATGCTAAATCGACTCCGAATTTGAAAAGGAGACGATTTACGCAGTTTGCACAATTTTTGTGCAAAATTTAGTGGATATTTAAGAATCTGTCTGTACAAATAATTGTTTTTGCGTTGGTATGGTGTCTGAGGACGTTTAGAAGTGTCCTGGATTTTTCTAAACTCCCCCAGGAATTTTCTTATATCAATTTCTGTGAATAAAATTAAAATTAATATCTCAGCTCTGGCACCGTGGATATTTAAGGATCTGTCTGTACAAATAATTGCCTTTGCTTTTGTATGAGATCTGAAGACGTCCAGAAGTGTCCTGGATTTTTCTAAACACCCCCAGTAATTTTCTTGTATCAATTTCTGTGAATAAAAATAAAATGAATATCTCAGCTCTGCGACCGAATATTTGGTGTTTGCCAGCAATACGTTAATTAATACAATTTAGGGGAACGAATAAGCATGGATAGATTGATTTATAACTTGAAACGGCAAGCCAGTAACAACCAAAAGCGTAAAACATGCTAAATCGACTCCGAATTTGAAAAGGAGACGATTTACGCAGTTTGCACAATTTTTGTGCAAAATTTAGTGGATATTTAAGAATCTGTTTGTACAAATAATTGTTTTTGCGTTGGTATGGTGTCTGAGGACGTTTAGATGTGTCCTGGATTTTTCTAAACTCCCCCAGGAATTTTCTTATATCAATTTCAGTGAATAAAATTAAAATTAATATCTCAGCTCTGGCACCGTGGATATTTAAGGATCTGTTTGTACAAATAATTGCCTTTGCTTTTGTATGATGTCTGAAGACGTCCAGAAGTGTCCTGGATTTTTCTAAACACCCCCAGTAATTTTCTTGTATCAATTTCTGTGAATAAAAATAAAATGAATATCTCAGCTCTGCGACCGAATATTTGGTGTTTGCCAGCAATACGTTAATTAATACAATTTAGGGGAACGAATAGGCATGGAGAGATTGATTTATAACTTGAAACGGCAAGCCAGTAACAACCAAAAGCGTAAAACATGCTAAATCGACTCCGAATTTGAAAAGGAGACGATTTACGCAGTTTGCACAATTTTTGTGCAAAATTTAGTGGATATTTAAGAATCTGTCTGTACAAATAATTGTTTTTGCGTTGGTATGGTGTCTGAGGACGTTTAGAAGTGTCCTGGATTTTTCTAAACACCCCCAGTAATTTTCTTGTATCAATTTCTGTGAATAAAAATGAAATGAATATCTCATCTCTGCGACCGAATATTTGGTGTTTGCCAGCAATACGTTAATTAATACAATTTAGGGGAACGAATAGGCATGGAGAGATTGATTTATAACTTGAAACGGCAAGCCAGTAACAACCAAAAGCGTAAAACATGCTAAATCGACTCCGAATTTGAAAAGGAGACGATTTACGCAGTTTGCACAATTTTTGTGCAAAATTTAGTGGATATTTAAGAATCTGTCTGTACAAATAATTGTTTTTGCGTTGGTATGGTGTCTGAGGACGTTTAGAAGTGTCCTGGATTTTTCTAAACTCCCCCAGGAATTTTCTTATATCAATTTCTGTGAATAAAATTAAAATTAATATCTCAGCTCTGGCACCGTGGATATTTAAGGATATGTTTGTACAAATAATTGCCTTTGCTTTTGTATGATGTCTGAAGACGTCCAGAAGTGTCCTGGATTTTTCTAAACACCCCCAGTAATTTTCTTGTATCAATTTCTGTGAATAAAAATAAAATGAATATCTCAGCTCTGCGACCGAATATTTGGTGTTTGCCAGCAATACGTTAATTAATACAATTTAGGGGAACGAATAGGCATGGAGAGATTGATTTATAACTTGAAACGGCAAGCCAGTAACAACCAAAAGCGTAAAACATGCTAAATCGACTCCGAATTTGAAAAGGAGACGATTTACGCAGTTTGCACAATTTTTGTGCAAAATTTAGTGTATATTTAAGAATCTGTCTGTACAAATAATTTTTTTTGCGTTGGTATGGTGTCTGAGGACGTTTAGAAGTGTCCTGGATTTTTCTAAACTCCCCCAGGAATTTTCTTATATTAATTTCTGTGAATAAAATTAAAATTAATATCTCAGCTCTGGCACCGTGGATATTTAAGGATCTGTTTGTACAAATAATTGCCTTTGCTTTTGTATGATGTCTGAAGACGTCCAGAAGTGTCCTGGATTTTTCTAAACACCCCCAGTAATTTTCTTGTATCAATTTCTGTGAATAAAAATAAAATGAATATCTCAGCTCTGCGACCGAATATTTGGTGTTTGCCAGCAATACGTTAATTAATACAATTTAGGGGAACGAATAGGCATGGAGAGATTGATTTATAACTTGAAACGGCAAGCCAGTAACAACCAAAAGCGTAAAACATGCTAAATCGACTCCGAGTTTGAAAAGGAGACGATTTACGCAGTTTGCACAATTTTTGTGCAAAATTTAGTGGATATTTAAGAATCTGTCTGTACAAATAATTGTTTTTGCGTTGGTATGGTGTCTGAGGACGTTTAGAAGTGTCCTGGATTTTTCTAAACTCCCCCAGGAATTTTCTTATATCAATTTCTGTGAATAAAATTAAAATTAATATCTCAGCTCTGGCACCGTGGATATTTAAGGATCTGTCTGTACAAATAATTGCCTTTGCTTTTGTATGAGATCTGAAGACGTCCAGAAGTGTCCTGGATTTTTCTAAACACCCCCAGTAATTTTCTTGTATCAATTTCTGTGAATAAAAATAAAATGAATATCTCAGCTCTGCGACCGAATATTTGGTGTTTGCCAGCAATACGTTAACTAATACAATTTAGGGGAACGAATAGGCATGGAGAGATTGATTTATAACTTGAAACGGCAAGCCAGTAACAACCAAAAGCGTAAAACATGCTAAATCGACTCCGAATTTGAAAAGGAGACGATTTACGCAGTTTGCACAATTTTTGTGCAAAATTTAGTGGATATTTAAGAATCTGTCTGTACAAATAATTGTTTTTGCGTTGGTATGGTGTCTGAGGACGTTTAGAAGTGTCCTGGATTTTTCTAAACTCCCCCAGGAATTTTCTTATATCAATTTCTGTGAATAAAATTCAAATTAATATCTCAGCTCTGGCACTGTGGATATTTAAGGATCTGTTTGTACAAATAATTGCCATTGCTTTTGTATGATGTCTGAAGACGTCCAGAAGTGTCCTGGATTTTTCTAAACACCCCCAGTAATTTTCTTGTATCAATTTCTATGAATAAAAATAAAATGAATATCTCAGCACTGCGACCGAATATTTGGTGTTTGCCAGCAATACGTTAATTAATACAATTTAGGGGAACGAATAGGCATGGAGAGATTGATTTATAACTTGAAACGGCAAGCCAGTAACAACCAAAACGTAAAACATGCTAAATCGACTCCGAATTTGAAAAGGAGACGATTTACGCAGTTTGCAAAATTTTTGTGCAAAATTTAGTGGATATTTAAGAATCTGTCTGTACAAATAATTGTTTTTGCGTTGGTATGGTGTCTGAGGACGTTTAGAAGTGTCCTGGATTTTTCTAAACTCCCCCAGGAATTTTCTTATATCAATTTCTGTGAATAAAATTAAAATTAATATCTCAGCTCTGGCACCGTGGATATTTAAGGATCTGTTTGTACAAATAATTGCCTTTGCTTTTGTATGATGTCTGAAGACGTCCAGAAGTGTCCTGGATTTTTCTAAACACCCCCAGTAATTTTCTAGTATCAATTTCTGTGAATAAAAATAAAATGAATATCTCAGCTCTGCGACCGAATATTTGGTGTTTGCCAGCAATACGTTAATTAATACAATTTAGGGGAACGAATAGGCATGGAGAGATTGATTTATAACTTGAAACGGCAAGCCAGTAACAACCAAAAGCGTAAAACATGCTAAATCGACTCCGAATTTGAAAAGGAGACGATTTACGCAGTTTGCACAATTTTTGTGCAAAATTTAGTGGATATTTAAGAATCTGTCTGTACAAATAATTGTTTTTGCGTTGGTATGGTGTCTGAGGACGTTTAGAAGTGTCCTGGATTTTTCTAAACTCCCCCAGGAATTTTCTTATATCAATTTCTGTGAATAAAATTAAAATTAATATCTCAGCTCTGGCACCGTGGATATTTAAGGATCTGTTTGTACAAATAATTGCCTTTGCTTTTGTATGATGTCTGAAGACTTCCAGAAGTGTCCTGGATTTTTCTAAACACCCCCAGTAATTTTCTTGTATCAATTTCTGTGAATAAAAATAAAATGAATATCTCAGCTCTGCGACCGAATATATGGTGTTTGCCAGCAATACGTTAATTAATACAATTTAGGGGAACGAATAGGCATGGAGAGATTGATTTATAACTTGAAACGGCAAGCCAGTAACAACCAAAAGCGTAAAACATGCTAAATCGACTCCGAATTTGAAAGGGAGACGATTTACGCAGTTTGCACAATTTTTGTGCAAAATTTAGTGGATATTTAAGAATCTGTCTGTACAAATAATTGTTTTTGCGTTGGTATGGTGTCTGAGGACGTTTAGAAGTGTCCTGGATTTTTCTAAACTCCCCCAGGAGTTTTCTTATATCAATTTCTGTGAATAAAATTAAAATTAATATCTCAGCTCTGGCACCGTGGATATTTAAGGATCTGTTTGTACAAATAATTGCCTTTGCTTTTGTATGATGTCTGAAGACGTCCAGAAGTGTCCTGGATTTTTCTAAACACCCCCAGTAATTTTCTTGTATCAATTTCTGTGAATAAAAATAAAATGAATATCTCAGCTCTGCGACCGAATATTTGGTGTTTGCCAGCAATACGTTAATTAATACAATTTAGGGGAACGAATTGGCATGGAGAGATTGATTTATAACTTGAAACGGCAAGCCAGTAACAACCAAAAGCGTAAAACATGCTAAATCGACTCCGAATTTGAAAAGGAGACGATTTACGCAGTTTGCACAATTTTTGTGCAAAATTTAGTGGATATTTAAGAATCTGTCTGTACAAATAATTGTTTTTGCGTTGGTATGGTGTCTGAGGACGTTTAGAAGTGTCCTGGATTTTTCTAAACTCCCCCAGGAACTTTCTTATCTCAATTTCTGTGAATAAAATTAAAATTAATATCTCAGCTCTGGCACCGTGGATATTTAAGGATCTGTCTGTACAAATAATTGCCTTTGCTTTTGTATGATGTCTGAAGACGTCCAGAAGTGTCCTGGATTTTTCTAAACACCCCCAGTAATTTTCTTGTATCAATTTCTGTGAATAAAAATAAAATGAATATCTCAGCTCTGCGACCGAATATTTGGTGTTTGCCAGCAATACGTTAATTAATACAATTTAGGGGAACGAATAGGCATGGAGAGATTGATTTATAACTTGAAACGGCAAGCCAGTAACAACCAAAAGCGTAAAACATGCTAAATCCACTCCGAATTTGAAATGGAGACGATTTACGCAGTTTGCACAATTTTTGTGCAAAATTAAGTGGATATTTAAGAATCTGTCTGTACAAATAATTGTTTTTGCGTTGGTATGGTGCCTGAGGACGTTTAGAAGTATCCTGGATTTTTCTAAACTCCCCCAGGAATTTTCTTATATCAATTTCTGTGAATAAAATTATAATTAATATCTCAGCTCTGGCACCGTGTATATTTAAGGATCTGTTTGTACAAATAATTGCCTTTGCTTTTGTATGATGTCTGAAGACGTCCAGAGGTGTCCTGGATTTTTCTAAACACCCCCAGTAATTTTCTTGTATCAATTTCTGTGAATAAAAATAAAATGAATATCTCAGCTCTGCGACCGAATATTTGGTGTTTGCCAGCAATACGTTAATTAATACAATTTAGGGGAACGAATTGGCATGGAGAGATTGATTTATAACTTGAAACGGCAAGCCAGTAACAACCAAAAGCGTAAAACATGCTAAATCGACTCCGAATTTGAAAAGGAGACGATTTACGCAGTTTGCACAATTTTTGTGCAAAATTTAGTGGATATTTAAGAATCTGTCTGTACAAATAATTGTTTTTGCGTTGGTATGGTGTCTGAGGACGTTTAGAAGTGTCCTGGATTTTTCTAAACTCCCCCAGGAACTTTCTTATCTCAATTTCTGTAAATAAAATTAAAATTAATATCTCAGCTCTGGCACCGTGGATATTTAAGGATCTGTCTGTACAAATAATTGCCTTTGCTTTTGTATGATGTCTGAAGACGTCCAGAAGTGTCCTGGATTTTTCTAAACACCCCCAGTAATTTTCTTGTATCAATTTCTGTGAATAAAAATAAAATGAATATCTCAGCTCTGCGACCGAATATTTGGTGTTTGCCAGCAATACGTTAATTAATACAATTTAGGGGAACGAATAGGCATGGAGAGATTGATTTATAACTTGAAACGGCAAGCCAGTAACAACCAAAAGCGTAAAACATGCTAAATCGACTCCGAATTTGAAATGGAGACGATTTACGCAGTTTGCACAATTTTTGTGCAAAATTAAGTGGATATTTAAGAATCTGTCTGTACAAATAATTGTTTTTGCGTTGGTATGGTGCCTGAGGACGTTTAGAAGTATCCTGGATTTTTCTAAACTCCCCCAGGAATTTTCTTATATCAATTTCTGTGAATAAAATTATAATTAATATCTCAGCTCTGGCACCGTGTATATTTAAGGATCTGTTTGTACAAATAATTGCCTTTGCTTTTGTATGATGTCTGAAGACGTCCAGAGGTGTCCTGGATTTTTCTAAACAACCCCAGTAATTTTCTTGTATCAATTTCTGTGAATAAAAATAAAATGAATATCTCAGCTCTGCGACCGAATATTTGGTGTTTGCCAGCAATACGTTAATTAATACAATTTAGGGGAACGAATAGGCATGGAGAGATTGATTTATAACTTGAAACGGCAAGCCAGTAACAACCAAAAGCGTAAAACATGCTAAATCGACTCCGAATTTGAAAAGTAGACGATTTACGCAGTTTGCACAATTTTTGTGCAAAATTTAGTGGATATTTAAGAATCTGTCTGTACAAATAATTGTTTTTGCGTTGGTATGGTGTCTGAGGACGTTTAGAAGTGTCCTGGATTTTTCTAAACTCCCCCAGGAATTTTCTTATATCAATTTCTGTGAATAAAATTAAAATTAATATCTCAGCTCTGGCACCGTGGATATTTAAGGATCTGTTTGTACAAATAATTGCCTTTGCTTTTGTATGATGTCTGAAGACTTCCAGAAGTGTCCTGGATTTTTCTAAACACCCCCAGTAATTTTCTTGTATCAATTTCTGTGAATAAAAATAAAATGAATATCTCAGCTCTGCGACCGAATATATGGTGTTTGCCAGCAATACGTTAATTAATACAATTTAGGGGAACGAATAGGCATGGAGAGATTGATTTATAACTTGAAACGGCAAGCCAGTAACAACCAAAAGCGTAAAACATGCTAAATCGACTCCGAATTTGAAAAGGAGACGATTTACGCAGTTTGCACAATTTTTGTGCAAAATTTAGTGGATATTTAAGAATCTGTCTGTACAAATAATTGTTTTTGCGTTGGTATGGTGTCTGAGGACGTTTAGAAGTGTCCTGGATTTTTCTAAACTCCCCCAGGAATTTTCTTATATCAATTTCTGTGAATAAAATTAAAATTAATATCTCAGCTCTGGCACCGTGGATATTTAAGGATCTGTTTGTACAAATAATTGCCTTTGCTTTTGTATGATGTCTGAAGACGTCCAGAAGTGTCCTGGATTTTTCTAAACACCCCCAGTAATTTTCTTGTATCAATTTCTGTGAATAAAAATAAAATGAATATCTCAGCTCTGCGACCGAATTTTGGTGTTTGCCAGCAATACGTTAATTAATACAATTTAGGGGAACGAATAGGCATGGAGAGATTGATTTATAACTTGAAACGGCAAGCCAGTAACAACCAAAAGCGTAAAACATGCTAAATCGACTCCGAATTTGAAAAGGAGACGATTTACGCAGTTTGCACAATTTTTGTGCAAAATTTAGTGGATATTTAAGAATCTGTCTGTACAAATAATTGTTTTTGCGTTGGTATGGTGTCTGAGGACGTTTAGAAGTGTCCTGGATTTTTCTAAACACCCCCAGGAATTTTCTTATATCAATTTCTGTGAATAAAATTAAAATTAATATCTCAGCTCTGGCACCGTGGATATTTAAGGATCTGTTTGTACAAATAATTGCCTTTGCTTTTGTATGATGTCTGAAGACGTCCAGAAGTGTCCTGGATTTTTCTAAACACCCCCAGTAATTTTCTTGTATCAATTTCTGTGAATAAAAATAAAATGAATATCTCAGCTCTGCGACCGAATTTTGGTGTTTGATAGCAATACGTTAATTAATACAATTTAGGGGAACGAATAGGCATGGAGAGATTGATTTATAACTTGAAACGGCAAGCCAGTAACAACCAAAAGCGTAAAACATGCTAAATCGACTCCGAATTTGAAAAGGAGACGATTTACGCAGTTTGCACAATTTTTGTGCAAAATTTAGTGGATATTTAAGAATCTGTCTGTACAAATAATTGTTTTTGCGTTGGTATGGTGTCTGAGGACGTTTAGAAGTGTCCTGGATTTTTCTAAACTCCCCCAGGAACTTTCTTATCTCAATTTCTGTGAATAAAATTAAAATTAATATCTCAGCTCTGGCACCGTGGATATTTAAGGATCTGTCTGTACAAATAATTGCCTTTGCTTTTGTATGATGTCTGAAGACGTCCAGAAGTGTCCTGGATTTTTCTAAACACCCCCAGTAATTTTCTTGTATCAATTTCTGTGAATAAAAATAAAATGAATATCTCAGCTCTGCGACCGAATATTTGGTGTTTGCCAGCAATACGTTAATTAATACAATTTAGGGGAACGAATAGGCATGGAGAGATTGATTTATAACTTGAAACGGCAAGCCAGTAACAACCAAAAGCGTAAAACATGCTAAATCGACTCCGAATTTGAAATGGAGACGATTTACGCAGTTTGCACAATTTTTGTGCAAAATTAAGTGGATATTTAAGAATCTGTCTGTACAAATAATTGTTTTTGCGTTGGTATGGTGTCTGAGGACGTTTAGAAGTATCCTGGATTTTTCTAAACTCCCCCAGGAATTTTCTTATATCAATTTCTGTGAATAAAATTATAATTAATATCTCAGCTCTGGCACCGTGTATATTTAAGGATCTGTTTGTACAAATAATTGCCTTTGCTTTTGTATGATGTCTGAAGACGTCCAGAGGTGTCCTGGATTTTTCTAAACACCCCCAGTAATTTTCTTGTATCAATTTCTGTGAATAAAAATAAAATGAATATCTCAGCTCTGCGACCGAATATTTGGTGTTTGCCAGCAATACGTTAATTAATACAATTTAGGGGAACGAATAGGCATGGAGAGATTGATTTATAACTTGAAACGGCAAGCCAGTAACAACCAAAAGCGTAAAACATGCTAAATCGACTCCGAATTTGAAAAGGAGACGATTTACGCTTTGCACAATTTTTGTGCAAAATTTAGTGTATATTTAAGAATCTGTCTGTACAAATAATTGTTTTTGCGTTGGTATGGTGTCTGAGGACGTTTAGAAGTGTCCTGGATTTTTCTAAACTCCCCCAGGAATTTTCTTATATCAATTTCTGTGAATAAAATTAAAATTAATATCTCAGCTCTGGCACCGTGGATATTTAAGGATCTGTTTGTACAAATAATTGCCTTTGCTTTTGTATGATGTCTGAAGACTTCCAGAAGTGTCCTGGATTTTTCTAAACTCCCCCAGGAATTTTCTTATATCAATTTCTGTGAATAAAATTAAAATTAATATCTCAGCTCTGGCACCGTGGATATTTAAGGATCTGTTTGTACAAATAATTGCCTTTGCTTTTGTATGATGTCTGAAGACTTCCAGAAGTGTCCTGGATTTTTCTAAACACCCCCAGTAATTTTCTTGTATCAATTTCTGTGAATAAAAATAAAATGAATATCTCAGCTCTGCGACCGAATATATGGTGTTTGCCAGCAATACGTTAATTAATACAATTTAGGGGAACGAATAGGCATGGAGAGATTGATTTATAACTTGAAACGGCAAGCCAGTAACAACCAAAAGCGTAAAACATGCTAAATCGACTCCGAATTTGAAAAGGAGACGATTTACGCAGTTTGCACAATTTTTGTGCAAAATTTAGTGGATATTTAAGAATCTGTCTGTACAAATAATTGTTTTTGCGTTGGTATGGTGTCTGAGGACGTTTAGAAGTGTCCTGGATTTTTCTAAACTCCCCCAGGAATTTTCTTATATCAATTTCTGTGAATAAAATTAAAATTAATATCTCAGCTCTGGCACCGTGGATATTTAAGGATCTGTTTGTACAAATAATTGCCTTTGCTTTTGTATGATGTCTGAAGACGTCCAGAAGTGTCCTGGATTTTTCTAAACACCCCCAGTAATTTTCTTGTATCAATTTCTGTGAATAAAAATAAAATGAATATCTCAGCTCTGCGACCGAATTTTGGTGTTTGCCAGCAATACGTTAATTAATACAATTTAGGGGAACGAATAGGCATGGAGAGATTGATTTATAACTTGAAACGGCAAGCCAGTAACAACCAAAAGCGTAAAACATGCTAAATCGACTCCGAATTTGAAAAGGAGACGATTTACGCAGTTTGCACAATTTTTGTGCAAAATTTAGTGGATATTTAAGAATCTGTCTGTACAAATAATTGTTTTTGCGTTGGTATGGTGTCTGAGGACGTTTAGAAGTGTCCTGGATTTTTCTAAACTCCCCCAGGAATTTTCTTATATCAATTTCTGTGAATAAAATTAAAATTAATATCTCAGCTCTGGCACCGTGGATATTTAAGGATCTGTTTGTACAAATAATTGCCTTTGCTTTTGTATGATGTCTGAAGACTTCCAGAAGTGTCCTGGATTTTTCTAAACACCCCCAGTAATTTTCTTGTATCAATTTCTGTGAATAAAAATAAAATGAATATCTCAGCTCTGCGACCGAATATATGGTGTTTGCCAGCAATACGTTAATTAATACAATTTAGGGGAACGAATAGGCATGGAGAGATTGATTTATAACTTGAAACGGCAAGCCAGTAACAACCAAAAGCGTAAAACATGCTAAATCGACTCCGAATTTGAAAAGGAGACGATTTACGCAGTTTGCACAATTTTTGTGCAAAATTTAGTGGATATTTAAGAATCTGTCTGTACAAATAATTGTTTTTGCGTTGGTATGGTGTCTGAGGACGTTTAGAAGTGTCCTGGATTTTTCTAAACTCCCCCAGGAATTTTCTTATATCAATTTCTGTGAATAAAATTAAAATTAATATCTCAGCTCTGGCACCGTGGATATTTAAGGATCTGTTTGTACAAATAATTGCCTTTGCTTTTGTATGATGTCTGAAGACGTCCAGAAGTGTCCTGGATTTTTCTAAACACCCCCAGTAATTTTCTTGTATCAATTTCTGTGAATAAAAATAAAATGAATATCTCAGCTCTGCGACCGAATTTTGGTGTTTGCCAGCAATACGTTAATTAATACAATTTAGGGGAACGAATAGGCATGGAGAGATTGATTTATAACTTGAAACGGCAAGCCAGTAACAACCAAAAGCGTAAAACATGCTAAATCGACTCCGAATTTGAAAAGGAGACGATTTACGCAGTTTGCACAATTTTTGTGCAAAATTTAGTGGATATTTAAGAATCTGTCTGTACAAATAATTGTTTTTGCGTTGGTATGGTGTCTGAGGACGTTTAGAAGTGTCCTGGATTTTTCTAAACACCCCCAGGAATTTTCTTATATCAATTTCTGTGAATAAAATTAAAATTAATATCTCAGCTCTGGCACCGTGGATATTTAAGGATCTGTTTGTACAAATAATTGCCTTTGCTTTTGTATGATGTCTGAAGACGTCCAGAAGTGTCCTGGATTTTTCTAAACACCCCCAGTAATTTTCTTGTATCAATTTCTGTGAATAAAAATAAAATGAATATCTCAGCTCTGCGACCGAATTTTGGTGTTTGATAGCAATACGTTAATTAATACAATTTAGGGGAACGAATAGGCATGGAGAGATTGATTTATAACTTGAAACGGCAAGCCAGTAACAACCAAAAGCGTAAAACATGCTAAATCGACTCCGAATTTGAAAAGGAGACGATTTACGCAGTTTGCACAATTTTTGTGCAAAATTTAGTGGATATTTAAGAATCTGTCTGTACAAATAATTGTTTTTGCGTTGGTATGGTGTCTGAGGACGTTTAGAAGTGTCCTGGATTTTTCTAAACTCCCCCAGGAACTTTCTTATCTCAATTTCTGTGAATAAAATTAAAATTAATATCTCAGCTCTGGCACCGTGGATATTTAAGGATCTGTCTGTACAAATAATTGCCTTTGCTTTTGTATGATGTCTGAAGACGTCCAGAAGTGTCCTGGATTTTTCTAAACACCCCCAGTAATTTTCTTGTATCAATTTCTGTGAATAAAAATAAAATGAATATCTCAGCTCTGCGACCGAATATTTGGTGTTTGCCAGCAATACGTTAATTAATACAATTTAGGGGAACGAATAGGCATGGAGAGATTGATTTATAACTTGAAACGGCAAGCCAGTAACAACCAAAAGCGTAAAACATGCTAAATCGACTCCGAATTTGAAATGGAGACGATTTACGCAGTTTGCACAATTTTTGTGCAAAATTAAGTGGATATTTAAGAATCTGTCTGTACAAATAATTGTTTTTGCGTTGGTATGGTGTCTGAGGACGTTTAGAAGTATCCTGGATTTTTCTAAACTCCCCCAGGAATTTTCTTATATCAATTTCTGTGAATAAAATTATAATTAATATCTCAGCTCTGGCACCGTGTATATTTAAGGATCTGTTTGTACAAATAATTGCCTTTGCTTTTGTATGATGTCTGAAGACGTCCAGAGGTGTCCTGGATTTTTCTAAACACCCCCAGTAATTTTCTTGTATCAATTTCTGTGAATAAAAATAAAATGAATATCTCAGCTCTGCGACCGAATATTTGGTGTTTGCCAGCAATACGTTAATTAATACAATTTAGGGGAACGAATAGGCATGGAGAGATTGATTTATAACTTGAAACGGCAAGCCAGTAACAACCAAAAGCGTAAAACATGCTAAATCGACTCCGAATTTGAAAAGGAGACGATTTACGCTTTGCACAATTTTTGTGCAAAATTTAGTGTATATTTAAGAATCTGTCTGTACAAATAATTGTTTTTGCGTTGGTATGGTGTCTGAGGACGTTTAGAAGTGTCCTGGATTTTTCTAAACTCCCCCAGGAATTTTCTTATATCAATTTCTGTGAATAAAATTAAAATTAATATCTCAGCTCTGGCACCGTGGATATTTAAGGATCTGTCTGTACAAATAATTGCCTTTGCTTTTGTATGAGACCTGAAGACGTCCAGAAGTGTCCTGGATTTTTCTAAACACCCCCAGTAATTTTCTTGTATCAATTTCTGTGAATTAAAATAAAATGAATATCTCAGCTCTGCGACCGAATATTTGGTGTTTGCCAGCAATACGTTAATTAATACAATTTAGGGGAACGAATAGGCATGGAGAGATTGATTTATAACTTGAAACGGCAAGCCAGTAACAACCAAAAGCGTAAAACATGCTAAATCGACTCCGAATTTGAAAAGGAGACGATTTACGCAGTTTGCACAATTTTTGTGCAAAATTTAGTGGATATTTAAGAATCTGTCTGTACAAATAATTGTTTTTGCGTTGGTATGGTGTCTGAGGACGTTTAGAAGTGTCCTGGATTTTTCTAAACTCCCCCAGGAATTTTCTTATATCAATTTCTGTGAATAAAATTAAAATTAATATCTCAGCTCTGGCACCGTGGATATTTAAGGATCTGTTTGTACAAATAATTGCCTTTGCTTTTGTATGATGTCTGAAGACTTCCAGAAGTGTCCTGGATTTTTCTAAACACCCCCAGTAATTTTCTTGTATCAATTTCTGTGAATAAAAATAAAATGAATATCTCAGCTCTGCGACCGAATATATGGTGTTTGCCAGCAATACGTTAATTAATACAATTTAGGGGAACGAATAGGCATGGAGAGATTGATTTATAACTTGAAACGGCAAGCCAGTAACAACCAAAAGCGTAAAACATGCTAAATCGACTCCGAATTTGAAAAGGAGACGATTTACGCAGTTTGCACAATTTTTGTGCAAAATTTAGTGGATATTTAAGAATCTGTCTGTACAAATAATTGTTTTTGCGTTGGTATGGTGTCTGAGGACGTTTA
Organism: Eledona agricola; assembly: GCA_964023215.1. Lineage (NCBI taxonomy): Eukaryota > Metazoa > Arthropoda > Insecta > Coleoptera > Tenebrionidae > Eledona > Eledona agricola. Next base: position 372,928 of record CAXIEJ010000203.1, on the reverse strand, counting down.
GAAGTGTCCTGGATTTTTCTAAACTCCCCCAGGAATTTTCTTATATCAATTTCTGTGAATAAAATTAAAATTAATATCTCAGCTCTGGCACCGTGGATATTTAAGGATCTGTTTGTACAAATAATTGCCTTTGCTTTTGTATGATGTCTGAAGACGTCCAGAAGTGTCCTGGATTTTTCTAAACACCCCCAGTAATTTTCTTGTATCAATTTCTGTGAATAAAAATAAAATGAATATCTCAGCTCTGCGACCGAATTTTGGTGTTTGCCAGCAATACGTTAATTAATACAATTTAGGGGAACGAATAGGCATGGAGAGATTGATTTATAACTTGAAACGGCAAGCCAGTAACAACCAAAAGCGTAAAACATGCTAAATCGACTCCGAATTTGAAAAGGAGACGATTTACGCAGTTTGCACAATTTTTGTGCAAAATTTAGTGGATATTTAAGAATCTGTCTGTACAAATAATTGTTTTTGCGTTGGTATGGTGTCTGAGGACGTTTAGAAGTGTCCTGGATTTTTCTAAACTCCCCCAGGAACTTTCTTATCTCAATTTCTGTGAATAAAATTAAAATTAATATCTCAGCTCTGGCACCGTGGATATTTAAGGATCTGTCTGTACAAATAATTGCCTTTGCTTTTGTATGATGTCTGAAGACGTCCAGAAGTGTCCTGGATTTTTCTAAACACCCCCAGTAATTTTCTTGTATCAATTTCTGTGAATAAAAATAAAATGAATATCTCAGCTCTGCGACCGAATATTTGGTGTTTGCCAGCAATACGTTAATTAATACAATTTAGGGGAACGAATAGGCATGGAGAGATTGATTTATAACTTGAAACGGCAAGCCAGTAACAACCAAAAGCGTAAAACATGCTAAATCGACTCCGAATTTGAAATGGAGACGATTTACGCAGTTTGCACAATTTTTGTGCAAAATTAAGTGGATATTTAAGAATCTGTCTGTACAAATAATTGTTTTTGCGTTGGTATGGTGTCTGAGGACGTTTAGAAGTATCCTGGATTTTTCTAAACTCCCCCAGGAATTTTCTTATATCAATTTCTGTGAATAAAATTATAATTAATATCTCAGCTCTGGCACCGTGTATATTTAAGGATCTGTTTGTACAAATAATTGCCTTTGCTTTTGTATGATGTCTGAAGACGTCCAGAGGTGTCCTGGATTTTTCTAAACACCCCCAGTAATTTTCTTGTATCAATTTCTGTGAATAAAAATAAAATGAATATCTCAGCTCTGCGACCGAATATTTGGTGTTTGCCAGCAATACGTTAATTAATACAATTTAGGGGAACGAATAGGCATGGAGAGATTGATTTATAACTTGAAACGGCAAGCCAGTAACAACCAAAAGCGTAAAACATGCTAAATCGACTCCGAATTTGAAAAGGAGACGATTTACGCTTTGCACAATTTTTGTGCAAAATTTAGTGGATATTTAAGAATCTGTCTGTACAAATAATTGTTTTTGCGTTGGTATGGTGTCTGAGGACGTTTAGAAGTGTCCTGGATTTTTCTAAACTCCCCCAGGAATTTTCTTATATCAATTTCTGTGAATAAAATTAAAATTAATATCTCAGCTCTGGCACCGTGGATATTTAAGGATCTGTCTGTACAAATAATTGCCTTTGCTTTTGTATGAGATCTGAAGACGTCCAGAAGTGTCCTGGATTTTTCTAAACACCCCCAGTAATTTTCTTGTATCAATTTCTGTGAATTAAAATAAAATGAATATCTCAGCTCTGCGACCGAATATTTGGTGTTTGCCAGCAATACGTTAATTAATACAATTTAGGGGAACGAATAGGCATGGAGAGATTGATTTATAACTTGAAACGGCAAGCCAGTAACAACCAAAAGCGTAAAACATGCTAAATCGACTCCGAATTTGAAAAGGAGACGATTTACGCAGTTTGCACAATTTTTGTGCAAAATTTAGTGGATATTTAAGAATCTGTCTGTACAAATAATTGTTTTTGCGTTGGTATGGTGTCTGAGGACGTTTAGAAGTGTCCTGGATTTTTCTAAACTCCCCCAGGAACTTTCTTATCTCAATTTCTGTGAATAAAATTAAAATTAATATCTCAGCTCTGGCACCGTGGATATTTAAGGATCTGTCTGTACAAATAATTGCCTTTGCTTTTGTATGATGTCTGAAGACGTCCAGAAGTGTCCTGGATTTTTCTAAACACCCCCAGTAATTTTCTTGTATCAATTTCTGTGAATAAAAATAAAATGAATATCTCAGCTCTGCGACCGAATATTTGGTGTTTGCCAGCAATACGTTAATTAATACAATTTAGGGGAACGAATAGGCATGGAGAGATTGATTTATAACTTGAAACGGCAAGCCAGTAACAACCAAAAGCGTAAAACATGCTAAATCGACTCCGAATTTGAAATGGAGACGATTTACGCAGTTTGCACAATTTTTGTGCAAAATTAAGTGGATATTTAAGAATCTGTCTGTACAAATAATTGTTTTTGCGTTGGTATGGTGTCTGAGGACGTTTAGAAGTATCCTGGATTTTTCTAAACTCCCCCAGGAATTTTCTTATATCAATTTCTGTGAATAAAATTATAATTAATATCTCAGCTCTGGCACCGTGTATATTTAAGGATCTGTTTGTACAAATAATTGCCTTTGCTTTTGTATGATGTCTGAAGACGTCCAGAGGTGTCCTGGATTTTTCTAAACACCCCCAGTAATTTTCTTGTATCAATTTCTGTGAATAAAAATAAAATGAATATCTCAGCTCTGCGACCGAATATTTGGTGTTTGCCAGCAATACGTTAATTAATACAATTTAGGGGAACGAATAGGCATGGAGAGATTGATTTATAACTTGAAACGGCAAGCCAGTAACAACCAAAAGCGTAAAACATGCTAAATCGACTCCGAATTTGAAAAGGAGACGATTTACGCTTTGCACAATTTTTGTGCAAAATTTAGTGGATATTTAAGAATCTGTCTGTACAAATAATTGTTTTTGCGTTGGTATGGTGTCTGAGGACGTTTAGAAGTGTCCTGGATTTTTCTAAACTCCCCCAGGAATTTTCTTATATCAATTTCTGTGAATAAAATTAAAATTAATATCTCAGCTCTGGCACCGTGGATATTTAAGGATCTGTCTGTACAAATAATTGCCTTTGCTTTTGTATGAGATCTGAAGACGTCCAGAAGTGTCCTGGATTTTTCTAAACACCCCCAGTAATTTTCTTGTATCAATTTCTGTGAATTAAAATAAAATGAATATCTCAGCTCTGCGACCGAATATTTGGTGTTTGCCAGCAATACGTTAATTAATACAATTTAGGGGAACGAATAGGCATGGAGAGATTGATTTATAACTTGAAACGGCAAGCCAGTAACAACCAAAAGCGTAAAACATGCTAAATCGACTCCGAATTTGAAAAGGAGACGATTTACGCAGTTTGCACAATTTTTGTGCAAAATTTAGTGGATATTTAAGAATCTGTCTGTACAAATAATTGTTTTTGCGTTGGTATGGTGTCTGAGGACGTTTAGAAGTGTCCTGGATTTTTCTAAACTCCCCCAGGAATTTTCTTATATCAATTTCTGTGAATAAAATTAAAATTAATATCTCAGCTCTGGCACCGTGGATATTTAAGGATCTGTCTGTACAAATAATTGCCTTTGCTTTTGTATGAGATCTGAAGACGTCCAGAAGTGTCCTGGATTTTTCTAAACACCCCCAGTAATTTTCTTGTATCAATTTCTGTGAATAAAAATAAAATGAATATCTCAGCTCTGCGACCGAATATTTGGTGTTTGCCAGCAATACGTTAATTAATACAATTTAGGGGAACGAATAGGCATGGAGAGATTGATTTATAACTTGAAACGGCAAGCCAGTAACAACCAAAAGCGTAAAACATGCTAAATCGACTCCGAATTTGAAAAGGAGACGATTTACGCAGTTTGCACAATTTTTGTGCAAAATTTAGTGGATATTTAAGAATCTGTCTGTACAAATAATTGTTTTTGCATTGGTATGGTGTCTGAGGACGTTTAGAAGTGTCCTGGATTTTTCTAAACTCCCCCAGGAATTTTCTTATATCAATTTCTGTGAATAAAATTAAAATTAATATCTCAGCTCTTGCACCGTGGATATTTAAGGATCTGTCTGTACAAATAATTGCCTTTGCTTTTGTATGAGATCTGAAGACGTTCAGAAGTGTCCTGGATTTTTCTAAACACCCCAAGTAATTTTCTTGTATCAATTTCTGTGAATAAAAATAAAATGAATATCTCAGCTCTGCGACCGAATATTTGGTGTTTGCCAGCAATACGTTAATTAATACAATTTAGGGGAACGAATAGGCATGGAGAAATTGATTTATAACTTGAAACGGCAAGCCAGTAACAACCAAAAGCGTAAAACATGCTAAATCGACTCCGAATTTGAAAAGGAGACGATTTACGCAGTTTGCACAATTTTTGTTCAAAATTTAGTGGATATTTAAGAATCTGTCTGTACAAATAATTGTTTTTGCGTTGGTATGGTGTCTGAGGACGTTTAGAAGTGTCCTGGATTTTTCTAAACTCCCCCAGGAATTTTCTTATATCAATTTCTGTGAATAAAATTAAAATTAATATCTCAGCTCTGGCACCGTGGATATTTAAGGATCTGTCTGTACAAATAATTGCCTTTGCTTTTGTATGAGATCTGAAGACGTCCAAAAGTGTCCTGGATTTTTCTAAACACCCCCAGTAATTTTCTTGTATCAATTTCTGTGAATAAAAATAAAATGAATATCTCAGCTCTGCGACCGAATATTTGGTGTTTGCCAGCAATACGTTAATTAATACAATTTAGGGGAACGAATAGGCATGGAGAGATTAATTTATAACTTGAAACGGCAAGCCAGTAACAACCAAAAGCGTAAAACATGCTAAATCGACTCCGAATTTGAAAAGGAGACGATTTACGCAGTTTTCACAATTTTTGTGCAAAATTTAGTGGATATTTAAGAATCTGTCTGTACAAATAATTGTTTTTGCGTTGGTATGGTGTCTGAGGACGTTTAGAAGTGTCCTGGATTTTTCTAAACTCCCCCAGGAATTTTCTTATATCAATTTCTGTGAATAAAATTAAAATTAATATCTCAGCTCTGGCACCGTGGATATTTAAGGATCTGTCTGTACAAATAATTGCCTTTGCTTTTGTATGAGATCTGAAGACGTCCAGAAGTGTCCTGGATTTTTCTAAACACCCCCAGTAATTTTCTTGTATCAATTTCTGTGAATAAAAATAAAATGAATATCTCAGCTCTGCGACCGAATATTTGGTGTTTGCCAGCAATACGTTAATTAATACAATTTAGGGGAACGAATAGGCATGGAGAGATTGATTTATAACTTGAAACGGCAAGCCAGTAACAACCAAAAACGTAAAACATGCTAAATCGACTCCGAATTTGAAAAGGAGACGATTTACGCAGTTTGCACAATTTTTGTGCAAAATTTAGTGGATATTTAAGAATCTGTCTGTACAAATAATTGTTTTTGCGTTGGTATGGTGTCTGAGGACGTTTAGAAGTGTCCTGGATTTTTCTAAACTCCCCCAGGAATTTTCTTATATCAATTTCTGTGAATAAAATTAAAATTAATATCTCAGCTCTGGCACCGTGGATATTTAAGGATCTGTCTGTACAAATAATTGCCTTTGCTTTTGTATGAGATCTGAAGACGTCCAGAAGTGTCCTGGATTTTTCTAAACACCCCCAGTAATTTTCTTGTATCAATTTCTGTGAATAAAAGTAAAATGAATATCTCAGCTCTGCGACCGAATTTTTGGTGTTTGCCAGCAATACGTTAATTAATACAATTTAAGGGAACGAATAGGCATGGAGAGATTGATTTATAACTTGAAACGGCAAGCCAGTAACAACCAAAAACGTAAAACATGCTAAATCGACTCCGAATTTGAAAAAAAGACGATTTACGCAGTTTGCACAATTTTTGTGCAAAATTTAGTGGATATTTAAGAATCTGTCTGTACAAATAATTGTTTTTGCGTTGGTATGGTGTCTGAGGACGTTTAGAAGTGTCCTGGATTTTTCTAAACTCCCCCAGGAATTTTCTTATATCAATTTCTGTGAATAAAATTAAAATTAATATCTCAGCTCTGGCACCGTGGATATTTAAGGATCTGTCTGTACAAATAATTGCCTTTGCTTTTGTATGAGATCTGAAGACGTCCAGAAGTGTCCTGGATTTTTCTAAACACCCCCAGTAATTTTCTTGTATCAATTTCTGTGAATAAAAAAAAAATGAATATCTCAGCTCTGCGACCGAATATTTGGTGTTTGCCAGCAATATGTTAATTAATACAATTTAGGGGAACGAATAGGCATGGAGAGATTGATTTATAACTTGAAACGGCAAGCCAGTAACAACCAAAAGCGTAAAACATGCTAAATCGACTCCGAGTTTGAAAAGGAGACGATTTACGCAGTTTGCACAATTTTTGTGCAAAATTTAGTGGATATTTAAGAATCTGTCTGTACAAATAACTGTTTTTGCGTTGGTATGGTGTCTGAGGACGTTTAGAAGTGTCCTGGATTTTTCTAAACTCCCCCAGGAATTTTCTTATATCAATTTCTGTGAATAAAATTAAAATTAATATCTCAGCTCTGGCACCGTGGATATTTAAGGATCTGTCTGTACAAATAATTGCCTTTGCTTTTGTATGAGATCTGAAGACGTCCAGAAGTGTCCTGGATTTTTCTAAACACCCCCAGTAATTTTCTTGTATCAATTTCTGTGAATAAAAATAAAATGAATATCTCAGCTCTGCGACCGAATATTTGGTGTTTGCCAGCAATACGTTAACTAATACAATTTAGGGGAACGAATAGGCATGGAGAGATTGATTTATAACTTGAAACGGCAAGCCAGTAACAACCAAAAGCGTAAAACATGCTAAATCGACTCCGAATTTGAAAAGGAGACGATTTACGCAGTTTGCACAATTTTTGTGCAAAATTTAGTGGATATTTAAGAATCTGTCTGTACAAATAATTGTTTTTGCGTTGGTATGGTGTCTGAGGACGTTTAGAAGTGTCCTGGATTTTTCTAAACTCCCTCAGGAATTTTCTTATATCAATTTCTGTGAATAAAATTCAAATTAATATCTCAGCTCTGGCACTGTGGATATTTAAGGATCTGTTTGTACAAATAATTGCCTTTGCTTTTGTATGATGTCTGAAGACGTCCAGAAGTGTCCTGGATTTTTCTAAACACCCCCAGTAATTTTCTTGTATCAATTTCTGTGAATAAAAATAAAATGAATATCTCTGCACTGCGACCGAATATTTGGTGTTTGCCAGCAATACGTTAATTAATACAATTTAGGGGAACGAATAGGCATGGAGAGATTGATTTATAACTTGAAACGGCAAGCCAGTAACAACCAAAACGTAAAACATGCTAAATCGACTCCGAATTTGAAAAGGGGACGATTTACGCAGTTTGCACAATTTTTGTGCAAAATTTAGTGGATATTTAAGAATCTGTCTGTACAAATAATTGTTTTTGCGTTGGTATGGTGTCTGAGGACGTTTAGAAGTGTCCTGGATTTTTCTAAACTCCCCCAGGAATTTTCTTATATCAATTTCTGTGAATAAAATTAAAATTAATATCTCAGCTCTGGCACCGTGGATATTTAAGGATCTGTTTGTACAAATAATTGCCTTTGCTTTTGTATGATGTCTGAAGACGTCCAGAAGTGTCCTGGATTTTTCTAAACACCCCCAGTAATTTTCTAGTATCAATTTCTGTGAATAAAAATAAAATGAATATCTCAGCTCTGCGACCGAATATTTGGTGTTTGCCAGCAATACGTTAATTAATACAATTTAGGGGAACGAATAGGCATGGAGAGATTGATTTATAACTTGAAACGGCAAGCCAGTAACAACCAAAAGCGTAAAACATGCTAAATCGACTCCGAGTTTGAAAAGGAGACGATTTACGCAGTTTGCACAATTTTTGTGCAAAATTTAGTGGATATTTAAGAATCTGTCTGTACAAATAATTGTTTTTGCGTTGGTATGGTGTCTGAGGACGTTTAGAAGTGTCCTGGATTTTTCTAAACTCCCCCAGGAATTTTCTTATATCAATTTCTGTGAATAAAATTAAAATTAATATCTCAGCTCTGGCACCGTGGATATTTAAGGATCTGTCTGTACAAATAATTGCCTTTGCTTTTGTATGAGATCTGAAGACGTCCAGAAGTGTCCTGGATTTTTCTAAACACCCCCAGTAATTTTCTTGTATCAATTTCTGTGAATAAAAATAAAATGAATATCTCAGCTCTGCGACCGAATATTTGGTGTTTGCCAGCAATACGTTAACTAATACAATTTAGGGGAACGAATAGGCATGGAGAGATTGATTTATAACTTGAAACGGCAAGCCAGTAACAACCAAAAGCGTAAAACATGCTAAATCGACTCCGAATTTGAAAAGGAGACGATTTACGCAGTTTGCACAATTTTTGTGCAAAATTTAGTGGATATTTAAGAATCTGTCTGTACAAATAATTGTTTTTGCGTTGGTATGGTGTCTGAGGACGTTTAGAAGTGTCCTGGATTTTTCTAAACTCCCCCAGGAATTTTCTTATATCAATTTCTGTGAATAAAATTCAAATTAATATCTCAGCTCTGGCACTGTGGATATTTAAGGATCTGTTTGTACAAATAATTGCCTTTGCTTTTGTATGATGTCTGAAGACGTCCAGAAGTGTCCTGGATTTTTCTAAACACCCCCAGTAATTTTCTTGTATCAATTTCTGTGAATAAAAATAAAATGAATATCTCAGCACTGCGACCGAATATTTGGTGTTTGCCAGCAATACGTTAATTAATACAATTTAGGGGAACGAATAGGCATGGAGAGATTGATTTATAACTTGAAACGGCAAGCCAGTAACAACCAAAACGTAAAACATGCTAAATCGACTCCGAATTTGAAAAGGAGACGATTTAAGCAGTTTGCACAATTTTTGTGCAAAATTTAGTGGATATTTAAGAATCTGTCTGTACAAATAATTGTTTTTGCGTTGGTATGGTGTCTGAGGACGTTTAGAAGTGTCCTGGATTTTTCTAAACTCCCCCAGGAATTTTCTTATATCAATTTCTGTGAATAAAATTAAAATTAATATCTCAGCTCTGGCACCGTGGATATTTAAGGATCTGTTTGTACAAATAATTGCCTTTGCTTTTGTATGATGTCTGAAGACGTCCAGAAGTGTCCTGGATTTTTCTAAACACCCCCAGTAATTTTCTAGTATCAATTTCTGTGAATAAAAATAAAATGAATATCTCAGCTCTGCGACCGAATATTTGGTGTTTGCCAGCAATACGTTAATTAATACAATTTAGGGGAACGAATAGGCATGGAGAGATTGATTTATAACTTGAAACGGCAAGCCAGTAACAACCAAAAGCGTAAAACATGCTAAATCGACTCCGAATTTGAAAAGGAGACGATTTACGCAGTTTGCACAATTTTTGTGCAAAATTTAGTGGATATTTAAGAATCTGTCTGTAAAAATAATTGTTTTTGCGTTGGTATGGTGTCTGAGGACGTTTAGAAGTGTCCTGGATTTTTCTAAACTCCCCCAGGAATTTTCTTATATCAATTTCTGTGAATAAAATTAAAATTAATATCTCAGCTCTGGCACCGTGGATATTTAAGGATCTGTTTGTACAAATAATTGCCTTTGCTTTTGTATGATGTCTGAAGACTTCCAGAAGTGTCCTGGATTTTTCTAAACACCCCCAGTAATTTTCTTGTATCAATTTCTGTGAATAAAAATAAAATGAATATCTCAGCTCTGCGACCGAATATATGGTGTTTGCCAGCAATACGTTAATTAATACAATTTAGGGGAACGAATAGGCATGGAGAGATTGATTTATAACTTGAAACGGCAAGCCAGTAACAACCAAAAGCGTAAAACATGCTAAATCGACTCCGAATTTGAAAAGGAGACGATTTACGCAGTTTGCACAATTTTTGTGCAAAATTTAGTGGATATTTAAGAATTTGTCTGTACAAATAATTGTTTTTGCGTTGGTATGGTGTCTGAGGACGTTTAGAAGTGTCCTGGATTTTTCTAAACTCCCCCAGGAATTTTCTTATATCAATTTCTGTGAATAAAATTAAAATTAATATCTCAGCTCTGGCACCGTGGATATTTAAGGATCTGTTTGTACAAATAATTGCCTTTGCTTTTGTATGATGTCTGAAGACGTCCAGAAGTGTCCTGGATTTTTCTAAACACCCCCAGTAATTTTCTTGTATCAATTTCTGTGAATAAAAATAAAATGAATATCTCAGCTCTGCGACCGAATATTTGGTGTTTGCCAGCAATACGTTAATTAATACAATTTAGGGGAACGAATAGGCATGGAGAGATTGATTTATAACTTGAAACGGCAAGCCAGTAACAACCAAAAGCGTAAAACATGCTAAATCGACTCCGAATTTGAAAAAGAGACGATTTACGCAGTTTGCACAATTTTTGTGCAAAATTTAGTGGATATTTAAGAATCTGTCTGTACAAATAATTGTTTTTGCGTTGGTATGGTGTCTGAGGACGTTTAGAAGTGTCCTGGATTTTTCTAAACTCCCCCAGGAACTTTCTTATCTCAATTTCTGTGAATAAAATTAAAATTAATATCTCAGCTCTGGCACCGTGGATATTTAAGGATCTGTCTGTACAAATAATTGCCTTTGCTTTTGTATGATGTCTGAAGACGTCCAGAAGTGTCCTGGATTTTTCTAAACACCCCCAGTAATTTTCTTGTATCAATTTCTGTGAATAAAAATAAAATGAATATCTCAGCTCTGCGACCGAATATTTGGTGTTTGCCAGCAATACGTTAATTAATACAATTTAGGGGAACGAATAGGCATGGAGAGATTGATTTATAACTTGAAACGGCAAGAAAAGTAACAACCAAAAGCGTAAAACATGCTAAATCGACTCCGAATTTGAAATGGAGACGATTTACGCAGTTTGCACAATTTTTGTGCAAAATTAAGTGGATATTTAAGAATCTGTCTGTACAAATAATTGTTTTTGCGTTGGTATGGTGTCTGAGGACGTTTAGAAGTGTCCTGGATTTTTCTAAACTCCCCCAGGAATTTTCTTATATCAATTTTTGTGAATAAAATTAAAATTAATATCTCAGCTCTGGCACCGTGGATATTTAAGGATCTGTTTGTACAAATAATTGCCTTTGCTTTTGTATGATGTCTGAAGACGTCCAGAAGTGTCCTGGATTTTTCTAAACACCCCCAGTAATTTTCTTGTATCAATTTCTGTGAATAAAAATAAAATGAATATCTCAGCTCTGCGACCGAATATTTGGTGTTTGCCAGCAATACGTTAATTAATACAATTTAGGGGAACGAATAGGCATGGAGAGATTGATTTATAACTTGAAACGGCAAGCCAGTAACAACCAAAAGCGTAAAACATGCTAAATCGACTCCGAATTTGAAAAGGAGACGATTTACGCAGTTTGCACAATTTTTGCGCAAAATTTAGTGGATATTTAAGAATCTGTCTGTACAAATAATTGTTTTTGCGTTGGTATGGTGTCTGAGGACGTTTAGAAGTGTCCTGGATTTTTCTAAACTCCCCCAGGAATTTTCTTATATCAATTTCTGTGAATAAAATTAAAATTAATATCTCAGCTCTGGCACCGTGGATATTTAAGGATCTGTTTGTACAAATAATTGCCTTTGCTTTTGTATGATGTCTGAAGACTTCCAGAAGTGTCCTGGATTTTTCTAAACACCCCCAGTAATTTTCTTGTATCAATTTCTGTGAATAAAAATAAAATGAATATCTCAGCTCTGCGACCGAATATATGGTGTTTGCCAGCAATACGTTAATTAATACAATTTAGGGGAACGAATAGGCATGGAGAGATTGATTTATAACTTGAAACGGCAAGCCAGTAACAACCAAAAGCGTAAAACATGCTAAATCGACTCCGAATTTGAAAAGGAGACGATTTACGCAGTTTGCACAATTTTTGTGCAAAATTTAGTGGATATTTAAGAATTTGTCTGTACAAATAATTGTTTTTGCGTTGGTATGGTGTCTGAGGACGTTTAGAAGTGTCCTGGATTTTTCTAAACTCCCCCAGGAATTTTCTTATATCAATTTCTGTGAATAAAATTAAAATTAATATCTCAGCTCTGGCACCGTGGATATTTAAGGATCTGTTTGTACAAATAATTGCCTTTGCTTTTGTATGATGTCTGAAGACGTCCAGAAGTGTCCTGGATTTTTCTAAACACCCCCAGTAATTTTCTTGTATCAATTTCTGTGAATAAAAATAAAATGAATATCTCAGCTCTGCGACCGAATATTTGGTGTTTGCCAGCAATACGTTAATTAATACAATTTAGGGGAACGAATAGGCATGGAGAGATTGATTTATAACTTGAAACGGCAAGCCAGTAACAACCAAAAGCGTAAAACATGCTAAATCGACTCCGAATTTGAAAAAGAGACGATTTACGCAGTTTGCACAATTTTTGTGCAAAATTTAGTGGATATTTAAGAATCTGTCTGTACAAATAATTGTTTTTGCGTTGGTATGGTGTCTGAGGACGTTTAGAAGTGTCCTGGATTTTTCTAAACTCCCCCAGGAACTTTCTTATCTCAATTTCTGTGAATAAAATTAAAATTAATATCTCAGCTCTGGCACCGTGGATATTTAAGGATCTGTCTGTACAAATAATTGCCTTTGCTTTTGTATGATGTCTGAAGACGTCCAGAAGTGTCCTGGATTTTTCTAAACACCCCCAGTAATTTTCTTGTATCAATTTCTGTAAATAAAAATAAAATGAATATCTCAGCTCTGCGACCGAATATTTGGTGTTTGCCAGCAATACGTTAATTAATACAATTTAGGGGAACGAATAGGCATGGAGAGATTGATTTATAACTTGAAACGGCAAGCCAGTAACAACCAAAAGCGTAAAACATGCTAAATCGACTCCGAATTTGAAATGGAGACGATTTACGCAGTTTGCACAATTTTTGTGCAAAATTAAGTGGATATTTAAGAATCTGTCTGTACAAATAATTGTTTTTGCGTTGGTATGGTGCCTGAGGACGTTTAGAAGTATCCTGGATTTTTCTAAACTACCCCAGGAATTTTCTTATATCAATTTCTGTGAATAAAATTATAATTAATATCTCAGCTCTGGCACCGTGTATATTTAAGGATCTGTTTGTACAAATAATTGCCTTTGCTTTTGTATGATGTCTGAAGACGTCCAGAGGTGTCCTGGATTTTTCTAAACACCCCCAGTAATTTTCTTGTATCAATTTCTGTGAATAAAAATAAAATGAATATCTCAGCTCTGCGACCGAATATTTGGTGTTTGCCAGCAATACGTTAATTAATACAATTTAGGGGAACGAATAGGCATGGAGAGATTGATTTATAACTTGAAACGGCAAGCCAGTAACAACCAAAAGCGTAAAACATGCTAAATCGACTCCGAATTTGAAAAGGAGACGATTTACGCAGTTTGCACAATTTTTGTGCAAAATTTAGTGGATATTTAAGAATCTGTCTGTACAAATAATTGTTTTTGCGTTGGTATGGTGTCTGAGGACGTTTAGAAGTGTCCTGGATTTTTCTAAACTCCCCCAGGAATTTTCTTATATCAATTTCTGTGAATAAAATTAAAATTAATATCTCAGCTCTGGCACCGTGGATATTTAAGGATCTGTTTGTACAAATAATTGCCTTTGCTTTTATATGATGTCTGAAGACTTCCAGAAGTGTCCTGGATTTTTCTAAACACCCCCAGTAATTTTCTTGTATCAATTTCTGTGAATAAAAATAAAATGAATATCTCAGCTCTGTGACCGAATATATGGTGTTTGCCAGCAATACGTTAATTAATACAATTTAGGGGAACGAATAGGCATGGAGAGATTGATTTATAACTTGAAACGGCAAGCCAGTAACAACCAAAAGCGTAAAACATGCTAAATCGACTCCGAATTTGAAAAGGAGACGATTTACGCAGTTTGCACAATTTTTGTGCAAAATTTAGTGGATATTTAAGAATCTGTCTGTACAAATAATTGTTTTTGCGTTGGTATGGTGTCTGAGGACGTTTAGAAGTGTCCTGGATTTTTCTAAACTCCCCCAGGAATTTTCTTATATCAATTTCTGTGAATAAAATTAAAATTAATATCTCAGCTCTGGCACCGTGGATATTTAAGGATCTGTTTGTACAAATAATTGCCTTTGCTTTTGTATGATGTCTGAAGACGTCCAGAAGTGTCCTGGATTTTTCTAAACACCCCCAGTAATTTTCTTGTATCAATTTCTGTGAATAAAAATAAAATGAATATCTCAGCTCTGCGACCGAATATTTGGTGTTTGCCAGCAATACGTTAATTAATACAATTTAGGGGAACGAATAGGCATGGAGAGATTGATTTATAACTTGAAACGGCAAGCCAGTAACAACCAAAAGCGTAAAACATGCTAAATCGACTCCGAATTTGAAAAGGAGACGATTTACGCAGTTTGCACAATTTTTGTGCAAAATTTAGTGGATAATTAAGAATCTGTCTGTACAAATAATTGTTTTTGCGTTGGTATGGTGTCTGAGGACGTTTAGAAGTGTCCTGGATTTTTCTAAACTCCCCCAGGAACTTTCTTATCTCAATTTCTGTGAATAAAATTAAAATTAATATCTCAGCTCTGGCACCGTGGATATTTAAGGATCTGTCTGTACAAATAATTGCCTTTGCTTTTGTATGATGTCTGAAGACGTCCAGAAGTGTCCTGGATTTTTCTAAACACCCCCAGTAATTTTCTTGTATCAATTTCTGTGAATAAAAATAAAATGAATATCTCAGCTCTGCGACCGAATATTTGGTGTTTGTCAGCAATACGTTAATTAATACAATTTAGGGGAACGAATAGGCATGGAGAGATTGATTTATAACTTAAAACGGCAAGCCAGTAACAACCAAAAGCGTAAAACATGCTAAATCGACTCCGAATTTGAAATGGAGACGATTTACGCAGTTTGCACAATTTTTGTGCAAAATTAAGTGGATATTTAAGAATCTGTCTGTACAAATAATTGTTTTTGCGTTGGTATGGTGTCTGAGGACGTTTAGAAGTATCCTGGATTTTTCTAAACTCCCCCAGGAATTTTCTTATATCAATTTCTGTGAATAAAATTATAATTAATATCTCAGCTCTGGCACCGTGTATATTTAAGGATCTGTTTGTACAAATAATTGCCTTTGCTTTTGTATGATGTCTGAAGACGTCCAGAGGTGTCCTGGATTTTTCTAAACACCCCCAGTAATTTTCTTGTATCAATTTCTGTGAATAAAAATAAAATGAATATCTCAGCTCTGCGACCGAATATTTGGTGTTTGCCAGCAATACGTTAATTAATACAATTTAGGGGAACGAATAGGCATGGAGAGATTGATTTATAACTTGAAACGGCAAGCCAGTAACAACCAAAAGCGTAAAACATGCTAAATCGACTCCGAATTTGAAAAGGAGACGATTTACGCAGTTTGCACAATTTTTGTGCAAAATTTAGTGGATATTTAAGAATCTGTCTGTACAAATAATTGTTTTTGCGTTGGTATGGTGTCTGAGGACGTTTAGAAGTGTCCTGGATTTTTCTAAACTCCCCCAGGAATTTTCTTATATCAATTTCTGTGAATAAAATTAAAATTAATATCTCAGCTCTGGCACCGTGGATATTTAAGGATCTGTCTGTACAAATAATTGCCTTTGCTTTTGTATGAGATCTGAAGACGTCCAGAAGTGTCCTGGATTTTTCTAAACACCCCCAGTAATTTTCTTGTATCAATTTCTGTGAATTAAAATAAAATGAATATCTCAGCTCTGCGACCGAATATTTGGTGTTTGCCAGCAATACGTTAATTAATACAATTTAGGGGAACGAATAGGCATGGAGAGATTGATTTATAACTTGAAACGGCAAGCCAGTAACAACCAAAAGCGTAAAACATGCTAAATCGACTCCGAATTTGAAAAGGAGACGATTTACGCAGTTTGCACAATTTTTGTGCAAAATTTAGTGGATATTTAAGAATCTGTCTGTACAAATAATTGTTTTTGCGTTGGTATGGTGTCTGAGGACGTTTAGAAGTGTCCTGGATTTTTCTAAACTCCCCCAGGAATTTTCTTATATCAATTTCTGTGAATAAAATTAAAATTAATATCTCAGCTCTGGCACCGTGGATATTTAAGGATCTGTCTGTACAAATAATTGCCTTTGCTTTTGTATGAGATCTGAAGACGTCCAGAAGTGTCCTGGATTTTTCTAAACACCCCCAGTAATTTTCTTGTATCAATTTCTGTGAATAAAAATAAAATGAATATCTCAGCTCTGCGACCGAATATTTGGTGTTTGCCAGCAATACGTTAATTAATACAATTTAGGGGAACGAATAGGCATGGAGAGATTGATTTATAACTTGAAACGGCAAGCCAGTAACAACCAAAAGCGTAAAACATGCTAAATCGACTCCGAATTTGAAAAGGAGACGATTTACGCAGTTTGCACAATTTTTGTGCAAAATTTAGTGGATATTTAAGAATCTGTCTGTACAAATAATTGTTTTTGCGTTGGTATGGTGTCTGAGGACGTTTAGAAGTGTCCTGGATTTTTCTAAACTCCCCCAGGAATTTTCTTATATCAATTTTTGTGAATAAAATTAAAATTAATATCTCAGCTCTGGCACCGTGGATATTTAAGGATCTGTTTGTACAAATAATTGCCTTTGCTTTTGTATGATGTCTGAAGACGTCCAGAAGTGTTCTGGATTTTTCTAAACACCCCCAGTAATTTTCTTGTATCAATTTCTGTGAATAAAAATAAAATGAATATCTCAGCTCTGCGACCGAATATTTGGTGTTTGCCAGCAATACGTTAATTAATACAATTTAGGGGAACGAATAGGCATGGAGAGATTGATTTATAACTTGAAACGGCAAGCCAGTAACAACCAAAAGCGTAAAACATGCTAAATCGACTCCGAATTTGAAAAGGAGACGATTTACGCAGTTTGCACAATTTTTGTGCAAAATTTAGTGGATATTTAAGAATCTGTCTGTACAAATAATTGTTTTTGCGTTGGTATGGTGTCTGAGGACGTTTAGAAGTGTCCTGGATTTTTCTAAACTCCCCCAGGAATTTTCTTATATCAATTTCTGTGAATAAAATTAAAATTAATATCTCAGCTCTTGCACCGTGGATATTTAAGGATCTGTCTGTACAAATAATTGCCTTTGCTTTTGTATGAGATCTGAAGACGTCCAGAAGTGTCCTGGATTTTTCTAAACACCCCAAGTAATTTTCTTGTATCAATTTCTGTGAATAAAATTAAAATTAATATCTCAGCTCTGGCACCGTGGATATTTAAGGATCTGTTTGTACAAATAATTGCCTTTGCTTTTGTATGATGTCTGAAGACGTCCAGAAGTGTCCTGGATTTTTCTAAACACCCCCAGTAATTTTCTTGTATCAATTTCTGTGAATAAAAATAAAATGAATATCTCAGCTCTGCGACCGAATATTTGGTGTTTGCCAGCAATACGTTAATTAATACAATTTAGGGGAACGAATAGGCATGGAGAGATTGATTTATAACTTGAAACGGCAAGCCAGTAACAACCAAAAGCGTAAAACATGCTTAATCGACTCCGAATTTGAAAAGGAGACGATTTACGCAGTTTGCACAATTTTTGTGCAAAATTTAGTGGATATTTAAGAATCTGTCTGTACAAATAATTGTTTTTGCGTTGGTATGGTGTCTGAGGACGTTTAGAAGTGTCCTGGATTTTTCTAAACACCCCCAGGAACTTTCTTATCTCAATTTCTGTGAATAAAATTAAAATTAATATCTCAGCTCTGGCACCGTGGATATTTAAGGATCTGTCTGTACAAATAATTGCCTTTGCTTTTGTATGATGTCTGAAGACGTCCAGAAGTGTCCTGGATTTTTCTAAACACCCCCAGTAATTTTCTTGTATCAATTTCTGTGAATAAAAATAAAATGAATATCTCAGCTCTGCGACCGAATATTTGGTGTTTGCCAGCAATACGTTAATTAATACAATTTAGGGGAACGAATAGGCATGGAGAGATTGATTTATAACTTGAAACGGCAAGCCAGTAACAACCAAAAGCGTAAAACATGCTAAATCGACTCCGAATTTGAAATGGAGACGATTTACGCAGTTTGCACAATTTTTGTGCAAAATTAAGTGGATATTTAAGAATCTGTCTGTACAAATAATTGTTTTTGCGTTGGTATGGTGTCTGAGGACGTTTAGAAGTGTCCTGGATTTTTCTAAACTCCCCCAGGAATTTTCTTATATCAATTTCTGTGAATAAAATTAAAATTAATATCTCAGCTCTGGCACCGTGGATATTTAAGGATCTGTCTGTACAAATAATTGCCTTTGCTTTTGTATGAGATCTGAAGACGTCCAAAAGTGTCCTGGATTTTTCTAAACACCCCCAGTAATTTTCTTGTATCAATTTCTGTGAATAAAAATAAAATGAATATCTCAGCTCTGCGACCGAATATTTGGTGTTTGCCAGCAATACGTTAATTAATACAATTTAGGGGAACGAATAGGCATGGAGAGATTAATTTATAACTTGAAACGGCAAGCCAGTAACAACCAAAAGCGTAAAACATGCTAAATCGACTCCGAATTTGAAAAGGAGACGATTTACGCAGTTTGCACAATTTTTGTGCAAAATTTAGTGGATATTTAAGAATCTGTCTGTACAAATAATTGTTTTTGCGTTGGTATGGTGTCTGAGGACGTTTAGAAGTGTCCTGGATTTTTCTAAACTCCCCCAGGAATTTTCTTATATCAATTTCTGTGAATAAAATTAAAATTAATATCTCAGCTCTGGCACCGTGGATATTTAAGGATCTGTCTGTACAAATAATTGCCTTTGCTTTTGTATGAGATCTGAAGACGTCCAGAAGTGTCCTGGATTTTTCTAAACACCCCCAGTAATTTTCTTGTATCAATTTCTGTGAATAAAAATAAAATGAATATCTCAGCTCTGCGACCGAATATTTGGTGTTTGCCAGCAATACGTTAATTAATACAATTTAGGGGAACGAATAGGCATGGAGAGATTGATTTATAACTTGAAACAGCAAGCCAGTAACAACCAAAAACGTAAAACATGCTAAATCGACTCCGAATTTGAAAAGGAGACGATTTACGCAGTTTGCACAATTTTTGTGCAAAATTTAGTGGATATTTAAGAATCTGTCTGTACAAATAATTGTTTTTGCGTTGGTATGGTGTCTGAGGACGTTTAGAAGTGTCCTGGATTTTTCTAAACTCCCCCAGGAATTTTCTTATATCAATTTCTGTGAATAAAATTAAAATTAATATCTCAGCTCTGGCACCGTGGATATTTAAGGATCTGTCTGTAAAAATAATTGCCTTTGCTTTTGTATGAGATCTGAAGACGTCTAGAAGTGTCCTGGATTTTTCTAAACACCCCCAGTAATTTTCTTGTATCAATTTCTGTGAATAAAAATAAAATGAATATCTCAGCTCTGCGACCGAATATTTGGTGTTTGCCAGCAGTACGTTAATTAATACAATTTAGGGGAACGAATAGGCATGGAGAGATTGATTTATAACTTGAAACGGCAAGCCAGTAACAACCAAAAGCGTAAAACATGCTAAATCGACTCCGAATTTGAAAAGGAGACGATTTACGCAGTTTGCACAATTTTTGTGCAAAATTTAGTGGATATTTAAGAATCTGTCTGTACAAATAATTGTTTTTGCGTTGGTATGGTGTCTGAGGACGTTTAGAAGTGTCCTGTATTTTTCTAAACTCCCCCAGGAATTTTCTTATATCAATTTCTGTGAATAAAATTAAAATTAATATCTCAGCTCTGGCACCGTGGATATTTAAGGATCTGTTTGTACAAATAATTGCCTTTGTTTTTGTATGATGTCTGAAGACGTCCAGAAGTGTCCTGGATTTTTCTAAACACCCCCAGTAATTTTCTTGTATCAATTTCTGTGAATAAAAATAAAATGAATATCTCAGCTCTGCGACCGAATATTTGGTGTTTGCCAGCAATACGTTAATTAATACAATTTAGGGGAACGAATAGGCATGGAGAGATTGATTTATAACTTGAAACGGCAAGCCAGTAACAACCAAAAGCGTAAAACATGCTAAATCGACTCCGAATTTGAAAAGGAGACGATTTACGCAGTTTGCACAATTTTTGTGCAAAATTTAGTGGATATTTAAGAATCTGTCTGTACAAATAATTGTTTTTGCGTTGGTATGGTGTCTGAGGACGTTTAGAAGTGTCCTGGATTTTTCTAAACTCCCCCAGGAATTTTCTTATATCAATTTCTGTGAATAAAATTAAAATTAATATCTCAGCTCTTGCACCGTGGATATTTAAGGATCTGTCTGTACAAATAATTGCCTTTGCTTTTGTATGAGATCTGAAGACGTCCAGAAGTGTCCTGGATTTTTCTAAACACCCCCAGTAATTTTCTTGTATCAATTTCTGTGAATAAAAATAAAATGGATATCTCAGCTCTGCGACCGAATATTTGGTGTTTGCCAGCAATACGTTAATTAATACAATTTAGGGGAACGAATAGGCATGGAGAAATTGATTTATAACTTGAAACGGCAAGCCAGTAACAACCAAAAGCGTAAAACATGCTAAATCGACTCCGAATTTGAAAAGGAGACGATTTACGCAGTTTGCACCATTTTTGTGCAAAATTTAGTGGATATTTAAGAATCTGTCTGTACAAATAATTGTTTTTGCGTTGGTATGGTGTCTGAGGACGTTTAGAAGTGTACTGGATTTTTCTAAACTCCCCCAGGAATTTTCTTATATCAATTTCTGTGAATAAAATTAAAATTAATATCTCAGCTTTGGCACCGTGGATATTTAAGGATCTGTCTGTACAAATAATTGCCTTTGCTTTTGTATGAGATCTGAAGACGTCCAGAAGTGTCCTGGATTTTTCTAAACACCCCCAGTAATTTTCTTGTATCAATTTCTGTGAATAAAAATAAAATGAATATCTCAGCTCTGCGACCGAATATTTGGTGTTTGCCAGCAATACGTTAATTAATACAATTTAGGGGAACGAATAGGCATGGAGAGATTGATTTATAACTTGAAACGGCAAGCCAGTAACAACCAAAAGCGTAAAACATGCTAAATCGACTCCGAATTTGAAAAGGAGACTATTTACGCAGTTTGCACAATTTTTGTGCAAAATTTAGTGGATATTTAAGAATCTGTCTGTACAAATAATTGTTTTTGCGTTGGTATGGTGTCTGAGGACGTTTAGAAGTGTCCTGGATTTTTCTAAACTCCCCCAGGAATTTTCTTATATCAATTTCTGTGAATAAAATTAAAATTAATATCTCAGCTCTGGCACCGTGGATATTTAAGGATCTCTTTGTACAAATAATTGCCTTTGCTTTTGTATGATGTCTGAAGACCTCCAGAAGTGTCCTGGATTTTTCTAAACACCCCCAGTAATTTTCTTGTATCAATTTCTGTGAATAAAAATAAAATGAATATCTCAGCTCTGCGACCGAATATTTGGTGTTTGCCAGCAATACGTTAATTAATACAATTTAGGGAAACGAATAGGCATGGAGAGATTGATTTATAACTTGAAACGGCAAGCCAGTAACAACCAAAAGCGTAAAACATGCTAAATCGACTCCGAATTTGAAAAGGAGACGATTTACGCAGTTTGCACAATTTTTGTGCAAAATTTAGTGGATATTTAAGAATCTGTCTGTACAAATAATTGTTTTTGCGTTGGTATGGTGTCTGAGGACGTTTAGAAGTGTCCTGGATTTTTCTAAACTCCCCCAGGAATTTTCTTATATCAATTTCTGTGAATAAAATTAAAATTAATATCTCAGCTCTGGCACCGTGGATATTTAAGGATCTGTCTGTACAAATAATTGCCTTTGCTTTTGTATGAGATCTGAAGACGTCCAGAAGTGTCCTGGATTTTTCTAAACACCCCCAGTAATTTTCTTGTATCAATTTCTGTGAATAAAAATAAAATGAATATCTCAGCTCTGCGACCGAATATTTGGTGTTTGCCAGCAATACGTTAATTAATACAATTTAGGGGAACGAATAGGCATGGAGAGATTGATTTATAACTTGAAACGGCAAGCCAGTAACAACCAAAAGCGTAAAACATGCTAAATCGACTCCGAATTTGAAAAGGAGACGATTTACGCAGTTTGCACAATTTTTGTGCAAAATTTAGTGGATATTTAAGAATCTGTCTGTACAAATAATTGTTTTTGCGTTGGTATGGTGTCTGAGGACGTTTAGAAGTGTCCTGGATTTTTCTAAACTCCCCCAGGAATTTTCTTATATCAATTTCTGTGAATAAAATTAAAATTAATATCTCAGCTCTGGCACCGTGGATATTTAAGGATCTGTTTGTACAAATAATTGCCTTTGCTTTTGTATGATGTCTGAAGACCTCCAGAAGTGTCCTGGATTTTTCTAAACACCCCCAGTAATTTTCTTGTATCAATTTCTGTAAATAAAAATAAAATGAATATCTCAGCTCTGCGACCGAATATTTGGTGTTTGCTAGCAATACGTTAATTAATACAATTTAGGGAAACGAATAGGCATGGAGAGATTGATTTATAACTTGAAACGGCAAGCCAGTAACAACCAAAAGCGTAAAACATGCTAAATAATAATTGCCTTTGCTTTTGTATGAGATCTGAAAACGTCCAGAAGTGTCCTGGATTTTTCTAAACACCCCCAGTAATTTTCTTGTATCAATTTCTGTGAATAAAAATAAAATGAATATCTCAGCTCTGCGACCGAATATTTGGTGTTTGCCAGCAATACGTTAATTAATACAATTTAGGGGAACGAATAGGCATGGA
The DNA here is from genome assembly GCA_964023215.1 of Eledona agricola. Lineage (NCBI taxonomy): Eukaryota > Metazoa > Arthropoda > Insecta > Coleoptera > Tenebrionidae > Eledona > Eledona agricola. Next base: position 349,846 of record CAXIEJ010000203.1, on the reverse strand, counting down.
GAGATTGATTTATAACTTGAAACGGCAAGCCAGTAACAACCAAAAGCGTAAAACATGCTAAATCGACTCCGAATTTGAAAAGGAGACGATTTACGCAGTTTGCACAATTTTTGTGCAAAATTTAGTAGATATTTAAGAATCTGTCTGTACAAATAATTGTTTTTGCGTTGGTATGGTGTCTGAGGACGTTTAGAAGTGTCCTGGATTTTTCTAAACTCCCCCAGGAATTTTCTTATATCAATTTCTGTGAATAAAATTAAAATTAATATCTCAGCTCTGGCACCGTGGATATTTAAGGATCTGTTTGTACAAATAATTGCCTTTGCTTTTGTATGATGTCTGAAGACGTCCAGAAGTGTCCTGGATTTTTCTAAACACCCCCAGTAATTTTCTTGTATCAATTTCTGTGAATAAGAATAAAGTGAATATCTCAGCTCTGCGACCGAATATTTGGTGTTTGCCAGCAATACGTTAATTAATACAATTTAGGGGAACGAATAGGCATGGAGAGATTGATTTATACCTTTAAACGGCAAGCCAGTAACAACCAAAAGCGTAGAACATGCTAAATCGACTCCGAATTTGAAAAGGAGACGATTTACGCAGTTTGCACAATTTTTGTGCAAAATTTAGTGGATATTTAAGAATCTGTCTGTACAAATAATTGTTTTTGCGTTGGTATGGTGTCTGAGGTCGTTTAGAAGTGTCCTGGATTTTTCTAAACTCCCCCAGGAATTTTCTTATATCAATTTCTCTGAATAAAATTAAAATTAATATCTCAGCTCTGGCACCGTGGATATTTAAGGATCTGTCTGTACAAATAATTGCCTTTGCTTTTGTATGAGATCTGAAGACGTCCAGAAGTGTCCTGGATTTTTCTAAACACCCCCAGTAATTTTCTTGTATCAATTTCTGTGAATAAAAATAAAATGAATATCTCAGCTCTGCGACCGAATATTTGGTGTTTGCCAGCAATACGTTAATTAATACAATTTAGGGGAACGAATAGGCATGGAGAGATTGATTTATAACTTGAAACGGCAAGCCAGTAACAACCAAAATCGTAAAACATGCTAAATCGACTCCGAATTTGAAAAGGAGACGATTTACGCAGTTTGCACAATTTTTGTGCAAAATTTAGTGGATATTTAAGAATCTGTCTGTACAAATAATTGTTTTTGCGTTGGTATGGTGTCTGAGGACGTTTAGAAGTGTACTGGATTTTTCTAAACTCCCCCAGGAATTTTCTTATATCAATTTCTGTGAATAAAATTAAAATTAATATCTCAGCTTTGGCACCGTGGATATTTAAGGATCTGTCTGTACAAATAATTGCCTTTGCTTTTGTATGAGATCTGAAGACGTCCAGAAGTGTCCTGGATTTTTCTAAAAACCCCCAGTAATTTTCTTGTATCAATTTCTGTGAATAAAAATAAAATGAATATCTCAGCTCTGCGACCGAATATTTGGTGTTTGCCAGCAATACGTTAATTAATACAATTTAGGGGAACGAATAGGCATGGAGAGATTGATTTATAACTTGAAACGGCAAGCCAGTAACAACCAAAAGCGTAAAACATGCTAAATCGACTCCGAATTTGAAAAGGAGACGATTTACGCAGTTTGCACAATTTTTGTGAAAAATTTAGTGGATATTTAAGAATCTGTCTGTACAAATAATTGTTTTTGCGTTGGTATGGTGTCTGAGGACGTTTAGAAGTGTCCTGGATTTTTCTAAACTCCCCCAGGAATTTTCTTATATCAATTTCTGTGAATAAAATTAAAATTAATATCTCAGCTCTGGCACCGTGGATATTTAAGGATCTGTCTGTACAAATAATTGCCTTTGCTTTTGTATGAGATCTGAAGACGTCCAAAAGTGTCCTGGATTTTTCTAAACACTCCCAGTAATTTTCTTGTATCAATTTCTGTGAATAAAAATAAAATGAATATCTCAGCTCTGCGACCGAATATTTGGTGTTTGCCAGCAATACGTTAATTAATAAAATTTAGGGGAACGAATAGGCATGGAGAGATTAATTTATAACTTGAAACGGCAAGCCAGTAACAACCAAAAGCGTAAAACATGCTAAATCGACTCCGAATTTGAAAAGGAGACGATTTACGCAGTTTGCACAATTTTTGTGCAAAATTTAGTGGATATTTAAGAATCTGTCTGTACAAATAATTGTTTTTGCGTTGGTATGGTGTCTGAGGACGTTTAGAAGTGTCCTGGATTTTTCTAAACTCCCCCAGGAATTTTCTTATATCAATTTCTGTGAATAAAATTAAAATTAATATCTCAGCTCTGGCACCGTGGATATTTAAGGATCTGTCTGTACAAATAATTGCCTTTGCTTTTGTATGAGATCTGAAGACGTCCAGAAGTGTCCTGGATTTTTCTAAACACCCCCAGTAATTTTCTTGTATCAATTTCTGTGAATAAAAATAAAATGAATATCTCAGCTCTGCGACCGAATATTTGGTGTTTGCCAGCAATACGTTAATTAATACAATTTAGGGGAACGAATAGGCATGGAGAGATTGATTTATAACTTGAAACAGCAAGCCAGTAACAACCAAAAACGTAAAACATGCTAAATCGACTCCGAATTTGAAAAGGAGACGATTTACGCAGTTTGCACAATTTTTGTGCAAAATTTAGTGGATATTTAAGAATCTGTCTGTACAAATAATTGTTTTTGCGTTGGTATGGTGTCTGAGGACGTTTAGAAGTGTCCTGGATTTTTCTAAACTCCCCCAGGAATTTTCTTATATCAATTTCTGTGAATAAAATTAAAATTAATATCTCAGCTCTGGCACCGTGGATATTTAAGGATCTGTCTGTAAAAATAATTGCCTTTGCTTTTGTATGAGATCTGAAGACGTCTAGAAGTGTCCTGGATTTTTCTAAACACCCCCAGTAATTTTCTTGTATCAATTTCTGTGAATAAAAATAAAATGAATATCTCAGCTCTGCGACCGAATATTTGGTGTTTGCCAGCAGTACGTTAATTAATACAATTTAGGGGAACGAATAGGCATGGAGAGATTGATTTATAACTTGAAACGGCAAGCCAGTAACAACCAAAAGCGTAAAACATGCTAAATCGACTCCGAATTTGAAAAGGAGACGATTTACGCAGTTTGCACAATTTTTGTGCAAAATTTAGTGGATATTTAAGAATCTGTCTGTACAAATAATTGTTTTTGCGTTGGTATGGTGTCTGAGGACGTTTAGAAGTGCCCTGTATTTTTCTAAACTCCCCCAGGAATTTTCTTATATCAATTTCTGTGAATAAAATTAAAATTAATATCTCAGCTCTGGCACCGTGGATATTTAAGGATCTGTTTGTACAAATAATTGCCTTTGTTTTTGTATGATGTCTGAAGACGTCCAGAAGTGTCCTGGATTTTTCTAAACACCCCCAGTAATTTTCTTGTATCAATTTCTGTGAATAAAAATAAAATGAATATCTCAGCTCTGCGACCGAATATTTGGTGTTTGCCAGCAATACGTTAATTAATACAATTTAGGGGAACGAATAGGCATGGAGAGATTGATTTATAACTTGAAACGGCAAGCCAGTAACAACCAAAAGCGTAAAACATGCTAAATCGACTCCGAATTTGAAAAGGAGACGATTTACGCAGTTTGCACAATTTTTGTGCAAAATTTAGTGGATATTTAAGAATCTGTCTGTACAAATAATTGTTTTTGCGTTGGTATGGTGTCTGAGGACGTTTAGAAGTGTCCTGGATTTTTCTAAACTCCCCCAGGAATTTTCTTATATCAATTTCTGTGAATAAAATTAAAATTAATATCTCAGCTCTGGCACCGTGGATATTTAAGGATCTGTCTGTACAAATAATTGCCTTTGCTTTTGTATGAGATCTGAAGACGTCCAGAAGTGTCCTGGATTTTTCTAAACACCCCCAGTAATTTTCTTGTATCAATTTCTGTGAATAAAAATAAAATGAATATCTCAGCTCTGCGACCGAATATTTGGTGTTTGCCAGCAATACGTTAATTAATACAATTTAGGGGAACGAATAGGCATGGAGAGATTGATTTATAACTTGAAACAGCAAGCCAGTAACAACCAAAAACGTAAAACATGCTAAATCGACTCCGAATTTGAAAAGGAGACGATTTACGCAGTTTGCACAATTTTTGTGCAAAATTTAGTGGATATTTAAGAATCTGTCTGTACAAATAATTGTTTTTGCGTTGGTATGGTGTCTGAGGACGTTTAGAAGTGTCCTGGATTTTTCTAAACTCCCCCAGGAATTTTCTTATATCAATTTCTGTGAATAAAATTAAAATTAATATCTCAGCTCTGGCACCGTGGATATTTAAGGATCTGTCTGTAAAAATAATTGCCTTTGCTTTTGTATGAGATCTGAAGACGTCTAGAAGTGTCCTGGATTTTTCTAAACACCCCCAGTAATTTTCTTGTATCAATTTCTGTGAATAAAAATAAAATGAATATCTCAGCTCTGCGACCGAATATTTGGTGTTTGCCAGCAGTACGTTAATTAATACAATTTAGGGGAACGAATAGGCATGGAGAGATTGATTTATAACTTGAAACGGCAAGCCAGTAACAACCAAAAGCGTAAAACATGCTAAATCGACTCCGAATTTGAAAAGGAGACGATTTACGCAGTTTGCACAATTTTTGTGCAAAATTTAGTGGATATTTAAGAATCTGTCTGTACAAATAATTGTTTTTGCGTTGGTATGGTGTCTGAGGACGTTTAGAAGTGTCCTGTATTTTTCTAAACTCCCCCAGGAATTTTCTTATATCAATTTCTGTGAATAAAATTAAAATTAATATCTCAGCTCTGGCACCGTGGATATTTAAGGATCTGTTTGTACAAATAATTGCCTTTGTTTTTGTATGATGTCTGAAGACGTCCAGAAGTGTCCTGGATTTTTCTAAACACCCCCAGTAATTTTCTTGTATCAATTTCTGTGAATAAAAATAAAATGAATATCTCAGCTCTGCGACCGAATATTTGGTGTTTGCCAGCAATACGTTAATTAATACAATTTAGGGGAACGAATAGGCATGGAGAGATTGATTTATAACTTGAAACGGCAAGCCAGTAACAACCAAAATCGTAAAACATGCTAAATCGACTCCGAATTTGAAAAGGAGACGATTTACGCAGTTTGCACAATTTTTGTGCAAAATTTAGTGGATATTTAAGAATCTGTCTGTACAAATAATTGTTTTTGCGTTGGTATGGTGTCTGAGGACGTTTAGAAGTGTACTGGATTTTTCTAAACTCCCCCAGGAATTTTCTTATATCAATTTCTGTGAATAAAATTAAAATTAATATCTCAGCTTTGGCACCGTGGATATTTAAGGATCTGTCTGTACAAATAATTGCCTTTGCTTTTGTATGAGATCTGAAGACGTCCAGAAGTGTCCTGGATTTTTCTAAAAACCCCCAGTAATTTTCTTGTATCAATTTCTGTGAATAAAAATAAAATGAATATCTCAGCTCTGCGACCGAATATTTGGTGTTTGCCAGCAATACGTTAATTAATACAATTTAGGGGAACGAATAGGCATGGAGAGATTGATTTATAACTTGAAACGGCAAGCCAGTAACAACCAAAAGCGTAAAACATGCTAAATCGACTCCGAATTTGAAAAGGAGACGATTTACGCAGTTTGCACAATTTTTGTGAAAAATTTAGTGGATATTTAAGAATCTGTCTGTACAAATAATTGTTTTTGCGTTGGTATGGTGTCTGAGGACGTTTAGAAGTGTCCTGGATTTTTCTAAACTCCCCCAGGAATTTTCTTATATCAATTTCTGTGAATAAAATTAAAATTAATATCTCAGCTCTGGCACCGTGGATATTTAAGGATCTGTCTGTACAAATAATTGCCTTTGCTTTTGTATGAGATCTGAAGACGTCCAAAAGTGTCCTGGATTTTTCTAAACACTCCCAGTAATTTTCTTGTATCAATTTCTGTGAATAAAAATAAAATGAATATCTCAGCTCTGCGACCGAATATTTGGTGTTTGCCAGCAATACGTTAATTAATAAAATTTAGGGGAACGAATAGGCATGGAGAGATTAATTTATAACTTGAAACGGCAAGCCAGTAACAACCAAAAGCGTAAAACATGCTAAATCGACTCCGAATTTGAAAAGGAGACGATTTACGCAGTTTGCACAATTTTTGTGCAAAATTTAGTGGATATTTAAGAATCTGTCTGTACAAATAATTGTTTTTGCGTTGGTATGGTGTCTGAGGACGTTTAGAAGTGTCCTGGATTTTTCTAAACTCCCCCAGGAATTTTCTTATATCAATTTCTGTGAATAAAATTAAAATTAATATCTCAGCTCTGGCACCGTGGATATTTAAGGATCTGTCTGTACAAATAATTGCCTTTGCTTTTGTATGAGATCTGAAGACGTCCAGAAGTGTCCTGGATTTTTCTAAACACCCCCAGTAATTTTCTTGTATCAATTTCTGTGAATAAAAATAAAATGAATATCTCAGCTCTGCGACCGAATATTTGGTGTTTGCCAGCAATACGTTAATTAATACAATTTAGGGGAACGAATAGGCATGGAGAGATTGATTTATAACTTGAAACAGCAAGCCAGTAACAACCAAAAACGTAAAACATGCTAAATCGACTCCGAATTTGAAAAGGAGACGATTTACGCAGTTTGCACAATTTTTGTGCAAAATTTAGTGGATATTTAAGAATCTGTCTGTACAAATAATTGTTTTTGCGTTGGTATGGTGTCTGAGGACGTTTAGAAGTGTCCTGGATTTTTCTAAACTCCCCCAGGAATTTTCTTATATCAATTTCTGTGAATAAAATTAAAATTAATATCTCAGCTCTGGCACCGTGGATATTTAAGGATCTGTCTGTAAAAATAATTGCCTTTGCTTTTGTATGAGATCTGAAGACGTCTAGAAGTGTCCTGGATTTTTCTAAACACCCCCAGTAATTTTCTTGTATCAATTTCTGTGAATAAAAATAAAATGAATATCTCAGCTCTGCGACCGAATATTTGGTGTTTGCCAGCAGTACGTTAATTAATACAATTTAGGGGAACGAATAGGCATGGAGAGATTGATTTATAACTTGAAACGGCAAGCCAGTAACAACCAAAAGCGTAAAACATGCTAAATCGACTCCGAATTTGAAAAGGAGACGATTTACGCAGTTTGCACAATTTTTGTGCAAAATTTAGTGGATATTTAAGAATCTGTCTGTACAAATAATTGTTTTTGCGTTGGTATGGTGTCTGAGGACGTTTAGAAGTGCCCTGTATTTTTCTAAACTCCCCCAGGAATTTTCTTATATCAATTTCTGTGAATAAAATTAAAATTAATATCTCAGCTCTGGCACCGTGGATATTTAAGGATCTGTTTGTACAAATAATTGCCTTTGTTTTTGTATGATGTCTGAAGACGTCCAGAAGTGTCCTGGATTTTTCTAAACACCCCCAGTAATTTTCTTGTATCAATTTCTGTGAATAAAAATAAAATGAATATCTCAGCTCTGCGACCGAATATTTGGTGTTTGCCAGCAATACGTTAATTAATACAATTTAGGGGAACGAATAGGCATGGAGAGATTGATTTATAACTTGAAACGGCAAGCCAGTAACAACCAAAAGCGTAAAACATGCTAAATCGACTCCGAATTTGAAAAGGAGACGATTTACGCAGTTTGCACAATTTTTGTGCAAAATTTAGTGGATATTTAAGAATCTGTCTGTACAAATAATTGTTTTTGCGTTGGTATGGTGTCTGAGGACGTTTAGAAGTGTCCTGGATTTTTCTAAACTCCCCCAGGAATTTTCTTATATCAATTTCTGTGAATAAAATTAAAATTAATATCTCAGCTCTGGCACCGTGGATATTTAAGGATCTGTCTGTACAAATAATTGCCTTTGCTTTTGTATGAGATCTGAAGACGTCCAGAAGTGTCCTGGATTTTTCTAAACACCCCCAGTAATTTTCTTGTATCAATTTCTGTGAATAAAAATAAAATGAATATCTCAGCTCTGCGACCGAATATTTGGTGTTTGCCAGCAATACGTTAATTAATACAATTTAGGGGAACGAATAGGCATGGAGAGATTGATTTATAACTTGAAACAGCAAGCCAGTAACAACCAAAAACGTAAAACATGCTAAATCGACTCCGAATTTGAAAAGGAGACGATTTACGCAGTTTGCACAATTTTTGTGCAAAATTTAGTGGATATTTAAGAATCTGTCTGTACAAATAATTGTTTTTGCGTTGGTATGGTGTCTGAGGACGTTTAGAAGTGTCCTGGATTTTTCTAAACTCCCCCAGGAATTTTCTTATATCAATTTCTGTGAATAAAATTAAAATTAATATCTCAGCTCTGGCACCGTGGATATTTAAGGATCTGTCTGTAAAAATAATTGCCTTTGCTTTTGTATGAGATCTGAAGACGTCTAGAAGTGTCCTGGATTTTTCTAAACACCCCCAGTAATTTTCTTGTATCAATTTCTGTGAATAAAAATAAAATGAATATCTCAGCTCTGCGACCGAATATTTGGTGTTTGCCAGCAGTACGTTAATTAATACAATTTAGGGGAACGAATAGGCATGGAGAGATTGATTTATAACTTGAAACGGCAAGCCAGTAACAACCAAAAGCGTAAAACATGCTAAATCGACTCCGAATTTGAAAAGGAGACGATTTACGCAGTTTGCACAATTTTTGTGCAAAATTTAGTGGATATTTAAGAATCTGTCTGTACAAATAATTGTTTTTGCGTTGGTATGGTGTCTGAGGACGTTTAGAAGTGTCCTGTATTTTTCTAAACTCCCCCAGGAATTTTCTTATATCAATTTCTGTGAATAAAATTAAAATTAATATCTCAGCTCTGGCACCGTGGATATTTAAGGATCTGTTTGTACAAATAATTGCCTTTGTTTTTGTATGATGTCTGAAGACGTCCAGAAGTGTCCTGGATTTTTCTAAACACCCCCAGTAATTTTCTTGTATCAATTTCTGTGAATAAAAATAAAATGAATATCTCAGCTCTGCGACCGAATATTTGGTGTTTGCCAGCAATACGTTAATTAATACAATTTAGGGGAACGAATAGGCATGGAGAGATTGATTTATAGTTTGAAACGGCAAGCCAGTAACAACCAAAAGCGTAAAACATGCTAAATCGACTCCGAATTTGAAAAGGAGACGATTTATGCAGTTTGCACAATTTTTGTGCAAAATTTAGTGGATATTTAAGAATCTGTCTGTACAAATAATTGTTTTTGCGTTGGTATGGTGTCTGAGGACGTTTAGAAGTGTCCTGGATTTTTCTAAACTCCCCCAGGAATTTTCTTATATCAATTTCTGTGAATAAAATTAAAATTAATATCTCAGCTCTTGCACCGTGGATATTTAAGGATCTGTCTGTACAAATAATTGCCTTTGCTTTTGTATGAGATCTGAAGACGTCCAGAAGTGTCCTGGATTTTTCTAAACACCCCCAGTAATTTTCTTGTATCAATTTCTGTGAATAAAAATAAAATGAATATCTCAGCTCTGCGACCGAATATTTGGTGTTTGCCAGCAATACGTTAATTAATACAATTTAGGGAAACGAATAGGCATGGAGAGATTGATTTATAACTTGAAACGGCAAGCCAGTAACAACCAAAAGCGTAAAACATGCTAAATCGACTCCGAATTTGAAAAGGAGACGATTAACGCAGTTTGCACAATTTTTGTGCAAAATTTAGTGGATATTTAAGAATCTGTCTGTACAAATAATTGTTTTTGCGTTGGTATGGTGTCTGAGGACGTTTAGAAGTGTCCTGGATTTTTCTAAACTCCCCCAGGAATTTTCTTATATCAATTTCTGTGAATAAAATTAAAATTAATATCTCAGCTCTGGCACCGTGGATATTTAAGGATCTGTCTATACAAATAATTGCCTTTGCTTTTGTATGAGATCTGAAGACGTCCAGAAGTGTCCTGGATTTTTCTAAACACCCCCAGTAATTTTCTTGTATCAATTTCTGTGAATAAAAATAAAATGAATATCTCAGCTCTGCGACCGAATATTTGGTGTTTGCCAGCAATACGTTAATTAATACAATTTAGGGGAACGAATAGGCATGGAGAGATTGATTTATAACTTAAAACGGCAAGCCAGTAACAACCAAAAGCGTAAAACATGCTAAATCGACTCCGAATTTGAAAAGGAGACGATTTACGCAGTTTGCACAATTTTTGTGCAAAATTTAGTGGATATTTAAGAATCTGTCTGTACAAATAATTGTTTTTGCGTTGGTATGGTGTCTGAGGACGTTTAGAAGTGTCCTGGATTTTTCTAAACTCCCCCAGGAATTTTCTTATATCAATTTCTGTGAATAAAATTAAAAATTAATATCTCAGCTCTGGCACCGTGGATATTTAAGGATCTGTTTGTACAAATAATTGCCTTTGCTTTTGTATGATGTCTGAAGACATCCAGAAGTGTCCTGGATTTTTCTAAACACCCCCAGTAATTTTCTTGTATCAATTTCTGTGAATAAAAATAAAATGAATATCTCAGCTCTGCGACCGAATATTTGGTGTTTGCTAGCAATACGTTAATTAATACAATTTAGGGAAACGAATAGGCATGGAGAGATTGATTTATAACTTGAAACGGCAAGCCAGTAACAACCAAAAGCGTAAAACATGCTAAATAATAATTGCCTTTGCTTTTGTATGAGATCTGAAAACGTCCAGAAGTGTCCTGGATTTTTCTAAACACCCCCAGTAATTTTCTTGTATCAATTTCTGTGAATAAAAATAAAATGAATATCTCAGCTCTGCGACCGAATATTTGGTGTTTGCCAGCAATACGTTAATTAATACAATTTAGGGGAACGAATAGGCATGGAGAGATTGATTTATAACTTGAAACAGCAAGCCAGTAACAACCAAAAACGTAAAACATGCTAAATCGACTCCGAATTTGAAAAGGAGACGATTTACGCAGTTTGCACAATTTTTGTGCAAAATTTAGTGGATATTTAAGAATCTGTCTGTACAAATAATTGTTTTTGCGTTGGTATGGTGTCTGAGGACGTTTAGAAGTGTCCTGGATTTTTCTAAACTCCCCCAGGAATTTTCTTATATCAATTTCTGTGAATAAAATTAAAATTAATATCTCAGCTCTGGCACCGTGGATATTTAAGGATCTGTCTGTAAAAATAATTGCCTTTGCTTTTGTATGAGATCTGAAGACGTCTAGAAGTGTCCTGGATTTTTCTAAACACCCCCAGTAATTTTCTTGTATCAATTTCTGTGAATAAAAATAAAATGAATATCTCAGCTCTGCGACCGAATATTTGGTGTTTGCCAGCAGTACGTTAATTAATACAATTTAGGGGAACGAATAGGCATGGAGAGATTGATTTATAACTTGAAACGGCAAGCCAGTAACAACCAAAAGCGTAAAACATGCTAAATCGACTCCGAATTTGAAAAGGAGACGATTTACGCAGTTTGCACAATTTTTGTGCAAAATTTAGTGGATATTTAAGAATCTGTCTGTACAAATAATTGTTTTTGCGTTGGTATGGTGTCTGAGGACGTTTAGAAGTGTCCTGTATTTTTCTAAACTCCCCCAGGAATTTTCTTATATCAATTTCTGTGAATAAAATTAAAATTAATATCTCAGCTCTGGCACCGTGGATATTTAAGGATCTGTTTGTACAAATAATTGCCTTTGTTTTTGTATGATGTCTGAAGACGTCCAGAAGTGTCCTGGATTTTTCTAAACACCCCCAGTAATTTTCTTGTATCAATTTCTGTGAATAAAAATAAAATGAATATCTCAGCTCTGCGACCGAATATTTGGTGTTTGCCAGCAATACGTTAATTAATACAATTTAGGGGAACGAATAGGCATGGAGAGATTGATTTATAACTTGAAACGGCAAGCCAGTAACAACCAAAAGCGTAAAACATGCTAAATCGACTCCGAATTTGAAAAGGAGACGATTTATGCAGTTTGCACAATTTTTGTGCAAAATTTAGTGGATATTTAAGAATCTGTCTGTACAAATAATTGTTTTTGCGTTGGTATGGTGTCTGAGGACGTTTAGAAGTGTCCTGGATTTTTCTAAACTCCCCCAGGAATTTTCTTATATCAATTTCTGTGAATAAAATTAAAATTAATATCTCAGCTCTTGCACCGTGGATATTTAAGGATCTGTCTGTACAAATAATTGCCTTTGCTTTTGTATGAGATCTGAAGATGTCCAGAAGTGTCCTGGATTTTTCTAAACACCCCCAGTAATTTTCTTGTATCAATTTCTGTGAATAAAAATAAAATGAATATCTCAGCTCTGCGACCGAATATTTGGTGTTTGCCAGCAATACGTTAATTAATACAATTTAGGGAAACGAATAGGCATGGAGAGATTGATTTATAACTTGAAACGGCAAGCCAGTAACAACCAAAAGCGTAAAACATGTTAAATCGACTCCGAATTTGAAAAGGAGACGATTTACGCAGTTTGCACAATTTTTGTGCAAAATTTAGTGGATATTTAAGAATCTGTCTGTACAAATAATTGTTTTTGCGTTGGTATGGTGTCTGAGGACGTTTAGAAGTGTCCTGGATTTTTCTAAACTCCCCCAGGAATTTTCTTATATCAATTTCTGTGAATAAAATTAAAATTAATATCTCAGCTCTGGCACCGTGGATATTTAAGGATCTGTCTATACAAATAATTGCCTTTGCTTTTGTATGAGATCTGAAGACGTCCAGAAGTGTCCTGGATTTTTCTAAACACCCCCAGTAATTTTCTTATATCAATTTCTGTGAATAAAAATAAAATGAATATCTCAGCTCTGCGACCGAATATTTGGTGTTTGCCAGCAATACGTTAATTAATACAATTTAGGGGAACGAATAGGCATGGAGAGATTGATTTATAACTTGAAACGGCAAGCCAGTAACAACCAAAAGCGTAAAACATGCTAAATCGACTCCGAATTTGAAAAGGAGACGATTTACGCAGTTTGCACAATTTTTGTGCAAAATTTAGTGGATATTTAAGAATCTGTCTGTACAAATAATTGTTTTTGCGTTGGTATGGTGTCTGAGGACGTTTAGAAGTGTCCTGGATTTTTCTAAACTCCCCCAGGAATTTTCTTATATCAATTTCTGTGAATAAAATTAAAAATTAATATCTCAGCTCTGGCACCGTGGATATTTAAGGATCTGTTTGTACAAATAATTGCCTTTGCTTTTGTATGATGTCTGAAGACATCCAGAAGTGTCCTGGATTTTTCTAAACACCCCCAGTAATTTTCTTGTATCAATTTCTGTGAATAAAAATAAAATGAATATCTCAGCTCTGCGACCGAATATTTGGTGTTTGCTAGCAATACGTTAATTAATACAATTTAGGGAAACGAATAGGCATGGAGAGATTGATTTATAACTTGAAACGGCAAGCCAGTAACAACCAAAAGCGTAAAACATGCTAAATAATAATTGCCTTTGCTTTTGTATGAGATCTGAAAACGTCCAGAAGTGTCCTGGATTTTTCTAAACACCCCCAGTAATTTTCTTGTATCAATTTCTGTGAATAAAAATAAAATGAATATCTCAGCTCTGCGACCGAATATTTGGTGTTTGCCAGCAATACGTTAATTAATACAATTTAGGGGAACGAATAGGCATGGAGAGATTGATTTATAACTTGAAACAGCAAGCCAGTAACAACCAAAAACGTAAAACATGCTAAATCGACTCCGAATTTGAAAAGGAGACGATTTACGCAGTTTGCACAATTTTTGTGCAAAATTTAGTGGATATTTAAGAATCTGTCTGTACAAATAATTGTTTTTGCGTTGGTATGGTGTCTGAGGACGTTTAGAAGTGTACTGGATTTTTCTAAACTCCCCCAGGAATTTTCTTATATCAATTTCTGTGAATAAAATTAAAATTAATATCTCAGCTTTGGCACCGTGGATATTTAAGGATCTGTCTGTACAAATAATTGCCTTTGCTTTTGTATGAGATCTGAAGACGTCCAGAAGTGTCCTGGATTTTTCTAAACACCCCCAGTAATTTTCTTGTATCAATTTCTGTGAATAAAAATAAAATGAATATCTCAGCTCTGCGACCGAATATTTGGTGTTTGCCAGCAATACGTTAATTAATACAATTTAGGGGAACGAATAGGCATGGAGAGATTGATTTATAACTTGAAACGGCAAGCCAGTAACAACCAAAAGCGTAAAACATGCTAAATCGAGTCCGAATTTGAAAAGGAGACGATTTACGCAGTTTGCACAATTTTTGTGCAAAATTTAGTGGATATTTAAGAATCTGTCTGTACAAATAATTGTTTTTGCGTTGGTATGGTGTCTGAGGACGTTTAGAAGTGTCCTGGATTTTTCTAAACTCCCCCAGGAATTTTCTTATATCAATTTCTGTGAATAAAATTAAAATTAATATCTCAGCTCTGGCACCGTGGATATTTAAGGATCTGTTTGTACAAATAATTGCCTTTGCTTTTGTATGATGTCTGAAGACCTCCAGAAGTGTCCTGGATTTTTCTAAACACCCCCAGTAATTTTCTTGTATCAATTTCTGTGAATAAAAATAAAATGAATATCTCAGCTCTGCGACCGAATATTTGGTGTTTGCCAGCAATACGTTAATTAATACAATTTAGGGAAACGAATAGGCATGGAGAGATTGATTTATAACTTGAAACGGCAAGCCAGTAACAACCAAAAGCGTAAAACATGCTAAATCGACTCCGAATTTGAAAAGGAGACGATTTACGCAGTTTGCACAATTTTTGTGCAAAATTTAGTGGATATTTAAGAATCTGTCTGTACAAATAATTGTTTTTGCGTTGGTATGGTGTCTGAGGACGTTTAGAAGTGTCCTGGATTTTTCTAAACTCCCCCAGGAATTTTCTTATATCAATTTCTGTGAATAAAATTAAAATTAATATCTCAGCTCTGGCACCGTGGATATTTAAGGATCTGTTTGTACAAATAATTGCCTTTGCTTTTGTATGATGTCTGAAGACCTCCAGAAGTGTCCTGGATTTTTCTAAACACCCCCAGTAATTTTCTTGTATCAATTTCTGTGAATAAAAATAAAATGAATATCTCAGCTCTGCGACCGAATATTTGGTGTTTGCCAGCAATACGTTAATTAATACAATTTAGGGAAACGAATAGGCATGGAGAGATTGATTTATAACTTGAAACGGCAAGCCAGTAACAACCAAAAGCGTAAAACATGCTAAATAATAATTGCCTTTGCTTTTGTATGAGATCTGAAAACGTCCAGAAGTGTCCTGGATTTTTCTAAACACCCCCAGTAATTTTCTTGTATCAATTTCTGTGAATAAAAATAAAATGAATATCTCAGCTCTGCGACCGAATATTTGGTGTTTGCCAGCAATACGTTAATTAATACAATTTAGGGGAACGAATAGGCATGGAGAGATTGATTTATAACTTGAAACGGCAAGCCAGTAACAACCAAAAGCGTAAAACATGCTAAATCGACTCCGAATTTGAAAAGGAGACGATTTACGCAGTTTGCACAATTTTTGTGCAAAATTTAGTGGATATTTAAGAATCTGTCTGTACAAATAATTGTTTTTGCGTTGGTATGGTGTCTGAGGACGTTTAGAAGTGTCCTGGATTTTTCTAAACTCCCCCAGGAATTTTCTTATATCAATTTCTGTGAATAAAATTAAAATTAATATCTCAGCTCTGGCACCGTGGATATTTAAGGATCTGTTTGTACAAATAATTGCCTTTGCTTTTGTATGATGTCTGAAGACGTCCAGAAGTGTCCTGGATTTTTCTAAACACCCCCAGTAATTTTCTTGTATCAATTTCTGTGAATAAGAATAAAGTGAATATCTCAGCTCTGCGACCGAATATTTGGTGTTTGCCAGCAATACGTTAATTAATACAATTTAGGGGAACGAATAGGCATGGAGAGATTGATTTATAACTTTAAACGGCAAGCCAGTAACAACCAAAAGCGTAAAACATGCTAAATCGACTCCGAATTTGAAAAGGAGACGATTTACGCAGTTTGCACAATTTTTGTGCAAAATTTAGTGGATATTTAAGAATCTGTCTGTACAAATAATTGTTTTTGCGTTGGTATGGTGTCTGAGGTCGTTTAGAAGTGTCCTGGATTTTTCTAAACACCCCCAGGAATTTTCTTATATCAATTTCTGTGAATAAAATTAAAATTAATATCTCAGCTCTGGCACCGTGGCCTGGATTTTTCTAAACTCCCCCAGGAATTTTCTTATATCAATTTCTGTGAATAAAATTAAAATTAATATCTCAGCTCTGGCACCGTGGATATTTAAGGATCTGTCTGTACAAATAATTGCCTTTGCTTTTGTATGAGATCTGAAGACGTCCAGAAGTGTCCTAGATTTTTCTAAACACCCCCAGTAATTTTCTTGTATCAATTTCTGTGAATAAAAATAAAATGATTATCTCAGCTCTGCGACCGAATATTTGGTGTTTGCCAGCAATACGTTAATTAATACAAT
Organism: Eledona agricola; assembly: GCA_964023215.1. Classification (NCBI taxonomy): domain Eukaryota; kingdom Metazoa; phylum Arthropoda; class Insecta; order Coleoptera; family Tenebrionidae; genus Eledona; species Eledona agricola. Next base: position 333,250 of record CAXIEJ010000203.1, on the reverse strand, counting down.
TTAGGGGAACGAATAGGCATGGAGAGATTGATTTATAACTTGAAACGGCAAGCCAGTAACAACCAAAAGCGTAAAACATGCTAAATCGACTCCGAATTTGAAAAGGAGACGATTTACGCAGTTTGCACAATTTTTGTGCAAAATTTAGTGGATATTTAAGAATCTGTCTGTACAAATAATTGTTTTTGCGTTGGTATGGTGTCTGAGGACGTTTAGAAGTGTCCTGGATTTTTCTAAGCTCCCCCAGGAATTTTCTTATATCAATTTCTGTGAATAAAATTAAAATTAATATCTCAGCTCTGGCACCGTGGATATTTAAGGATCTGTCCGTACAAATAATTGCCTTTGCTTTTGTATGAGATCTGAAGACGTCCAGAAGTGTCCTGGATTTTTGTAAACACCCCCAGTAATTTTCTTGTATCAATTTCTGTGAATAAAAATAAAATGAATATCTCAGCTCTGCGACCGAATATTTGGGGTTTGCCAGCAATACGTTAATTAATACAATTTAGGGGAACGAATAGGCATGGAGAGATTGATTTATAACTTGAAACGGCAAGCCAGTAACAACCAAAAGCGTAAAACATGCTAAATCGACTCCGAATTTGAAAAGGAGACGATTTACGCAGTTTGCACAATTTTTGTGCAAAATTTAGTGGATATTTAAGAATCTGTCTGTACAAATAATTGTTTTTGCGTTGGTATGGTGTCTGAGGACGTTTAGAAGTGTCCTGGATTTTTCTAAACTCCCCCAGGAATTTTCTTATATCAATTTCTGTGAATAAAATTAAAATTAATATCTCAGCTCTGGCACCGTGGATATTTAAGGATCTGTTTATACAAATAATTGCCTTTGCTTTTGTATGAGATCTGAAGACGTCCAGAAGTGTCTTGGATTTTTCTAAACACCCCCAGTAATTGTCTTGTATCAATTTCTGTGAATAAAAATAAAATGAATATCTCAGCTCTGCGACCGAATATTTGGTGTTTGCCAGCAATACGTTAATTAATACAATTTAGGGGAACGAATAGGCATGGAGAGATTGATTTATAACTTGAAACGGCAAGCCAGTAACAACCAAAACGTAAAACATGCTAAATCGACTCCGAATTTGAAAAGGAGACGATTTACGCAGTTTGCACAATTTTTGTGCAAAATTTAGTGGATATTTAAGAATCTGTCTGTACAAATAATTGTTTTTGCGTTGGTATGGTGTCTGAGGACGTTTAGAAGTGTCCTGGATTTTTCTAAACACCCCCAGTAATTTTCTTGTATCAATTTCTGTGAATAAAAATAAAATGAATATCTCAGCTCTGCGACCGAATATTTAGTGTTTGCCAGCAATACGTTAATTAATACAATTTAGGGGAACGAATAGGCATGGAGAGATTGATTTATAACTTGAAACGGCAAGCCAGTAACAACCAAAAGCGTAAAACATGCTAAATCGACTCCGAATTTGAAAAGGAGACGATTTACGCAGTTTGCACAATTTTTGTGCAAAATTTAGTGGATATTTAAGAATCTGTCTGTACAAATAATTGTTTTTGCGTTGGTATGGTGTCTGAGGACGTTTAGAAGTGTCCTAGATTTTTCTAAACTCCCCCAGGAATTTTCTTATATCAATTTCTGTGAATAAAATTAAAATTAATATCTCAGCTCTGGCACCGTGGATATTTAAGGATCTGTTTATACAAATAATTGCCTTTGCTTTTGTATGAGATCTGAAGACGTCCAGAAGTGTCTTGGATTTTTCTAAACACCCCCAGTAATTGTCTTGTATCAATTTCTGTGAATAAAAATAAAATGAATATCTCAGCTCTGCGACCGAATATTTGGTGTTTGCCAGCAATACGTTAATTAATACAATTTAGGGGAACGAATAGGCATGGAGAGATTGATTTATAACTTGAAACGGCAAGCCAGTAACAACCAAAACGTAAAACATGCTAAATCGACTCCGAATTTGAAAAGGAGACGATTTACGCAGTTTGCACAATTTTTGTGCAAAATTTAGTGGATATTTAAGAATCTGTCTGTACAAATAATTGTTTTTGCGTTGGTATGGTGTCTGAGGACGTTTAGAAGTGTCCTGGATTTTTCTAAACACCCCCAGTAATTTTCTTGTATCAATTTCTGTGAATAAAAATAAAATGAATATCTCAGCTCTGCGACCGAATATTTAGTGTTTGCCAGCAATACGTTAATTAATACAATTTAGGGGAACGAATAGGCATGGAGAGATTGATTTATAACTTGAAACGGCAAGCCAGTAACAACCAAAAGCGTAAAACATGCTAAATCGACTCCGAATTTGAAAAGGAGACGATTTACGCAGTTTGCACAATTTTTGTGCAAAATTTAGTGGATATTTAAGAATCTGTGTGTACAAATAATTGTTTTTGCGTTGGTATGGTGCCTGAGGACGTTTAGAAGTGTCCTGGATTTTTCTAAACTCCCCCAGGAATTTTCTTATATCAATTTCTGTGAATAAAATTAAAATTAATATCTCAGCTCTGGCACCGTGGATATTTAAGGATCTGTCTGTACAAATAATTGCCTTTGCTTTTGTATGAGATCTGAAGACGTCCAGAAGTGTCCTGGATTTTTCTAAACACCCCCAGTAATTTTCTTGTATCAATTTCTGTGAATAAAAATAAAATGATTATCTCAGCTCTGCGACCGAATATTTGGTGTTTGCCAGCAATACGTTAATTAATACAATTTAGGGGAACGAATAGGCATGGAGAGATTGATTTATAACTTGAAACGGCAAGCCAGTAACAACCAAAAGCGTAAAACATGCTAAATCGACTCCGAATTTGAAAAGGAGACGATTTACGCAGTTTGTACAATTTTTGTGCAAAATTTAGTGGATATTTAAGAATCTGTCTGTACAAATAATTGTTTTTGCGTTGGTATGGTGTCTGAGGACGTTTAGAAGTGTCCTGGATTTTTCTAAACTCCCCCAGGAATTTTCTTACATCAATTTCTGTGAATAAAATTAAAATTAATATCTCAGCTCTGGCACCGTTATTATTTAAGGATCTGTCTGTACAAATAATTGCCTTTGCTTTTGTATGAGATCTGAAAACGTCCACAAGTGTCCTGGATTTTTCTAAACACCCCCAGTAATTTTCTTGTATCAATTTCTGTGAATAAAAATAAAATGAATATCTCAGCTCTGCGACCGAATATTTGGTGTTTGCCAGCAATACGTTAATTAATACAATTTAGGGGAACGAATAGGCATGGAGAGATTGATTTATAACTTGAAACGGCAAGCCAGTAACAACCAAAAGCGTAAAACATGCTAAATCGACTCCGAATTTGAAAAGGAGACGATTTACGCAGTTTGCACAATTTTTGTGCAAAATTTAGTGGATATTTAAGAATATGTCTGTACAAATAATTGTTTTTGCGTTGGTATGGTGTCTGAGGACGTTTAGAAGTGTCCTGGATTTTTCTAAACTCCCCCAGGAATTTTCTTATATCAATTTCTGTGAATAAAATTAAAATTAATATCTCAGCTCTGGCACCGTGGATATTTAAGGATCTGTGTGTACAAATAATTGCCTTTGCTATTGTATGAGATCTGAAGACGTCCAGAAGTGTCCTGGATTTTTCTAAACACCCCCAGTAATTTTCTTGTAACAATTTCTGTGAATAAAAATAAAATGAATATCTCAGCTCTGCGACCGAATATTTGGTGTTTGCCAGCAATACGTTAATTAATACAATTTAGGGGAACGAATAGGCATGGAGAGATTGATTTATAACTTTAAACGGCAAGCCAGTAACAACCAAAATCGTAAAACATGCTAAATCGACTCCGAATTTGAAAAGGAGACGATTTACGCAGTTTGCACAATTTTTGTGAAAAATTTAGTGGATATTTAAGAATCTGTCTGTACAAATAATTATTTTTGCGTTGGTATGGTGTCTGAGGACGTTTAGAAGTGTCCTGGATTTTTCTAAACTCCCCCAGGAATTTTCTTATATCAATTTTTGTGAATAAAATTAAAATTAATATCTCAGCTCTGGCACCGTGGATATTTAAGGATCTGTGTGTACAAATAACTGCCTTTGCTATTGTATGAGATCTGAAGACGTCCAGAAGTGTCCTGGATTTTTCTAAACACCCCCAGTAATTTTCTTGTATCAATTTCTGTGAATAAAAATAAAATGAATATCTCAGCTCTGCGACCGAATATTTGGTGTTTGCCAGCAATACGTTAATTAATACAATTTAGGGGAACGAATAGGCATAGAGAGATTGATTTATAACTTGAAACGGCAAGCCAGTAACAACCAAAAGCGTAAAACATGCTAAATCGACTCCGAATTTGAAAAGGAGACGATTTACGCAGTTTGCACAATTTTTGTGCAAAATTTAGTGGATATTTAAGAATCTGTCTGTACAAATAATTGTTTTTGCGTTTGTATGGTGTCTGAGGACGTTTAGAAGTGTCCTGGATTTTTCTAAACTCCCCCAGGAATTTTCTTATATCAATTTCTGTGAATAAAATTAAAATTAATATCTCAGCTCTGGCACCGTGGATATTTAAGGATCTGTTTGTACAAATAATTGCCTTTGCTTTTGTATGATGTCTGAAGACGTCCAAAAGTGTCCTGGATTTTTCTAAACACCCCCAGTAATTTTCTTGTATCAATTTTTGTGAATAAAAATAAAATGAATATCTCAGCTCTGCGACCGAATATTTGGTGTTTGCCAGCAATACGTTAATTAATACAATTTAGGGGAACGAATAGGCATGGAGAGATTGATTTATAACTTGAAACGGCAAGCCAGTAACAACCAAAAGCGTAAAACATGCTAAATCGACTCCGAATTTGAAAAGGAGACGATTTACGCAGTTTGCACAATTTTTGTGCAAAATTTAGTGGATATTTAAGAATCTGTCTGTACAAATAATTGTTTTTGCGTTGGTATGGTGTCTGAGGACGTTTAGAAGTGTCCTGGATTTTTCTAAACTCCCCCAGGAATTTTCTTATATCAATTTCTGTGAATAAAATTAAAATTAATATCTCAGCTCTGGCACCGTGGATATTTAAGGATCTGTCTGTAAAAATAATTGCCTTTGCTTTTGTATGAGATCTGAAGACGTCCAGAAGTGTCCTGGATTTTTCTAAACACCCCCAGTAATTTTCTTGTATCAATTTCTGTGAATAAAAATAAAATGAATATCTCAGCTCTGCGACCGAATATTTGGTGTTTGCCAGCAATACGTTAATTAATACAATTTAGGGGAACGAATAGGCATGGAGAGATTGATTTATAACTTGAAACGGCAAGCCAGTAACAACCAAAAGCGTAAAACATGCTAAATCGTCTCCGAATTTGAAAAGGAGACGATTTACGCAGTTTGCACAATTTTTGTGCAAAATTTAGTGGATATTTAAGAATCTGTCTGTACAAATAATTGTTTTTGCGTTGGTATGGTGTCTGAGGACGTTTAGAAGTGTCCTGGATTTTTCTAAGCTCCCCCAGGAATTTTCTTATATCAATTTCTGTGAATAAAATTAAAATTAATATCTCAGCTCTGGCACCGTGGATATTTAAGGATCTGTCTGTACAAATAATTGCCTTTGCTTTTGTATGAGATCTGAAGACGTCCAGAAGTGTCCTGGATTTTTGTAAACACCCCCAGTAATTTTCTTGTATCAATTTCTGTGAATAAAAATAAAATGAATATCTCAGCTCTGCGACCGAATATTTGGGGTTTGCCAGCAATACGTTAATTAATACAATTTAGGGGAACGAATAGGCATGGAGAGATTGATTTATAACTTGAAACGGCAAGCCAGTAACAACCAAAAGCGTAAAACATGCTAAATCGACTCCGAATTTGAAAAGGAGACGATTTACGCAGTTTGCACAATTTTTGTGCAAAATTTAGTGGATATTTAAGAATCTGTCTGTACAAATAATTGTTTTTGCGTTGGTATGGTGTCTGAGGACGTTTAGAAGTGTCCTGGATTTTTCTAAACTCCCCCAGGAATTTTCTTATATCAATTTCTGTGAATAAAATTAAAATTAATATCTCAGCTCTGGCACCGTGGATATTTAAGGATCTGTCTGTAAAAATAATTGCCTTTGCTTTTGTATGAGATCTGAAGACGTCCAGAAGTGTCCTGGATTTTTCTAAACACCCCCAGTAATTTTCTTGTATCAATTTCTGTGAATAAAAATAAAATGAATATCTCAGCTCTGCGACCGAATATTTGGTGTTTGCCAGCAATACGTTAATTAATACAATTTAGGGGAACGAATAGGCATGGAGAGATTGATTTATAACTTGAAACGGCAAGCCAGTAACAACCAAAAGCGTAAAACATGCTAAATCGTCTCCGAATTTGAAAAGGAGACGATTTACGCAGTTTGCACAATTTTTGTGCAAAATTTAGTGGATATTTAAGAATCTGTCTGTACAAATAATTGTTTTTGCGTTGGTATGGTGTCTGAGGACGTTTAGAAGTGTCCTGGATTTTTCTAAGCTCCCCCAGGAATTTTCTTATATCAATTTCTGTGAATAAAATTAAAATTAATATCTCAGCTCTGGCACCGTGGATATTTAAGGATCTGTCTGTACAAATAATTGCCTTTGCTTTTGTATGAGATCTGAAGACGTCCAGAAGTGTCCTGGATTTTTGTAAACACCCCCAGTAATTTTCTTGTATCAATTTCTGTGAATAAAAATAAAATGAATATCTCAGCTCTGCGACCGAATATTTGTTGTTTGCCAGCAATACGTTAATTAATACAATTTAGGGGAACGAATAGGCATGGAGAGATTGATTTATAACTTGAAACGGCAAGCCAGTAACAACCAAAAGCGTAAAACATGCTAAATCGACTCCGAATTTGAAAAGGAGACGATTTACGCAGTTTGCACAATTTTTGTGCAAAATTTAGTGGATATTTAAGAATCTGTCTGTACAAATAATTGTTTTTGCGTTGGTATGGTGTCTGAGGACGTTTAGAAGTGTCCTGGATTTTTCTAAACTCCCCCAGGAATTTTCTTATATCAATTTCTGTGAATAAAATTAAAATTAATATCTCAGCTCTGGCACCGTGGATATTTAAGGATCTGTTTGTACAAATAATTGCCTTTGCTTTTGTATGATGTCTGAAGACGTCCAGAAGTGTCCTGGATTTTTCTAAACACCCCCAGTAATTTTCTTGTATCAATTTCTGTGAATAAAAATAAAACGAATATCTCAGCTCTGCGACCGAATATTTGGTGTTTGCCAGCAATACGTTAATTAATACAATTTAGGGGAACGAATAGGCATGGAGAGATTGATTTATAACTTGAAACGGCAAGCCAGTAACAACCAAAAGCGTAAAACATGCTAAATCGACTCCGAATTTGAAAAGGAGACGATTTACGCAGTTTGCACAATTTTTGTGCAAAATTTAGTGGATATTTAAGAATCTGTCTGTACAAATAATTGTTTTTGCGTTGGTATGGTGTCTGAGGACGTTTAGAAGTGTCCTGGATTTTTCTAAACTCCCCCAGGAATTTTCTTATATCAATTTCTGTGAATAAAATTAAAATTAATATCTCAGCTCTGGCACCGTGGATATTTAAGGATCTGTCTGTACAAATAATTGCCTTTGCTTTTGTATGAGATCTGAAGACGTCCAGAAGTGTCCTGGATTTTTCTAAACACCCCCAGTAATTTTCTTGTATCAATTTCTGTGAATAAAAATAAAATGAATATCTCAGCTCTGCGACCGAATATTTGGTGTTTGCCAGCAATACGTTAATTAATACAATTTAGGGAAACGAATAGGCATGGAGAGATTGATTTATAACTTGAAACGGCAAGCCAGTAACAACCAAAAGCGTAAAACATGCTAAATCGACTCCGAATTTGAAAAGGAGACGATTTACGCAGTTTGCACAATTTTTGTGCAAAATTTAGTGGATATTTAAGAATCTGTCTGTACAAATAATTGTTTTTGCGTTGGTATGGTGCCTGAGGACGTTTAGAAGTGTCCTGGATTTTTCTAAACTCCCCCAGGAATTTTCTTATATCAATTTCTGTGAATAAAATTAAAATTAATATCTCAGCTCTGGCACCGTGGATATTTAAGGATCTGTCTGTACAAATAATTGCCTTTGCTTTTGTATGAGATCTGAAGACGTCCAGAAGTGTCCTGGATTTTTCTAAACACCCCCAGTAATTTTCTTGTATCAATTTCTGTGAATAAAAATAAAATGAATATCTCAGCTCTGCGACCGAATATTTGGTGTTTGCCAGCAATACGTTAATTAATACAATTTAGGGGAACGAATAGGCATGGAGAGATTGATTTATAACTTGAAACGGCAAGCCAGTAACAACCAAAAGCGTAAAACATGCTAAATCGACTCCGAATTTGAAAAGGAGACGATTTACGCAGTTTGCACAATTTTTGTGCAAAATTTAGTGGATATTTAAGAATCTGTCTGTACAAATAATTGTTTTTGCGTTGGTATGGTGTCTGAGGACGTTTAGAAGTGTCCTGGATTTTTCTAAACTCCCCCAGGAATTTTCTTATATCAATTTTTGTGAATAAAATTAAAATTAATATCTCAGCTCTGGCACCGTGGATATTTAAGGATCTGTGTGTACAAATAATTGCCTTTGCTATTGTATGAGATCTGAAGACGTCCAGAAGTGTCCTGGATTTTTCTAAACACCCCCAGTAATTTTCTTGTATCAATTTCTGTGAATAAAAATAAAATGAATATCTCAGCTCTGCGACCGAATATTTGGTGTTTGCCAGCAATACGTTAATTAATACAATTTAGGGGAACGAATAGGCATAGAGAGATTGATTTATAACTTGAAACGGCAAGCCAGTAACAACCAAAAGCGTAAAACATGCTAAATCGACTCCGAATTTGAAAAGGAGACGATTTACGCAGTTTGCACAATTTTTGTGCAAAATTTAGTGGATATTTAAGAATCTGTCTGTACAAATAATTGTTTTTGCGTTTGTATGGTGTCTGAGGACGTTTAGAAGTGTCCTGGATTTTTCTAAACTCCCCCAGGAATTTTCTTATATCAATTTCTGTGAATAAAATTAAAATTAATATCTCAGCTCTGGCACCGTGGATATTTAAGGATCTGTTTGTACAAATAATTGCCTTTGCTTTTGTATGATGTCTGAAGACGTCCAAAAGTGTCCTGGATTTTTCTAAACACCCCCAGTAATTTTCTTGTATCAATTTTTGTGAATAAAAATAAAATGAATATCTCAGCTCTGCGACCGAATATTTGGTGTTTGCCAGCAATACGTTAATTAATACAATTTAGGGGAACGAATAGGCATGGAGAGATTGATTTATAACTTGAAACGGCAAGCCAGTAACAACCAAAAGCGTAAAACATGCTAAATCGACTCCGAATTTGAAAAGGAGACGATTTACGCAGTTTGCACAATTTTTGTGCAAAATTTAGTGGATATTTAAGAATCTGTCTGTACAAATAATTGTTTTTGCGTTGGTATGGTGTCTGAGGACGTTTAGAAGTGTCCTGGATTTTTCTAAACTCCCCCAGGAATTTTCTTATATCAATTTCTGTGAATAAAATTAAAATTAATATCTCAGCTCTGGCACCGTGGATATTTAAGGATCTGTCTGTAAAAATAATTGCTTTTGCTTTTGTATGAGATCTGAAGACGTCCAGAAGTGTCCTGGATTTTTCTAAACACCCCCAGTAATTTTCTTGTATCAATTTCTGTGAATAAAAATAAAATGAATATCTCAGCTCTGCGACCGAATATTTGGTGTTTGCCAGCAATACGTTAATTAATACAATTTAGGGGAACGAATAGGCATGGAGAGATTGATTTATAACTTGAAACGGCAAGCCAGTAACAACCAAAAGCGTAAAACATGCTAAATCGTCTCCGAATTTGAAAAGGAGACGATTTACGCAGTTTGCACAATTTTTGTGCAAAATTTAGTGGATATTTAAGAATCTGTCTGTACAAATAATTGTTTTTGCGTTGGTATGGTGTCTGAGGACGTTTAGAAGTGTCCTGGATTTTTCTAAGCTCCCCCAGGAATTTTCTTATATCAATTTCTGTGAATAAAATTAAAATTAATATCTCAGCTCTGGCACCGTGGATATTTAAGGATCTGCCTGTACAAATAATTGCCTTTGCTTTTGTATGAGATCTGAAGACGTCCAGAAGTGTCCTGGATTTTTGTAAACACCCCCAGTAATTTTCTTGTATCAATTTCTGTGAATAAAAATAAAATGAATATCTCAGCTCTGCGACCGAATATTTGGGGTTTGCCAGCAATACGTTAATTAATACAATTTAGGGGAACGAATAGGCATGGAGAGATTGATTTATAACTTGAAACGGCAAGCCAGTAACAACCAAAAGCGTAAAACATGCTAAATCGACTCCGAATTTGAAAAGGAGACGATTTACGCAGTTTGCACAATTTTTGTGCAAAATTTAGTGGATATTTAAGAATCTGTCTGTACAAATAATTGTTTTTGCGTTGGTATGGTGTCTGAGGACGTTTAGAAGTGTCCTGGATTTTTCTAAACTCCCCCAGGAATTTTCTTATATCAATTTCTGTGAATAAAATTAAAATTAATATCTCAGCTCTGGCACCGTGGATATTTAAGGATCTGTCTGTAAAAATAATTGCCTTTGCTTTTGTATGAGATCTGAAGACGTCCAGAAGTGTCCTGGATTTTTCTAAACACCCCCAGTAATTTTCTTGTATCAATTTCTGTGAATAAAAATAAAATGAATATCTCAGCTCTGCGACCGAATATTTGGTGTTTGCCAGCAATACGTTAATTAATACAATTTAGGGGAACGAATAGGCATGGAGAGATTGATTTATAACTTGAAACGGCAAGCCAGTAACAACCAAAAGCGTAAAACATGCTAAATCGTCTCCGAATTTGAAAAGGAGACGATTTACGCAGTTTGCACAATTTTTGTGCAAAATTTAGTGGATATTTAAGAATCTGTCTGTACAAATAATTGTTTTTGCGTTGGTATGGTGTCTGAGGACGTTTAGAAGTGTCCTGGATTTTTCTAAGCTCCCCCAGGAATTTTCTTATATCAATTTCTGTGAATAAAATTAAAATTAATATCTCAGCTCTGGCACCGTGGATATTTAAGGATCTGTCTGTACAAATAATTGCCTTTGCTTTTGTATGAGATCTGAAGACGTCCAGAAGTGTCCTGGATTTTTGTAAACACCCCCAGTAATTTTCTTGTATCAATTTCTGTGAATAAAAATAAAATGAATATCTCAGCTCTGCGACCGAATATTTGGGGTTTGCCAGCAATACGTTAATTAATACAATTTAGGGGAACGAATAGGCATGGAGAGATTGATTTATAACTTGAAACGGCAAGCCAGTAACAACCAAAAGCGTAAAACATGCTAAATCGACTCCGAATTTGAAAAGGAGACGATTTACGCAGTTTGCACAATTTTTGTGCAAAATTTAGTGGATATTTAAGAATCTGTCTGTACAAATAATTGTTTTTGCGTTGGTATGGTGTCTGAGGACGTTTAGAAGTGTCCTGGATTTTTCTAAACTCCCCCAGGAATTTTCTTATATCAATTTCTGTGAATAAAATTAAAATTAATATCTCAGCTCTGGCACCGTGGATATTTAAGGATCTGTTTGTACAAATAATTGCCTTTGCTTTTGTATGATGTCTGAAGACGTCCAGAAGTGTCCTGGATTTTTCTAAACACCCCCAGTAATTTTCTTGTATCAATTTCTGTGAATAAAAATAAAACGAATATCTCAGCTCTGCGACCGAATATTTGGTGTTTGCCAGCAATACGTTAATTAATACAATTTAGGGGAACGAATAGGCATGGAGAGATTGATTTATAACTTGAAACGGCAAGCCAGTAACAACCAAAAGCGTAAAACATGCTAAATCGACTCCGAATTTGAAAAGGAGACGATTTACGCAGTTTGCACAATTTTTGTGCAAAATTTAGTGGATATTTAAGAATCTGTCTGTACAAATAATTGTTTTTGCGTTGGTATGGTGTCTGAGGACGTTTAGAAGTGTCCTGGATTTTTCTAAACTCCCCCAGGAATTTTCTTATATCAATTTCTGTGAATAAAATTAAAATTAATATCTCAGCTCTGGCACCGTGGATATTTAAGGATCTGTCTGTACAAATAATTGCCTTTGCTTTTGTATGAGATCTGAAGACGTCCAGAAGTGTCCTGGATTTTTCTAAACACCCCCAGTAATTTTCTTGTATCAATTTCTGTGAATAAAAATAAAATGAATATCTCAGCTCTGCGACCGAATATTTGGTGTTTGCCAGCAATACGTTAATTAATACAATTTAGGGAAACGAATAGGCATGGAGAGATTGATTTATAACATGAAACGGCAAGCCAGTAACAACCAAAAGCGTAAAACATGCTAAATCGACTCCGAATTTGAAAAGGAGACGATTTACGCAGTTTGCACAATTTTTGAGCAAAATTTAGTGGATATTTAAGAATCTGTCTGTACAAATAATTGTTTATGCGTTGGTATGGCGTCTGAGGACGTTTAGAAGTGTCCTGGATTTTTCTAAACTCCCCCAGGAATTTTCTTATATCAATTTCTGTGAATAAAATTAAAATTAATATCTCAGCTCTGGCACCGTGGATATTTAAGGATCTGTTTGTACAAATAATTGCCTTTGCTTTTGTATGATGTCTGAAGACGTCCAGAAGTGTCCTGGATTTTTCTAAACACCCCCAGTAATTTTCTTGTATCAATTTCTGTGAATAAAAATAAAATGAATATCTCAGCTCTGCGACGGAATATTTGGTGTTTGCCAGCAATACGTTAATTAATACAATTTAGGGGAACGAATAGGCATGGAGAGATTGATTTATAACTTGAAACGGCAAGCCAGTAACAACCAAAAGCGTAAAACATGCTAAATCGACTCCGAATTTGAAAAGGAGACGATTTACGCAGTTTGCACAATTTTTGTGCAAAATTTAGTGGATATTTAAGTATCTGTCTGTACAAATAATTGTTTTTGCGTTGGTATGGTGTCTGAGGACGTTTAGAAGTGTCCTGGATTTTTCTAAACTCCCCCAGGAATTTTCTTATATAAATTTCTGTGAATAAAATTAAAATTAATATCTCAGCTCTGGCACCGTGGATATTTAAGGATCTGTCTGTACAAATAATTGCCTTTGCTTTTGTATGATGTCTGAAGACGTCCAGAAGTGTCCTGGATTTTTCTAAACACCCCCAGTAATTTTCTTGTATCAATTTCTGTGAATAAAAATAAAATGAATATCTCAGCTCTGCGACCGAATATTTGGTGTTTGCCAGCAATACGTTAATTAATACAATTTAGGGGAACGAATAGGCATGGAGAGATTGATTTATAACATGAAACGGCAAGCCAGTAACAACCAAAAGCGTAAAACATGCTAAATCGACTCCGAATTTGAAAAGGAGACGATTTACGCAGTTTGCACAATTTTTGTGCAAAATTTAGTGGATATTTAAGAATCTGTCTGTACAAATAATTGTTTTTGCGTTGGTATGGTGTCTGAGGACGTTTAGAAGTGTCCTGGATTTTTCTAAACTCCCCCAGGAATTTTCTTATATCAATTTCTGTGAATAAAATTAAAATTAATATCTCAGCTCTGGCACCGTGGATATTTAAGGATCTGTTTGTACAAATAATTGCCTTTGCTTTTGTATGATGTCTGAAGACGTCCAGAAGTGTCCTGGATTTTTCTAAACACCCCCAGTAATTTTCTTGTATCAATTTCTGTGAATAAAAATAAAATGAATATCTCAGCTCTGCGACGGAATATTTGGTGTTTGCCAGCAATACGTTAATTAATACAATTTAGGGGAACGAATAGGCATGGAGAGATTGATTTATAACTTGAAACGGCAAGCCAGTAACAACCAAAAGCGTAAAACATGCTAAATCGACTCCGAATTTGAAAAGGAGACGATTTACGCAGTTTGCACAATTTTTGAGCAAAATTTAGTGGATATTTAAGAATCTGTCTGTACAAATAATTGTTTTTGCGTTGGTATGGTGTCTGAGGACGTTTAGAAGTGTCCTGGATTTTTCTAAACTCCCCCAGGAATTTTCTTATATCAATTTCTGTGAATAAAATTAAAATTAATATCTCAGCTCTGGCACCGTGGATATTTAAGGATCTGTTTGTACAAATAATTGCCTTTGCTTTTGTATGATGTCTGAAGACGTCCAGAAGTGTCCTGGATTTTTCTAAACACCCCCAGTAATTTTCTTGTATCAATTTCTGTGAATAAAAATAAAATAAATATCTCAGTTCTGCGACCGAATATTTGGTGTTTGCCAGCAATACGTTAATTAATACAATTTAGGGGAACGAATAGGCATGGAGAGATTGATTTATAACTTGAAACGGCAAGCCAGTAACAACCAAAAGCGTAAAACATGCTAAATCGACTCCGAATTTGAAAAGGAGACGATTTACGCAGTTTGCACAATTTTTGTGCAAAATTTAGTGGATATTTAAGAATCTGTCTGTACAAATAATTGTTTTTGCGTTGGTATGGTGTCTGAGGACGTTTAGAAGTGTCCTGGATTTTTCTAAACTCCCCCAGGAATTTTCTTATATCAATTTCTGTGAATAAAATTAAAATTAATATCTCAGCTCTGGCACCGTGGATATTTAAGGATCTGTTTGTACAAATAATTGCCTTTGCTTTTGTATGATGTCTGAAGACGTCCAGAAGTGTCCTGGATTTTTCTAAACACCCCCAGTAATTTTCTTGTATCAATTTCTGTGAATAAAAATAAAACGAATATCTCAGCTCTGCGACCGAATATTTGGTGTTTGCCAGCAATACGTTAATTAATACAATTTAGGGGAACGAATAGGCATGGAGAGATTGATTTATAACTTGAAACGGCAAGCCAGTAACAACCAAAAGCGTAAAACATGCTAAATCGACTCCGAATTTGAAAAGGAGACGATTTACGCAGTTTGCACAATTTTTGTGCAAAATTTAGTGGATATTTAAGAATCCGTCTGTACAAATAATTGTTTTTGCGTTGGTATGGTGTCTGAGGACGTTTAGAAGTGTCCTGGATTTTTCTAAACTCCCCCAGGAATTTTCTTATATCAATTTCTGTGAATAAAATTAAAATTAATATCTCAGCTCTGGCACCGTGGATATTTAAGGATCTGTCTGAACAAATAATTGCCTTTGCTTTTGTATGAGATCTGAAGACGTCCAGAAGTGTCCTGGATTTTTCTAAACACCCCCAGTAATTTTCTTGTATCAATTTCTGTGAATAAAAATAAAATGAATATCTCAGCTCTGCGACCGAATATTTGGTGTTTGCCAGCAATACGTTAATTAATACAATTTAGGGGAACGAATAGGCATGGAGAGATTGATTTATAACTTGAAACGGCAAGCCAGTAACAACCAAAAGCGTAAAACATGCTAAATCGACTCCGAATTTGAAAAGGAGACGATTTACGCAGTTTGCACAATTTTTGTGCAAAATTTAGTGGATATTTAAGAATCTGTCTGTACAAATAATTGTTTTTGCGTTGGTATGGTGCCTGAGGACGTTTAGAAGTGTCCTGGATTTTTCTAAACTCCCCCAGGAATTTTCTTATATCAATTTCTGTGAATAAAATTAAAATTAATATCTCAGCTCTGGCACCGTGGATATTTAAGGATCTGTCTGTACAAATAATTGCCTTTGCTTTTGTATGAGATCTGAAGACGTCCAGAAGTGTCCTGGATTTTTCTAAACACCCCCAGTAATTTTCTTGTATCAATTTCTGTGAATAAAAATAAAATGAATATCTCAGCTCTGCGACCGAATATTTGGTGTTTTCCAGCAATACGTTAATTAATACAATTTAGGGGAACGAATAGGCATGGAGAGATTGATTTATAACTTGAAACGGCAAGCCAGTAACAACCAAAAGCGTAAAACATGCTAAATCGACTCCGAATTTGAAAAGGAGACGATTTACGCAGTTTGCACAATTTTTGTGCAAAATTTAGTGGATATTTAAGAATCTGTCTGTACAAATAATTGTTTTTGCGTTGGTATGGTGTCTGAGGACGTTTAGAAGTGTCCTGGATTTTTCTAAACTCCCCCAGGAATTTTCTTATATCAATTTCTGTGAATAAAATTAAAATTAATATCTCAGCTCTGGCACCGTGGATATTTAAGGATCTGTTTGTACAAATAATTGCCTTTGCTTTTGTATGATGTCTGAAGACGTCCAGAAGTGTCCTGGATTTTTCTAAACACCCCCAGTAATTTTCTTGTATCAATTTCTGTGAATAAAAATAAAATGAATATCTCAGTTCTGCGACCGAATATTTGGTGTTTGCCAGCAATACGTTAATTAATACAATTTAGGGGAACGAATAGGCATGGAGAGATTGATTTATAACTTGAAACGGCAAGCCAGTAACAACCAAAAGCGTAAAACATGCTAAATCGACTTCGAATTTGAAAAGGAGACGATTTACGCAGTTTGCACAATTTTTGTGCAAAATTTAGTGGATATTTAAGAATCTGTCTGTACAAATAATTGTTTTTGCGTTGGTATGGTGTCTGAGGACGTTTAGAAGTGTCCTGGATTTTTCTAAACTCCCCCAGGAATTTTCTTATATCAATTTCTGTGAATAAAATTAAAATTAATATCTCAGCTCTGGCACCGTCGATATTTAAGGATCTGTTTGTACAAATAATTGCCTTTGCTTTTGTATGATGTCTGAAGACGTCCAGAAGTGTCCTGGATTTTTCTAAACACCCCCAGTAATTTTCTTGTATCAATTTCTGTGAATAAAAATAAAATGAATATCTCAGCTCTGCGACGGAATATTTGGTGTTTGCCAGCAATACGTTAATTAATACAATTTAGGGGAACGAATAGGCATGGAGAGATTGATTTATAACTTGAAACGGCAAGCCAGTAACAACCAAAAGCGTAAAACATGCTAAATCGACTCCGAATTTGAAAAGGAAACGATTTACGCAGTTTGCACAATTTTTGTGCAAAATTTAGTGGATATTTAAGAATCTGTCTGTACAAATAATTGTTTTTGCGTTGGTATGGTGTCTGAGGACGTTTAGAAGTGTCCTGAATTTTTCTAAACTCCCCCAGGAATTTTCTTATATCAATTTCTGTGAATAAAATTAAAATTAATATCTCAGCTCTGGCACCGTGGATATTTAAGGATCTGTCTGTACAAATAATTGCCTTTGCTTTTGTATGATGTCTGAAGACGTCCAGAAGTGTCCTGGATTTTTCTAAACACCCCCAGTAATTTTCTAGTATCAATTTCTGTGAATAAAAATAAAATGAATATCTCAGCTCTGCGACCGAATATTTGGTGTTTGCCAGCAATACGTTAATTAATACAATTTAGGGGAACCAATAGGCATGGAGAGATTGATTTATAACTTGAAACGGCAAGCCAGTAACAACCAAAAGCGTAAAACATGCTAAATCGACTCCGAATTTGAAAAGGAGACGATTTACGCAGTTTGCACAATTTTTGTGCAAAATTTAGTGGATATTTAAGAATCTGTCTGTACAAATAATTGTTTTTGCGTTGGTATGGTGTCTGAGGACGTTTAGAAGTGTCCTGGATTTTTCTAAACTCCCCCAGGAATTTTCTTATATCAATTTCTGTGAATAAAATTAAAATTAATATCTCAGCTCTGGCACCGTGGATATTTAAGGATCTGTTTGTACAAATAATTGCCTTTGCTTTTGTATGATGTCTGAAGACGTCCAGAAGTGTCCTGGATTTTTCTAAACACCCCCAGTAATTTTCTTGTATCAATTTCTGTGAATAAAAATAAAATGAATATCTCAGTTCTGCGACCGAATATTTGGTGTTTGCCAGCAATACGTTAATTAATACAATTTAGGGGAACGAATAGGCATGGAGAGATTGATTTATAACTTGAAACGGCAAGCCAGTAACAACCAAAAGCGTAAAACATGCTAAATCGACTCCGAATTTGAAAAGGAGTCGATTTACGCAGTTTGCACAATTTTTGTGCAAAATTTAGTGGATATTTAAGAATCTGTCTGTACAAATAATTGTTTTTGCGTTGGTATGGTGTCTGAGGACGTTTAGAAGTGTCCTGGATTTTTCTAAACTCCCCCAGGAATTTTCTTATATCAATTTCTGTGAATAAAATTAAAATTAATATCTCAGCTCTGGCACCGTCGATATTTAAGGATCTGTTTGTACAAATAATTGCCTTTGCTTTTGTATGATGTCTGAAGACGTCCAGAAGTGTCCTGGATTTTTCTAAACACCCCCAGTAATTTTCTTGTATCAATTTCTGTGAATAAAAATAAAATGAATATCTCAGCTCTGCGACGGAATATTTGGTGTTTGCCAGCAATACGTTAATTAATACAATTTAGGGGAACGAATAGGCATGGAGGGATTGATTTATAACTTGAAACGGCAAGCCAGTAACAACCAAAAGCGTAAAACATGCTAAATCGACTCCGAATTTGAAAAGGAAACGATTTACGCAGTTTGCACAATTTTTGTGCAAAATTTAGTGGATATTTAAGAATCTGTCTGTACAAATAATTGTTTTTGCGTTGGTATGGTATCTGAGGACGTTTAGAAGTGTCCTGAATTTTTCTAAACTCCCCCAGGAATTTTCTTATATCAATTTCTGTGAATAAAATTAAAATTAATATCTCAGCTCTGGCACCGTGGATATTTAAGGATCTGTCTGTACAAATAATTGCCTTTGCTTTTGTATGATGTCTGAAGACGTCCAGAAGTGTCCTGGATTTTTCTAAACACCCCCAGTAATTTTCTAGTATCAATTTCTGTGAATAAAAATAAAATGAATATCTCAGCTCTGCGACCGAATATTTGGTGTTTGCCAGCAATACGTTAATTAATACAATTTAGGGGAACGAAGAGGCATGGAGAGATTGATTTATAACTTGAAACGGCAAGCCAGTAACAACCAAAAGCGTAAAACATGCTAAATCGACTCCGAATTTGAAAAGGAGACGATTTACGCAGTTTGCACAATTTTCATGCAAAATTTAGTGGATATTTAAGAATCTGTCTGTACAAATAATTGTTTTTGCGTTGGTATGGTGTCTGAGGACGTTTAGAAGTGTCCTGGATTTTTCTAAACTCCCCCAGGAATTTTCTTATATCAATTTCTGTGAATAAAATTAAAATTAATATCTCAGCTCTGGCACCGTGGATATTTAAGGATCTGTTTGTACAAATAATTGCCTTTGCTTTTGTATGATGTCGGAAGACGTCCAGAAGTGTCCTGGATTTTTCTAAACACCCCCAGTAATTTTCTTGTATCAATTTCTGTGAATAAAAATAAAATGAATATCTCAGTTCTGCGACCGAATATTTGGTGTTTGCCAGCAATACGTTAATTAATACATTTTAGGGGAACGAATAGGCATGGAGAGATTGATTTATAACTTGAAACGGCAAGCCAGTAACAACCAAAAGCGTAAAACATGCTAAATCGACTCCGAATTTGAAAAGGAGACGATTTACGCAGTTTGCACAATTTTTGTGCAAAATTTAGTGGATATTTAAGAATCTGTCTGTACAAATAATTGTTTTTGCGTTGGTATGGTGTCTGAGGACGTTTAGAAGTGTCCTGGATTTTTCTAAACTCCCCCAGGAATTTTCTTATATCAATTTCTGTGAATAAAATTAAAATTAATATCTCAGCTCTGGCACCGTCGATATTTAAGGATCTGTTTGTACAAATAATTGCCTTTGCTTTTGTATGATGTCTGAAGACGTCCAGAAGTGTCCTGGATTTTTCTAAACACCCCCAGTAATTTTCTTGTATCAATTTCTGTGAATAAAAATAAAATGAATATCTCAGCTCTGCGACGGAATATTTGGTGTTTGCCAGCAATACGTTAATTAATACAATTTAGGGGAACGAATAGGCATGGAGAGATTGATTTATAACTTGAAACGGCAAGCCAGTAACAACCAAAAGCGTAAAACATGCTAAATCGACTCCGAATTTGAAAAGGAAACGATTTACGCAGTTTGCACAATTTTTGTGCAAAATTTAGTGGATATTTAAGAATCTGTCTGTACAAATAATTGTTTTTGCGTTGGTATGGTGTCTGAGGACGTTTAGAAGTGTCCTGAATTTTTCTAAACTCCCCCAGGAATTTTCTTATATCAATTTCTGTGAATAAAATTAAAATTAATATCTCAGCTCTGGCACCGTGGATATTTAAGGATCTGTCTGTACAAATAATTGCCTTTGCTTTTGTATGATGTCTGAAGACGTCCAGAAGTGTCCTGGATTTTTCTAAACACCCCCAGTAATTTTCTAGTATCAATTTCTGTGAATAAAAATAAAATGAATATCTCAGCTCTGCGACCGAATATTTGGTGTTTGCCAGCAATACGTTAATTAATATAATTTAGGGGAACGAATAGGCATGGAGAGATTGATTTATAACTTGAAACGGCAAGCCAGTAACAACCAAAAGCGTAAAACATGCTAAATCGACTCCGAATTTGAAAAGGAGACGATTTACGCAGTTTGCACAATTTTTGTGCAAAATTTAGTGGATATTTAAGAATCTGTCTGTACAAATAATTGTTTTTGCGTTGGTATGGTGTCTGAGGACGTTTAGAAGTGTCCTGGATTTTTCTAAACTCCCCCAGGAATTTTCTTATATCAATTTCTGTGAATAAAATTAAAATTAATATCTCAGCTCTGGCACCGTGGATATTTAAGGATCTGTTTGTACAAATAATTGCCTTTGCTTTTGTATGATGTCTGAAGACGTCCAGAAGTGTCCTGGATTTTTCTAAACACCCCCAGTAATTTTCTTGTATCAATTTCTGTGAATAAAAATAAAATGAATATCTCAGCTCTGCGACCGAATATTTGGTGTTTGCCAGCAATACGTTAATTAATACAAGTTAGGGGAACGAATAGGCATGGAGAGATTGATTTATAACTTGAAACGGCAAGCCAGTAACAACCAAAAGCGTAAAACATGCTAAATCGACTCCGAATTTGAAAAGGAGACGATTTACGCAGTTTGCACAATTTTTGTGCAAAATTTAGTGGATATTTAAGAATCTGTCTGTACAAATAATTGTTTTTGCGTTGGTATGGTGTCTGAGGACGTTTAGAAGTGTCCTGGATTTTTCTAAACTCCCCCAGGAATTTTCTTATATCAATTTCTGTGAATAAAATTAAAACTAATATCTCAGCTCTGGCACCGGGGATATTTAAGGATCTGTCTGTACAAATAATTGCCTTTGCTTTTGTATGATGTCTGAAGACGTCCAGAAGTGTCCTGGATTTTTCTAAACACCCCCAGTAATTTTCTTGTATCAATTTCTGTGAATAAAAATAAAATGAATATCTCAGCTCTGCGACCGAATATTTGGTGTTTGCCAGCAATACGTTAATTAATACAATTTAGGGGAACGAATAGGCATGGAGAGATTGATTTATAACTTGAAACGGCAAGCCAGTAACAACCAAAAGCGTAAAACATGCTAAATCGACTCCGAATTTGAAAAGGAGACGATTTACGCATTTTGCACAATTTTTGTGCAAAATTTAGTGGATATTTAAGAATCTGTCTGTAAAAATAATTGTTTTTGCGTTGCTATGGTGTCTGAGGACGTTTAGAAGTGTCCTGGATTTTTCTAAACTCCTCCAGGAATTTTCTTATATCAATTTCTGTGAATAAAATTAAAATTAATATCTCAGCTCTGGCACCGTGGATATTTAAGGATCTGTCTGTACAAATAATTGCCTTTGCTTTTGTATGATGTCTGAAGACGTCCAGAAGTGTCCTGGATTTTTCTAAAAACCCCCAGTAATTTTCTTGTATCAATTTCTGTGAATAAAAATAAAATGAATATCTCAGCTCTGCGACCGAATATTTGGTGTTTGCCAGCAATACGTTAATTAATACAATTTAGGGGAACGAATAGGCATGGAGAGATTGATTTATAACTTGAAACGGCAAGCCAGTAACAACCAAAAGCGTAAAACATGCTAAATCGACTCCGAATTTGAAAAGGAGACGATTTACGCAGTTTGCACAATTTTTGTGCAAAATTTAGTGGATATTTAAGAATCTGTCTGTACAAATAATTGTTTTTGCGTTGGTATGGTGTCTG
The DNA here is from genome assembly GCA_964023215.1 of Eledona agricola. Classification (NCBI taxonomy): domain Eukaryota; kingdom Metazoa; phylum Arthropoda; class Insecta; order Coleoptera; family Tenebrionidae; genus Eledona; species Eledona agricola. The sequence goes on along the minus strand of CAXIEJ010000203.1, from coordinate 311,015 downwards.
AGGACGGTTAGAAGTGTCCTGGATTTTTCTAAACTCCCCCAGGAATTTTCTTATATCAATTTCTGTGAATAAAATTAAAATTAATATCTCAGCTCTGGCACCGTGGATATTTAAGGATCTGTCTGTACAAATAATTGCCTTTGCTTTTGTATGATGTCTGAAGACGTCCAGAAGTGTCCTGGATTTTTCTAAAAACCCCCAGTAATTTTCTTGTATCAATTTCTGTGAATAAAAATAAAATGAATATCTCAGCTCTGCGACCGAATATTTGGTGTTTGCCAGCAATACGTTAATTAATACAATTTAGGGGAACGAATAGGCATGGAGAGATTGATTTATAACTTGAAACGGCAAGCCAGTAACAACCAAAAGCGTAAAACATGCTAAATCGACTCCGAATTTGAAAAGGAGACGATTTACGCAGTTTGCACAATTTTTGTGCAAAATTTAGTGGATATTTAAGAATCTGTCTGTACAAATAATTGTTTTTGCGTTGGTATGGTGTCTGAGGACGTTTAGAAGTGTCCTGGATTTTTCTAAACTCCCCCAGGAATTTTCTTATATCAATTTCTGTGAATAAAATTAAAATTAATATCTCAGCTCTGGCACCGTGGATATTTAAAGATCTGTTTGTACAAATAATTGCCTTTGCTTTTGTATGGTGTCTGAAGACGTCCAGAAGTGTCCTGGATTTTTCTAAACACCCCCAGTAATTTTCTTGTATCAATTTCTGTGAATAAAAATAAAATGAATATCTCAGCTCTGCGACCGAATATTTGGTGTTTGCCAGCAATACGTTAATTAATACAATTTAGGGGAACGAATAGGCATGGAGAGATTGATTTATAACTTGAAACGGCAAGCCAGTAACAACCAAAAGCGTAAAACATGCTAAATCGACTCCGAATTTGAAAAGGAGACGATTTACGCAGTTTGCACAATTTTTGTGCAAAATTTAGTGGATATTTAAGAATCTGTCTGTACAAATAATTGTTTTTGCGTTGTTATGGTGTCTGAGGACGTTTAGAAGTGTCCTGGATTTTTCTAAACTCCCCCAGGAATTTTCTTATATCAATTTCTGTGAATAAAATTAAAATTAATATCTCAGCTCTGGCACCGTGGATATTTAAGGATCTGTTTGTACAAATAATTGCCTTTGCTTTGGTATGATGTCTGAAGACGTCCAGAAGTGTCCTGGATTTTTCTAAACACCCCCAGTAATTTTCTTGTAACAATTTCTGTGAATAAAAATAAAATGAATATCTCAGTTCTGCGACCGAATATTTGGTGTTTGCCAGCAATACGTTAATTAATACAATTTAGGGGAACGAATAGGCATGGAGAGATTGATTTATAACTTGAAACGGCAAGCCAGTAACAACCAAAAGCGTAAAACATGCTAAATCGACTCCGAATTTGAAAAGGAGACGATTTACGCAGTTTGCACAATTTTTGTGCAAAATTTAGTGGATATTTAAGAATCTGTCTGTACAAATAATAGTTTTTGCGTTGGTATGGTGTCTGAGGACGTTTAGAAGTGTCCTGGATTTTTCTAAACTCCCCCAGGAATTTTCTTATATCAATTTCTGTGAATAAAATTAAAATTAATATCTCAGCTCTGGCACCGTGGATATTTAAGGATCTGTCTGTACAAATAATTGCCTTTGCTTTTGTATGATGTCTGAAGACGTCCAGAAGTGTCCTGGATTTTTCTAAACACCCCCAGTAATTTTCTTGTATCAATTTCTGTGAATAAAAATAAAATGAATATCTCAGCTCTGCGACCGAATATTTGGTGTTTGCCAGCAATACGTTAATTAATACAATTTAGGGGAACGAATAAGCATGGAGAGATTGATTTATAACTTGAAACGGCAAGCCAGTAACAACCAAAAGCGTAAAACATGCTAAATCGACTCCGAATTTGAAAAGGAGACGATTTACGCAGTTTGCACAATTTTTGTGCAAAATTTAGTGGATATTTAAGAATCTGTCTGTACAAATAATTGTTTTTGCGTTGGTATGGTGTCTGAGGACGTTTAGAAGTGTCCTGGATTTTTCTAAACTCCCCCAGGAATTTTCTTATATCAATTTCTGTGAATAAAATTAAAACTAATATCTCAGCTCTGGCACCGTGGATATTTAAGGATCTGTTTGTACAAATAATTGCCTTTGCTTTTGTATGATGTCTGAAGACGTCCAGAAGTGTCCTGGATTTTTCTAAACACCCCCAGTAATTTTCTTGTATCAATTTCTGTGAATAAAAATAAAATGAATATCTCAGCTCTGCGACCGAATATTTGGTGTTTGCCAGCAATACGTTAATTAATACAATTTAGGGGAACGAATAGGCATGGAGAGATTGATTTATAACTTGAAACGGCAAGCCAGTAACAACCAAAAGCGTAAAACATGCTAAATCGACTCCGAATTTGAAAAGGAGACGATTTACGCAGTTTGCACAATTTTTGTGCAAAATTTAGTGGATATTTAAGAATCTGTCTGTACAAATAATTGTTTTTGCGTTGGTATGGTGTCTGAGGACGTTTAGAAGTGTCCTGGATTTTTCTAAACTCCCCCAGGAATTTTCTTATATCAATTTCTGTGAATAAAATTAAAATTAATATCTCAGCTCTGGCACCGGGGATATTTAAGGATCTGTCTGTACAAATAATTGCCTTTGCTTTTGTATGAGATCAGAAGACGTCCAGAAGTGTCCTGGATTTTTCTAAACACCCCCAGTAATTTTCTTGTATCAATTTCTGTGAATAAAAATAAAATGAATATCTTAGCTCTGCGACCGAATATTTGGTGTTGGCCAGCAATACGTTAATTAATACAATTTAGGGGAACGAATAGGCATGGAGAGATTGATTTATAACTTGAAACGGCAAGCCAGTAACAACCAAAAGCGTAAAACATGCTAAATCGACTCCGAATTTGAAAAGGAGACGATTTCGCAGTTTGCACAATTTTTGTGCAAAATTTAGTGGATATTTAAGAATCTGTCTGTACAAATAATTGTTTTTGCGTTGGTATGGTGTCTGAGGACGTTTAGAAGTGTCCTGGATTTTTCTAAACTCCCCCAGGAATTTTCTTAATTCAATTTCTGTGAATAAAATTAAAATTAATATCTCAGCTCTGGCACCGTGGATATTTAAGAATCTGTCTGTACAAATAATTGCCTTTGCTTTTGTATGAGATCTGAAGACGTCCAGAAGTGTCCTGGATTTTTCTAAACACCCCCAGTAATTTTCTTGTATCAATTTCTGTGAATAAAAATAAAATGAATATCTCAGCTCTGCGACCGAATATTTGGTGTTTGCCAGCAATACGTTAATTAATACAATTTAGGGGAACGAATAGGCATGGAGAGATTGATTTATAACTTGAAACGGCAAGCCAGTAACAACCAAAAGCGTAAAACATGCTAAATCGACTCCGAATTTGAAAAGGAGACGATTTACGCAGTTTGCACAATTTTTGTGCAAAATTTAGTGGATATTTAAGAATCTGTCTGTACAAATAATTGTTTTTGCGTTGGGTTGGTGTCTGAGGACGTTTAGAAGTGTCCTGGATTTTTCTAAACTCCCCCAGGAATTTTCTTATATCAATTTGTGTGAATAAAATTAAAACTAATATCTCAGCTCTGGCACCGTGGATATTTAAGGATCTGTTTGTACAAATAATTGCCTTTGCTTTTGTATGATGTCTGAAGACGTCTAGAAGTGTCCTGGATTTTTCTAAACACCCCCAGTAATTTTCTTGTATCAATTTCTGTGAATAAAAATAAAATGAATATCTCAGCTCTGCGACCGAATATTTGGTGTTTGCCAGCAATACGTTAATTAATACAATTTAGGGGAACGAATAGGCATGGAGAGATTGATTTATAACTTGAAACGGCAAGCCAGTAACAACCAAAAGCGTAAAACATGCTAAATCGACTCCGAATTTGAAAAGGAGACGATTTACGCAGTTTGCACAATTTTTGTGCAAAATTTAGTGGATATTTAAGAATCTGTCTGTACAAATAATTGTTTTTGCGTTGGTATGGTGTCTGAGGACGTTTAGAAGTGTCCTGGATTTTTATAAACTCCCCCAGGAATTTTCTTATATCAATTTCTGTGAATAAAATTAAAATTAATATCTCAGCTCTGGCACCGGGGATATTTAAGGATCTGTCTGTACAAATAATTGCCTTTGCTTTTGTATGAGATCTGAAGACGTCCAGAAGTGTCCTGGATTTTTCTAAACACCCCCAGTAATTTTCTTGTATCAATTTCTGTGAATAAAAATAAAATGAATATCTCAGCTCTGCGACGGAATATTTGGTGTTTGCCAGCAATACGTTAATTAATACAATTTAGGGGAACGAATAGGCATGGAGAGATTGATTTAAAACTTGAAACGGCAAGCCAGTTACAACCAAAAGCGTAAAACATGCTAAATCGACTCCGAATTTGAAAAGGAGACGATTTACGCAGTTTGCACAATTTTTGTGCAAAATTTAGTGGATATTTAAGAATCTGTCTGTACAAATAATTGTTTTTGCGTTGGTATGGTGTCTGAGGACGTTTAGAAGTGTCCTGGATTTTTCTAAACTCCCCCAGGAATTTTCTTATATCAATTTCTGTGAATAAAATTAAAATTAATATCTCAGCTCTGGCACCGGGGATATTTAAGGATCTGTCTGTACAAATAATTGCCTTTGCTTTTGTATGAGATCTGAAGACGTCCAGAAGTGTCCTGGATTTTTCTAAACACCCCCAGTAATTTTCTTGTATCAATTTCTGTGAATAAAAATAAAATGAATATCTCAGCTCTGCGACGGAATATTTGGTGTTTGCCAGCAATACGTTAATTAATACAATTTAGGGGAACGAATAGGCATGGAGAGATTGATTTATAACTTGAAACGGCAAGCCAGTAACAACCAAAAGCGTAAAACATGCTAAATCGACTCCGAATTTGAAAAGGAGACGATTTACGCAGTTTGCACAATTTTTGTGCAAAATTTAGTGGATATTTAAGAATCTGTCTGTACAAATAATTGTTTTTGCGTTGGTATGGTGTCTGAGGACGTTTAGAAGTGTCCTGGATTTTTCTAAACTCCCCCAGGAATTTTCTTATATCAATTTCTGTGAATAAAATTAAAATTAATATCTCAGCTCTGGCACCGGGGATATTTAAGGATCTGTCTGTACAAATAATTGCCTTTGCTTTTGTATGAGATCTGAAGACGTCCAGAAGTGTCCTGGATTTTTCTAAACACCCCCAGTAATTTTCTTGTATCAATTTCTGTGAATAAAAATAAAATGAATATCTTAGCTCTGCGACCGAATATTTGGTGTTTGCCAGCAATACGTTAATTAATACAATTTAGGGGAACGAATAGGCATGGAGAGATTTATTTATAACTTGAAACGGCAAGCCAGTAACAACCAAAAGCGTAAAACATGCTAAATCGACTCCGAATTTGAAAAGGAGACGATTTACGCAGTTTGCACAATTTTTGTGCAAAATTTAGTGGATATTTAAGAATCTGTCTGTACAAATAATTGTTTTTGCGTTGGTATGGTGTCTGAGGACGTTTAGAAGTGTCCTGGATTTTTCTAAACTCCCCCAGGAATTTTCTTAATTCAATTTCTGTGAATAAAATTAAAATTAATATCTCAGCTCTGGCACCGTGGATATTTAAGAATCTGTCTGTACAAATAATTGCCTTTGCTTTTGTATGAGATCTGAAGACGTCCAGAAGTGTCCTGGATTTTTCTAAACACCCCCAGTAATTTTCTTGTATCAATTTCTGTGAATAAAAATAAAATGAATATCTCAGCTCTGCGACCGAATATTTGGTGTTTGCCAGCAATACGTTAATTAATACAATTTAGGGGAACGAAAAGGCATGGAGAGATTGATTTATAACTTGAAACGGCAAGCCAGTAACAACCAAAAGCGTAAAACATGCTAAATCGACTCCGAATTTGAAAAGGAGACGATTTACGCAGTTTGCACAATTTTTGTGCAAAATTTAGTGGATATTTAAGAATCTGTCTGTACAAATAATTGTTTTTGCGTTGGGTTGGTGTCTGAGGACGTTTAGAAGTGTCCTGGATTTTTCTAAACTCCCCCAGGAATTTTCTTATATCAATTTGTGTGAATAAAATTAAAACTAATATCTCAGCTCTGGCACCGTGGATATTTAAGGATCTGTTTGTACAAATAATTGCCTTTGCTTTTGTATGATGTCTGAAGACGTCCAGAAGTGTCCTGGATTTTTCTAAACACCCCCAGTAATTTTCTTGTATCAATTTCTGTGAATAAAAATAAAATGAATATCTCAGCTCTGCGACCGAATATTTGGTGTTTGCCAGCAATACGTTAATTAATACAATTTAGGGGAACGAATAGGCATGGAGAGATTGATTTATAACTTGAAACGGCAAGCCAGTAACAACCAAAAGCGTAAAACATGCTAAATCGACTCCGAATTTGAAAAGGAGACGATTTACGCAGTTTGCACAATTTTTGTGCAAAATTTAGTGGATATTTAAGAATCTGTCTGTACAAATAATTGTTTTTGCGTTGGTATGGTGTCTGAGGACGTTTAGAAGTGTCCTGGATTTTTATAAACTCCCCCAGGAATTTTCTTATATCAATTTCTGTGAATAAAATTAAAATTAATATCTCAGCTCTGGCACCGGGGATATTTAAGGATCTGTCTGTACAAATAATTGCCTTTGCTTTTGTATGAGATCTGAAGACGTCCAGAAGTGTCCGGGATTTTTCTAAACACCCCCAGTAATTTTCTTGTATCAATTTCTGTGAATAAAAATAAAATGAATATCTCAGCTCTGCGACGGAATATTTGGTGTTTGCCAGCAATACGTTAATTAATACAATTTAGGGGAACGAATAGGCATGGAGAGATTGATTTAAAACTTGAAACGGCAAGCCAGTTACAACCAAAAGCGTAAAACATGCTAAATCGACTCCGAATTTGAAAAGGAGACGATTTACGCAGTTTGCACAATTTTTGTGCAAAATTTAGTGGATATTTAAGAATCTGTCTGTACAAATAATTGTTTTTGCGTTGGTATGGTGTCTGAGGACGTTTAGAAGTGTCCTGGATTTTTCTAAACTCCCCCAGGAATTTTCTTATATCAATTTCTGTGAATAAAATTAAAATTAATATCTCAGCTCTGGCACCGTGGATATTTAAGGATCTGTTTGTACAAATAATTGCCTTTGCTTTTGTATGATGTCTGACGACGTCCAGAAGTGTCCTGGATTTTTCTAAACACCCCCAGTAATTTTCTTGTATCAATTTCTGTGAATAAAAATAAAATGAATATCTAAGCTCGGCGACCGAATATTTGGTGTTTGCCAGCAATACGATAATTAATACAATTTAGGGGAACGAATAGGCATGGAGAGATTTATTTATAACTTGAAACGGCAAGCCAGTAACAACTAAAAGCGTAAAACATGCTAAATCGACTCCGAATTTGAAAAGGAGACGATTTACGCAGTTTGCACAATTTTTGTGCAAAATTTAGTGGATATTTAAGAATCTGTCTGTACAAATAATTGTTTTTGCGTTGGTATGGTGTCTGAGGACGTTTAGAAGTGTCCTGGATTTTTCTAAACTCCCCCAGGAATTTTCTTATATCAATTTCTGTGAATAAAATTAAAATTAATATCTCAGCTCTGGCACCGTGGATATTTAAGGATCTGTCTGTACAAATAATTGCCTTTGCTTTTGTATGATGTCTGAAGACGTCCAGAAGTGTCCTGGATTTTTCTAAACACCCCCAGTAATTTTCTTGTATCAATTTCTGTGAATAAAAATAAAATGAATATCTCAGCTCTGCGACCGAATATTTGGTGTTTGCCAGCAATACGTTAATTAATACAATTTAGGGGAACGAATAGGCATGGAGAGATTGATTTATAACTTGAAACGGCAAGCCAGTAACAACCAAAAGCGTAAAACATGCTAAATCGACTCCGAATTTGAAAAGGAGACGATTTACGCAGTTTGCACAATTTTTGTGCAAAATTTAGTGGATATTTAAGAATCTGTCTGTACAAATAATTGTTTTTGCGTTGGTATGGTGTCTGAGGACGTTTAGAAGTGTCCTGGATTTTTCTAAACTCCCCCAGGAATTTTCTTATATCAATTTCTGTGAATAAAATTAAAATTAATATCTCAGCTCTGGCACCGTGGATATTTAAGGATCTGTCTGTACAAATAATTGCCTTTGCTTTTGTATGATGTCTGAAGACGTCCAGAAGTGTCCTGGATTTTTCTAAACTCCCCCAGGAATTTTCTTATATCAATTTCTGTGAATAAAATTAAAATTAATATCTCAGCTATGGCACCGTGGATATTTAAGGATCTGTCTGTACAAATAATTGCCTTTGCTTTTGTATGATGTCTGAAGACGTCCAGAAGTGTCCTGGATTTTTCTAAACACCCCCAGTAATATTCTTGTATCAATTTCTGTGAATATCTAAATGAATATCTCAGCTCTGCGACCGAATATTTGGTGTTTGCCAGCAATACGATAATTAATACAATTACGGGAACGAATAGGCATGGAGAGATTGATTTATAACTTGAAACGGCAAGCCAGTAACAACCAAAAGCGTAAAACATGCTAAATCGACTCCGAATTTGAAAAGGAGACGATTTACGCAGTTTGCACAATTTTTGTGCAAAATTTAGTGGATATTTAAGAATCTGTCTGTACAAATAATTGTTTTTGCGTTGGTATGGTGTCTGAGGACGTTTAGAAGTGTCCTGGATTTTTCTAAACTCCCCCAGGAATTTTCTTGTATCAATTTCTGTGAATAAAAATAAAATGAATATCTCAGCTCTGCGACCGAATATTTGGTGTTTGCCAGCAATACGTTAATTAATACAATTTAGGGTAACGAATAGGCATGGAGAGATTGATTTATAACTTGAAACGGCAAGCCAGTAACAACCAAATGCGTAAAACATGCTAAATCGACTCCGAATTTGAAAAGGAGACGATTTACGCAGTTTGCACAATTTTTGTGCAAAATTTAGTGGATATTTAAGAATCTGTCTGTACAAATAATTGTTTTTGCGTTGGTATGGTGTCTGAGGACGTTTAGAAGTGTCCTGGATTTTTCTAAACTCCAGCAGGAATTTTCTTATATCAATTTCTGTGAATAAAATTAAAATTAATATCTCAGCTCTGGCACCGTGGATATTTAAGGATCTGTCTGTACAAATAATTGCCTTTGCTTTTGTATGTCTGAAGACGTCCAGAAGTGTCCTGGATTTTTCTAAACACCCCCAGTAATTTTCTTGTATCAATTTCTGTGAATAAAAATAAAATGAATATCTCAGCTCTGCGACCGAATATTTGGTGTTTGCCAGCAATACGTTAATTAATACAATTTAGGGGAACGAATAGGCATGGAGAGATTGATTTATAACTTGAAACGGCAAGCCAGTAACAACCAAAAGCGTAAAACCTGCTAAATCGACTCCGAATTTGAAAAGGAGACGATTTACGCAGTTTGCACAATTTTTGTGCAAAATTTAGTGGATATTTAAGAATCTGTCTGTACAAATAATTGTTTTTGCGTTGGTATGGTGTCTGAGGACGTTTAGAAGTGTCCTGGATTTTTCTAAACTCCCCCAGGAATTTTCTTATATCAATTTCTGTGAATAAAATTAAAATTAATATCTCAGCTCTGGCACCGTGGATATTTAAGCATCTGTCTGTACAAATAATTGCCTTTGCTTTTGTATGGTGTCTGAAGACGTCCAGAAGTGTCCTGGATTTTTCTAAAAACCCCCAGTAATTTTCTTGTATCAATTTCTGTGAATAAAAATAAAATGAATATCTCAGCTCTGCGACCGAATATTTGGTGTTTGCCAGCAATACGTTAATTAATACAATTTAGGGGAACGAATAGGCATGGAGAGATTGATTTATAACTTGAAACGGCAAGCCAGTAACAACCAAAAGCGTAAAACATGCTAAATCGACTCCGAATTTGAAAAGGAGACGATTTACGCAGTTTGCACAATTTTTGTGCAAAATTTAGTGGATATTTAAGAATCTGTCTGTACAAATAATTGTTTTTGCGTTGGTATGGTGTCTGAGGACGTTTAGAAGTGTCCTGGATTTTTCTAAACTCCCCCAGGAATTTTCTTATATCAATTTCTGTGAATAAAATTAAAATTAATATCTCAGCTATGGCACCGTGGATATTTAAGGATCTGTCTGTACAAATAATTGCCTTTGCTTTTGTATGATGTCTGAAGACGTCCAGAAGTGTCCTGGATTTTTCTAAACACCCCCAGTAATATTCTTGTATCAATTTCTGTGAATATCTAAATGAATATCTCAGCTCTGCGACCGAATATTTGGTGTTTGCCAGCAATACGATAATTAATACAATTACGGGAACGAATAGGCATGGAGAGATTGATTTATAACTTGAAACGGCAAGCCAGTAACAACCAAAAGCGTAAAACATGCTAAATCGACTCCGAATTTGAAAAGGAGACGATTTACGCAGTTTGCACAATTTTTGTGCAAAATTTAGTGGATATTTAAGAATCTGTCTGTACAAATAATTGTTTTTGCGTTGGTATGGTGTCTGAGGACGTTTAGAAGTGTCCTGGATTTTTCTAAACTCCCCCAGGAATTTTCTTGTATCAATTTCTGTGAATAAAAATAAAATGAATATCTCAGCTCTGCGACCGAATATTTGGTGTTTGCCAGCAATACGTTAATTAATACAATTTAGGGTAACGAATAGGCATGGAGAGATTGATTTATAACTTGAAACGGCAAGCCAGTAACAACCAAAAGCGTAAAACATGCTAAATCGACTCCGAATTTGAAAAGGAGACGATTTACGCAGTTTGCACAATTTTTGTGCAAAATTTAGTGGATATTTAAGAATCTGTCTGTACAAATAATTGTTTTTGCGTTGGTATGGTGTCTGAGGACGTTTAGAAGTGTCCTGGATTTTTCTAAACTCCAGCAGGAATTTTCTTATATCAATTTCTGTGAATAAAATTAAAATTAATATCTCAGCTCTGGCACCGTGGATATTTAAGGATCTGTCTGTACAAATAATTGCCTTTGCTTTTGTATGTCTGAAGACGTCCAGAAGTGTCCTGGATTTTTCTAAACACCCCCAGTAATTTTCTTGTATCAATTTCTGTGAATAAAAATAAAATGAATATCTCAGCTCTGCGACCGAATATTTGGTGTTTGCCAGCAATACGTTAATTAATACAATTTAGGGGAACGAATAGGCATGGAGAGATTGATTTATAACTTGAAACGGCAAGCCAGTAACAACCAAAAGCGTAAAACCTGCTAAATCGACTCCGAATTTGAAAAGGAGACGATTTACGCAGTTTGCACAATTTTTGTGCAAAATTTAGTGGATATTTAAGAATCTGTCTGTACAAATAATTGTTTTTGCGTTGGTATGGTGTCTGAGGACGTTTAGAAGTGTCCTGGATTTTTCTAAACTCCCCCAGGAATTTTCTTATATCAATTTCTGTGAATAAAATTAAAATTAATATCTCAGCTCTGGCACCGTGGATATTTAAGCATCTGTCTGTACAAATAATTGCCTTTGCTTTTGTATGGTGTCTGAAGACGTCCAGAAGTGTCCTGGATTTTTCTAAAAACCCCCAGTAATTTTCTTGTATCAATTTCTGTGAATAAAAATAAAATGAATATCTCAGCTCTGCGACCGAATATTTGGTGTTTGCCAGCAATACGTTAATTAATACAATTTAGGGGAACGAATAGGCATGGAGAGATTGATTTATAACTTGAAACGGCAAGCCAGTAACAACCAAAAGCGTAAAACATGCTAAATCGACTCCGAATTTGAAAAGGAGACGATTTACGCAGTTTGCACAATTTTTGTGCAAAATTTAGTGGATATTTAAGAATCTGTCTGTACAAATAATTGTTTTTGCGTTGGTATGGTGTCTGAGGACGTTTAGAAGTGTCCTGGATTTTTCTAAACTCCCCCAGGAATTTTCTTATATCAATTTCTGTGAATAAAATTAAAATTAATATCTCAGCTCTGGCACCGTGGATATTTAAGGATCTGTTTGTACAAATAATTGCCTTTGCTTTTGTATGATGTCTGAAGACGTCCAGAAGTGTCCTGGATTTTTCTAAACACCCCCAGTAATTTTCTTGTAACAATTTCTGTGAATAAAAATAAAATGAATATCTCAGCTCTGCGACCGAATATTTGGTGTTTGCCAGCAATACGTTAATTAATACAATTTAGGGGAACGAATAGGCATGGAGAGATTGATTTATAACTTGAAACGGCAAGCCAGTAACAACCAAAAGCGTAAAACATGCTAAATCGACTCCGAATTTGAAAAGGAGACGATTTACGCAGTTTGCACAATTTTTGTGCAAAATTTAGTGGATATTTAAAAATCTGTCTGTACAAATAATTGTTTTTGCGTTGGTATGGTGTCTGAGGACGTTTAGAAGTGTCCTGGATTTTTCTAAACTCCCCCAGGAATTTTCTTATATCAATTTCTGTGAATAAAATTAAAATTAATATCTCAGCTCTGGCACCGTGGATATTTAAGGATCTGTTTGTACAAATAATTTCCTTTGCTTTTGTATGATGTCTGAAGACGTCCAGAAGTGTCCTGGATTTTTCTAAACACCCCCAGTAATTTTCTTGTAACAATTTCTGTGAATAAAAATAAAATGAATATCTCAGCTCTGCGACCGAATATTTGGTGTTTGCCAGCAATACGTTAATTAATACAATTTAGGGGAACGAATAGGCATGGAGAGATTGATTTATAACTTGAAACGGCAAGCCAGTAACAACCAAAAGCGTAAAACATGCTAAATCGACTCCGAATTTGAAAAGGAGACGATTTACGCAGTTTGCACAATTTTTGTGCAAAATTTAGTGGATATTTAAAAATCTGTCTGTACAAATAATTGTTTTTGCGTTGGTATGGTGTCTGAGGACGTTTAGAAGTGTCCTGGATTTTTCTAAACTCCCCCAGGAATTTTCTTATATCAATTTCTGTGAATAAAATTAAAATTAATATCTCAGCTCTGGCACCGTGGATATTTAAGGATCTGTTTGTACAAATAATTGCCTTTGCTTTTGTATCATGTCTGAAGACGTCCAGAAGTGTCCTGGATTTTTCTAAACACCCCCAGTAATTTTCTTGTATCAATTTCTGTGAATAAAAATAAAATGAATATCTCAGCTCTGCGACCGAATATTTGGTGTTTGCCAGCAATACGTTAATTAATACAATTTAGGGGAACGAATAGGCATGGAGAGATTGATTTATAACTTGAAACGGCAAGCCAGTAACAACCAAAATCGTAAAACATGCTAAATCGGCTCCGAATTTGAAAAGGAGACGATTTACGCAGTTTGCAAAATTTTTGTGCAAAATTTAGTGGATATTTAAGAATCTGTCTGTACAATTAATTGTTTTTGCGTTGGTATGGTGTCTGAGGACGTTTAGAAGTGTCGTGGATTTTTCTAAACTCTCCCAGGAATTTTCTTATATCAATTTCTGTGAATAAAATTAAAATTAATATCTCAGCTCTGGCACCGTGGATATTTAAGGATCTGTTTGTACAAATAATTGCCTTTGCTTTTGTATGATGTCTGAAGACGTCCAGAAGTGTCCTGGATTTTTCTAAAAACCCCCAGTAATTTTCTTGTATCAATTTCTGTGAATAAAAATAAAATGAATATCTCAGCTTTGCGACCGAATATTTGGTGTTTGCCAGCAATACGTTGATTAATACAATTTAGAGGAACGAATAGGCATGGAGAGATTGATTTATAACTTGAAACGGCAAGCCAGTAACAACCAAAAGCGTAAAACATGCTAAATCGACTCCGAATTTGAAAAGGAGACGATTTACGCAGTTTGCACAATTTTTGTGCAAAATTTAGTGGATATTTAAGAATCTGTCTGTACAAATAATTGTTTTTGCGTTGGTATGGTGTCTGAGGACGTTTAGAAGTGTCCTGGATTTTTCTAAACTCCCCCAGGAATTTTCTTGTATCAATTTCTGTGAATAAAAATAAAATGAATATCTCAGCTCTGCGACCGAATATTTGGTGTTTGCCAGCAATACGTTAATTAATACAATTTAGGGTAACGAATAGGCATGGAGAGATTGATTTATAACTTGAAACGGCAAGCCAGTAACAACCAAAAGCGTAAAACATGCTAAATCGACTCCGAATTTGAAAAGGAGACGATTTACGCAGTTTGCACAATTTTTGTGCAAAATTTAGTGGATATTTAAGAATCTGTCTGTACAAATAATTGTTTTTGCGTTGGTATGGTGTCTGAGGACGTTTAGAAGTGTCCTGGATTTTTCTAAACTCCAGCAGGAATTTTCTTATATCAATTTCTGTGAATAAAATTAAAATTAATATCTCAGCTCTGGCACCGTGGATATTTAAGGATCTGTCTGTACAAATAATTGCCTTTGCTTTTGTATGTCTGAAGACGTCCAGAAGTGTCCTGGATTTTTCTAAACACCCCCAGTAATTTTCTTGTATCAATTTCTGTGAATAAAAATAAAATGAATATCTCAGCTCTGCGACCGAATATTTGGTGTTTGCCAGCAATACGTTAATTAATACAATTTAGGGGAACGAATAGGCATGGAGAGATTGATTTATAACTTGAAACGGCAAGCCAGTAACAACCAAAAGCGTAAAACATGCTAAATCGACTCCGAATTTGAAAAGGAGACGATTTACGCAGTTTGCACAATTTTTGTGCAAAATTTAGTGGATATTTAAGAATCTGTCTGTACAAATAATTGTTTTTGCGTTGGTATGGTGTCTGAGGACGTTTAGAAGTGTCCTGGATTTTTCTAAACTCCCCCAGGAATTTTCTTATATCAATTTCTGTGAATAAAATTAAAATTAATATCTCAGCTCTGGCACCGTGGATATTTAAGCATCTGTCTGTACAAATAATTGCCTTTGCTTTTGTATGATGTCTGAAGACGTCCAGAAGTGTCCTGGATTTTTCTAAAAACCCCCAGTAATTTTCTTGTATCAATTTCTGTGAATAAAAATAAAATGAATATCTCAGCTCTGCGACCGAATATTTGGTGTTTGCCAGCAATACGTTAATTAATACAATTTAGGGGAACGAATAGGCATGGAGAGATTAATTTATAACTTGAAACGGCAAGCCAGTAACAACCAAAAGCGTAAAACATGCTAAATCGACTCCGAATTTGAAAAGGAGACGATTTACGCAGTTTGCACAATTTTTGTGCAAAATTTAGTGGATATTTAAGAATCTGTCTGTACAAATAATTGTTTTTGCGTTGGTATGGTGTCTGAGGACGTTTAGAAGTGTCCTGGATTTTTCTAAACTCCCCCAGGAATTTTCTTATATCAATTTCTGTGAATAAAATTAAAATTAATATCTCAGCTCTGGCACCGTGGATATTTAAGGATCTGTTTGTACAAATAATTGCCTTTGCTTTTGTATGATGTCTGAAGACGTCCAGAAGTGTCCTGGATTTTTCTAAACACCCCCAGTAATTTTCTTGTAACAATTTCTGTGAATAAAAATAAAATGAATATCTCAGCTCTGCGACCGAATATTTGGTGTTTGCCAGCAATACGTTAATTAATACAATTTAGGGGAACGAATAGGCATGGAGAGATTGATTTATAACTTGAAACGGCAAGCCAGTAACAACCAAAATCGTAAAACATGCTAAATCGACTCCGAATTTGAAAAGGAGACGATTTACGCAGTTTGCACAATTTTTGTGCAAAATTTAGTGGATATTTAAAAATCTGTCTGTACAAATAATTGTTTTTGCGTTGGTATGGTGTCTGAGGACGTTTAGAAGTGTCCTGGATTTTTCTAAACTCCCCCAGGAATTTTCTTATATCAATTTCTGTGAATAAAATTAAAATTAATATCTCAGCTCTGGCACCGTGGATATTTAAGGATCTGTTTGTACAAATAATTGCCTTTGCTTTTGTATCATGTCTGAAGACGTCCAGAAGTGTCCTGGATTTTTCTAAACACCCCCAGTAATTTTCTTGTATCAATTTCTGTGAATAAAAATAAAATGAATATCTCAGCTCTGCGACCGAATATTTGGTGTTTGCCAGCAATACGTTAATTAATACAATTTAGGGGAACGAATAGGCATGGAGAGATTGATTTATAACTTGAAACGGCAAGCCAGTAACAACCAAAATCGTAAAACATGCTAAATCGGCTCCGAATTTGAAAAGGAGACGATTTACGCAGTTTGCAAAATTTTTGTGCAAAATTTTGTGGATATTTAAGAATCTGTCTGTACAATTAATTGTTTTTGCGTTGGTATGGTGTCTGAGGACGTTTAGAAGTGTCGTGGATTTTTCTAAACTCTCCCAGGAATTTTCTTATATCAATTTCTGTGAATAAAATTAAAATTAATATCTCAGCTCTGGCACCGTGGATATTTAAGGATCTGTTTGTACAAATAATTGCCTTTGCTTTTGTATGATGTCTGAAGACGTCCAGAAGTGTCCTGGATTTTTCTAAAAACCCCCAGTAATTTTCTTGTATCAATTTCTGTGAATAAAAATAAAATGAATATCTCAGCTTTGCGACCGAATATTTGGTGTTTGCCAGCAATACGTTGATTAATACAATTTAGAGGAACGAATAGGCATGGAGAGATTGATTTATAACTTGAAACGGCAAGCCAGTAACAACCAAAAGCGTAAAACATGCTAAATCGACTCCGAATTTGAAAAGGAGACGATTTACGCAGTTTGCACAATTTTTGTGCAAAATTTAGTGGATATTTAAGAATCTGTCTGTACAAATAATTGTTTTTGCGTTGGTATGGTGTCTGAGGACGTTTAGAAGTGTCCTGGATTTTTCTAAACTCCCCCAGGAATTTTCTTGTATCAATTTCTGTGAATAAAAATAAAATGAATATCTCAGCTCTGCGACCGAATATTTGGTGTTTGCCAGCAATACGTTAATTAATACAATTTAGGGTAACGAATAGGCATGGAGAGATTGATTTATAACTTGAAACGGCAAGCCAGTAACAACCAAAAGCGTAAAACATGCTAAATCGACTCCGAATTTGAAAAGGAGACGATTTACGCAGTTTGCACAATTTTTGTGCAAAATTTAGTGGATATTTAAGAATCTGTCTGTACAAATAATTGTTTTTGCGTTGGTATGGTGTCTGAGGACGTTTAGAAGTGTCCTGGATTTTTCTAAACTCCCCCAGGAATTTTCTTATATCAATTTCTGTGAATAAAATTAAAATTAATATCTCAGCTCTGGCACCGTGGATATTTAAGGATCTGTTTGTACAAATAATTGCCTTTGCTTTTGTATGATGTCTGAAGACGTCCAGAAGTGTCCTGGATTTTTCTAAACACCCCCAGTAATTTTCTTGTAACAATTTCTGTGAATAAAAATAAAATGAATATCTCAGCTCTGCGACCGAATATTTGGTGTTTGCCAGCAATACGTTAATTAATACAATTTAGGGGAACGAATAGGCATGGAGAGATTGATTTATAACTTGAAACGGCAAGCCAGTAACAACCAAAATCGTAAAACATGCTAAATCGACTCCGAATTTGAAAAGGAGACGATTTACGCAGTTTGCACAATTTTTGTGCAAAATTTAGTGGATATTTAAAAATCTGTCTGTACAAATAATTGTTTTTGCGTTGGTATGGTGTCTGAGGACGTTTAGAAGTGTCCTGGATTTTTCTAAACTCCCCCAGGAATTTTCTTATATCAATTTCTGTGAATAAAATTAAAATTAATATCTCAGCTCTGGCACCGTGGATATTTAAGGATCTGTTTGTACAAATAATTGCCTTTGCTTTTGTATCATGTCTGAAGACGTCCAGAAGTGTCCTGGATTTTTCTAAACACCCCCAGTAATTTTCTTGTATCAATTTCTGTGAATAAAAATAAAATGAATATCTCAGCTCTGCGACCGAATATTTGGTGTTTGCCAGCAATACGTTAATTAATACAATTTAGGGGAACGAATAGGCATGGAGAGATTGATTTATAACTTGAAACGGCAAGCCAGTAACAACCAAAATCGTAAAACATGCTAAATCGGCTCCGAATTTGAAAAGGAGACGATTTACGCAGTTTGCAAAATTTTTGTGCAAAATTTAGTGGATATTTAAGAATCTGTCTGTACAATTAATTGTTTTTGCGTTGGTATGGTGTCTGAGGACGTTTAGAAGTGTCGTGGATTTTTCTAAACTCTCCCAGGAATTTTCTTATATCAATTTCTGTGAATAAAATTAAAATTAATATCTCAGCTCTGGCACCGTGGATATTTAAGGATCTGTTTGTACAAATAATTGCCTTTGCTTTTGTATGATGTCTGAAGACGTCCAGAAGTGTCCTGGATTTTTCTAAAAACCCCCAGTAATTTTCTTGTATCAATTTCTGTGAATAAAAATAAAATGAATATCTCAGCTTTGCGACCGAATATTTGGTGTTTGCCAGCAATACGTTGATTAATACAATTTAGAGGAACGAATAGGCATGGAGAGATTGATTTATAACTTGAAACGGCAAGCCAGTAACAACCAAAAGCGTAAAACATGCTAAATCGACTCCGAATTTGAAAAGGAGACGATTTACGCAGTTTGCACAATTTTTGTGCAAAATTTAGTGGATATTTAAGAATCTGTCTGTACAAATAATTGTTTTTGCGTTGGTATGGTGTCTGAGGACGTTTAGAAGTGTCCTGGATTTTTCTAAACTCCCCCAGGAATTTTCTTGTATCAATTTCTGTGAATAAAAATAAAATGAATATCTCAGCTCTGCGACCGAATATTTGGTGTTTGCCAGCAATACGTTAATTAATACAATTTAGGGTAACGAATAGGCATGGAGAGATTGATTTATAACTTGAAACGGCAAGCCAGTAACAACCAAAAGCGTAAAACATGCTAAATCGACTCCGAATTTGAAAAGGAGACGATTTACGCAGTTTGCACAATTTTTGTGCAAAATTTAGTGGATATTTAAGAATCTGTCTGTACAAATAATTGTTTTTGCGTTGGTATGGTGTCTGAGGACGTTTAGAAGTGTCCTGGATTTTTCTAAACTCCAGCAGGAATTTTCTTATATCAATTTCTGTGAATAAAATTAAAATTAATATCTCAGCTCTGGCACCGTGGATATTTAAGGATCTGTCTGTACAAATAATTGCCTTTGCTTTTGTATGTCTGAAGACGTCCAGAAGTGTCCTGGATTTTTCTAAACACCCCCAGTAATTTTCTTGTATCAATTTCTGTGAATAAAAATAAAATGAATATCTCAGCTCTGCGACCGAATATTTGGTGTTTGCCAGCAATACGTTAATTAATACAATTTAGGGGAACGAATAGGCATGGAGAGATTGATTTATAACTTGAAACGGCAAGCCAGTAACAACCAAAAGCGTAAAACATGCTAAATCGACTCCGAATTTGAAAAGGAGACGATTTACGCAGTTTGCACAATTTTTGTGCAAAATTTAGTGGATATTTAAGAATCTGTCTGTACAAATAATTGTTTTTGCGTTGGTATGGTGTCTGAGGACGTTTAGAAGTGTCCTGGATTTTTCTAAACTCCCCCAGGAATTTTCTTATATCAATTTCTGTGAATAAAATTAAAATTAATATCTCAGCTCTGGCACCGTGGATATTTAAGCATCTGTCTGTACAAATAATTGCCTTTGCTTTTGTATGATGTCTGAAGACGTCCAGAAGTGTCCTGGATTTTTCTAAAAACCCCCAGTAATTTTCTTGTATCAATTTCTGTGAATAAAAATAAAATGAATATCTCAGCTCTGCGACCGAATATTTGGTGTTTGCCAGCAATACGTTAATTAATACAATTTAGGGGAACGAATAGGCATGGAGAGATTAATTTATAACTTGAAACGGCAAGCCAGTAACAACCAAAAGCGTAAAACAACCTAAATCGACTCCGAATTTGAAAAGGAGACGATATACGCAGTTTGCACAATTTTTGTGCAAAATTTAGTGGATATTTAAGAATCTGTCTGTACAAATAATTGTTTTTGCGTTGGTATGGTGTCTGAGGACGTTTAGAAGTGTCCTGGATTTTTCTAAACTCCCCCAGGAATTTTCTTATATCAATTTCTGTGAATAAAATTAAAATTAATATCTCAGCTCTGGCACCGTGGATATTTAAGGATCTGTTTGTACAAATAATTGCCTTTGCTTTTGTATGATGTCTGAAGACGTCCAGAAGTGTCCTGGATTTTTCTAAACACCCCCAGTAATTTTCTTGTAACAATTTCTGTGAATAAAAATAAAATGAATATCTCAGCTCTGCGACCGAATATTTGGTGTTTGCCAGCAATACGTTAATTAATACAATTTAGGGGAACGAATAGGCATGGAGAGATTGATTTATAACTTGAAACGGCAAGCCAGTAACAACCAAAATCGTAAAACATGCTAAATCGACTCCGAATTTGAAAAGGAGACGATTTACGCAGTTTGCACAATTTTTGTGCAAAATTTAGTGGATATTTAAAAATCTGTCTGTACAAATAATTGTTTTTGCGTTGGTATGGTGTCTGAGGACGTTTAGAAGTGTCCTGGATTTTTCTAAACTCCCCCAGGAATTTTCTTATATCAATTTCTGTGAATAAAATTAAAATTAATATCTCAGCTCTGGCACCGTGGATATTTAAGGATCTGTTTGTACAAATAATTTCCTTTGCTTTTGTATGATGTCTGAAGACGTCCAGAAGTGTCCTGGATTTTTCTAAACACCCCCAGTAATTTTCTTGTAACAATTTCTGTGAATAAAAATAAAATGAATATCTCAGCTCTGCGACCGAATATTTGGTGTTTGCCAGCAATACGTTAATTAATACAATTTAGGGGAACGAATAGGCATGGAGAGATTGATTTATAACTTGAAACGGCAAGCCAGTAACAACCAAAAGCGTAAAACATGCTAAATCGACTCCGAATTTGAAAAGGAGACGATTTACGCAGTTTGCACAATTTTTGTGCAAAATTTAGTGGATATTTAAGAATCTGTCTGTACAAATAATTGTTTTTGCGTTGGTATGGTGTCTGAGGACGTTTAGAAGTGTCCTGGATTTTTCTAAACTCCCCCAGGAATTTTCTTGTATCAATTTCTGTGAATAAAAATAAAATGAATATCTCAGCTCTGCGACCGAATATTTGGTGTTTGCCAGCAATACGTTAATTAATACAATTTAGGGGAACGAATAGGCATGGAGAGATTGATTTATAACTTGAAACGGCAAGCCAGTAACAACCAAAAGCGTAAAACATGCTAAATCGACTCCGAATTTGAAAAGGAGACGATTTACGCAGTTTGCACAATTTTTGTGCAAAATTTAGTGGATATTTAAGAATCTGTCTGTACAAATAATTGTTTTTGCGTTGGTATGGTGTCTGAGGACGTTTAGAAGTGTCCTGGATTTTTCTAAACTCCCCCAGGAATTTTCTTGTATCAATTTCTGTGAATAAAAATAAAATGAATATCTCAGCTCTGCGACCGAATATTTGGTGTTTGCCAGCAATACGTTAATTAATACAATTTAGGGGAACGAATAGGCATGGAGAGATTGATTTATAACTTGAAACGGCAAGCCAGTAACAACCAAAAGCGTAAAACATGCTAAATCGACTCCGAATTTGAAAAGGAGACGATTTACGCAGTTTGCACAATTTTTGTGCAAAATTTAGTGGATATTTAAGAATCTGTCTGTACAAATAATTGTTTTTGCGTTGGTATGGTGTCTGAGGACGTTTAGAAGTGTCCTGGATTTTTCTAAACTCCCCCAGGAATTTTCTTGTATCAATTTCTGTGAATAAAAATAAAATGAATATCTCAGCTCTGCGACCGAATATTTGGTGTTTGCCAGCAATACGTTAATTAATACAATTTAGGGGAACGAATAGGCATGGAGAGATTGATTTATAACTTGAAACGGCAAGCCAGTAACAACCAAAAGCGTAAAACATGCTAAATCGACTCCGAATTTGAAAAGGAGACGATTTACGCAGTTTGCACAATTTTTGTGCAAAATTTAGTGGATATTTAAGAATCTGTCTGTACAAATAATTGTTTTTGCGTTGGTATGGTGTCTGAGGACGTTTAGAAGTGTCCTGGATTTTTCTAAACTCCCCCAGGAATTTTCTTATATCAATTTCTGTGAATAAAATTAAAATTAATATCTCAGCTCTGGCACCGTGGATATTTAAGGATCTGTTTGTACAAATAATTGCCTTTGCTTTTGTATGATGTCTGAAGACGTCCAGAAGTGTCCTGGATTTTTCTAAACACCCCCAGTAATTTTCTTGTATCAATTTCTGTGAATAAAAATAAAATGAATATCTCAGCTCTGCGACCGAATATTTGGTGTTTGCCAGCAATACGTTAATTAATACAATTTAGGGGAACGAATAGGCATGGAGAGATTGATTTATAACTTGAAACGGCAAGCCAGTAACAACCAAAAGCGTAAAACATGCTAAATCGACTCCGAATTTGAAAAGGAGACGATTTACGCAGTTTGCACAATTTTTGTGCAAAATTTAGTGGATATTTAAGAATCTGTCTGTACAAATAATTGTTTTTGCGTTGGTATGGTGTCTGAGGACGTTTAGAAGTGTCCTGGATTTTTCTAAACTCCCCCAGGAATTTTCTTATTTCAATTTCTGTGAATAAAATTAAAATTAATATCTCAGCTCTGGCACCGTGGATATTTAAAGATCTGTTTGTACAAATAATTGCCTTTGCTTTTGTATGGTGTCTGAAGACGTCCAGAAGTGTCCTGGATTTTTCTAAACACCCCCAGTAATTTTCTTGTATCAATTTCTGTGAATAAAAATAAAATGAATATCTCAGCTCTGCGACCGAATATTTGGTGTTTGCCAGCAATACGTTAATTAATACAATTTAGGGGAACGAATAGGCATGGAGAGATTGATTTATAACTTGAAACGGCAAGCCAGTAACAACCAAAAGCGTAAAACATGCTAAATCGACTCCGAATTTGAAAAGGAGACGATTTACGCAGTTTGCACAATTTTTGTGCAAAATTTAGTGGATATTTAAGAATCTGTCTGTACAAATAATTGTTTTTGCGTTGGTATGGTGTCTGAGGACGTTTAGAAGTGTCCTGGATTTTTCTAAACTCCCCCAGGAATTTTCTTATATCAATTTCTGTGAATAAAATTAAAATTAATATCTCAGCTCTGGCACCGTGGATATTTAAGGATCTGTTTGTACAAATAATTGCCTTTGCTTTTGTATGATGTCTGAAGACGTCCAGAAGTGTCCTGGATTTTTCTAAACACCCCCAGTAATTTTCTTGTAACAATTTCTGTGAATAAAAATAAAATGAATATCTCTGCTCTGCGACCGAATATTTGGTGTTTGCCAGCAATACGTTAATTAATACAATTTAGGGGAACGAATAGGCATGGAGAGATTGATTTATAACTTGAAACGGCAAGCCAGTAACAACCAAAAGCGTAAAACATACTAAATCGACTCCGAATTTGAAAAGGAGACGATTTACGCAGTTTGCACAATTTTTGTGCAAAATTTAGTGGATATTTAAAAATCTGTCTGTACAAATAATTGTTTTTGCGTTGGTATGGTGTCTGAGGACGTTTAGAAGTGTCCTGGATTTTTCTAAACTCCCCCAGGAATTTTCTTATATCAATTTCTGTGAATAAAATTAAAATTAATATCTCAGCTCTGTCACCGTGGATATTTAAGGATCTGTTTGTACAAATAATTGCCTTTGCTTTTGTATCATGTCTGAAGACGTCCAGAAGTGTCCTGGTTTTTTCTAAACACCCCCAGTAATTTTCTTGTATCAATTTCTGTGAATAAAAATAAAATGAATATCTCAGCTCTGCGACCGAATATTTGGTGTTTGCCAGCAATACGTTAATTAATACAATTTAGGGGAACGAATAGGCATGGAGAGATTGATTTATAACTTGAAACGGCAAGCCAGTAACAACCAAAATCGTAAAACATGCTAAATCGGCTCCGAATTTGAAAAGGAGACGATTTACGCAGTTTGCAAAATTTTTGTGCAAAATTTAGTGGATATTTAAGAATCTGTCTGTACAATTAATTGTTTTTGCGTTGGTATGGTGTCTGAGGACGTTTAGAAGTGTCCTGGATTTTTCTAAACTCTCCCAGGAATTTTCTTATATCAATTTCTGTGAATAAAATTAAAATTAATATCTCAGCTCTGGCACCGTGGATATTTAAGGATCTGTCTGTACAAATAATTGCCTTTGCTTTTGTATGATGTCTGAAGACGTCCAGAAGTGTCCTGGATTTTTCTAAAAACCCCCAGTAATTTTCTTGTATCAATTTCTGTGAATAAAAATAAAATGAATATCTCAGCTTTGCGACCGAATACTTGGTGTTTGCCTGCAATACGTTGATTAATACAATTTAGAGGAACGAATAGGCATGGAGAGATTGATTTATAACTTGAAACGGCAAGCCAGTAACAACCAAAAGCGTAAAACATGCTAAATCGACTCCGAATTTGAAAAGGAGACGATTTACGCAGTTTGCACAATTTTTGTGCAAAATTTAGTGGATATTAAAGAATCTCTCTGTACAAATAATTGTTTTTGCGTTGGTATGGTGTCTGAGGACGTTTAGAAGTGTCCTGGATTTTTCTAAACTCCCCCAGGAATTTTCTTATATCAATTTCTGTGAATAAAATTAAAATTAATATCTCAGCTCTGGCACCGTGGATATTTAAGGATCTGTTTGTACAAATAATTGCCTTTGCTTTTGTATGATGTCTGAAGACGTCCAGAAGTGTCCTGGATTTTTCTAAACACCCCCAGTAATTTTCTTGTATCAATTTCTGTGAATAAAAATAAAATGAATATCTCAGCTCTGCGACCGAATATTTGGTGTTTGCCAGCAATACGTTAATTAATACAATTTAGGGGAACGAATAGGCATGGAGAGATTGATTTATAACTTGAAACGGCAAGCCAGTAACAACCAAAAGCGTAAAACATGCTAAATCGACTCCGAATTTGAAAAGGAGACGATTTACGTAGTTTGCACAATTTTTGTTCAAAATTTAGTGGATATTTAAGGATCTGTTTGTACAAATAATTGCCTTTGCTTTTGTATGATGTCTGAAGACGTCCAGAAGTGTCCTGGATTTTTCTAAACACCCCCAGTAATTTTCTTGTATCAATTTCTGTGAATAAAAATAAAATGAATATCTCAGCTCTGCGACCGAATATTTGGTGTTTGCCAGCAATACGTTAATTAATACAATTTAGGGGAACGAATAGGCATGGAGAGATTGATTTATAACTTGAAACGGCAAGTCAGTAACAACCAAAAGCGTAAAACATGCTAAATCGACTCCGAATTTGAAAAGGAGACGATTTACGCAATTTGCACAATTTTTGTGCAAAATTTAGTGGATATTTAAAAATCTGTCTGTACAAATAATTGTTTTTGCGTTGGTATGGTGTCTGAGGACGTTTAGAAGTGTCCTGAATTTTTCTAAACTCCCCCAGGAATTTTCTTATATCAATTTCTGTGAATAAAATTAAAATTAATATCTCAGCTCTGGCACCGTGGGTATTTAAGGATCTGTTTGTACAAATAATTGCCTTTGCTTTTGTATCATGTCTGAAGACTTTTAGAAGTGTCCTGGATTTTTCTAAACACCCCCAGTAATTTTCTTGTATCAATTTCTGTGAATAAAAATAAAATGAATATCTCAGCTCTGCGACCGAATATTTGGTGTTTGCCAGCAATACGTTAATTAATACAATTTAGGGGAACGAATAGGCATGGAGAGATTGATTTATAACTTGAAACGGCAAGCCAGTAACAACCAAAAGCGTAAAACATGCTAAATCGACTCCGAATTTGAAAAGGAGACGATTTACGCAGTTTGCACAATTTTTGTGCAAAATTTAGTGGATATTTAAGAATCTGTCTGTACAAATAATTGTTTTTGCGTTGGTATGGTGTCTGTGGACGTTTAGAAGTGTCCTGGATTTTTCTAAACTCCCCCAGGAATTTTCTTATATCAATTTCTGTGAATAAAATTAAAATTAATATCTCAGCTCTGGCACCGTGGATATTTAAGGATCTGTCTGTACAAATAATTGCCTTTGCTTTTGTATGAGATCTGAAGACGTCCAGAGGCGTCCTGGATTTTTTTAAACACCCCCAGTAATTTTCTTGTATCAATTTCTGTGAATAAAAATAAAATGAATATCTCAGCTCTGCGTCCGAATATTTGGTGTTGGCCAGCAATACGTTAATTAATACAATTTAGGGGAACGAATAGGCATGGAGAGATTGATTTATAACTTGAAACGGCAAGCCAGTAACAACCAAAAACGTAAAATATGCTAAATCGACTCCGAATTTGAAAAGGAGACGATTTACGCAGTTTGCACAATTTTTGTGCAAAATTTAGTAGATATTTAAGAATCTGTCTGTACAAATAATTGTTTTTGCGTTGGTATGGTGTCTGAGGACGTTTAGAAGTGTCCTGGATTTTTCTAAACTCCCCCAGGAATTTTCTTATATCAATTTCTGTGAATAAAATTAAAATTAATATCTCAGCTCTGGCACCGTGGATATTTAAGGATCTGTCTGTACAAATAATTGCCTTTGCTTTTGTATGATGTCTGAAGACGTCCAGAAGTGTCCTGGATTTTTCTAAACACCCCCAGTAATTTTCTTGTATCAATTTCTGTGAATAAAAATAAAATGAATATCTCAGCTCTGCGACCGAATATTTGGTGTTTGCCAGCAATACGTTAATTAATACAATTTAGGGAAACGAATAGGCATGGAGAGATTGATTTATAACTTGAAACGGCAAGCCAGTAACAACCAAAAGCGTAAAACATGCTAAATCGACTCCGAATTTGAAAAGGAGACGATTTACGTAGTTTGCACAATTTTTGTGCAAAATTTAGTGGATATTTAAGAATCTGTCTGTACAAATAATTGTTTTTGCGTTGGTATGGTGTCTGAGGACGTTTAGAAGTGTCCTGGATTTTTCTAAACTCCCCCAGGAATTTTCTTATATCAATTTCTGTGAATAAAATTAAAATTAATATCACAGCTCTGGCACCGTGGATATTTAAGGATCTGTTTGTACAAATAATTGCCTTTGCTTTTGTATGATGTCTGAAGACGTCCAGAAGTGTCCTGGATTTTTCTAAACACCCCCAGTAATTTTCTTGTATCAATTTCTGTGAATAAAAATAAAATGAATATCTCAGCTCTGCGACCGAATATTTGGTGTTTGCCAGCAATACGTTAATTAATACAATTTAGGGGAACGAATAGGCATGGAGAGATTAATTTATAACTTGAAACGGCAAGCCAGTAACAACCAAAAACGTAAAACATGCTAAATCGACTCCGAATTTGAAAAGGAGACGATTTACGCAGTTTGCACAATTTTTGTGCAAAATTTAGTGGATATTTAAGAATCTGTCTGTACAAATAATTGTTTTTGCGTTGGTATGGTGTCTGAGGACGTTTAGAAGTGTCCTGGATTTTTCTAAACTCCCCCAGGAATTTTCTTATATCAATTTCTGTGAATAAAATTAAAACTAATATCTCAGCTCTGGCACCGTGGATATTTAAGGATCTGTTTGTACAAATAATTGCCTTTGCTTTTGTATGATGTCTGAAGACGTCCAGAAGTGTCCTGGATTTTTCTAAACACCCCCAGTAATTTTCTTGTATCAATTTCTGTGAATAAAAATAAAATGAATATCTCAGCTCTGCGACCGAATATTTGGTGTTTGCCAGCAATACGTTAATTAATACAATTTAGGGGAACGAATAGGCATGGAGAGATTGATTTATAACTTGAAACGGCAAGCCAGTAACAACCAAAAGCGTATAACATGCTAAATCGACTCCGAATTTGAAAAGGAGACGATTTACGCAGTTTGCACAATTTTTGTGCAAAATTTAGTGGATATTTAAGAATCTGTTTGTACAAATAATTGTTTTTGCGTTGGTATGGTGTCTGAGGACGTTTAGAAGTGTCCTGGATTTTTCTAAACTCCCCCAGGAATTTTCTTATATCAATTTCTGTGAATAAAATTAAAATTAATATCTCAGCTCTGGCACCGTGGATATTTAAGGATCTGTCTGTACAAATAATTGCCTTTGCTTTTGTATGATGTCTGAAGACGTCCAGAAGTGTCCTGGATTTTTCTAAACACCCCCAGTAATTTTCTTGTATCAATTACTGTGAATAAAAATAAAATGAATATCTCAGCTCTGCGACCGAATATTTGGTGTTTGCCAGCAATACGTTAATTAATACAATTTAGGGAAACGAATAGGCATGGAGAGATTGATTTATAACTTGAAACGGCAAGCCAGTAACAACCAAAAGCGTAAAACATGCTAAATCGACTCCGAATTTGAAAAGGAGACGATTTACGCAGTTTGCACAATTTTTGTGCAAAATTTAGTGGATATTTAAGAATCTGTCTGTACAAATAATTGTTTTTGCGTTGGTATGGTGTCTGAGGACGTTTAGAAGTGTCCTGGATTTTTCTAAACTCCCCCAGGAATTTTCTTATATCAATTTCTGTGAATAAAATTAAAATTAATATCTCAGCTCTGGCACCGTGGATATTTAAGGATCTGTTTGTACAAATAATTGCCTTTGCTTTTGTATGATGTCTGAAGACGTCCAGAAGTGTCCTGGATTTTTCTAAACACCCCCAGTAATTTTCTTGTATCAATTTCTGTGAATAAAAATAAAATGAATATCTCAGCTCTGCGACCGAATATTTGGTGTTTGCCAGCAATACGTTAATTAATACAATTTAGGGGAACGAATAGGCATGGAGAGATTGATTTATAACTTGAAACGGCAAGCCAGTAACAACCAAAAGCGTAAAACATGCTAAATCGACTCCAAATTTGAAAAGGAGACGATTTACGCAGTTTGCACAATTTTTGTGCAAAATTTAGTGGATATTTAAGAATCTGTCTGTACAAATAATTGTTTTTGCGTTGGTATGGTGTCTGAGGACGTTTAGAAGTGTCCTGGATTTTTCTAAACTCCCCCAGGAATTTTCTTATATCAATTTCTATGAATAAAATTAAAATTAATATCTCAGCTCTGGCACCGTGGATATTTAAGGATCTGTCTGTACAAATAATTGCCTTTGCTTTTGTATGATGTCTGAAGACGTCCAGAAGTGTCCTGGATTTTTCTAAACACCCCCAGTAATTTTCTTGTATCAATTTCTGTGAATAAAAATAAAATGAATATCTCAGCTCTGCGACCGAATATTTGGTGTTTGCCAGCAATACGTTAATTAATACAATTTAGGGGAACGAATAGGCATGGAGAGATTAATTTATAACTTGAAACGGCAAGCCAGTAACAACCAAAAGCGTAAAACATGCTAAATCGACTCCGAATTTGAAAAGGAGACGATTTACGCAGTTTGCACAATTTTTGTGCAAAATTTAGTGGATATTTAAGAATCTGTCTGTACAAATAATTGTTTTTGCGTTGGTATGGTGTCTGAGGACGTTTAGAAGTGTCCTGGATTTTTCTAAACTCCCCCAGGAATTTTCTTATATCAATTTCTGTGAATAAAATTAAAACTAATATCTCAGCTCTGGCACCGTGGATATTTAAGGATCTGTTTGTACAAATAATTGCCTTTGCTTTTGTATGATGTCTGAAGACGTCCAAAAGTGTCCTGGATTTTTCTAAACACCCCCAGTAATTTTCTTGTATCAATTTCTGTGAATAAAAATAAAATGAATATCTCAGCTCTGCGACCGAATATTTGGTGTTTGCCAGCAATACGTTAATTAATACAATTTAGGGGAACGAATAGGCATGGAGAGATTTATTTATAACTTGAAACGGCAAGCCAGTAACAACCAAAAGCGTAAAACATGCTAAATCGACTCCGAATTTGAAAAGGAGACGATTTACGCAGTTTGCACAATTTTTGTGCAAAATTTAGTGGATATTTAAGAATCTGTCTGTACAAATAATTGTTTTTGCGTTGGTATGGTGTCTGAGGACGTTTAGAAGTGTCCTGGATTTTTCTAAACTCCCCCAGGAATTTTCTTATATCAATTTCTGTGAATAAAATTAAAATTAATATCTCAGCTCTGGCACCGTGGATATTTAAGGATCTGTCTGTACAAATAATTGCCTTTGCTTTTGTATGAGATCTGAAGACGTCCAGAAGTGTCCTGGATTTTTCTAAACACCCCCAGTAATTTTCTTGTATCAATTTCTGTGAATAAAAATAAAATGAATATCTCAGCTCTGCGACCGAATATTTGGTGTTTGCCAGCAATACGTTAATTAATACAATTTAGGGGAACGAATAGGCATGGAGAGATTGATTTATAACTTGAAACGGCAAGCCAGTAACAACCAAAAGCGTAAAACATGCTAAATCGACTCCGAATTTGAAGAGACGATTTACGCAGTTTGCACAATTTTTGTGCAAAATTTAGTGGATATTTAAGAATCTGTCTGTACAAATAATTGTTTTTGCGTTGGTATGGTGTCTGAGGACGTTTAGAAGTGTCCTGGATTTTTCTAAACTCCCCCAGGAATTTTTCTTATATCAATTTCTGTGAATAAAATTAAAATTAATATCTCAGCTCTGGCACCGTGGATATTTAAGGATCTGTCTGTACAAATAATTGCCTTTGCTTTTGTATGATGTCTGAAGACGTCCAGAAGTGTCCTGGATTTTTCTAAACACCCCCAGTAATTTTCTTGTATCAATTTCTGTGAATAAAAATAAAATGAATATCTCAGCTCTGCGACCGAATATTTGGTGTTTGCCAGCAATACGTTAATTAATACAATTTAGGGGAACGAATAGGCATGGAGAGATTAATTTATAACTTGAAACGGCAAGCCAGTAACAACCAAAATCGTAAAACATGCTAAATCGACTCCGAATTTGAAAAGGAGACGATTTACGCAGTTTGCACAATTTTTGTGCAAAATTTAGTGGATATTTAAGAATCTGTCTGTACAAATAATTGTTTTTGCGTTGGTATGGTGTCTGAGGACGTTTAGAAGTGTCCTGGATTTTTCTAAACTCCCCCAGGAATTTTCTTATATCAATTTCTGTGAATAAAATTAAAACTAATATCTCAGCTCTGGCACCGTGGATATTTAAGGATCTGTTTGTACAAATAATTGCCTTTGCTTTTGTATGATGTCTGAAGACGTCCAAAAGTGTCCTGGATTTTTCTAAACACCCCCAGTAATTTTCTTGTATCAATTTCTGTGAATAAAAATAAAATGAATATCTCAGCTCTGCGACCGAATATTTGGTGTTTGCCAGCAATACGTTAATTAATACAATTTAGGGGAACGAATAGGCATGGAGAGATTTATTTATAACTTGAAACGGCAAGCCAGTAACAACCAAAAGCGTAAAACATGCTAAATCGACTCCGAATTTGAAAAGGAGACGATTTACGCAGTTTGCACAATTTTTGTGCAAAATTTAGTGGATATTTAAGAATCTGTCTGTACAAATAATTGTTTTTGCGTTGGTATGGTGTCTGAGGACGTTTAGAAGTGTCCTGGATTTTTCTAAACTTCCCCAGGAATTTTCTTATATCAATTTCTGTGAATAAAATTAAAATTAATATCTCAGCTCTGGCACCGTGGATATTTAAGGATCTGTCTGTACAAATAATTGCCTTTGCTTTTGTATGAGATCTGAAGACGTCCAGAAGTGTCCTGGATTTTTCTAAACACCCCCAGTAATTTTCTTGTATCAATTTCTGTGAATAAAAATAAAATGAATATCTCAGCTCTGCGACCGAATATTTGGTGTTTGCCAGCAATACGTTAATTAATACAATTTAGGGGAACGAATAGGCATGGAGAGATTGATTTATAACTTGAAACGGCAAGCCAGTAACAACCAAAAGCGTAAAACATGCTAAATCGACTCCGAATTTGAAAAGGAGACGATTTACGCAGTTTGCACAATTTTTGTGCAAAATTTAGTGGATATTTAAGAATCTGTCTGTACAAATAATTGTTTTTGCGTTGGTATGGTGTCTGAGGACGTTTAGAAGTGTCCTGGATTTTTCTAAACTCCCCCAGGAATTTTTCTTATATCAATTTCTGTGAATAAAATTAAAATTAATATCTCAGCTCTGGCACCGTGGATATTTAAGGATCTGTCTGTACAAATAATTGCCTTTGCTTTTGTATGATGTCTGAAGACGTCGAGAAGTGTCCTGGATTTTTCTAAACACCCCCAGTAATTTTCTTGTATCAATTTCTGTGAATAAAAATAAAATGAATATCTCAGCTCTGCGACCGAATATTTGGTGTTTGCCAGCAATACGTTAATTAATACAATTTAGGGGAACGAATAGGCATGGAGAGATTGATTTATAACTTGAAACGGCAAGCCAGTAACAACCAAAAGCGTAAAACATGCTAAATCGACTCCGAATTTGAAAAGGAGACGATTTACGCAGTTTGCACAATTTTTGTGCAAAATTTAGTGGATATTTAAGAATCTGTCTGTACAAATAATTGTTTTTGCGTTGGTATGGTGTCTGAGGACGTTTAGAAGTGTCCTGGATTTTTCTAAACTCCCCCAGGAATTTTCTTATATCAATTTCTGTGAATAAAATTAAAACTAATATCTCAGCTCTGGCACCGTGGATATTTAAGGATCTGTTTGTACAAATAATTGCCTTTGCTTTTGTATGATGTCTGAAGACGTCCAAAAGTGTCCTGGATTTTTCTAAACACCCCCAGTAATTTTCTTGTATCAATTTCTGTGAATAAAAATAAAATGAATATCTCAGCTCTGCGACCGAATATTTGGTGTTTGCCAGCAATACGTTAATTAATACAATTTAGGGGAACGAATAGGCATGGAGAGATTTATTTATAACTTGAAACGGCAAGCCAGTAACAACCAAAAGCGTAAAACATGCTAAATCGACTCCGAATTTGAAAAGGAGACGATTTACGCAGTTTGCACAATTTTTGTGCAAAATTTAGTGGATATTTAAGAATCTGTCTGTACAAATAATTGTTTTTGCGTTGGTATGGTGTCTGAGGACGTTTAGAAGTGTCCTGGATTTTTCTAAACTTCCCCAGGAATTTTCTTATATCAATTTCTGTGAATAAAATTAAAATTAATATCTCAGCTCTGGCACCGTGGATATTTAAGGATCTGTCTGTACAAATAATTGCCTTTGCTTTTGTATGATGTCTGAAGACGTCCAGAAGTGTCCTGGATTTTTCTAAACACCCCCAGTAATTTTCTTGTATCAATTTCTGTGAATAAAAATAAAATGAATACCTCAGCTCTGCGACCGAATATTTGGTGTTTGCCAGCAATACGTTAATTAATACAATTTAGGGGAACGAATAGGCATGGAGAGATTGATTTATAACTTGAAACGGCAAGCCAGTAACAACCAAAAGCGTAAAACATGCTAAATCGACTCCGAATTTGAAAAGGAGACGATTTACGCAGTTTGCACAATTTTTGTGCAAAATTTAGTGGATATTTAAGAATCTGTCTGTACAAATAATTGTTTTTGCGTTGGTATGGTGTCTGAGGACGTTTAGAAGTGTCCTGGATTTTTCTAAACTCCCCCAGGAATTTTCTTATATCAATTTCTGTGAATAAAATTAAAATTAATATCTCAGCTCTGGCACCGTGGATATTTAAGGATCTGTCTGTACAAATAATTGCCTTTGCTTTTGTATGAGATCTGAAGACGTCCAGAAGCGTCCTGGATTTTTCTAAACACCCCCAGTAATTTTCTTGTATCAATTTCTGTGAATAAAAATAAAATGAATATCTCAGCTCTGCGACCGAATATTTGGTGTTTGCCAGCAATACGTTATTTAATACAATTAAGAAACGAATAGGCATGGAGAGATTGATTTATAACTTGAAACGGCAAGCCAGTAACAACCAAAAGCGTAAAACATGCTAAATCGACTCCGAATTTGAAAAGGAGACGATTTACGCAGTTTGCACAATTTTTGTGCAAAATTTAGTGGATATTTAAGAATCTGTCTGTACAAATAATTGTTTTTGCGTTGGTATGGTGTCTGAGGACGTTTAGAAGTGTCCTGGATTTTTCTAAACTCCCCCAGGAATTTTCTTATATCAATTTCTGTGAATAAAATTAAAATTAATATCTCAGCTCTGGCACCGTGGATATTTAAGGATCTGTCTGTACAAATAATTGCCTTTGCTTTTGTATGAGATCTGAAGACGTCCAGAAGCGTCCTGGATTTTTCTAAACACCCCCAGTAATTTTCTTGTATCAATTTCTGTGAATAAAAATAAAATGAATATCTCAGCTCTGCGACCGAATATTTGGTGTTTGCCAGCAATACGTTAATTAATACAATTTAGGGGAACGAATAGGCATGGAGAAATTGATTTATAACTTGGAACGGCAAGCCAGTAACAACCAAAAGCGTAAAACATGCTAAATCGACTCCGAATTTGAAAAGGAGATGATTTACGCAGTTTGCACAATTTTTGTGCAAAATTTAGTGGATATTTAAGAATCTGTCTGTACAAATAATTGTTTTTGCGTTGGTATGGTGTCTGAGGACGTTTAGAAGTGTCCTGGATTTTTCTAAACTCCCCCAGGAATTTTCTTATATCAATTTCTGTGAATAAAATTAAAATTAATATCTCAGCTCTGGCACCGTGGATATTTAAGGATCTGTCTGTACAAATAATTGCCTTTGCTTTTGTATGAGATCTGAAGACGTCCAGAAGTGTCCTGGATTTTTCTAAACACCCCCAGTAATTTTCTTGTATCAATTTCTGTGAATAAAAATAAAATGAATATCTCAGCTCTGCGACCGAATATTTGGTGTTTGCCAGCTATACGGTAATTAATACAATTTAGGGGAACGAATAGGCATGGAGAGATTGATTTATAACTTGAAACGGCAAGCCAGTAACAACCAAAAGCGTAAAACATGCTAAATCGCCTCCGAATTTGAAAAGGAGACGATTTACGCAGTTTGCACAATTTTTGTGCAAAATTTAGTGGATATTTAAGAATCTGTCTGTACAAATAATTGTTTTTGCGTTGGTATGGTGTCTGAGGACGTTTAGAAGTGTCCTGGATTTTTCTAAACTTCCCCAGGAATTTTCTTATATCAATTTCTGTGAATAAAATTAAAATTAATATCTCAGCTCTGGCACCGTGGATATTTAAGGATCTGTTTGTACAAATAATTGCCTTTGCTTTTGTATGAGGTCTGAAGACGTCCAGAAGTGTCCTGGATTTTTCTAAACACCCCCAGTAATTTTCTTGTATCAATTTCTGTGAATAAAAATAAAATGAATATCTCAGCTCTGCGACCGAATATTTGGTGTTTGCCAGCAATACGTTAATTAATACAATTTAGGGGAACGAATAGGCATGGAGAGATTGATTTATAACTTGAAACGGCAAGCCAGTAACAACCAAAAGCGTAAAACATGCTAAATCGACTCCGAATTTGAAAAGGAGACGATTTACGCAGTTTGCACAATTTTTGTGCAAAATTTAGTGGATATTTAAGAATCTGTCTGTACAAATAATTGTTTTTGCGTTGGTATGGTGTCTGAGGACGTTTAGAAGTGTCCTGGATTTTTCTAAACTCCCCCAGGAATTTTCTTATATCAATTTCTGTGAATAAAATTAAAATTAATATCTCAGCTCTGGCACCGTGGATATTTAAGGATCTGTCTGTACAAATAATTGCCTTTGCTTTTGTATGAGATCTGAAGACGTCCAGAAGCGTCCTGGATTTTTCTAAACACCCCCAGTAATTTTCTTGTATCAATTTCTGTGAATAAAAATAAAATGAATATCTCAGCTCTGCGACCGAATATTTGGTGTTTGCCAGCAATACGTTAATTAATACAATTTAGGGGAACGAATAGGCATGAAGAAATTGATTTATAACTTGAAACGGCAAGCCAGTAACAACCAAAAGCGTAAAACATGCTAAATCGACTCCGAATTTGAAAAGGAGACGATTTACGCAGTTTGCACAATTTTTGTGCAAAATTTAGTGGATATTTAAGAATCTGTCTGTACAAATAATTGTTTTTGCGTTGGTATGGTGTCTGAGGACGTTTAGAAGTGTCCTGGATTTTTCTAAACTCCCCCAGGAATTTTCTTATATCAATTTCTGTGAATAAAATTAAAATTAATATCTCAGCTCTGGCACCGTGGATATTTAAGGATCTGTCTGTACAAATAATTGCCTTTGCTTTTGTATGAGATCTGAAGACGTCCAGAAGTGTCCTGGATTTTTCTAAACACCCCCAGTAATTTTCTTGTATCAATTTCTGTGAATAAAAATAAAATGAATATCTCAGCTCTGCGACCGAATATTTGGTGTTTGCCAGCTATACGGTAATTAATACAATTTAGGGGAACGAATAGGCATGGAGAGATTGATTTATAACTTG
Organism: Eledona agricola; assembly: GCA_964023215.1. Lineage (NCBI taxonomy): Eukaryota > Metazoa > Arthropoda > Insecta > Coleoptera > Tenebrionidae > Eledona > Eledona agricola. The sequence goes on along the minus strand of CAXIEJ010000203.1, from coordinate 274,382 downwards.
AAACGGCAAGCCAGTAACAACCAAAAGCGTAAAACATGCTAAATCGACTCCGAATTTGAAAAGGAGACGATTTACGCAGTTTGCACAATTTTTGTGCAAAATTTAGTGGATATTTAAGAATCTGTCTGTACAAATAATTGTTTTTGCGTTGGTATGGTGTCTGAGGACGTTTAGAAGTGTCCTGGATTTTTCAAAACTCCCCCAGGAATTTTCTTATATCAATTTCTGTGAATAAAATTAAAATTAATATCTCAGCTCTGGCACCGTGGATATTTAAGGATCTGTTTGTACAAATAATTGCCTTTGCTTTTGTATGAGGTCTGAAGACGTCCAGAAGTGTCCTGGATTTTTCTAAACACCCCCAGTAATTTTCTTGTATCAATTTCTGTGAATAAAAATAAAATGAATATCTCAACTCTGCGACCGAATATTTGGTGTTTGCCAGCAATACGTTAATTAATACAATTTAGGGGAACGAATAGGCATGGAGAGATTTATTTATAACTTGAAACGGCAAGCCAGTAACAACCAAAAGCGTAAAACATGCTAAATCGACTCCGAATTTGAAAAGGAGACGATTTACGCAGTTTGCACAATTTTTGTGCAAAATTTAGTGGATATTTAAGAATCTGTCTGTACAAATAATTGTTTTTGCGTTGGTATGGTGTCTGAGGACGTTTAGAAGTGTCCTGGATTTTTCTAAACTCCCCCAGGAATTTTCTTATATCAATTTCTGTGAATAAAATTAAAATTAATATCTCAGCTCTGGCACCGTGGATATTTAAGGATCTGTCTGTACAAATAATTGCCTTTGCTTTTGTATGAGATCTGAAGACGTCCAGAAGTGTCCTGGATTTTTCTAAACACCCCCAGTAATTTTCTTGTATCAATTTCTGTGAATAAGAATAAAATGAATATCTCAGCTCTGCGACCGAATATTTGGTGTTTGCCAGCAATACGTTAATTAATACAATTTAGGGGAACGAATAGGCATGGAGAGATTGATTTATAACTTAAAACGGCAAGCCAGTAACAACCAAAAGCGTAAAACATGCTAAATCGACTCCGAATTTGAAAAGGAGACGATTTACGCAGTTTGCACAATTTTTGTGCAAAATTTAGTGGATATTTAAGAATCTGTCTGTACAAATAATTGTTTTTGCGTTGGTATGGTGTCTGAGGACGTTTAGAAGTGTCCTGGATTTTTCTAAACTCCCCCAGTAATTTTCTTGTATCAATTTCTGTGAATAAAAATAAAATGAATATTTCAGCTCTGCGACCGAATATTTGGTGTTTGCCAGCAATACGTTAATTAATACAATTTAGGGGAACAAATAGGCATGGAGAGATTGATTTATAACTTGAACGGTAAGCCAGCAACAACCAAAAGCGTAAAACTTGCTAAATCGACTCCGAATTTGAAAAGGAGACGATTTATGCAGTTTGCACAATTTTTGTGCAAAATTTAGTGGATATTTAAGAATCTGTCTGTACAAATAATTGTTTTTGCGTTGGTATGGTGTCTGAGGACGTTTAGAAGTGTCCTGGATTTTTCTAAACTCCCCCAGGAATTTTCTTATATCAATTTTTGTGAATAAAATTAAAATTAATATCTCAGCTCTGGCACCGTGGATATTTAAGGATCTGTTTGTACAAATAATTGCCTTTGCTTTTGTATGATGTCTGAAGACGTCCAGAAGTGTCCTGGATTTTTCTAAACACCCCCAGTAATTTTCTTGTATCAATTTCTGTGAATAAAAATAAAATGAATATCTCAGCTCTGCGACCGAATATTTGGTGTTTGCCGGCAATACGTTAATTAATACAATTTAGGGGAACGAATAGGCATGGTGAGATTGATTTATAACTTGAAACGGCAAGCCAGTAACAACCAAAAGCGTAAAACATGCTAAATCGACTCCGAATTTGAAAAGGAGACGATTTACGCAGTTTGCACAATTTTTGTGCAAAATTTAGTGGATATTTAAGAATCTGTCTGTACAAATAATTGTTTTTGCGTTGGTATGGTGTCTGAGGACGTTTAGAAGTGTCCTGGATTTTTCTAAACTCCCCCAGGAATTTTCTTATATCAATTTCTGTGAATAAAATTAAAATTAATATCTCAGCTCTGGCACCGTGGATATTTAAGGATCTGTCTGTACAAATAATTGCCTTTGCTTTTGTATGAGATCTGAAGACGTCCAGAAGTGTCCTGGATTTTTCTAAACACCCCCAGTAATTTTCTTGTATCAATTTCTGTGAATAAGAATAAAATGAATATCTCAGCTCTGCGACCGAATATTTGGTGTTTGCCAGCAATACGTTAATTAATACAATTTAGGGGAACGAATAGGCATGGAGAGATTGATTTATAACTTAAAACGGCAAGCCAGTAACAACCAAAAGCGTAAAACATGCTAAATCGACTCCGAATTTGAAAAGGAGACGATTTACGCAGTTTGCACAATTTTTGTGCAAAATTTAGTGGATATTTAAGAATCTGTCTGTACAAATAATTGTTTTTGCGTTGGTATGGTGTCTGAGGACGTTTAGAAGTGTCCTGGATTTTTCTAAACTCCCCCAGTAATTTTCTTGTATCAATTTCTGTGAATAAAAATAAAATGAATATCTCAGCTCTGCGACCGAATATTTGGTGTTTGCCAGCAATACGTTAATTAATACAATTTAGGGGAACAAATAGGCATGGAGAGATTGATTTATAACTTGAACGGTAAGCCAGCAACAACCAAAAGCGTAAAACTTGCTAAATCGACTCCGAATTTGAAAAGGAGACGATTTATGCAGTTTGCACAATTTTTGTGCAAAATTTAGTGGATATTTAAGAATCTGTCTGTACAAATAATTGTTTTTGCGTTGGTATGGTGTCTGAGGACGTTTAGAAGTGTCCTGGATTTTTCTAAACTCCCCCAGGAATTTTCTTATATCAATTTCTGTGAATAAAATTAAAATTAATATCTCAGCTCTGGCACCGTGGATATTTAAGGATCTGTCTGTACAAATAATTGCCTTTGCTTTTGTATGAGATCTGAAGACGTCCAGAAGTGTCCTGGATTTTTCTAAACACCCTCAGTAATTTTCTTGTATCAATTTCTGTGAATAAAAATAAAATGAATATCTCAGCTCTGCGACCGAATATTTGGTGTTTGCCAGCAATACGTTAATTAATACAATTTAGGGAAACGAATAGGCATGGAGAGATTGATTTATAACTTGAAACGGCAAGCCAGTAACAACCAAAAGCGTAAAACATGCTAAATCGACTCCGAATTTGAAAAGGAGACGATTTACGTAGTTTGCACAATTTTTGTGCAAAATTTAGTGGATATTTAAGAATCTGTCTGTACAAATAATTGTTTTTGCGTTGGTATGGTGTCTGAGGACGTTTAGAAGTGTTCTGGATTTTTCTAAACTCCCCCAGGAATTTTCTTATATCAATTTCTGTGAATAAAATTAAAATTAATATCTCAGCTCTGGCACCGTGGATATTTAAGGATCTGTCTGTACAAATAATTGCCTTTGCTTTTGTATGAGATCTGAAGACGTCCAGAAGTGTCCTGGATTTTTCTAAACACCCCCAGTAATTTTCTTGTATCAATTTCTGTGAATAAGAATAAAATGAATATCTCAGCTCTGCGACCGAATATTTGGTGTTTGCCAGCAATACGTTAATTAATACAATTTAGGGGAACGAATAGGCATGGAGAAATTGATTTATAACTTGGAACGGCAAGCCAGTAACAACCAAAAGCGTAAAACATGCTAAATCGACTCCGAATTTGAAAAGGAGATGATTTACGCAGTTTGCACAATTTTTGTGCAAAATTTAGTGGATATTTAAGAATCTGTCTGTACAAATAATTGTTTTTGCGTTGGTATGGTGTCTGAGGACGTTTAGAAGTGTCCTGGATTTTTCTAAACTCCCCCAGGAATTTTCTTATATCAATTTCTGTGAATAAAATTAAAATTAATATCTCAGCTCTGGCACCGTGGATATTTAAGGATCTGTCTGTACAAATAATTGCCTTTGCTTTTGTATGAGATCTGAAGACGTCCAGAAGTGTCCTGGATTTTTCTAAACACCCCCAGTAATTTTCTTGTATCAATTTCTGTGAATAAAAATAAAATGAATATCTCAGCTCTGCGACCGAATATTTGGTGTTTGCCAGCTATACGGTAATTAATACAATTTAGGGGAACGAATAGGCATGGAGAGATTGATTTATAACTTGAAACGGCAAGCCAGTAACAACCAAAAGCGTAAAACATGCTAAATCGCCTCCGAATTTGAAAAGGAGACGATTTACGCAGTTTGCACAATTTTTGTGCAAAATTTAGTGGATATTTAAGAATCTGTCTGTACAAATAATTGTTTTTGCGTTGGTATGGTGTCTGAGGACGTTTAGAAGTGTCCTGGATTTTTCTAAACTTCCCCAGGAATTTTCTTATATCAATTTCTGTGAATAAAATTAAAATTAATATCTCAGCTCTGGCACCGTGGATATTTAAGGATCTGTTTGTACAAATAATTGCCTTTGCTTTTGTATGAGGTCTGAAGACGTCCAGAAGTGTCCTGGATTTTTCTAAACACCCCCAGTAATTTTCTTGTATCAATTTCTGTGAATAAAAATAAAATGAATATCTCAGCTCTGCGACCGAATATTTGGTGTTTGCCAGCAATACGTTAATTAATACAATTTAGGGGAACGAATAGGCATGGAGAGATTGATTTATAACTTGAAACGGCAAGCCAGTAACAACCAAAAGCGTAAAACATGCTAAATCGACTCCGAATTTGAAAAGGAGACGATTTACGCAGTTTGCACAATTTTTGTGCAAAATTTAGTGGATATTTAAGAATCTGTCTGTACAAATAATTGTTTTTGCGTTGGTATGGTGTCTGAGGACGTTTAGAAGTGTCCTGGATTTTTCTAAACTCCCCCAGGAATTTTCTTATATCAATTTCTGTGAATAAAATTAAAATTAATATCTCAGCTCTGGCACCGTGGATATTTAAGGATCTGTCTGTACAAATAATTGCCTTTGCTTTTGTATGAGATCTGAAGACGTCCAGAAGCGTCCTGGATTTTTCTAAACACCCCCAGTAATTTTCTTGTATCAATTTCTGTGAATAAAAATAAAATGAATATCTCAGCTCTGCGACCGAATATTTGGTGTTTGCCAGCAATACGTTAATTAATACAATTTAGGGGAACGAATAGGCATGAAGAAATTGATTTATAACTTGAAACGGCAAGCCAGTAACAACCAAAAGCGTAAAACATGCTAAATCGACTCCGAATTTGAAAAGGAGACGATTTACGCAGTTTGCACAATTTTTGTGCAAAATTTAGTGGATATTTAAGAATCTGTCTGTACAAATAATTGTTTTTGCGTTGGTATGGTGTCTGAGGACGTTTAGAAGTGTCCTGGATTTTTCTAAACTCCCCCAGGAATTTTCTTATATCAATTTCTGTGAATAAAATTAAAATTAATATCTCAGCTCTGGCACCGTGGATATTTAAGGATCTGTCTGTACAAATAATTGCCTTTGCTTTTGTATGAGATCTGAAGACGTCCAGAAGTGTCCTGGATTTTTCTAAACACCCCCAGTAATTTTCTTGTATCAATTTCTGTGAATAAAAATAAAATGAATATCTCAGCTCTGCGACCGAATATTTGGTGTTTGCCAGCTATACGGTAATTAATACAATTTAGGGGAACGAATAGGCATGGAGAGATTGATTTATAACTTGAAACGGCAAGCCAGTAACAACCAAAAGCGTAAAACATGCTAAATCGACTCCGAATTTGAAAAGGAGACGATTTACGCAGTTTGCACAATTTTTGTGCAAAATTTAGTGGATATTTAAGAATCTGTCTGTACAAATAATTGTTTTTGCGTTGGTATGGTGTCTGAGGACGTTTAGAAGTGTCCTGGATTTTTCAAAACTCCCCCAGGAATTTTCTTATATCAATTTCTGTGAATAAAATTAAAATTAATATCTCAGCTCTGGCACCGTGGATATTTAAGGATCTGTTTGTACAAATAATTGCCTTTGCTTTTGTATGAGGTCTGAAGACGTCCAGAAGTGTCCTGGATTTTTCTAAACACCCCCAGTAATTTTCTTGTATCAATTTCTGTGAATAAAAATAAAATGAATATCTCAACTCTGCGACCGAATATTTGGTGTTTGCCAGCAATACGTTAATTAATACAATTTAGGGGAACGAATAGGCATGGAGAGATTTATTTATAACTTGAAACGGCAAGCCAGTAACAACCAAAAGCGTAAAACATGCTAAATCGACTCCGAATTTGAAAAGGAGACGATTTACGCAGTTTGCACAATTTTTGTGCAAAATTTAGTGGATATTTAAGAATCTGTCTGTACAAATAATTGTTTTTGCGTTGGTATGGTGTCTGAGGACGTTTAGAAGTGTCCTGGATTTTTCTAAACTCCCCCAGGAATTTTCTTATATCAATTTCTGTGAATAAAATTAAAATTAATATCTCAGCTCTGGCACCGTGGATATTTAAGGATCTGTCTGTACAAATAATTGCCTTTGCTTTTGTATGAGATCTGAAGACGTCCAGAAGTGTCCTGGATTTTTCTAAACACCCCCAGTAATTTTCTTGTATCAATTTCTGTGAATAAGAATAAAATGAATATCTCAGCTCTGCGACCGAATATTTGGTGTTTGCCAGCAATACGTTAATTAATACAATTTAGGGGAACGAATAGGCATGGAGAGATTGATTTATAACTTAAAACGGCAAGCCAGTAACAACCAAAAGCGTAAAACATGCTAAATCGACTCCGAATTTGAAAAGGAGACGATTTACGCAGTTTGCACAATTTTTGTGCAAAATTTAGTGGATATTTAAGAATCTGTCTGTACAAATAATTGTTTTTGCGTTGGTATGGTGTCTGAGGACGTTTAGAAGTGTCCTGGATTTTTCTAAACTCCCCCAGTAATTTTCTTGTATCAATTTCTGTGAATAAAAATAAAATGAATATTTCAGCTCTGCGACCGAATATTTGGTGTTTGCCAGCAATACGTTAATTAATACAATTTAGGGGAACAAATAGGCATGGAGAGATTGATTTATAACTTGAACGGTAAGCCAGCAACAACCAAAAGCGTAAAACTTGCTAAATCGACTCCGAATTTGAAAAGGAGACGATTTATGCAGTTTGCACAATTTTTGTGCAAAATTTAGTGGATATTTAAGAATCTGTCTGTACAAATAATTGTTTTTGCGTTGGTATGGTGTCTGAGGACGTTTAGAAGTGTCCTGGATTTTTCTAAACTCCCCCAGGAATTTTCTTATATCAATTTTTGTGAATAAAATTAAAATTAATATCTCAGCTCTGGCACCGTGGATATTTAAGGATCTGTTTGTACAAATAATTGCCTTTGCTTTTGTATGATGTCTGAAGACGTCCAGAAGTGTCCTGGATTTTTCTAAACACCCCCAGTAATTTTCTTGTATCAATTTCTGTGAATAAAAATAAAATGAATATCTCAGCTCTGCGACCGAATATTTGGTGTTTGCCGGCAATACGTTAATTAATACAATTTAGGGGAACGAATAGGCATGGTGAGATTGATTTATAACTTGAAACGGCAAGCCAGTAACAACCAAAAGCGTAAAACATGCTAAATCGACTCCGAATTTGAAAAGGAGACGATTTACGCAGTTTGCACAATTTTTGTGCAAAATTTAGTGGATATTTAAGAATCTGTCTGTACAAATAATTGTTTTTGCGTTGGTATGGTGTCTGAGGACGTTTAGAAGTGTCCTGGATTTTTCTAAACTCCCCCAGGAATTTTCTTATATCAATTTCTGTGAATAAAATTAAAATTAATATCTCAGCTCTGGCACCGTGGATATTTAAGGATCTGTCTGTACAAATAATTGCCTTTGCTTTTGTATGAGATCTGAAGACGTCCAGAAGCGTCCTGGATTTTTCTAAACACCCCCAGTAATTTTCTTGTATCAATTTCTGTGAATAAAAATAAAATGAATATCTCAGCTCTGCGACCGAATATTTGGTGTTTGCCAGCAATACGTTAATTAATACAATTTAGGGGAACGAATAGGCATGAAGAAATTGATTTATAACTTGAAACGGCAAGCCAGTAACAACCAAAAGCGTAAAACATGCTAAATCGACTCCGAATTTGAAAAGGAGACGATTTACGCAGTTTGCACAATTTTTGTGCAAAATTTAGTGGATATTTAAGAATCTGTCTGTACAAATAATTGTTTTTGCGTTGGTATGGTGTCTGAGGACGTTTAGAAGTGTCCTGGATTTTTCTAAACTCCCCCAGGAATTTTCTTATATCAATTTCTGTGAATAAAATTAAAATTAATATCTCAGCTCTGGCACCGTGGATATTTAAGGATCTGTCTGTACAAATAATTGCCTTTGCTTTTGTATGAGATCTGAAGACGTCCAGAAGTGTCCTGGATTTTTCTAAACACCCCCAGTAATTTTCTTGTATCAATTTCTGTGAATAAAAATAAAATGAATATCTCAGCTCTGCGACCGAATATTTGGTGTTTGCCAGCTATACGGTAATTAATACAATTTAGGGGAACGAATAGGCATGGAGAGATTGATTTATAACTTGAAACGGCAAGCCAGTAACAACCAAAAGCGTAAAACATGCTAAATCGACTCCGAATTTGAAAAGGAGACGATTTACGCAGTTTGCACAATTTTTGTGCAAAATTTAGTGGATATTTAAGAATCTGTCTGTACAAATAATTGTTTTTGCGTTGGTATGGTGTCTGAGGACGTTTAGAAGTGTCCTGGATTTTTCAAAACTCCCCCAGGAATTTTCTTATATCAATTTCTGTGAATAAAATTAAAATTAATATCTCAGCTCTGGCACCGTGGATATTTAAGGATCTGTTTGTACAAATAATTGCCTTTGCTTTTGTATGAGGTCTGAAGACGTCCAGAAGTGTCCTGGATTTTTCTAAACACCCCCAGTAATTTTCTTGTATCAATTTCTGTGAATAAAAATAAAATGAATATCTCAACTCTGCGACCGAATATTTGGTGTTTGCCAGCAATACGTTAATTAATACAATTTAGGGGAACGAATAGGCATGGAGAGATTTATTTATAACTTGAAACGGCAAGCCAGTAACAACCAAAAGCGTAAAACATGCTAAATCGACTCCGAATTTGAAAAGGAGACGATTTACGCAGTTTGCACAATTTTTGTGCAAAATTTAGTGGATATTTAAGAATCTGTCTGTACAAATAATTGTTTTTGCGTTGGTATGGTGTCTGAGGACGTTTAGAAGTGTCCTGGATTTTTCTAAACTCCCCCAGGAATTTTCTTATATCAATTTCTGTGAATAAAATTAAAATTAATATCTCAGCTCTGGCACCGTGGATATTTAAGGATCTGTCTGTACAAATAATTGCCTTTGCTTTTGTATGAGATCTGAAGACGTCCAGAAGTGTCCTGGATTTTTCTAAACACCCCCAGTAATTTTCTTGTATCAATTTCTGTGAATAAAAATAAAATGAATATCTCAGCTCTGCGACCGAATATTTGGTGTTTGCCAGCTATACGGTAATTAATACAATTTAGGGGAACGAATAGGCATGGAGAGATTGATTTATAACTTGAAACGGCAAGCCAGTAACAACCAAAAGCGTAAAAGATGCTAAATCGACTCCGAATTTGAAAAGGAGACGATTTACGCAGTTTGCACAATTTTTGTGCAAAATTTAGTGGATATTTAAGAATCTGTCTGTACAAATAATTGTTTTTGCGTTGGTATGGTGTCTGAGGACGTTTAGAAGTGTCCTGGATTTTTCAAAACTCCCCCAGGAATTTTCTTATATCAATTTCTGTGAATAAAATTAAAATTAATATCTCAGCTCTGGCACCGTGGATATTTAAGGATCTGTTTGTACAAATAATTGCCTTTGCTTTTGTATGAGGTCTGAAGACGTCCAGAAGTGTCCTGGATTTTTCTAAACACCCCCAGTAATTTTCTTGTATCAATTTCTGTGAATAAAAATAAAATGAATATCTCAACTCTGCGACCGAATATTTGGTGTTTGCCAGCAATACGTTAATTAATACAATTTAGGGGAACGAATAGGCATGGAGAGATTTATTTATAACTTGAAACGGCAAGCCAGTAACAACCAAAAGCGTAAAACATGCTAAATCGACTCCGAATTTGAAAAGGAGACGATTTACGCAGTTTGCACAATTTTTGTGCAAAATTTAGTGGATATTTAAGAATCTGTCTGTACAAATAATTGTTTTTGCGTTGGTATGGTGTCTGAGGACGTTTAGAAGTGTCCTGGATTTTTCTAAACTCCCCCAGGAATTTTCTTATATCAATTTCTGTGAATAAAATTAAAATTAATATCTCAGCTCTGGCACCGTGGATATTTAAGGATCTGTCTGTACAAATAATTGCCTTTGCTTTTGTATGAGATCTGAAGACGTCCAGAAGTGTCCTGGATTTTTCTAAACACCCCCAGTAATTTTCTTGTATCAATTTCTGTGAATAAGAATAAAATGAATATCTCAGCTCTGCGACCGAATATTTGGTGTTTGCCAGCAATACGTTAATTAATACAATTTAGGGGAACGAATAGGCATGGAGAGATTGATTTATAACTTAAAACGGCAAGCCAGTAACAACCAAAAGCGTAAAACATGCTAAATCGACTCCGAATTTGAAAAGGAGACGATTTACGCAGTTTGCACAATTTTTGTGCAAAATTTAGTGGATATTTAAGAATCTGTCTGTACAAATAATTGTTTTTGCGTTGGTATGGTGTCTGAGGACGTTTAGAAGTGTCCTGGATTTTTCTAAACTCCCCCAGTAATTTTCTTGTATCAATTTCTGTGAATAAAAATAAAATGAATATTTCAGCTCTGCGACCGAATATTTGGTGTTTGCCAGCAATACGTTAATTAATACAATTTAGGGGAACAAATAGGCATGGAGAGATTGATTTATAACTTGAACGGTAAGCCAGCAACAACCAAAAGCGTAAAACTTGCTAAATCGACTCCGAATTTGAAAAGGAGACGATTTATGCAGTTTGCACAATTTTTGTGCAAAATTTAGTGGATATTTAAGAATCTGTCTGTACAAATAATTGTTTTTGCGTTGGTATGGTGTCTGAGGACGTTTAGAAGTGTCCTGGATTTTTCTAAACTCCCCCAGGAATTTTCTTATATCAATTTTTGTGAATAAAATTAAAATTAATATCTCAGCTCTGGCACCGTGGATATTTAAGGATCTGTTTGTACAAATAATTGCCTTTGCTTTTGTATGATGTCTGAAGACGTCCAGAAGTGTCCTGGATTTTTCTAAACACCCCCAGTAATTTTCTTGTATCAATTTCTGTGAATAAAAATAAAATGAATATCTCAGCTCTGCGACCGAATATTTGGTGTTTGCCGGCAATACGTTAATTAATACAATTTAGGGGAACGAATAGGCATGGTGAGATTGATTTATAACTTGAAACGGCAAGCCAGTAACAACCAAAAGCGTAAAACATGCTAAATCGACTCCGAATTTGAAAAGGAGACGATTTACGCAGTTTGCACAATTTTTGTGCAAAATTTAGTGGATATTTAAGAATCTGTCTGTACAAATAATTGCTTTTGCGTTGGTATGGTGTCTGAGGACGTTTAGAAGTGTCCTGGATTTTTCTAAACTCCCCCAGGAATTTTCTTATATCAATTTCTGTGAATAAAATTAAAATTAATATCTCAGCTCTGGCACCGTGGATATTTAAGGATCTGTCTGTACAAATAATTGCCTTTGCTTTTGTATGAGATCTGAAGACGTCCAGAAGCGTCCTGGATTTTTCTAAACACCCCCAGTAATTTTCTTGTATCAATTTCTGTGAATAAAAATAAAATGAATATCTCAGCTCTGCGACCGAATATTTGGTGTTTGCCAGCAATACGTTAATTAATACAATTTAGGGGAACGAATAGGCATGAAGAAATTGATTTATAACTTGAAACGGCAAGCCAGTAACAACCAAAAGCGTAAAACATGCTAAATCGACTCCGAATTTGAAAAGGAGACGATTTACGCAGTTTGCACAATTTTTGTGCAAAATTTAGTGGATATTTAAGAATCTGTCTGTACAAATAATTGTTTTTGCGTTGGTATGGTGTCTGAGGACGTTTAGAAGTGTCCTGGATTTTTCTAAACTCCCCCAGGAATTTTCTTATATCAATTTCTGTGAATAAAATTAAAATTAATATCTCAGCTCTGGCACCGTGGATATTTAAGGATCTGTCTGTACAAATAATTGCCTTTGCTTTTGTATGAGATCTGAAGACGTCCAGAAGTGTCCTGGATTTTTCTAAACACCCCCAGTAATTTTCTTGTATCAATTTCTGTGAATAAAAATAAAATGAATATCTCAGCTCTGCGACCGAATATTTGGTGTTTGCCAGCTATACGGTAATTAATACAATTTAGGGGAACGAATAGGCATGGAGAGATTGATTTATAACTTGAAACGGCAAGCCAGTAACAACCAAAAGCGTAAAACATGCTAAATCGACTCCGAATTTGAAAAGGAGACGATTTACGCAGTTTGCACAATTTTTGTGCAAAATTTAGTGGATATTTAAGAATCTGTCTGTACAAATAATTGTTTTTGCGTTGGTATGGTGTCTGAGGACGTTTAGAAGTGTCCTGGATTTTTCAAAACTCCCCCAGGAATTTTCTTATATCAATTTCTGTGAATAAAATTAAAATTAATATCTCAGCTCTGGCACCGTGGATATTTAAGGATCTGTTTGTACAAATAATTGCCTTTGCTTTTGTATGAGGTCTGAAGACGTCCAGAAGTGTCCTGGATTTTTCTAAACACCCCCAGTAATTTTCTTGTATCAATTTCTGTGAATAAAAATAAAATGAATATCTCAACTCTGCGACCGAATATTTGGTGTTTGCCAGCAATACGTTAATTAATACAATTTAGGGGAACGAATAGGCATGGAGAGATTTATTTATAACTTGAAACGGCAAGCCAGTAACAACCAAAAGCGTAAAACATGCTAAATCGACTCCGAATTTGAAAAGGAGACGATTTACGCAGTTTGCACAATTTTTGTGCAAAATTTAGTGGATATTTAAGAATCTGTCTGTACAAATAATTGTTTTTGCGTTGGTATGGTGTCTGAGGACGTTTAGAAGTGTCCTGGATTTTTCTAAACTCCCCCAGGAATTTTCTTATATCAATTTCTGTGAATAAAATTAAAATTAATATCTCAGCTCTGGCACCGTGGATATTTAAGGATCTGTCTGTACAAATAATTGCCTTTGCTTTTGTATGAGATCTGAAGACGTCCAGAAGTGTCCTGGATTTTTCTAAACACCCCCAGTAATTTTCTTGTATCAATTTCTGTGAATAAGAATAAAATGAATATCTCAGCTCTGCGACCGAATATTTGGTGTTTGCCAGCAATACGTTAATTAATACAATTTAGGGGAACGAATAGGCATGGAGAGATTGATTTATAACTTAAAACGGCAAGCCAGTAACAACCAAAAGCGTAAAACATGCTAAATCGACTCCGAATTTGAAAAGGAGACGATTTACGCAGTTTGCACAATTTTTGTGCAAAATTTAGTGGATATTTAAGAATCTGTCTGTACAAATAATTGTTTTTGCGTTGGTATGGTGTCTGAGGACGTTTAGAAGTGTCCTGGATTTTTCTAAACTCCCCCAGTAATTTTCTTGTATCAATTTCTGTGAATAAAAATAAAATGAATATTTCAGCTCTGCGACCGAATATTTGGTGTTTGCCAGCAATACGTTAATTAATACAATTTAGGGGAACAAATAGGCATGGAGAGATTGATTTATAACTTGAACGGTAAGCCAGCAACAACCAAAAGCGTAAAACTTGCTAAATCGACTCCGAATTTGAAAAGGAGACGATTTATGCAGTTTGCACAATTTTTGTGCAAAATTTAGTGGATATTTAAGAATCTGTCTGTACAAATAATTGTTTTTGCGTTGGTATGGTGTCTGAGGACGTTTAGAAGTGTCCTGGATTTTTCTAAACTCCCCCAGGAATTTTCTTATATCAATTTTTGTGAATAAAATTAAAATTAATATCTCAGCTCTGGCACCGTGGATATTTAAGGATCTGTTTGTACAAATAATTGCCTTTGCTTTTGTATGATGTCTGAAGACGTCCAGAAGTGTCCTGGATTTTTCTAAACACCCCCAGTAATTTTCTTGTATCAATTTCTGTGAATAAAAATAAAATGAATATCTCAGCTCTGCGACCGAATATTTGGTGTTTGCCGGCAATACGTTAATTAATACAATTTAGGGGAACGAATAGGCATGGTGAGATTGATTTATAACTTGAAACGGCAAGCCAGTAACAACCAAAAGCGTAAAACATGCTAAATCGACTCCGAATTTGAAAAGGAGACGATTTACGCAGTTTGCACAATTTTTGTGCAAAATTTAGTGGATATTTAAGAATCTGTCTGTACAAATAATTGTTTTTGCGTTGGTATGGTGTCTGAGGACGTTTAGAAGTGTCCTGGATTTTTCTAAACTCCCCCAGGAATTTTCTTATATCAATTTCTGTGAATAAAATTAAAATTAATATCTCAGCTCTGGCACCGTGGATATTTAAGGATCTGTCTGTACAAATAATTGCCTTTGCTTTTGTATGAGATCTGAAGACGTCCAGAAGTGTCCTGGATTTTTCTAAACACCCCCAGTAATTTTCTTGTATCAATTTCTGTGAATAAGAATAAAATGAATATCTCAGCTCTGCGACCGAATATTTGGTGTTTGCCAGCAATACGTTAATTAATACAATTTAGGGGAACGAATAGGCATGGAGAGATTGATTTATAACTTAAAACGGCAAGCCAGTAACAACCAAAAGCGTAAAACATGCTAAATCGACTCCGAATTTGAAAAGGAGACGATTTACGCAGTTTGCACAATTTTTGTGCAAAATTTAGTGGATATTTAAGAATCTGTCTGTACAAATAATTGTTTTTGCGTTGGTATGGTGTCTGAGGACGTTTAGAAGTGTCCTGGATTTTTCTAAACTCCCCCAGTAATTTTCTTGTATCAATTTCTGTGAATAAAAATAAAATGAATATCTCAGCTCTGCGACCGAATATTTGGTGTTTGCCAGCAATACGTTAATTAATACAATTTAGGGGAACAAATAGGCATGGAGAGATTGATTTATAACTTGAACGGTAAGCCAGCAACAACCAAAAGCGTAAAACTTGCTAAATCGACTCCGAATTTGAAAAGGAGACGATTTATGCAGTTTGCACAATTTTTGTGCAAAATTTAGTGGATATTTAAGAATCTGTCTGTACAAATAATTGTTTTTGCGTTGGTATGGTGTCTGAGGACGTTTAGAAGTGTCCTGGATTTTTCTAAACTCCCCCAGGAATTTTCTTATATCAATTTCTGTGAATAAAATTAAAATTAATATCTCAGCTCTGGCACCGTGGATATTTAAGGATCTGTCTGTACAAATAATTGCCTTTGCTTTTGTATGAGATCTGAAGACGTCCAGAAGTGTCCTGGATTTTTCTAAACACCCTCAGTAATTTTCTTGTATCAATTTCTGTGAATAAAAATAAAATGAATATCTCAGCTCTGCGACCGAATATTTGGTGTTTGCCAGCAATACGTTAATTAATACAATTTAGGGAAACGAATAGGCATGGAGAGATTGATTTATAACTTGAAACGGCAAGCCAGTAACAACCAAAAGCGTAAAACATGCTAAATCGACTCCGAATTTGAAAAGGAGACGATTTACGTAGTTTGCACAATTTTTGTGCAAAATTTAGTGGATATTTAAGAATCTGTCTGTACAAATAATTGTTTTTGCGTTGGTATGGTGTCTGAGGACGTTTAGAAGTGTTCTGGATTTTTCTAAACTCCCCCAGGAATTTTCTTATATCAATTTCTGTGAATAAAATTAAAATTAATATCTCAGCTCTGGCACCGTGGATATTTAAGGATCTGTCTGTACAAATAATTGCCTTTGCTTTTGTATGAGATCTGAAGACGTCCAGAAGTGTCCTGGATTTTTCTAAACACCCCCAGTAATTTTCTTGTATCAATTTCTGTGAATAAGAATAAAATGAATATCTCAGCTCTGCGACCGAATATTTGGTGTTTGCCAGCAATACGTTAATTAATACAATTTAGGGGAACGAATAGGCATGGAGAGATTGATTTATAACTTGAAACGGCAAGCCAGTAACAACCAAAAGCGTAAAACATGCTAAATCGACTCCGAATTTGAAAAGGAGACGATTTTCGCAGTTTGCACAATTTTTGTGCAAAATTTAGTGGATATTTAAGAATCTGTCTGTACAAATAATTGTTTTTGCGTTGGTATGGTGTCTGAGGACGTTTAGAAGTGTTCTGGATTTTTCTAAACTCCCCCAGGAATTTTCTTATATCAATTTCTGTGAATAAAATTAAAATTAATATCTCAGCTATGGCACCGTGGATATTTAAGGATCTGTCTGTACAAATAATTGCCTTTGCTTTTGTATGATGTCTGAAGACGTCCAGAAGTGTCCTGGATTTTTCTAAACACCCCCAGTAATTTTCTTGTATCAATTTCTGTGAATAAAAATAAAATGAATATCTCAGCTCTGCGACCGAATATTTGGTGTTTGCCAGCAATACGATAATTAATACAATTACGGGAACGAATAGGCATGGAGAGATTGATTTATAACTTGAAACGGCAAGCCAGTAACAACCAAAAGCGTAAAACATGCTAAATCGACTCCGAATTTGAAAAGGAGACGATTTACGCAGTTTGCACAATTTTTGTGCAAAATTTAGTGGATATTTAAGAATCTGTCTGTACAAATAATTGTTTTTGCGTTGGTATGGTGTCTGAGGACGTTTAGAAGTGTCCTGGATTTTTCTAAACTCCCCCAGGAATTTTCTTATATCAATTTTTGTGAATAAAATTAAAATTAATATCTCAGCTCTGGCACCGTGGATATTTAAGGATCTGTTTGTACAAATAATTGCCTTTGCTTTTGTATGATGTCTGAAGACGTCCAGAAGTGTCCTGGATTTTTCTAAACCCCCCCAGTAATTTTCTTGTATCAATTTCTGTGAATAAAAATAAAATGAATATCTCAGCTCTGCGACCGAATATTTGGTGTTTGCCAGCAATACGTTAATTAATACAATTTAGGGGAACGAATAGGCATGGAGAGATTGATTTATAACTTGAAACGGCAAGCCAGTAACAACCAAAAGCGTAAAACATGCTAAATCGACTCCGAATTTGAAAAGGAGACGATTTACGCAATTTGCACAATTTTTGTGCAAAATTTAGTGGATATTTAAGAATCTGTCTGTACAAATAATTGTTTTTGCGTTGGTATGGTGTCTGAGGACGTTTAGAAGTGTCCTGGATTTTTCTAAACTCCCCCAGGAATTTTCTTATATCAATTTCTGTGAATAAAATTTAAATTAATATCTCAGCTCTGGCACCGTGGATATTTAAGGATCTGTTTGTACAAATAATTGCCTTTGCTTTTGTATGATGTCTGAAGACGTCCAGAAGTGTCCTGGATTTTTCTAAACACCCCCAGTAATTTTCTTGTATCAATTTCTGTGAATAAAAATAAAATGAATATCTCAGCTCTGCGACCGAATATTTGGTGTTTGCCAGCAATACGTTAATTAATACAATTTAGGGGAACGAATAGGCATGGAGAGATAGATTTATAACTTGAAACGGCAAGCCAGTAACAACCAAAAGCGTAAAACATGCTAAATCGACTCCGAATTTGAAAAGGAGACGATTTACGCAGTTTGCACAATTTTTGTGCAAAATTTAGTGGATATTTAAGAATCTGTCTGTACAAATAATTGTTTTTGCGTTGGTATGGTGTCTGAGGACGTTTAGAAGTGTCCTGGATTTTTCTAAACTCCCCCAGGAATTTTCTTATATCAATTTCTGTGAATAAAATTAAAATTAATATCTCAGCTCTGGCACCGTGGATATTTAAGGATCTGTTTGTACAAATAATTGCCTTTGCTTTTGTATGATGTCTGAAGACGTCCAGAAGTGTCCTGGATTTTTCTAAACACCCCCAGTAATTTTCTTGTATCAATTTCTGTGAATAAAAATAAAATGAATATCTCAGCTCTGCGACCGAATATTTGGTGTTTGCCAGCAATACGTTAATTAATACAATTTAGGGGAACGAATAGGCATGGAGAGATTGATTTATAACTTGAAACGGCAAGCCAGTAACAACCAAAAGCGTAAAACATGCTAAATCGGCTCCGAATTTGAAAAGGAGACGATTTACGCAGTTTGCACAATTTTTGTGCAAAATTTAGTGGATATTTAAGAATCTGTCTGTACAATTAATTGTTTTTGCGTTGGTATGGTGTCTGAGGACGTTTAGAAGTGTCCTGGATTTTTCTAAACTCCCCCAGGAATTTTCTTATATCAATTTCTGTGAATAAAATTAAAATTAATATCTCAGCTCTGGCACCGTGGATATTTAAGGATCTGCTGTACAAATAATTGCCTTTGCTTTTGTATGATGTCTGAAGACGTCCAGAAGTGTCCTGGATTTTTCTAAACACCCCCAGTAATTTTCTTGTATCAATTTCTGTGAATAAAAATAAAATGAATATCTCAGCTCTGCGACCGAATATTTGGTGTTTGCCAGCAATACGTTAATTAATACAATTTAGGGGAACGAATAGGCATGGAGAGATTGATTTATAACTTGAAACGGCAAGCCAGTAACAACCAAAAGCGTAAAACATGCTAAATCGACTCCGAATTTGAAAAGGAGACGATTTACGCAATTTGCACAATTTTTGTGCAAAATTTAGTGGATATTTAAGAATCTGTCTGTACAAATAATTGTTTTTGCGTTGGTATGGTGTCTGAGGACGTTTAGAAGTGTCCTGGATTTTTCTAAACTCCCCCAGGAATTTTCTTATATCAATTTCTGTGAATAAAATTAAAATTAATATCTCAGCTCTGGCACCGTGGATATTTAAGGATCTGCTGTACAAATAATTGCCTTTGCTTTTGTATGATGTCTGAAGACGTCCAGAAGTGTCCTGGATTTTTCTAAACACCCCCAGTAATTTTCTTGTATCAATTTCTGTGAATAAAAATAAAATGAATATCTCAGCTCTGCGACCGAATATTTGGTGTTTGCCAGCAATACGTTAATTAATACAATTTAGGGGAACGAATAGGCATGGAGAGATTGATTTATAACTTGAAACGGCAAGCCAGTAACAACCAAAAGCGTAAAACATGCTAAATCGACTCCGAATTTGAAAAGGAGACGATTTACGCAATTTGCACAATTTTTGTGCAAAATTTAGTGGATATTTAAGAATCTGTCTGTACAAATAATTGTTTTTGCGTTGGTATGGTGTCTGAGGACGTTTAGAAGTGTCCTGGATTTTTCTAAACTCCCCCAGGAATTTTCTTATATCAATTTCTGTGAATAAAATTAAAATTAATATCTCAGCTCTGGCACCGTGGATATTTAAGGATCTGTTTGTACAAATAATTGCCTTTGCTTTTGTATGGTGTCTGAAGACGTCCAGAAGTGTCCTGGATTTTTCTAAACACCCCCAGTAATTTTCTTGTATCAATTTCTGTGAATAAAAATAAAATGAATATCTCAGCTCTGCGACCGAATATTTGGTGTTTGCCAGCAATACGTTAATTAATACAATTTAGGGGAACGAATAGGCATGGAGAGAAAGATTTATAACTTGAAACGGCAAGCCAGTAACAACCAAAAGCGTAAAACATGCTAAATCGACTCCGAATTTGAAAAGGAGACGATTTACGCAGTTTGCACAATTTTTGTGCAAAATTTAGTGGATATTTAAGAATCTGTCTGTACAAATAATTGTTTTTGCGTTGGTATGGTGTCTGAGGACGTTTAGAAGTGTCCTGGATTTTTCTAAACTCCCCCAGGAATTTTCTTAAATCAA
This sequence comes from Eledona agricola, assembly GCA_964023215.1. Classification (NCBI taxonomy): domain Eukaryota; kingdom Metazoa; phylum Arthropoda; class Insecta; order Coleoptera; family Tenebrionidae; genus Eledona; species Eledona agricola. Next base: position 254,301 of record CAXIEJ010000203.1, on the reverse strand, counting down.
TTTCTGTGAATAAAATTAAAATTAATATCTCAGCTCTGGCACCGTGGATATTTAAGGATCTGTTTGTACAAATAATTGCCTTTGCTTTTGTATGATGTCTGAAGACGTCCAGAAGTGTCCTGGATTTTTCTAAACACCCCCAGTAATTTTCTTGTATCAATTTCTGTGAATAAAAATAAAATGAATATCTCAGCTCTGCGACCGAATATTTGGTGTTTGCCAGCAATACGTTAATTAATACAATTTAGGGGAACGAATAGGCATGGAGAGATTGATTTATAACTTGAAACGGCAAGCCAGTAACAACCAAAAGCGTAAAACATGCTAAATCGGCTCCGAATTTGAAAAGGAGACGATTTACGCAGTTTGCACAATTTTTGTGCAAAATTTAGTGGATATTTAAGAATCTGTCTGTACAATTAATTGTTTTTGCGTTGGTATTGTGTCTGAGGACGTTTAGAAGTGTCCTGGATTTTTCTAAACTCCCCCAGGAATTTTCTTATATCAATTTCTGTGAATAAAATTAAAATTAATATCTCAGCTCTGGCACCGTGGATATTTAAGGATCTGCTGTACAAATAATTGCCTTTGCTTTTGTATGATGTCTGAAGACGTCCAGAAGTGTCCTGGATTTTTCTAAACACCCCCAGTAATTTTCTTGTATCAATTTCTGTGAATAAAAATAAAATGAATATCTCAGCTCTGCGACCGAATATTTGGTGTTTGCCAGCAATACGTTAATTAATACAATTTAGGGGAACGAATAGGCATGGAGAGATTGATTTATAACTTGAAACGGCAAGCCAGTAACAACCAAAAGCGTAAAACATACTAAATCGACTCCGAATTTGAAAAGGAGACGATTTACGCAGTTTGCACAATTTTTGTGCAAAATTTAGTGGATATTTAAGAATCTGTCTGTACAAATAATTGTTTTTGCGTTGGTATGGTGTCTGAGGACGTTTAGAAGTGTTCTGGATTTTTCTAAACTCCCCCAGGAATTTTCTTATATCAATTTCTGTGAATAAAATTAAAATTAATATCTCAGCTCTGGCACCGTGGATATTTAAGGATCTGTTTGTACAAATAATTGCCTTTGCTTTTGTATGATGTCTGAAGACGTCCAGAAGTGTCCTGGATTTTTCTAAACACCCCCAGTAATTTTCTTGTATCAATTTCTGTGAATAAAAATAAAATGAATATCTCAGCTCTGCGACCGAATATTTGGTGTTTGCCAGCAATACGTTAATTAATACAATTTAGGGGAACGAATAGGCATGGAGAGATAGATTTATAACTTGAAACGGCAAGCCAGTAACAACCAAAAGCGTAAAACATGCTAAATCGACTCCGAATTTGAAAAGGAGACGATTTACGCAGTTTGCACAATTTTTGTGCAAAATTTAGTGGATATTTAAGAATCTGTCTGTACAAATAATTGTTTTTGCGTTGGTATGGTGTCTGAGGACGTTTAGAAGTTTCCTGGATTTTTCTAAACTCCCCCAGGAATTTTCTTATATCAATTTCTGTGAATAAAATTAAAATTAATATCTCAGCTCTGGCACCGTGGATATTTAAGGATCTGTCTGTACAAATAATTGCCTTTGCTTTTGTATGAGATCTGAAGACGTCCAGAAGTGTCCTGGATTTTTCTAAACACCCCCAATAATTTTCTTGTATCAATTTCTGTGAATAAAAATAAAATGAATATCTCAGCTCTGCGACCGAATATTTGGTGTTTGCCAGCAATACGTTAATTAATACCATTTAGGGGAACGAATAGGCATGGAGAGATTGATTTATAACTTGAAACGGCAAGCCAGTAACAACCGAAAGCGTAAAACATGCTAAATCGACTCCGAATTTGAAAAGGAGACGATTTACGCAGTTTGCACAATTTTTGTGCAAAATTTAGTGGATATTTAAGAATCTGTCTGTACAAATAATTGTTTTCGCGTTGGTATGGTGTCTGAGGACGTTTAGAAGTGTCCTGGATTTTTCTAAACTCCCCCAGGAATTTTCTTATATCAATTTCTGTGAATAAAATAAAAATTAATATCTCAGCTCTGGCACCGTGGATATTTAAGGATCTGTTTGTACAAATAATTGCCTTTGCTTTTGTATGAGGTCTGAAGACGTCCAGAAGTGTCCTGGATTTTTCTAAACACCCCCAGTAATTTTCTTGTATCAATTTCTGTGAATAAAAATAAAATGAATATCTCAGCTCTGCGACCGAATATTTGGTGTTTGCCAGCAATACGTTAATTAATACAATTTAGGGGAACGAATAGGCATGGAGAGATTGATTTATAACTTGAAACGGCAAGCCAGTAACAACCAAAAGCGTAAAACATGCTAAATCGACTCCGAATTTGAAAAGGAGACGATTTACGCAGTTTGCACAATTTTTGTGCAAAATTTAGTGGATATTTAAGAATCTGTCTGTACAAATAATTGTTTTTGCGTTGGTATGGTGTCTGAGGACGTTTAGAAGTGTCCTGGATTTTTCTAAACTCCCCCAGGAATTTTCTTATATCAATTTCTGTGAATAAAATTTAAATTAATATCTCAGCTCTGGCACCGTGGATATTTAAGGATCTGTTTGTACAAATAATTGCCTTTGCTTTTGTATGATGTCTGAAGACGTCCAGAAGTGTCCTGGATTTTTCTAAACACCCCCAGTAATTTTCTTGTATCAATTTCTGTGAATAAAAATAAAATGAATATCTCAGCTCTGCGACCGAATATTTGGTGTTTGCCAGCAATACGTTAATTAATACAATTTAGGGGAACGAATAGGCATGGAGAGATTGATTTATAACTTGAAACGGCAAGCCAGTAACAACCAAAAGCGTAAAACATGCTAAATCGGCTCCGAATTTGAAAAGGAGACGATTTACGCAGTTTGCACAATTTTTGTGCAAAATTTAGTGGATATTTAAGAATCTGTCTGTACAATTAATTGTTTTTGCGTTGGTATGGTGTCTGAGGACGTTTAGAAGTGTCCTGGATTTTTCTAAACTCCCCCAGGAATTTTCTTATATCAATTTCTGTGAATAAAATTAAAATTAATATCTCAGCTCTGGCACCGTGGATATTTAAGGATCTGCTGTACAAATAATTGCCTTTGCTTTTGTATGATGTCTGAAGACGTCCAGAAGTGTCCTGGATTTTTCTAAACACCCCCAATAATTTTCTTGTATCAATTTCTGTGAATAAAAATAAAATGAATATCTCAGCTCTGCGACCGAATATTTGGTGTTTGCCAGCAATACGTTAATTAATACAATTTAGGGGAACGAATAGGCATGGAGAGATTGATTTATAACTTGAAACGGCAAGCCAGTAACAACCAAAAGCGTAAAACATACTAAATCGACTCCGAATTTGAAAAGGAGACGATTTACGCAGTTTGCACAATTTTTGTGCAAAATTTAGTGGATATTTAAGAATCTGTCTGTACAAATAATTGTTTTTGCGTTGGTATGGTGTCTGAGGACGTTTAGAAGTGTCCTGGATTTTTCTAAACTCCCCCAGGAATTTTCTTATATCAATTTCTGTGAATAAAATAAAAATTAATATCTCAGCTCTGGCACCGTGGATATTTAAGGATCTGTTTGTACAAATAATTGCCTTTGCTTTTGTATGAGGTCTGAAGACGTCCAGAAGTGTCCTGGATTTTTCTAAACACCCCCAGTAATTTTCTTGTATCAATTTCTGTGAATAAAAATAAAATGAATATCTCAGCTCTGCGACCGAATATTTGGTGTTTGCCAGCAATACGTTAATTAATACAATTTAGGGGAACGAATAGGCATGGAGAGATTGATTTATAACTTGAAACGGCAAGCCAGTAACAACCAAAAGCGTAAAACATGCTAAATCGACTCCGAATTTGAAAAGGAGACGATTTACGCAGTTTGCACAATTTTTGTGCAAAATTTAGTGGATATTTAAGAATCTGTCTGTACAAATAATTGTTTTTGCGTTGGTATGGTGTCTGAGGACGTTTAGAAGTGTCCTGGATTTTTCTAAACTCCCCCAGGAATTTTCTTATATCAATTTCTGTGAATAAAATTAAAATTAATATCTCAGCTCTGGCACCGTGGATATTTAAGGATCTGTTTGTACAAATAATTGCCTTTGCTTTTGTATGATGTCTGAAGACGTCCAGAAGTGTCCTGGATTTTTCTAAACACCCCCAGTAATTTTCCTGTATCAATTTCTGTGAATAAAAATAAAATGAATATCTCAGCTCTGCAACCGAATATTTGGTGTTTGCCAGCAATACGTTAATTAATATAATTTAGGGGAACGAATAGGCATGGAGAGATTGATTTATAACTTGAAACGGCAAGCCAGTAACAACCAAAAGCGTAAAACATGCTAAATCGACTCCGAATTTGAAAAGGAGACGATTTACGCAGTTTGCACAATTTTTGTGCAAAATTTAGTGGATATTTAAGAATCTGTCTGTACAAATAATTGTTTTTGCGTTGGTATGGTGTCTGAGGACGTTTAGAAGTGTCCTGGATTTTTCTAAACTCCCCCAGGAATTTTCTTATATCAATTTCTGTGAATAAAATTAAAATTAATATCTCAGCTCTGGCACCGTGGATATTTAAGGATCTGTTTGTACAAATAATTGCCTTTGCTTTTGTATGATGTCTGAAGACGTCCAGAAGTGTCCTGGATTTTTCTAAACACCCCCAGTAATTTTCTTGTATCAATTTCTGTGAATAAAAATAAAACGAATATCTCAGCTCTGCGACCGAATATTTGGTGTTTGCCAGCAATACGTTAATTAATACAATTTAGGGGAACGAATAGGCATGGAGAGATTGATTTATAACTTGAAACGGCAAGCCAGTAACAACCAAAAGCGTAAAACATGCTAAATCGACTCCGAATTTGAAAAGGAGACGATTTACGCAGTTTGCACAATTTTTGTGCAAAATTTAGTGGATATTTAAGAATCTGTCTGTACAAATAATTGTTTTTGCGTTGGTATGGTGTCTGAGGACGTTTAGAAGTGTCCTGGATTTTTCTAAACTCCCCCAGGAATTTTCTTATATCAATTTCTGTGAATAAAATTAAAATTAATATCTCAGCTCTGGCACCGTGGATATTTAAGGATCTGTCTGTACAAATAATTGCCTTTGCTTTTGTATGAGATCTGAAGACGTCCAGAAGTGTCCTGGATTTTTCTAAACACCCCCAGTAATTTTCTTGTATCAATTTCTGTGAATAAAAATAAAATGAATATCTCAGCTCTGCGACCGAATATTTGGTGTTTGCCAGCAATACGTTAATTAATACAATTTAGGGGAACGAATAGGCATGGAGAGATTGATTTATAACTTGAAACGGCAAGCCAGTAACAACCAAAAGCGTAAAACATGCTAAATCGGCTCCGAATTTGAAAAGGAGACGATTTACGCAGTTTGCACAATTTTTGTGCAAAATTTAGTGGATATTTAAGAATCTGTCTGTACAATTAATTGTTTTTGCGTTGGTATGGTGTCTGAGGACGTTTAGAAGTGTCCTGGATTTTTCTAAACTCCCCCAGGAATTTTCTTATATCAATTTCTGTGAATAAAATTAAAATTAATATCTCAGCTCTGGCACCGTGGATATTTAAGGATCTGCTGTACAAATAATTGCCTTTGCTTTTGTATGATGTCTGAAGACGTCCAGAAGTGTCCTGGATTTTTCTAAACACCCCCAATAATTTTCTTGTATCAATTTCTGTGAATAAAAATAAAATGAATATCTCAGCTCTGCGACCGAATATTTGGTGTTTGCCAGCAATACGTTAATTAATACAATTTAGGGGAACGAATAGGCATGGAGAGATTGATTTATAACTTGAAACGGCAAGCCAGTAACAACCAAAAGCGTAAAACATACTAAATCGACTCCGAATTTGAAAAGGAGACGATTTACGCAGTTTGCACAATTTTTGTGAAAAATTTTGTGGATATTTAAGAATCTGTCTGTACAAATAATTGTTTTTGCGTTGGTATGGTGTCTGAGGACGTTTAGAAGTGTCCTGGATTTTTCTAAACTCCCCCAGGAATTTTCTTATATCAATTTCTGTGAATAAAATAAAAATTAATATCTCAGCTCTGGCACCGTGGATATTTAAGGATCTGTTTGTACAAATAATTGCCTTTGCTTTTGTATGAGGTCTGAAGACGTCCAGAAGTGTCCTGGATTTTTCTAAACACCCCCAGTAATTTTCTTGTATCAATTTCTGTGAATAAAAATAAAATGAATATCTCAGCTCTGCGACCGAATATTTGGTGTTTGCCAGCAATACGTTAACTAATACAATTTAGGGGAACGAATAGGCATGGAGAGATTGATTTATAACTTGAAACGGCAAGCCAGTAACAACCAAAAGCGTAAAACATGCTAAATCGACTCCGAATTTGAAAAGGAGACGATTTACGCAGTTTGCACAATTTTTGTGCAAAATTTAGTGGATATTTAAGAATCTGTCTGTACAAATAATTGTTTTTGCGTTGGTATGGTGTCTGAGGACGTTTAGAAGTGTCCTGGATTTTTCTAAACTCCCCCAGGAATTTTCTTATATCAATTTCTGTGAATAAAATTAAAATTAATATCTCAGCTCTGGCACCGTGGATATTTAAGGATCTGTTTGTACAAATAATTGCCTTTGCTTTTGTATGATGTCTGAAGACGTCCAGAAGTGTCCTGGATTTTTCTAAACACCCCCAGTAATTTTCCTGTATCAATTTCTGTGAATAAAAATAAAATGAATATCTCAGCTCTGCAACCGAATATTTGGTGTTTGCCAGCAATACGTTAATTAATATAATTTAGGGGAACGAATAGGCATGGAGAGATTGATTTATAACTTGAAACGGCAAGCCAGTAACAACCAAAAGCGTAAAACATGCTAAATCGACTCCGAATTTGAAAAGGAGACGATTTACGCAGTTTGCACAATTTTTGTGCAAAATTTAGTGGATATTTAAGAATCTGTCTGTACAAATAATTGTTTTTGCGTTGGTATGGTGTCTGAGGACGTTTAGAAGTGTCCTGGATTTTTCTAAACTCCCCCAGGAATTTTCTTATATCAATTTCTGTGAATAAAATTAAAATTAATATCTCAGCTCTGGCACCGTGGATATTTAAGGATCTGTTTGTACAAATAATTGCCTTTGCTTTTGTATGATGTCTGAAGACGTCCAGAAGTGTCCTGGATTTTTCTAAACACCCCCAGTAATTTTCTTGTATCAATTTCTGTGAATAAAAATAAAACGAATATCTCAGCTCTGCGACCGAATATTTGGTGTTTGCCAGCAATACGTTAATTAATACAATTTAGGGGAACGAATAGGCATGGAGAGATTGATTTATAACTTGAAACGGCAAGCCAGTAACAACCAAAAGCGTAAAACATGCTAAATCGACTCCGAATTTGAAAAGGAGACGATTTACGCAGTTTGCACAATTTTTGTGCAAAATTTAGTGGATATTTAAGAATCTGTCTGTACAAATAATTGTTTTTGCGTTGGTATGGTGTCTGAGGACGTTTAGAAGTGTCCTGGATTTTTCTAAACTCCCCCAGGAATTTTCTTATATCAATTTCTGTGAATAAAATTAAAATTAATATCTCAGCTCTGGCACCGTGGATATTTAAGGATCTGTCTGTACAAATAATTGCCTTTGCTTTTGTATGAGATCTGAAGACGTCCAGAAGTGTCCTGGATTTTTCTAAACACCCCCAGTAATTTTCTTGTATCAATTTCTGTGAATAAAAATAAAATGAATATCTCAGCTCTGCGACCGAATATTTGGTGTTTGCCAGCAATACGTTAATTAATACAATTTAGGGGAACGAATAGGCATGGAGAGATTGATTTATAACTTGAAACGGCAAGCCAGTAACAACCAAAAGCGTAAAACATGCTAAATCGACTCCGAATTTGAAAAGGAGACGATTTACGCAGTTTGCACAATTTTTGTGCAAAATTTAGTGGATATTTAAGAATCTGTCTGTACAAATAATTGTTTTTGCGTTGGTATGGTGCCTGAGGACGTTTAGAAGTGTCCTGGATTTTTCTAAACTCCCCCAGGAATTTTCTTATATCAATTTCTGTGAATAAAATTAAAATTAATATCTCAGCTCTGGCACCGTGGATATTTAAGGATCTGTCTGTACAAATAATTGCCTTTGCTTTTGTATGAGATCTGAAGACGTCCAGAAGTGTCCTGGATTTTTCTAAACACCCCCAGTAATTTTCTTGTATCAATTTCTGTGAATAAAAATAAAATGAATATCTCAGCTCTGCGACCGAATATTTGGTGTTTGCCAGCAATACGTTAATTAATACAATTTAGGGGAACGAATAGGCATGGAGAGATTGATTTATAACTTGAAACGGCAAGCCAGTAACAACCAAAAGCGTAAAACATGCTAAATCGACTCCGAATTTGAAAAGGAGACGATTTACGCAGTTTGCACAATTTTTGTGCAAAATTTAGTGCATATTTAAGAATCTGTCTGTACAGATAATTGTTTTTGCGTTGGTATGGTGTCTGAGGACGTTTAGAAGGGTCCTGGATTTTTCTAAACTCCCCCAAGAATTTTCTTATATCAATTTCTGTGAATAAAATTAAAATTAATATCTCAGCTCTGGCACCGTGGATATTTAAGGATCTGTTTGTACAAATAATTGCCTTTGCTTTTGTATGATGTCTGAAGACGTCCAAAAGTGTCCTGGATTTTTCTAAACACCCCCAGTAATTTTCTTGTATCAATTTCTGTGAATAAAAATAAAATGAATATCTCAGCTCTGCGACCGAATATTTGGTGTTTGCCAGCAATACGTTAATTAATACAATTTAGGGGAACGAATAGGCATGGAGAGATTGATTTATAACATGAAACGGCAAGCCAGTAACAACCAAAAGCGTAAAACATGCTAAATCGACTCCGAATTTGAAAAGGAGACGATTTACGCAGTTTGCACAATTTTTGAGCAAAATTTAGTGGATATTTAAGAATCTGTCTGTACAAATAATTGTTTTTGCGTTGGTATGGCGTCTGAGGACGTTTAGAAGTGTCCTGGATTTTTCTAAACTCCCCCAGGAATTTTCTTATATCAATTTCTGTGAATAAAATTAAAATTAATATCTCAGCTCTGGCACCGTGGATATTTAAGGATCTGTTTGTACAAATAATTGCCTTTGCTTTTGTATGATGTCTGAAGACGTCCAGAAGTGTCCTGGATTTTTCTAAACACCCCCAGTAATTTTCTTGTATCAATTTCTGTGAATAAAAATAAAATGAATATCTCAGCTCTGCGACGGAATATTTGGTGTTTGCCAGCAATACGTTAATTAATACAATTTAGGGGAACGAATAGGCATGGAGAGATTGATTTATAACTTGAAACGGCAAGCCAGTAACAACCAAAAGCGTAAAACATGCTAAATCGACTCCGAATTTGAAAAGGAGACGATTTACGCAGTTTGCACAATTTTTGTGCAAAATTTAGTGGATATTTAAGTATCTGTCTGTACAAATAATTGTTTTTGCGTTGGTATGGTGTCTGAGGACGTTTAGAAGTGTCCTGGATTTTTCTAAACTCCCCCAGGAATTTTCTTATATAAATTTCTGTGAATAAAATTAAAATTAATATCTCAGCTCTGGCACCGTGGATATTTAAGGATCTGTCTGTACAAATAATTGCCTTTGCTTTTGTATGATGTCTGAAGACGTCCAGAAGTGTCCTGGATTTTTCTAAACACCCCCAGTAATTTTCTTGTATCAATTTCTGTGAATAAAAATAAAATGAATATCTCAGCTCTGCGACCGAATATTTGGTGTTTGCCAGCAATACGTTAATTAATACAATTTAGGGGAACGAATAGGCATGGAGAGATTGATTTATAACATGAAACGGCAAGCCAGTAACAACCAAAAGCGTAAAACATGCTAAATCGACTCCGAATTTGAAAAGGAGACGATTTACGCAGTTTGCACAATTTTTGTGCAAAATTTAGTGGATATTTAAGAATCTGTCTGTACAAATAATTGTTTTTGCGTTGTAATGGTGTCTGAGGACGTTTAGAAGTGTCCTGGATTTTTCTAAACTCCCCCAGGAATTTTCTTATATCAATTTCTGTGAATAAAATTAAAATTAATATCTCAGCTCTGGCACCGTGGATATTTAAGGATCTGTTTGTACAAATAATTGCCTTTGCTTTTGTATGATGTCTGAAGACGTCCAGAAGTGTCCTGGATTTTTCTAAACACCCCCAGTAATTTTCTTGTATCAATTTCTGTGAATAAAAATAAAATGAATATCTCAGCTCTGCGACGGAATATTTGGTGTTTGCCAGCAATACGATAATTAATACAATTTAGGGGAACGAATAGGCATGGAGAGATTGATTTATAACTTGAAACGGCAAGCCAGTAACAACCAAAAGCGTAAAACATGCTAAATCGACTCCGAATTTGAAAAGGAGACGATTTACGCAGTTTGCACAATTTTTGAGCAAAATTTAGTGGATATTTAAGAATCTGTCTGTACAAATAATTGTTTTTGCGTTGGTATGGTGTCTGAGGACGTTTAGAAGTGTCCTGGATTTTTCTAAACTCCCCCAGGAATTTTCTTATATCAATTTCTGTGAATAAAATTAAAATTAATATCTCAGCTCTGGCACCGTGGATATTTAAGGATCTGTTTGTACAAATAATTGCCTTTGCTTTTGTATGATGTCTGAAGACGTCCAGAAGTGTCCTGGATTTTTCTAAACACCCCCAGTAATTTTCTTGTATCAATTTCTGTGAATAAAAATAAAATAAATATCTCAGTTCTGCGACCGAATATTTGGTGTTTGCCAGCAATACGTTAATTAATACAATTTAGGGGAACGAATAGGCATGGAGAGATTGATTTATAACTTGAAACGGCAAGCCAGTAACAACCAAAAGCGTAAAACATGCTAAATCGACTCCGAATTTGAAAAGGAGACGATTTACGCAGTTTGCACAATTTTTGTGCAAAATTTAGTGGATATTTAAGTATCTGTCTGTACAAATAATTGTTTTTGCGTTGGTATGGTGTCTGAGGACGTTTAGAAGTGTCCTGGATTTTTCTAAACTCCCCCAGGAATTTTCTTATATAAATTTCTGTGAATAAAATTAAAATTAATATCTCAGCTCTGGCACCGTGGATATTTAAGGATCTGTCTGTACAAATAATTGCCTTTGCTTTTGTATGATGTCTGAAGACGTCCAGAAGTGTCCTGGATTTTTCTAAACACCCCCAGTAATTTTCTTGTATCAATTTCTGTGAATAAAAATAAAATGAATATCTCAGCTCTGCGACCGAATATTTGGTGTTTGCCAGCAATACGTTAATTAATACAATTTAGGGGAACGAATAGGCATGGAGAGATTGATTTATAACATGAAACGGCAAGCCAGTAACAACCAAAAGCGTAAAACATGCTAAATCGACTCCGAATTTGAAAAGGAGACGATTTACGCAGTTTGCACAATTTTTGTGCAAAATTTAGTGGATATTTAAGAATCTGTCTGTACAAATAATTGTTTTTGCGTTGTAATGGTGTCTGAGGACGTTTAGAAGTGTCCTGGATTTTTCTAAACTCCCCCAGGAATTTTCTTATATCAATTTCTGTGAATAAAATTAAAATTAATATCTCAGCTCTGGCACCGTGGATATTTAAGGATCTGTTTGTACAAATAATTGCCTTTGCTTTTGTATGATGTCTGAAGACGTCCAGAAGTGTCCTGGATTTTTCTAAACACCCCCAGTAATTTTCTTGTATCAATTTCTGTGAATAAAAATAAAATGAATATCTCAGCTCTGCGACGGAATATTTGGTGTTTGCCAGCAATACGATAATTAATACAATTTAGGGGAACGAATAGGCATGGAGAGATTGATTTATAACTTGAAACGGCAAGCCAGTAACAACCAAAAGCGTAAAACATGCTAAATCGACTCCGAATTTGAAAAGGAGACGATTTACGCAGTTTGCACAATTTTTGAGCAAAATTTAGTGGATATTTAAGAATCTGTCTGTACAAATAATTGTTTTTGCGTTGGTATGGTGTCTGAGGACGTTTAGAAGTGTCCTGGATTTTTCTAAACTCCCCCAGGAATTTTCTTATATCAATTTCTGTGAATAAAATTAAAATTAATATCTCAGCTCTGGCACCGTGGATATTTAAGGATCTGTTTGTACAAATAATTGCCTTTGCTTTTGTATGATGTCTGAAGACGTCCAGAAGTGTCCTGGATTTTTCTAAACACCCCCAGTAATTTTCTTGTATCAATTTCTGTGAATAAAAATAAAATAAATATCTCAGTTCTGCGACCGAATATTTGGTGTTTGCCAGCAATACGTTAATTAATACAATTTAGGGGAACGAATAGGCATGGAGAGATTGATTTATAACTTGAAACGGCAAGCCAGTAACAACCAAAAGCGTAAAACATGCTAAATCGACTCCGAATTTGAAAAGGAGACGATTTACGCAGTTTGCACAATTTTTGTGCAAAATTTAGTGGATATTTAAGAATCTGTCTGTACAAATAATTGTTTTTGCGTTGGTATGGTGTCTGAGGACGTTTAGAAGTGTCCTGGATTTTTCTAAACTCCCCCAGGAATTTTCTTATATCAATTTCTGTGAATAAAATTAAAATTAATATCTCAGCTCTGGCACCGTGGATATTTAAGGATCTGTTTGTACAAATAATTGCCTTTGCTTTTGTATGATGTCTGAAGACGTCCAGAAGTGTCCTGGATTTTTCTAAACACCCCCAGTAATTTTCTTGTATCAATTTCTGTGAATAAAAATAAAACGAATATCTCAGCTCTGCGACCGAATATTTGGTGTTTGCCAGCAATACGTTAATTAATACAATTTAGGGGAACGAATAGGCATGGAGAGATTGATTTATAACTTGAAACGGCAAGCCAGTAACAACCAAAAGCGTAAAACATGCTAAATCGACTCCGAATTTGAAAAGGAGACGATTTACGCAGTTTGCACAATTTTTGTGCAAAATTTAGTGGATATTTAAGAATCCGTCTGTACAAATAATTGTTTTTGCGTTGGTATGGTGTCTGAGGACGTTTAGAAGTGTCCTGGATTTTTCTAAACTCCCCCAGGAATTTTCTTATATCAATTTCTGTGAATAAAATTAAAATTAATATCTCAGCTCTGGCACCGTGGATATTTAAGGATCTGTCTGAACAAATAATTGCCTTTGCTTTTGTATGAGATCTGAAGACGTCCAGAAGTGTCCTGGATTTTTCTAAACACCCCCAGTAATTTTCTTGTATCAATTTCTGTGAATAAAAATAAAATGAATATCTCAGCTCTGCGACCGAATATTTGGTGTTTGCCAGCAATACGTTAATTAATACAATTTAGGGGAACGAATAGGCATGGAGAGATTGATTTATAACTTGAAACGGCAAGCCAGTAACAACCAAAAGCGTAAAACATGCTAAATCGACTCCGAATTTGAAAAGGAGACGATTTACGCAGTTTGCACAATTTTTGTGCAAAATTTAGTGGATATTTAAGAATCTGTCTGTACAAATAATTGTTTTTGCGTTGGTATGGTGCCTGAGGACGTTTAGAAGTGTCCTGGATTTTTCTAAACTCCCCCAGGAATTTTCTTATATCAATTTCTGTGAATAAAATTAAAATTAATATCTCAGCTCTGGCACCGTGGATATTTAAGGATCTGTCTGTACAAATAATTGCCTTTGCTTTTGTATGAGATCTGAAGACGTCCAGAAGTGTCCTGGATTTTTCTAAACACCCCCAGTAATTTTCTTGTATCAATTTCTGTGAATAAAAATAAAATGAATATCTCAGCTCTGCGACCGAATATTTGGTGTTTTCCAGCAATACGTTAATTAATACAATTTAGGGGAACGAATAGGCATGGAGAGATTGATTTATAACTTGAAACGGCAAGCCAGTAACAACCAAAAGCGTAAAACATGCTAAATCGACTCCGAATTTGAAAAGGAGACGATTTACGCAGTTTGCACAATTTTTGTGCAAAATTTAGTGGATATTTAAGAATCTGTCTGTACAAATAATTGTTTTTGCGTTGGTATGGTGTCTGAGGACGTTTAGAAGTGTCCTGGATTTTTCTAAACTCCCCCAGGAATTTTCTTATATCAATTTCTGTGAATAAAATTAAAATTAATATCTCAGCTCTGGCACCGTGGATATTTAAGGATCTGTTTGTACAAATAATTGCCTTTGCTTTTGTATGATGTCTGAAGACGTCCAGAAGTGTCCTGGATTTTTCTAAACACCCCCAGTAATTTTCTTGTATCAATTTCTGTGAATAAAAATAAAATGAATATCTCAGTTCTGCGACCGAATATTTGGTGTTTGCCAGCAATACGTTAATTAATACAATTTAGGGGAACGAATAGGCATGGAGAGATTGATTTATAACTTGAAACGGCAAGCCAGTAACAACCAAAAGCGTAAAACATGCTAAATCGACTTCGAATTTGAAAAGGAGACGATTTACGCAGTTTGCACAATTTTTGTGCAAAATTTAGTGGATATTTAAGAATCTGTCTGTACAAATAATTGTTTTTGCGTTGGTATGGTGTCTGAGGACGTTTAGAAGTGTCCTGGATTTTTCTAAACTCCCCCAGGAATTTTCTTATATCAATTTCTGTGAATAAAATTAAAATTAATATCTCAGCTCTGGCACCGTCGATATTTAAGGATCTGTTTGTACAAATAATTGCCTTTGCTTTTGTATGATGTCTGAAGACGTCCAGAAGTGTCCTGGATTTTTCTAAACACCCCCAGTAATTTTCTTGTATCAATTTCTGTGAATAAAAATAAAATGAATATCTCAGCTCTGCGACGGAATATTTGGTGTTTGCCAGCAATACGTTAATTAATACAATTTAGGGGAACGAATAGGCATGGAGAGATTGATTTATAACTTGAAACGGCAAGCCAGTAACAACCAAAAGCGTAAAACATGCTAAATCGACTCCGAATTTGAAAAGGAAACGATTTACGCAGTTTGCACAATTTTTGTGCAAAATTTAGTGGATATTTAAGAATCTGTCTGTACAAATAATTGTTTTTGCGTTGGTATGGTGTCTGAGGACGTTTAGAAGTGTCCTGAATTTTTCTAAACTCCCCCAGGAATTTTCTTATATCAATTTCTGTGAATAAAATTAAAATTAATATCTCAGCTCTGGCACCGTGGATATTTAAGGATCTGTCTGTACAAATAATTGCCTTTGCTTTTGTATGATGTCTGAAGACGTCCAGAAGTGTCCTGGATTTTTCTAAACACCCCCAGTAATTTTCTAGTATCAATTTCTGTGAATAAAAATAAAATGAATATCTCAGCTCTGCGACCGAATATTTGGTGTTTGCCAGCAATACGTTAATTAATACAATTTAGGGGAACCAATAGCATGGAGAGATTGATTTATAACTGGAAACGGCAAGCCAGTAACAACCAAAAGCGTAAAACATGCTAAATCGACTCCGAATTTGAAAAGGAGACGATTTACGCAGTTTGCACAATTTTTGTGCAAAATTTAGTGGATATTTAAGAATCTGTCTGTACAAATAATTGTTTTTGCGTTGGTATGGTGTCTGAGGACGTTTAGAAGTGTCCTGGATTTTTCTAAACTCCCCCAGGAATTTTCTTATATCAATTTCTGTGAATAAAATTAAAATTAATATCTCAGCTCTGGCACCGTGGATATTTAAGGATCTGTTTGTACAAATAATTGCCTTTGCTTTTGTATGATGTCTGAAGACGTCCAGAAGTGTCCTGGATTTTTCTAAACACCCCCAGTAATTTTCTTATATCAATTTCTGTGAATAAAAATAAAATGAATATCTCAGTTCTGCGACCGAATATTTGGTGTTTGCCAGCAATACGTTAATTAATACAATTTAGGGGAACGAATAGGCATGGAGAGATTGATTTATAACTTGAAACGGCAAGCCAGTAACAACCAAAAGCGTAAAACATGCTAAATCGACTCCGAATTTGAAAAGGAGTCGATTTACGCAGTTTGCACAATTTTTGTGCAAAATTTAGTGGATATTTAAGAATCTGTCTGTACAAATAATTGTTTTTGCGTTGGTATGGTGTCTGAGGACGTTTAGAAGTGTCCTGGATTTTTCTAAACTCCCCCAGGAATTTTCTTATATCAATTTCTGTGAATAAAATTAAAATTAATATCTCAGCTCTGGCACCGTCGATATTTAAGGATCTGTTTGTACAAATAATTGCCTTTGCTTTTGTATGATGTCTGAAGACGTCCAGAAGTGTCCTGGATTTTTCTAAACACCCCCAGTAATTTTCTTGTATCAATTTCTGTGAATAAAAATAAAATGAATATCTCAGCTCTGCGACGGAATATTTGGTGTTTGCCAGCAATACGTTAATTAATACAATTTAGGGGAACGAATAGGCATGGAGAGATGGATTTATAACTTGAAACGGCAAGCCAGTAACAACCAAAAGCGTAAAACATGCTAAATCGACTCCGAATTTGAAAAGGAAACGATTTACGCAGTTTGCACAATTTTTGTGCAAAATTTAGTGGATATTTAAGAATCTGTCTGTACAAATAATTGTTTTTGCGTTGGTATGGTATCTGAGGACGTTTAGAAGTGTCCTGAATTTTTCTAAACTCCCCCAGGAATTTTCTTATATCAATTTCTGTGAATAAAATTAAAATTAATATCTCAGCTCTGGCACCGTGGATATTTAAGGATCTGTCTGTACAAATAATTGCCTTTGCTTTTGTATGATGTCTGAAGACGTCCAGAAGTGTCCTGGATTTTTCTAAACACCCCCAGTAATTTTCTAGTATCAATTTCTGTGAATAAAAATAAAATGAATATCTCAGCTCTGCGACCGAATATTTGGTGTTTGCCAGCAATACGTTAATTAATACAATTTAGGGGAACGAATAGGCATGGAGAGATTGATTTATAACTTGAAACGGCAAGCCAGTAACAACCAAAAGCGTAAAACATGCTAAATCGACTCCGAATTTGAAAAGGAGACGATTTACGCAGTTTGCACAATTTTCATGCAAAATTTAGTGGATATTTAAGAATCTGTCTGTACAAATAATTGTTTTTGCGTTGGTATGGTGTCTGAGGACGTTTAGAAGTGTCCTGGATTTTTCTAAACTCCCCCAGGAATTTTCTTATATCAATTTCTGTGAATAAAATTAAAATTAATATCTCAGCTCTGGCACCGTGGATATTTAAGGATCTGTTTGTACAAATAATTGCCTTTGCTTTTGTATGATGTCGGAAGACGTCCAGAAGTGTCCTGGATTTTTCTAAACACCCCCAGTAATTTTCTTGTATCAATTTCTGTGAATAAAAATAAAATGAATATCTCAGTTCTGCGACCGAATATTTGGTGTTTGCCAGCAATACGTTAATTAATACATTTTAGGGGAACGAATAGGCATGGAGAGATTGATTTATAACTTGAAACGGCAAGCCAGTAACAACCAAAAGCGTAAAACATGCTAAATCGACTCCGAATTTGAAAAGGAGACGATTTACGCAGTTTGCACAATTTTTGTGCAAAATTTAGTGGATATTTAAGAATCTGTCTGTACAAATAATTGTTTTTGCGTTGGTATGGTGTCTGAGGACGTTTAGAAGTGTCCTGGATTTTTCTAAACTCCCCCAGGAATTTTCTTATATCAATTTCTGTGAATAAAATTAAAATTAATATCTCAGCTCTGGCACCGTCGATATTTAAGGATCTGTTTGTACAAATAATTGCCTTTGCTTTTGTATGATGTCTGAAGACGTCCAGAAGTGTCCTGGATTTTTCTAAACACCCCCAGTAATTTTCTTGTATCAATTTCTGTGAATAAAAATAAAATGAATATCTCAGCTCTGCGACGGAATATTTGGTGTTTGCCAGCAATACGTTAATTAATACAATTTAGGGGAACGAATAGGCATGGAGAGATTGATTTATAACTTGAAACGGCAAGCCAGTAACAACCAAAAGCGTAAAACATGCTAAATCGACTCCGAATTTGAAAAGGAAACGATTTACGCAGTTTGCACAATTTTTGTGCAAAATTTAGTGGATATTTAAGAATCTGTCTGTACAAATAATTGTTTTTGCGTTGGTATGGTGTCTGAGGACGTTTAGAAGTGTCCTGAATTTTTCTAAACTCCCCCAGGAATTTTCTTATATCAATTTCTGTGAATAAAATTAAAATTAATATCTCAGCTCTGGCACCGTGGATATTTAAGGATCTGTCTGTACAAATAATTGCCTTTGCTTTTGTATGATGTCTGAAGACGTCCAGAAGTGTCCTGGATTTTTCTAAACACCCCCAGTAATTTTCTAGTATCAATTTCTGTGAATAAAAATAAAATGAATATCTCAGCTCTGCGACCGAATATTTGGTGTTTGCCAGCAATACGTTAATTAATACAATTTAGGGGAACGAATAGGCATGGAGAGATTGATTTATAACTTGAAACGGCAAGCCAGTAACAACCAAAAGCGTAAAACATGCTAAATCGACTCCGAATTTGAAAAGGAGACGATTTACGCAGTTTGCACAATTTTTGTGCAAAATTTAGTGGATATTTAAGAATCTGTCTGTACAAATAATTGTTTTTGCGTTGGTATGGTGTCTGAGGACGTTTAGAAGTGTCCTGGATTTTTCTAAACTCCCCCAGGAATTTTCTTATATCAATTTCTGTGAATAAAATTAAAATTAATATCTCAGCTCTGGCACCGTGGATATTTAAGGATCTGTTTGTACAAATAATTGCCTTTGCTTTTGTATGATGTCTGAAGACGTCCAGAAGTGTCCTGGATTTTTCTAAACACCCCCAGTAATTTTCTTGTATCAATTTCTGTGAATAAAAATAAAATGAATATCTCAGCTCTGCGACCGAATATTTGGTGTTTGCCAGCAATACGTTAATTAATACAAGTTAGGGGAACGAATAGGCATGGAGAGATTGATTTATAACTTGAAACGGCAAGCCAGTAACAACCAAAAGCGTAAAACATGCTAAATCGACTCCGAATTTGAAAAGGAGACGATTTACGCAGTTTGCACAATTTTTGTGCAAAATTTAGTGGATATTTAAGAATCTGTCTGTACAAATAATTGTTTTTGCGTTGGTATGGTGTCTGAGGACGTTTAGAAGTGTCCTGGATTTTTCTAAACTCCCCCAGGAATTTTCTTATATCAATTTCTGTGAATAAAATTAAAACTAATATCTCAGCTCTGGCACCGGGGATATTTAAGGATCTGTCTGTACAAATAATTGCCTTTGCTTTTGTATGATGTCTGAAGACGTCCAGAAGTGTCCTGGATTTTTCTAAACACCCCCAGTAATTTTCTTGTATCAATTTCTGTGAATAAAAATAAAATGAATATCTCAGCTCTGCGACCGAATATTTGGTGTTTGCCAGCAATACGTTAATTAATACAATTTAGGGGAACGAATAGGCATGGAGAGATTGATTTATAACTTGAAACGGCAAGCCAGTAACAACCAAAAGCGTAAAACATGCTAAATCGACTCCGAATTTGAAAAGGAGACGATTTACGCATTTTGCACAATTTTTGTGCAAAATTTAGTGGATATTTAAGAATCTGTCTGTACAAATAATTGTTTTTGCGTTGCTATGGTGTCTGAGGACGTTTAGAAGTGTCCTGGATTTTTCTAAACTCCTCCAGGAATTTTCTTATATCAATTTCTGTGAATAAAATTAAAATTAATATCTCAGCTCTGGCACCGTGGATATTTAAGGATCTGTCTGTACAAATAATTGCCTTTGCTTTTGTATGATGTCTGAAGACGTCCAGAAGTGTCCTGGATTTTTCTAAAAACCCCCAGTAATTTTCTTGTATCAATTTCTGTGAATAAAAATAAAATGAATATCTCAGCTCTGCGACCGAATATTTGGTGTTTGCCAGCAATACGTTAATTAATACAATTTAGGGGAACGAATAGGCATGGAGAGATTGATTTATAACTTGAAACGGCAAGCCAGTAACAACCAAAAGCGTAAAACATGCTAAATCGACTCCGAATTTGAAAAGGAGACGATTTACGCAGTTTGCACAATTTTTGTGCAAAATTTAGTGGATATTTAAGAATCTGTCTGTACAAATAATTGTTTTTGCGTTGGTATGGTGTCTGAGGACGTTTAGAAGTGTCCTGGATTTTTCTAAACTCCCCCAGGAATTTTCTTATATCAATTTCTGTGAATAAAATTAAAATTAATATCTCAGCTCTGGCACCGTGGATATTTAAAGATCTGTTTGTACAAATAATTGCCTTTGCTTTTGTATGGTGTCTGAAGACGTCCAGAAGTGTCCTGGATTTTTCTAAACACCCCCAGTAATTTTCTTGTATCAATTTCTGTGAATAAAAATAAAATGAATATCTCAGCTCTGCGACCGAATATTTGGTGTTTGCCAGCAATACGTTAATTAATACAATTTAGGGGAACGAATAGGCATGGAGAGATTGATTTATAACTTGAAACGGCAAGCCAGTAACAACCAAAAGCGTAAAACATGCTAAATCGACTCCGAATTTGAAAAGGAGACGATTTACGCAGTTTGCACAATTTTTGTGCAAAATTTAGTGGATATTTAAGAATCTGTCTGTACAAATAATTGTTTTTGCGTTGGTATGGTGTCTGAGGACGTTTAGAAGTGTCCTGGATTTTTCTAAACTCCCCCAGAAATTTTCTTATATCAATTTCTGTGAATAAAATTAAAATTAATATCTCAGCTCTGGCACCGTGGATATTTAAGGATCTGTTTGTACAAATAATTGCCTTTGCTTTGGTATGATGTCTGAAGACGTCCAGAAGTGTCCTGGATTTTTCTAAACACCCCCAGTAATTTTCTTGTAACAATTTCTGTGAATAAAAATAAAATGAATATCTCAGTTCTGCGACCGAATATTTGGTGTTTGCCAGCAATACGTTAATTAATACAATTTAGGGGAACGAATAGGCATGGAGAGATTGATTTATAACTTGAAACGGCAAGCCAGTAACAACCAAAAGCGTAAAACATGCTAAATCGACTCCGAATTTGAAAAGGAGACGATTTACGCAGTTTGCACAATTTTTGTGCAAAATTTAGTGGATATTTAAGAATCTGTCTGTACAAATAATTGTTTTTGCGTTGGTATGGTGTCTGAGGACGTTTAGAAGTGTCCTGGATTTTTCTAAACTCCCCCAGGAATTTTCTTATATCAATTTCTGTGAATAAAATTAAAATTAATATCTCAGCTCTGGCACCGTGGATATTTAAGGATCTGTCTGTACAAATAATTGCCTTTGCTTTTGTATGATGTCTGAAGACGTCCAGAAGTGTCCTGGATTTTTCTAAACACCCCCAGTAATTTTCTTGTATCAATTTCTGTGAATAAAAATAAAATGAATATCTCAGCTCTGCGACCGAATATTTGGTGTTTGCCAGCAATACGTTAATTAATACAATTTAGGGGAACGAATAAGCATGGAGAGATTGATTTATAACTTGAAACGGCAAGCCAGTAACAACCAAAAGCGTAAAACATGCTAAATCGACTCCGAATTTGAAAAGGAGACGATTTACGCAGTTTGCACAATTTTTGTGCAAAATTTAGTGGATATTTAAGAATCTGTCTGTACAAATAATTGTTTTTGCGTTGGTATGGTGTCTGAGGACGTTTAGAAGTGTCCTGGATTTTTCTAAACTCCCCCAGGAATTTTCTTATATCAATTTCTGTGAATAAAATTAAAACTAATATCTCAGCTCTGGCACCGTGGATATTTAAGGATCTGTTTGTACAAATAATTGCCTTTGCTTTTGTATGATGTCTGAAGACGTCCAGAAGTGTCCTGGATTTTTCTAAACACCCCCAGTAATTTTCTTGTATCAATTTCTGTGAATAAAAATAAAATGAATATCTCAGCTCTGCGACCGAATATTTGGTGTTTGCCAGCAATACGTTAATTAATACAATTTAGGGGAACGAATAGGCATGGAGAGATTGATTTATAACTTGAAACGGCAAGCCAGTAACAACCAAAAGCGTAAAACATGCTAAATCGACTCCGAATTTGAAAAGGAGACGATTTACGCAGTTTGCACAATTTTTGTGCAAAATTTAGTGGATATTTAAGAATCTGTCTGTACAAATAATTGTTTTTGCGTTGGTATGGTGTCTGAGGACGTTTAGAAGTGTCCTGGATTTTTCTAAACTCCCCCAGGAATTTTCTTATATCAATTTCTGTGAATAAAATTAAAATTAATATCTCAGCTCTGGCACCGTGGATATTTAAGGATCTGTCTGTACAAATAATTGCCTTTGCTTTTGTATGATGTCTGAAGACGTCCAGAAGTGTCCTGGATTTTTCTAAACACCCCCAGTAATTTTCTTGTATCAATTTCTGTGAATAAAAATAAAATGAATATCTCAGCTCTGCGACCGAATATTTGGTGTTTGCCAGCAATACGTTAATTAATACAATTTAGGGGAACGAATAAGCATGGAGAGATTGATTTATAACTTGAAACGGCAAGCCAGTAACAACCAAAAGCGTAAAACATGCTAAATCGACTCCGAATTTGAAAAGGAGACGATTTACGCAGTTTGCACAATTTTTGTGCAAAATTTAGTGGATATTTAAGAATCTGTCTGTACAAATAATTGTTTTTGCGTTGGTATGGTGTCTGAGGACGTTTAGAAGTGTCCTGGATTTTTCTAAACTCCCCCAGGAATTTTCTTATATCAATTTCTGTGAATAAAATTAAAACTAATATCTCAGCTCTGGCACCGTGGATATTTAAGGATCTGTTTGTACAAATAATTGCCTTTGCTTTTGTATGATGTCTGAAGACGTCCAGAAGTGTCCTGGATTTTTCTAAACACCCCCAGTAATTTTCTTGTATCAATTTCTGTGAATAAAAATAAAATGAATATCTCAGCTCTGCGACCGAATATTTGGTGTTTGCCAGCAATACGTTAATTAATACAATTTAGGGGAACGAATAGGCATGGAGAGATTGATTTATAACTTGAAACGGCAAGCCAGTAACAACCAAAAGCGTAAAACATGCTAAATCGACTCCGAATTTGAAAAGGAGACGATTTACGCAGTTTGCACAATTTTTGTGCAAAATTTAGTGGATATTTAAGAATCTGTCTGTACAAATAATTGTTTTTGCGTTGGTATGGTGTCTGAGGACGTTTAGAAGTGTCCTGGATTTTTCTAAACTCCCCCAGGAATTTTCTTATATCAATTTCTGTGAATAAAATTAAAATTAATATCTCAGCTCTGGCACCGGGGATATTTAAGGATCTGTCTGTACAAATAATTGCCTTTGCTTTTGTATGAGATCAGAAGACGTCCAGAAGTGTCCTGGATTTTTCTAAACACCCCCAGTAATTTTCTTGTATCAATTTCTGTGAATAAAAATAAAATGAATATCTTAGCTCTGCGACCGAATATTTGGTGTTTGCCAGCAATACGTTAATTAATACAATTTAGGGGAACGAATAGGCATGGAGAGATTGATTTATAACTTGAAACGGCAAGCCAGTAACAACCAAAAGCGTAAAACATGCTAAATCGACTCCGAATTTGAAAAGGAGACGATTTCGCAGTTTGCACAATTTTTGTGCAAAATTTAGTGGATATTTAAGAATCTGTCTGTACAAATAATTGTTTTTGCGTTGGTATGGTGTCTGAGGACGTTTAGAAGTGTCCTGGATTTTTCTAAACTCCCCCAGGAATTTTCTTAATTCAATTTCTGTGAATAAAATTAAAATTAATATCTCAGCTCTGGCACCGTGGATATTTAAGAATCTGTCTGTACAAATAATTGCCTTTGCTTTTGTATGAGATCTGAAGACGTCCAGAAGTGTCCTGGATTTTTCTAAACACCCCCAGTAATTTTCTTGTATCAATTTCTGTGAATAAAAATAAAATGAATATCTCAGCTCTGCGACCGAATATTTGGTGTTTGCCAGCAATACGTTAATTAATACAATTTAGGGGAACGAATAGGCATGGAGAGATTGATTTATAACTTGAAACGGCAAGCCAGTAACAACCAAAAGCGTAAAACATGCTAAATCGACTCCGAATTTGAAAAGGAGACGATTTACGCAGTTTGCACAATTTTTGTGCAAAATTTAGTGGATATTTAAGAATCTGTCTGTACAAATAATTGTTTTTGCGTTGGGTTGGTGTCTGAGGACGTTTAGAAGTGTCCTGGATTTTTCTAAACTCCCCCAGGAATTTTCTTATATCAATTTGTGTGAATAAAATTAAAACTAATATCTCAGCTCTGGCACCGTGGATATTTAAGGATCTGTTTGTACAAATAATTGCCTTTGCTTTTGTATGATGTCTGAAGACGTCCAGAAGTGTCCTGGATTTTTCTAAACACCCCCAGTAATTTTCTTGTATCAATTTCTGTGAATAAAAATAAAATGAATATCTCAGCTCTGCGACCGAATATTTGGTGTTTGCCAGCAATACGTTAATTAATACAATTTAGGGGAACGAATAGGCATGGAGAGATTGATTTATAACTTGAAACGGCAAGCCAGTAACAACCAAAAGCGTAAAACATGCTAAATCGACTCCGAATTTGAAAAGGAGACGATTTACGCAGTTTGCACAATTTTTGTGCAAAATTTAGTGGATATTTAAGAATCTGTCTGTACAAATAATTGTTTTTGCGTTGGTATGGTGTCTGAGGACGTTTAGAAGTGTCCTGGATTTTTATAAACTCCCCCAGGAATTTTCTTATATCAATTTCTGTGAATAAAATTAAAATTAATATCTCAGCTCTGGCACCGGGGATATTTAAGGATCTGTCTGTACAAATAATTGCCTTTGCTTTTGTATGAGATCTGAAGACGTCCAGAAGTGTCCTGGATTTTTCTAAACACCCCCAGTAATTTTCTTGTATCAATTTCTGTGAATAAAAATAAAATGAATATCTCAGCTCTGCGACGGAATATTTGGTGTTTGCCAGCAATACGTTAATTAATACAATTTAGGGGAACGAATAGGCATGGAGAGATTGATTTAAAACTTGAAACGGCAAGCCAGTTACAACCAAAAGCGTAAAACATGCTAAATCGACTCCGAATTTGAAAAGGAGACGATTTACGCAGTTTGCACAATTTTTGTGCAAAATTTAGTGGATATTTAAGAATCTGTCTGTACAAATAATTGTTTTTGCGTTGGTATGGTGTCTGAGGACGTTTAGAAGTGTCCTGGATTTTTCTAAACTCCCCCAGGAATTTTCTTATATCAATTTCTGTGAATAAAATTAAAATTAATATCTCAGCTCTGGCACCGGGGATATTTAAGGATCTGTCTGTACAAATAATTGCCTTTGCTTTTGTATGAGATCTGAAGACGTCCAGAAGTGTCCTGGATTTTTCTAAACACCCCCAGTAATTTTCTTGTATCAATTTCTGTGAATAAAAATAAAATGAATATCTCAGCTCTGCGACGGAATATTTGGTGTTTGCCAGCAATACGTTAATTAATACAATTTAGGGGAACGAATAGGCATGGAGAGATTGATTTATAACTTGAAACGGCAAGCCAGTAACAACCAAAAGCGTAAAACATGCTAAATCGACTCCGAATTTGAAAAGGAGACGATTTACGCAGTTTGCACAATTTTTGTGCAAAATTTAGTGGATATTTAAGAATCTGTCTGTACAAATAATTGTTTTTGCGTTGGTATGGTGTCTGAGGACGTTTAGAAGTGTCCTGGATTTTTCTAAACTCCCCCAGGAATTTTCTTATATCAATTTCTGTGAATAAAATTAAAATTAATATCTCAGCTCTGGCACCGGGGATATTTAAGGATCTGTCTGTACAAATAATTGCCTTTGCTTTTGTATGAGATCTGAAGACGTCCAGAAGTGTCCTGGATTTTTCTAAACACCCCCAGTAATTTTCTTGTATCAATTTCTGTGAATAAAAATAAAATGAATATCTTAGCTCTGCGACCGAATATTTGGTGTTTGCCAGCAATACGTTAATTAATACAATTTAGGGGAACGAATAGGCATGGAGAGATTGATTTATAACTTGAAACGGCAAGCCAGTAACAACCAAAAGCGTAAAACATGCTAAATCGACTCCGAATTTGAAAAGGAGACGATTTACGCAGTTTGCACAATTTTTGTGCAAAATTTAGTGGATATTTAAGAATCTGTCTGTACAAATAATTGTTTTTGCGTTGGTATGGTGTCTGAGGACGTTTAGAAGTGTCCTGGATTTTTCTAAACTCCCCCAGGAATTTTCTTAATTCAATTTCTGTGAATAAAATTAAAATTAATATCTCAGCTCTGGCACCGTGGATATTTAAGAATCTGTCTGTACAAATAATTGCCTTTGCTTTTGTATGAGATCTGAAGACGTCCAGAAGTGTCCTGGATTTTTCTAAACACCCCCAGTAATTTTCTTGTATCAATTTCTGTGAATAAAAATAAAATGAATATCTCAGCTCTGCGACCGAATATTTGGTGTTTGCCAGCAATACGTTAATTAATACAATTTAGGGGAACGAAAAGGCATGGAGAGATTGATTTATAACTTGAAACGGCAAGCCAGTAACAACCAAAAGCGTAAAACATGCTAAATCGACTCCGAATTTGAAAAGGAGACGATTTACGCAGTTTGCACAATTTTTGTGCAAAATTTAGTGGATATTTAAGAATCTGTCTGTACAAATAATTGTTTTTGCGTTGGGTTGGTGTCTGAGGACGTTTAGAAGTGTCCTGGATTTTTCTAAACTCCCCCAGGAATTTTCTTATATCAATTTGTGTGAATAAAATTAAAACTAATATCTCAGCTCTGGCACCGTGGATATTTAAGGATCTGTTTGTACAAATAATTGCCTTTGCTTTTGTATGATGTCTGAAGACGTCCAGAAGTGTCCTGGATTTTTCTAAACACCCCCAGTAATTTTCTTGTATCAATTTCTGTGAATAAAAATAAAATGAATATCTCAGCTCTGCGACCGAATATTTGGTGTTTGCCAGCAATACGTTAATTAATACAATTTAGGGGAACGAATAGGCATGGAGAGATTGATTTATAACTTGAAACGGCAAGCCAGTAACAACCAAAAGCGTAAAACATGCTAAATCGACTCCGAATTTGAAAAGGAGACGATTTACGCAGTTTGCACAATTTTTGTGCAAAATTTAGTGGATATTTAAGAATCTGTCTGTACAAATAATTGTTTTTGCGTTGGTATGGTGTCTGAGGACGTTTAGAAGTGTCCTGGATTTTTATAAACTCCCCCAGGAATTTTCTTATATCAATTTCTGTGAATAAAATTAAAATTAATATCTCAGCTCTGGCACCGGGGATATTTAAGGATCTGTCTGTACAAATAATTGCCTTTGCTTTTGTATGAGATCTGAAGACGTCCAGAAGTGTCCTGGATTTTTCTAAACACCCCCAGTAATTTTCTTGTATCAATTTCTGTGAATAAAAATAAAATGAATATCTCAGCTCTGCGACGGAATATTTGGTGTTTGCCAGCAATACGTTAATTAATACAATTTAGGGGAACGAATAGGCATGGAGAGATTGATTTAAAACTTGAAACGGCAAGCCAGTTACAACCAAAAGCGTAAAACATGCTAAATCGACTCCGAATTTGAAAAGGAGACGATTTACGCAGTTTGCACAATTTTTGTGCAAAATTTAGTGGATATTTAAGAATCTGTCTGTACAAATAATTGTTTTTGCGTTGGTATGGTGTCTGAGGACGTTTAGAAGTGTCCTGGATTTTTCTAAACTCCCCCAGGAATTTTCTTATATCAATTTCTGTGAATAAAATTAAAATTAATATCTCAGCTCTGGCACCGTGGATATTTAAGGATCTGTTTGTACAAATAATTGCCTTTGCTTTTGTATGATGTCTGACGACGTCCAGAAGTGTCCTGGATTTTTCTAAACACCCCCAGTAATTTTCTTGTATCAATTTCTGTGAATAAAAATAAAATGAATATCTAAGCTCGGCGACCGAATATTTGGTGTTTGCCAGCAATACGATAATTAATACAATTTAGGGGAACGAATAGGCATGGAGAGATTTATTTATAACTTGAAACGGCAAGCCAGTAACAACTAAAAGCGTAAAACATGCTAAATCGACTCCGAATTTGAAAAGGAGACGATTTACGCAGTTTGCACAATTTTTGTGCAAAATTTAGTGGATATTTAAGAATCTGTCTGTACAAATAATTGTTTTTGCGTTGGTATGGTGTCTGAGGACGTTTAGAAGTGTCCTGGATTTTTCTAAACTCCCCCAGGAATTTTCTTATATCAATTTCTGTGAATAAAATTAAAATTAATATCTCAGCTCTGGCACCGTGGATATTTAAGGATCTGTCTGTACAAATAATTGCCTTTGCTTTTGTATGATGTCTGAAGACGTCCAGAAGTGTCCTGGATTTTTCTAAACACCCCCAGTAATTTTCTTGTATCAATTTCTGTGAATAAAAATAAAATGAATATCTCAGCTCTGCGACCGAATATTTGGTGTTTGCCAGCAATACGTTAATTAATACAATTTAGGGGAACGAATAGGCATGGAGAGATTGATTTATAACTTGAAACGGCAAGCCAGTAACAACCAAAAGCGTAAAACATGCTAAATCGACTCCGAATTTGAAAAGGAGACGATTTACGCAGTTTGCACAATTTTTGTGCAAAATTTAGTGGATATTTAAGAATCTGTCTGTACAAATAATTGTTTTTGCGTTGGTATGGTGTCTGAGGACGTTTAGAAGTGTCCTGGATTTTTCTAAACTCCCCCAGGAATTTTCTTATATCAATTTCTGTGAATAAAATTAAAATTAATATCTCAGCTCTGGCACCGTGGATATTTAAGGATCTGTCTGTACAAATAATTGCCTTTGCTTTTGTATGATGTCTGAAGACGTCCAGAAGTGTCCTGGATTTTTCTAAACTCCCCCAGGAATTTTCTTATATCAATTTCTGTGAATAAAATTAAAATTAATATCTCAGCTATGGCACCGTGGATATTTAAGGATCTGTCTGTACAAATAATTGCCTTTGCTTTTGTATGATGTCTGAAGACGTCCAGAAGTGTCCTGGATTTTTCTAAACACCCCCAGTAATATTCTTGTATCAATTTCTGTGAATATCTAAATGAATATCTCAGCTCTGCGACCGAATATTTGGTGTTTGCCAGCAATACGATAATTAATACAATTACGGGAACGAATAGGCATGGAGAGATTGATTTATAACTTGAAACGGCAAGCCAGTAACAACCAAAAGCGTAAAACATGCTAAATCGACTCCGAATTTGAAAAGGAGACGATTTACGCAGTTTGCACAATTTTTGTGCAAAATTTAGTGGATATTTAAGAATCTGTCTGTACAAATAATTGTTTTTGCGTTGGTATGGTGTCTGAGGACGTTTAGAAGTGTCCTGGATTTTTCTAAACTCCCCCAGGAATTTTCTTGTATCAATTTCTGTGAATAAAAATAAAATGAATATCTCAGCTCTGCGACCGAATATTTGGTGTTTGCCAGCAATACGTTAATTAATACAATTTAGGGTAACGAATAGGCATGGAGAGATTGATTTATAACTTGAAACGGCAAGCCAGTAACAACCAAAAGCGTAAAACATGCTAAATCGACTCCGAATTTGAAAAGGAGACGATTTACGCAGTTTGCACAATTTTTGTGCAAAATTTAGTGGATATTTAAGAATCTGTCTGTACAAATAATTGTTTTTGCGTTGGTATGGTGTCTGAGGACGTTTAGAAGTGTCCTGGATTTTTCTAAACTCCAGCAGGAATTTTCTTATATCAATTTCTGTGAATAAAATTAAAATTAATATCTCAGCTCTGGCACCGTGGATATTTAAGGATCTGTCTGTACAAATAATTGCCTTTGCTTTTGTATGTCTGAAGACGTCCAGAAGTGTCCTGGATTTTTCTAAACACCCCCAGTAATTTTCTTGTATCAATTTCTGTGAATAAAAATAAAATGAATATCTCAGCTCTGCGACCGAATATTTGGTGTTTGCCAGCAATACGTTAATTAATACAATTTAGGGGAACGAATAGGCATGGAGAGATTGATTTATAACTTGAAACGGCAAGCCAGTAACAACCAAAAGCGTAAAACCTGCTAAATCGACTCCGAATTTGAAAAGGAGACGATTTACGCAGTTTGCACAATTTTTGTGCAAAATTTAGTGGATATTTAAGAATCTGTCTGTACAAATAATTGTTTTTGCGTTGGTATGGTGTCTGAGGACGTTTAGAAGTGTCCTGGATTTTTCTAAACTCCCCCAGGAATTTTCTTATATCAATTTCTGTGAATAAAATTAAAATTAATATCTCAGCTCTGGCACCGTGGATATTTAAGCATCTGTCTGTACAAATAATTGCCTTTGCTTTTGTATGGTGTCTGAAGACGTCCAGAAGTGTCCTGGATTTTTCTAAAAACCCCCAGTAATTTTCTTGTATCAATTTCTGTGAATAAAAATAAAATGAATATCTCAGCTCTGCGACCGAATATTTGGTGTTTGCCAGCAATACGTTAATTAATACAATTTAGGGGAACGAATAGGCATGGAGAGATTGATTTATAACTTGAAACGGCAAGCCAGTAACAACCAAAAGCGTAAAACATGCTAAATCGACTCCGAATTTGAAAAGGAGACGATTTACGCAGTTTGCACAATTTTTGTGCAAAATTTAGTGGATATTTAAGAATCTGTCTGTACAAATAATTGTTTTTGCGTTGGTATGGTGTCTGAGGACGTTTAGAAGTGTCCTGGATTTTTCTAAACTCCCCCAGGAATTTTCTTATATCAATTTCTGTGAATAAAATTAAAATTAATATCTCAGCTATGGCACCGTGGATATTTAAGGATCTGTCTGTACAAATAATTGCCTTTGCTTTTGTATGATGTCTGAAGACGTCCAGAAGTGTCCTGGATTTTTCTAAACACCCCCAGTAATATTCTTGTATCAATTTCTGTGAATATCTAAATGAATATCTCAGCTCTGCGACCGAATATTTGGTGTTTGCCAGCAATACGATAATTAATACAATTACGGGAACGAATAGGCATGGAGAGATTGATTTATAACTTGAAACGGCAAGCCAGTAACAACCAAAAGCGTAAAACATGCTAAATCGACTCCGAATTTGAAAAGGAGACGATTTACGCAGTTTGCACAATTTTTGTGCAAAATTTAGTGGATATTTAAGAATCTGTCTGTACAAATAATTGTCTTTGCGTTGGTATGGTGTCTGAGGACGTTTAGAAGTGTCCTGGATTTTTCTAAACTCCCCCAGGAATTTTCTTGTATCAATTTCTGTGAATAAAAATAAAATGAATATCTCAGCTCTGCGACCGAATATTTGGTGTTTGCCAGCAATACGTTAATTAATACAATTTAGGGTAACGAATAGGCATGGAGAGATTGATTTATAACTTGAAACGGCAAGCCAGTAACAACCAAAAGCGTAAAACATGCTAAATCGACTCCGAATTTGAAAAGGAGACGATTTACGCAGTTTGCACAATTTTTGTGCAAAATTTAGTGGATATTTAAGAATCTGTCTGTACAAATAATTGTTTTTGCGTTGGTATGGTGTCTGAGGACGTTTAGAAGTGTCCTGGATTTTTCTAAACTCCAGCAGGAATTTTCTTATATCAATTTCTGTGAATAAAATTAAAATTAATATCTCAGCTCTGGCACCGTGGATATTTAAGGATCTGTCTGTACAAATAATTGCCTTTGCTTTTGTATGTCTGAAGACGTCCAGAAGTGTCCTGGATTTTTCTAAACACCCCCAGTAATTTTCTTGTATCAATTTCTGTGAATAAAAATAAAATGAATATCTCAGCTCTGCGACCGAATATTTGGTGTTTGCCAGCAATACGTTAATTAATACAATTTAGGGGAACGAATAGGCATGGAGAGATTGATTTATAACTTGAAACGGCAAGCCAGTAACAACCAAAAGCGTAAAACCTGCTAAATCGACTCCGAATTTGAAAAGGAGACGATTTACGCAGTTTGCACAATTTTTGTGCAAAATTTAGTGGATATTTAAGAATCTGTCTGTACAAATAATTGTTTTTGCGTTGGTATGGTGTCTGAGGACGTTTAGAAGTGTCCTGGATTTTTCTAAACTCCCCCAGGAATTTTCTTATATCAATTTCTGTGAATAAAATTAAAATTAATATCTCAGCTCTGGCACCGTGGATATTTAAGCATCTGTCTGTACAAATAATTGCCTTTGCTTTTGTATGGTGTCTGAAGACGTCCAGAAGTGTCCTGGATTTTTCTAAAAACCCCCAGTAATTTTCTTGTATCAATTTCTGTGAATAAAAATAAAATGAATATCTCAGCTCTGCGACCGAATATTTGGTGTTTGCCAGCAATACGTTAATTAATACAATTTAGGGGAACGAATAGGCATGGAGAGATTGATTTATAACTTGAAACGGCAAGCCAGTAACAACCAAAAGCGTAAAACATGCTAAATCGACTCCGAATTTGAAAAGGAGACGATTTACGCAGTTTGCACAATTTTTGTGCAAAATTTAGTGGATATTTAAGAATCTGTCTGTACAAATAATTGTTTTTGCGTTGGTATGGTGTCTGAGGACGTTTAGAAGTGTCCTGGATTTTTCTAAACTCCCCCAGGAATTTTCTTATATCAATTTCTGTGAATAAAATTAAAATTAATATCTCAGCTCTGGCACCGTGGATATTTAAGGATCTGTTTGTACAAATAATTGCCTTTGCTTTTGTATGATGTCTGAAGACGTCCAGAAGTGTCCTGGATTTTTCTAAACACCCCCAGTAATTTTCTTGTAACAATTTCTGTGAATAAAAATAAAATGAATATCTCAGCTCTGCGACCGAATATTTGGTGTTTGCCAGCAATACGTTAATTAATACAATTTAGGGGAACGAATAGGCATGGAGAGATTGATTTATAACTTGAAACGGCAAGCCAGTAACAACCAAAAGCGTAAAACATGCTAAATCGACTCCGAATTTGAAAAGGAGACGATTTACGCAGTTTGCACAATTTTTGTGCAAAATTTAGTGGATATTTAAAAATCTGTCTGTACAAATAATTGTTTTTGCGTTGGTATGGTGTCTGAGGACGTTTAGAAGTGTCCTGGATTTTTCTAAACTCCCCCAGGAATTTTCTTATATCAATTTCTGTGAATAAAATTAAAATTAATATCTCAGCTCTGGCACCGTGGATATTTAAGGATCTGTTTGTACAAATAATTTCCTTTGCTTTTGTATGATGTCTGAAGACGTCCAGAAGTGTCCTGGATTTTTCTAAACACCCCCAGTAATTTTCTTGTAACAATTTCTGTGAATAAAAATAAAATGAATATCTCAGCTCTGCGACCGAATATTTGGTGTTTGCCAGCAATACGTTAATTAATACAATTTAGGGGAACGAATAGGCATGGAGAGATTGATTTATAACTTGAAACGGCAAGCCAGTAACAACCAAAAGCGTAAAACATGCTAAATCGACTCCGAATTTGAAAAGGAGACGATTTACGCAGTTTGCACAATTTTTGTGCAAAATTTAGTGGATATTTAAAAATCTGTCTGTACAAATAATTGTTTTTGCGTTGGTATGGTGTCTGAGGACGTTTAGAAGTGTCCTGGATTTTTCTAAACTCCCCCAGGAATTTTCTTATATCAATTTCTGTGAATAAAATTAAAATTAATATCTCAGCTCTGGCACCGTGGATATTTAAGGATCTGTTTGTACAAATAATTGCCTTTGCTTTTGTATCATGTCTGAAGACGTCCAGAAGTGTCCTGGATTTTTCTAAACACCCCCAGTAATTTTCTTGTATCAATTTCTGTGAATAAAAATAAAATGAATATCTCAGCTCTGCGACCGAATATTTGGTGTTTGCCAGCAATACGTTAATTAATACAATTTAGGGGAACGAATAGGCATGGAGAGATTGATTTATAACTTGAAACGGCAAGCCAGTAACAACCAAAATCGTAAAACATGCTAAATCGGCTCCGAATTTGAAAAGGAGACGATTTACGCAGTTTGCAAAATTTTTGTGCAAAATTTAGTGGATATTTAAGAATCTGTCTGTACAATTAATTGTTTTTGCGTTGGTATGGTGTCTGAGGACGTTTAGAAGTGTCGTGGATTTTTCTAAACTCTCCCAGGAATTTTCTTATATCAATTTCTGTGAATAAAATTAAAATTAATATCTCAGCTCTGGCACCGTGGATATTTAAGGATCTGTTTGTACAAATAATTGCCTTTGCTTTTGTATGATGTCTGAAGACGTCCAGAAGTGTCCTGGATTTTTCTAAAAACCCCCAGTAATTTTCTTGTATCAATTTCTGTGAATAAAAATAAAATGAATATCTCAGCTTTGCGACCGAATATTTGGTGTTTGCCAGCAATACGTTGATTAATACAATTTAGAGGAACGAATAGGCATGGAGAGATTGATTTATAACTTGAAACGGCAAGCCAGTAACAACCAAAAGCGTAAAACATGCTAAATCGACTCCGAATTTGAAAAGGAGACGATTTACGCAGTTTGCACAATTTTTGTGCAAAATTTAGTGGATATTTAAGAATCTGTCTGTACAAATAATTGTTTTTGCGTTGGTATGGTGTCTGAGGACGCTTAGAAGTGTCCTGGATTTTTCTAAACTCCCCCAGGAATTTTCTTGTATCAATTTCTGTGAATAAAAATAAAATGAATATCTCAGCTCTGCGACCGAATATTTGGTGTTTGCCAGCAATACGTTAATTAATACAATTTAGGGTAACGAATAGGCATGGAGAGATTGATTTATAACTTGAAACGGCAAGCCAGTAACAACCAAAAGCGTAAAACATGCTAAATCGACTCCGAATTTGAAAAGGAGACGATTTACGCAGTTTGCACAATTTTTGTGCAAAATTTAGTGGATATTTAAGAATCTGTCTGTACAAATAATTGTTTTTGCGTTGGTATGGTGTCTGAGGACGTTTAGAAGTGTCCTGGATTTTTCTAAACTCCAGCAGGAATTTTCTTATATCAATTTCTGTGAATAAAATTAAAATTAATATCTCAGCTCTGGCACCGTGGATATTTAAGGATCTGTCTGTACAAATAATTGCCTTTGCTTTTGTATGTCTGAAGACGTCCAGAAGTGTCCTGGATTTTTCTAAACACCCCCAGTAATTTTCTTGTATCAATTTCTGTGAATAAAAATAAAATGAATATCTCAGCTCTGCGACCGAATATTTGGTGTTTGCCAGCAATACGTTAATTAATACAATTTAGGGGAACGAATAGGCATGGAGAGATTAATTTATAACTTGAAACGGCAAGCCAGTAACAACCAAAAGCGTAAAACATGCTAAATCGACTCCGAATTTGAAAAGGAGACGATTTACGCAGTTTGCACAATTTTTGTGCAAAATTTAGTGGATATTTAAGAATCTGTCTGTACAAATAATTGTTTTTGCGTTGGTATGGTGTCTGAGGACGTTTAGAAGTGTCCTGGATTTTTCTAAACTCCCCCAGGAATTTTCTTATATCAATTTCTGTGAATAAAATTAAAATTAATATCTCAGCTCTGGCACCGTGGATATTTAAGGATCTGTTTGTACAAATAATTGCCTTTGCTTTTGTATGATGTCTGAAGACGTCCAGAAGTGTCCTGGATTTTTCTAAACACCCCCAGTAATTTTCTTGTAACAATTTCTGTGAATAAAAATAAAATGAATATCTCAGCTCTGCGACCGAATATTTGGTGTTTGCCAGCAATACGTTAATTAATACAATTTAGGGGAACGAATAGGCATGGAGAGATTGATTTATAACTTGAAACGGCAAGCCAGTAACAACCAAAATCGTAAAACATGCTAAATCGACTCCGAATTTGAAAAGGAGACGATTTACGCAGTTTGCACAATTTTTGTGCAAAATTTAGTGGATATTTAAAAATCTGTCTGTACAAATAATTGTTTTTGCGTTGGTATGGTGTCTGAGGACGTTTAGAAGTGTCCTGGATTTTTCTAAACTCCCCCAGGAATTTTCTTATATCAATTTCTGTGAATAAAATTAAAATTAATATCTCAGCTCTGGCACCGTGGATATTTAAGGATCTGTTTGTACAAATAATTGCCTTTGCTTTTGTATCATGTCTGAAGACGTCCAGAAGTGTCCTGGATTTTTCTAAACACCCCCAGTAATTTTCTTGTATCAATTTCTGTGAATAAAAATAAAATGAATATCTCAGCTCTGCGACCGAATATTTGGTGTTTGCCAGCAATACGTTAATTAATACAATTTAGGGGAACGAATAGGCATGGAGAGATTGATTTATAACTTGAAACGGCAAGCCAGTAACAACCAAAATCGTAAAACATGCTAAATCGGCTCCGAATTTGAAAAGGAGACGATTTACGCAGTTTGCAAAATTTTTGTGCAAAATTTAGTGGATATTTAAGAATCTGTCTGTACAATTAATTGTTTTTGCGTTGGTATGGTGTCTGAGGACGTTTAGAAGTGTCGTGGATTTTTCTAAACTCTCCCAGGAATTTTCTTATATCAATTTCTGTGAATAAAATTAAAATTAATATCTCAGCTCTGGCACCGTGGATATTTAAGGATCTGTTTGTACAAATAATTGCCTTTGCTTTTGTATGATGTCTGAAGACGTCCAGAAGTGTCCTGGATTTTTCTAAAAACCCCCAGTAATTTTCTTGTATCAATTTCTGTGAATAAAAATAAAATGAATATCTCAGCTTTGCGACCGAATATTTGGTGTTTGCCAGCAATACGTTGATTAATACAATTTAGAGGAACGAATAGGCATGGAGAGATTGATTTATAACTTGAAACGGCAAGCCAGTAACAACCAAAAGCGTAAAACATGCTAAATCGACTCCGAATTTGAAAAGGAGACGATTTACGCAGTTTGCACAATTTTTGTGCAAAATTTAGTGGATATTTAAGAATCTGTCTGTACAAATAATTGTTTTTGCGTTGGTATGGTGTCTGAGGACGTTTAGAAGTGTCCTGGATTTTTCTAAACTCCCCCAGGAATTTTCTTGTATCAATTTCTGTGAATAAAAATAAAATGAATATCTCAGCTCTGCGACCGAATATTTGGTGTTTGCCAGCAATACGTTAATTAATACAATTTAGGGTAACGAATAGGCATGGAGAGATTGATTTATAACTTGAAACGGCAAGCCAGTAACAACCAAAAGCGTAAAACATGCTAAATCGACTCCGAATTTGAAAAGGAGACGATTTACGCAGTTTGCACAATTTTTGTGCAAAATTTAGTGGATATTTAAGAATCTGTCTGTACAAATAATTGTTTTTGCGTTGGTATGGTGTCTGAGGACGTTTAGAAGTGTCCTGGATTTTTCTAAACTCCAGCAGGAATTTTCTTATATCAATTTCTGTGAATAAAATTAAAATTAATATCTCAGCTCTGGCACCGTGGATATTTAAGGATCTGTCTGTACAAATAATTGCCTTTGCTTTTGTATGTCTGAAGACGTCCAGAAGTGTCCTGGATTTTTCTAAACACCCCCAGTAATTTTCTTGTATCAATTTCTGTGAATAAAAATAAAATGAATATCTCAGCTCTGCGACCGAATATTTGGTGTTTGCCAGCAATACGTTAATTAATACAATTTAGGGGAACGAATAGGCATGGAGAGATTGATTTATAACTTGAAACGGCAAGCCAGTAACAACCAAAAGCGTAAAACATGCTAAATCGACTCCGAATTTGAAAAGGAGACGATTTACGCAGTTTGCACAATTTTTGTGCAAAATTTAGTGGATATTTAAGAATCTGTCTGTACAAATAATTGTTTTTGCGTTGGTATGGTGTCTGAGGACGTTTAGAAGTGTCCTGGATTTTTCTAAACTCCCCCAGGAATTTTCTTATATCAATTTCTGTGAATAAAATTAAAATTAATATCTCAGCTCTGGCACCGTGGATATTTAAGCATCTGTCTGTACAAATAATTGCCTTTGCTTTTGTATGATGTCTGAAGACGTCCAGAAGTGTCCTGGATTTTTCTAAAAACCCCCAGTAATTTTCTTGTATCAATTTCTGTGAATAAAAATAAAATGAATATCTCAGCTCTGCGACCGAATATTTGGTGTTTGCCAGCAATACGTTAATTAATACAATTTAGGGGAACGAATAGGCATGGAGAGATTAATTTATAACTTGAAACGGCAAGCCAGTAACAACCAAAAGCGTAAAACATGCTAAATCGACTCCGAATTTGAAAAGGAGACGATTTACGCAGTTTGCACAATTTTTGTGCAAAATTTAGTGGATATTTAAGAATCTGTCTGTACAAATAATTGTTTTTGCGTTGGTATGGTGTCTGAGGACGTTTAGAAGTGTCCTGGATTTTTCTAAACTCCCCCAGGAATTTTCTTATATCAATTTCTGTGAATAAAATTAAAATTAATATCTCAGCTCTGGCACCGTGGATATTTAAGGATCTGTTTGTACAAATAATTGCCTTTGCTTTTGTATGATGTCTGAAGACGTCCAGAAGTGTCCTGGATTTTTCTAAACACCCCCAGTAATTTTCTTGTAACAATTTCTGTGAATAAAAATAAAATGAATATCTCAGCTCTGCGACCGAATATTTGGTGTTTGCCAGCAATACGTTAATTAATACAATTTAGGGGAACGAATAGGCATGGAGAGATTGATTTATAACTTGAAACGGCAAGCCAGTAACAACCAAAATCGTAAAACATGCTAAATCGACTCCGAATTTGAAAAGGAGACGATTTACGCAGTTTGCACAATTTTTGTGCAAAATTTAGTGGATATTTAAAAATCTGTCTGTACAAATAATTGTTTTTGCGTTGGTATGGTGTCTGAGGACGTTTAGAAGTGTCCTGGATTTTTCTAAACTCCCCCAGGAATTTTCTTATATCAATTTCTGTGAATAAAATTAAAATTAATATCTCAGCTCTGGCACCGTGGATATTTAAGGATCTGTTTGTACAAATAATTGCCTTTGCTTTTGTATCATGTCTGAAGACGTCCAGAAGTGTCCTGGATTTTTCTAAACACCCCCAGTAATTTTCTTGTATCAATTTCTGTGAATAAAAATAAAATGAATATCTCAGCTCTGCGACCGAATATTTGGTGTTTGCCAGCAATACGTTAATTAATACAATTTAGGGGAACGAATAGGCATGGAGAGATTGATTTATAACTTGAAACGGCAAGCCAGTAACAACCAAAATCGTAAAACATGCTAAATCGGCTCCGAATTTGAAAAGGAGACGATTTACGCAGTTTGCAAAATTTTTGTGCAAAATTTAGTGGATATTTAAGAATCTGTCTGTACAATTAATTGTTTTTGCGTTGGTATGGTGTCTGAGGACGTTTAGAAGTGTCGTGGATTTTTCTAAACTCTCCCAGGAATTTTCTTATATCAATTTCTGTGAATAAAATTAAAATTAATATCTCAGCTCTGGCACCGTGGATATTTAAGGATCTGTTTGTACAAATAATTGCCTTTGCTTTTGTATGATGTCTGAAGACGTCCAGAAGTGTCCTGGATTTTTCTAAAAACCCCCAGTAATTTTCTTGTATCAATTTCTGTGAATAAAAATAAAATGAATATCTCAGCTTTGCGACCGAATATTTGGTGTTTGCCAGCAATACGTTGATTAATACAATTTAGAGGAACGAATAGGCATGGAGAGATTGATTTATAACTTGAAACGGCAAGCCAGTAACAACCAAAAGCGTAAAACATGCTAAATCGACTCCGAATTTGAAAAGGAGACGATTTACGCAGTTTGCACAATTTTTGTGCAAAATTTAGTGGATATTTAAGAATCTGTCTGTACAAATAATTGTTTTTGCGTTGGTATGGTGTCTGAGGACGTTTAGAAGTGTCCTGGATTTTTCTAAACTCCCCCAGGAATTTTCTTGTATCAATTTCTGTGAATAAAAATAAAATGAATATCTCAGCTCTGCGACCGAATATTTGGTGTTTGCCAGCAATACGTTAATTAATA
This sequence comes from Eledona agricola, assembly GCA_964023215.1. Classification (NCBI taxonomy): domain Eukaryota; kingdom Metazoa; phylum Arthropoda; class Insecta; order Coleoptera; family Tenebrionidae; genus Eledona; species Eledona agricola. Next base: position 214,086 of record CAXIEJ010000203.1, on the reverse strand, counting down.
CAATTTAGGGTAACGAATAGGCATGGAGAGATTGATTTATAACTTGAAACGGCAAGCCAGTAACAACCAAAAGCGTAAAACATGCTAAATCGACTCCGAATTTGAAAAGGAGACGATTTACGCAGTTTGCACAATTTTTGTGCAAAATTTAGTGGATATTTAAGAATCTGTCTGTACAAATAATTGTTTTTGCGTTGGTATGGTGTCTGAGGACGTTTAGAAGTGTCCTGGATTTTTCTAAACTCCAGCAGGAATTTTCTTATATCAATTTCTGTGAATAAAATTAAAATTAATATCTCAGCTCTGGCACCGTGGATATTTAAGGATCTGTCTGTACAAATAATTGCCTTTGCTTTTGTATGTCTGAAGACGTCCAGAAGTGTCCTGGATTTTTCTAAACACCCCCAGTAATTTTCTTGTATCAATTTCTGTGAATAAAAATAAAATGAATATCTCAGCTCTGCGACCGAATATTTGGTGTTTGCCAGCAATACGTTAATTAATACAATTTAGGGGAACGAATAGGCATAGAGAGATTGATTTATAACTTGAAACGGCAAGCCAGTAACAACCAAAAGCGTAAAACATGCTAAATCGACTCCGAATTTGAAAAGGAGACGATTTACGCAGTTTGCACAATTTTTGTGCAAAATTTAGTGGATATTTAAGAATCTGTCTGTACAAATAATTGTTTTTGCGTTGGTATGGTGTCTGAGGACGTTTAGAAGTGTCCTGGATTTTTCTAAACTCCCCCAGGAATTTTCTTATATCAATTTCTGTGAATAAAATTAAAATTAATATCTCAGCTCTGGCACCGTGGATATTTAAGCATCTGTCTGTACAAATAATTGCCTTTGCTTTTGTATGATGTCTGAAGACGTCCAGAAGTGTCCTGGATTTTTCTAAAAACCCCCAGTAATTTTCTTGTATCAATTTCTGTGAATAAAAATAAAATGAATATCTCAGCTCTGCGACCGAATATTTGGTGTTTGCCAGCAATACGTTAATTAATACAATTTAGGGGAACGAATAGGCATGGAGAGATTAATTTATAACTTGAAACGGCAAGCCAGTAACAACCAAAAGCGTAAAACATGCTAAATCGACTCCGAATTTGAAAAGGAGACGATTTACGCAGTTTGCACAATTTTTGTGCAAAATTTAGTGGATATTTAAGAATCTGTCTGTACAAATAATTGTTTTTGCGTTGGTATGGTGTCTGAGGACGTTTAGAAGTGTCCTGGATTTTTCTAAACTCCCCCAGGAATTTTCTTATATCAATTTCTGTGAATAAAATTAAAATTAATATCTCAGCTCTGGCACCGTGGATATTTAAGGATCTGTTTGTACAAATAATTGCCTTTGCTTTTGTATGATGTCTGAAGACGTCCAGAAGTGTCCTGGATTTTTCTAAACACCCCCAGTAATTTTCTTGTAACAATTTCTGTGAATAAAAATAAAATGAATATCTCAGCTCTGCGACCGAATATTTGGTGTTTGCCAGCAATACGTTAATTAATACAATTTAGGGGAACGAATAGGCATGGAGAGATTGATTTATAACTTGAAACGGCAAGCCAGTAACAACCAAAATCGTAAAACATGCTAAATCGACTCCGAATTTGAAAAGGAGACGATTTACGCAGTTTGCACAATTTTTGTGCAAAATTTAGTGGATATTTAAAAATCTGTCTGTACAAATAATTGTTTTTGCGTTGGTATGGTGTCTGAGGACGTTTAGAAGTGTCCTGGATTTTTCTAAACTCCCCCAGGAATTTTCTTATATCAATTTCTGTGAATAAAATTAAAATTAATATCTCAGCTCTGGCACCGTGGATATTTAAGGATCTGTTTGTACAAATAATTTCCTTTGCTTTTGTATGATGTCTGAAGACGTCCAGAAGTGTCCTGGATTTTTCTAAACACCCCCAGTAATTTTCTTGTAACAATTTCTGTGAATAAAAATAAAATGAATATCTCAGCTCTGCGACCGAATATTTGGTGTTTGCCAGCAATACGTTAATTAATACAATTTAGGGGAACGAATAGGCATGGAGAGATTGATTTATAACTTGAAACGGCAAGCCAGTAACAACCAAAAGCGTAAAACATGCTAAATCGACTCCGAATTTGAAAAGGAGACGATTTACGCAGTTTGCACAATTTTTGTGCAAAATTTAGTGGATATTTAAAAATCTGTCTGTACAAATAATTGTTTTTGCGTTGGTATGGTGTCTGAGGACGTTTAGAAGTGTCCTGGATTTTTCTAAACTCCCCCAGGAATTTTCTTATATCAATTTCTGTGAATAAAATTAAAATTAATATCTCAGCTCTGGCACCGTGGATATTTAAGGATCTGTTTGTACAAATAATTGCCTTTGCTTTTGTATCATGTCTGAAGACGTCCAGAAGTGTCCTGGATTTTTCTAAACACCCCCAGTAATTTTCTTGTATCAATTTCTGTGAATAAAAATAAAATGAATATCTCAGCTCTGCGACCGAATATTTGGTGTTTGCCAGCAATACGTTAATTAATACAATTTAGGGGAACGAATAGGCATGGAGAGATTGATTTATAACTTGAAACGGCAAGCCAGTAACAACCAAAATCGTAAAACATGCTAAATCGACTCCGAATTTGAAAAGGAGACGATTTACGCAGTTTGCACAATTTTTGTGCAAAATTTAGTGGATATTTAAGAATCTGTCTGTACAAATAATTGTTTTTGCGTTGGTATGGTGTCTGAGGACGTTTAGAAGTGTCCTGGATTTTTCTAAACTCCCCCAGGAATTTTCTTATATCAATTTCTGTGAATAAAATTAAAATTAATATCTCAGCTCTGGCACCGTGGATATTTAAAGATCTGTTTGTACAAATAATTGCCTTTGCTTTTGTATGGTGTCTGAAGACGTCCAGAAGTGTCCTGGATTTTTCTAAACACCCCCAGTAATTTTCTTGTATCAATTTCTGTGAATAAAAATAAAATGAATATCTCAGCTCTGCGACCGAATATTTGGTGTTTGCCAGCAATACGTTAATTAATACAATTTAGGGGAACGAATAGGCATGGAGAGATTGATTTATAACTTGAAACGGCAAGCCAGTAACAACCAAAAGCGTAAAACATGCTAAATCGACTCCCAATTTGAAAAGGAGACGATTTACGCAGTTTGCACAATTTTTGTGCAAAATTTAGAGGATATTTAAGAATCTGTCTGTACAATTAATTGTTTTTGCGTTGGTATGGTGTCTGAGGACGTTTAGAAGTGTCGTGGATTTTTCTAAACTCTCCCAGGAATTTTCTTATATCAATTTCTGTGAATAAAATTAAAATTAATATCTCAGCTCTGGCACCGTGGATATTTAAGGATCTGTTTGTACAAATAATTGCCTTTGCTTTTGTATGATGTCTGAAGACGTCCAGAAGTGTCCTGGATTTTTCTAAAAACCCCCAGTAATTTTCTTGTATCAATTTCTGTGAATAAAAATAAAATGAATATCTCAGCTTTGCGACCGAATATTTGGTGTTTGCCAGCAATACGTTGATTAATACAATTTAGAGGAACGAATAGGCATGGAGAGATTGATTTATAACTTGAAACGGCAAGCCAGTAACAACCAAAAGCGTAAAACATGCTAAATCGACTCCGAATTTGAAAAGGAGACGATTTACGCAGTTTGCACAATTTTTGTGCAAAATTTAGTGGATATTTAAGAATCTGTCTGTACAAATAATTGTTTTTGCGTTGGTATGGTGTCTGAGGACGTTTAGAAGTGTCCTGGATTTTTCTAAACTCCCCCAGGAATTTTCTTGTATCAATTTCTGTGAATAAAAATAAAATGAATATCTCAGCTCTGCGACCGAATATTTGGTGTTTGCCAGCAATACGTTAATTAATACAATTTAGGGTAACGAATAGGCATGGAGAGATTGATTTATAACTTGAAACGGCAAGCCAGTAACAACCAAAAGCGTAAAACATGCTAAATCGACTCCGAATTTGAAAAGGAGACGATTTACGCAGTTTGCACAATTTTTGTGCAAAATTTAGTGGATATTTAAGAATCTGTCTGTACAAATAATTGTTTTTGCGTTGGTATGGTGTCTGAGGACGTTTAGAAGTGTCCTGGATTTTTCTAAACTCCAGCAGGAATTTTCTTATATCAATTTCTGTGAATAAAATTAAAATTAATATCTCAGCTCTGGCACCGTGGATATTTAAGGATCTGTCTGTACAAATAATTGCCTTTGCTTTTGTATGTCTGAAGACGTCCAGAAGTGTCCTGGATTTTTCTAAACACCCCCAGTAATTTTCTTGTATCAATTTCTGTGAATAAAAATAAAATGAATATCTCAGCTCTGCGACCGAATATTTGGTGTTTGCCAGCAATACGTTAATTAATACAATTTAGGGGAACGAATAGGCATAGAGAGATTGATTTATAACTTGAAACGGCAAGCCAGTAACAACCAAAAGCGTAAAACATGCTAAATCGACTCCGAATTTGAAAAGGAGACGATTTACGCAGTTTGCACAATTTTTGTGCAAAATTTAGTGGATATTTAAGAATCTGTCTGTACAAATAATTGTTTTTGCGTTGGTATGGTGTCTGAGGACGTTTAGAAGTGTCCTGGATTTTTCTAAACTCCCCCAGGAATTTTCTTATATCAATTTCTGTGAATAAAATTAAAATTAATATCTCAGCTCTGGCACCGTGGATATTTAAGCATCTGTCTGTACAAATAATTGCCTTTGCTTTTGTATGATGTCTGAAGACGTCCAGAAGTGTCCTGGATTTTTCTAAAAACCCCCAGTAATTTTCTTGTATCAATTTCTGTGAATAAAAATAAAATGAATATCTCAGCTCTGCGACCGAATATTTGGTGTTTGCCAGCAATACGTTAATTAATACAATTTAGGGTAACGAATAGGCATGGAGAGATTGATTTATAACTTGAAACGGCAAGCCAGTAACAACCAAAAGCGTAAAACATGCTAAATCGACTCCGAATTTGAAAAGGAGACGATTTACGCAGTTTGCACAATTTTTGTGCAAAATTTAGTGGATATTTAAGAATCTGTCTGTACAAATAATTGTTTTTGCGTTGGTATGGTGTCTGAGGACGTTTAGAAGTGTCCTGGATTTTTCTAAACTCCCCCAGGAATTTTCTTATATCAATTTCTGTGAATAAAATTAAAATTAATATCTCAGCTCTGGCACCGTGGATATTTAAGGATCTGTCTGTACAAATAATTGCCTTTGCTTTTGTATGTCTGAAGACGTCCAGAAGTGTCCTGGATTTTTCTAAACACCCCCAGTAATTTTCTTGTATCAATTTCTGTGAATAAAAATAAAATGAATATCTCAGCTCTGCGACCGAATATTTGGTGTTTGCCAGCAATACGTTAATTAATACAATTTAGGGGAACGAATAGGCATAGAGAGATTGATTTATAACTTGAAACGGCAAGCCAGTAACAACCAAAAGCGTAAAACATGCTAAATCGACTCCGAATTTGAAAAGGAGACGATTTACGCAGTTTGCACAATTTTTGTGCAAAATTTAGTGGATATTTAAGAATCTGTCTGTACAAATAATTGTTTTTGCGTTGGTATGGTGTCTGAGGACGTTTAGAAGTGTCCTGGATTTTTCTAAACTCCCCCAGGAATTTTCTTATATCAATTTCTGTGAATAAAATTAAAATTAATATCTCAGCTCTGGCACCGTGGATATTTAAGCATCTGTCTGTACAAATAATTGCCTTTGCTTTTGTATGATGTCTGAAGACGTCCAGAAGTGTCCTGGATTTTTCTAAAAACCCCCAGTAATTTTCTTGTATCAATTTCTGTGAATAAAAATAAAATGAATATCTCAGCTCTGCGACCGAATATTTGGTGTTTGCCAGCAATACGTTAATTAATACAATTTAGGGGAACGAATAGGCATGGAGAGATTAATTTATAACTTGAAACGGCAAGCCAGTAACAACCAAAAGCGTAAAACATGCTAAATCGACTCCGAATTTGAAAAGGAGACGATTTACGCAGTTTGCACAATTTTTGTGCAAAATTTAGTGGATATTTAAGAATCTGTCTGTACAAATAATTGTTTTTGCGTTGGTATGGTGTCTGAGGACGTTTAGAAGTGTCCTGGATTTTTCTAAACTCCCCCAGGAATTTTCTTATATCAATTTCTGTGAATAAAATTAAAATTAATATCTCAGCTCTGGCACCGTGGATATTTAAGGATCTGTTTGTACAAATAATTGCCTTTGCTTTTGTATGATGTCTGAAGACGTCCAGAAGTGTCCTGGATTTTTCTAAACACCCCCAGTAATTTTCTTGTAACAATTTCTGTGAATAAAAATAAAATGAATATCTCAGCTCTGCGACCGAATATTTGGTGTTTGCCAGCAATACGTTAATTAATACAATTTAGGGGAACGAATAGGCATGGAGAGATTGATTTATAACTTGAAACGGCAAGCCAGTAACAACCAAAATCGTAAAACATGCTAAATCGACTCCGAATTTGAAAAGGAGACGATTTACGCAGTTTGCACAATTTTTGTGCAAAATTTAGTGGATATTTAAAAATCTGTCTGTACAAATAATTGTTTTTGCGTTGGTATGGTGTCTGAGGACGTTTAGAAGTGTCCTGGATTTTTCTAAACTCCCCCAGGAATTTTCTTATATCAATTTCTGTGAATAAAATTAAAATTAATATCTCAGCTCTGGCACCGTGGATATTTAAGGATCTGTTTGTACAAATAATTTCCTTTGCTTTTGTATGATGTCTGAAGACGTCCAGAAGTGTCCTGGATTTTTCTAAACACCCCCAGTAATTTTCTTGTAACAATTTCTGTGAATAAAAATAAAATGAATATCTCAGCTCTGCGACCGAATATTTGGTGTTTGCCAGCAATACGTTAATTAATACAATTTAGGGGAACGAATAGGCATGGAGAGATTGATTTATAACTTGAAACGGCAAGCCAGTAACAACCAAAAGCGTAAAACATGCTAAATCGACTCCGAATTTGAAAAGGAGACGATTTACGCAGTTTGCACAATTTTTGTGCAAAATTTAGTGGATATTTAAAAATCTGTCTGTACAAATAATTGTTTTTGCGTTGGTATGGTGTCTGAGGACGTTTAGAAGTGTCCTGGATTTTTCTAAACTCCCCCAGGAATTTTCTTATATCAATTTCTGTGAATAAAATTAAAATTAATATCTCAGCTCTGGCACCGTGGATATTTAAGGATCTGTTTGTACAAATAATTGCCTTTGCTTTTGTATCATGTCTGAAGACGTCCAGAAGTGTCCTGGATTTTTCTAAACACCCCCAGTAATTTTCTTGTATCAATTTCTGTGAATAAAAATAAAATGAATATCTCAGCTCTGCGACCGAATATTTGGTGTTTGCCAGCAATACGTTAATTAATACAATTTAGGGGAACGAATAGGCATGGAGAGATTGATTTATAACTTGAAACGGCAAGCCAGTAACAACCAAAATCGTAAAACATGCTAAATCGACTCCGAATTTGAAAAGGAGACGATTTACGCAGTTTGCACAATTTTTGTGCAAAATTTAGTGGATATTTAAGAATCTGTCTGTACAAATAATTGTTTTTGCGTTGGTATGGTGTCTGAGGACGTTTAGAAGTGTCCTGGATTTTTCTAAACTCCCCCAGGAATTTTCTTATATCAATTTCTGTGAATAAAATTAAAATTAATATCTCAGCTCTGGCACCGTGGATATTTAAAGATCTGTTTGTACAAATAATTGCCTTTGCTTTTGTATGGTGTCTGAAGACGTCCAGAAGTGTCCTGGATTTTTCTAAACACCCCCAGTAATTTTCTTGTATCAATTTCTGTGAATAAAAATAAAATGAATATCTCAGCTCTGCGACCGAATATTTGGTGTTTGCCAGCAATACGTTAATTAATACAATTTAGGGGAACGAATAGGCATGGAGAGATTGATTTATAACTTGAAACGGCAAGCCAGTAACAACCAAAAGCGTAAAACATGCTAAATCGACTCCCAATTTGAAAAGGAGACGATTTACGCAGTTTGCACAATTTTTGTGCAAAATTTAGAGGATATTTAAGAATCTGTCTGTACAAATAATTGTTTTTGCGTTGGTATGGTGTCTGAGGACGTTTAGAAGTGTCCTGGATTTTTCTAAACTCCCCCAGGAATTTTCTTATATCAATTTCTGTGAATAAAATTAAAATTAATATCTCAGCTCTGGCACCGTGGATATTTAAGGATCTGTTTGTACAAATAATTGCCTTTGCTTTTGTATGATGTCTGAAGACGTCCAGAAGTGTCCTGAATTTTTCTAAACACCCCCAGTAATTTTCTTGTATCAATTTCTGTAAATATCTAAATGAATATCTCAGCTCTGCGACCGAATATTTGGTGTTTGCCAGCAATACGATAATTAATACAATTACGGGAACGAATAGGCATGGAGAGATTGATTTATAACTTGAAACGGCAAGCCAGTAACAACCAAAAGCGTAAAACATGCTAAATCGACTCCGAATTTGAAAAGGAGACGATTTACGCAGTTTGCACAATTTTTGTGCAAAATTTAGTGGATATTTAAGAATCTGTCTGTACAAATAATTGTTTTTGCGTTGGTATGGTGTCTGAGGACGTTTAGAAGTGTCCTGGATTTTTCTAAACTCCCCCAGGAATTTTCTTGTATCAATTTCTGTGAATAAAAATAAAATGAATATCTCAGCTCTGCGACCGAATATTTGGTGTTTGCCAGCAATACGTTAATTAATACAATTTAGGGGAACGAATAGGCATGGAGAGATTGATTTATAACTTGAAACGGCAAGCCAGTAACAACCAAAAGCGTAAAACATGCTAAATCGACTCCGAATTTGAAAAGGAGACGATTTACGCAGTTTGCACAATTTTTGTGCAAAATTTAGTGGATATTTAAGAATCTGTCTGTACAAATAATTGTTTTTGCGTTGGTATGGTGTCTGAGGACGTTTAGAAGTGTCCTGGATTTTTCTAAACTCCCCCAGGAATTTTCTTATATCAATTTCTGTGAATAAAATTAAAATTAATATCTCAGCTCTGGCACCGTGGATATTTAAGGATCTGTTTGTACAAATAATTGCCTTTGCTTTTGTATGATGTCTGAAGACGTCCAGAAGTGTCCTGGATTTTTCTAAACACCCCCAGTAATTTTCTTGTATCAATTTCTGTGAATAAAAATAAAATGAATATCTCAGCTCTGCGACCGAATATTTGGTGTTTGCCAGCAATACGTTAATTAATACAATTTAGGGGAACGAATAGGCATGGAGAGATTGATTTATAACTTGAAACGGCAAGCCAGTAACAACCAAAAGCGTAAAACATGCTAAATCGACTCCGAATTTGAAAAGGAGACGATTTACGCAGTTTGCACAATTTTTGTGCAAAATTTAGTGGATATTTAAGAATCTGTCTGTACAAATAATTGTTTTTGCGTTGGTATGGTGTCTGAGGACGTTTAGAAGTGTCCTGGATTTTTCTAAACTCCCCCAGGAATTTTCTTATTTCAATTTCTGTGAATAAAATTAAAATTAATATCTCAGCTCTGGCACCGTGGATATTTAAAGATCTGTTTGTACAAATAATTGCCTTTGCTTTTGTATGGTGTCTGAAGACGTCCAGAAGTGTCCTGGATTTTTCTAAACACCCCCAGTAATTTTCTTGTATCAATTTCTGTGAATAAAAATAAAATGAATATCTCAGCTCTGCGACCGAATATTTGGTGTTTGCCAGCAATACGTTAATTAATACAATTTAGGGGAACGAATAGGCATGGAGAGATTGATTTATAACTTGAAACGGCAAGCCAGTAACAACCAAAAGCGTAAAACATGCTAAATCGACTCCGAATTTGAAAAGGAGACGATTTACGCAGTTTGCACAATTTTTGTGCAAAATTTAGTGGATATTTAAGAATCTGTCTGTACAAATAATTGTTTTTGCGTTGGTATGGTGTCTGAGGACGTTTAGAAGTGTCCTGGATTTTTATAAACTCCCCCAGGAATTTTCTTATATCAATTTCTGTGAATAAAATTAAAATTAATATCTCAGCTCTGGCACCGTGGATATTTAAGGATCTGTTTGTACAAATAATTGCCTTTGCTTTTGTATGATGTCTGAAGACGTCCAGAAGTGTCCTGGATTTTTCTAAACACCCCCAGTAATTTTCTTGTAACAATTTCTGTGAATAAAAATAAAATGAATATCTCTGCTCTGCGACCGAATATTTGGTGTTTGCCAGCAATACGTTAATTAATACAATTTAGGGGAACGAATAGGCATGGAGAGATTGATTTATAACTTGAAACGGCAAGCCAGTAACAACCAAAAGCGTAAAACATGCTAAATCGACTCCGAATTTGAAAAGGAGACGATTTACGCAGTTTGCACAATTTTTGTGCAAAATTTAGTGGATATTTAAAAATCTGTCTGTACAAATAATTGTTTTTGCGTTGGTATGGTGTCTGAGGACGTTTAGAAGTGTCCTGGATTTTTCTAAACTCCCCCAGGAATTTTCTTATATCAATTTCTGTGAATAAAATTAAAATTAATATCTCAGCTCTGGCACCGTGGATATTTAAGGATCTGTTTGTACAAATAATTGCCTTTGCTTTTGTATCATGTCTGAAGACGTCCAGAAGTGTCCTGGATTTTTCTAAACACCCCCAGTAATTTTCTTGTATCAATTTCTGTGAATAAAAATAAAATGAATATCTCAGCTCTGCGACCGAATATTTGGTGTTTGCCAGCAATACGTTAATTAATACAATTTAGGGGAACGAATAGGCATGGAGAGATTGATTTATAACTTGAAACGGCAAGCCAGTAACAACCAAAATCGTAAAACATGCTAAATCGGCTCCGAATTTGAAAAGGAGACGATTTACGCAGTTTGCAAAATTTTTGTGCAAAATTTAGTGGATATTTAAGAATCTGTCTGTACAATTAATTGTTTTTGCGTTGGTATGGTGTCTGAGGACGTTTAGAAGTGTCCTGGATTTTTCTAAACTCTCCCAGGAATTTTCTTATATCAATTTCTGTGAATAAAATTAAAATTAATATCTCAGCTCTGGCACCGTGGATATTTAAGGATCTGTCTGTACAAATAATTGCCTTTGCTTTTGTATGATGTCTGAAGACGTCCAGAAGTGTCCTGGATTTTTCTAAAAACCCCCAGTAATTTTCTTGTATCAATTTCTGTGAATAAAAATAAAATGAATATCTCAGCTTTGCGACCGAATACTTGGTGTTTGCCTGCAATACGTTGATTAATACAATTTAGAGGAACGAATAGACATGGAGAGATTGATTTATAACTTGAAACGGCAAGCCAGTAACAACCAAAAGCGTAAAACATGCTAAATCGACTCCGAATTTGAAAAGGAGACGATTTACGCAGTTTGCACAATTTTTGTGCAAAATTTAGTGGATATTAAAGAATCTCTCTGTACAAATAATTGTTTTTGCGTTGGTATGGTGTCTGAGGACGTTTAGAAGTGTCCTGGATTTTTCTAAACTCCCCCAGGAATTTTCTTATATCAATTTCTGTGAATAAAATTAAAATTAATATCTCAGCTCTGGCACCGTGGATATTTAAGGATCTGTTTGTACAAATAATTGCCTTTGCTTTTGTATGATGTCTGAAGACGTCCAGAAGTGTCCTGGATTTTTCTAAACACCCCCAGTAATTTTCTTGTATCAATTTCTGTGAATAAAAATAAAATGAATATCTCAGCTCTGCGACCGAATATTTGGTGTTTGCCAGCAATACGTTAATTAATACAATTTAGGGGAACGAATAGGCATGGAGAGATTGATTTATAACTTGAAACGGCAAGCCAGTAACAACCAAAAGCGTAAAACATGCTAAATCGACTCCGAATTTGAAAAGGAGACGATTTACGTAGTTTGCACAATTTTTGTTCAAAATTTAGTGGATATTTAAGGATCTGTTTGTACAAATAATTGCCTTTGCTTTTGTATGTTGTCTGAAGACGTCCAGAAGTGTCCTGGATTTTTCTAAACACCCCCAGTAATTTTCTTGTATCAATTTCTGTGAATAAAAATAAAATGAATATCTCAGCTCTGCGACCGAATATTTGGTGTTTGCCAGCAATACGTTAATTAATACAATTTAGGGGAACGAATAGGCATGGAGAGATTGATTTATAACTTGAAACGGCAAGTCAGTAACAACCAAAAGCGTAAAACATGCTAAATCGACTCCGAATTTGAAAAGGAGACGATTTACGCAATTTGCACAATTTTTGTGCAAAATTTAGTGGATATTTAAAAATCTGTCTGTACAAATAATTGTTTTTGCGTTGGTATGGTGTCTGAGGACGTTTAGAAGTGTCCTGAATTTTTCTAAACTCCCCCAGGAATTTTCTTATATCAATTTCTGTGAATAAAATTAAAATTAATATCTCAGCTCTGGCACCGTGGGTATTTAAGGATCTGTTTGTACAAATAATTGCCTTTGCTTTTGTATCATGTCTGAAGACGTTTAGAAGTGTCCTGGATTTTTCTAAACACCCCCAGTAATTTTCTTGTATCAATTTCTGTGAATAAAAATAAAATGAATATCTCAGCTCTGCGACCGAATATTTGGTGTTTGCCAGCAATACGTTAATTAATACAATTTAGGGGAACGAATAGGCATGGAGAGATTGATTTATAACTTGAAACGGCAAGCCAGTAACAACCAAAAGCGTAAAACATGCTAAATCGACTCCGAATTTGAAAAGGAGACGATTTACGCAGTTTGCACAATTTTTGTGCAAAATTTAGTGGATATTTAAGAATCTGTCTGTACAAATAATTGTTTTTGCGTTGGTATGGTGTCTGTGGACGTTTAGAAGTGTCCTGGATTTTTCTAAACTCCCCCAGGAATTTTCTTATATCAATTTCTGTGAATAAAATTAAAATTAATATCTCAGCTCTGGCACCGTGGATATTTAAGGATCTGTCTGTACAAATAATTGCCTTTGCTTTTGTATGAGATCTGAAGACGTCCAGAGGCGTCCTGGATTTTTTTAAACACCCCCAGTAATTTTCTTGTATCAATTTCTGTGAATAAAAATAAAATGAATATCTCAGCTCTGCGTCCGAATATTTGGTGTTGGCCAGCAATACGTTAATTAATACAATTTAGGGGAACGAATAGGCATGGAGAGATTGATTTATAACTTGAAACGGCAAGCCAGTAACAACCAAAAACGTAAAATTTGCTAAATCGACTCCGAATTTGAAAAGGAGACGATTTACGCAGTTTGCACAATTTTTGTGCAAAATTTAGTAGATATTTAAGAATCTGTCTGTACAAATAATTGTTTTTGCGTTGGTATGGTGTCTGAGGACGTTTAGAAGTGTCCAGGATTTTTCTAAACTCCCCCAGGAATTTTCTTATATCAATTTCTGTGAATAAAATTAAAATTAATATCTCAGCTCTGGCACCGTGGATATTTAAGGATCTGTCTGTACAAATAATTGCCTTTGCTTTTGTATGATGTCTGAAGACGTCCAGAAGTGTCCTGGATTTTTCTAAACACCCCCAGTAATTTTCTTGTATCAATTTCTGTGAATAAAAATAAAATGAATATCTCAGCTCTGCGACCGAATATTTGGTGTTTGCCAGCAATACGTTAATTAATACAATTTAGGGAAACGAATAGGCATGGAGAGATTGATTTATAACTTGAAACGGCAAGCCAGTAACAACCAAAAGCGTAAAACATGCTAAATCGACTCCGAATTTGAAAAGGAGACGATTTACGTAGTTTGCACAATTTTTGTGCAAAATTTAGTGGATATTTAAGAATCTGTCTGTACAAATAATTGTTTTTGCGTTGGTATGGTGTCTGAGGACGTTTAGAAGTGTCCTGGATTTTTCTAAACTCCCCCAGGAATTTTCTTATATCAATTTCTGTGAATAAAATTAAAATTAATATCTCAGCTCTGGCACCGTGGATATTTAAGGATCTGTTTGTACAAATAATTGCCTTTGCTTTTGTATGATGTCTGAAGACGTCCAGAAGTGTCCTGGATTTTTCTAAACACCCCCAGTAATTTTCTTGTATCAATTTCTGTGAATAAAAATAAAATGAATATCTCAGCTCTGCGACCGAATATTTGGTGTTTGCCAGCAATACGTTAATTAATACAATTTAGGGGAACGAATAGGCATGGAGAGATTAATTTATAACTTGAAACGGCAAGCCAGTAACAACCAAAAACGTAAAACATGCTAAATCGACTCCGAATTTGAAAAGGAGACGATTTACGCAGTTTGCACAATTTTTGTGCAAAATTTAGTGGATATTTAAGAATCTGTCTGTACAAATAATTGTTTTTGCGTTGGTATGGTGTCTGAGGACGTTTAGAAGTGTCCTGGATTTTTCTAAACTCCCCCAGGAATTTTCTTATATCAATTTCTGTGAATAAAATTAAAACTAATATCTCAGCTCTGGCACCGTGGATATTTAAGGATCTGTTTGTACAAATAATTGCCTTTGCTTTTGTATGATGTCTGAAGACGTCCAGAAGTGTCCTGGATTTTTCTAAACACCCCCAGTAATTTTCTTGTATCAATTTCTGTGAATAAAAATAAAATGAATATCTCAGCTCTGCGACCGAATATTTGGTGTTTGCCAGCAATACGTTAATTAATACAATTTAGGGGAACGAATAGGCATGGAGAGATTGATTTATAACTTGAAACGGCAAGCCAGTAACAACCAAAAGCGTATAACATGCTAAATCGACTCCGAATTTGAAAAGGAGACGATTTACGCAGTTTGCACAATTTTTGTGCAAAATTTAGTGGATATTTAAGAATCTGTTTGTACAAATAATTGTTTTTGCGTTGGTATGGTGTCTGAGGACGTTTAGAAGTGTCCTGGATTTTTCTAAACTCCCCCAGGAATTTTCTTATATCAATTTCTGTGAATAAAATTAAAATTAATATCTCAGCTCTGGCACCGTGGATATTTAAGGATCTGTCTGTACAAATAATTGCCTTTGCTTTTGTATGATGTCTGAAGACGTCCAGAAGTGTCCTGGATTTTTCTAAACACCCCCAGTAATTTTCTTGTATCAATTACTGTGAATAAAAATAAAATGAATATCTCAGCTCTGCGACCGAATATTTGGTGTTTGCCAGCAATACGTTAATTAATACAATTTAGGGAAACGAATAGGCATGGAGAGATTGATTTATAACTTGAAACGGCAAGCCAGTAACAACCAAAAGCGTAAAACATGCTAAATCGACTCCGAATTTGAAAAGGAGACGATTTACGCAGTTTGCACAATTTTTGTGCAAAATTTAGTGGATATTTAAGAATCTGTCTGTACAAATAATTGTTTTTGCGTTGGTATGGTGTCTGAGGACGTTTAGAAGTGTCCTGGATTTTTCTAAACTCCCCCAGGAATTTTCTTATATCAATTTCTGTGAATAAAATTAAAATTAATATCTCAGCTCTGGCACCGTGGATATTTAAGGATCTGTTTGTACAAATAATTGCCTTTGCTTTTGTATGATGTCTGAAGACGTCCAGAAGTGTCCTGGATTTTTCTAAACACCCCCAGTAATTTTCTTGTATCAATTTCTGTGAATAAAAATAAAATGAATATCTCAGCTCTGCGACCGAATATTTGGTGTTTGCCAGCAATACGTTAATTAATACAATTTAGGGGAACGAATAGGCATGGAGAGATTGATTTATAACTTGAAACGGCAAGCCAGTAACAACCAAAAGCGTAAAACATGCTAAATCGACTCCGAATTTGAAAAGGAGACGATTTACGCAGTTTGCACAATTTTTGTGCAAAATTTAGTGGATATTTAAGAATCTGTCTGTACAAATAATTGTTTTTGCGTTGGTATGGTGTCTGTGGACGTTTAGAAGTGTCCTGGATTTTTCTAAACTCCCCCAGGAATTTTCTTATATCAATTTCTGTGAATAAAATTAAAATTAATATCTCAGCTCTGGCACCGTGGATATTTAAGGATCTGTCTGTACAAATAATTGCCTTTGCTTTTGTATGAGATCTGAAGACGTCCAGAGGCGTCCTGGATTTTTTTAAACACCCCCAGTAATTTTCTTGTATCAATTTCTGTGAATAAAAATAAAATGAATATCTCAGCTCTGCGTCCGAATATTTGGTGTTGGCCAGCAATACGTTAATTAATACAATTTAGGGGAACGAATAGGCATGGAGAGATTGATTTATAACTTGAAACGGCAAGCCAGTAACAACCAAAAACGTAAAATTTGCTAAATCGACTCCGAATTTGAAAAGGAGACGATTTACGCAGTTTGCACAATTTTTGTGCAAAATTTAGTAGATATTTAAGAATCTGTCTGTACAAATAATTGTTTTTGCGTTGGTATGGTGTCTGAGGACGTTTAGAAGTGTCCAGGATTTTTCTAAACTCCCCCAGGAATTTTCTTATATCAATTTCTGTGAATAAAATTAAAATTAATATCTCAGCTCTGGCACCGTGGATATTTAAGGATCTGTCTGTACAAATAATTGCCTTTGCTTTTGTATGATGTCTGAAGACGTCCAGAAGTGTCCTGGATTTTTCTAAACACCCCCAGTAATTTTCTTGTATCAATTTCTGTGAATAAAAATAAAATGAATATCTCAGCTCTGCGACCGAATATTTGGTGTTTGCCAGCAATACGTTAATTAATACAATTTAGGGAAACGAATAGGCATGGAGAGATTGATTTATAACTTGAAACGGCAAGCCAGTAACAACCAAAAGCGTAAAACATGCTAAATCGACTCCGAATTTGAAAAGGAGACGATTTACGTAGTTTGCACAATTTTTGTGCAAAATTTAGTGGATATTTAAGAATCTGTCTGTACAAATAATTGTTTTTGCGTTGGTATGGTGTCTGAGGACGTTTAGAAGTGTCCTGGATTTTTCTAAACTCCCCCAGGAATTTTCTTATATCAATTTCTGTGAATAAAATTAAAATTAATATCTCAGCTCTGGCACCGTGGATATTTAAGGATCTGTTTGTACAAATAATTGCCTTTGCTTTTGTATGATGTCTGAAGACGTCCAGAAGTGTCCTGGATTTTTCTAAACACCCCCAGTAATTTTCTTGTATCAATTTCTGTGAATAAAAATAAAATGAATATCTCAGCTCTGCGACCGAATATTTGGTGTTTGCCAGCAATACGTTAATTAATACAATTTAGGGGAACGAATAGGCATGGAGAGATTAATTTATAACTTGAAACGGCAAGCCAGTAACAACCAAAAACGTAAAACATGCTAAATCGACTCCGAATTTGAAAAGGAGACGATTTACGCAGTTTGCACAATTTTTGTGCAAAATTTAGTGGATATTTAAGAATCTGTCTGTACAAATAATTGTTTTTGCGTTGGTATGGTGTCTGAGGACGTTTAGAAGTGTCCTGGATTTTTCTAAACTCCCCCAGGAATTTTCTTATATCAATTTCTGTGAATAAAATTAAAACTAATATCTCAGCTCTGGCACCGTGGATATTTAAGGATCTGTTTGTACAAATAATTGCCTTTGCTTTTGTATGATGTCTGAAGACGTCCAGAAGTGTCCTGGATTTTTCTAAACACCCCCAGTAATTTTCTTGTATCAATTTCTGTGAATAAAAATAAAATGAATATCTCAGCTCTGCGACCGAATATTTGGTGTTTGCCAGCAATACGTTAATTAATACAATTTAGGGGAACGAATAGGCATGGAGAGATTAATTTATAACTTGAAACGGCAAGCCAGTAACAACCAAAAACGTAAAACATGCTAAATCGACTCCGAATTTGAAAAGGAGACGATTTACGCAGTTTGCACAATTTTTGTGCAAAATTTAGTGGATATTTAAGAATCTGTCTGTACAAATAATTGTTTTTGCGTTGGTATGGTGTCTGAGGACGTTTAGAAGTGTCCTGGATTTTTCTAAACTCCCCCAGGAATTTTCTTATATCAATTTCTGTGAATAAAATTAAAACTAATATCTCAGCTCTGGCACCGTGGATATTTAAGGATCTGTTTGTACAAATAATTGCCTTTGCTTTTGTATGATGTCTGAAGACGTCCAGAAGTGTCCTGGATTTTTCTAAACACCCCCAGTAATTTTCTTGTATCAATTTCTGTGAATAAAAATAAAATGAATATCTCAGCTCTGCGACCGAATATTTGGTGTTTGCCAGCAATACGTTAATTAATACAATTTAGGGGAACGAATAGGCATGGAGAGATTGATTTATAACTTGAAACGGCAAGCCAGTAACAACCAAAAGCGTATAACATGCTAAATCGACTCCGAATTTGAAAAGGAGACGATTTACGCAGTTTGCACAATTTTTGTGCAAAATTTAGTGGATATTTAAGAATCTGTTTGTACAAATAATTGTTTTTGCGTTGGTATGGTGTCTGAGGACGTTTAGAAGTGTCCTGGATTTTTCTAAACTCCCCCAGGAATTTTCTTATATCAATTTCTGTGAATAAAATTAAAATTAATATCTCAGCTCTGGCACCGTGGATATTTAAGGATCTGTCTGTACAAATAATTGCCTTTGCTTTTGTATGATGTCTGAAGACGTCCAGAAGTGTCCTGGATTTTTCTAAACACCCCCAGTAATTTTCTTGTATCAATTACTGTGAATAAAAATAAAATGAATATCTCAGCTCTGCGACCGAATATTTGGTGTTTGCCAGCAATACGTTAATTAATACAATTTAGGGAAACGAATAGGCATGGAGAGATTGATTTATAACTTGAAACGGCAAGCCAGTAACAACCAAAAGCGTAAAACATGCTAAATCGACTCCGAATTTGAAAAGGAGACGATTTACGCAGTTTGCACAATTTTTGTGCAAAATTTAGTGGATATTTAAGAATCTGTCTGTACAAATAATTGTTTTTGCGTTGGTATGGTGTCTGAGGACGTTTAGAAGTGTCCTGGATTTTTCTAAACTCCCCCAGGAATTTTCTTATATCAATTTCTGTGAATAAAATTAAAATTAATATCTCAGCTCTGGCACCGTGGATATTTAAGGATCTGTTTGTACAAATAATTGCCTTTGCTTTTGTATGATGTCTGAAGACGTCCAGAAGTGTCCTGGATTTTTCTAAACACCCCCAGTAATTTTCTTGTATCAATTTCTGTGAATAAAAATAAAATGAATATCTCAGCTCTGCGACCGAATATTTGGTGTTTGCCAGCAATACGTTAATTAATACAATTTAGGGGAACGAATAGGCATGGAGAGATTGATTTATAACTTGAAACGGCAAGCCAGTAACAACCAAAAGCGTAAAACATGCTAAATCGACTCCGAATTTGAAAAGGAGACGATTTACGCAGTTTGCACAATTTTTGTGCAAAATTTAGTGGATATTTAAGAATCTGTCTGTACAAATAATTGTTTTTGCGTTGGTATGGTGTCTGTGGACGTTTAGAAGTGTCCTGGATTTTTCTAAACTCCCCCAGGAATTTTCTTATATCAATTTCTGTGAATAAAATTAAAATTAATATCTCAGCTCTGGCACCGTGGATATTTAAGGATCTGTCTGTACAAATAATTGCCTTTGCTTTTGTATGAGATCTGAAGACGTCCAGAGGCGTCCTGGATTTTTTTAAACACCCCCAGTAATTTTCTTGTATCAATTTCTGTGAATAAAAATAAAATGAATATCTCAGCTCTGCGTCCGAATATTTGGTGTTGGCCAGCAATACGTTAATTAATACAATTTAGGGGAACGAATAGGCATGGAGAGATTGATTTATAACTTGAAACGGCAAGCCAGTAACAACCAAAAACGTAAAATTTGCTAAATCGACTCCGAATTTGAAAAGGAGACGATTTACGCAGTTTGCACAATTTTTGTGCAAAATTTAGTAGATATTTAAGAATCTGTCTGTACAAATAATTGTTTTTGCGTTGGTATGGTGTCTGAGGACGTTTAGAAGTGTCCAGGATTTTTCTAAACTCCCCCAGGAATTTTCTTATATCAATTTCTGTGAATAAAATTAAAATTAATATCTCAGCTCTGGCACCGTGGATATTTAAGGATCTGTCTGTACAAATAATTGCCTTTGCTTTTGTATGATGTCTGAAGACGTCCAGAAGTGTCCTGGATTTTTCTAAACACCCCCAGTAATTTTCTTGTATCAATTTCTGTGAATAAAAATAAAATGAATATCTCAGCTCTGCGACCGAATATTTGGTGTTTGCCAGCAATACGTTAATTAATACAATTTAGGGAAACGAATAGGCATGGAGAGATTGATTTATAACTTGAAACGGCAAGCCAGTAACAACCAAAAGCGTAAAACATGCTAAATCGACTCCGAATTTGAAAAGGAGACGATTTACGTAGTTTGCACAATTTTTGTGCAAAATTTAGTGGATATTTAAGAATCTGTCTGTACAAATAATTGTTTTTGCGTTGGTATGGTGTCTGAGGACGTTTAGAAGTGTCCTGGATTTTTCTAAACTCCCCCAGGAATTTTCTTATATCAATTTCTGTGAATAAAATTAAAATTAATATCTCAGCTCTGGCACCGTGGATATTTAAGGATCTGTTTGTACAAATAATTGCCTTTGCTTTTGTATGATGTCTGAAGACGTCCAGAAGTGTCCTGGATTTTTCTAAACACCCCCAGTAATTTTCTTGTATCAATTTCTGTGAATAAAAATAAAATGAATATCTCAGCTCTGCGACCGAATATTTGGTGTTTGCCAGCAATACGTTAATTAATACAATTTAGGGGAACGAATAGGCATGGAGAGATTAATTTATAACTTGAAACGGCAAGCCAGTAACAACCAAAAACGTAAAACATGCTAAATCGACTCCGAATTTGAAAAGGAGACGATTTACGCAGTTTGCACAATTTTTGTGCAAAATTTAGTGGATATTTAAGAATCTGTCTGTACAAATAATTGTTTTTGCGTTGGTATGGTGTCTGAGGACGTTTAGAAGTGTCCTGGATTTTTCTAAACTCCCCCAGGAATTTTCTTATATCAATTTCTGTGAATAAAATTAAAACTAATATCTCAGCTCTGGCACCGTGGATATTTAAGGATCTGTTTGTACAAATAATTGCCTTTGCTTTTGTATGATGTCTGAAGACGTCCAGAAGTGTCCTGGATTTTTCTAAACACCCCCAGTAATTTTCTTGTATCAATTTCTGTGAATAAAAATAAAATGAATATCTCAGCTCTGCGACCGAATATTTGGTGTTTGCCAGCAATACGTTAATTAATACAATTTAGGGGAACGAATAGGCATGGAGAGATTGATTTATAACTTGAAACGGCAAGCCAGTAACAACCAAAAGCGTATAACATGCTAAATCGACTCCGAATTTGAAAAGGAGACGATTTACGCAGTTTGCACAATTTTTGTGCAAAATTTAGTGGATATTTAAGAATCTGTTTGTACAAATAATTGTTTTTGCGTTGGTATGGTGTCTGAGGACGTTTAGAAGTGTCCTGGATTTTTCTAAACTCCCCCAGGAATTTTCTTATATCAATTTCTGTGAATAAAATTAAAATTAATATCTCAGCTCTGGCACCGTGGATATTTAAGGATCTGTCTGTACAAATAATTGCCTTTGCTTTTGTATGATGTCTGAAGACGTCCAGAAGTGTCCTGGATTTTTCTAAACACCCCCAGTAATTTTCTTGTATCAATTACTGTGAATAAAAATAAAATGAATATCTCAGCTCTGCGACCGAATATTTGGTGTTTGCCAGCAATACGTTAATTAATACAATTTAGGGAAACGAATAGGCATGGAGAGATTGATTTATAACTTGAAACGGCAAGCCAGTAACAACCAAAAGCGTAAAACATGCTAAATCGACTCCGAATTTGAAAAGGAGACGATTTACGCAGTTTGCACAATTTTTGTGCAAAATTTAGTGGATATTTAAGAATCTGTCTGTACAAATAATTGTTTTTGCGTTGGTATGGTGTCTGAGGACGTTTAGAAGTGTCCTGGATTTTTCTAAACTCCCCCAGGAATTTTCTTATATCAATTTCTGTGAATAAAATTAAAATTAATATCTCAGCTCTGGCACCGTGGATATTTAAGGATCTGTTTGTACAAATAATTGCCTTTGCTTTTGTATGATGTCTGAAGACGTCCAGAAGTGTCCTGGATTTTTCTAAACACCCCCAGTAATTTTCTTGTATCAATTTCTGTGAATAAAAATAAAATGAATATCTCAGCTCTGCGACCGAATATTTGGTGTTTGCCAGCAATACGTTAATTAATACAATTTAGGGGAACGAATAGGCATGGAGAGATTGATTTATAACTTGAAACGGCAAGCCAGTAACAACCAAAAGCGTAAAACATGCTAAATCGACTCCAAATTTGAAAAGGAGACGATTTACGCAGTTTGCACAATTTTTGTGCAAAATTTAGTGGATATTTAAGAATCTGTCTGTACAAATAATTGTTTTTGCGTTGGTATGGTGTCTGAGGACGTTTAGAAGTGTCCTGGATTTTTCTAAACTCCCCCAGGAATTTTCTTATATCAATTTCTATGAATAAAATTAAAATTAATATCTCAGCTCTGGCACCGTGGATATTTAAGGATCTGTCTGTACAAATAATTGCCTTTGCTTTTGTATGATGTCTGAAGACGTCCAGAAGTGTCCTGGATTTTTCTAAACACCCCCAGTAATTTTCTTGTATCAATTTCTGTGAATAAAAATAAAATGAATATCTCAGCTCTGCGACCGAATATTTGGTGTTTGCCAGCAATACGTTAATTAATACAATTTAGGGGAACGAATAGGCATGGAGAGATTAATTTATAACTTGAAACGGCAAGCCAGTAACAACCAAAAGCGTAAAACATGCTAAATCGACTCCGAATTTGAAAAGGAGACGATTTACGCAGTTTGCACAATTTTTGTGCAAAATTTAGTGGATATTTAAGAATCTGTCTGTACAAATAATTGTTTTTGCGTTGGTATGGTGTCTGAGGACGTTTAGAAGTGTCCTGGATTTTTCTAAACTCCCCCAGGAATTTTCTTATATCAATTTCTGTGAATAAAATTAAAACTAATATCTCAGCTCTGGCACCGTGGATATTTAAGGATCTGTTTGTACAAATAATTGCCTTTGCTTTTGTATGATGTCTGAAGACGTCCAAAAGTGTCCTGGATTTTTCTAAACACCCCCAGTAATTTTCTTGTATCAATTTCTGTGAATAAAAATAAAATGAATATCTCAGCTCTGCGACCGAATATTTGGTGTTTGCCAGCAATACGTTAATTAATACAATTTAGGGGAACGAATAGGCATGGAGAGATTTATTTATAACTTGAAACGGCAAGCCAGTAACAACCAAAAGCGTAAAACATGCTAAATCGACTCCGAATTTGAAAAGGAGACGATTTACGCAGTTTGCACAATTTTTGTGCAAAATTTAGTGGATATTTAAGAATCTGTCTGTACAAATAATTGTTTTTGCGTTGGTATGGTGTCTGAGGACGTTTAGAAGTGTCCTGGATTTTTCTAAACTCCCCCAGGAATTTTCTTATATCAATTTCTGTGAATAAAATTAAAATTAATATCTCAGCTCTGGCACTGTGGATATTTAAGGATCTGTCTGTACAAATAATTGCCTTTACTTTTGTATGAGATCTGAAGACGTCCAGAAGTGTCCTGGATTTTTCTAAACACCCCCAGTAATTTTCTTGTATCAATTTCTGTGAATAAAAATAAAATGAATATCTCAGCTCTGCGACCGAATATTTGGTGTTTGCCAGCAATACGTTAATTAATACAATTTAGGGGAACGAATAGGCATGGAGAGATTGATTTATAACTTGAAACGGCAAGCCAGTAACAACCAAAAGCGTAAAACATGCTAAATCGACTCCGAATTTGAAGAGACGATTTACGCAGTTTGCACAATTTTTGTGCAAAATTTAGTGGATATTTAAGAATCTGTCTGTACAAATAATTGTTTTTGCGTTGGTATGGTGTCTGAGGACGTTTAGAAGTGTCCTGGATTTTTCTAAACTCCCCCAGGAATTTTTCTTATATCAATTTCTGTGAATAAAATTAAAATTAATATCTCAGCTCTGGCACCGTGGATATTTAAGGATCTCTCTGTACAAATAATTGCCTTTGCTTTTGTATGATGTCTGAAGACGTCCAGAAGTGTCCTGGATTTTTCTAAACACCCCCAGTAATTTTCTTGTATCAATTTCTGTGAATAAAAATAAGATGAATATCTCAGCCCTGCGACCGAATATTTGGTGTTTGCCAGCAATACGTTAATTAATACAATTTAGGGGAACGAATAGGCATGGAGAGATTAATTTATAACTTGAAACGGCAAGCCAGTAACAACCAAAATCGTAAAACATGCTAAATCGACTCCGAATTTGAAAAGGAGACGATTTACGCAGTTTGCACAATTTTTGTGCAAAATTTAGTGGATATTTAAGAATCTGTCTGTACAAATAATTGTTTTTGCGTTGGTATGGTGTCTGAGGACGTTTAGAAGTGTCCTGGATTTTTCTAAACTCCCCCAGGAATTTTCTTATATCAATTTCTGTGAATAAAATTAAAACTAATATCTCAGCTCTGGCACCGTGGATATTTAAGGATCTGTTTGTACAAATAATTGCCTTTGCTTTTGTATGATGTCTGAAGACGTCCAAAAGTGTCCTGGATTTTTCTAAACACCCCCAGTAATTTTCTTGTATCAATTTCTGTGAATAAAAATAAAATGAATATCTCAGCTCTGCGACCGAATATTTGGTGTTTGCCAGCAATACGTTAATTAATACAATTTAGGGGAACGAATAGGCATGGAGAGATTTATTTATAACTTGAAACGGCAAGCCAGTAACAACCAAAAGCGTAAAACATGCTAAATCGACTCCGAATTTGAAAAGGAGACGATTTACGCAGTTTGCACAATTTTTGTGCAAAATTTAGTGGACATTTAAGAATCTGTCTGTACAAATAATTGTTTTTGCGTTGGTATGGTGTCTGAGGACGTTTAGAAGTGTCCTGGATTTTTCTAAACTTCCCCAGGAATTTTCTTATATCAATTTCTGTGAATAAAATTAAAATTAATATCTCAGCTCTGGCACCGTGGATATTTAAGGATCTGTCTGTACAAATAATTGCCTTTGCTTTTGTATGAGATCTGAAGACGTCCAGAAGTGTCCTGGATTTTTCTAAACACCCCCAGTAATTTTCTTGTATCAATTTCTGTGAATAAAAATAAAATGAATATCTCAGCTCTGCGACCGAATATTTGGTGTTTGCCAGCAATACGTTAATTAATACAATTTAGGGGAACGAATAGGCATGGAGAGATTGATTTATAACTTGAAACGGCAAGCCAGTAACAACCAAAAGCGTAAAACATGCTAAATCGACTCCGAATTTGAAAAGGAGACGATTTACGCAGTTTGCACAATTTTTGTGCAAAATTTAGTGGATATTTAAGAATCTGTCTGTACAAATAATTGTTTTTGCGTTGGTATGGTGTCTGAGGACGTTTAGAAGTGTCCTGGATTTTTCTAAACTCCCCCAGGAATTTTTCTTATATCAATTTCTGTGAATAAAATTAAAATTAATATCTCAGCTCTGGCACCGTGGATATTTAAGGATCTGTCTGTACAAATAATTGCCTTTGCTTTTGTATGATGTCTGAAGACGTCGAGAAGTGTCCTGGATTTTTCTAAACACCCCCAGTAATTTTCTTGTATCAATTTCTGTGAATAAAAATAAAATGAATATCTCAGCTCTGCGACCGAATATTTGGTGTTTGCCAGCAATACGTTAATTAATACAATTTAGGGGAACGAATAGGCATGGAGAGATTGATTTATAACTTGAAACGGCAAGCCAGTAACAACCAAAAGCGTAAAACATGCTAAATCGACTCCGAATTTGAAAAGGAGACGATTTACGCAGTTTGCACAATTTTTGTGCAAAATTTAGTGGATATTTAAGAATCTGTCTGTACAAATAATTGTTTTTGCGTTGGTATGGTGTCTGAGGACGTTTAGAAGTGTCCTGGATTTTTCTAAACTCCCCCAGGAATTTTCTTATATCAATTTCTGTGAATAAAATTAAAACTAATATCTCAGCTCTGGCACCGTGGATATTTAAGGATCTGTTTGTACAAATAATTGCCTTTGCTTTTGTATGATGTCTGAAGACGTCCAAAAGTGTCCTGGATTTTTCTAAACACCCCCAGTAATTTTCTTGTATCAATTTCTGTGAATAAAAATAAAATGAATATCTCAGCTCTGCGACCGAATATTTGGTGTTTGCCAGCAATACGTTAATTAATACAATTTAGGGGAACGAATAGGCATGGAGAGATTTATTTATAACTTGAAACGGCAAGCCAGTAACAACCAAAAGCGTAAAACATGCTAAATCGACTCCGAATTTGAAAAGGAGACGATTTACGCAGTTTGCACAATTTTTGTGCAAAATTTAGTGGATATTTAAGAATCTGTCTGTACAAATAATTGTTTTTGCGTTGGTATGGTGTCTGAGGACGTTTAGAAGTGTCCTGGATTTTTCTAAACTTCCCCAGGAATTTTCTTATATCAATTTCTGTGAATAAAATTAAAATTAATATCTCAGCTCTGGCACCGTGGATATTTAAGGATCTGTCTGTACAAATAATTGCCTTTGCTTTTGTATGAGATCTGAAGACGTCCAGAAGTGTCCTGGATTTTTCTAAACACCCCCAGTAATTTTCTTGTATCAATTTCTGTGAATAAAAATAAAATGAATATCTCAGCTCTGCGACCGAATATTTGGTGTTTGCCAGCAATACGTTAATTAATACAATTTAGGGGAACGAATAGGCATGGAGAGATTGATTTATAACTTGAAACGGCAAGCCAGTAACAACCAAAAGCGTAAAACATGCTAAATCGACTCCGAATTTGAAAAGGAGACGATTTACGCAGTTTGCACAATTTTTGTGCAAAATTTAGTGGATATTTAAGAATCTGTCTGTACAAATAATTGTTTTTGCGTTGGTATGGTGTCTGAGGACGTTTAGAAGTGTCCTGGATTTTTCTAAACTCCCCCAGGAATTTTTCTTATATCAATTTCTGTGAATAAAATTAAAATTAATATCTCAGCTCTGGCACCGTGGATATTTAAGGATCTGTCTGTACAAATAATTGCCTTTGCTTTTGTATGATGTCTGAAGACGTCGAGAAGTGTCCTGGATTTTTCTAAACACCCCCAGTAATTTTCTTGTATCAATTTCTGTGAATAAAAATAAAATGAATATCTCAGCTCTGCGACCGAATATTTGGTGTTTGCCAGCAATACGTTAATTAATACAATTTAGGAGAACGAATAGGCATGGAGAGATTGATTTATAACTTGAAACGGCAAGCCAGTAACAACCAAAAGCGTAAAACATGCTAAATCGACTCCGAATTTGAAAAGGAGACGATTTACGCAGTTTGCACAATTTTTGTGCAAAATTTGGTGGATATTTAAGAATCTGTCTGTACAAATAATTGTTTTTGCGTTGGTATGGTGTCTGAGGACGTTTAGAAGTGTCCTGGATTTTTCTAAACTCCCCCAGGAATTTTCTTATATCAATTTCTGTGAATAAAATTAAAATTAATATCTCAGCTCTGGCACCGTGGATATTTAAGGATCTGTTTGTACAAATAATTGCCTTTGCTTTTGTATGATGTCTGAAGACGTCCAGAAGTGTCCTGGATTTTTCTAAACACCCCCAGTAATTTTCTTGTATCAATTTCTGTAAATAAAAATAAAATGAATATCTCAGCTCTGCGACCGAATATTTGGTGTTTGCCAGCAATACGTTAATTAATACAATTTAGGGGAACGAATAGGCATGGAGAGATTGATTTATAACTTGAAACGGCAAGCCAGTAACAACCAAAAGCGTAAAACATGCTAAATCGACTCCGAATTTGAAAAGGAGACGATTTACGCAGTTTTCACAATTTTTGTGCAAAATTTAGTGGATATTTAAGAATCTGTCTGTACAAATAATTGTTTTTGCGTTGGTATGGTGTCTGAGGACGTTTAGAAGTGTCCTGGATTTTTCTAAATTCCCCCAGGAATTTTCTTATATCAATTTCTATGAATAAAATTAAAATTAATATCTCAGCTCTGGCACCGTGGATATTTAAGGATCTGTCTGTACAAATAATTGCCTTTGCTTTTGTATGATGTCTGAAGACGTCCAGAAGTGTCCTGGATTTTTCTAAACACCCCCAGTAATTTTCTTGTATCAATTTCTGTGAATAAAAATAAAATGAATATCTCAGCTCTGCGACCGAATATTTGGTGTTTGCCAGCAATACGTTAATTAATACAATTTAGGGGAACGAATAGGCATGGAGAGATTAA
Source organism: Eledona agricola (assembly GCA_964023215.1). Classification (NCBI taxonomy): domain Eukaryota; kingdom Metazoa; phylum Arthropoda; class Insecta; order Coleoptera; family Tenebrionidae; genus Eledona; species Eledona agricola. Next base: position 185,588 of record CAXIEJ010000203.1, on the reverse strand, counting down.
TTTATAACTTGAAACGGCAAGCCAGTAACAACCAAAAGCGTAAAACATGCTAAATCGACTCCGAATTTGAAAAGGAGACGATTTAAGCAGTTTGCACAATTTTTGTGCAAAATTTAGTGGATATTTAAGAATCTGTCTGTACAAATAATTGTTTTTGCGTTGGTATGGTGTCTGAGGACGTTTAGAAGTGTCCTGGATTTTTCTAAACTCCCCCAGGAATTTTCTTATATCAATTTCTGTGATAAAATTAAATTTAATATCTCAGCTCTGGCACCGTGGATATTTAAGGATCTGTTTGTACAAATAATTGCCTTTACTTTTGTATGATGTCTGAAGACGTCCAGAAGTGTCCTGGATTTTTCTAAACACCCCCAGTAATTTTCTTGTATCAATTTCTGTAAATAAAAATAAAATGAATATCTCAGCTCTGCGACCGAATATTTGGTGTTTGCCAGCAATACGTTAATTAATACAATTTAGGGGAACGAATAGGCATGGAGAGATTGATTTATAACTTGAAACGGCAAGCCAGTAACAACCAAAAGCGTAAAACATGCTAAATCGACTCCGAATTTGAAAAGGAGACGATTTACGCAGTTTTCACAATTTTTGTGCAAAATTTAGTGGATATTTAAGAATCTGTCTGTACAAATAATTGTTTTTGCGTTGGTATGGTGTCTGAGGACGTTTAGAAGTGTCCTGGATTTTTCTAAATTCCCCCAGGAATTTTCTTATATCAATTTCTATGAATAAAATTAAAATTAATATCTCAGCTCTGGCACCGTGGATATTTAAGGATCTGTCTGTACAAATAATTGCCTTTGCTTTTGTATGATGTCTGAAGACGTCCAGAAGTGTCCTGGATTTTTCTAAACACCCCCAGTAATTTTCTTGTATCAATTTCTGTGAATAAAAATAAAATGAATATCTCAGCTCTGCGACCGAATATTTGGTGTTTGCCAGCAATACGTTAATTAATACAATTTAGGGGAACGAATAGGCATGGAGAGATTAATTTATAACTTGAAACGGCAAGCCAGTAACAACCAAAAGCGTAAAACATGCTAAATCGACTCCGAATTTGAAAAGGAGACGATTTAAGCAGTTTGCACAATTTTTGTGCAAAATTTAGTGGATATTTAAGAATCTGTCTGTACAAATAATTGTTTTTGCGTTGGTATGGTGTCTGAGGACGTTTAGAAGTGTCCTGGATTTTTCTAAACTCCCCCAGGAATTTTCTTATATCAATTTCTGTGATAAAATTAAATTTAATATCTCAGCTCTGGCACCGTGGATATTTAAGGATCTGTTTGTACAAATAATTGCCTTTGCTTTTGTATGATGTCTGAAGACGTCCAGAAGTGTCCTGGATTTTTCTAAACACCCCCAGTAATTTTCTTGTATCAATTTCTGTGAATAAAAATAAAATGAATATCTCAGCTCTGCGACCGAATATTTGGTGTTTGCCAGCAATACGTTAATTAATACAATTTAGGGGAACGAATAGGCATGGAGAGATTAATTTATAACTTGAAACGGCAAGCCAGTAACAACCAAAAGCGTAAAACATGCTAAATCGACTCCGAATTTGAAAAGGAGACGATTTACGCAGTTTGCACAATTTTTGTGCAAAATTTAGTGGATATTTAAGAATCTGTCTGTACAAATAATTGTTTTTGCGTTGGTATGGTGTCTGAGGACGTTTAGAAGTGTCCTGGATTTTTCTAAACTCCCCCAGGAATTTTCTTATATCAATTTCTGTGAATAAAATTAAAATTAATATCTCAGCTCTGGCACCGTGGATATTTAAGGATCTGTCTGTACAAATAATTGCCTTTGCTTTTGTATCAGATCTGAAGACGTCCAGAAGTGTCCTGGATTTTTCTAAACACCCCCAGTAATTTTCTTGTATCAATTTCTGTGAATAAAAATAAAATGAATATCTTAGCTCTGCGACCGAATATTTGGTGTTTGCCAGCAATACGTTAATTAATACAATTTAGGGGAACGAATAGGCATGGAGAGATTGATTTATAACTTGAAACGGCAAGCCAGTAACAACCAAAAGCGTAAAACATGCTAAATCGACTCCGAATTTGAAAAGGAGACGATTTACGCAGTTTGCACAATTTTTGTGCAAAATTTAGTGGATATTTAAGAATCTGTCTGTACAAATAATTGTTTTTGCGTTGGTATGGTGTCTGAGGACGTTTAGAAGTGTCCTGGATTTTTCTAAATTCCCCCAGGAATTTTCTTATATCAATTTCTATGAATAAAATTAAAATTAATATCTCAGCTCTGGCACCGTGGATATTTAAGGATCTGTCTGTACAAATAATTGCCTTTGCTTTTGTATGATGTCTGAAGACGTCCAGAAGTGTCCTGGATTTTTCTAAACACCCCCAGTAATTTTCTTGTATCAATTTCTGTGAATAAAAATAAAATGAATATCTCAGCTCTGCGACCGAATATTTGGTGTTTGCCAGCAATACGTTAATTAATACAATTTAGGGGAACGAATAGGCATGGAGAGATTAATTTATAACTTGAAACGGCAAGCCAGTAACAACCAAAAGCGTAAAACATGCTAAATCGACTCCGAATTTGAAAAGGAGACGATTTAAGCAGTTTGCACAATTTTTGTGCAAAATTTAGTGGATATTTAAGAATCTGTCTGTACAAATAATTGTTTTTGCGTTGGTATGGTGTCTGAGGACGTTTAGAAGTGTCCTGGATTTTTCTAAACTCCCCCAGGAATTTTCTTATATCAATTTCTGTGATAAAATTAAATTTAATATCTCAGCTCTGGCACCGTGGATATTTAAGGATCTGTTTGTACAAATAATTGCCTTTGCTTTTGTATGATGTCTGAAGACGTCCAGAAGTGTCCTGGATTTTTCTAAACACCCCCAGTAATTTTCTTGTATCAATTTCTGTGAATAAAAATAAAATGAATATCTCAGCTCTGCGACCGAATATTTGGTGTTTGCCAGCAATACGTTAATTAATACAATTTAGGGGAACGAATAGGCATGGAGAGATTAATTTATAACTTGAAACGGCAAGCCAGTAACAACCAAAAGCGTAAAACATGCTAAATCGACTCCGAATTTGAAAAGGAGACGATTTACGCAGTTTGCACAATTTTTGTGCAAAATTTAGTGGATATTTAAGAATCTGTCTGTACAAATAATTGTTTTTGCGTTGGTATGGTGTCTGAGGACGTTTAGAAGTGTCCTGGATTTTTCTAAACTCCCCCAGGAATTTTCTTATATCAATTTCTGTGAATAAAATTAAAATTAATATCTCAGCTCTGGCACCGTGGATATTTAAGGATCTGTCTGTACAAATAATTGCCTTTGCTTTTGTATCAGATCTGAAGACGTCCAGAAGTGTCCTGGATTTTTCTAAACACCCCCAGTAATTTTCTTGTATCAATTTCTGTGAATAAAAATAAAATGAATATCTTAGCTCTGCGACCGAATATTTGGTGTTTGCCAGCAATACGTTAATTAATACAATTTAGGGGAACGAATAGGCATGGAGAGATTGATTTATAACTTGAAACGGCAAGCCAGTAACAACCAAAAGCGTAAAACATGCTAAATCGACTCCGAATTTGAAAAGGAGACGATTTACGCAGTTTGCACAATTTTTGTGCAAAATTTAGTGGATATTTAAGAATCTGTCTGTACAAATAATTGTTTTTGCGTTGGTATGGTGTCTGAGGACGTTTAGAAGTGTCCTGGATTTTTCTAAACTCCCCCAGGAATTTTCTTATATCAATTTCTGTGAATAAAATTAAAATTAATATCTCAGCTCTGGCACCGTGGATATTTAAGGATCTGTTTGTACAAATAATTGCCTTTGCTTTTGTATGATGTCTGAAGACGTCCAGAAGTGTCCTGGATTTTTCTAAACACCCCCAGTAATTTTCTTGTATCAATTTCTGTGAATAAAAATAAAATGAATATCTCAGCTCTGCGACCGAATATTTGGTGTTTGCCAGCAATACGTTAATTAATACAATTTAGGGGAACGAATAGGCATGGAGAGATTGATTTATAACTTGAAACGGCAAGCCAGTAACAACCAAAAGCGTAAAACATGCTAAATCGACTCCGAATTTGAAAAGGAGACGATTTACGCAGTTTGCACAATTTTTGTGCAAAATTTAGTGGATATTTAAGAATCTGTCTGTACAAATAATTGTTTTTGCGTTGGTATGGTGTCTGAGGACGTTTAGAAGTGTCCTGGATTTTTCTAAACTCCCCCAGGAATTTTCTTATATCAATTTCTGTGAATAAAATTAAAATTAATATCTCAGCTCTGGCACCGTGGATATTTAAGGATCTGTCTGTACAAATAATTGCCTTTGCTTTTGTATGAGATCTGAAGACGTCCAGAAGTGTCCTGGATTTTTCTAAACACCCCCAGTAATTTTCTTGTATCAATTTCTGTGAATAAAAATAAAATGAATATCTCAGCTCTGCGACCGAATATTTGGTGTTTGCCAGCAATACGTTAATTAATACAATTTAGGGGAACGAATAGGCATGGAGAGATTGATTTATAACTTGAAACGGCAAGCCAGTAACAACCAAAAGCGTAAAACATGCTAAATCGACTCCGAATTTGAAAAGGAGACGATTTACGCAGTTTGCACAATTTTTGTGCAAAATTTAGTGGATATTTAAGAATCTGTCTGTACAAATAATTGTTTTTGCGTTGGTATGGTGTCTGAGGACGTTTAGAAGTGTCCTGGATTTTTCTAAACTCCCCCAGGAATTTTCTTATATCAATTTCTGTGAATAAAATTAAAATTAATATCTCAGCTCTGGCACCGTGGATATTTAAGGATCTGTCTGTACAAATAATTGCCTTTGCTTTTGTATGAGATCTGAAGACGTCCAGAAGCGTCCTGGATTTTTCTAAACACCCCCAGTAATTTTCTTGTATCAATTTCTGTGAATAAAAATAAAATGAATATCTCAGCTCTGCGACCGAATATTTGGTGTTTGCCAGCAATACGTTAATTAATACAATTAAGAAACGAATAGGCATGGAGAGATTGATTTATAACTTGAAACGGCAAGCCAGTAACAACCAAAAGCGTAAAACATGCTAAATCGACTCCGAATTTGAAAAGGAGACGATTTACGCAGTTTGCACAATTTTTGTGCAAAATTTAGTGGATATTTAAGAATCTGTCTGTACAAATAATTGTTTTTGCGTTGGTATGGTGTCTGAGGACGTTTAGAAGTGTCCTGGATTTTTCTAAACTCCCCCAGGAATTTTCTTATATCAATTTCTGTGAATAAAATTAAAATTAATATCTCAGCTCTGGCACCGTGGATATTTAAGGATCTGTCTGTACAAATAATTGCCTTTGCTTTTGTATGAGATCTGAAGACGTCCAGAAGTGTCCTGGATTTTTCTAAACACCCCCAGTAATTTTCTTGTATCAATTTCTGTGAATAAAAATAAAATGAATATCTCAGCTCTGCGACCGAATATTTGGTGTTTGCCAGCTATACGGTAATTAATACAATTTAGGGGAACGAATAGGCATGGAGAGATTGATTTATAACTTGAAACGGCAAGCCAGTAACAACAAAAAGCGTAAAACATGCTAAATCGCCTCCGAATTTGAAAAGGAGACGATTTACGCAGTTTGCACAATTTTTGTGCAAAATTTAGTGGATATTTAAGAATCTGTCTGTACAAATAATTGTTTTTGCGTTGGTATGGTGTCTGAGGACGTTTAGAAGTGTCCTGGATTTTTCTAAACTTCCCCAGGAATTTTCTTATATCAATTTCTGTGAATAAAATTAAAATTAATATCTCAGCTCTGGCACCGTGGATATTTAAGGATCTGTTTGTACAAATAATTGCCTTTGCTTTTGTATGAGGTCTGAAGACGTCCAGAAGTGTCCTGGATTTTTCTAAACACCCCCAGTAATTTTCTTGTATCAATTTCTGTGAATAAAAATAAAATGAATATCTCAGCTCTGCGACCGAATATTTGGTGTTTGCCAGCAATACGTTAATTAATACAATTTAGGGGAACGAATAGGCATGGAGAGATTGATTTATAACTTGAAACGGCAAGCCAGTAACAACCAAAAGCGTAAAACATGCTAAATCGACTCCGAATTTGAAAAGGAGACGATTTACGCAGTTTGCACAATTTTTGTGCAAAATTTAGTGGATATTTAAGAATCTGTCTGTACAAATAATTGTTTTTGCGTTGGTATGGTGTCTGAGGACGTTTAGAAGTGTCCTGGATTTTTCTAAACTCCCCCAGGAATTTTCTTATATCAATTTCTGTGAATAAAATTAAAATTAATATCTCAGCTCTGGCACCGTGGATATTTAAGGATCTGTCTGTACAAATAATTGCCTTTGCTTTTGTATGAGATCTGAAGACGTCCAGAAGCGTCCTGGATTTTTCTAAACACCCCCAATAATTTTCTTGTATCAATTTCTGTGAATAAAAATAAAATGAATATCTCAGCTCTGCGACCGAATATTTGGTGTTTGCCAGCAATACGTTAATTAATACAATTTAGGGGAACGAATAGGCATGGAGAAATTGATTTATAACTTGGAACGGCAAGCCAGTAACAACCAAAAGCGTAAAACATGCTAAATCGACTCCGAATTTGAAAAGGAGATGATTTACGCAGTTTGCACAATTTTTGTGCAAAATTTAGTGGATATTTAAGAATCTGTCTGTACAAATCATTGTTTTTGCGTTGGTATGGTGTCTGAGGACGTTTAGAAGTGTCCTGGATTTTTCTAAACTCCCCCAGGAATTTTCTTATATCAATTTCTGTGAATAAAATTAAAATTAATATCTCAGCTCTGGCACCGTGGATATTTAAGGATCTGTCTGTACAAATAATTGCCTTTGCTTTTGTATGAGATCTGAAGACGTCCAGAAGTGTCCTGGATTTTTCTAAACACCCCCAGTAATTTTCTTGTATCAATTTCTGTGAATAAAAATAAAATGAATATCTCAGCTCTGCGACCGAATATTTGGTGTTTGCCAGCTATACGGTAATTAATACAATTTAGGGGAACGAATAGGCATGGAGAGATTGATTTATAACTTGAAACGGCAAGCCAGTAACAACCAAAAGCGTAAAACATGCTAAATCGCCTCCGAATTTGAAAAGGAGACGATTTACGCAGTTTGCACAATTTTTGTGCAAAATTTAGTGGATATTTAAGAATCTGTCTGTACAAATAATTGTTTTTGCGTTGGTATGGTGTCTGAGGACGTTTAGAAGTGTCCTGGATTTTTCTAAACTTCCCCAGGAATTTTCTTATATCAATTTCTGTGAATAAAATTAAAATTAATATCTCAGCTCTGGCACCGTGGATATTTAAGGATCTGTTTGTACAAATAATTGCCTTTGCTTTTGTATGAGGTCTGAAGACGTCCAGAAGTGTCCTGGATTTTTCTAAACACCCCCAGTAATTTTCTTGTATCAATTTCTGTGAATAAAAATAAAATGAATATCTCAGCTCTGCGACCGAATATTTGGTGTTTGCCAGCAATACGTTAATTAATACAATTTAGGGGAACGAATAGGCATGGAGAGATTGATTTATAACTTGAAACGGCAAGCCAGTAACAACCAAAAGCGTAAAACATGCTAAATCGACTCCGAATTTGAAAAGGAGACGATTTACGCAGTTTGCACAATTTTTGTGCAAAATTTAGTGGATATTTAAGAATCTGTCTGTACAAATAATTGTTTTTGCGTTGGTATGGTGTCTGAGGACGTTTAGAAGTGTCCTGGATTTTTCTAAACTCCCCCAGGAATTTTCTTAGATCAATTTCTGTGAATAAAATTAAAATTAATATCTCAGCTCTGGCACCGTGGATATTTAAGGATCTGTCTGTACAAATAATTGCCTTTGCTTTTGTATGAGATCTGAAGACGTCCAGAAGCGTCCTGGATTTTTCTAAACACCCCCAGTAATTTTCTTGTATCAATTTCTGTGAATAAAAATAAAATGAATATCTCAGCTCTGCGACCGAATATTTGGTGTTTGCCAGCAATACGTTAATTAATACAATTTAGGGGAACGAATAGGCATGAAGAAATTGATTTATAACTTGAAACGGCAAGCCAGTAACAACCAAAAGCGTAAAACATGCTAAATCGACTCCGAATTTGAAAAGGAGACGATTTACGCAGTTTGCACAATTTTTGTGCAAAATTTAGTGGATATTTAAGAATCTGTCTGTACAAATAATTGTTTTTGCGTTGGTATGGTGTCTGAGGACGTTTAGAAGTGTCCTGGATTTTTCTAAACTCCCCCAGGAATTTTCTTATATCAATTTCTGTGAATAAAATTAAAATTAATATCTCAGCTCTGGCACCGTGGATATTTAAGGATCTGTCTGTACAAATAATTGCCTTTGCTTTTGTATGAGATCTGAAGACGTCCAGAAGTGTCCTGGATTTTTCTAAACACCCCCAGTAATTTTCTTGTATCAATTTCTGTGAATAAAAATAAAATGAATATCTCAGCTCTGCGACCGAATATTTGGTGTTTGCCAGCTATACGGTAATTAATACAATTTAGGGGAACGAATAGGCATGGAGAGATTGATTTATAACTTGAAACGGCAAGCCAGTAACAACCAAAAGCGTAAAACATGCTAAATCGACTCCGAATTTGAAAAGGAGACGATTTACGCAGTTTGCACAATTTTTGTGCAAAATTTAGTGGATATTTAAGAATCTGTCTGTACAAATAATTGTTTTTGCGTTGGTATGGTGTCTGAGGACGTTTAGAAGTGTCCTGGATTTTTCAAAACTCCCCCAGGAATTTTCTTATATCAATTTCTGTGAATAAAATTAAAATTAATATCTCAGCTCTGGCACCGTGGATATTTAAGGATCTGTTTGTACAAATAATTGCCTTTGCTTTTGTATGAGGTCTGAAGACGTCCAGAAGTGTCCTGGATTTTTCTAAACACCCCCAGTAATTTTCTTGTATCAATTTCTGTGAATAAAAATAAAATGAATATCTCAACTCTGCGACCGAATATTTGGTGTTTGCCAGCAATACGTTAATTAATACAATTTAGGGGAACGAATAGGCATGGAGAGATTGATTTATAACTTAAAACGGCAAGCCAGTAACAACCAAAAGCGTAAAACATGCTAAATCGACTCCGAATTTGAAAAGGAGACGATTTACGCAGTTTGCACAATTTTTGTGCAAAATTTAGTGGATATTTAAGAATCTGTCTGTACAAATAATTGTTTTTGCGTTGGTATGGTGTCTGAGGACGTTTAGAAGTGTCCTGGATTTTTCTAAACTCCCCCAGTAATTTTCTTGTATCAATTTCTGTGAATAAAAATAAAATGAATATCTCAGCTCTGCGACCGAATATTTGGTGTTTGCCAGCAATACGTTAATTAATACAATTTAGGGGAACAAATAGGCATGGAGAGATTGATTTATAACTTGAACGGTAAGCCAGCAACAACCAAAAGCGTAAAACTTGCTAAATCGACTCCGAATTTGAAAAGGAGACGATTTATGCAGTTTGCACAATTTTTGTGCAAAATTTAGTGGATATTTAAGAATCTGTCTGTACAAATAATTGTTTTTGCGTTGGTATGGTGTCTGAGGACGTTTAGAAGTGTCCTGGATTTTTCTAAACTCCCCCAGGAATTTTCTTATATCAATTTTTGTGAATAAAATTAAAATTAATATCTCAGCTCTGGCACCGTGGATATTTAAGGATCTGGTTGTACAAATAATTGCCTTTGCTTTTGTATGATGTCTGAAGACGTCCAGAAGTGTCCTGGATTTTTCTAAACACCCCCAGTAATTTTCTTGTATCAATTTCTGTGAATAAAAATAAAATGAATATCTCAGCTCTGCGACCGAATATTTGGTGTTTGCCGGCAATACGTTAATTAATACAATTTAGGGGAACGAATAGGCATGGTGAGATTGATTTATAACTTGAAACGGCAAGCCAGTAACAACCAAAAGCGTAAAACATGCTAAATCGACTCCGAATTTGAAAAGGAGACGATTTACGCAGTTTGCACAATTTTTGTGCAAAATTTAGTGGATATTTAAGAATCTGTCTGTACAAATAATTGTTTTTGCGTTGGTATGGTGTCTGAGGACGTTTAGAAGTGTCCTGGATTTTTCTAAACTCCCCCAGGAATTTTCTTATATCAATTTCTGTGAATAAAATTAAAATTAATATCTCAGCTCTGGCACCGTGGATATTTAAGGATCTGTCTGTACAAATAATTGCCTTTGCTTTTGTACGAGATCTGAAGACGTCCAGAAGTGTCCTGGATTTTTCTAAACACCCCCAGTAATTTTCTTGTATCAATTTCTGTGAATAAGAATAAAATGAATATCTCAGCTCTGCGACCGAATATTTGGTGTTTGCCAGCAATACGTTAATTAATACAATTTAGGGGAACGAATAGGCATGGAGAGATTGATTTATAACTTAAAACGGCAAGCCAGTAACAACCAAAAGCGTAAAACATGCTAAATCGACTCCGAATTTGAAAAGGAGACGATTTACGCAGTTTGCACAATTTTTGTGCAAAATTTAGTGGATATTTAAGAATCTGTCTGTACAAATAATTGTTTTTGCGTTGGTATGGTGTCTGAGGACGTTTAGAAGTGTCCTGGATTTTTCTAAACTCCCCCAGTAATTTTCTTGTATCAATTTCTGTGAATAAAAATAAAATGAATATCTCAGCTCTGCGACCGAATATTTGGTGTTTGCCAGCAATACGTTAATTAATACAATTTAGGGGAACAAATAGGCATGGAGAGATTGATTTATAACTTGAACGGTAAGCCAGCAACAACCAAAAGCGTAAAACTTGCTAAATCGACTCCGAATTTGAAAAGGAGACGATTTATGCAGTTTGCACAATTTTTGTGCAAAATTTAGTGGATATTTAAGAATCTGTCTGTACAAATAATTGTTTTTGCGTTGGTATGGTGTCTGAGGACGTTTAGAAGTGTCCTGGATTTTTCTAAACTCCCCCAGGAATTTTCTTATATCAATTTCTGTGAATAAAATTAAAATTAATATCTCAGCTCTGGCACCGTGGATATTTAAGGATCTGTCTGTACAAATAATTGCCTTTGCTTTTGTATGAGATCTGAAGACGTCCAGAAGTGTCCTGGATTTTTCTAAACACCCTCAGTAATTTTCTTGTATCAATTTCTGTGAATAAAAATAAAATGAATATCTCAGCTCTGCGACCGAATATTTGGTGTTTGCCAGCAATACGTTAATTAATACAATTTAGGGAAACGAATAGGCATGGAGAGATTGATTTATAACTTGAAACGGCAAGCCAGTAACAACCAAAAGCGTAAAACATGCTAAATCGACTCCGAATTTGAAAAGGAGACGATTTACGTAGTTTGCACAATTTTTGTGCAAAATTTAGTGGATATTTAAGAATCTGTCTGTACAAATAATTGTTTTTGCGTTGGTATGGTGTCTGAGGACGTTTAGAAGTGTCCTGGATTTTTCTAAACTCCCCCAGGAATTTTCTTATATCAATTTTTGTGAATAAAATTAAAATTAATATCTCAGCTCTGGCACCGTGGATATTTAAGGATCTGTTTGTACAAATAATTGCCTTTGCTTTTGTATGATGTCTGAAGACGTCCAGAAGTGTCCTGGATTTTTCTAAACCCCCCCAGTAATTTTCTTGTATCAATTTCTGTGAATAAAAATAAAATGAATATCTCAGCTCTGCGACCGAATATTTGGTGTTTGCCAGCAATACGTTAATTAATACAATTTAGGGGAACGAATAGGCATGGAGAGATTGATTTATAACTTGAAACGGCAAGCCAGTAACAACCAAAAGCGTAAAACATGCTAAATCGACTCCGAATTTGAAAAGGAGACGATTTACGCAATTTGCACAATTTTTGTGCAAAATTTAGTGGATATTTAAGAATCTGTCTGTACAAATAATTGTTTTTGCGTTGGTATGGTGTCTGAGGACGTTTAGAAGTGTCCTGGATTTTTCTAAACTCCCCCAGGAATTTTCTTATATCAATTTCTGTGAATAAAATTTAAATTAATATCTCAGCTCTGGCACCGTGGATATTTAAGGATCTGTTTGTACAAATAATTGCCTTTGCTTTTGTATGATGTCTGAAGACGTCCAGAAGTGTCCTGGATTTTTCTAAACACCCCCAGTAATTTTCTTGTATCAATTTCTGTGAATAAAAATAAAATGAATATCTCAGCTCTGCGACCGAATATTTGGTGTTTGCCAGCAATACGTTAATTAATACAATTTAGGGGAACGAATAGGCATGGAGAGATAGATTTATAACTTGAAACGGCAAGCCAGTAACAACCAAAAGCGTAAAACATGCTAAATCGACTCCGAATTTGAAAAGGAGACGATTTACGCAGTTTGCACAATTTTTGTGCAAAATTTAGTGGATATTTAAGAATCTGTCTGTACAAATAATTGTTTTTGCGTTGGTATGGTGTCTGAGGACGTTTAGAAGTGTCCTGGATTTTTCTAAACTCCCCCAGGAATTTTCTTATATCAATTTCTGTGAATAAAATTAAAATTAATATCTCAGCTCTGGCACCGTGGATATTTAAGGATCTGTTTGTACAAATAATTGCCTTTGCTTTTGTATGATGTCTGAAGACGTCCAGAAGTGTCCTGGATTTTTCTAAACACCCCCAGTAATTTTCTTGTATCAATTTCTGTGAATAAAAATAAAATGAATATCTCAGCTCTGCGACCGAATATTTGGTGTTTGCCAGCAATACGTTAATTAATACAATTTAGGGGAACGAATAGGCATGGAGAGATTGATTTATAACTTGAAACGGCAAGCCAGTAACAACCAAAAGCGTAAAACATGCTAAATCGGCTCCGAATTTGAAAAGGAGACGATTTACGCAGTTTGCACAATTTTTGTGCAAAATTTAGTGGATATTTAAGAATCTGTCTGTACAATTAATTGTTTTTGCGTTGGTATGGTGTCTGAGGACGTTTAGAAGTGTCCTGGATTTTTCTAAACTCCCCCAGGAATTTTCTTATATCAATTTCTGTGAATAAAATTAAAATTAATATCTCAGCTCTGGCACCGTGGATATTTAAGGATCTGCTGTACAAATAATTGCCTTTGCTTTTGTATGATGTCTGAAGACGTCCAGAAGTGTCCTGGATTTTTCTAAACACCCCCAGTAATTTTCTTGTATCAATTTCTGTGAATAAAAATAAAATGAATATCTCAGCTCTGCGACCGAATATTTGGTGTTTGCCAGCAATACGTTAATTAATACAATTTAGGGGAACGAATAGGCATGGAGAGATTGATTTATAACTTGAAACGGCAAGCCAGTAACAACCAAAAGCGTAAAACATGCTAAATCGACTCCGAATTTGAAAAGGAGACGATTTACGCAATTTGCACAATTTTTGTGCAAAATTTAGTGGATATTTAAGAATCTGTCTGTACAAATAATTGTTTTTGCGTTGGTATGGTGTCTGAGGACGTTTAGAAGTGTCCTGGATTTTTCTAAACTCCCCCAGGAATTTTCTTATATCAATTTCTGTGAATAAAATTAAAATTAATATCTCAGCTCTGGCACCGTGGATATTTAAGGATCTGTTTGTACAAATAATTGCCTTTGCTTTTGTATGATGTCTGAAGACGTCCAGAAGTGTCCTGGATTTTTCTAAACACCCCCAGTAATTTTCTTGTATCAATTTCTGTGAATAAAAATAAAATGAATATCTCAGCTCTGCGACCGAATATTTGGTGTTTGCCAGCAATACGTTAATTAATACAATTTAGGGGAACGAATAGGCATGGAGAGAAAGATTTATAACTTGAAACGGCAAGCCAGTAACAACCAAAAGCGTAAAACATGCTAAATCGACTCCGAATTTGAAAAGGAGACGATTTACGCAGTTTGCACAATTTTTGTGCAAAATTTAGTGGATATTTAAGAATCTGTCTGTACAAATAATTGTTTTTGCGTTGGTATGGTGTCTGAGGACGTTTAGAAGTGTCCTGGATTTTTCTAAACTCCCCCAGGAATTTTCTTATATCAATTTCTGTGAATAAAATTAAAATTAATATCTCAGCTCTGGCACCGTGGATATTTAAGGATCTGTTTGTACAAATAATTGCCTTTGCTTTTGTATGATGTCTGAAGACGTCCAGAAGTGTCCTGGATTTTTCTAAACACCCCCAGTAATTTTCTTGTATCAATTTCTGTGAATAAAAATAAAATGAATATCTCAGCTCTGCGACCGAATATTTGGTGTTTGCCAGCAATACGTTAATTAATACAATTTAGGGGAACGAATAGGCATGGAGAGATTGATTTATAACTTGAAACGGCAAGCCAGTAACAACCAAAAGCGTAAAACATGCTAAATCGGCTCCGAATTTGAAAAGGAGACGATTTACGCAGTTTGCACAATTTTTGTGCAAAATTTAGTGGATATTTAAGAATCTGTCTGTACAATTAATTGTTTTTGCGTTGGTATTGTGTCTGAGGACGTTTAGAAGTGTCCTGGATTTTTCTAAACTCCCCCAGGAATTTTCTTATATCAATTTCTGTGAATAAAATTAAAATTAATATCTCAGCTCTGGCACCGTGGATATTTAAGGATCTGCTGTACAAATAATTGCCTTTGCTTTTGTATGATGTCTGAAGACGTCCAGAAGTGTCCTGGATTTTTCTAAACACCCCCAGTAATTTTCTTGTATCAATTTCTGTGAATAAAAATAAAATGAATATCTCAGCTCTGCGACCGAATATTTGGTGTTTGCCAGCAATACGTTAATTAATACAATTTAGGGGAACGAATAGGCATGGAGAGATTGATTTATAACTTGAAACGGCAAGCCAGTAACAACCAAAAGCGTAAAACATACTAAATCGACTCCGAATTTGAAAAGGAGACGATTTACGCAGTTTGCACAATTTTTGTGCAAAATTTAGTGGATATTTAAGAATCTGTCTGTACAAATAATTGTTTTTGCGTTGGTATGGTGTCTGAGGACGTTTAGAAGTGTTCTGGATTTTTCTAAACTCCCCCAGGAATTTTCTTATATCAATTTCTGTGAATAAAATTAAAATTAATATCTCAGCTCTGGCACCGTGGATATTTAAGGATCTGTTTGTACAAATAATTGCCTTTGCTTTTGTATGATGTCTGAAGACGTCCAGAAGTGTCCTGGATTTTTCTAAACACCCCCAGTAATTTTCTTGTATCAATTTCTGTGAATAAAAATAAAATGAATATCTCAGCTCTGCGACCGAATATTTGGTGTTTGCCAGCAATACGTTAATTAATACAATTTAGGGGAACGAATAGGCATGGAGAGATAGATTTATAACTTGAAACGGCAAGCCAGTAACAACCAAAAGCGTAAAACATGCTAAATCGACTCCGAATTTGAAAAGGAGACGATTTACGCAGTTTGCACAATTTTTGTGCAAAATTTAGTGGATATTTAAGAATCTGTCTGTACAAATAATTGTTTTTGCGTTGGTATGGTGTCTGAGGACGTTTAGAAGTTTCCTGGATTTTTCTAAACTCCCCCAGGAATTTTCTTATATCAATTTCTGTGAATAAAATTAAAATTAATATCTCAGCTCTGGCACCGTGGATATTTAAGGATCTGTCTGTACAAATAATTGCCTTTGCTTTTGTATGAGATCTGAAGACGTCCAGAAGTGTCCTGGATTTTTCTAAACACCCCCAATAATTTTCTTGTATCAATTTCTGTGAATAAAAATAAAATGAATATCTCAGCTCTGCGACCGAATATTTGGTGTTTGCCAGCAATACGTTAATTAATACCATTTAGGGGAACGAATAGGCATGGAGAGATTGATTTATAACTTGAAACGGCAAGCCAGTAACAACCGAAAGCGTAAAACATGCTAAATCGACTCCGAATTTGAAAAGGAGACGATTTACGCAGTTTGCACAATTTTTGTGCAAAATTTAGTGGATATTTAAGAATCTGTCTGTACAAATAATTGTTTTCGCGTTGGTATGGTGTCTGAGGACGTTTAGAAGTGTCCTGGATTTTTCTAAACTCCCCCAGGAATTTTCTTATATCAATTTCTGTGAATAAAATAAAAATTAATATCTCAGCTCTGGCACCGTGGATATTTAAGGATCTGTTTGTACAAATAATTGCCTTTGCTTTTGTATGAGGTCTGAAGACGTCCAGAAGTGTCCTGGATTTTTCTAAACACCCCCAGTAATTTTCTTGTATCAATTTCTGTGAATAAAAATAAAATGAATATCTCAGCTCTGCGACCGAATATTTGGTGTTTGCCAGCAATACGTTAATTAATACAATTTAGGGGAACGAATAGGCATGGAGAGATTGATTTATAACTTGAAACGGCAAGCCAGTAACAACCAAAAGCGTAAAACATGCTAAATCGACTCCGAATTTGAAAAGGAGACGATTTACGCAGTTTGCACAATTTTTGTGCAAAATTTAGTGGATATTTAAGAATCTGTCTGTACAAATAATTGTTTTTGCGTTGGTATGGTGTCTGAGGACGTTTAGAAGTGTCCTGGATTTTTCTAAACTCCCCCAGGAATTTTCTTATATCAATTTCTGTGAATAAAATTTAAATTAATATCTCAGCTCTGGCACCGTGGATATTTAAGGATCTGTTTGTACAAATAATTGCCTTTGCTTTTGTATGATGTCTGAAGACGTCCAGAAGTGTCCTGGATTTTTCTAAACACCCCCAGTAATTTTCTTGTATCAATTTCTGTGAATAAAAATAAAATGAATATCTCAGCTCTGCGACCGAATATTTGGTGTTTGCCAGCAATACGTTAATTAATACAATTTAGGGGAACGAATAGGCATGGAGAGATTGATTTATAACTTGAAACGGCAAGCCAGTAACAACCAAAAGCGTAAAACATGCTAAATCGGCTCCGAATTTGAAAAGGAGACGATTTACGCAGTTTGCACAATTTTTGTGCAAAATTTAGTGGATATTTAAGAATCTGTCTGTACAATTAATTGTTTTTGCGTTGGTATGGTGTCTGAGGACGTTTAGAAGTGTCCTGGATTTTTCTAAACTCCCCCAGGAATTTTCTTATATCAATTTCTGTGAATAAAATTAAAATTAATATCTCAGCTCTGGCACCGTGGATATTTAAGGATCTGCTGTACAAATAATTGCCTTTGCTTTTGTATGATGTCTGAAGACGTCCAGAAGTGTCCTGGATTTTTCTAAACACCCCCAGTAATTTTCTTGTATCAATTTCTGTGAATAAAAATAAAATGAATATCTCAGCTCTGCGACCGAATATTTGGTGTTTGCCAGCAATACGTTAATTAATACAATTTAGGGGAACGAATAGGCATGGAGAGATTGATTTATAACTTGAAACGGCAAGCCAGTAACAACCAAAAGCGTAAAACATACTAAATCGACTCCGAATTTGAAAAGGAGACGATTTACGCAGTTTGCACAATTTTTGTGCAAAATTTAGTGGATATTTAAGAATCTGTCTGTACAAATAATTGTTTTTGCGTTGGTATGGTGTCTGAGGACGTTTAGAAGTGTCCTGGATTTTTCTAAACTCCCCCAGGAATTTTCTTATATCAATTTCTGTGAATAAAATTAAAATTAATATCTCAGCTCTGGCACCGTGGATATTTAAGGATCTGTCTGTACAAATAATTGCCTTTGCTTTTGTATGAGATCTGACGACGTCCAGAAGTGTCCTGGATTTTTCTAAACACCCCCAATAATTTTCTTGTATCAATTTCTGTGAATAAAAATAAAATGAATATCTCAGCTCTGCGACCGAATATTTGGTGTTTGCCAGCATTACGTTAATTAATACCATTTAGGGGAACGAATAGGCATGGAGAGATTGATTTATAACTTGAAACGGCAAGCCAGTAACAACCAAAAGCGTAAAACATGCTAAATCGACTCCGAATTTGAAAAGGAGACGATTTACGCAGTTTGCACAATTTTTGTGCAAAATTTAGTGGATATTTAAGAATCTGTCTGTACAAATAATTGTTTTCGCGTTGGTATGGTGTCTGAGGACGTTTAGAAGTGTCCTGGATTTTTCTAAACTCCCCCAGGAATTTTCTTATATCAATTTCTGTGAATAAAATAAAAATTAATATCTCAGCTCTGACACCGTGGATATTTAAGGATCTGTTTGTACAAATAATTGCCTTTGCTTTTGTATGAGGTCTGAAGACGTCCAGAAGTGTCCTGGATTTTTCTAAACACCCCCAGTAATTTTCTTGTATCAATTTCTGTGAATAAAAATAAAATGAATATCTCAGCTCTGCGACCGAATATTTGGTGTTTGCCAGAAATACGTTAATTAATACAATTTAGGGGAACGAATAGGCATGGAGAGATTGATTTATAACTTGAAACGGCAAGCCAGTAACAACCAAAAGCGTAAAACATGCTAAATCGACTCCGAATTTGAAAAGGAGACGATTTACGCAGTTTGCACAATTTTTGTGCAAAATTTAGTGGATATTTAGGAATCTGTCTGTACAAATAATTGTTTTTGCGTTGGTATGGTGTCTGAGGACGCTTAGAAGTGTCCTGGATTTTTCTAAACTCCCCCAGGAATTTTCTTATATCAATTTCTGTGAATAAAATTAAAATTAATATCTCAGCTCTGGCACCGTGGATATTTAAGGATCTGTTTGTACAAATAATTGCCTTTGTTTTTGTATGATGTCTGAAGACGTCCAGAAGTGTCCTGGATTTTTCTAAACACCCCCAGTAATTTTCTTGTATCAATTTCTGTGAATAAAAATAAAATGAATATCTCAGCTCTGCGACCTAATATTTGGTGTTTGCCAGCAATACGTTAATTAATACAATTTAGGGGAACGAATAGGCATGGAGAGATTGATTTATAACTTGAAACGGCAAGCCAGTAACAACCAAAAGCGTAAAACATGCTAAATCGGCTCCGAATTTGAAAAGGAGACGATTTACGCAGTTTGCACAATTTTTGTGCAAAATTTAGTGGATATTTAAGAATCTGTCTGTACAATTAATTGTTTTTGCGTTGGTATGGTGTCTGAGGACGTTTAGAAGTGTCCTGGATTTTTCTAAACTCCCCCAGGAATTTTCTTATATCAATTTCTGTGAATAAATTTAAAATTAATATCTCAGCTCTGGCACCGTGGATATTTAAGGATCTGCTGTACAAATAATTGCCTTTGCTTTTGTATGATGTCTGAAGACGTCCAGAAGTGTCCTGGATTTTTCTAAACACCCCCAGTAATTTTCTTGTATCAATTTCTGTGAATAAAAATAAAATGAATATCTCAGCTCTGCGACCGAATATTTGGTGTTTGCCAGCAATACGTTAATTAATACAATTTAGGGGAACGAATAGGCATGGAGAGATTGATTTATAACTTGAAACGGCAAGCCAGTAACAACCAAAAGCGTAAAACATGCTAAATCGACTCCGAATTTGAAAAGGAGACGATTTACGCAGTTTGCACAATTTTTGTGCAAAATTTAGTGGATATTTAAGAATCTGTCTGTACAAATAATTGTTTTTGCGTTGGTATGGTGTCTGAGGACGTTTAGAAGTGTCCTGGATTTTTCTAAACTCCCCCCGGAATTTTCTTATATCAATTTCTGTGAATAAAATTAAAATTAATATCTCATCTCTGGCACCGTGGATATTTAAGGATCTGTCTGTACAAATAATTGCCTTTGCTTTTGTATGAGATCTGAAGACGTCCAGAAGCGTCCTGGATTTTTCTAAACACCCCCAGTAATTTTCTTGTATCAATTTCTGAGAATAAAAATAAAATGAATATCTCAGCTCTGCGACCGAATATTTGGTGTTTGCCAGCAATACGTTAATTAATACAATTTAGGGGAACGAATAGGCATGGAGAGATTGATTTATAACTTGAAACGGCAAGCCAGTAACAACCAAAAGCGTAAAACATGCTAAATCGACTCCGAATTTGAAAAGGAGACGATTTACGCAGTTTGCACAATTTTTGTGCAAAATTTAGTGGATATTTAAGAATCTGTCTGTACAAATAATTGTTTTTGCGTTGGTATGGTGTCTGAGGACGTTTAGAAGTGTCCTGGATTTTTCTAAACTCCCCCAGGAATTTTCTTATATCAATTTCTGTGAATAAAATTAAAATTAATATCTCAGCTCTGGCACCGTGGATATTTAAGGATCTGTTTGTACAAATAATTGCCTTTGCTTTTGTATGATGTCTGAAGACGTCCAGAAGTGTCCTGGATTTTTCTAAACACCCCCAGTAATTTTCTTGTATCAATTTCTGTGAATAAAAATAAAATGAATATCTCAGCTCTGCGACCGAATATTTGGTGTTTGCCAGCAATACGTTAATTAATACCATTTAGGGGAACGAATAGGCATGGAGAGATTGATTTATAACTTGAAACGGCAAGCCAGTAACAACCAAAATCGTAAAACATGCTAAATCGACTCCGAATTTGAAAAGGAGACGATTTACGCAGTTTGCACAATTTTTGTGCAAAATTTAGTGGATATTTAAGAATCTGTCTGTACAAATAATTGTTTTCGCGTTGGTATGGTGTCTGAGGACGTTTAGAAGTGTCCTGGATTTTTCTAAACTCCCCCAGGAATTTTCTTATATCAATTTCTGTGAATAAAATTAAAATTAATATCTCAGCTCTGGCACCGTGGATATTTAAGGATCTGTTTGTACAAATAATTGCCTTTGCTTTTGTATGAGGTCTGAAGACGTCCAGAAGTGTCCTGGATTTTTCTAAACACCCCCAGTAATTTTCTTGAATCAATTTCTGTGAATAAAAATAAAATGAATATCTCAGCTCTGCGACCGAATATTTGGTGTTTGCCAGCAATACGTTAATTAATACAATTTAGGGGAACGAATAGGCATGGAGAGATTGATTTATAACTTGAAACGGCAAGCCAGTAACAACCAAAAGCGTAAAACATGCTAAATCGACTCCGAATTTGAAAAGGAGACGATTTACGCAGTTTGCACAATTTTTGTGCAAAATTTAGTGGATATTTAAGAATCTGTCTGTACAAATAATTGTTTTTGCGTTGGTATGGTGTCTGAGGACGTTTAGAAGTGTCCTGGATTTTTCTAAACTCCCCCAGGAATTTTCTTATATCAATTTCTGTGAATAAAATTAAAATTAATATCTCATCTCTGGCACCGTGGATATTTAAGGATCTGTCTGTACAAATAATTGCCTTTGCTTTTGTATGAGATCTGAAGACGTCCAGAAGCGTCCTGGATTTTTCTAAACACCCCCAGTAATTTTCTTGTATCAATTTCTGAGAATAAAAATAAAATGAATATCTCAGCTCTGCGACCGAATATTTGGTGTTTGCCAGCAATACGTTAATTAATACAATTTAGAGGAACGAATAGGCATGGAGAGATTGATTTATAACTTGAAACGGCAAGCCAGTAACAACCAAAAGCGTAAAACATGCTAAATCGACTCCGAATTTGAAAAGGAGACGATTTACGCAGTTTGCACAATTTTTGTGCAAAATTTAGTGGATATTTAAGAATCTGTTTGTACAAATAATTGTTTTTGCGTTGGTATGGTGTCTGAGGACGTTTAGAAGTGTCCTGGATTTTTCTAAACTCCCCCAGGAATTTTCTTATATCAATTTCTGTGAATAAAATTAAAATTAATATCTCAGCTCTGGCACCGTGGATATTTAAGGATCTGTCTGTACAAATAATTGCCTTTGCTTTTGTATGAGATCTGAAGACGTCCAGAAGCGTCCTGGATTTTTCTAAACACCCCCAGTAATTTTCTTGTATCAATTTCTGTGAATAAAAATAAAATGAATATCTCAGCTCTGCGACCGAATATTTGGTGTTTGCCAGCAATACGTTAATTAATACAATTTAGGGGAACGAATAGGCATGGAGAGATTGATTTATAACTTGAAACGGCAAGCCAGTAACAACCAAAAGCGTAAAACATGCTAAATCGACTCCGAATTTGAAAAGGAGACGATTTACGCAGTTTGCACAATTTTTGTGCAAAATTTAGTGGATATTTAAGAATCTGTCTGTACAAATAATTGTTTTTGCGTTGGTATGGTGTCTGAGGACGTTTAGAAGTGTCCTGGATTTTTCTAAACTCCCCCAGGAATTTTCTTATATCAATTTCTGTGAATAAAATTAAAATTAATATCTCAGCTCTGGCACCGTGGATATTTAAGGATCTGTCTGTACAAATAATTGCCTTTGCTTTTGTATGAGATCTGAAGACGTCCAGAAGTGTCCTGGATTTTTCTAAACACTCCCAGTAATTTTCTTGTATCAATTTCTGTGAATAAAAATAAAATAAATATCTCAGCTCTGCGACCCAATATTTGGTGTTTGCCAGCTATACGGTAATTAATACAATTTAGGGGAACGAATAGGCATGGAGAGATTGATTTATAACTTGAAACGGCAAGCCAGTAACAACCAAAAGCGTAAAACATGCTAAATCGACTCCGAATTTGAAAAGGAGACGATTTACGCAGTTTGCACAATTTTTGTGCAAAATTTAGTGGATATTTAAAAATCTGTCTGTACAAATAATTGTTTTTGCGTTGGTATGGTGTCTGAGGACGTTTAGAAGTGTCCTGGATTTTTCTAAACTCCCCCAGGAATTTTCTTATATCAATTTCTGTGAATAAAATTAAAATTAATATCTCAGCTCTGGCACCGTGGATATTTAAGGATCTGTTTGTACAAATAATTGCCTTTGCTTTTGTATGATGTCTGAAGACGTCCAGAAGTGTCCTGGATTTTTCTAAACACCCCCAGTAATTTTCTTGTATCAATTTCTGTGAATAAAAATAAAATGAATATCTCAGCTCTGCGACCGAATATTTGGTGTTTGCCAGCAATACGTTAATTAATACAATTTAGGGGAACAAATAGGCATGGAGAGATTGATTTATAACTTGAAACGGCAAGCCAACAACAACCAAAAGCGTAAAACATGCTAAATCGACTCCGAATTTGAAAAGGAGACGATTTACGCAGTTTGCACAATTTTTGTGCAAAATTTAGTGGATATTTAAGAATCTGTCTGTACAAATAATTGTTTTTGCGTTGGTATGGTGTCTGAGGACGTTTAGAAGTGTCCTGGATTTTTCTAAACTCCCCCAGGAATTTTCTTATATCAATTTCTGTGAATAAAATTAAAATTAATATCTCAGCTCTGGCACCGTGGATATTTAAGGATCTGTCTGTACAAATAATTGCCTTTGCTTTTGTATGAGATCTGAAGACGTCCAGAAGTGTCCTGGATTTTTCTAAACACCCCCAGTAATTTTCTTGTATCAATTTCTGTGAATAAAAATAAAATGAATATCTCAGCTCTGCGACCGAATATTTGGTGTTTGCCAGCAATACGTTAATTAATACAATTTAGGGGAACGAATAGGCATGGAGAGATTGATTTATAACTTGAAACGGCAAGCCAGTAACAACCAAAAGCGTAAAACATGCTAAATCGACTCCGAATTTGAAAAGGAGACGATTTACGCAGTTTGCACAATTTTTGTGCAAAATTTAGTGGATATTTAAGAATCTGTCTGTACAAATAATTGTTTTTGCGTTGGTATGGTGTCTGAGGACGTTTAGAAGTGTCCTGGATTTTTCTAAACTCCCCCAGGAATTTTCTTATATCAATTTCTGTGAATAAAATTAAAATTAATATCTCAGCTCTGGCACCGTGGATATTTAAGGATCTGTTTGTACAAATAATTGCCTTTGCTTTTGTATGATGTCTGAAGACGTCCAGAAGTGTCCTGGATTTTTCTAAACACCCCCAGTAATTTTTTTGTATCAATTTCTGTGAATAAAAATAAAATGAATATCTCAGCTCTGCGACGGAATATTTGGTGTTTGCCAGCAATACGTTAATTAATACAATTTAGGGGAACAAATAGGCATGGAGAGATTGATTTATAACTTGAAACGGCAAGCCAGCAACAACCAAAAGCGTAAAACATGCTAAATCGACTCCGAATTTGAAAAGGAGACGATTTACGCAGTTTGCACAATTTTTGTGCAAAATTTAGTGGATATTTAAGAATCTGTCTGTACAAATAATTGTTTTTGCGTTGGTATGGTGTCTGAGGACGTTTAGAAGTGTCCTGGATTTTTCTAAACTCCCCCAGGAATTTTCCTATATCAATTTCTGTGAATAAAATTAAAATTAATATCTCAGCTCTGGCACCGTGGATATTTAAGGATCTGTTTGTACAAATAATTGCCTTTGCTTTTGTATGATGTCTGAAGACGTCCAGAAGTGTCCTGGATTTTTCTAAACACCCCCAGTAATTTTCTTGTATCAATTTCTGTGAATAAAAATAAAATGAATATCTCAGCTCTGCGACCGAATATTTGGTGTTTGCCAGCAATACGTTAATTAATACAATTTAGGGGAACAAATAGGCATGGAGAGATTGATTTATAACTTGAAACGGTAAGCCAGCAACAACCAAAAGCGTAAAACATGCTAAATCGACTCCGAATTTGAAAAGGAGACGATTTACGCAGTTTGCACAATTTTTGTGCAAAATTTAGTGGATATTTAAGAATCTGTCTGTACAAATAATTGTTTTTGCGTTGGTATGGTGTCTGAGGACGTTTAGAAGTGTCCTGGATTTTTCTAAACTCCCCAGGAATTTTCTTATATCAATTTCTGTGAATAAAATTAAAATTAATATCTCAGCTCTGGCACCGTGGATATTTAAGGATCTGTCTGTACAAATAATTGCCTTTGCTTTTGTATGAGATCTGAAGACGTCTAGAAGTGTCCTGGATTTTTCTAAACACCCCCAGTAATTTTCTTGTATCAATTTCTGTGAATAAAAATAAAATGAATATCTCAGCTCTGCGACCGAATATTTGGTGTTTGCCAGCAATACGTTAATTAATACAATTTAGGGGAACGAATAGGCATGGAGAGATTGATTTATAACTTGAAACGGCAAGCCAGTAACAACCAAAAGCGTAAAACATGCTAAATCGACTCCGAATTTGAAAAGGAGACGATTTACGCAGTTTGCACAATTTTTGTGCAAAATTTAGTGGATATTTAAGAATCTGTCTGTACAAATAATTGTTTTTGCGTTGGTATGGTGTCTGAGGACGTTTAGAAGTGTCCTGGATTTTTCTAAACTCCCCAGGAATTTTCTTATATCAATTTCTGTGAATAAAATTAAAATTAATATCTCAGCTCTGGCACCGTGGATATTTAAGGATCTGTCTGTACAAATAATTGCCTTTGCTTTTGTATGAGATCTGAAGACGTCTAGAAGTGTCCTGGATTTTTCTAAACACCCCCAGTAATTTTCTTGTATCAATTTCTGTGAATAAAAATAAAATGAATATCTCAGCTCTGCGACCGAATATTTGGTGTTTGCCAGCAATACGTTAATTAATACAATTTAGGGGAACGAATAGGCATGGAGAGATTGATTTATAACTTGAAACGGCAAGCCAGTAACAACCAAAATCGTAAAACATGCTAAATCGACTCCGAATTTGAAAAGGAGACGATTTACGCAGTTTGCACAATTTTTGTGCAAAATTTAGTGGATATTTAAGAATCTGTCTGTACAAATAATTGTTTTTGCGTTGGTATGGTGTCTGAGGACGTTTAGAAGTGTCCTGGATTTTTCTAAACTCCCCCAGGAATTTTCCTATATCAATTTCTGTGAATAAAATTAAAATTAATATCTCAGCTCTGGCACCGTGGATATTTAAGGATCTGTTTGTACAAATAATTGCCTTTGCTTTTGTATGATGTCTGAAGACGTCCAGAAGTGTCCTGGATTTTTCTAAACACCCCCAGTAATTTTCTTGTATCAATTTCTGTGAATAAAAATAAAATGAATATCTCAGCTCTGCGACCGAATATTTGGTGTTTGCCAGCAATACGTTAATTAATACAATTTAGGGGAACAAATAGGCATGGAGAGATTGATTTATAACTTGAAACGGTAAGCCAGCAACAACCAAAAGCGTAAAACATGCTAAATCGACTCCGAATTTGAAAAGGAGACGATTTACGCAGTTTGCACAATTTTTGTGCAAAATTTAGTGGATATTTAAGAATCTGTCTGTACAAATAATTGTTTTTGCGTTGGTATGGTGTCTGAGGACGTTTAGAAGTGTCCTGGATTTTTCTAAACTCCCCCAGGAATTTTCTTATATCAATTTCTGTGAATAAAATTAAAATTAATATCTCAGCTCTGGCACCGTGGATATTTAAGGATCTGTCTGTACAAATAATTGCCTTTGCTTTTGTATGAGATCTGAAGACGTCTAGAAGTGTCCTGGATTTTTCTAAACACCCCCAGTAATTTTCTTGTATCAATTTCTGTGAATAAAAATAAAATGAATATCTCAGCTCTGCGACCGAATATTTGGTGTTTGCCAGCAATACGTTAATTAATACAATTTAGGGGAACGAATAGGCATGGAGAGATTGATTTATAACTTGAAACGGCAAGCCAGTAACAACCAAAAGCGTAAAACATGCTAAATCCACTCCGAATTTGAAAAGGAGACGATTTACGCAGTTTGCACAATTTTTGTGCAAAATTTAGTGGATATTTAAGAATCTGTCTGTACAAATAATTGTTTTTGCATTGGTATGGTGTCTGAGGACGTTTAGAAGTGTCCTGGATTTTTCTAAACTCCCCCAGGAATTTTCTTATATCAATTTCTGTGAATAAAATTAAAATTAATATCTCAGCTCTGGCACCGTGGATATTTAAGGATCTGTCTGTACAAATAATTGCCTTTGCTTTTGTATGAGATCTGAAGACGTCCAAAAGTGTCCTGGATTTTTCTAAACACCCCCAGTAATTTTCTTGTATCAATTTCTGTGAATAAAAATAAAATGAATATCTCAGCTCTGCGACCGAATATTTGGTGTTTGCCAGCAATACGTTAATTAATACAATTTAGGGGAACGAATAGGCATGGAGAGATTGATTTATAACTTGAAACGGCAAGCCAGTAACAACCAAAAGCGTAAAACATGCTAAATCGACTCCGAATTTGAAAAGGAGACGATTTACGCAGTTTGCACAATTTTTGTGCAAAATTTAGTGGATATTTAAGAATCTGTCTGTACAAATAATTGTTTTTGCGTTGGTATTGTGTCTGAGGACGTTTAGAAGTGTCCTGGATTTTTCTAAACTCCCCCAGGAATTTTCCTATATCAATTTCTGTGAATAAAATTAAAATTAATATCTCAGCTCTGGCACCGTGGATATTTAAGGATCTGTTTGTACAAATAATTGCCTTTGCTTTTGTATGATGTCTGAAGACGTCCAGAAGTGTCCTGGATTTTTCTAAACACCCCCAGTAATTTTCTTGTATCAATTTCTGTGAATAAAAATAAAATGAATATCTCAGCTCTGCGACCGAATATTTGGTGTTTGCCAGCAATACGTTAATTAATACAATTTAGGGGAACAAATAGGCATGGAGAGATTGATTTATAACTTGAAACGGTAAGCCAGCAACAACCAAAAGCGTAAAACATGCTAAATCGACTCCGAATTTGAAAAGGAGACGATTTACGCAGTTTGCACAATTTTTGTGCAAAATTTAGTGGATATTTAAGAATCTGTCTGTACAAATAATTGTTTTTGCGTTGGTATGGTGTCTGATGACGTTTAGAAGTGTCCTGGATTTTTCTAAACTCCCCAGGAATTTTCTTATATCAATTTCTGTGAATAAAATTAAAATTAATATCTCAGCTCTGGCACCGTGGATATTTAAGGATCTGTCTGTACAAATAATTGCCTTTGCTTTTGTATGAGATCTGAAGACGTCCAGAAGTGTCCTGGATTTTTCTAAACACCCCCAGTAATTTTCTTGTATCAATTTCTGTGAATAAAAATAAAATGAATATCTCAGCTCTGCGACCGAATATTTGGTGTTTGCCAGCAATACGTTAATTAATACAATTTAGGGGAACGAATAGGCATGGAGAAATTGATTTATAACTTGAAACGGCAAGCCAGTAACAACCAAAAACGTAAAACATGCTAAATCGACTCCGAATTTGAAAAGGAGACGATTTACGCAGTTTGCACAATTTTTGTGCAAAATTTAGTGGATATTTAAGAATCTGTCTGTACAAATAATTGTTTTTGCGTTGGTATGGTGTCTGAGGACGTTTAGAAGTGTCCTGGATTTTTCTAAACTCCCCCAGGAATTTTCTTATATCAATTTCTGTGAATAAAATTAAAATTAATATCTCAGCTCTGGCACCGTGGATATTTAAGGATCTGTCTGTACAAATAATTGCCTTTGCTTTTGTATGAGATCTGAAGACGTCCAGAAGTGTCCTGGATTTTTCTAAACACCCCCAGTAATTTTCTTGTATCAATTTCTGTGAATAAAAATAAAATGAATATCTCAGCTCTGCGACCGAATATTTGGTGTTTGCCAGCAATACGTCAATTAATACAATTTAGGGGAACGAATAGGCATGGAGAGATTGATTTATAACTTGAAACGGCAAGCCAGTAACAACCAAAAGCGTAAAACATGCTAAATCGACTCCGAATTTGAAAAGGAGACGATTTACGCAGTTTGCACAATTTTTGTGCAAAATTTAGTGGATATTTAAGAATCTGTCTGTACAAATAATTGTTTTTGCGTTGGTATGGTGTCTGAGGACGTTTAGAAGTGTCCTGGATTTTTATAAACTCCCCCAGGAATTTTCTTATATCAATTTCTGTGAATAAAATTAAAATTAATATCTCAGCTCTGGCACCGTGGATATTTAAGGATCTGTCTGTACAAATAATTGCCTTTGCTTTTGTATGATGTCTGAAGACGTCCAGAAGTGTCCTGGATTTTTCTAAACACCCCCAGTAATTTTCTTGTATCAATTTCTGTGAATAAAAATAAAATGAATATCTCAGCTCTGCGACCGAATATTTGGTGTTTGCCAGCAATACGTTAATTAATACAATTTAGGGGAACAAATAGGCATGGAGAGATTGATTTATAACTTGAAACGGTAAGCCAGCAACAACCAAAAGCGTAAAACATGTTAAATCGACTCCGAATTTGAAAAGGACACGATTTACGCAGTTTGCACAATTTTTGTGCAAAATTTAGTGGATATTTAAGAATCTGTCTGTACAAATAATTGTTTTTGCGTTGGTATGGTGTCTGAGGACGTTTAGAAGTGTCCTGGATTTTTCTAAACTCCCCAGGAATTTTCTTATATCAATTTCTGTGAATAAAATTAAAATTAATATCTCAGCTCTGGCACCGTGGATATTTAAGGATCTGTCTGTACAAATAATTGCCTTTGCTTTTGTATGAGATCTGAAGACGTCCAGAAGTGTCCTGGATTTTTCTAAACACCCCCAGTAATTTTCTTGTATCAATTTCTGTGAATAAAAATAAAATGAATATCTCAGCTCTGCGACCGAATATTAGGTGTTTGCCAGCAATACGTTAATTAATACAATTTAGGGGAACGAATAGGCATGGAGAAATTGATTTATAACTTAAAACGGCAAGCCAGTAACAACCAAAAGCGTAAAACATGCTAAATCGACTCCGAATTTGAAAAGGAGACGATTTACGCAGTTTGCACAATTTTTGTGCAAAATTTAGTGGATATTTAAGAATCTGTCTGTACAAATAATTGTTTTTGCGTTGGTATGGTGTCTGAGGACGTTTAGAAGTGTCCTGGATTTTTCTAAACTCCCCCAGGAATTTTCTTATATCAATTTCTGTGAATAAAATTAAAATTAATATCTCAGCTCTGGCACCGTGGATATTTAAGGATCTGTCTGTACAAATAATTGCCTTTGCTTTTGTATGAAATCTGAAGACGTCCAGAAGTGTCCTGGATTTTTCTAAACACCCCCAGTAATTTTCTTGTATCAATTTCTATGAATAAAACTAAAATGAATATCTCAGCTCTGCGACCGAATATTTGGTGTTTGCCAGCAATACGTTAATTAATACAAGTTAGGGGAACGAATAGGCATGGAGAGATTGATTTATAACTTGAAACGGCAAGCCAGTAACAACCAAAAGCGTAAAACATGCTAAATCGACTCCGAATTTGAAAAGGAGACGATTTACGCAGTTTGCACAATTTTTGTGCAAAATTTAGTGGATATTTAAGAATCTGTCTGTACAAATAATTGTTTTTGCGTTGGTATGGTGTCTGAGGACGTTTAGAAGTGTCCTGGATTTTTCTAAACTCCCCCAGGAATTTTCTTATATCAATTTCTGTGAATAAAATTAAAATTAATATCTCAGCTCTGGCACCGTGGATATTTAAGGATCTGTCTGTACAAATAATTGCCTTTGCTTTTGTATGAGATCTGAAGACGTCCAAAAGTGTCCTGGATTTTTCTAAACACCCCCAGTAATTTTCTTGTATCAATTTCTGTGAATAAAAATAAAATGAATATCTCAGCTCTGCGACCGAATATTTGGTGTTTTCCAGCAATACGTTAATTAATACAATTTAGGGGAACGAATAGGCATGGAGAGATTGATTTATAACTTGAAACGGCAAGCCAGTAACAACCAAAAGCGTAAAACATGCTAAATCGACTCCGAATTTGAAAAGGAGACGATTTACGCAGTTTGCACAATTTTTGTGCAAAATTTAGTGGATATTTAAGAATCTGTCTGCACAAATAATTGTTTTTGCGTTGGTATGGTGTCTGAGGACGTTTAGAAGTGTCCTGGATTTTTCTAAACTCCCCCAGGAATTTTCTTATATCAATTTCTGTGAATAAAATTAAAATTAATATCTCAGCTCTGGCACCGTGGATATTTAAGGATCTGTCTGTACAAATAATTGCCTTTGCTTTTGTATGAGATCTGAAGACGTCCAGAAGCGTCCTGGATTTTTCTAAACACCCCTAGTAATTTTCTTGTATCAATGTCTGTGAATAAAAATAAAATGAATATCTCAGCTCTGCGACCGAATATTTGGTGTTTGCCAGCAATACGTTAATTAATACAATTTAGGGGAACGAATAGGCATGGAGAGATTGATTTATAACTTGAAACGGCAAGCCAGTAACAACCAAAAGCGTAAAACATGCTAAATCGACTCCGAATTTGAAAAGGAGACGATTTACGCAGTTTGCACAATTTTTGTGCAAAATTTAGTGGATATTTAAGAATCTGTCTGTACAAATAATTGTTTTTGCGTTGGTATGGTGTCTGAGGACGTTTAGAAGTGTCCTGGATTTTTCTAAACTCCCCCAGGAATTTTCTTATATCAATTTCTGTGAATAAAATTAAAATTAATATCTCAGCTCTGGCACCGTGGATATTTAAGGATCTGTCTGTACAAATAATTGCCTTTGCTTTTGTATGATGTCTGAAGACGTCCAGAAGTGTCCTGGATTTTTCTAAACACCCCCAGTAATTTTCTTGTATCAATTTCTGTGAATAAAAATAAAATGAATATCTCAGCTCTGCGACCGAATATTTGGTGTTTGCCAGCAATACGTTAATTAATACAATTTAGGGGAACAAATAGGCATGGAGAGATTGATTTATAACTTGAAACGGTAAGCCAGCAACAACCAAAAGCGTAAAACATGCTAAATCGACTCCGAATTTGAAAAGGAGACGATTTACGCAGTTTGCACAATTTTTGTGCAAAATTTAGTGGATATTTAAGAATCTGTCTGTATAAATAATTGTTTTTGCGTTGGTATGGTGTCTGAGGACGTTTAGAAGTGTCCTGGATTTTTCTAAACTCCCCCAGGAATTTTCTTATATCAATTTCTGTGAATAAAATTAAAATTAATATCTCAGCTCTGGCACCGTGGATATTTAAGGATCTGTCTGTACAAATAATTGCCTTTGCTTTTGTATGAGATCTGAAGACGTCTAGAAGTGTCCTGGATTTTTCTAAACACCCCCAGTAATTTTCTTGTATCAATTTCTGTGAATAAAAATAAAATGAATATCTCAGCTCTGCGACCGAATATTTGGTGTTTGCCAGCAATACGTTAATTAATACAATTTAGGGGAACGAATAGGCATGGAGAGATTGATTTATAACTTGAAACGGCAAGCCAGTAACAACCAAAAGCGTAAAACATGCTAAATCCACTCCGAATTTGAAAAGGAGACGATTTACGCAGTTTGCACAATTTTTGTGCAAAATTTAGTGGATATTTAAGAATCTGTCTGTACAAATAATTGTTTTTGCATTGGTATGGTGTCTGAGGACGTTTAGAAGTGTCCTGGATTTTTCTAAACTCCCCCAGGAATTTTCTTATATCAATTTCTGTGAATAAAATTAAAATTAATATCTCAGCTCTGGCACCGTGGATATTTAAGGATCTGTCTGTACAAATAATTGCCTTTGCTTTTGTATGAGATCTGAAGA
This sequence comes from Eledona agricola, assembly GCA_964023215.1. Taxonomy (NCBI): domain Eukaryota; kingdom Metazoa; phylum Arthropoda; class Insecta; order Coleoptera; family Tenebrionidae; genus Eledona; species Eledona agricola. The sequence continues at coordinate 153,073 of CAXIEJ010000203.1, read as the reverse complement.
CGTCCAAAAGTGTCCTGGATTTTTCTAAACACCCCCAGTAATTTTCTTGTATCAATTTCTGTGAATAAAAATAAAATGAATATCTCAGCTCTGCGACCGAATATTTGGTGTTTGCCAGCAATACGTTAATTAATACAATTTAGGGGAACGAATAGGCATGGAGAGATTGATTTATAACTTGAAACGGCAAGCCAGTAACAACCAAAAGCGTAAAACATGCTAAATCGACTCCGAATTTGAAAAGGAGACGATTTACGCAGTTTGCACAATTTTTGTGCAAAATTTAGTGGATATTTAAGAATCTGTCTGTACAAATAATTGTTTTTGCGTTGGTATTGTGTCTGAGGACGTTTAGAAGTGTCCTGGATTTTTCTAAACTCCCCCAGGAATTTTCCTATATCAATTTCTGTGAATAAAATTAAAATTAATATCTCAGCTCTGGCACCGTGGATATTTAAGGATCTGTTTGTACAAATAATTGCCTTTGCTTTTGTATGATGTCTGAAGACGTCCAGAAGTGTCCTGGATTTTTCTAAACACCCCCAGTAATTTTCTTGTATCAATTTCTGTGAATAAAAATAAAATGAATATCTCAGCTCTGCGACCGAATATTTGGTGTTTGCCAGCAATACGTTAATTAATACAATTTAGGGGAACAAATAGGCATGGAGAGATTGATTTATAACTTGAAACGGTAAGCCAGCAACAACCAAAAGCGTAAAACATGCTAAATCGACTCCGAATTTGAAAAGGAGACGATTTACGCAGTTTGCACAATTTTTGTGCAAAATTTAGTGGATATTTAAGAATCTGTCTGTACAAATAATTGTTTTTGCGTTGGTATGGTGTCTGATGACGTTTAGAAGTGTCCTGGATTTTTCTAAACTCCCCAGGAATTTTCTTATATCAATTTCTGTGAATAAAATTAAAATTAATATCTCAGCTCTGGCACCGTGGATATTTAAGGATCTGTCTGTACAAATAATTGCCTTTGCTTTTGTATGAGATCTGAAGACGTCCAGAAGTGTCCTGGATTTTTCTAAACACCCCCAGTAATTTTCTTGTATCAATTTCTGTGAATAAAAATAAAATGAATATCTCAGCTCTGCGACCGAATATTTGGTGTTTGCCAGCAATACGTTAATTAATACAATTTAGGGGAACGAATAGGCATGGAGAAATTGATTTATAACTTGAAACGGCAAGCCAGTAACAACCAAAAACGTAAAACATGCTAAATCGACTCCGAATTTGAAAAGGAGACGATTTACGCAGTTTGCACAATTTTTGTGCAAAATTTAGTGGATATTTAAGAATCTGTCTGTACAAATAATTGTTTTTGCGTTGGTATGGTGTCTGAGGACGTTTAGAAGTGTCCTGGATTTTTCTAAACTCCCCCAGGAATTTTCTTATATCAATTTCTGTGAATAAAATTAAAATTAATATCTCAGCTCTGGCACCGTGGATATTTAAGGATCTGTCTGTACAAATAATTGCCTTTGCTTTTGTATGATGTCTGAAGACGTCCAGAAGTGTCCTGGATTTTTCTAAACACCCCCAGTAATTTTCTTGTATCAATTTCTGTGAATAAAAATAAAATGAATATCTCAGCTCTGCGACCGAATATTTGGTGTTTGCCAGCAATACGTTAATTAATACAATTTAGGGGAACAAATAGGCATGGAGAGATTGATTTATAACTTGAAACGGTAAGCCAGCAACAACCAAAAGCGTAAAACATGTTAAATCGACTCCGAATTTGAAAAGGACACGATTTACGCAGTTTGCACAATTTTTGTGCAAAATTTAGTGGATATTTAAGAATCTGTCTGTACAAATAATTGTTTTTGCGTTGGTATGGTGTCTGAGGACGTTTAGAAGTGTCCTGGATTTTTCTAAACTCCCCAGGAATTTTCTTATATCAATTTCTGTGAATAAAATTAAAATTAATATCTCAGCTCTGGCACCGTGGATATTTAAGGATCTGTCTGTACAAATAATTGCCTTTGCTTTTGTATGAGATCTGAAGACGTCCAGAAGTGTCCTGGATTTTTCTAAACACCCCCAGTAATTTTCTTGTATCAATTTCTGTGAATAAAAATAAAATGAATATCTCAGCTCTGCGACCGAATATTAGGTGTTTGCCAGCAATACGTTAATTAATACAATTTAGGGGAACGAATAGGCATGGAGAAATTGATTTATAACTTAAAACGGCAAGCCAGTAACAACCAAAAGCGTAAAACATGCTAAATCGACTCCGAATTTGAAAAGGAGACGATTTACGCAGTTTGCACAATTTTTGTGCAAAATTTAGTGGATATTTAAGAATCTGTCTGTACAAATAATTGTTTTTGCGTTGGTATGGTGTCTGAGGACGTTTAGAAGTGTCCTGGATTTTTCTAAACTCCCCCAGGAATTTTCTTATATCAATTTCTGTGAATAAAATTAAAATTAATATCTCAGCTCTGGCACCGTGGATATTTAAGGATCTGTCTGTACAAATAATTGCCTTTGCTTTTGTATGAGATCTGAAGACGTCCAGAAGTGTCCTGGATTTTTCTAAACACCCCCAGTAATTTTCTTGTATCAATTTCTATGAATAAAACTAAAATGAATATCTCAGCTCTGCGACCGAATATTTGGTGTTTGCCAGCAATACGTTAATTAATACAAGTTAGGGGAACGAATAGGCATGGAGAGATTGATTTATAACTTGAAACGGCAAGCCAGTAACAACCAAAAGCGTAAAACATGCTAAATCGACTCCGAATTTGAAAAGGAGACGATTTACGCAGTTTGCACAATTTTTGTGCAAAATTTAGTGGATATTTAAGAATCTGTCTGTACAAATAATTGTTTTTGCGTTGGTATGGTGTCTGAGGACGTTTAGAAGTGTCCTGGATTTTTCTAAACTCCCCCAGGAATTTTCTTATATCAATTTCTGTGAATAAAATTAAAATTAATATCTCAGCTCTGGCACCGTGGATATTTAAGGATCTGTCTGTACAAATAATTGCCTTTGCTTTTGTATGAGATCTGAAGACGTCCAAAAGTGTCCTGGATTTTTCTAAACACCCCCAGTAATTTTCTTGTATCAATTTCTGTGAATAAAAATAAAATGAATATCTCAGCTCTGCGACCGAATATTTGGTGTTTTCCAGCAATACGTTAATTAATACAATTTAGGGGAACGAATAGGCATGGAGAGATTGATTTATAACTTGAAACGGCAAGCCAGTAACAACCAAAAGCGTAAAACATGCTAAATCGACTCCGAATTTGAAAAGGAGACGATTTACGCAGTTTGCACAATTTTTGTGCAAAATTTAGTGGATATTTAAGAATCTGTCTGCACAAATAATTGTTTTTGCGTTGGTATGGTGTCTGAGGACGTTTAGAAGTGTCCTGGATTTTTCTAAACTCCCCCAGGAATTTTCTTATATCAATTTCTGTGAATAAAATTAAAATTAATATCTCAGCTCTGGCACCGTGGATATTTAAGGATCTGTCTGTACAAATAATTGCCTTTGCTTTTGTATGAGATCTGAAGACGTCCAGAAGCGTCCTGGATTTTTCTAAACACCCCTAGTAATTTTCTTGTATCAATGTCTGTGAATAAAAATAAAATGAATATCTCAGCTCTGCGACCGAATATTTGGTGTTTGCCAGCAATACGTTAATTAATACAATTTAGGGGAACGAATAGGCATGGAGAGATTGATTTATAACTTGAAACGGCAAGCCAGTAACAACCAAAAGCGTAAAACATGCTAAATCGACTCCGAATTTGAAAAGGAGACGATTTACGCAGTTTGCACAATTTTTGTGCAAAATTTAGTGGATATTTAAGAATCTGTCTGTACAAATAATTGTTTTTGCGTTGGTATGGTGTCTGAGGACGTTTAGAAGTGTCCTGGATTTTTCTAAACTCCCCCAGGAATTTTCTTATATCAATTTCTGTGAATAAAATTAAAATTAATATCTCAGCTCTGGCACCGTGGATATTTAAGGATCTGTCTGTACAAATAATTGCCTTTGCTTTTGTATGAGATCTGAAGACGTCCAGAAGTGTCCTGGATTTTTCTAAACACCCCCAGTAATTTTCTTGTATCAATTTCTATGAATAAAACTAAAATGAATATCTCAGCTCTGCGACCGAATATTTGGTGTTTGCCAGCAATACGTTAATTAATACAAGTTAGGGGAACGAATAGGCATGGAGAGATTGATTTATAACTTGAAACGGCAAGCCAGTAACAACCAAAAGCGTAAAACATGCTAAATCGACTCCGAATTTGAAAAGGAGACGATTTACGCAGTTTGCACAATTTTTGTGCAAAATTTAGTGGATATTTAAGAATCTGTCTGTACAAATAATTGTTTTTGCGTTGGTATGGTGTCTGAGGACGTTTAGAAGTGTCCTGGATTTTTCTAAACTCCCCCAGGAATTTTCTTATATCAATTTCTGTGAATAAAATTAAAATTAATATCTCAGCTCTGGCACCGTGGATATTTAAGGATCTGTCTGTACAAATAATTGCCTTTGCTTTTGTATGAGATCTGAAGACGTCCAAAAGTGTCCTGGATTTTTCTAAACACCCCCAGTAATTTTCTTGTATCAATTTCTGTGAATAAAAATAAAATGAATATCTCAGCTCTGCGACCGAATATTTGGTGTTTTCCAGCAATACGTTAATTAATACAATTTAGGGGAACGAATAGGCATGGAGAGATTGATTTATAACTTGAAACGGCAAGCCAGTAACAACCAAAAGCGTAAAACATGCTAAATCGACTCCGAATTTGAAAAGGAGACGATTTACGCAGTTTGCACAATTTTTGTGCAAAATTTAGTGGATATTTAAGAATCTGTCTGCACAAATAATTGTTTTTGCGTTGGTATGGTGTCTGAGGACGTTTAGAAGTGTCCTGGATTTTTCTAAACTCCCCCAGGAATTTTCTTATATCAATTTCTGTGAATAAAATTAAAATTAATATCTCAGCTCTGGCACCGTGGATATTTAAGGATCTGTCTGTACAAATAATTGCCTTTGCTTTTGTATGAGATCTGAAGACGTCCAGAAGCGTCCTGGATTTTTCTAAACACCCCTAGTAATTTTCTTGTATCAATGTCTGTGAATAAAAATAAAATGAATATCTCAGCTCTGCGACCGAATATTTGGTGTTTGCCAGCAATACGTTAATTAATACAATTTAGGGGAACGAATAGGCATGGAGAGATTGATTTATAACTTGAAACGGCAAGCCAGTAACAACCAAAAGTGTAAAACATGCTAAATCGACTCCGAATTTGAAAAGGAGACGATTTACGCAGTTTGCACAATTTTTGTGCAAAATTTAGTGGATATTTAAGAATCTGTCTGTACAAATAATTGTTTTTGCGTTGGTATGGTGTCTGAGGACGTTTAGAAGTGTCCTGGATTTTTCTAAACTCCCCCAGGAATTTTCTTATATCAATTTCTGTGAATAAAATTAAAATTAATATCTCAGCTCTGGCACCGTGGATATTTAAGGATCTGTCTGTACAAATAATTGCCTTTGCTTTTGTATGAGATCTGAAGACGTCCAGAAGTGTCCTGGATTTTTCTAAACACCCCCAGTAATTTTCTTGTATCAATTTCTGTGAATAAAAATAAAATGAATATCTCAGCTCTGCGACCCAATATTTGACGTTTGCCAGCTATACGGTAATTAATACAATTTAGGGGAACGAATAGGCATGGAGAGATTGATTTATAACTTGAAACGGCAAGCCAGTAACAACCAAAAGCGTAAAACATGCTAAATCGACTCCGAATTTGAAAAGGAGACGATTTACGCAGTTTGCACAATTTTTGTGCAAAATTTAGTGGATATTTAAGAATCTGTCTGTACAAATAATTGTTTTTGCGTTGGTATGGTGTCTGAGGACGTTTAGAAGTGTCCTGGATTTTTCTAAACTCCCCCAGGAATTTTCTTATATCAATTTCTGTGAATAAAATTAAAATTAATATCTCAGCTCTGGCACCGTGGATATTTAAGGATCTGTTTGTACAAATAATTGCCTTTGCTTTTGTATGATGTCTGAAGACGTCCAGAAGTGTCCTGGATTTTTCTAAACACCCCCAGTAATTTTCTTGTATCAATTTCTGTGAATAAAAATAAAATGAATATCTCAGCTCTGCGACCGAATATTTGGTGTTTGCCAGCAATACGTTAATTAATACAATTTAGGGGAACGAATAGGCATGGAGAGATTGATTTATAACTTGAAACGGCAAGCCAGTAACAACCAAAAGCGTAAAACATGCTAAATCGACTCCGAATTTGAAAAGGAGACGATTTACGCAGTTTGCACAATTTTTGTGCAAAATTTAGTGGATATTTAAGAATCTGTCTGTACAAATAATTGTTTTTGCGTTGGTATGGTGTCTGAGGACGTTTAGAAGTGTCCTGGATTTTTCTAAACTCCCCCAGGAATTTTCTTATATCAATTTCTGTGAATAAAATTAAAATTAATATCTCAGCTCTGGCACCGTGGATATTTAAGGATCTGTCTGTACAAATAATTTCCTTTGCTTTTGTATGAGATATGAAGACGTCCAGAAGTGTCCTGGATTTTTCTAAACACCCCCAGTAATTTTCTTGTATCAATTTCTGTGAATAAAAATAAAATGAATATCTCAGCTCTGCGACCGAATATTTGGTGTTTGCCTGCAATACGTTAATTAATACAATTTAGGGGAACGAATAGGCATGGAGAGATTGATTTATAACTTGAAACGGCAAGCCAGTAACAACCAAAAGCGTAAAACATGCTAAATCGACTCCGAATTTGAAAAGGAGACGATTTACGCAGTTTGCACAATTTTTGTGCAAAATTTAGTGGATATTTAAGAATCTCTCTGTACAAATAATTGTTTTTGCGTTGGTATGGTGTCTGAGGACGTTTAGAAGTGTCCTGGATTTTTCTAAACTCCCCCAGGAATTTTCTTATATCAATTTCTGTGAATAAAATTAAAATTAATATCTCAGCTCTGGCACCGTGGATATTTAAGGATCTGTTTGTACAAGTAATTGCCTTTGCTTTTGTATGATGTCTGAAGACGTCCAGAAGTGTCCTGGATTTTTCTAAACACCCCCAGTAATTTTCTTGTATCAATTTCTGTGAATAAAAATAAAATGAATATCTCAGCTCTGCGACCGAATATTTGGTGTTTGCCAGCAATACGTTAATTAATACAATTTAGGGGAACGAATAGGCATGGAGAGATTGATTTATAACTTGAAACGGCTAGCCAGTAACAACCAAAAGCGTAAAACATGCTAAATCGACTCCGAATTTGAAAAGGAGACGATTTACGCAGTTTGCACAATTTTTGTGCAAAATTTAGTGGATATTTAAGAATCTGTCTGTACAAAAAAATGTTTTTGCGTTGGTATGGTGTCTGAGGACGTTTGGAAGTGTCCTGGATTTTTGTAAACTCCCCCAGGAATTTTCTTATAACAATTTCTGTGAATAAAATTAAAATTAATATTTCAGCTCTGGCACCGTGGATATTTAAAGATCTGTCTGTACAAATAATTGCCTTTGCTTTTGTATGATGTCTGAAGACGTCCAGAAGTGTCCTGGATTTTTGTAAACTCCCCCAGGAATTTTCTTATAACAATTTCTGTGAATAAAAATAAAATGAATATCTCAGCTCTGCGACCGAATATTTGGTGTTTGCCAGCAATACGTTAATTAATACAATTTAGGGGAACGAATAGGCATGGATAGATTGATTTATAACTTGAAACAGCAAGCCAGTAACAACCAAAAGCGTAAAACATGCTAAATCGACTCCGAATTTGAAAAGGAGACGATTTACGCAGTTTGCACAATTTTTGTGCAAAATTTAGTGGATATTTAAGAATCTGTCTGTACAAATAATTGTTTTTGCGTTGGTATGGTGTCTGAGGACGTTTAGAAGTGTCCTGGATTTTTCTAAACTAGGAATTTTCTTATATCAATTTCTGTGAATAAAATTAAAATTAATATCTCAGCTCTGGCACCGTGGATATTTAAGGATCTGTCTGTACAAATAATTGCCTTTGCTTTTGTATGAGATCTGAAGACGTCCAGAAGTGTCCTGGATTTTTCTAAACACCCCCAGTAATTTTCTTGTATCAATTTCTGTAAATAAAAATAAAATGAATATCTCAGCTCTGCGACCGAATATTTGGTGTTTGCCAGCAATACGTTAATTAATACAATTTAGGGGAACGAATAGGCATGGAGAGATTGATTTATAACTTGAAACGGCAAGCCAGTAACAACCAAAAGCGTAAAACATGCTAAATCGACTCCGAATTTGAAAAGGAGACGATTTACGCAGTTTGCACAATTTTTGTGCAAAATTTAGTGGATATTTAAGAATCTGTCTGTACAAATAATTGTTTTTGCGTTGGTATGGTGTCTGAGGACGTTTAGAAGTGTCCTGGATTTTTCTAAACTCCCCCAGGAATTTTCTTATATCAATTTCTGTGAATAAAATTAAAATTAATATCTCAGCTCTGGCACCGTGGATATTTAAGGATCTGTTTGTACAAATAATTGCCTTTGCTTTTGTATGATGTCTGAAGACGTCCAGAAGTGTCCTGGATTTTTCTAAACACCCCCAATAATTTTCTTGTATGAATTTCTGGGAATAAAAATAAAATGAATATCTCAGCTCTGCGGCCGAATATTTGGTGTTTGCCAGCAATACGTTAATTAATACAATTTAGGGGAACGAATAGGCATGGATAGATTGATTTATAACTTGAAACGGCAAGCCAGTAAAAACCAAAAGCGTAAAACATGCTAAATCGACTCCGAATTTGAAAAGGAGACGATTTACGCAGTTTGCACAATTTTTGTGCAAAATTTAGTGGATATTTAAGAATCTGTCTGTACAAATAATTGTTTTTGCGTTGGTATGGTGTCTGAGGACGTTTAGAAGTGTCCTGGATTTTTCTAAACTCCCCCAGGAATTTTCTTATATCAATTTCTGTGAATAAAATTAAAATTAATATCTCAGCTCTGGCACCGTGGATATTTAAGGATCTGTCTGTACAAATAATTGCCTTTGCTTTTGTATGAGATCTGAAGACGTCCAGAAGTGTCCTGGATTTTTCTAAACACCCCCAGTAATTTTCTTGTATCAATTTCTGTGAATAAAAATAAAATGAATATCTCAGCTCTGCGACCGAATATTTGGTGTTTGCCAGCAATACGTTAATTAATACAATTTAGGGGAACGAATAGGCATGGAGAGATTAATTTATAACTTGAAACGGCAAGCCAGTAACAACCAAAAGCGTAAAACATGCTAAATCGACTCCGAATTTGAAAAGGAGACGATTTACGCAGTTTGCACAATTTTTGTGCAAAATTTAGTGGATATTTAAGAATCTGTCTGTACAAATAATTGTTTTTGCGTTGGTATGGTGTCTGAGGACGTTTAGAAGTGTCCTGGATTTTTCTAAACTCCCCCAGGAATTTTCTTATATCAATTTCTGTGAATAAAATTAAAATTAATATCTCAGCTCTGGCACCGTGGATATTTAAGGATCTGTTTGTACAAATAATTGCCTTTGCTTTTGTATGATGTCTGAAGACGTCCAGAAGTGTCCTGGATTTTTCTAAACACCCGCAGTAATTTTCTTGTATCAATTTCTGTGAATAAAAATAAAATGAATATCTCAGCTCTGCGACCGAATATTTGGTGTTTGCCAGCAATACGTTAATTAATACAATTTAGGGGAACGAATAGGCATGGAGAGATTGATTTATAACCTGAAACGGCAAGCCAGTAACAACCAAAAGCGTAAAACATGCTAAATCGACTCCGAATTTGAAAAGGAGACGATTTACGCAGTTTGCACAATTTTTGTGCAAAATTTAGTGGATATTTAAGAATCTGTCTGTACAAATAATTGTTTTTGCGTTGGTATGGTGTCTGAGGACGTTTAGAAGTGTCCTGCATTTTTCTAAACTCCCCCAGGAATTTTCTTATATCAATTTCTGTGAATAAAATTAAAATTAATATCTCAGCTCTGGCACCGTGGATATTTAAGGATCTGTCTGTACAAATAATTGCCTTTGCTTTTGTATGAGATCTGAAGACGTCCAGAAGTGTCCTGGATTTTTCTAAACACCCCCAGTAATTTTCTTGTATCAATTTCTGTGAATAAAAGTAAAATGAATATCTCAGCTCTGCGACCGAATTTTTGGTGTTTGCCAGCAGTACGATAATTAATACAATTTAGGGGAACGAATAGGCATGGAGAGATTGATTTATAACTTGAAACGGCAAGCCAGTAACAACCAAAAGCGTAAAACATGCTAAATCGACTCCGAATTTGAAAAGGAGACGATTTACGCAGTTTGCACAATTTTTGTGCAAAATTTAGTGGATATTTAAGAATCTGTCTGTACAAATAATTGTTTTTGCGTTAGTATGGTGTCTGACGACGTTTAGAAGTGTCCTGGATTTTTCTAAACTCCCCCAGGAATTTTCTTATATCAATTTCTGTGAATAAAATGAAAATTAATATCTCAGCTCTGGCGCCGTGGATATTTAAGGATCTGTTTGTACAAATAATTGCCTTTGCTTTTGTATGATGTCTGAAGACGTCCAGAAGTGTCCTGGATTTTTCTAAACACCCCCAGTAATTTTCTTGTATCAATTTCTGTGAATAAAAATAAAATGAATATCTCAGCTCTGCGACCGAATATTTGGTGTTTGCCAGCAATACGTTAATTAATACAATTTAGGGGAACGAATAGGCATGGAGAGATTGATTTATAACTTGAAACGGCAAGCCAGTAACAACCAAAAACGTAAAACATGCTAAATCGACTCCGAATTTGAAAAGGAGACGATTTACGCAGTTTGCACAATTTTTGTGCAAAATTTAGTGGATATTTAAGAATCTGTCTGTACAAATAATTGTTTTTGCGTTGGTATGGTGTCTGAGGACGTTTAGAAGTGTCCTGGATGTTTATAAACTCCCCCAGGAATTTTCTTATATCAATTTCTGTGAATAAAATTAAAATTAATATCTCAGCTCTGGCACCGTGGATATTTAAGGATCTGTCTGTACAAATAATTGCCTTTGCTTTTGTATGAGATCTGAAGACGTCCAGAAGTGTCCTGGATTTTTCTAAACACCCCCAGTAATTTTCTTGTATCAATTTCTGTGAATAAAAATAAAATGAATATCTCAGCTCTGCGACCGAATATTTGGTGTTTGCCAGCAATACGTTAATTAATACAATTTAGGGGAACGAATAGGCATGGAGAGATTAATTTATAACTTGAAACGGCAAGCCAGTAACAACCAAAAGCGTAAAACATGCTAAATCGACTCCGAATTTGAAAAGGAGACGATTTACGCAGTTTGCACAATTTTTGTGCAAAATTTAGTGGATATTTAAGAATCTGTCTGTACAAATAATTGTTTTTGCGTTGGTATGGTGTCTGAGGACGATTAGAAGTGTCCTGGATTTTTCTAAACTCCCCCAGGAATTTTCTTATATCAATTTCTGTGAATAAAATTAAAATTAATATCTCAGCTCTGGCACCGTGGATATTTAAGGATCTGTTTGTACAAATAATTGCCTTTGCTTTTGTATGATGTCTGAAGACGTCCAGAAGTGTCCTGGATTTTTCTAAACACCCCCAGTAATTTTCTTGTATCAATTTCTGTGAATAAAGATAAAATGAATATCTCAGCTCTGCGACCGAATATTTGGTGTTTGCCAGCAATACGTTAATTAATACAATTTAGGGGAACGAATAGGCATGGAGAGATTGATTTATAACCTGAAACGGCAAGCCAGTAACAACCAAAAGCGTAAAACATGCTAAATCGACTCCGAATTTGAAAAGGAGACGATTTACGCAGTTTGCACAATTTTTGTGCAAAATTTAGTGGATATTTAAGAATCTGTCTGTACAAATAATTGTTTTTGCGTTGGTATGGTGTCTGAGGACGTTTAGAAGTGTCCTGCATTTTTCTAAGCTCCCCCAGGAATTTTCTTATATCAATTTCTGTGAATAAAATTAAAATTAATATCTCAGCTCTGGCACCGTGGATATTTAAGGATCTGTCTGTACAAATAATTGCCTTTGCTTTTGTATGAGATCTGAAGACGTCCAGAAGTGTCCTGGATTTTTCTAAACACCCCCAGTAATTTTCTTGTATCAATTTCTGTGAATAAAAGTAAAATGAATATCTCAGCTCTGCGACCGAATTTTTGGTGTTTGCCAGCAGTACGATAATTAATACAATTTAGGGGAACGAATAGGCATGGAGAGATTGATTTATAACTTGAAACGGCAAGCCAGTAACAACCAAAAGCGTAAAACATGCTAAATCGACTCCGAATTTGAAAAGGAGACGATTTACGCAGTTTGCACAATTTTTGTGCAAAATTTAGTGGATATTTAAGAATCTGTCTGTACAAATAATTGTTTTTGCGTTAGTATGGTGTCTGACGACGTTTAGAAGTGTCCTGGATTTTTCTAAACTCCCCCAGGAATTTTCTTATATCAATTTCTGTGAATAAAATGAAAATTAATATCTCAGCTCTGGCGCCGTGGATATTTAAGGATCTGTTTGTACAAATAATTGCCTTTGCTTTTGTATGATGTCTGAAGACGTCCAGAAGTGTCCTGGATTTTTCTAAACACCCCCAGTAATTTTCTTGTATCAATTTCTGTGAATAAAAATAAAATGAATATCTCAGCTCTGCGACCGAATATTTGGTGTTTGCCAGCAATACGTTAATTAATACAATTTAGGGGAACGAATAGGCATGGAGAGATTGATTTATAACTTGAAACGGCAAGCCAGTAACAACCAAAAACGTAAAACATGCTAAATCGACTCCGAATTTGAAAAGGAGACGATTTACGCAGTTTGCACAATTTTTGTGCAAAATTTAGTGGATATTTAAGAATCTGTCTGTACAAATAATTGTTTTTGCGTTGGTATGGTGTCTGAGGACGTTTAGAAGTGTCCTGGATTTTTCTAAACTCCCCCAGGAATTTTCTTATATCAATTTCTGTGAATAAAATTAAAATTAATATCTCAGCTCTGGCACTGTGGATATTTAAGGATCTGTTTGTACAAATAATTGCCTTTGCTTTTGTATGTTGTCTGAAGACGTCCAGAAGTGTCCTGGATTTTTCTAAACACCCCCAGTAATTTTCTTGTATCAATTTCTGTGAATAAAAATAAAATGAATATCTCAGCTCTGCGACCGAATATTTGGTGTTTGCCAGCAATACGTTAATTAATACAATTTAGGGGAACGAATAGGCATGGAGAGATTGATTTATAACTTGAAACGGCAAGCCAGTAACAACCAAAAGCGTAAAACATGCTAAATCGACTCCGAATTTGAAAAGGAGACGATTTACGCAGTTTGCACAATTTTTGTGCAAAATTTAGTGGATATTTAAGAATCTGTCTGTACAAATAATTGTTTTTGCGTTGGTATGGTGTCTGAGGACGTTTAGAAATGTCCTGGATTTTTCTAAACTCCCCCAGGAATTTTCTTATATCAATTTCTGTGAATAAAATTAAAATTAATATATCAGCTCTGGCACCGTGGATATTTAAGGATCTGTTTGTACAAATAATTGCCTTTGCTTTTGTATGATGTCTGAAGACGTCCAGAAGTGTCCTGGATTTTTCTAAACACCCCCAGTAATTTTCTTGTATCAATTTCTGTGAATAAAAATAAAATGAATATCTCAGCTCTGCGACCGAATATTTGGTGTTTGCCAGCAATACGTTAATTAATACAATTTAGGGGAACGAATAGGCATGGAGAGATTGATTTATAACTTGAAACGGCAAGCCAGTAACAACCAAAAGCGTAAAACATGCTAAATCGACTCCGAATTTGAAAAGGGGACGATTTACGCAGTTTGCACAATTTTTGTGCAAAATTTAGTGGATATTTAAGAATCTGTCTGTACAAATAATTGTTTTTGCGTTGGTATGGTGTCTGAGGACGTTTAGAAGTGTCCTGGATTTTTCTAAACTCCCCCAGGAATTTTCTTATATCAATTTCTGTGAATAAAATTAAAATTAATATCTCAGCTCTGGCACCGTGGATATTTAAGGATCTGTTTGTACAAATAATTGCCTTTGCTTTTGTATGATGTCTGAAGACGTCCAGAAGTGTCCTGGATTTTTCTAAACACCCCCAGTAATTTTCTTGTATCAATTTCTGTGAATAAAAATAAAATGAATATCTCAGCTCTGCGACCGAATATATGGTGTTTGCCAGCAATACGTTAATTAATACAATTTAGGGGAACGAATAGGCATGGAGAGATTGATTTATAACTTGAAACGGCAAGCCAGTAACAACCAAAAGCGTAAAACATGCTAAATCGACTCCGAATTTGAAAAGGAGACGATTTACGCAGTTTGCACAATTTTTGTGCAAAATTTAGTGGATATTTAAGAATCTGTCTGTACAAATAATTGTTTTTGCGTTGGTATGGTGTCTGAGGACGTTTAGAAGTGTCCTGGATTTTTCTAAACTCCCCCAGGAATTTTCTTATATCAATTTCTGTGAATAAAATTAAAATTAATATCTCAGCTCTGGCACCGTGGATATTTAAGGATCTGTCTGTATAAATAATTGCTTTTGCTTTTGTGTGATGTCTGAAGACGTCCAGAAGTGTCCTGGATTTTTCTAAACACCCCCAGTAATTTTCTTGTATCAATTTCTGTGAATAAAAATAAAATGAATATCTCAGCTCTGCGACCGAATATTTGGTGTTTGCCAGCAATACGTTAATTAATACAATTTAGGGGAACGAATAGGCATGGAGAGATTGATTTATAACTTGAAACGGCAAGCCAGTAACAACCAAAAGCGTAAAACATGCTAAATCGACTCCGAATTTGAAAAGGAGACGATTTACGCAGTTTGCACAATTTTTGTGCAAAATTTAGTGGATATTTAAGAATCTGTCTGTACAAATAATTGTTTTTGCGTTGGTATGGTGTCTGAGGACGTTTAGAAGTGTCCTGGATTTTTCTAAACTCCCCCAGGAATTTTCTTATATCAATTTCTGTGAATAAAATTAAAATTAATATCTCAGCTCTGGCACCGTGGATATTTAAGGATCTGTTTGTACAAATAATTGCCTTTGCTTTTGTATGATGTCTGAAGACGTCCAGAAGTGTCCTGGATTTTTCTAAACACCCCCAGTAATTTTCTTGTATCAATTTCTGTGAATAAAAATAAAATGAATATCTCAGCTCTGCGACCGAATATTTGGTGTTTGCCAGCAATACGTTAATTAATACAATTTAGGGGAACGAATAGGCATGGAGAGATTGATTTATAACTTGAAACGGCAAGCCAGTAACAACCAAAAGCGTAAAACATGCTAAATCGACTCCGAATTTGAAAAGGAGACGATTTACGCAGTTTGCACAATTTTTGTGCAAAATTTAGTGGATATTTAAGAATCTGTCTGTACAAATAATTGTTTTTGCGTTGGTATGGTGTCTGAGGACGTTTAGAAGTGTCCTGGATTTTTCTAAACTCCCCCAGGAATTTTCTTATATCAATTTCTGTGAATAAAATTAAAATTAATATCTCAGCTCTGGCACCGTGGATATTTAAGGATCTGTCTGTACAAATAATTGCCTTTGCTTTTGTATGAGATCTGAAGACGTCCAGAAGTGTCCTGGATTTTTCTAAACACCCCCAGTAATTTTCTTGTATCAATTTCTGTGAATAAAAATAAAATGAATATCTCAGCTCTGCGACCGAATATTTGGTGTTTGCCAGCAATACGTTAATTAATACAATTTAGGGGAACGAATAGGCATGGAGAGATTGATTTATAACTTGAAACGGCAAGCCAGTAACAACCAAAAGCGTAAAACATGCTAAATCGACTCCGAATTTGAAAAGGAGACGATTTACGCAGTTTGCACAATTTTTGTGCAAAATTTAGTGGATATTTAAGAATCTGTCTGTACAAATAATTGTTTTTGCGTTGGTATGGTGTCTGAGGACGTTTAGAAATGTCCTGGATTTTTCTAAACTCCCCCAGGAATTTTCTTATATCAATTTCTGTGAATAAAATTAAAATTAATATATCAGCTCTGGCACCGTGGATATTTAAGGATCTGTTTGTACAAATAATTGCCTTTGCTTTTGTATGATGTCTGAAGACGTCCAGAAGTGTCCTGGATTTTTCTAAACACCCCCAGTAATTTTCTTGTATCAATTTCTGTGAATAAAAATAAAATGAATATCTCAGCTCTGCGACCGAATATTTGGTGTTTGCCAGCAATACGTTAATTAATACAATTTAGGGGAACGAATAGGCATGGAGAGATTGATTTATAACTTGAAACGGCAAGCCAGTAACAACCAAAAGCGTAAAACATGCTAAATCGACTCCGAATTTGAAAAGGGGACGATTTACGCAGTTTGCACAATTTTTGTGCAAAATTTAGTGGATATTTAAGAATCTGTCTGTACAAATAATTGTTTTTGCGTTGGTATGGTGTCTGAGGACGTTTAGAAGTGTCCTGGATTTTTCTAAACTCCCCCAGGAATTTTCTTATATCAATTTCTGTGAATAAAATTAAAATTAATATCTCAGCTCTGGCACCGTGGATATTTAAGGATCTGTTTGTACAAATAATTGCCTTTGCTTTTGTATGATGTCTGAAGACGTCCAGAAGTGTCCTGGATTTTTCTAAACACCCCCAGTAATTTTCTTGTATCAATTTCTGTGAATAAAAATAAAATGAATATCTCAGCTCTGCGACCGAATATATGGTGTTTGCCAGCAATACGTTAATTAATACAATTTAGGGGAACGAATAGGCATGGAGAGATTGATTTATAACTTGAAACGGCAAGCCAGTAACAACCAAAAGCGTAAAACATGCTAAATCGACTCCGAATTTGAAAAGGAGACGATTTACGCAGTTTGCACAATTTTTGTGCAAAATTTAGTGGATATTTAAGAATCTGTCTGTACAAATAATTGTTTTTGCGTTGGTATGGTGTCTGAGGACGTTTAGAAGTGTCCTGGATTTTTCTAAACTCCCCCAGGAATTTTCTTATATCAATTTCTGTGAATAAAATTAAAATTAATATCTCAGCTCTGGCACCGTGGATATTTAAGGATCTGTCTGTATAAATAATTGCTTTTGCTTTTGTGTGATGTCTGAAGACGTCCAGAAGTGTCCTGGATTTTTCTAAACACCCCCAGTAATTTTCTTGTATCAATTTCTGTGAATAAAAATAAAATGAATATCTCAGCTCTGCGACCGAATATTTGGTGTTTGCCAGCAATACGTTAATTAATACAATTTAGGGGAACGAATAGGCATGGAGAGATTGATTTATAACTTGAAACGGCAAGCCAGTAACAACCAAAAGCGTAAAACATGCTAAATCGACTCCGAATTTGAAAAGGAGACGATTTACGCAGTTTGCACAATTTTTGTGCAAAATTTAGTGGATATTTAAGAATCTGTCTGTACAAATAATTGTTTTTGCGTTGGTATGGTGTCTGAGGACGTTTAGAAGTGTCCTGGATTTTTCTAAACTCCCCCAGGAATTTTCTTATATCAATTTCTGTGAATAAAATTAAAATTAATATCTCAGCTCTGGCACCGTGGATATTTAAGGATCTGTTTGTACAAATAATTGCCTTTGCTTTTGTATGATGTCTGAAGACGTCCAGAAGTGTCCTGGATTTTTCTAAACACCCCCAGTAATTTTCTTGTATCAATTTCTGTGAATAAAAATAAAATGAATATCTCAGCTCTGCGACCGAATATTTGGTGTTTGCCAGCAATACGTTAATTAATACAATTTAGGGGAACGAATAGGCATGGAGAGATTGATTTATAACTTGAAACGGCAAGCCAGTAACAACCAAAAGCGTAAAACATGCTAAATCGACTCCGAATTTGAAAAGGAGACGATTTACGCAGTTTGCACAATTTTTGTGCAAAATTTAGTGGATATTTAAGAATCTGTCTGTACAAATAATTGTTTTTGCGTTGGTATGGTGTCTGAGGACGTTTAGAAGTGTCCTGGATTTTTCTAAACTCCCCCAGGAATTTTCTTATATCAATTTCTGTGAATAAAATTAAAATTAATATCTCAGCTCTGGCACCGTGGATATTTAAGGATCTGTCTGTACAAATAATTGCCTTTGCTTTTGTATGAGATCTGAAGACGTCCAGAAGTGTCCTGGATTTTTCTAAACACCCCCAGTAATTTTCTTGTATCAATTTCTGTGAATAAAAATAAAATGAATATCTCAGCTCTGCGACCGAATATTTGGTGTTTGCCAGCAATACGTTAATTAATACAATTTAGGGGAACGAATAGGCATGGAGAGATTGATTTATAACTTGAAACGGCAAGCCAGTAACAACCAAAAGCGTAAAACATGCTAAATCGACTCCGAATTTGAAAAGGAGACGATTTACGCAGTTTGCACAATTTTTGTGCAAAATTTAGTGGATATTTAAGAATCTGTCTGTACAAATAATTGTTTTTGCGTTGGTATGGTGTCTGAGGACGTTTAGAAGTGTCCTGGATTTTTCTAAACTCCCCCAGGAATTTTCTTATATCAATTTCTGTGAATAAAATTAAAATTAATATCTCAGCTCTGGCACTGTGGATATTTAAGGATCTGTTTGTACAAATAATTGCCTTTGCTTTTGTATGATGTCTGAAGACGTCCAGAAGTGTCCTAGATTTTTCTAAACACCCCCAGTAATTTTCTTGTATCAATTTCTGTGAATAAAAATAAAATGAATATATCAGCTCTGCGACCGAATATTTGGTGTTTGCCAGCAATACGTTAATTAATACAATTTAGGGGAACGAATAGGCATGGAGAGATTGATTTATAACTTGAAACGGCAAGCCAGTAACAACCAAAAGCGTAAAACATGCTAAATCGACTCCGAATTTGAAAAGGAGACGATTTACGCAGTTTGCACAGTTTTTTTGCAAAATTTAGTGGATATTTATGAATCTGTCTGTACAAATAATTGTTTTTGCGTTGGTATGGTGTCTGAGGACGTTTAGAAGTGTCCTGGATTTTTCTAAACTCCCCCAGGAATTTTCTTATATCAATTTCTGTGAATAAAATTAAAATTAATATCTCAGCTCTGGCACCGTGGATATTTAAGGATCTGTCTGTACAAATAATTGCCTTTGCTTTTGTATGAGATCTAAAGACGTCCAGAAGTGTCCTGGATTTTTCTAAACACCCCCAGTAATTTTCTTGTATTAATTTCTGTGAATAAACATAAAATGAATATCTCAGCTCTGCGACCGAATATTTGGTGTTTGCCAGCAATACGTTAATTAATACAATTTAGGGGAACGAATAGGCATGGAGAGATTGATTTATAACTTGAAACGGCAAGCCAGTAACAACCAAAAGCGTAAAACATGCTAAATCGACTCCGAATTTGAAAAGGAGACGATTTACGCAGTTTGCACAATTTTTGTGCAAAATTTAGTGGATATTTAAGAATCTGTCTGTACAAATAATTGTTTTTGCGTTGGTATGGTGTCTGAGGACGTTTAGAAGTGTCCTGGATTTTTCTAAACTCCCCCAGGAATTTTCTTATATCAATTTCTGTGAATAAAATTAAAATTAATATCTCAGCTCTGGCACCGTGGATATTTAAGGATCTGTTTGTACAAATAATTGCCTTTGCTTTTGTATGATGTCTGAAGACGTCCAGAAGTGTCCTGGATTTTTCTAAACACCCCCAGTAATTTTCTTGTATCAATTTCTGTGAATAAAAATAAAATGAATATCTCAGCTCTGCGACCGAATATTTGGTGTTTGCCAGCAATACGTTAATTAATACAATTTAGGGGAACGAATAGGCATGGAGAGATTGATTTATAACTTGAAACGGCAAGCCAGTAACAACCAAAAGCGTAAAACATGCTAAATCGACTCCGAATTTGAAAAGGAGACGATTTACGCAGTTTGCACAATTTTTGTGCAAAATTTAGTGGATATTTAAGAATCTGTCTGTACAAATAATTGTTTTTGCGTTGGTATGGTGTCTGAGGACGTTTAGAAGTGTCCTGGATTTTTCTAAACTCCCCCAGGAATTTTCTTATATCAATTTCTGTGAATAAAATTAAAATTAATATCTCAGCTCTGGCACCGTGGATATTTAAGGATCTGTCTGAATAAATAATTGCTTTTGCTTTTGTGTGATGTCTGAAGACGTCCAGAAGTGTCCTGGATTTTTCTAAACACCCCCAGTAATTTTCTTGTATCAATTTCTGTGAATAAAAATAAAATGAATATCTCAGCTCTGCGACCGAATATTTGGTGTTTGCCAGCAATACGTTAATTAATACAATTTAGGGGAACGAATAGGCATGGAGAGATTGATTTATAACTTGAAACGGCAAGCCAGTAACAACCAAAAGCGTAAAACATGCTAAATCGACTCCGAATTTGAAAAGGAGACGATTTACGCAGTTTGCACAATTTTTGTGCAAAATTTAGTGGATATTTAAGAATCTGTCTGTACAAATAATTGTTTTTGCGTTGGTATGGTGTCTGAGGACGTTTAGAAGTGTCCTGGATTTTTCTAAACTCCCCCAGGAATTTTCTTATATCAATTTCTGTGAATAAAATTAAAATTAATATCTCAGCTCTGGCACCGTGGATATTTAAGGATCTGTTTGTACAAATAATTGCCTTTGCTTTTGTATGATGTCTGAAGACGTCCAGAAGTGTCCTGGATTTTTCTAAACACCCCCAGTAATTTTCTTGTATCAATTTCTGTGAATAAAAATAAAATGAATATCTCAGCTCTGCGACCGAATATTTGGTGTTTGCCAGCAATACGTCAATTAATACAATTTAGGGGAACGAATAGGCATGGAGAGATTGATTTATAACTTGAAACGGCAAGCCAGTAACAACCAAAAGCGTAAAACATGCTAAATCGACTCCGAATTTGAAAAGGAGACGATTTACGCAGTTTGCACAATTTTTGTGCAAAATTTAGTGGATATTTAAGAATCTGTCTGTACAAATAATTGTTTTTGCGTTGGTATGGTGTCTGAGGACGTTTAGAAGTGTCCTGGATTTTTCTAAACTCCCCCAGGAATTTTCTTATATCAATTTCTGTGAATAAAATTAAAATTAATATCTCAGCTCTGGCACCGTGGATATTTAAGGATCTGTCTGTACAAATAATTGCCTTTGCTTTTGTATGAGATCTGAAGACGTCCAGAAGTGTCCTGGATTTTTCTAAACACCCCCAGTAATTTTCTTGTATCAATTTCTGTGAATAAAAATAAAATGAATATCTCAGCTCTGCGACCGAATATTTGGTGTTTGCCAGCAATACGTTAATTAATACAATTTAGGGGAACGAATAGGCATGGAGAGATTGATTTATAACTTGAAACGGCAAGCCAGTAACAACCAAAAGCGTAAAACATGCTAAATCGACTCCGAATTTGAAAAGGAGACGATTTACGCAGTTTGCACAATTTTTGTGCAAAATTTAGTGGATATTTAAGAATCTGTCTGTACAAATAATTGTTTTTGCGTTGGTATGGTGTCTGAGGACGTTTAGAAGTGTCCTGGATTTTTCTAAACTCCCCCAGGAATTTTCTTATATCAATTTCTGTGAATAAAATTAAAATTAATATCTCAGCTCTGGCACTGTGGATATTTAAGGATCTGTTTGTACAAATAATTGCCTTTGCTTTTGTATGATGTCTGAAGACGTCCAGAAGTGTCCTAGATTTTTCTAAACACCCCCAGTAATTTTCTTGTATCAATTTCTGTGAATAAAAATAAAATGAATATCTCAGCTCTGCGACCGAATATTTGGTGTTTGCCAGCAATACGTTAATTAATACAATTTAGGGGAACGAATAGGCATGGAGAGATTGATTTATAACTTGAAACGGCAAGCCAGTAACAACCAAAAGCGTAAAACATGCTAAATCGACTCCGAATTTGAAAAGGAGACGATTTACGCAGTTTGCACAGTTTTTTTGCAAAATTTAGTGGATATTTATGAATCTGTCTGTACAAATAATTGTTTTTGCGTTGGTATGGTGTCTGAGGACGTTTAGAAGTGTCCTGGATTTTTCTAAACTCCCCCAGGAATTTTCTTATATCAATTTCTGTGAATAAAATTAAAATTAATATCTCAGCTCTGGCACCGTGGATATTTAAGGATCTGTCTGTACAAATAATTGCCTTTGCTTTTGTATGAGATCTAAAGACGTCCAGAAGTGTCCTGGATTTTTCTAAACACCCCCAGTAATTTTCTTGTATTAATTTCTGTGAATAAACATAAAATGAATATCTCAGCTCTGCGACCGAATATTTGGTGTTTGCCAGCAATACGTTAATTAATACAATTTAGGGGAACGAATAGGCATGGAGAGATTGATTTATAACTTGAAACGGCAAGCCAGTAACAACCAAAAGCGTAAAACATGCTAAATCGACTCCGAATTTGAAAAGGAGACGATTTACGCAGTTTGCACAATTTTTGTGCAAAATTTAGTGGATATTTAAGAATCTGTTTGTACAAATAATTGTTTTTGCGTTGGTATGGTGTCTGAGGACGTTTAGAAGTGTCCTGGATTTTTCTAAACTCCCCCAGGAATTTTCTTATATCAATTTCTGTGAATAAAATTAAAATTAATATCTCAGCTCTGGCACCGTGGATATTTAAGGATCTGTTTGTACAAATAATTGCCTTTGCTTTTGTATGATGTCTGAAGACGTCCAGAAGTGTCATGGATTTTTCTAAACACCCCCAGTAATTTTCTTGTATCAATTTCTGTGAATAAAAATAAAATGAATATCTCAGCTCTGCGACCGAATATTTGGTGTTTGCCAGCAATACGTTAATTAATACAATTTAGGGGAACGAATAGGCATGGAGAGATTGATTTATAACTTGAAACGGCAAGCCAGTAACAACCAAAAGCGTAAAACATGCTAAATCGACTCCGAATTTGAAAAGGAGACGATTTACGCAGTTTGCACAATTTTTGTGCAAAATTTAGTGGATATTTAAGAATCTGTCTGTACAAATAATTGTTTTTGCGTTGGTATGGTGTCTGAGGACGTTTAGAAGTGTCCTGGATTTTTCTAAATTCCCCCAGGAATTTTCTTATATCAATTTCTGTGAATAAAATTAAAATTAATATCTCAGCTCTGGCACCGTGGATATTTAAGGATCTGTCTGTACAAATAATTGCCTTTGCTTTTGTATGATGTCTGAAGACGTCCAGAAGTGTCTTGGATTTTTCTAAACACCCCCAGTAATTTTCTTGTATCAATTTCTGTGAATAAAAATAAAATGAATATCTCAGCTCTGCGACCGAATATTTGGTGTTTGCCAGCAATACGTTAATTAATACAATTTAGGGGAACGAATAGGCATGGAGAAATTGATTTATAACTTGAAACGGCAAGCCAGTAACAACCAAAAGCGTAAAACATGCTAAATCGACTCCGAATTTGAAAAGGAGACGATTTACGCAGTTTGCACAATTTTTGTGCAAAATTTAGTGGATATTTAAGAATCTGTCTCTACAAATAATTGTTTTTGCGTTGGTATGGTGTCTGAGGACGTTTAGAAGTGTCCTGGATTTTTCTAAACTCCCCCAGGAATTTCTTATATCAATTTCTGTGAATAAAATTAAAATTAATATCTCAGCTCTGGCACCGTGGATATTTAAGGATCTGTCTGTACAAATAATTGCCTTTGCTTTTGTATGAGATCTGAAGACGTCCACAAGTGTCCTGGATTTTTCAAAACACCCCCAGTAATTTTCTTGTATCAATTTCTGTGAATAAAAATAAAATGAATATCTCAGCTCTGCGACCGAATATTTGGTGTTTGCCAGCAATACGTTAATTAATACAATTTAGGGGAACGAATAGGCATGGAGAGATTGATTTATAACTTGAAACGGCAAGCCAGTAACAACCAAAAGCGTAAAACATGCTAAATCGACTCCGAATTTGAAAAGGAGACGATTTACGCAGTTTGCACAATATTTGTGCAAAATTTAGTGGATATTTAAGAATCTGTCTGTACAAATAATTGTTTTTGCGTTGGTATGGTGTCTGAGGACGTTTAGAAGTGTCCTGGATTTTTCTAAACTCCCCCAGGAATTTTCTTATATCAATTTCTGTGAATAAAATTAAAATTAATATCTCAGCTCTGGCACTGTGGATATTTAAGGATCTGTTTGTACAAATAATTGCCTTTGCTTTTGTATGATGTCTGAAGACGTCCAGAAGTGTCCTGGATTTTTCTAAACACCCCCAGTAATTTTCTTGTATCAATTTCTGTGAATAAAAATAAAATGAATATCTCAACTCTGCGACCGAATATTTGGTGTTTGCCAGCAATACGTTAATTAATACAATTTAGGGGAACGAATAGGCATGGAGAGATTGATTTATAACTTGAAACGGCAAGCCAGTAACAACCAAAAGCGTAAAACATGCTAAATCGACTCCGAATTTGAAAAGGAGACAATTTACGCACTTTGCACAATTTTTTTGCAAAATTTAATGGATATTTAAGAATCTGTCTGTACAAATAATTGTTTTTGCGTTGGTATGGTGTCTGAGGACGTTTAGAAGTGTCCTGGATTTTTCTAAACTCCCCCAGGAATTTTCTTATATCAATTTCTGTGAATAAAATTAAAATTAATATCTCAGCTCTGGCACCGTGGATATTTAAGGATCTGTCTGTACAAATAATTGCCTTTGCTTTTGTATGAGATCTAAAGACGTCCAGAAGTGTCCTGGATTTTTCTAAACACCCCCAGTAATTTTCTTGTATTAATTTCTGTGAATAAAAATAAAATGAATATCTCAGCTCTGCGACCGAATATTTGGTGTTTGCCAGCAATACGTTAATTAATACAATTTATGGGAACGAATAGGCATGGAGAGATTGATTTATAACTTGAAACGGCAAGCCAGTAACAACCAAAAGCGTAAAACATGCTAAATCGACTCCGAATTTGAAAAGGAGAAGATTTACGCAGTTTGCACAATTTTTGTGCAAAATTTAGTGGATATTTAAGAATCTGTCTGTACAAATAATTGTTTTTGCGTTGGTATGGTGTCTGAGGACGTTTAGAAGTGTCCTGGATTTTTCTAAACTCCCCCAGGAATTTTCTTATATCAATTTCTGTGAATAAAATTAAAATTAATATCTCAGCTCTGGCACCGTGGATATTTAAGGATCTGTTTGTACAAATAATTGCCTTTGCTTTTGTATGATGTCTGAAGACGTCCAGAAGTGTCCTGGATTTTTCTAAATACCCCCAGTAATTTTCTTGTATCAATTTCTGTGAATAAAAATAAAATGAATATCTCAGCTCTGCGACCTAATATTTGGTGTTTGCCAGCAATACGTTAATTAATACAATTTAGGGGAACGAATAGGCATGGAGAGATTGATTTATAACTTGAAACGGCAAGCCAGTTACAACCAAAAGCGTAAAACATGCTAAATCGACTCCGAATTTGAAAAGGAGACGATTTACGCAGTTTGCACAATTTTTGTGCAAAATTTAGTGGATATTTAAGAATCTGTCTGTACAAATAATTGTTTTTGCGTTGGTATGGTGTCTGAGGACGTTTAGAAGTGTCCTGGATTTTTCTAAATTCCCCCAGGAATTTTCTTATATCAACTTCTGTGAATAAAATTAAAATTAATATCTCAGCTCTGGCACCGTGGATATTTAAGGATCTGTCTGTACAAATAATTGCCTTTGCTTTTGTATGATGTCTGAAGACGTCCAGAAGTGTCCTGGATTTTTCTAAACACCCCCAGTAATTTTCTTGTAT
The DNA here is from genome assembly GCA_964023215.1 of Eledona agricola. Lineage (NCBI taxonomy): Eukaryota > Metazoa > Arthropoda > Insecta > Coleoptera > Tenebrionidae > Eledona > Eledona agricola. The sequence goes on along the minus strand of CAXIEJ010000203.1, from coordinate 127,121 downwards.
CAATTTCTGTGAATAAAAATAAAATGAATATCTCAGCTCTGCGACCGAATATTTGGTGTTTGCCAGCAATACGTTAATTAATACAATTTAGGGGAACGAATAGGCATGGAGAGATTGATTTATAACTTGAAACGGCAAGCCAGTAACAACCAAAAGCGTAAAACATGCTAAATCGACTCCGAATTTGAAAAGGAGACGATTTACGCAGTTTGCACAATTTTTGTGCAAAATTTAGTGGATATTTAAGAATCTGTCTGTACAAATAATTGTTTTTGCGTTGGTATGGTGTCTGAGGACGTTTAGAAGTGTCCTGGATTTTTCTAAACTCCCCCAGGAATTTTCTTATATCAATTTCTGTGAATAAAATTAAAATTAATATCTCAGCTCTGGCACCGTGGATATTTAAGGATCTGTCTGTACAAATAATTGCCTTTGCTTTTGTATGAAATCTGAAGACGTCCAAAAGTGTCCTGGATTTTTCAAAACACCCCCAGTAATTTTCTTGTATCAATTTCTGTGAATAAAAATAAAATGAATATCTCAGCTCTGCGACCGAATATTTGGTGTTTGCCAGCAATACGTTAATTAATACAATTTAGGGGAACGAATAGGCATGGAGAGATTGATTTATAACTTGAAACGGCAAGCCAGTAACAACCAAAAGCGTAAAACATGCTAAATCGACTCCGAATTTGAAAAGGAGACGATTTACGCACTTTGCACAATTTTTGTGCAAAATTTAGTGGATATTTAAGAATCTGTCTGTACAAATAATTGTTTTTGCGTTGGTATGGTGTCTGAGGACGTTTAGAAGTGTCCTGGATTTTTCTAAACTCCCCCAGGAATTTTCTTATATCAATTTCTGTGAATAAAATTAAAATTAATATCTCAGCTCTGGCACCGTGGATATTTAAGGATCTGTCTGTACAAATAATTGCCTTTGCTTTTGTATGAGATCTAAAGACGTCCAGAAGTGTCCTGGATTTTTCTAAACACCCCCAGTAATTTTCTTGTATCAATTTCTGTGAATAAAAATAAAATGAATATCTCAGCTCTGCGACCGAATATTTGGTGTTTGCCAGCAATACGTTAATTAATACAATTTAGGGGAACGAATAGGCATGGAGAGATTGATTTATAACTTGAAACGGCAAGCCAGTAACAACCAAAAGCGTAAAACATGCTAAATCGACTCCGAATTTGAAAAGGAGACGATTTACGCAGTTTGCACAATTTTTGTGCAAAATTTAGTGGATATTTAAGTATCTGTCTGTACAAATAATTGTTTTTGCGTTGGTATGGTGTCTGAGGACGTTTAGAAGTGTCCTGGATTTTTCTAAACTCCCCCAGGAATTTTCTTATATCAATTTCTGTGAATAAAATTAAAATTAATATCTCAGCTCTGGCACCGTGGATATTTAAGGATCTGTCTGTACAAATAATTGCCTTTGCTTTTGTATGATGTCTGAAGACGTCCAGAAGTGTCCTGGATTTTTCTAAACACCCCCAGTAATTTTCTTGTATCAATTTCTGTGAATAAAAATAAAATGAATATCTCAGCTCTGCGACCGAATATTTGGTGTTTGCCAGCAATACGTTAATTAATACAATTTAGGGGAACGAATAGGCATGGAGAGATTGATTTATAACTTGAAACGGCAAGCCAGTAACAACCAAAAGCGTAAAACATGCTAAATCGACTCCGAATTTGAAAAGGAGACGATTTACGCAGTTTGCACAATTTTTGTGCAAAATTTAGTGGATATTTAAGAATCTGTCTGTACAAATAATTGTTTTTGCGTTGGTATGGTGTCTGAGGACGTTTAGAAGTGTCCTGGATTTTTCTAAACTCCCCCAGGAATTTTCTTATATCAATTTCTGTGAATAAAATTAAAATTAATATCTCAGCTCTGGCACCGTGGATATTTAAGGATCTGTGTGTACAAATAATTGCCTTTGCTTTTGTATGCTGTCTGAAGACGTCCAGAAGTGTCCTGGATTTTTCTAAACACCCCCAGTAATTTTCTTGTATCAATTTCTGTGAATAAAAATAAAATGAATATCTCAGCTCTGCGACCGAATATTTGGTGTTTGCCAGCAATACGTTAATTAATACAATTTAGGGGAACGAATAGGCATGGAGAGATTGATTTATAACTTGAAACGGCAAGCCAGTAACAACCAAAAGCGTAAAACATGCTAAATCGACTCCGAATTTGGAAAGGAGAAGATTTACGCAGTTTGCACAATTTTTGTGCAAAATTTAGTGGATATTTAAGAATCTGTCTGTACAAATAATTGTTTTTGCGTTGGTATGGTGTCTGAGGACGTTTAGAAGTGTCCTGGATTTTTCTAAACTCCCCCAGGAATTTTCTTATATCAATTTCTGTGAATAAAATTAAAATTAATATCTCAGCTCTGGCACCGTGGATATTTAAGGATCTGTTTGTACAAATAATTGCCTTTGCTTTTGTATGATGTCTGAAGACGTCCAGAAGTGTCCTGGATTTTTCTAAACACCCCCAGTAATTTTCTTGTATCAATTTCTGTGAATAAAAATAAAATGAATATCTCAGCTCTGCGACCGAATATTTGGTGTTTGCCAGCAATACGTTGTATTAATACAATTTAGGGGAACGAATAGGCATGGAGAGATTGATTTATAACTTGAAACGGCAAGCCAGTTACAACCAAAAGCGTAAAACATGCTAAATCGACTCCGAATTTGAAAAGGAGACGATTTACGCAGTTTGCACAATTTTTGTGCAAAATTTAGTGGATATTTAAGAATCTGTCTGTACAAATAATTGTTTTTGCGTTGGTATGGTGTCTGAGGACGTTTAGAAGTGTCCTGGATTTTTCTAAATTCCCCCAGGAATTTTCTTATATCAACTTCTGTGAATAAAATTAAAATTAATATCTCAGCTCTGGCACCGTGGATATTTAAGGATCTGTCTGTACAAATAATTGCCTTTGCTTTTGTATGATGTCTGAAGACGTCCAGAAGTGTCCTGGATTTTTCTAAACACCCCCAATAATTTTCTTGTATCAATTTCTGTGAATAAAAATAAAATGAATATCTCAGCTCTGCGACCGAATATTTGGTGTTTGCCAGCAATACGTTAATTAATACAATTTAGGGGAACGAATAGGCATGGAGAGATTGATTTATAACTTGAAACGGCAAGCCAGTAACAACCAAAAGCGTAAAACATGCTAAATCGACTCCGAATTTGAAAAGGAGATATTTAAGGATCTGTCTGTACAAATAATTGCCTTTGCTTTTGTATGAGATCTAAAGACGTCCAGAAGTGTCCTGGATTTTTCTAAACACCCCCAGTAATTTTCTTGTATCAATTTCTGTGAATAAAAATAAAATGAATATCTCAGCTCTGCGACCGAATATTTGGTGTTTGCCAGCAATACGTTAATTAATACAATTTAGGGGAACGAATAGGCATGGAGAGATTGATTTATAACTTGAAACGGCAAGCCAGTAACAACCAAAAGCGTAAAACATGCTAAATCGACTCCGAATTTGAAAAGGAGACGATTTACGCAGTTTGCACAATTTTTGTGCAAAATTTAGTGGATATTTAAGAATCTGTCTCTACAAATAATTGTTTTTGCGTTGGTATGGTGTCTGAGGACGTTTAGAAGTGTCCTGGATTTTTCTAAACTCCCCCAGGAATTTTCTTATATCAATTTCTGTGAATAAAATTAAAATTAATATCTCAGCTCTGGCACCGTGGATATTTAAGGATCTGTCTGTACAAATAATTGCCTTTGCTTTTGTATGAGATCTGAAGACGTCCAGAAGTGTCCTGGATTTTTCTAAACACCCCCAGTAATTTTCTTGTATCAATTTCTGTGAATAAAAATAAAATGAATATCTCAGCTCTGCGACCGAATATTTGGTGTTTGCCAGCAATACGTTAATTAATACAATTTAGGGGAACGAATAGGCATGGAGAGATTGATTTATAACTTGAAACGGCAAGCCAGTAACAACCAATAGCGTAAAACATGCTAAATCGACTCCGAATTTGAAAAGGAGACGATTTACGCAGTTTGCACAATTTTTGTGCAAAATTTAGTGGATATTTAAGAATCTGTCTGTACAAATAATTGTTTTTGCGTTGGTATGGTGTCTGAGGACGTTTAGAAGTGTCCTGGATTTTTCTAAACTCCCCCAGGAATTTTCTTATATCAATTTCTGTGAATAAAATTAAAATTAATATCTCAGCTCTGGCACCGTGGATATTTAAGGATCTGTCTGTACAAATAATTGCCTTTGCTTTTGTATGAGATCTAAAGACGTCCAGAAGTGTCCTGGATTTTTCTAAACACCCCCAGTAATTTTCTTGTATTAATTTCTGTGAATAAAAATAAAATGAATATCTCAGCTCTGCGACCGAATATTTGGTGTTTGCCAGCAATACGTTAATTAATACAATTTATGGGAACGAATAGGCATGGAGAGATTGATTTATAACTTGAAACGGCAAGCCAGTAACAACCAAAAGCGTAAAACATGCTAAATCGACTCCGAATTTGAAAAGGAGAAGATTTACGCAGTTTGCACAATTTTTGTGCAAAATTTAGTGGATATTTAAGAATCTGTCTGTACAAATAATTGTTTTTGCGTTGGTATGGTGTCTGAGGACGTTTAGAAGTGTCCTGGATTTTTCTAAACTCCCCCAGGAATTTTCTTATATCAATTTCTGTGAATAAAATTAAAATTAATATCTCAGCTCTGGCACCGTGGATATTTAAGGATCTGTTTGTACAAATAATTGCCTTTGCTTTTGTATGATGTCTGAAGACGTCCAGAAGTGTCCTGGATTTTTCTAAATACCCCCAGTAATTTTCTTGTATCAATTTCTGTGAATAAAAATAAAATGAATATCTCAGCTCTGCGACCTAATATTTGGTGTTTGCCAGCAATACGTTAATTAATACAATTTAGGGGAACGAATAGGCATGGAGAGATTGATTTATAACTTGAAACGGCAAGCCAGTTACAACCAAAAGCGTAAAACATGCTAAATCGACTCCGAATTTGAAAAGGAGACGATTTACGCAGTTTGCACAATTTTTGTGCAAAATTTAGTGGATATTTAAGAATCTGTCTGTACAAATAATTGTTTTTGCGTTGGTATGGTGTCTGAGGACGTTTAGAAGTGTCCTGGATTTTTCTAAATTCCCCCAGGAATTTTCTTATATCAACTTCTGTGAATAAAATTAAAATTAATATCTCAGCTCTGGCACCGTGGATATTTAAGGATCTGTCTGTACAAATAATTGCCTTTGCTTTTGTATGATGTCTGAAGACGTCCAGAAGTGTCCTGGATTTTTCTAAACACCCCCAGTAATTTTCTTGTATCAATTTCTGTGAATAAAAATAAAATGAATATCTCAGCTCTGCGACCGAATATTTGGTGTTTGCCAGCAATACGTTAATTAATACAATTTAGGGGAACGAATAGGCATGGAGAGATTGATTTATAACTTGAAACGGCAAGCCAGTAACAACCAAAAGCGTAAAACATGCTAAATCGACTCCGAATTTGAAAAGGAGACGATTTACGCAGTTTGCACAATTTTTGTGCAAAATTTAGTGGATATTTAAGAATCTGTCTGTACAAATAATTGTTTTTGCGTTGGTATGGTGTCTGAGGACGTTTAGAAGTGTCCTGGATTTTTCTAAACTCCCCCAGGAATTTTCTTATATCAATTTCTGTGAATAAAATTAAAATTAATATCTCAGCTCTGGCACCGTGGATATTTAAGGATCTGTCTGTACAAATAATTGCCTTTGCTTTTGTATGAAATCTGAAGACGTCCAAAAGTGTCCTGGATTTTTCAAAACACCCCCAGTAATTTTCTTGTATCAATTTCTGTGAATAAAAATAAAATGAATATCTCAGCTCTGCGACCGAATATTTGGTGTTTGCCAGCAATACGTTAATTAATACAATTTAGGGGAACGAATAGGCATGGAGAGATTGATTTATAACTTGAAACGGCAAGCCAGTAACAACCAAAAGCGTAAAACATGCTAAATCGACTCCGAATTTGAAAAGGAGACGATTTACGCACTTTGCACAATTTTTGTGCAAAATTTAGTGGATATTTAAGAATCTGTCTGTACAAATAATTGTTTTTGCGTTGGTATGGTGTCTGAGGACGTTTAGAAGTGTCCTGGATTTTTCTAAACTCCCCCAGGAATTTTCTTATATCAATTTCTGTGAATAAAATTAAAATTAATATCTCAGCTCTGGCACCGTGGATATTTAAGGATCTGTCTGTACAAATAATTGCCTTTGCTTTTGTATGAGATCTAAAGACGTCCAGAAGTGTCCTGGATTTTTCTAAACACCCCCAGTAATTTTCTTGTATCAATTTCTGTGAATAAAAATAAAATGAATATCTCAGCTCTGCGACCGAATATTTGGTGTTTGCCAGCAATACGTTAATTAATACAATTTAGGGGAACGAATAGGCATGGAGAGATTGATTTATAACTTGAAACGGCAAGCCAGTAACAACCAAAAGCGTAAAACATGCTAAATCGACTCCGAATTTGAAAAGGAGACGATTTACGCAGTTTGCACAATTTTTGTGCAAAATTTAGTGGATATTTAAGTATCTGTCTGTACAAATAATTGTTTTTGCGTTGGTATGGTGTCTGAGGACGTTTAGAAGTGTCCTGGATTTTTCTAAACTCCCCCAGGAATTTTCTTATATCAATTTCTGTGAATAAAATTAAAATTAATATCTCAGCTCTGGCACCGTGGATATTTAAGGATCTGTCTGTACAAATAATTGCCTTTGCTTTTGTATGATGTCTGAAGACGTCCAGAAGTGTCCTGGATTTTTCTAAACACCCCCAGTAATTTTCTTGTATCAATTTCTGTGAATAAAAATAAAATGAATATCTCAGCTCTGCGACCGAATATTTGGTGTTTGCCAGCAATACGTTAATTAATACAATTTAGGGGAACGAATAGGCATGGAGAGATTGATTTATAACTTGAAACGGCAAGCCAGTAACAACCAAAAGCGTAAAACATGCTAAATCGACTCCGAATTTGAAAAGGAGACGATTTACGCAGTTTGCACAATTTTTGTGCAAAATTTAGTGGATATTTAAGAATCTGTCTGTACAAATAATTGTTTTTGCGTTGGTATGGTGTCTGAGGACGTTTAGAAGTGTCCTGGATTTTTCTAAACTCCCCCAGGAATTTTCTTATATCAATTTCTGTGAATAAAATTAAAATTAATATCTCAGCTCTGGCACCGTGGATATTTAAGGATCTGTGTGTACAAATAATTGCCTTTGCTTTTGTATGCTGTCTGAAGACGTCCAGAAGTGTCCTGGATTTTTCTAAACACCCCCAGTAATTTTCTTGTATCAATTTCTGTGAATAAAAATAAAATGAATATCTCAGCTCTGCGACCGAATATTTGGTGTTTGCCAGCAATACGTTAATTAATACAATTTAGGGGAACGAATAGGCATGGAGAGATTGATTTATAACTTGAAACGGCAAGCCAGTAACAACCAAAAGCGTAAAACATGCTAAATCGACTCCGAATTTGGAAAGGAGAAGATTTACGCAGTTTGCACAATTTTTGTGCAAAATTTAGTGGATATTTAAGAATCTGTCTGTACAAATAATTGTTTTTGCGTTGGTATGGTGTCTGAGGACGTTTAGAAGTGTCCTGGATTTTTCTAAACTCCCCCAGGAATTTTCTTATATCAATTTCTGTGAATAAAATTAAAATTAATATCTCAGCTCTGGCACCGTGGATATTTAAGGATCTGTTTGTACAAATAATTGCCTTTGCTTTTGTATGATGTCTGAAGACGTCCAGAAGTGTCCTGGATTTTTCTAAACACCCCCAGTAATTTTCTTGTATCAATTTCTGTGAATAAAAATAAAATGAATATCTCAGCTCTGCGACCGAATATTTGGTGTTTGCCAGCAATACGTTGTATTAATACAATTTAGGGGAACGAATAGGCATGGAGAGATTGATTTATAACTTGAAACGGCAAGCCAGTTACAACCAAAAGCGTAAAACATGCTAAATCGACTCCGAATTTGAAAAGGAGACGATTTACGCAGTTTGCACAATTTTTGTGCAAAATTTAGTGGATATTTAAGAATCTGTCTGTACAAATAATTGTTTTTGCGTTGGTATGGTGTCTGAGGACGTTTAGAAGTGTCCTGGATTTTTCTAAATTCCCCCAGGAATTTTCTTATATCAACTTCTGTGAATAAAATTAAAATTAATATCTCAGCTCTGGCACCGTGGATATTTAAGGATCTGTCTGTACAAATAATTGCCTTTGCTTTTGTATGATGTCTGAAGACGTCCAGAAGTGTCCTGGATTTTTCTAAACACCCCCAATAATTTTCTTGTATCAATTTCTGTGAATAAAAATAAAATGAATATCTCAGCTCTGCGACCGAATATTTGGTGTTTGCCAGCAATACGTTAATTAATACAATTTAGGGGAACGAATAGGCATGGAGAGATTGATTTATAACTTGAAACGGCAAGCCAGTAACAACCAAAAGCGTAAAACATGCTAAATCGACTCCGAATTTGAAAAGGAGATATTTAAGGATCTGTCTGTACAAATAATTGCCTTTGCTTTTGTATGAGATCTAAAGACGTCCAGAAGTGTCCTGGATTTTTCTAAACACCCCCAGTAATTTTCTTGTATCAATTTCTGTGAATAAAAATAAAATGAATATCTCAGCTCTGCGACCGAATATTTGGTGTTTGCCAGCAATACGTTAATTAATACAATTTAGGGGAACGAATAGGCATGGAGAGATTGATTTATAACTTGAAACGGCAAGCCAGTAACAACCAAAAGCGTAAAACATGCTAAATCGACTCCGAATTTGAAAAGGAGACGATTTACGCAGTTTGCACAATTTTTGTGCAAAATTTAGTGGATATTTAAGAATCTGTCTCTACAAATAATTGTTTTTGCGTTGGTATGGTGTCTGAGGACGTTTAGAAGTGTCCTGGATTTTTCTAAACTCCCCCAGGAATTTTCTTATATCAATTTCTGTGAATAAAATTAAAATTAATATCTCAGCTCTGGCACCGTGGATATTTAAGGATCTGTCTGTACAAATAATTGCCTTTGCTTTTGTATGAGATCTGAAGACGTCCAGAAGTGTCCTGGATTTTTCTAAACACCCCCAGTAATTTTCTTGTATCAATTTCTGTGAATAAAAATAAAATGAATATCTCAGCTCTGCGACCGAATATTTGGTGTTTGCCAGCAATACGTTAATTAATACAATTTAGGGGAACGAATAGGCATGGAGAGATTGATTTATAACTTGAAACGGCAAGCCAGTAACAACCAATAGCGTAAAACATGCTAAATCGACTCCGAATTTGAAAAGGAGACGATTTACGCAGTTTGCACAATTTTTGTGCAAAATTTAGTGGATATTTAAGAATCTGTCTGTACAAATAATTGTTTTTGCGTTGGTATGGTGTCTGAGGACGTTTAGAAGTGTCCTGGATTTTTCTAAACTCCCCCAGGAATTTTCTTATATCAATTTCTGTGAATAAAATTAAAATTAATATCTCAGCTCTGGCACCGTGGATATTTAAGGATCTGTCTGTACAAATAATTGCCTTTGCTTTTGTATGATGTCTGAAGACGTCCAGAAGTGTCCTGGATTTTTCTAAACACCCCCAGTAATTTTCTTGTATCAATTTCTGTGAATAAAAATAAAATGAATATCTCAGCTCTGCGACCGAATATTTGGTGTTTGCCAGCAATACGTTAATTAATACAATTTAGGGGAACGAATAGGCATGGAGAGATTGATTTATAACTTGAAACGGCAAGCCAGTAACAACCAAAAGCGTAAAACATGCTAAATCGACTCCGAATTTGAAAAGGAGACGATTTACGCAGTTTGCACAATTTTTGTGCAAAATTTAGTGGATATTTAAGAATCTGTACAAATAATTGTTTTTGCGTTGGTATGGTGTCTGAGGACATTTAGAAGTGTCCTGGATTTTTCTAAACACCCCCAGTAATTTTCTTGTATCAATTTCTGTGAATAAAAATAAAATGAATATCTCAGCTCTGCGACCGAATATTTGGTGTTTGCCAGCAATACGTTAATTAATACAATTTAGGGGAACGAATAGGCATGGAGAGATTGATTTATAACTTGAAACGGCAAGCCAGTAACAACCAAGAGCGTAAAACATGCTAAATCGACTCCGAATTTGAAAAGGAGACGATTTACGCAGTTTGCACAATTTTTGTGCAAAATTTAGTGGATATTTAAGAATCTGTCTGTGCAAATAATTGTTTTTGCGTTGGTATGGTGTCTGAGGACGTTTAGAAGTGTCCTGGATTTTTCTAAACTCCCCCAGGAATTTTCTTATATCAATTTCTGTGAATAAAATTAAAATTAATATCTCAGCTCTGGCACCGTGGATATTTAAGGATCTGTCTGTACAAATAATTGCCTTTGCTTTTGTATGATGTGTGAAGACGTCCAGAAGTGTCCTGGATTTTTCTAAACACCCCCAGTAATTTTCTTGTATCAATTTCTGTGAATAAAAATAAAATGAATATCTCAGCTCTGCGACCGAATATTTGGTGTTTGCCAGCAATACGTTAATTAATACAATTTAGGGGAACGAATAGGCATGGAGAGATTGATTTATAACTTGAAACGGCAAGCCAGTAACAACCAAAAGCGTAAAACATGCTAAATCGACTCCGAATTTGAAAAGGAGACGATTTACGCAGTTTGCACAATTTTTGTGCAAAATTTAGTGGATATTTAAGAATCTGTACAAATAATTGTTTTTGCGTTGGTATGGTGTCTGAGGACATTTAGAAGTGTCCTGGATTTTTCTAAACACCCCCAGTAATTTTCTTGTATCAATTTCTGTGAATAAAAATAAAATGAATATCTCAGCTCTGCGACCGAATATTTGGTGTTTGCCAGCAATACGTTAATTAATACAATTTAGGGGAACGAATAGGCATGGAGAGATTGATTTATAACTTGAAACGGCAAGCCAGTAACAACCAAGAGCGTAAAACATGCTAAATCGACTCCGAATTTGAAAAGGAGACGATTTACGCAGTTTGCACAATTTTTGTGCAAAATTTAGTGGATATTTAAGAATCTGTCTGTGCAAATAATTGTTTTTGCGTTGGTATGGTGTCTGAGGACGTTTAGAAGTGTCCTGGATTTTTCTAAACTCCCCCAGGAATTTTCTTATATCAATTTCTGTGAATAAAATTAAAATTAATATTTCAGCTCTGGCACCGTGGATATTTAAGGATCTGTCTGTACAAATAATTGCCTTTGCTTTTGAATGATGTCTGAAGACGTCCAGAAGTGTCCTGGATTTTTCTAAACACCCCCAGTAATTTTCTTGTATCAATTTCTGTGAATAAAAATAAAATGAATATCTCAGCTCTGCGACCGAATATTTGGTGTTTGCCAGCAATACGTTAATTAATACAATTTAGGGGAACGAATAGGCATGGATAGATTGATTTATAACGTGAAACGGCAAGCCAGTAACAACCAAAAGCGTAAAACATGCTAAATCGACTCCGAATTTGAAAAGGAGACGATTTACGCAGTTTGCACAATTTTTGTGCAAAATTTAGTGGATATTTAAGAATCTGTCTGTACAAATAATTGTTTTTGCGTTGGTATGGTGTCTGAGGACGTTTAGAAGTGTCCTGGATTTTTCTAAACTCCCCCAGGAATTTTCTTATATCAACTTCTGTGAATAAAATTAAAATTAATATCTCAGCTCTGGCACCGTGGATATTTAAGGATCTGTTTGTACAAATAATTGCCTTTGCTTTTGTACGATGTCTGAAGACGTCCAGAAGTGTCCTGGATTTTTCTAAACACCCCCAGTAATTTTCTTGTATCAATTTCTGTGAATAAAAATAAAATGAATATCTCAGCTCTGCGACCGAATATTTGGTGTTTGCCAGCAATACGTTAATTAATACAATTTAGGGGAACGAATAGGCATGGATAGATTGATTTATAACTTGAAACAGCAAGCCAGTAACAACCAAAAGCGTAAAACATGCTAAATCGACTCCGAATTTGAAAAGGAGACGATTTACGCAGTTTGCACAATTTTTGTGCAAAATTTAGTGGATATTTAAGAATCTGTCTGTACAAATAATTGTTTTTGCGTTGGTATGGTGTCTGAGGACGTTTAGAAGTGTCCTGGATTTTTCTAAACTCCCCTAGGAATTTTCTTATATCAATTTCTGTGAATAAAATTAAAATTAATATCTCAGCTCTGGCACCGTGGATATTTAAGGATCTGTCTGTACAAATAATTGCCTTTGCTTTTGTATGAGATCTGAAGACGTCCAGAAGTGTCCTGGATTTTTCTAAACACCCCCAGTAATTTTCTTGTATCAATTTCTGTGAATAAAAATAAAATGAATATCTCAGCTCTGCGACCGAATATTTGGTGTTTGCCAGCAATACGTTAATTAATACAATTTAGGGGAACGAATAGGCATGGAGAGATTGATTTATAACTTGAAACGGCAAGCCAGTAACAACCAAAAGCGTAAAACATGCTAAATCGACTCCGAATTTGAAAAGGAGACGATTTACGCAGTTTGCACAATTTTTGTGCAAAATTTAGTGGATATTTAAGAATCTGTCTGTACAAATAATTGTTTTTGCGTTGGTATGGTGTCTGAGGACGTTTAGAAGTGTCCTGGATTTTTCTAAACTCCCCCAGGAATTTTCTTATATCAATTTCTGTGAATAAAATTAAAATTAATATCTCAGCTCTGGCACCGTGGATATTTAAGGATCTGTTTGTACAAATAATTGCCTTTGCTTTTGTATGATGTCTGAAGACGTCCAGAAGTGTCCTGGATTTTTCTAAACACCCCCAATAATTTTCTTGTATGAATTTCTGGGAATAAAAATAAAATGAATATCTCAGCTCTGCGACCGAATATTTGGTGTTTGCCAGCAATACGTTAATTAATACAATTTAGGGGAACGAATAGGCATGGATAGATTGATTTATAACTTGAAACGGCAAGCCAGTAACAACCAAAAGCGTAAAACATGCTAAATCGACTCCGAATTTGAAAAGGAGACGATTTACGCAGTTTGCACAATTTTTGTGCAAAATTTAGTGGATATTTAAGAATCTGTCTGTACAAATAATTGTTTTTGCGTTGGTATGGTGTCGGAGGACGTTTAGAAGTGTCCTGGATTTTTCTAAACTCCCCCAGGAATTTTCTTATATCAATTTCTGTGAATAAAATTAAAATTAATATCTCAGCTCTGGCACCGTGGATATTTAAGGATCTGTCTGTACAAATAATTGCCTTTGCTTTTGTATGAGATCTGAAGACGTCCAGAAGTGTCCTGGATTTTTCTAAACACCCCCAGTAATTTTCTTGTATCAATTTCTGTGAATAAAAATAAAATGAATATCTCAGCTCTGCGACCGAATATTTGGTGTTTGCCAGCAATACGTTAATTAATACAATTTAGGGGAACGAATAGGCATGGATAGATTGATTTATAACTTGAAACAGCAAGCCAGTAACAACCAAAAGCGTAAAACATGCTAAATCGACTCCGAATTTGAAAAGGAGACGATTTACGCAGTTTGCACAATTTTTGTGCAAAATTTAGTGGATATTTAAGAATCTGTCTGTACAAATAATTGTTTTTGCGTTGGTATGGTGTCTGAGGACGTTTAGAAGTGTCCTGGATTATTCTAAACTCCCCTAGGAATTTTCTTATATCAATTTCTGTGAATAAAATTAAAATTAATATCTCAGCTCTGGCACCGTGGATATTTAAGGATCTGTCTGTACAAATAATTGCCTTTGCTTTTGTATGAGATCTGAAGACGTCCAGAAGTGTCCTGGATTTTTCTAAACACCCCCAGTAATTTTCTTGTATCAATTTCTGTGAATAAAAATAAAATGAATATCTCAGCTCTGCGACCGAATATTTGGTGTTTGCCAGCAATACGTTAATTAATACAATTTAGGGGAACGAATAGGCATGGAGAGATTGATTTATAACTTGAAACGGCAAGCCAGTAACAACCAAAAGCGTAAAACATGCTAAATCGACTCCGAATTTGAAAAGGAGACGATTTACGCAGTTTGCACAATTTTTGTGCAAAATTTAGTGGATATTTAAGAATCTGTCTGTACAAATAATTGTTTTTGCGTTGGTATGGTGTCTGAGGACGTTTAGAAGTGTTCTGGATTTTTCTAAACTCCCCCAGGAATTTTCTTATATCACGTTCTGTGAATAAAATTAAAATTAATATCTCAGCTCTGACACCGTGGATATTTAAGGATCTGTTTGTACAAATAGTTGCCTTTGCTTTTGTATGATGTCTGAAGACGTCCAGAAGTGTCCTGGATTTTTCTAAACACCCCCAGTAATTTTCTTGTATCAATTTCTGTGAATAAAAATAAAATTAATATCTCAGCTCTGCGACCGAATATTTGGTGTTTGCCAGCAATACGTTAATTAATACAATTTAGGGGAACGAATAGGCATGGAGAGATTGATTTATAACTTGAAACGGCAAGCCAGTAACAACCAAAAGCGTAAAACATGCTAAATCGACTCCGAATTTGAAAAGGAGACGATTTACGCAGTTTGCACAATTTTTGTGCAAAATTTAGTGGATATTTAAGAATCTGTCTGTACAAATAATTGTTTTTGCGTTGGTATGGTGTCTGAGGACGTTTAGAAGTGTCCTGGATTTTTCTAAACTCCCCCAGGAATTTTCTTATATCACGTTCTGTGAATAAAATTAAAATTAATATCTCAGCTCTGACACCGTGGATATTTAAGGATCTGTTTGTACAAATAGTTGTTTTTGCTTTTGTATGATGTCTGAAGACGTCCAGAAGTGTCCTGGATTTTTCTAAACACCCCCAGTAATTTTCTTGTATCAATTTCTGTGAATAAAAATAAAATGAATATCTCAGCTCTGCGACCGAATATTTGGTGTTTGCCAGCAATACGTTAATTAATACAATTTAAGGCAACGAATAGGCATGGAGAGATTGATTTATAACTTGAAACGGCAAGCCAGTAACAACCAAAAGCGTAAAACATGCTAAATCGACTCCGAATTTGAAAAGGAGACGATTTACAATTTTTGTGCAAAATTTAGTGGATATTTAAGATTCTGTCTGTACAAATAATTGTTTTTGCGTTGGTATGGTGTCTGAGGACGTTTAGAAGTGTCCTGGATTTTTCTAAACTCCCCCAGGAATTTGCTTATATCAATTTCTGTGAATAAAATTAAAATTAATATCTCAGCTCTGGCACCGTGGATATTTAAGGATCTGTTTGTACAAATAATTGCCTTTGCTTTTGTATGATGTCTGAAGACGTCCAGAAGTGTCCTGGATTTTTATAAACACCCCCAGTAATTTTCTTGTATCAATTTCTGTGAATAAAAATAAAATGAATATCTCAGCTCTGCGACCGAATATTTGGTGTTTGCCAGCAATACGTTAATTAATACAATTTAGGGGAACGAATAGGCATGGAGAGATTGATTTATAACTTGAAACGGCCAGCCAGTAACAACCAAAAGCGTAAAACATGCTAAATCGACTCCGAATTTGAAAAGGAGACGATTTACGCAGTTTGCACAATTTTTGTGCAAAATTTAGTGGATATTTAAGAATCTGTCTGAACAAATAATTGTTTTTGCGTTGGTATGGTGTCTGAGGACGTTTAGAAGTGTCCTGGATTTTTCTAAACTCCCCCAGGAATTTTCTTATATCAATTTCTGTGAATAAAATTAAAATTAATATGTCAGCTCTGGCACCGTGGATATTTAAGGATCTGTCTGTACAAATAATTGCCTTTGCTTTTGTATGAGATCTGAAGACGTCCAGAAGTGTCCTGGATTTTTCTAAACACCCCCAGTAATTTTCTTGTATCAATTTCTGTGAATAAAAATAAAATGAATATCTCAGCTCTGCGACCGAATATTTGGTGTTTGCCAGCAATACGTTAATTAATACAATTTAGGGGAACGAATAGGCATGGAGAGATTGATTTATAACTTGAAACGGCAAGCCAGTAACAACCAAAAGCGTAAAACATGCTAAATCGACTCCGAATTTGAAAAGGAGACGATTTACGCAGTTTGCACAATTATTGTGCAAAATTTAGTGGATATTTAAGAATCTGTCTGTACAAATAATTGTTTTTGCGTTGGTATGGTGTCTGAGGACGTTTAGAAGTGTCCTGGATTTTTCTAAACTCCCCCAGGAATTTTCTTATATCAATTTCTGTGAATAAAATTAAAATTAATATCTCAGCTCTGGCACCGTGGATATTTAAGGATCTGTTTGTACAAATAATTGCCTTTGCTTTTGTATGATGTCTGAAGACGTCTAGAAGTGTCCTGGATTTTTCTAAACACCCCCAGTAATTTTCTTGTATCAATTTCTGTGAATAAAAATAAAATGAATATCTCAGCTCTGCGACCGAATATTTGGTGTTTGCCAGCAATACGATAATTAATACAATTACGGGAACGAATAGGCATGGAGAGATTGATTTATAACTTGAAACGGCAAGCCAGTAACAACCAAAAGCGTAAAACATGCTAAATCGACTCCGAATTTGAAAAGGAGACGATTTACGCAGTTTGCACAATTTTTGTGCAAAATTTAGTGGATATTTAAGAATCTGTCTGTACAAATAATTGTTTTTGCGTTGGTATGGTGTCTGAGGACGTTTAGAAGTGTCCTGGATTTTTCTAAACTCCCCCAGGAATTTTCTTATATCACGTTCTGTGAATAAAATTAAAATTAATATCTCAGCTCTGACACCGTGGATATTTAAGGATCTGTTTGTACAAATAGTTGCCTTTGCTTTTGTATGATGTCTGAAGACGTCCAGAAGTGTCCTGGATTTTTCTAAACACCCCCAGTAATTTTCTTGTATCAATTTCTGTGAATAAAAATAAAATTAATATCTCAGCTCTGCGACCGAATATTTGGTGTTTGCCAGCAATACGTTAATTAATACAATTTAGGGGAACGAATAGGCATGGAGAGATTGATTTATAACTTGAAACGGCAAGCCAGTAACAACCAAAAGCGTAAAACATGCTAAATCGACTCCGAATTTGAAAAGGAGACGATTTACGCAGTTTGCACAATTTTTGTGCAAAATTTAGTGGATATTTAAGAATCTGTCTGTACAAATAATTGTTTTTGCGTTGGTATGGTGTCTGAGGACGTTTAGAAGTGTCCTGGATTTTTCTAAACTCCCCCAGGAATTTTCTTATATCACGTTCTGTGAATAAAATTAAAATTAATATCTCAGCTCTGACACCGTGGATATTTAAGGATCTGTTTGTACAAATAGTTGTTTTTGCTTTTGTATGATGTCTGAAGACGTCCAGAAGTGTCCTGGATTTTTCTAAACACCCCCAGTAATTTTCTTGTATCAATTTCTGTGAATAAAAATAAAATGAATATCTCAGCTCTGCGACCGAATATTTGGTGTTTGCCAGCAATACGTTAATTAATACAATTTAAGGCAACGAATAGGCATGGAGAGATTGATTTATAACTTGAAACGGCAAGCCAGTAACAACCAAAAGCGTAAAACATGCTAAATCGACTCCGAATTTGAAAAGGAGACGATTTACAATTTTTGTGCAAAATTTAGTGGATATTTAAGATTCTGTCTGTACAAATAATTGTTTTTGCGTTGGTATGGTGTCTGAGGACGTTTAGAAGTGTCCTGGATTTTTCTAAACTCCCCCAGGAATTTGCTTATATCAATTTCTGTGAATAAAATTAAAATTAATATCTCAGCTCTGGCACCGTGGATATTTAAGGATCTGTTTGTACAAATAATTGCCTTTGCTTTTGTATGATGTCTGAAGACGTCCAGAAGTGTCCTGGATTTTTATAAACACCCCCAGTAATTTTCTTGTATCAATTTCTGTGAATAAAAATAAAATGAATATCTCAGCTCTGCGACCGAATATTTGGTGTTTGCCAGCAATACGTTAATTAATACAATTTAGGGGAACGAATAGGCATGGAGAGATTGATTTATAACTTGAAACGGCCAGCCAGTAACAACCAAAAGCGTAAAACATGCTAAATCGACTCCGAATTTGAAAAGGAGACGATTTACGCAGTTTGCACAATTTTTGTGCAAAATTTAGTGGATATTTAAGAATCTGTCTGAACAAATAATTGTTTTTGCGTTGGTATGGTGTCTGAGGACGTTTAGAAGTGTCCTGGATTTTTCTAAACTCCCCCAGGAATTTTCTTATATCAATTTCTGTGAATAAAATTAAAATTAATATCTCAGCTCTGGCACCGTGGATATTTAAGGATCTGTCTGTACAAATAATTGCCTTTGCTTTTGTATGAGATCTGAAGACGTCCAGAAGTGTCCTGGATTTTTCTAAACACCCCCAGTAATTTTCTCGTATCAATTTCTGTGAATAAAAATAAAATGAATATCTCAGCTCTGCGACCGAATATTTGGTGTTTGCCAGCAATACGTTAATTAATACAATTTAGGGGAACGAATAGGCATGGAGAGATTGATTTATAACTTGAAACGGCAAGCCAGTAACAACCAAAAGCGTAAAACATGCTAAATCGACTCCGAATTTGAAAAGGAGACGATTTACGCAGTTTGCACAATTATTGTGCAAAATTTAGTGGATATTTAAGAATCTGTCTGTACAAATAATTGTTTTTGCGTTGGTATGGTGTCTGAGGACGTTTAGAAGTGTCCTGGATTTTTCTAAACTCCCCCAGGAATTTTCTTATATCAATTTCTGTGAATAAAATTAAAATTAATATCTCAGCTCTGGCACCGTGGATATTTAAGGATCTGTTTGTACAAATAATTGCCTTTGCTTTTGTATGATGTCTGAAGACGTCTAGAAGTGTCCTGGATTTTTCTAAACACCCCCAGTAATTTTCTTGTATCAATTTCTGTGAATAAAAATAAAATGAATATCTCAGCTCTGCGACCGAATATTTGGTGTTTGCCAGCAATACGATAATTAATACAATTACGGGAACGAATAGGCATGGAGAGATTGATTTATAACTTGAAACGGCAAGCCAGTAACAACCAAAAGCGTAAAACATGCTAAATCGACTCCGAATTTGAAAAGGAGACGATTTACGCAGTTTGCACAATTTTTGTGCAAAATTTAGTGGATATTTAAGAATCTGTCTGTACAAATAATTGTTTTTGCGTTGGTATGGTGTCTGAGGACGTTTAGAAGTGTCCTGGATTTTTCTAAACTCCCCCAGGAATTTTCTTATATCAATTTCTGTGAATAAAATTAAAATTAATATCTCAGCTCTGGCACCGTGGATATTTAAGGATCTGTTTGTACAAATTATTGCCTTTGCTTTTGTATGATGTCTGAAGACGTCCAGAAGTGTCCTAAATTTTTCTAAACACCCCCAGTAATTTTCTTGTATCAATTTCTGTGAATAAAAATAAAATGAATATCTCAGCTCTGCGACCGAATATTTGGTGTTTGCCAGCAATACGTTAATTAATACAATTTAGGGGAACGAATAGGCATGGAGAGATTGATTTATAACTTGAAACGGCAAGCCAGTAACAACCAAAAGCGTAAAACATGCTAAATCGACTCCGAATTTGAAAAGGAGACGATTTACGCAGTTTGCACAATTTTTGTGCAAAATTTAGTGAATATTTAAGAATCTGTCTGTACAAATAATTGTTTTTGCGTTGGTATGGTGTCTGAGGACGTTTAGAAGTGTCCTGGATTTTTCTAAACTCCCCCAGGAATTTTCTTATATCAATTTCTGTGAATAAAATTAAAATTAATATCTCAGCTCTGGCACCGTGGATATTTAAGGATCTGTCTGTACAAATAATTGCCTTTGCTTTTGTATGATGTCTGAAGACGTCCAGAAGTGTCCTGGATTTTTCTAAACACCCCCAGTAATTTTCTTGTATCAATTTCTGTGAATAAAAATAAAATGAATATCTCAGCTCTGCGACCGAATATTTGGTGTTTGCCAGCAATACGTTAATTAATACAATTTAGGGGAACGAATAGGCATGGAGAGATTGATTTATAACTTGAAACGGCAAGCCAGTAACAACCAAAAGCGTAAAACATGCTAAATCGACTCCGAATTTGAAAAGGAGACGATTTACGCAGTTTGCACAATTTTTGTGCAAAATTTAGTGGATATTTAAGAATCTGTCTGTACAAATAATTGTTTTTGCGTTGGTATGGTGTCTGAGGACGTTTAGAAGTGTCCTGGATTTTTCTAAACTCCCCCAGGAATTTTCTTATATCAATTTCTGTGAATAAAATTAAAATTAATATCTCAGCTCTGGCACCGTGGATATTTAAGGATCTGTCTGTACAAATAATTGCCTTTGCTTTTGTATGAGATCTGAAAACGTCCAGAAGTGTCCTGGATTTTTCTAAACACCCCCAGTAATTTTCTTGTATCAATTTCTGTGAATAAAAATAAAATGAATATCTCAGCTCTGCGACCGAATATTTGGTGTTTGCCAGCAATACGTTAATTAATACAATTTAGGGGAACGAATAGGCATGGAGAGATTGATTTATAACTTGAAACGGCAAGCCAGTAACAACCAAAAGCGTAAAACATGCTAAATCGACTCCGAATTTGAAAAGGAGACGATTTACGCAGTTTGCACAATTTTTGTGCAAAATTTAGTGGATATTTAAGAATCTGTCTGTACAAATAATTGTTTTTGCGTTGGTATGGTGTCTGAGGACGTTTAGAAGTGTCCTGGATTTTTCTAAACTCCCCCAGGAATTTTCTTATATCAATTTCTGTGAATAAAATTAAAATTAATATCTCAGCTCTGGCACCGTGGATATTTAAGGATCTGTCTGTACAAATAATTGCCTTTGCTTTTGTATGAGATCTGAAAACGTCCAGAAGTGTCCTGGATTTTTCTAAACACCCCCAGTAATTTTCTTGTATCAATTTCCGTGAATAAAAATAAAATGAATATCTCAGCTCTGCGACCGAATATTTGGTGTTTGCCAGCAATACGTTAATTAATACAATTTAGGGGAACGAATAGGCATGGAGAGATTGATTTATAACTTGAAACGGCAAGCCAGTAACAACCAAAAGCGTAAAACATGCTAAATCGACTCCGAATTTGAAAAGGAGACGATTTACGCAGTTTGCACAATTTTTGTGCAAAATTTAGTGGATATTTAAGAATCTGTCTGTACAAATAATTGTTTTTGCGTTGGTATGGTGTCTGAGGACGTTTAGAAGTGTCCTGGATTTTTCTAAACTCCCCCAGGAATTTTCTTATATCAATTTCTGTGAATAAAATTAAAATTAATATCTCAGCTCTGGCACCGTGGATATTTAAGGATCTGTTTGTACAAATAATTGCCTTTGCTTTTGTATGATGTCTGAAGACGTCCAGAAGTGTCCTGGATTTTTCTAAACACCCCCAGTAATTTTCTTGTATCAATTTCTGTGAATAAAAATAAAATGAATATCTCAGCTCTGCGACCGAATATTTGGTGTTTGCCAGCAATACGTTAATTAATACAATTTAGGGGAACGAATAGGCATGGAGAGATTGATTTATAACTTGAAACGGCAAGCCAGTAACAACCAAAAGCGTAAAACATGCTAAATCGACTCCGAATTTGAAAAGGAGACGATTTACGCATTTTGCACAATTGTTGTGCAAAATTTAGTGAATATTTAAGAATCTGTCTGTACAAATAATTGTTTTTGCGTTGGTATGGTGTCTGAGGACGTTTAGAAGTGTCCTGGATTTTTCTAAACTCCCCCAGGAATTTTCTTATATCAATTTCTGTGAATAAAATTAAAATTAATATCTCAGCTCTGGCACCGTGGATATTTAAGGATCTGTCTGTACAAATAATTGCCTTTGCTTTTGTATGATGTCTGAAGACGTCCAGAAGTGTCCTGGATTTTTCTAAACACCCCCAGTAATTTTCTTGTATCAATTTCTGTGAATAAAAATAAAATGAATATCTCAGCTCTGCGACCGAATATTTGGTGTTTGCCAGCAATACGTTAATTAATACAATTTAGGGGAACGAATAGGCATGGAGAGATTGATTTATAACTTGAAACGGCAAGCCAGTAACAACCAAAAGCGTAAAACATGCTAAATCGACTCCGAATTTGAAAAGGAGACGATTTACGCAGTTTGCACAATTTTTGTGCAAAATTTAGTGGATATTTAAGAATCTGTCTGTACAAATAATTGTTTTTGCGTTGGTATGGTGTCTGAGGACGTTTAGAAGTGTCCTGGATTTTTCTAAACTCCCCCAGGAATTTTCTTATATCAATTTCTGTGAATAAAATTAAAATTAATATCTCAGCTCTGGCACCGTGGATATTTAAGGATCTGTCTGTACAAATAATTGCCTTTGCTTTTGTATGAGATCTGAAAACGTCCAGAAGTGTCCTGGATTTTTCTAAACACCCCCAGTAATTTTCTTGTATCAATTTCTGTGAATAAAAATAAAATGAATATCTCAGCTCTGCGACCGAATATTTGGTGTTTGCCAGCAATACGTTAATTAATACAATTTAGGGGAACGAATAGGCATGGAGAGATTGATTTATAACTTGAAACGGCAAGCCAGTAACAACCAAAAGCGTAAAACATGCTAAATCGACTCCGAATTTGAAAAGGAGACGATTTACGCAGTTTGCACAATTTTTGTGCAAAATTTAGTGGATATTTAAGAATCTGTCTGTACAAATAATTGTTTTTGCGTTGGTATGGTGTCTGAGGACGTTTAGAAGTGTCCTGGATTTTTCTAAACTCCCCCAGGAATTTTCTTATATCAATTTCTGTGAATAAAATTAAAATTAATATCTCAGCTCTGGCACCGTGGATATTTAAGGATCTGTCTGTACAAATAATTGCCTTTGCTTTTGTATGAGATCTGAAGACGTCCAGAAGTGTCCTGGATTTTTCTAAACACCCCCAGTAATTTTCTTGTATCAATTTCTGTGAATAAAAATAAAATGAATATCTCAGCTCTGCGACCGAATATTTGGTGTTTGCCAGCAATACGTTAATTAATACAATTTAAGGGAACGAATAGGCATGGAGAGATTGATTTATAACTTGAAACGGCAAGCCAGTAACAAGCAAAAGCGTAAAACATGCTAAATCGACTCCGAATTTGAAAAGGAGACGATTTACGCAGTTTGCACAATTTTTGTGCAAAATTTAGTGGATATTTAAGAATCTGTCTGTACAAATAATTGTTTTTGCGTTGGTATGGTGTCTCAGGACGTTAGAACTGTCCTGGATTTTTCTAAACTCCCCCAGGAATTTTCTTATATCAATTTCTGTGAATAAAATTAAAATTAATATCTCAGCTCTGGCACCGTGGATATTTAAGGATCTGTCTGTACAAATAATTGCCTTTGCTTTTGTATGAGATCTGAAGACGTCCAGAAGTGTCCTGGATTTTTCTAAACACCCCCAGTAATTTTCTTGTATCAATTTCTGTGAATAAAAATAAAATGAATATCTCAGCTCTGCGACCGAATATTTGGTGTTTGCCAGCAATACGTTAATTAATACAATTTAGGGAAACGAATAGGCATGGAGAGATTGATTTATAACTTGAAACGGCAAGCCAGTAACAACCAAAAGCGTAAAACATGCTAAATCGACTCCGAATTTGAAAAGGAGACGATTTACGCAGTTTGCACAATTTTTGTGCAAAATTTAGTGGATATTTAAGAATCTGTCTGTACAAATAATTGTTTTTGCGTTGGTATGGTGTCTGAGGACGTTTAGAAGTGTCCTGGATTTTTCTAAACTCCCCCAGGAATTTTCTTATATCAATTTCTGTGAATAAAATTAAAATTAATATCTCAGCTCTGGCACCGTGGATATTTAAGGATCTGTCTGTACAAATAATTGCCTTTGCTTTTGTATGATGTCTGAAGACGTCCAGAAGTGTCCTGGATTTTTCTAAACACCCCCAGTAATTTTCTTGTATCAATTTCTGTGAATAAAAATAAAATGAATATCTCAGCTCTGCGACCGAATATTTGGTGTTTGCCAGCAATACGATAATTAATACAATTACGGGAACGAATAGGCATGGAGAGATTGATTTATAACTTGAAACGGCAAGCCAGTAACAACCAAAAGCGTAAAACATGCTAAATCGACTCCGAATTTGAAAAGGAGACGATTTACGCAGTTTGCACAATTTTTGTGCAAAATTTAGTGGATATTTAAGAATCTGTCTGTACAAATAATTGTTTTTGCGTTGGTATGGTGTCTGAGGACGTTTAGAAGTGTCCTGGATTTTTCTAAACTCCCCCAGGAATTTTCTTATATCAATTTCTGTGAATAAAATCAAAATTAATATCTCAGCTCTGGCACCGTGGATATTTAAGGATCTGTTTGTACAAATAATTGCCTTTGCTTTTGTATGCTGTCTGAAGACGTCCAGAAGTGTCCTAAATTTTTCTAAACACCCCCAGTAATTTTCTTGTATCAATTTCTGTGAATAAAAATAAAATGAATATCTCAGCTCTGCGACCGAATATTTGGTGTTTGCCAGCAATACGTTAATTAATACAATTTAGGGGAACGAATAGGCATGGAGAGATTGATTTATAACTTGAAACGGCAAGCCAGTAACAACCAAAAGCGTAAAACATGCTAAATCGACTCCGAATTTGAAAAGGAGACGATTTACGCAGTTTGCAAAATTTTTGTGCAAAATTTAGTGGATACTTAAGAATCTGTCTGTACAAATAATTGTTTTTGCGTTGGTATGGTGTCTGAGGACGTTTAGAAGTGTCCTGGATTTTTCTAAACTCCCCCAGGAATTTTCTTATATCAATTTCGATGATGTCTGAAGCCGTCCAGAAGTGTCCTAAATTTTTCTAATCACCCCCAGTAATTTTCTTGTATCAATTTCTGTGAATAAAAATAAAATGAATATCTCAGCTCTGCGACCGAATATTTGGTGTTTGCCAGCAATACGTTAATTAATACAATTTAGGAGAACGAATAGGCATGGAGAGATTGATTTATAACTTTAAACGGCAAGCCAGTAACAACCAAAACCGTAAAACATGCTAAATCGACTCCGAATTTGAAAAGGAGACGATTTACGCAGTTTGCACAATTTTTGTGCAAAAATTTAGTGGATATTTAAGAATCTGTCTGTACAAATAATTGTTTTTGCGTTGGTATGGTGTCTGAGGACGTTTAGAAGTGTCCTGGATTTTTCTAAACTCCCCCAGGTATTTTCTTATCAATTTCTGTGAATAAAATTAAAATTAATATCTCAGCTCTGGCACCGTGGATATTTAAGGATCTGTCTGTACAAATAATTGCCTTTGCTTTTGTATGACATCTGAAGACGTCCAGAAGTGTCCTGGATTTTTCTAAACACCCCCAGTAATTTTCTTGTATCAATTTCTGTGAATAAAAATAAAATGAATATCTCAGCTCTGCGACCGAATATTTGGTGTTTGCCAGCAATACGTTAATTAATACAATTTAGGGGAACGAATAGGCATGGAGAGATTGATTTATAACTTGAAACGGCAAGCCAGTAACAACCAAAAGCGTAAAACATGCTAAATCGACTCCGAATTTGAAAAGGAGACGATTTACGCAGTTTGCACAATTTTTGTGCAAAATTTAGTGGATATTTAAGAATCTGTCTGTACAAATAATTGTTTTTGCGTTGGTATGGTGTCTCAGGACGTTAGAAGTGTCCTGGATTTTTCTAAACTCCCCCAGGAATTTTCTTATATCAATTTCTGTGAATAAAATTAAAATTAATATCTCAGCTCTGGCACCGTGGATATTTAAGGATCTGTCTGTACAAATAATTGCCTTTGCTTTTGTATGACATCTGAAGACGTCCAGAAGTGTCCTGGATTTTTCTAAACACCCCCAGTAATTTTCTTGTATCAATTTCTGTGAATAAAAATAAAATGAATATCTCAGCTCTGCGACCGAATATTTGGTGTTTGCCAGCAATACGATAATTAATACAATTACGGGAACGAATAGGCATGGAGAGATTGATTTATAACTTGAAACGGCAAGCCAGTAACAACCAAAAACGTAAAACATGCTAAATCGACTCCGAATTTGAAAAGGAGACGATTTACGCAGTTTGCACAATTTTTGTGCAAAATTTAGTGGATATTTAAGAATCTGTCTGTACAAATAATTGTTTTTGCGTTGGTATGGTGTCTGAGGACGTTTAGAAGTGTCCTGGATTTTTCTAAACTCCCCCAGGAATTTTCTTATATCAATTTCTGTGAATAAAATCAAAATTAATATCTCAGCTCTGGCACCGTGGATATTTAAGGATCTGTTTGTACAAATAATTGCCTTTGCTTTTGTATGATGTCTGAAGACGTCCAGAAGTGTCCTGGATTTTTCTAAACTCCCCCAGGAATTTTCTTATATCAATTTCTGTGAATAAAATTAAAATTAATATCTCAGCTCTGGCACCGTGGATATTTAAGGATCTGTCTGTACAAATAATTGCCTTTGCTTTTGTATGATGTCTGAAGACGTCCAGAAGTGTCCTGGATTTTTCTAAACACCCCCAGTAATTTTCTTGTATCAATTTCTGTGAATAAAAATAAAATGAATATCTCAGCTCTGCGACCGAATATTTGGTGTTTGCCAGCAATACGTTAATTAATACAATTTAGGGGAACGAATAGGCATGGAGAAATTGATTTATAACTTGAAACGGCAAGCCAGTAACAACCAAAAGCGTAAAACATGCTAAATCGACTCCGAATTTGAAAAGGAGACGATTTACGCAGTTTGCACAATTTTTGTGCAAAATTTAGTGGATATTTAAGAATCTGTCTGTACAAATAATTGTTTTTGCGTTGGTATGGTGTCTGAGGACGTTTAGAAGTGTCCTGGATTTTTCTAAACTCCCCCAGGAATTTTCTTATATCAATTTCTGTGAATAAAATTAAAATTAATATCTCAGCTCTGGCACCGTGGATATTTAAGGATCTGTTTGTACAAATAATTGCCTTTGCTTTTGTATGATGTCTGAAGACGTCCAGAAGTGTCCTAAATTTTTCTAATCACCCCCAGTAATTTTCTTGTATCAATTTCTGTGAATAAAAATAAAATGAATATCTCAGCTCTGCGACCGAATATTTGGTGTTTGCCAGCAATACGTTAATTAATACAATTTAGGAGAACGAATAGGCATGGAGAGATTGATTTATAACTTGAAACGGCAAGCCAGTAACAACCAAAAGCGTAAAACATGCTAAATCGACTCCGAATTTGAAAAGGAGACGATTTACGCAGTTTGCACAATTTTTGTGCAAAATTTAGTGGATATTTAAGAATCTGTCTGTACAAATAATTGTTTTTGCGTTGGTATGGTGTCTGAGGACGTTTAGAAGTGTCCTGGATTTTTCTAAACTCCCCCAGGAATTTTCTTATATCAATTTCTGTGAATAAAATTAAAATTAATATCTCAGCTCTGGCACCGTGGATATTTAAGGATCTGTTTGTACAAATAATTGCCTTTGCTTTTGTATGATGTCTGAAGACGTCCAGAAGTGTCCTAAATTTTTCTAAACACCCCCAGTAATTTTCTTGTATCAATTTCTGTGAATAAAAATAAAATGAATATCTCAGCTCTGCGACCGAATATTTGGTGTTTGCCAGCAATACGTTAATTAATACAATTTAGGGGAACGAATAGGCATGGAGAGATTGATTTATAACTTTAAACGGCAAGCCAGTAACAACCAAAACCGTAAAACATGCTAAATCGACTCCGAATTTGAAAAGGAGACGATTTACGCAGTTTGCACAATTTTTGTGCAAAATTTAGTGGATATTTAAGAATCTGTCTGTACAAATAATTGTTTTTGCGTTGGTATGGTGTCTGAGGACGTTTAGAAGTGTCCTGGATTTTTCTAAACTCCCCCAGGAATTTTCTTATCAATTTCTGTGAATAAAATTAAAATTAATATCTCAGCTCTGGCACCGTGGATATTTAAGGATCTGTCTGTACAAATAATTGCCTTTGCTTTTGTATGATGTCTGAAGACGTCCAGAAGTGTCCTGGATTTTTCTAAACACCCCCAGTAATTTTCTTGTATCAATTTCTGTGAATAAAAATAAAATGAATATCTCAGCTCTGCGACCGAATATTTGGTGTTTGGCAGCAATACGTTAATTAATACAATTTAGGGGAACGAATAGGCATGGAGAGATTGATTTATAACTTGAAACGGCAAGCCAGTAACAACCAAAAGCGTAAAACATGCTAAATCGACTCCGAATTTGAAAAGGAGACGATTTACGCAGTTTGCACAATTTTTGTGCAAAATTTAGTGGATATTTAAGAATCTGTCTGTACAAATAATTGTTTTTGCGTTGGTATGGTGTCTGAGGACGTTTAGAAGTGTCCTGGATTTTTCTAAACTCCCCCAGGAATTTTTTTATATAAATTTCTGTGAATAAAATTAAAATTAATATCTCAGCTCTGGCACCGTGGATATTTAAGGATCTGTCTGTACAAATAATTGCCTTTGCTTTTGTATGACATCTGAAGACGTCCAGAAGTGTCCTGGATTTTTCTAAACACCCCCAGTAATTTTCTTGTATCAATTTCTGTGAATAAAAATAAAATGAATATCTCAGCTCTGCGACCGAATATTTGGTGTTTGCCAGCAATACGTTAATTAATACAATTTAGGGGAACGAATAGGCATGGAGAGATTGATTTATAACTTGAAACGGCAAGCCAGTAACAACCAAAAGCGTAAAACATGCTAAATCGACTCCGAATTTGAAAAGGGGACGATTTACGCAGTTTGCACAATTTTTGTGCAAAATTTAGTGGATATTTAAGAATCTGTCTGTACAAATAATTGTTTTTGCGTTGGTATGGTGTCTGAGGACGTTTAGAAGTGTCCTGGAGTTTTCTAAACTCCCCCAGGAATTTTCTTATATCAATTTCTGTGAATAAAATTAAAATTAATATCTCAGCTCTGGCACCGTGGATATTTAAGGATCTGTCTGTACAAATAATTGCCTTTGCTTTTGTATGAGATCTGAAGACGTCCAGAAGTGTCCTGGATTTTTCTAAACACCCCCAGTAATTTTCTTGTATCAATTTCTGTGAATAAAAATAAAATGAATATCTCAGCTCTGCGACCGAATATTTGGTGTTTGCCAGCAATACGTTAATTAATACAATTTAAGGGAACGAATAGGCATGGAGAGATTGATTTATAACTTGAAACGGCAAGCCAGTAACAACCAAAAGCGTAAAACATGCTAAATCGACTCCGAATTTGAAAAGGAGACGATTTACGCAGTTTGCACAATTTTTGTGCAAAATTTAGTGGATATTTAAGAATATGTCTGTACAAATAATTGTTTTTGCGTTGGTATGGTGTCTCAGGACGTTAGAAGTGTCCTGGATTTTTCTAAACTCCCCCAGGAATTTTCTTATATCAATTTCTGTGAATAAAATTAAAATTAATATCTCAGCTCTGGCACCGTGGATATTTAAGGATCTGTCTGTACAAATAATTGCCTTTGCTTTTGTATGAGATCTGAAGACGTCCAGAAGTGTCCTGGATTTTTCTAAACACCCCCAGTAATTTTCTTGTATCAATTTCTGTGAATAAAAATAAAATGAATATCTCAGCTCTGCGACCGAATATTTGGTGTTTGCCAGCAATACGTTAATTAATACAATTTAGGGGAACGAATAGGCATGGAGAGATTGATTTATAACTTGAAACGGCAAGCCAGTAACAACCAAAAGCGTAAAACATGCTAAATCGACTCCGAATTTGAAAAGGAGACGATTTACGCAGTTTGCACAATTTTTGTGCAAAATTTAGTGGATATTTAAGAATCTGTCTGTAAAAATAATTGTTTTTGCGTTGGTATGGTGTCTGAGGACGTTTAGAAGTGTCCTGGATTTTTCTAAACTCCCCCAGGAATTTTCTTATATCAATTTCTGTGAATAAAATTAAAATTAATATCTCAGCTCTGGCACCGTGGATATTTAAGGATCTGTCTGTACAAATAATTGCCTTTGCTTTTGTATGATGTCTGAAGACGTCCAGAAGTGTCCTGGATTTTTCTAAACACCCCCAGTAATTTTCTTGTATCAATTTCTGTGAATAAAAATAAAATGAATATCTCAGCTCTGCGACCGAATATTTGGTGTTTGCCAGCAATACGATAATTAATACAATTACGGGAACGAATAGGCATGGAGAGATTGATTTATAACTTGAAACGGCAAGCCAGTAACAACCAAAAACGTAAAACATGCTAAATCGACTCCGAATTTGAAAAGGAGACGATTTACGCAGTTTGCACAATTTTTGTGCAAAATTTAGTGGATATTTAAGAATCTGTCTGTACAAATAATTGTTTTTGCGTTGGTATGGTGTCTGAGGACGTTTAGAAATGTCCTGGATTTTTTTAAACTCCCCCAGGAATTTTCTTATATCAATTTCTGTGAATAAAATCAAAATTAAT
Organism: Eledona agricola; assembly: GCA_964023215.1. Lineage (NCBI taxonomy): Eukaryota > Metazoa > Arthropoda > Insecta > Coleoptera > Tenebrionidae > Eledona > Eledona agricola. The sequence continues at coordinate 96,447 of CAXIEJ010000203.1, read as the reverse complement.
ATCTCAGCTCTGGCACCGTGGATATTTAAGGATCTGTTTGTACAAATAATTGCCTTTGCTTTTGTATGATGTCTGAAGACGTCCAGAAGTGTCCTGGATTTTTCTAAACACCCCCAGTAATTTTCTTGTATCAATTTCTGTGAATAAAAATAAAATGAATATCTCAGCTCTGCGACCGAATATTTGGTGTTTGCCAGCAATACGTTAATTAATACAATTTAGGGGAACGAATAGGCATGGAGAGATTGATTTATAACTTGAAACGGCAAGCCAGTAACAACCAAAAGCGTAAAACATGCTAAATCGACTCCGAATTTGAAAAGGAGACGATTTACGCAGTTTGCAAAATTTTTGTGCAAAATTTAGTGGATATTTACGAATCTGTCTGTACAAATAATTGTTTTTGCGTTGGTATGGTGTCTGAGGACGTTTAGAAGTGTCCTGGATTTTTCTAAACTCCCCCAGGAATTTTCTTATATCAATTTCTGTGAATAAAATTAAAATTAATATCTCAGCTCTGGCTCCGTGGATATTTAAGGATCTGTCTGTACAAATAATTGCCTTTGCTTTTGTATGATGTCTGAAGACGTCCAGAAGTGTCCTGGATTTTTCTAAACACCCCCAGTAATTTTCTTGTATCAATTTCTGTGAATAAAAATAAAATGAATATCTCAGCTCTGCGACCGAATATTTGGTGTTTGCCAGCAATACGTTAATTAATACAATTTAGGGGAACGAATAGGCATGGAGAGATTGATTTATAACTTGAAACGGCAAGCCAGTAACAACCAAAAGCGTAAAACATGCTAAATCGACTCCGAATTTGAAAAGGAGACGATTTACGCAGTTTGCACAATTTTTGTGCAAAATTTAGTGGATATTTAAGAATCTGTCTGTACAAATAATTGTTTTTGCGTTGGTATGGTGTCTGAGGACGTTTAGAAGTGTCCTGGATTTTTCTAAACTCCCCCAGGAATTTTCTTATATCAATTTCTGTGAATAAAATTAAAATTAATATCTCAGCTCTGGCACCGTGGATATTTAAGGATCTGTTTGTACAAATAATTGCCTTTGCTTTTGTATGATGTCTGAAGACGTCCAGAAGTGTCCTAAATTTTTCTAATCACCCCCAGTAATTTTCTTGTATCAATTTCTGTGAATAAAAATAAAATGAATATCTCAGCTCTGCGACCGAATATTTGGTGTTTGCCAGCAATACGTTAATTAATACAATTTAGGAGAACGAATAGGCATGGAGAGATTGATTTATAACTTGAAACGGCAAGCCAGTAACAACCAAAAGCGTAAAACATGCTAAATCGACTCCGAATTTGAAAAGGAGAAGATTTACGCAGTTTGCACAATTTTTGTGCAAAATTTAGTGGATATTTAAGAATCTGTCTGTACAAATAATTGTTTTTGCGTTGGTATGGTGTCTGAGGACGTTTAGAAGTGTCCTGGATTTTTCTAAACTCCCCCAGAAATTTTCTTATATCAATTTCTGTGAATAAAATTAAAATTAATATCTCAGCTCTGGCACCGTGGATATTTAAGGATCTGTTTGTACAAATAATTGCCTTTGCTTTTGTATGATGTCTGAAGACGTCCAGAAGTGTCCTAAATTTTTCTAAACACCCCCAGTAATTTTCTTGTATCAATTTCTGTGAATAAAAATAAAATGAATATCTCAGCTCTGCGACCGAATATTTGGTGTTTGCCAGCAATACGTTAATTAATACAATTTAGGGGAACGAATAGGCATGGAGAGATTGATTTATAACTTTAAACGGCAAGCCAGTAACAACCAAAACCGTAAAACATGCTAAATCGACTCCGAATTTGAAAAGGAGACGATTTACGCAGTTTGCACAATTTTTGTGCAAAATTTAGTGGATATTTAAGAATCTGTCTGTACAAATAATTGTTTTTGCGTTGGTATGGTGTCGGAGGACGTTTAGAAGTGTCCTGGATTTTTCTAAACTCCCCCAGGAATTTTCTTATCAATTTCTGTGAATAAAATTAAAATTAATATCTCAGCTCTGGCACCGTGGATATTTAAGGATCTGTCTGTACAAATAATTGCCTTTGCTTTTGTATGATGTCTGAAGACGTCCAGAAGTGTCCTGGATTTTTCTAAACACCCCCAGTAATTTTCTTGTATCAATTTCTGTGAATAAAAATAAAATGAATATCTCAGCTCTGCGACCGAATATTTGGTGTTTGCCAGCAATACGTTAATTAATACAATTTAGGGGAACGAATAGGCATGGAGAGATTGATTTATAACTTGAAACGGCAAGCCAGTAACAACCAAAAGCGTAAAACATGCTAAATCGACTCCGAATTTGAAAAGGAGACGATTTACGCAGTTTGCACAATTTTTGTGCAAAATTTAGTGGATATTTAAGAATCTGTCTGTACAAATAATTGTTTTTGCGTTGGTATGGTGTCTGAGGACGTTTAGAAGTGTCCTGGATTTTTCTAAACTCCCCCAGGAATTTTCTTATATAAATTTCTGTGAATAAAATTAAAATTAATATCTCAGCTCTGGCACCGTGGATATTTAAGGATCTGTCTGTACAAATAATTGCCTTTGCTTTTGTATGACATCTGAAGACGTCCAGAAGTGTCCTGGATTTTTCTAAACACCCCCAGTAATTTTCTTGTATCAATTTCTGTGAATAAAAATAAAATGAATATCTCAGCTCTGCGACCGAATATTTGGTGTTTGCCAGCAATACGTTAATTAATACAATTTAGGGGAACGAATAGGCATGGAGAGATTGATTTATAACTTGAAACGGCAAGCCAGTAACAACCAAAAGCGTAAAACATGCTAAATCGACTCCGAATTTGAAAAGGAGACGATTTACGCAGTTTGCACAATTTTTGTGCAAAATTTAGTGGATATTTAAGAATCTGTCTGTACAAATAATTGTTTTTGCGTTGGTATGGTGTCTGAGGACGTTTAGAAGTGTCCTGGATTTTTCTAAACTCCCCCAGGAATTTTCTTATATAAATTTCTGTGAATAAAATTAAAATTAATATCTCAGCTCTGGCACCGTGGATATTTAAGGATCTGTCTGTACAAATAATTGCCTTTGCTTTTGTATGACATCTGAAGACGTCCAGAAGTGTCCTGGATTTTTCTAAACACCCCCAGTAATTTTCTTGTATCAATTTCTGTGAATAAAAATAAAATGAATATCTCAGCTCTGCGACCGAATATTTGGTGTTTGCCAGCAATACGTTAATTAATACAATTTAGGGGAACGAATAGGCATGGAGAGATTGATTTATAACTTGAAACGGCAAGCCAGTAACAACCAAAAGCGTAAAACATGCTAAATCGACTCCGAATTTGAAAAGGAGACGATTTACGCAGTTTGCACAATTTTTGTGCAAAATTTAGTGGATATTTAAGAATCTGTCTGTACAAATAATTGTTTTTGCGTTGGTATGGTGTCTGAGGACGTTTAGAAGTGTCCTGGATTTTTCTAAACTCCCCCAGGAATTTTCTTATATAAATTTCTGTGAATAAAATTAAAATTAATATCTCAGCTCTGGCACCGTGGATATTTAAGGATCTGTCTGTACAAATAATTGCCTTTGCTTTTGTATGACATCTGAAGACGTCCAGAAGTGTCCTGGATTTTTCTAAACACCCCCAGTAATTTTCTTGTATCAATTTCTGTGAATAAAAATAAAATGAATATCTCAGCTCTGCGACCGAATATTTGGTGTTTGCCAGCAATACGTTAATTAATACAATTTAGGGGAACGAATAGGCATGGAGAGATTGATTTATAACTTGAAACGGCAAGCCAGTAACAACCAAAAGCGTAAAACATGCTAAATCGACTCCGAATTTGAAAAGGAGACGATTTACGCAGTTTGCCCAATTTTTGTGCAAAATTTAGTGGATATTTAAGAATCTGTCTGTACAAATAATTGTTTTTGCGTTGGTATGGTGTCTGAGGACGTTTAGAAGTGTCCTGGATTTTTCTAAACTCCCCCAGGAATTTTCTTATATCAATTTCTGTGAATAAAATTAAAATTAATATCTCAGCTCTGGCACCGTGGATATTTAAGGATCTGTTTGTACAAATAATTGCCTTTGCTTTTGTATGATGTCTGAAGACGTCCAAAAGTGTCCTGGATTTTTCTAAACACCCCCAGTAATTTTCTTGTATCAATTTCTGTGAATAAAAATAAAATGAATATCTCAGCTCTGCGACCGAATATTTGGTGTTTGCCAGCAATACGTTAATTAATACAATTTAGGGGAACGAATAGGCATGGAGAGATTGATTTATAACTTGAAACGGCAAGCCAGTAACAACCAAAAGCGTAAAACATGCTATATCGACTCCGAATTTGAAAAGGAGACGATTTACGCAGTTTGCACAATTTTTGTGCAAAATTTAGTGGATATTTAAGAATCTGTCTGTACAAATAATTGTTTTTGCGTTGGTATGGTGTCTGAGGACGTTTAGAAGTGTCCTGGATTTTTCTAAACTCCCCCAGGAATTTTCTTATATCAATTTCTGTGAATAAAATTAAAATTAATATCTCAGCTCTGGCACCGTGGATATTTAAGGATCTGTCTGTACAAATAATTGCCTTTGCTTTTGTATGAGATCTGAAGACGTCCAGAAGTGTCCTGGATTTTTCTAAACACCCCCAGTAATTTTCTTGTATCAATTTCTGTGAATAAAAATAAAATGAATATCTCAGCTCTGCGACCGAATATTTGGTGTTTGCCAGCAATACGTTAATTAATACAATTTAGGGGAACGAATAGGCATGGAGAGATTGATTTATAACTTGAAACGGCAAGCTAGTAACAACCAAAAGCGTAAAACATGCTAAATCGGCTCCGAATTTGAAAAGGAGACTATTTACGCAGTTTGCACAATTTTTGTGCAAAATTTAGTGGATATTTAAGAATCTGTCTGTACAAATAATTGTTTTTGCGTTGGTATGGTGTCTGAGGACGTTTAGAAGTGTCCTGGATTTTTCTAAACTCCTCCAGGAATTTTCTTATATCAATTTCTGTGAATAAAATTAAAATTAATATCTCAGCTCTGGCACCGTGGATATTTAAGGATCTGTTTGTACAAATAATTGCCTTTGCTTTTGTATGATGTCTGAAGACGTCCAGAAGTGTCCTGGATTTTTCTAAACACCCCCAGTAATTTTCTTGTATCAATTTCTGTGAATAAAAATAAAATGAATATCTCAGCTCTGCGACCGAATATTTGGTGTTTGCCAGCAATACGTTAATTAATACAATTTAGGGGAACGAATAGGCATGGAGAGATTGATTTATAACTTGAAACGGCAAGCCAGTAACAACCAAAACCGTAAAACATTCTAAATCGACTCCGAATTTGAAAAGGAGACGATTTACGCAGTTTGCACAATTTTTGTGCAAAATTTAGTGGATATTTAAGAATCTGTCTGTACAAATAATTGTTTTTGCGTTGGTATGGTGTCTGAGGACGTTTAGAAGTGTCCTGGATTTTTCTAAACTCCCCCAGGAATTTTCTTATATCAATTTCTGTGAATAAAATTAAAATTAATATCTCAGCTCTGGCACCGTGGATATTTAAGGATCTGTCTGTACAAATAATTGCCTTTGCTTTTGTATGAGATCTGAAGACGTCTAGAAGTGTCCTGGATTTTTCTAAACACCCCCAGTAATTTTCTTGTATCAATTTCTGTGAATAAAAATAAAATGAATATCTCAGCTCTGCGACCGAATATTTGGTGTTTGCCAGCAATACGTTAATTAATACAATTTAGGGGAACGAATAGGCATGGAGAGATTGATTTATAACTTTAAACGGCAAGCCAGTAACAACCAAAACCGTAAAACATGCTAAATCGACTCCGAATTTGAAAAGGAGACGATTTACGCAGTTTGCACAATTTTTGTGCAAAATTTAGTGGATATTTAAGAATCTGTCTGTACAAATAATTGTTTTTGCGTTGGTATGGTGTCTGAGGACGTTTAGAAGTGTCCTGGATTTTTCTAAACTCCCCCAGGAATTTTCTTATCAATTTCTGTGAATAAAATTAAAATTAATATCTCAGCTCTGGCACCGTGGATATTTAAGGATCTGTCTGTACAAATAATTGCCTTTGCTTTTGTATGACATCTGAAGACGTCCAGAAGTGTCCTGGATTTTTCTAAACACCCCCAGTAATTTTCTTGTATCAATTTCTGTGAATAAAAATAAAATGAATATCTCAGCTCTGCGACCGAATATTTGGTGTTTGCCAGCAATACGTTAATTAATACAATTTAGGGGAACGAATAGGCATGGAAAGATTGATTTATAACTTGAAACGGCAAGCCAGTAACAACCAAAAGCGTAAAACATGCTAAATCGACTCCGAATTTGAAAAGGAGACGATTTACGCAGTTTGCACAATTTTTGTGCAAAATTTAGTGGATATTTAAGAATCTGTCTGTACAAATAATTGTTTTTGCGTTGGTATGGTGTCTGAGGACGTTTAGAAGTGTCCTGGATTTTTCTAAACTCCCCCAGGAATTTTCTTATATCAATTTCTGTGAATAAAATTAAAATTAATATCTCAGCTCTGGCACCGTGGATATTTAACGATCTGTCTGTACAAATAATTGCCTTGGCTTTTGTATGAGATCTGAAGACGTCCAGAAGTGTCCTGGATTTTTCTAAACACCCCCAGTAATTTTCTTGTATCAATTTCTGTGAATAAAAATAAAATGAATATCTCAGCTCTGCGACCGAATATTTGGTGTTTGCCAGCAATACGTTAATTAATACAATTTAAGGGAACGAATAGGCATGGAGAGATTGATTTATAACTTGAAACGGCAAGCCAGTAACAACCAAAAGCGTAAAACATGCTAAATCGACTCCGAATTTGAAAAGGAGACGATTTACGCAGTTTGCACAATTTTTGTGCAAAATTTAGTGGATATTTAAGAATCTGTCTGTACAAATAATTGTTTTTGCGTTGGTATGGTGTCTCAGGACGTTAGAAGTGTCCTGGATTTTTCTAAACTCCCCCAGGAATTTTCTTATATCAATTTCTGTGAATAAAATTAAAATTAATATCTCAGCTCTGGCACCGTGGATATTTAAGGATCTGTCTGTACAAATAATTGCCTTTGCTTTTGTATGAGATCTGAAGACGTCCAGAAGTGTCCTGGATTTTTCTAAACACCCCCAGTAATTTTCTTGTATCAATTTCTGTGAATAAAAATAAAATGAATATCTCAGCTCTGCGACCGAATATTTGGTGTTTGCCAGCAATACGTTAATTAATACAATTTAGGGGAACGAATAGGCATGGAGAGATTGATTTATAACTTGAAACGGCAAGCCAGTAACAACCAAAAGCGTAAAACATGCTAAATCGACTCCGAATTTGAAAAGGAGACGATTTACGCAGTTTGCACAATTTTTGTGCAAAATTTAGTGGATATTTAAGCATCTGTCTGTACAAATAATTGTTTTTGCGTTGGTATGGTATCTGAGGACGTTTAGAAGTGTCCTGGATTTTTCTAAACTCCCCCAGGAATTTTCTTATATCAATTTCTGTGAATAAAATTAAAATTAATATCTCAGCTCTGGCACCGTGGATATTTAAGGATCTGTTTGTACAAATAATTGCCTTTGCTTTTGTATGATGTCTGAAGACGTCCAAAAGTGTCCTGGATTTTTCTAAACACCCCCAGTAATTTTCTTGTATCAATTTCTGTGAATAAAAATAAAATGAATATCTCAGCTCTGCGACCGAATATTTGGTGTTTGCCAGCAATACGTTAATTAATACAATTTAGGGAAACGAATAGGCATGGAGAGATTGATTTATAACTTGAAACGGCAAGCCAGTAACAACCAAAAGCGTAAAACATGCTAAATCGACTCCGAATTTGAAAAGGAGACGATTTACGCAGTTTGCACAATTTTTGTGCAAAATTTAGTGGATATTTAAGAATCTGTCTGTACAAATAATTGTTTTTGCGTTGGTATGGTGTCTGAGGACGTTTAGAAGTGTCCTGGATTTTTCTAAACTCCCCCAGGAATTTTCTTATATCAATTTCTGTGAATAAAATTAAAATTAATATCTCAGCTCTGGCACCGTGGATATTTAAGGATCTGTCTGTACAAATAATTGCCTTTGCTTTTGTATGATGTCTGAAGACGTCCAGAAGTGTCCTGGATTTTTCTAAACACCCCCAGTAATTTTCTTGTATCAATTTCTGTGAATAAAAATAAAATGAATATCTCAGCTCTGCGACCGAATATTTGGTGTTTGCCAGCAATACGATAATTAATACAATTACGGGAACGAATAGGCATGGAGAGATTGATTTATAACTTGAAACGGCAAGCCAGTAACAACCAAAAACGTAAAACATGCTAAATCGACTCCGAATTTGAAAAGGAGACGATTTACGCAGTTTGCACAATTTTTGTGCAAAATTTAGTGGATATTTAAGAATCTGTCTGTACAAATAATTGTTTTTGCGTTGGTATGGTGTCTGAGGACGTTTAGAAGTGTCCTGGATTTTTCTAAACTCCCCCAGGAATTTTCTTATATCAATTTCTGTGAATAAAATCAATTTTAATATCTCAGCTCTGGCACCGTGGATATTTAAGAATCTGTTTGTACAAATAATTGCCTTTGCTTTTGTATGATGTCTGAAGACGTCCAGAAGTGTCCTGGATTTTTCTAAACTCCCCCAGGAATTTTCTTATATCAATTTCTGTGAATAAAATTAAAATTAATATCTCAGCTCTGGCACCGTGGATATTTAAGGATCTGTCTGTACAAATAATTGCCTTTGCTTTTGTATGATGTCTGAAGACGTCCAGAAGTGTCCTGGATTTTTCTAAACACCCCCAGTAATTTTCTTGTATCAATTTCTGTGAATAAAAATAAAATGAATATCTCAGCTCTGCGACCGAATATTTGGTGTTTGCCAGCAATACGTTAATTAATACAATTTAGGGGAACGAATAGGCATGGAGAGATTGATTTATAACTTGAAACGGCAAGCTAGTAACAACCAAAAGCGTAAAACATGCTAAATCGGCTCCGAATTTGAAAAGGAGACGATTTACGCAGTTTGCACAATTTTTGTGCAAAATTTAGTGGATATTTAAGAATCTGTCTGTACAAATAATTGTTTTTGCGTTGGTATGGTGTCTGAGGACGTTTAGAAGTGTCCTGGATTTTTCTAAACTCCTCCAGGAATTTTCTTATATCAATTTCTGTGAATAAAATTAAAATTAGTATCTCAGCTCTGGCACCGTGGATATTTAAGGATCTGTTTGTACAAATAATTGCCTTTGCTTTTGTATGATGTCTGAAGACGTCCAGAAGTGTCCTGGATTTTTCTAAACACCCCCAGTAATTTTCTTGTATCAATTTCTGTGAATAAAAATAAAATGAATATCTCAGCTCTGCGACCGAATATTTGGTGTTTGCCAGCAATACGTTAATTAATACAATTTAGGGGAACGAATAGGCATGGAGAGATTGATTTATAACTTGAAACGGCAAGCCAGTAACAACCAAAACCGTAAAACATTCTAAATCGACTCCGAATTTGAAAAGGAGACGATTTACGCAGTTTGCACAATTTTTGTGCAAAATTAAGTGGATATTTAAGAATCTGTCTGTACAAATAATTGTTTTTGCGTTGGTATGGTGTCTGAGGACGTTTAGAAGTGTCCTGGATTTTTCTAAACTCCCCCAGGAATTTTCTTATATCAATTTCTGTGAATAAAATTAAAATTAATATCTCAGCTCTGGCACCGTGGATATTTAAGGATCTGTCTGTACAAATAATTGCCTTTGCTTTTGTATGAGATCTGAAGACGTCTAGAAGTGTCCTGGATTTTTCTAAACACCCCCAGTAATTTTCTTGTATCAATTTCTGTGAATAAAAATAAAATGAATATCTCAGCTCTGCGACCGAATATTTGGTGTTTGCCAGCAATACGTTAATTAATACAATTTAGGGGAACGAATAGGCATGGAGAGATTGATTTATAACTTTAAACGGCAAGCCAGTAACAACCAAAACCGTAAAACATGCTAAATCGACTCCGAATTTGAAAAGGAGACGATTTACGCAGTTTGCACAATTTTTGTGCAAAATTTAGTGGATATTTAAGAATCTGTCTGTACAAATAATTGTTTTTGCGTTGGTATGGTGTCTGAGGACGTTTAGAAGTGTCCTGGATTTTTCTAAACTCCCCCAGGAATTTTCTTATATCAATTTCTGTGAATAAAATTAAAATTAATATCTCAGCTCTGGCACCGTGGATATTTAAGGATCTGTCTGTACAAATAATTGCCTTTGCTTTTGTATGATGTCTGAAGACGTCCAGAAGTGTCCTGGATTTTTCTAAACACCCCCAGTAATTTTCTTGTATCAATTTCTGTGAATAAAAATAAAATGAATATCTCAGCTCTGCGACCGAATATTTGGTGTTTGCCAGCAATACGTTAATTAATACAATTTAGGGGAACGAATAAGCATGGAGAGATTGATTTATAACTTGAAACGGCAAGCCAGTAACAACCAAAAGCGTAAAACATGCTAAATCGACTCCGAATTTGAAAAGGAGACGATTTACGCAGTTTACACAATTTTTGTGCAAAATTTAGTGGATATTTAAGAATCTGTCTGTACAAATAATTGTTTTTGCGTTGGTATGGTGTCTGAGGACGTTTAGAAGTGTCCTGGATTTTTCTAAACTCCCCCAGGAATTTTCTTATATCAATTTCTGTGAATAAAATTAAAATTAATATCTCAGCTCTGGCACCGTGGATATTTAAGGATCTGTTTGTACAAATAATTGCCTTTGCTTTTGTATGATGTCTGAAGACGTCCAGAAGTGTCCTGGATTTTTCTAAACACCCCCAGTAATTTTCTTGTATCAATCTCTGTGAATAAAAATAAAATGAATATCTCAGCTCTGCGACCGAATATTTGGTGTTTGCCAGCAATACGTTAATTAATACAATTTAGGGGAACGAATAGGCATGGAGAAATTGATTTATAACTTGAAACGGCAAGCCAGTAACAACCAAAAGCGTAAAACATGCTAAATCGACTCCGAATTTGAAAAGGAGATGATTTACGCAGTTTGCACAATTTTTGTGCAAAATTTAGTGGATATTTAAGAATCTGTCTGTACAAATAATTGTTTTTGCGTTGGTATGGTGTCTGAGGACGTTTAAAAGTGTCCTGGATTTTTCTAAACTCCCCCAGGAATTTTCTTATATCAATTTCTGTGAATAAAATTAAAATTAATATCTCAGCTCTGGCACCGTGGATATTTAAGGATCTGTCTGTACAAATAATTGCCTTTGCTTTTGTATGAGATCTGAAGACGTCCAGAAGTGTCCTGGATTTTTCTAAACACCCCCAGTAATTTTCTTGTATCAATTTCTGTGAATAAAAATAAAATGAATATCTCAGCTCTGCGACCGAATATTTGGTGTTTGCCAGCAATACGTTAATTAATACATTTTAGGGGAACGAATAGGCATGGAGAGATTGATTTATAACTTGAAACGGCAAGCCAGTAACAACCAAAAGCGTAAAACATGCTAAATCGACTCCGAATTTGAAAAGGAGACGATTTACGCAGTTTGCACAATTTTTGTGCAAAATTTAGTGGATATTTAAGAATCTGTCTGTACAAATAATTGTTTTTGCGTTGGTATGGTGTCTGAGGACGTTTAGAAGTGTCCTGGATTTTTCTAAACTCCCCCAGGAATTTTCTTATATCAATTTCTGTGAATAAAATTAAAATTAATATCTCAGCTCTGGCACCGTGGATATTTAAGGATCTGTTTGTACAAATAATTGCCTTTGCTTTTGTATAATGTCTGAAGACGTCCAGAAGTGTCCTGGATTTTTCTAAACACCCCCAGTAATTTTCTTGTATCAATTTCTGTGAATAAAAATAAAATGAATATCTCAGCTCTGCCACCGAATATTTGGTGTTTGCCAGCAATACGTTAATTAATACAATTTAGGGGAACGAATAGGCATGGAGAGATTGATTTATAACTTGAAACGGCAGGCTAGTAACAACCAAAAGCGTAAAACATGCTAAATCGACTCCGAATTTGAAAAGGAGACGATTTACGCAGTTTGCACAATTTTTATGCAAAATTTAGTGGATATTTAAGAATCTGTCTGTACAAATAATTGTTTTTGCGTTGGTATGGTGTCTGAGGACGTTTAGAAGTGTCCTGGATTTTTCTAAACTCCCCCAGGAATTTTCTTATATCAAATTCTGTGAATAAAATTAAAATTAATATCTCAGCTCTGGCACCGTGGATATTTAAGGATCTGTTTGTACAAGTAATTGCCTTTGCTTTTGTATGATGTCTGAAGACGTCCAGAAGTGTCCTGGATTTTTCTAAACACCCCCAGTAATTTTCTTGTATCAATTTCTGTGAATAAAAATAAAATGAATATCTCAGCTCTGCGACCGAATATTTGGTGTTTGCCAGCAATACGTTATTTAATACAATTTAGGGGAACGAATAGGCATGGAGAGATTGATTTATAACTTGAAACGGCAAGCCAGTAACAACCAAAAGCGTAAAACATGCAAAATCGACTCCGAATTTGAAAAGGAGACGATTTACGCAGTTTGCACAATTTTTGTGCAAAATTTAGTGGATATTTAAGAATCTGTCTGTACAAATAATTGTTTTTGCGTTGGTATGGTGTCTGAGGACGTTTAGAAGTGTCCTGGATTTTTCTAAACTCCCCCAGGAATTTTCTTATATCAATTTCTGTGAATAAAATTAAAATTAATATATCAGCTCTGGCACCGTGGATATTTAAGGATCTGTTTGTACAAATAATTGCCTTTGCTTTTGTATGATGTCTGAAGACGTCCAGAAGTGTCCTGGATTTTTCTAAACACCCCCAGTAATTTTCTTGTATCAATTTCTGTGAATAAAAATAAAATGAATATCTCAGCTCTGCGACCGAATATTTGGTGTTTGCCAGCAATACGTTAATTAATACAATTTAGGGGAACGAATAGGCATGGAGAGATTGATTTATAACTTGAAACGGCAAGCTAGTAACAACCAAAAGCGTAAAACATGCTAAATCGACTCCGAATTTGAAAAGGAGACGATTTACGCAGTTTGCACAATTTTTGTGCAAAATTTAGTGGATATTTAAGAATCTGCCTGTACAAATAATTGTTTTTGCGTTGGTATGGTGTCTGAGGACGTTTAGAAGTGTCCTGGATTTTTCTAAACTCCCCCAGGAATTTTCTTATATCAATTTCTGTGAATAAAATCAAAATTAATATCTCAGCTCTGGCACCGTGGATATTTAAGGATCTGTTTGTACAAATAATTGCCTTTGCTTTTGTATGATGTCTGAAGACGTCCAGAAGTGTCCTGGATTTTCCTAAACACCCCCAGTAATTTTCTTGTATCAATTTCTGTGAATAAAAATAAAATGAATATCTCAGCTCTGCGACCGAATATTTGGTGTTTGCCAGCAATACGTTAATTAATACAATTTAGGGGAACGAATAGGCATGGAGAGATTGATTTATAACTTGAAACGGCAAGCCAGTAACAACCAAAATCGTAAAACATGCTAAATCGACTCCGAATTTGAAAAGGAGACGATTTACGCAGTTTGCAAAATTTTTGTGCAAAATTTAGTGGATATTTAAGAATCTGTCTGTACAAATAATTGTTTTTGCGTTGGTATGGTGTCTGAGGACGTTTAGAAGTGTCCTGGATTTTTCTAAACTCCCCAGGAATTTTCTTATATCAATTTCTGTGAATAAAATTAAAATTAATATCTCAGCTCTGGCACCGTGGATATTTAAGGATCTGTCTGTACAAATAATTGCCTTTGCTTTTGTATGATGTCTGAAGACGTCCAGAAGTGTCCTGGATTTTTCTAAACACCCCCAGTAATTTTCTTGTATCAATTTCTGTGAATAAAAATAAAATGAATATCTCAGCTCTGCGACCGAATATTTGGTGTTTGCCAGCAATACGTTAATTAATACAATTTAGGGGAACGAATAGGCATGGAGAGATTGATTTATAACTTGAAACGGCAAGCCAGTAACAACCAAAAGCGTAAAACATGCTAAATCGACTCCGAATTTGAAAAGGAGACGATTTACGCAGTTTGCACAATTTTTGTGCAAAATTTAGTGGATATTTAAGAATCTGTCTGTACAAATAATTGTTTTTGCGTTGGTATGGTGTCTGAGGACGTTTAGAAGTGTCCTGGATTTTTCTAAACTCCCCCAGGAATTTTCTTATATAAATTTCTGTGAATAAAATTAAAATTAATATCTCAGCTCTGGCACCGTGGATATTTAAGGATCTGTCTGTACAAATAATTGCCTTTGCTTTTGTATGACATCTGAAGACGTCCAGAAGTGTCCTGGATTTTTCTAAACACCCCCAGTAATTTTCTTGTATCAATTTCTGTGAATAAAAATAAAATGAATATCTCAGCTCTGCGACCGAATATTTGGTGTTTGCCAGCAATACGTTAATTAATACAATTTAGGGGAACGAATAGGCATGGAGAGATTGATTTATAACTTGAAACGGCAAGCCAGTAACAACCAAAAGCGTAAAACATGCTAAATCGACTCCGAATTTGAAAAGGAGACGATTTACGCAGTTTGCACAATTTTTGTGCAAAATTTAGTAGATATTTAAGAATCTGTTTGTACAAATAATTGTTTTTGCGTTGGTATGGTGTCTGAGGACGTTTAGAAGTGTCCTGGATTTTTCTAAACTCCCCCAGGAATTTTCTTATATCAATTTCTGTGAATAAAATTAAAATTAATATCTCAGCTCTGGCACCGTGGATATTTAAGGATCTGTCTGTACAAATAATTGCCTTTGCTTTTGTATGACGTCTGAAGACGTCCAGAAGTGTCCTGGATTTTTCTAAACACCCCCAGTAATTTTCTTGTATCAATTTCTGTGAATAAAAATAAAATGAATATCTCAGCTCTGCGACCGAATATTTGGTGTTTGCCAGCAATACGTTAATTAATACAATTTAGGGGAACGAATAGGCATGGAGAGATAGATTTATAACTTGAAACGGCAAGCCAGTAACAACCAAAAGCGTAAAACATGCTAAATCGACTCCGAATTTGAAAAGGAGACGATTTACGCAGTTTGCACAATTTTTGTGCAAAATTTAGTGGATATTTAAGAATCTGTCTGTACAAATAATTGTTTTTGCGTTGGTATGGGGTATGAGGACGTTTAGAAGTGTCCTGGATTTTTCTAAACTCCCCCAGGAATTTTCTTATATCAATTTCTGTGAATAAAATTAAAATTAATATCTCAGCTCTGGCACCGTGGATATTTAAGGATTTGTCTGTACAAATAATTGCCTTTGCTTTTGTATGATGTCTGAAGACGTCCAGAAGTGTTCTGGATTTTTCTAAACACCCCCAGTAATTTTCTTGTATCAATTTCTGTGAATAAAAATAAAATGAATATCTCAGCTCTGCGACCGAATATTTGGTGTTTGCCAGCAATACGTTAATTAATACAATTTAGGGGAACGAATAGGCATGGAGAGATTGATTTATAACTTGAAACGGCAAGCCAGTAACAACCAAAAGCGTAAAACATGCTAAATCGACTCCGAATTTGAAAAGGAGACGATTTACGCAGTTTGCACAATTTTTGTGCAAAATTTAGTGGATATTTAAGAATCTGTCTGTACAAATAATTGTTTTTGCGTTGGTATGGTGTCTGAGGACGTTTAGAAGTGTCCTGGATTTTTCTAAACTCCTCCAGGAATTTTCTTATATCAATTTCTGTGAATAAAATTAAAATTAATATCTCAGCTCTGGCACCATGGATATTTAAGGATCTGTCTGTACAAATAATTGCCTTTGCTTTTGTATGATGTCTGAAGACGTCCAGAAGTGTCCTGGATTTTTCTAAACACCCCCAGTAATTTTCTTGTATCAATTTCTGTGAATAAAAAGAAAATGAATATCTCAGCTCTGCGACCGAATATTTGGTGTTTGCCAGCAATACGTTAATTAATACAATTTAGGGGAACGAATAGGCACGGAGATATTGATTTATAACTTGAAACGGCAAGCCAGTAACAACCAAAAGCGTAAAACATGCTAAATCGACTCCGAATTTGAAAAGGAGACGATTTACGCAGTTTGCACAATTTTTGTGCAAAATTTAGTGGATATTTAAGAATCTGTCTGTACAAATAATTGTTTTTGCGTTGGTATGGTGTCTGAGGACGTTTAGAAGTGTCCTGGATTTTTCTAAACTCCCCCAGGAATTTTCTTATATCAATTTCTGTGAATAAAATTAAAATTATGATCTCAGCTCTGGCACCGTGGATATTTAAGGATCTGTCTGTACAAATAATTGCCTTTGCTTTTGTATGCTGTCTGAAGACGTCCAGAAGTGTCCTGGATTTTTCTAAACACCCCCAGTAATTTTCTTGTATCAATTTCTGTGAATAAAAATAAAATGAATATCTCAGCTCTGCGACCGAATATTTGGTGTTTGCCAGCAATACGTTAATTAATACAATTTAGGGGAACGAATAGGCATGGAGAGATTGATTTATAACTTGAAACGGCAAGCCAGTAATAACCAAAAGCGTAAAACATGCTAAATCGACTCCGAATTTGAAAAGGAAACGATTTACGCAGTTTGCACAATTTTTGTGCAAAATTTAGTGGATATTTAAGAATCTGTCTGTACAAATAATTGTTTTTGCGTTGGTATGGTGTCTGAGGACGTTTAGAAGTGTCCTGGATTTTTCTAAACTCCCCCAGGAATTTTCTTATATCAATTTCTGTGAATAAAATTAAAATTAATATCTCAGCTCTGGCACCGTGGATATTTAAGGATCTGTCTGTACAAATAATTGCCTTTGCTTTTGTATGATGTCTGAAGACGTCCAGAAGTGTCCTGGATTTTTCTAAACACCCCCAGTAATTTTCTTGTATCAATTTCTGTGAATAAAAATAAAATGAATATCTCAGCTCTGCGACCGAATATTTGGTGTTTGCCAGCAATACGTTAATTAATACAATTTAGGGGAACGAATAGGCATGGAGAGATTGATTTATAACTTGAAACGGCAAGCCAGTAACAACCAAAAGCGTAAAACATGCTAAATCGACTCCGAATTTGAAAAGGAGACGATTTACGCAGTTTGCACAATTTTTGTGCAAAATTTAGTGGATATTTAAGAATCTGTCTGTACAAATAATTGTTTTTGCGTTGGTATGGTGTCTGAGGACGTTTAGAAGTGTCCTGGATTTTTCTAAACTCCCCCAGGAATTTTCTTATATCAATTTCTGTGAATAAAATTAAAATTAATATCTCAGCTCTGGCACCGTGGATATTTAAGGATCTGCCTGTACAAATAATTGCCTTTGCTTTTGTATGATGTCTGAAGACGTCCAGAAGTGTCCTGGATTTTTCTAAACACCCCCAGTAATTTTCTTGTATCAATTTCTGTGAATAAAAATAAAATGAATATCTCAGCTCTGCGACCGAATATTTGGTGTTTGCCAGCAATACGTTAATTAATACAATTTAGGGGAACGAATAGGCATGGAGAGATTGATTTATAACTTGAAACGGCAAGCCAGTAACAACCAAAACCGTAAAACATGCTAAATCGACTCCGAATTTGAAAAGGAGACGATTTACGCAGTTTGCACAATTTTTGTGCAAAATTTAGTGGATATTTAAGAATCTGTCTGTACAAATAATTGTTTTTGCGTTGGTATGGTGTCTGAGGACGTTTAGAAGTGTCCTGGATTTTTCTAAACTCCCCCAGGAATTTTCTTATATCAATTTTTGTGAATAAAATTAAAATTATGATCTCAGCTCTGGCACCGTGGATATTTAAGGATCTGTCTGTACAAATAATTGCCTTTGCTTTTGTATGATGTCTGAAGACGTCCAGAAGTGTCCTGGATTTTTCTAAACACCCCCAGTAATTTTCTTGTATCAATTTCTGTGAATAAAAATAAAATGAATATCTCAGCTCTGCGACCGAATATTTGGTGTTTGCCAGCAATACGTTAATTAATACAATTTAGGGGAACGAATAGGCATGGAGAGATTGATTTATAACTTGAAACGGCAAGCCAGTAACAACCAAAAGCGTAAAACATGCTAAATCGACTCCGAATTTGAAAAGGAGACGATTTACGCAGTTTGCACAATTTTAGTGCAAAATTTAGTGGATATTTAAGAATCTGTCTGTACAAATAATTGTTTTTGCGTTGGTATGGTGTCTGAGGACGTTTAGAAGTGTCCTGGATTTTTCTAAACTCCCCCAGGAATTTTCTTATATCAATTTCTGTGAATAAAATTAAAATTAATATCTCAGCTCTGGCACCGTGGATATTTAAGGATCTGTCTGTACAAATAATTGCCTTTGCTTTTGTATGATGTCTGAAGACGTCCAGAAGTGTCCTGGATTTTTCTAAACACCCCCAGTAATTTTCTTGTATCAATTTCTGTGAATAAAAATAAAATGAAATCTCAGCTCTGCGACCGAATATTTGGTGTTTGCCAGCAATACGTTAATTAATACAATTTAGGGGAACGAATAGGCATGGAGAGATTGATTTATAACTTGAAACGGCAAGCCAGTAACAACCAAAAGCGTAAAACATGCTAAATCGACTCCGAATTTGAAAAGGAGATGATTTACGCAGTTTGCACAATTTTTGTGCAAAATTTAGTGGATATTTAAGAATCTGTCTGTACAAATAATTGTTTTTGCGTTGGTATGGTGTCTGAGGACGTTTAGAAGTGTCCTGGATTTTTCTAAACTCCCCCAGGAATTTTCTTATATCAATTTCTGTGAATAAAATTAAAATTAATATCTCAGCTCTGGCACCGTGGATATTTAAGGATCTGTCTGTACAAATAATTGCCTTTGCTTTTGTATGATGTCTGAAGACGTCCAGAAGTGTCCTGGATTTTTCTAAACACCCCCAGTAATTTTCTTGTATCAATTTCTGTGAATAAAAATAAAATGAATATCTCAGCTCTGCGACCGAATATTTGGTGTTTGCCAGCAATACGTTAATTAATACAATTTAGGGGAACGAATAGGCATGGAGAGATTGATTTATAACTTGAAACGGCAAGCCAGTAACAACCAAAAGCGTAAAACATGCTAAATCGACTCCGAATTTGAAAAGGAGACGATTTACGCAGTTTGCACAATTTTAGTGCAAAATTTAGTGGATATTTAAGAATCTGTCTGTACAAATAATTGTTTTTGCGTTGGTATGGTGTCTGAGGACGTTTAGAAGTGTCCTGGATTTTTCTAAACTCCCCCAGGAATTTTCTTATATCAATTTCTGTGAATAAAATTAAAATTAATATCTCAGCTCTGGCACCGTGGATATTTAAGGATCTGTCTGTACAAATAATTGCCTTTGCTTTTGTATGATGTCTGAAGACGTCCAGAAGTGTCCTGGATTTTTCTAAACACCCCCAGTAATTTTCTTGTATCAATTTCTGTGAATAAAAATAAAATGAATATCTCAGCTCTGCGACCGAATATTTGGTGTTTGCCAGCAATACGTTAATTAATACAATTTAGGGGAACGAATAGGCATGGAGAGATTGATTTATAACTTGAAACGGCAAGCCAGTAACAACCAAAAGCGTAAAACATGCTAAATCGACTCCGAATTTGAAAAGGAGACGATTTACGCAGTTTGCACAATTTTAGTGCAAAATTTAGTGGATATTTAAGAATCTGTCTGTACAAATAATTGTTTTTGCGTTGGTATGGTGTCTGAGGACGTTTAGAAGTGTCCTGGATTTTTCTAAACTCCCCCAGGAATTTTCTTATATCAATTTCTGTGAATAAAATTAAAATTAATATCTCAGCTCTGGCACCGTGGATATTTAAGGATCTGTCTGTACAAATAATTGCCTTTGCTTTTGTATGATGTCTGAAGACGTCCAGAAGTGTCCTGGATTTTTCTAAACACCCCCAGTAATTTTCTTGTATCAATTTCTGTGAATAAAAATAAAATGAAATCTCAGCTCTGCGACCGAATATTTGGTGTTTGCCAGCAATACGTTAATTAATACAATTTAGGGGAACGAATAGGCATGGAGAGATTGATTTATAACTTGAAACGGCAAGCCAGTAACAACCAAAAGCGTAAAACATGCTAAATCGACTCCGAATTTGAAAAGGAGATGATTTACGCAGTTTGCACAATTTTTGTGCAAAATTTAGTGGATATTTAAGAATCTGTCTGTACAAATAATTGTTTTTGCGTTGGTATGGTGTCTGAGGACGTTTAGAAGTGTCCTGGATTTTTCTAAACTCCCCCAGGAATTTTCTTATATCAATTTCTGTGAATAAAATTAAAATTAATATCTCAGCTCTGGCACCGTGGATATTTAAGGATCTGTCTGTACAAATAATTGCCTTTGCTTTTGTATGATGTCTGAAGACGTCCAGAAGTGTCCTGGATTTTTCTAAACACCCCCAGTAATTTTCTTGTATCAATTTCTGTGAATAAAAATAAAATGAATATCTCAGCTCTGCGACCGAATATTTGGTGTTTGCCAGCAATACGTTAATTAATACAATTTAGGGGAACGAATAGGCATGGAGAGATTGATTTATAACTTGAAACGGCAAGCCAGTAACAACCAAAAGCGTAAAACATGCTAAATCGTCTCCGAATTTGAAAAGGATACGATTTACGCAGTTTGCACAATTTTTGTGCAAAATTTAGTGGATATTTAAGAATCTGTCTGTACAAATAATTGTTTTTGCGTTGGTATGGTGTCTGAGGACGTTTAGAAGTGTCCTGGATTTTTCTAAACTCCTCCAGGAATTTTCTTATATCAATTTCTGTGAATAAAATTAAAATTAATATCTCAGCTCTGGCACCGTGGATATTTAAGGATCCATTTGTACAAATAATTGCCTTTGCTTTTGTATGATGTCTGAAGACGTCCAGAAGTGTCCTGGATTTTTCTAAACACCCCCAGTAATTTTCTTGTATCAATTTCTGTGAATAAAAATAAAATGAATATCTCAGCTCTGCGACCGAATATTTGGTGTTTGCCAGCAATACGTTAATTAATACAATTTAGGGGAACGAATAGGCATGGAGAGATTGATTTATAACTTGAAACGGCAAGCCAGTAACAACCAAAAGCGTAAAACATGCTAAATCGACTCCGAATTTGAAAAGGAGACGATTTACGCAGTTTGCACAATTTTTGTGCAAAATTTAGTGGATATTTAAGAATCTGTCTGTACAAATAATTGTTTTTGCGTTGGTATGGTGTCTGAGGACGTTTAGAAGTGTCCTGGATTTTTCTAAACTCCCCCAGGAATTTTCTTATATCAATTTCTGTGAATAAAATTAAAATTAATATCTCAGCTCTGGCACCGTGGATATTTAAGGATCTGTTGGTACAAATAATTGCCTTTGCTTTTGTATGGTGTCTGAAGGCGTCCAGAAGTGTCCTGGATTTTTCTAAACACCCCCAGTAATTTTCTTGTATCAATTTCTGTGAATAAAAATAAAATGAATATCTCAGCTCTGCGACCGAATATTTGGTGTTTGCCAGCAATACGTTAATTAATACAATTTAGGGGAACGAATAGGCATGGAGAGATTGATTTATAACTTGAAACGGCAAGCCAGTAACAACCAAAAGCGTAAAACATGCTAAATCGACTCCGAATTTGAAAAGGAGACGATTTACGCAGTTTGCACAATTTTTGTGCAAAATTTAGTGGATATTTAAGAATCTGTCTGTACAAATAATTGTTTTTGCGTTGGTATGGTGTCTGAGGACGTTTAGAAGTGTCCTGGATTTTTCTAAACTCCCCCAGGAATTTTCTTATATCAATTTCTGTGAATAAAATTAAAATTAATATCTCAGCTCTGGCACCGTGGATATTTAAGGATCTGTTTGTACAAATAATTGCCTTTGCTTTTGTATGCTGTCTGAAGACGTCCAGAAGTGTCCTGGATTTTTCTAAACACCCCCAGTAATTTTCTTGTATCAATTTCTGTGAATAAAAATAAAATGAATATCTCAGCTCTGCGACCGAATATTTGGTGTTTGCCAGCAATACGTTAATTAATACAATTTAGGGGAACGAATAGGCATGGAGAGATTGATTTATAACTTGAAACGGCAAGCCAGTAACAACCAAAAGCGTAAAACATGCTAAATCGACTCCGAATTTGAAAAGGAGACGATTTACGCAGTTTGCACAATTTTAGTGCAAAATTTAGTGGATATTTAAGAATCTGTCTGTACAAATAATTGTTTTTGCGTTGGTATGGTGTCTGAGGACGTTTAGAAGTGTCCTGGATTTTTCTAAACTTCTCCAGGAATTTTCTTATATCAATTTCTGTGAATAAAATTAAAATTAATATCTCAGCTCTGGCACCGTGGATATTTATGGATCTGTTTGTACAAATAATTGCCTTTGCTTTTGTATGATGTCTGAAGACGTCCAGAAGTGTCCTGGATTTTTCTAAACACCCCCAGTAATTTTCTTGTATCAATTTCTGTGAATAAAAATAAAATGAATATCTCAGCTCTGCGACCGAATATTTGGTGTTTGCCAGCAATACGTTAATTAATACAATTTAGGGGAACGAATAGGCATGGAGAGATTGATTTATAACTTGAAACGGCAAGCCAGTAACAACCAAAAGCGTAAAACATGCTAAATCGACTCCGAATTTGAAAAGGAGACGATTTACGCAGTTTGCACAATTTTTGCAAAATTTAGTGGATATTTAAGAATCTGTCTGTACAAATAATTGTTTTTGCGTTGGTATGGTGTCTGAGGACGTTTAGAAGTGTCCTGGATTTTTCTAAACTCCCCCAGGAATTTTCTTATATCAATTTCTGTGAATAAAATTAAAATTAATATCTCAGCTCTGGCACCGTGGATATTTAAGGATCTGTCTGTACAAATAATTGCCTTTGCTTTTGTATGATGTCTGAAGACGTCCAGAAGTGTCCTGGATGTTTCTAAACACCCCCAGTAATTTTCTTGTATCAATTTCTGTGAATAAAAATAAAATGAATATCTCAGCTCTGCGACCGAATATTTGGTGTTTGCCAGCAATACGTTAATTAATACAATTTAGGGGAACGAATAGGCATGGAGAGATTGATTTATAACTTGAAACGGCAAGCCAGTAACAACCAAAAGCGTAAAACATGCTAAATCGACTCCGAATTTGAAAAGGAGACGATTTACGCAGTTTGCACAATTTTTGTGCAAAATTTAGTGGATATTTAAGAATCTGTCTGTACAAATAATTGTTTTTGCGTTGGTATGGTGTCTGAGGACGTTTAGAAGTGTCCTGGATTTTTCTAAACTCCCCCAGGAATTTTCTTATATCAATTTCTGTGAATAAAATTAAAATTAATATCTCAGCTCTGGCACCGTGGATATTTAAGGATCTGTTTGTACAAATAATTGCCTTTGCTTTTGTATGATGTCTGAAGACGTCCAGAAGTGTCCTGGATTTTTCTAAACACCCCCAGTAATTTTCTTGTATCAATTTCTGTGAATAAAAATAAAATGAATATCTCAGCTCTGCGACCGAATATTTGGTGTTTGCCAGCAATACGTTAATTAATACAATTTAGGGGAACGAATAGGCATGGAGAGATTGATTTATAACTTGAAACGGCAAGCCAGTAACAACCAAAAGCGTAAAACATGCTAAATCGTCTCCGAATTTGAAAAGGATACGATTTACGCAGTTTGCACAATTTTTGTGCAAAATTTAGTGGATATTTAAGAATCTGTCTGACCAAATAATTGTTTTTGCGTTGGTATGGTGTCTGAGGACGTTTAGAAGTGTCCTGGATTTTTCTAAACTCCTCCAGGAATTTTCTTATATCAATTTCTGTGAATAAAATTAAAATTAATATCTCAGCTCTGGCACCGTGGATATTTAAGGATCCATTTGTACAAATAATTGCCTTTGCTTTTGTATGATGTCTGAAGACGTCCAGAAGTGTCCTGGATTTTTCTAAACACCCCCAGTAATTTTCTTGTATCAATTTCTGTGAATAAAAATAAAATGAATATCTCAGCTCTGCGACCGAATATTTGGTGTTTGCCAGCAATACGTTAATTAATACAATTTAGGGGAACGAATAGGCATGGAGAGATTGATTTATAACTTGAAACGGCAAGCCAGTAACAACCAAAAGCGTAAAACATGCTAAATCGACTCCGAATTTGAAAAGGAGACGATTTACGCAGTTTGCACAATTTTTGTGCAAAATTTAGTGGATATTTAAGAATCTGTCTGTACAAATAATTGTTTTTGCGTTGGTATGGTGTCTGAGGACGTTTAGAAGTGTCCTGGATTTTTCTAAACTCCCCCAGGAATTTTCTTATATCAATTTCTGTGAATAAAATTAAAATTAATATCTCAGCTCTGGCACCGTGGATATTTAAGGATCTGTTTGTACAAATAATTGCCTTTGCTTTTGTATGATGTCTGAAGACGTCCAGAAGTGTCCTGGATTTTTCTAAACACCCCCAGTAATTTTCTTGTATCAATTTCTGTGAATAAAAATAAAATGAATATCTCAGCCCTGCGACCGAATATTTGGTGTTTGCCAGCAATACGTTAATTAATACAATTTAGGGGAACGAATAGGCATGGAGAGATTGATTTATAACTTGAAACGGCAAGCCAGTAACAACCAAAAGCGTAAAACATGCTAAATCGACTCCGAATTTGAAAAGGAGACGATTTACGCAGTTTGCACAATTTTTGTGCAAAATTTAGTGGATATTTAAGAATCTGTCTGTACAAATAATTGTTTTTGCGTTGGTATGGTGTCTGAGGACGTTTAGAAGTGTCCTGGATTTTTCTAAACTCCCCCAGGAATTTTCTTATATCAATTTCTGTGAATAAAATTAAAATTAATATCTCAGCTCTGGCACCGTGGATATTTAAGGATCTGTCTGTACAAATAATTGCCTTTGCTTTTGTATGATGTCTGAAGACGTCCAGAAGTGTCCTGGATTTTTCTAAACACCCCCAGTAATTTTCTTGTATCAATTTCTGTGAATAAAAATAAAATGAAATCTCAGCTCTGCGACCGAATATTTGGTGTTTGCCAGCAATACGTTAATTAATACAATTTAGGGGAACGAATAGGCATGGAGAGATTGATTTATAATTTGAAACGGCTAGCCAGTAACAACCAAAAGCGTAAAACATGCTAAATCGACTCCGAATTTGAAAAGGAGACGATTTACGCAGTTTGCACAATTTTTGTGCAAAATTTAGTGGATATTTAAGAATCTGTCTGTAAAAAATATGTGTTTTTGCGTTGGTATGGTGTCTGAGGACGTTTAGAAGTGTCCTGGATTTTTCTAAACTCCCCCAGGAATTTTCTTATATCAATTTCTGTGAATAAAATTAAAATTAATATCTCAGCTCTGGCACCGTGGATATTTAAGGATCTGTTTGTACAAATAATTGCCTTTGCTTTTGTATGATGTCTGAAGACGTCCAGAAGTGTCCTGGATTTTTCTAAACACCCCCAGTAATTTTCTTGTATCAATTTCTGTGAATAAAAATAAAATGAATATCTCAGCCCTGTGACCGAATATTTGGTGTTTGCCAGCAATACGTTAATTAATACAATTTAGGGGAACGAATAGGCATGGAGAGATTGATTTATAACTTGAAACGGCAAGCCAGTAACAACCAAAAGCGTAAAACATGCTAAATCGACTCCGAATTTGAAAAGGAGACGATTTACGCAGTTTGCACAATTTTTGTGCAAAATTTAGTGGATATTTAAGAATCTGTCTGTACAAATAATTGTTTTTGCGTTGGTATGGTGTCTGAGGACGTTTAGAAGTGTCCTGGATTTTTCTAAACTCCTCCAGGAATTTTCTTATATCAATTTCTGTGAATAAAATTAAAATTAATATCTCAGCTCTGGCACCGTGGATATTTAAGGATCTGTTTGTACAAATAATTGCCTTTGCTTTTGTATGATGTCTGAAGACGTCCAGAAGTGTCCTGGATTTTTCTAAACACCCCCAGTAATTTTCTTGTATCAATTTCTGTGAATAAAAATAAAATGATTATCTCAGCTCTGCGACCGAATATTTGGTGTTTGCCAGCAATACGTTAAATAATACAATTTAGGGGAACGAATAGGCATATAGAGATTGATTTATAACTTGAAACGGCAAGCCAGTAACAACCAAAAGCGTAAAACATGCTAAATCGACTCCGAATTTGAAAAGGAGACGATTTACGCAGTTTGCACAATTTTTGTGCAAAATTTAGTGGATATTTAAGAATCTGTCTGTACAAATAATTGTTTTTGCGTTGGTATGGTGTCTGAGGACGTTTAGAAGTGTCCTGGATTTTTCTAAACTCCTCCAGGAATTTTCTTATATCAATTTCTGTGAATAAAATTAAAATTAATATCTCAGCTCTGGCACCGTGGATATTTAAGGATCTGTTTGTACAAATAATTGCCTTTGCTTTTGTATGATGTCTGAAGACGTCCAGAAGTGTCCTGGATTTTTCTAAACACCCCCAGTAATTTTCTTGTATCAATTTCTGTGAATAAAAATAAAATGAATATCTCAGCTCTGCGACCGAATATTTGGTGTTTGCCAGCAATACGTTAATTAATACAATTTAGGGGAACGAATAGGCATGGAGAGATTGATTTATAACTTGAAACGGCAAGCCAGTAACAACCAAAAGCGTAAAACATGCTAAATCGACTCCGAATTTGAAAAGGAGACGATTTACGCAGTTTGCACAATTTTTGTGCAAAATTTAGTGGATATTTAAGAATCTGTCTGTACAAATTATTGTTTTTGCGTTGGTATGGTGTCTGAGGACGTTTAGAAGTGTCCTGGATTTTTCTAAACTCCCCCAGGAATTTTCTTATATCAATTTCTGTGAATAAAATTAAAATTAATATCTCAGCTCTGGCACCGTGGATATTTAAGGATCTGTTTGTACAAATAATTGGCTTTGCTTTTGTATGATGTCTGAAGACGTCCAGAAGTGTCCTGGATTTTTCTAAACACCCCCAGTAATTTTCTTGTATCAATTTCTGTGAATAAAAATAAAATGAATATCTCAGCTCTGCGACCGAATATTTGGTGTTTGCCAGCAATACGTTAATTAATACAATTTAGGGGAACGAATAGGCATGGAGAGATTGATTTATAACTTGAAACGGCAAGCCAGTAACAACCAAAAGCGTAAAACATGCTAAATCGACTCCGAATTTGAAAAGGATACGATTTACGCAGTTTGCACAATTTTTGTGCAAAATTTAGTGGATATTTAAGAATCTGTCTGTACAAATAATTGTTTTTGCGTTGGTATGGTGTCTGAGGACGTTTAGAAGTGTCCTGGATTTTTCTAAACTCCTCCAGGAATTTTCTTATATCAATTTCTGTGAATAAAATTAAAATTAATATCTCAGCTCTGGCACCGTGGATATTTAAGGATCCATTTGTACAAATAATTGCCTTTGCTTTTGTATGATGTCTGAAGACGTCCAGAAGTGTCCTGGATTTTTCTAAACACCCCCAGTAATTTTCTTGTATCAATTTCTGTGAATAAAAATAAAATGAATATCTCAGCTCTGCGACCGAATATTTGGTGGTTGCCAGCAATACGTTAATTAATACAATTTAGGGGAACGAATAGGCATGGAGAGATTGATTTATAACTTGAAACGGCAAGCCAGTAACAACCAAAAGCGTAAAACATGCTAAATCGACTCCGAATTTGAAAAGGAGACGATTTACGCAGTTTGCACAATTTTTGTGCAAAATTTAGTGGATATTTAAGAATCTGTCTGTACAAATAATTGTTTTTGCGTTGGTATGGTGTCTGAGGACGTTTAGAAGTGTCCTGGATTTTTCTAAACTCCCCCAGGAATTTTCTTATATCAATTTCTGTGAATAAAATTAAAATTAATATCTCAGCTCTGGCACCGTGGATATTTAAGGAACTGTTTGTACAAATAATTGCCTTTGCTTTTGCATGATGTCTGAAGACGTCCAGAAGTGTCCTGGATTTTTCTAAACACCCCCAGTAATTTTCTTGTATCAATTTCTGTGAATAAAAATAAAATGAATATCTCAGCCCTGCGACCGAATATTTGGTGTTTGCCAGCAAGACGTTAATTAATACAATTTAGGGGAACGAATAGGCATGGAGAGATTGATTTATAACTTGAAACGGCAAGCCAGTAACAACCAAAAGCGTAAAACATGCTAAATCGGCTCCGAATTTGAAAAGGAGACGATTTACGCAGTTTGCACAATTTTTGTGCAAAATTTAGTGGATATTTAAGAATCTGTCTGTACAAATAATTGTTTTTGCGTTGGTATGGTGTCTGAGGACGTTTAGAAGTGTCCTGGATTTTTCTAAACTCCTCCAGGAATTTTCTTATATCAATTTCTGTGAATAAAATTAAAATTAATATCTCAGCTCTGGCACCGTGGATATTTAAGGATCTGTTTGTACAAATAATTGCCTCTGCTTTTGTATGATGTCTGAAGACGTCCAGAAGTGTCCTGGATTTTTCTAAACACCCCCAGTAATTTTCTTGTATCAATTTCTGTGAATAAAAATAAAATGATTATCTCAGCTCTGCGACCGAATATTTGGTGTTTGCCAGCAATACGTTAAATAATACAATTTAGGGGAACGAATAGGCATATAGAGATTGATTTATAACTTGAAACGGCAAGCCAGTAACAACCAAAAGCGTAAAACATGCTAAATCGACTCCGAATTTGAAAAGGAGACGATTTACGCAGTTTGCACAATTTTTGTGCAAAATTTAGTGGATATTTAAGAATCTGTCTGTACAAATAATTGTATTTGCGTTGGTATGGTGTCTGAGGACGTTTAGAAATGTCCTGGATTTTTCTAAACTCCCCCAGGAATTTTCTTATATCAATTTCTGTGAATAAAATTAAAATTAATATCTCAGCTCTGGCACCGTGGATATTTAAGGATCTGTCTGTACAAATAATTGCCTTTGCTTTTGTATGATGTCTGAAGACGTCCAGAAGTGTCCTGGATTTTTCTAAACACCCCCAGTAATTTTCTTGTATCAATTTCTCTGAATAAAAATAAAATGAATATCTCAGCTCTGCGACCGAATATTTGGTGTTTGCCAGCAATACGTTAATTAATACAATTTAGGGGAACGAATAGGCATGGAGAGATTGATTTATAACTTGAAACGGCAAGCCAGTAACAACCAAAAGCGTAAAACATGCTAAATCGACTCCGAATTTGAAAAGGAGACGATTTACGCAGTTTGCACAATTTTTGTGCAAAATTTAGTGGATATTTAAGAATCTGTCTGTACAAATAATTGTTTTTGCGTTGGTATGGTGTCTGAGGACGTTTAGAAGTGTCCTGGATTTTTCTAAACTCCCCCAGGAATTTTCTTATATCAATTTCTGTGAATAAAATTAAAATTAATATCTCAGCTCTGGCACCGTGGATATTTAAGGATCTGTCTGTACAAATAATTGCCTTTGCTTTTGTATGATGTCTGAAGACGTCCAGAAGTGTCCTGGATTTTTCTAAACACCTCCAGTAATTTTCTTGTATCAATTTCTGTGAATAAAAATAAAATGAATATCTCAGCTCAGCGACCGAATATTTGGTGTTTGCCAGCAATACGTTCATTAATACAATTTAGGGGAACGAATAGGCATGGAGAGATTGATTTATAACTTGAAACGGCAAGCCAGTAACAACCAAAAGCGTAAAACATGCTAAATCCACTCCGAATTTGAAAAGGAGACGATTTACGCAGTTTGCACAATTTTTGTGCAAAATTTAGTGGATATTTAAGAATCTGTCTGTACAAATAATTGTTTTTGCGTTGGTATGGTGTCTGAGGACGTTTAGAAGTGTCCTGGATTTTTCTAAACTCCCCCAGGAATTTTCTTATATCAATTTCTGTGAATAAAATTAAAATTAATATCTCAGCTCTGGCACCGTGGATATTTAAGGATCTGTTTGTACAAATAATTGCCTTTGCTTTTGTATGCTGTCTGAAGACGTCCAGAAGTGTCCTGGATTTTTCTAAACACCCCCAGTAATTTTCTTGTATCAATTTCTGTGAATAAAAATAAAATGAATATCTCAGCTCTGCGACCGAATATTTGGTGTTTGCCAGCAATACGTTAATTAATACAATTTAGGGGAACGAATAGGCATGGAGAGATTGATTTATAACTTGAAACGGCAAGCCAGTAACAACCAAAAGCGTAAAACATGCTAAATCGACTCCGAATTTGAAAAGGAGACGATTTACGCAGTTTGCACAATTTTTGTGCAAAATTTAGTGGATATTTAAGAATCTGTCTGTACAAATAATTGTTTTTGCGTTGGTATGGTGTCTGAGGACGTTTAGAAGTGTCCTGGATTTTTCTAAACTCTCCCAGGAATTTTCTTATATCAATTTCTGTGAATAAAATTAAAATTAATATCTCAGCTCTGGCACCGTGGATATTTAAGGATCTGTCTGTACAAATAATTGCCTTTGCTTTTGTATGATGTCTGAAGACGTCCAGAAGTGTCCTGGATTTTTCTAAACACCCCCAGTAATTTTCTTGTATCAATTTCTGTGAATAAAAATAAAATGAATATCTCAGCTCTGCGACCGAATATTTGGTGTTTGCCATCAATACGTTAATTAATACAATTTAGGGGAACGAATAGGCATGGAGAGATTGATTTATAACTTGAAACGGCAAGCCAGTAACAACCAAAAGCGTAAAACATGCTAAACCGACTCCGAATTTGAAAAGGAGACGATTTACGCAGTTTGCACAATTTTTGTGCAAAATTTAGTGGATATTTAAGAATCTGTCTGTACAAATAATTGTTTTTGCATTGGTATGGTGTCTGAGGACGTTTAGAAGTGTCCTGGATTTTTCTAAACTCCCCCAGGAATTTTCTTATATCAATTTCTGTGAATAAAATTAAAATTAATATCTCAGCTCTGGCACCGTGGATATTTAAGGATCTGTTTGTACAAATAATTGCCTTTGCTTTTGTATGATGTCTGAAGACGTCCAGAAGTGTCCTGGATTTTTCTAAACACCCCCAGTAATTTTCTTGTATCAATTTCTGTGAATAAAAATAAAATGAATATCTCAGCTCTGCGACCGAATATTTGGTGTTTGCCAGCAATACGTTAATTAATACAATTCAGGGGAACGAATAGGCATGGAGAGATTGATTTATAACTTGAAACGGCAAGCCAGTAACAACCAAAAGCGTAAAACATGCTAAATCGACTCCGAATTTGAAAAGGAGACGATTTACGCAGTTTGCACAATTTTTGTGCAAAATTTAGTGGATATTTAAGAATCTGTCTGTACAAATAATTGTTTTTGCGTTGGTATGGTGTCTGAGGACGTTTAGAAGTGTCCTGGATTTTTCTAAACTCCCCCAGGAATTTTCTTATATCAATTTCTGTGAATAAAATTAAAATTAATATCTCAGCTCTGGCACCGTGGATATTTAAGGATCTGTCTGTACAAATAATTGCCTTTGCTTTTGTATGATGTCTGAAGACGTCCAGAAGTGTCCTGGATTTTTCTAAACACCCCCAGTAATTTTCTTGTATCAATTTCTGTGAATAAAAATAAAATGAATATCTCAGCTCTGCGACCGAATATTTGGTGTTTGCCATCAATACGTTAATTAATACAATTTAGGGGAACGAATAGGCATGGAGAGATTGATTTATAACTTGAAACGGCAAGCCAGTAACAACCAAAAGCGTAAAACATGCTAAACCGACTCCGAATTTGAAAAGGAGACGATTTACGCAGTTTGCATAATTTTTGTGCAAAATTTAGTGGATATTTAAGAATCTGTCTGTACAAATAATTGTTTTTGCGTTGGTATGGTGTCTGAGGACGTTTAGAAGTGTCCTGGATTTTTCTAAACTCCTCCAGGAATTTTCTTATATCAATTTCTGTGAATAAAATTAAAATTAATATCTCAGCTCTGGCACCGTGGATATTTAAGGATCCATTTGTACAAATAATTGCCTTTGCTTTTGTATGATGTCTGAAGACGTCCAGAAGTGTCCTGGATTTTTCTAAACACCCCCAGTAATTTTCTTGTATCAATTTCTGTGAATAAAAATAAAATGAATATCTCAGCTCTGCGACCGAATATTTGGTGTTTGCCAGCAATACGTTAATTAATACAATTTAGGGGAACGAATAGGCATGGAGAGATTGATTTATAACTTGAAACGGCAAGCCAGTAACAACCAAAAGCGTAAAACATGCTAAATCGACTCCGAATTTGAAAAGGAGACGATTTACGCAGTTTGCACAATTTTTGTGCAAAATTTAGTGGATATTTAAGAATCTGTCTGTACAAATAATTGTTTTTGCGTTGGTATGGTGTCTGAGGACGTTTAGAAGTGTCCTGGATTTTTCTAAACTCCCCCAGGAATTTTCTTATATCAATTTCTGTGAATAAAATTAAAATTAATATCTCAGCTCTGGCACCGTGTATATTTAAGGAACTGTTTGTACAAATAATTGCCTTTGCTTTTGCATGATGTCTGAAGACGTCCAGAAGTGTCCTGGATTTTTCTAAACTCCCCCAGGAATTTTCTTATATCAATTTCTGTGAATAAAATTAAAATTAATATCTCAGCTCTGGCACCGTGGATATTTAAGGATCTGTTTGTACAAATAATTGGCTTTGCTTTTGTATGATGTCTGAAGACGTCCAGAAGTGTCCTGGATTTTTCTAAACACCCCCAGTAATTTTCTTGTATCAATTTCTGTGAATAAAAATAAAATGAATATCTCAGCTCTGCGACCGAATATTTGGTGTTTGCCAGCAATACGTTAATTAATACAATTTAGGGGAACGAATAGGCATGGAGAGATTGATTTATAACTTGAAACGGCAAGCCAGTAACAACCAAAAGCGTAAAACATGCTAAATCGACTCCGAATTTGAAAAGGATACGATTTACGCAGTTTGCACAATTTTTGTGCAAAATTTAGTGGATATTTAAGAATCTGTCTGTACAAATAATTGTTTTTGCGTTGGTATGGTGTCTGAGGACGTTTAGAAGTGTCCTGGATTTTTCTAAACTCCTCCAGGAATTTTCTTATATCAATTTCTGTGAATAAAATTAAAATTAATATCTCAGCTCTGGCACCGTGGATATTTAAGGATCCATTTGTACAAATAATTGCCTTTGCTTTTGTATGATGTCTGAAGACGTCCAGAAGTGTCCTGGATTTTTCTAAACACCCCCAGTAATTTTCTTGTATCAATTTCTGTGAATAAAAATAAAATGAATATCTCAGCTCTGCGACCGAATATTTGGTGGTTGCCAGCAATACGTTAATTAATACAATTTAGGGGAACGAATAGGCATGGAGAGATTGATTTATAACTTGAAACGGCAAGCCAGTAACAACCAAAAGCGTAAAACATGCTAAATCGACTCCGAATTTGAAAAGGAGACGATTTACGCAGTTTGCACAATTTTTGTGCAAAATTTAGTGGATATTTAA
The DNA here is from genome assembly GCA_964023215.1 of Eledona agricola. Lineage (NCBI taxonomy): Eukaryota > Metazoa > Arthropoda > Insecta > Coleoptera > Tenebrionidae > Eledona > Eledona agricola. The sequence goes on along the minus strand of CAXIEJ010000203.1, from coordinate 62,741 downwards.
GAATCTGTCTGTACAAATAATTGTTTTTGCGTTGGTATGGTGTCTGAGGACGTTTAGAAGTGTCCTGGATTTTTCTAAACTCCCCCAGGAATTTTCTTATATCAATTTCTGTGAATAAAATTAAAATTAATATCTCAGCTCTGGCACCGTGGATATTTAAGGAACTGTTTGTACAAATAATTGCCTTTGCTTTTGCATGATGTCTGAAGACGTCCAGAAGTGTCCTGGATTTTTCTAAACACCCCCAGTAATTTTCTTGTATCAATTTCTGTGAATAAAAATAAAATGAATATCTCAGCCCTGCGACCGAATATTTGGTGTTTGCCAGCAAGACGTTAATTAATACAATTTAGGGGAACGAATAGGCATGGAGAGATTGATTTATAACTTGAAACGGCAAGCCAGTAACAACCAAAAGCGTAAAACATGCTAAATCGGCTCCGAATTTGAAAAGGAGACGATTTACGCAGTTTGCACAATTTTTGTGCAAAATTTAGTGGATATTTAAGAATCTGTCTGTACAAATAATTGTTTTTGCGTTGGTATGGTGTCTGAGGACGTTTAGAAGTGTCCTGGATTTTTCTAAACTCCTCCAGGAATTTTCTTATATCAATTTCTGTGAATAAAATTAAAATTAATATCTCAGCTCTGGCACCGTGGATATTTAAGGATCTGTTTGTACAAATAATTGCCTCTGCTTTTGTATGATGTCTGAAGACGTCCAGAAGTGTCCTGGATTTTTCTAAACACCCCCAGTAATTTTCTTGTATCAATTTCTGTGAATAAAAATAAAATGATTATCTCAGCTCTGCGACCGAATATTTGGTGTTTGCCAGCAATACGTTAAATAATACAATTTAGGGGAACGAATAGGCATATAGAGATTGATTTATAACTTGAAACGGCAAGCCAGTAACAACCAAAAGCGTAAAACATGCTAAATCGACTCCGAATTTGAAAAGGAGACGATTTACGCAGTTTGCACAATTTTTGTGCAAAATTTAGTGGATATTTAAGAATCTGTCTGTACAAATAATTGTTTTTGCGTTGGTATGGTGTCTGAGGACGTTTAGAAATGTCCTGGATTTTTCTAAACTCCCCCAGGAATTTTCTTATATCAATTTCTGTGAATAAAATTAAAATTAATATCTCAGCTCTGGCACCGTGGATATTTAAGGATCTGTCTGTACAAATAATTGCCTTTGCTTTTGTATGATGTCTGAAGACGTCCAGAAGTGTCCTGGATTTTTCTAAACACCCCCAGTAATTTTCTTGTATCAATTTCTCTGAATAAAAATAAAATGAATATCTCAGCTCTGCGACCGAATATTTGGTGTTTGCCAGCAATACGTTAATTAATACAATTTAGGGGAACGAATAGGCATGGAGAGATTGATTTATAACTTGAAACGGCAAGCCAGTAACAACCAAAAGCGTAAAACATGCTAAATCGACTCCGAATTTGAAAAGGAGACGATTTACGCAGTTTGCACAATTTTTGTGCAAAATTTAGTGGATATTTAAGAATCTGTCTGTACAAATAATTGTTTTTGCGTTGGTATGGTGTCTGAGGACGTTTAGAAGTGTCCTGGATTTTTCTAAACTCCCCCAGGAATTTTCTTATATCAATTTCTGTGAATAAAATTAAAATTAATATCTCAGCTCTGGCACCGTGGATATTTAAGGATCTGTCTGTACAAATAATTGCCTTTGCTTTTGTATGATGTCTGAAGACGTCCAGAAGTGTCCTGGATTTTTCTAAACACCCCCAGTAATTTTCTTGTATCAATTTCTGTGAATAAAAATAAAATGAATATCTCAGCTCTGCGACCGAATATTTGGTGTTTGCCATCAATACGTTAATTAATACAATTTAGGGGAACGAATAGGCATGGAGAGATTGATTTATAACTTGAAACGGCAAGCCAGTAACAACCAAAAGCGTAAAACATGCTAAACCGACTCCGAATTTGAAAAGGAGACGATTTACGCAGTTTGCATAATTTTTGTGCAAAATTTAGTGGATATTTAAGAATCTGTCTGTACAAATAATTGTTTTTGCGTTGGTATGGTGTCTGAGGACGTTTAGAAGTGTCCTGGATTTTTCTAAACTCCTCCAGGAATTTTCTTATATCAATTTCTGTGAATAAAATTAAAATTAATATCTCAGCTCTGGCACCGTGGATATTTAAGGATCCATTTGTACAAATAATTGCCTTTGCTTTTGTATGATGTCTGAAGACGTCCAGAAGTGTCCTGGATTTTTCTAAACACCCCCAGTAATTTTCTTGTATCAATTTCTGTGAATAAAAATAAAATGAATATCTCAGCTCTGCGACCGAATATTTGGTGTTTGCCAGCAATACGTTAATTAATACAATTTAGGGGAACGAATAGGCATGGAGAGATTGATTTATAACTTGAAACGGCAAGCCAGTAACAACCAAAAGCGTAAAACATTCTAAATCGACTCCGAATTTGAAAAGGAGACGATTTACGCAGTTTGCACAATTTTTGTGCAAAATTTAGTGGATATTTAAGAATCTGTCTGTACAAATAATTGTTTTTGCGTTGGTATGGTGTCTGAGGACGTTTAGAAGTGTCCTGGATTTTTCTAAACTCCCCCAGGAATTTTCTTATATCAATTTCTGTGAATAAAATTAAAATTAATATCTCAGCTCTGGCACCGTGTATATTTAAGGAACTGTTTGTACAAATAATTGCCTTTGCTTTTGCATGATGTCTGAAGACGTCCAGAAGTGTCCTGGATTTTTCTAAACACCCCCAGTAATTTTCTTGTATCAATTTCTGTGAATAAAAATAAAATGAATATCTCAGCCCTGCGACCGAATATTTGGTGTTTGCCAGCAAGACGTTAATTAATACAATTTAGGGGAACGAATAGGCATGGAGAGATTGATTTATAACTTGAAACGGCAAGCCAGTAACAACCAAAAGCGTAAAACATGCTAAATCGACTCCGAATTTGAAAAGGAGACGATTTACGCAGTTTGCACAATTTTTGTGCAAAATTTAGTGGATATTTAAGAATCTGTTTGTACAAATAATTGTTTTTGCGTTGGTATGGTGTCTGAGGACGTTTAGAAGTGTCCTGGATTTTTCTAAACTCCTCCAGGAATTTTCTTATATCAATTTCTGTGAATAAAATTAAAATTAATATCTCAGCTCTGGCACCGTGGATATTTAAGGATCTGTTTGTACAAATAATTGCCTCTGCTTTTGTATGATGTCTGAAGACGTCCAGAAGTGTCCTGGATTTTTCTAAACACCCCCAGTAATTTTCTTGTATCAATTTCTGTGAATAAAAATAAAATGATTATCTCAGCTCTGCGACCGAATATTTGGTGTTTGCAAGCAATACGTTAAATAATACAATTTAGGGGAACGAATAGGCATATAGAAATTGATTTATAACTTGAAACGGCAAGCCAGTAACAACCAAAAGCGTAAAACATGCTAAATCGACTCCGAATTTGAAAAGGAGACGATTTACGCAGTTTGCACAATTTTTGTGCAAAATTTAGTGGATATTTAAGAATCTGTCTGTACAAATAATTGTTTTTGCGTTGGTATGGTGTCTGAGGACGTTTAGAAATGTCCTGGATTTTTCTAAACTCCCCCAGGAATTTTCTTATATCAATTTCTGTGAATAAAATTAAAATTAATATCTCAGCTCTGGCACCGTGGATATTTAAGGATCTGTCTGTACAAATAATTGCCTTTGCTTTTGTATGATGTCTGAAGACGTCCAGAAGTGTCCTGGATTTTTCTAAACACCCCCAGTAATTTTCTTGTATCAATTTCTCTGAATAAAAATAAAATGAATATCTCAGCTCTGCGACCGAATATTTGGTGTTTGCCAGCAATACGTTAATTAATACAATTTAGGGGAACGAATAGGCATGGAGAGATTGATTTATAACTTGAAACGGCAAGCCAGTAACAACCAAAAGCGTAAAACATGCTAAATCGACTCCGAATTTGAAAAGGAGACGATTTACGCAGTTTGCACAATTTTTGTGCAAAATTTAGTGGATATTTAAGAATCTGTCTGTACAAATAATTGTTTTTGCGTTGGTATGGTGTCTGAGGACGTTTAGAAGTGTCCTGGATTTTTCTAAACTCCTCCAGGAATTTTCTTATATCAATTTCTGTGAATAAAATTAAAATTAATATCTCAGCTCTGGCACCGTGGATATTTAAGGATCTGTTTGTACAAATAATTGCCTCTGCTTTTGTATGATGTCTGAAGACGTCCAGAAGTGTCCTGGATTTTTCTAAACACCCCCAGTAATTTTCTTGTATCAATTTCTGTGAATAAAAATAAAATGATTATCTCAGCTCTGCGACCGAATATTTGGTGTTTGCGAGCAATACGTTAAATAATACAATTTAGGGGAACGAATAGGCATATAGAGATTGATTTATAACTTGAAACGGCAAGCCAATAACAACCAAAAGCGTAAAACATGCTAAATCGACTCCGAATTTGAAAAGGAGACGATTTACGCAGTTTGCACAATTTTTGTGCAAAATTTTGTGGATATTTAAGAATCTGTCTGTACAAATAATTGTTTTTGCGTTGGTATGGTGTCTGAGGACGTTTAGAAATGTCCTGGATTTTTCTAAACTCCCCCAGGAATTTTCTTATATCAATTTCTGTGAATAAAATTAAAATTAATATCTCAGCTCTGGCACCGTGGATATTTAAGGATCTGTCTGTACAAATAATTGCCTTTGCTTTTGTATGATGTCTGAAGACGTCCAGAAGTGTCCTGGATTTTTCTAAACACCCCCAGTAATTTTCTTGTATCAATTTCTCTGAATAAAAATAAAATGAATATCTCAGCTCTGCGACCGAATATTTGGTGTTTGCCAGCAATACGTTAATTAATACAATTTAGGGGAACGAATAGGCATAGAGAGATTGATTTATAACTTGAAACGGCAAGCCAGTAACAACCAAAAGCGTAAAACATGCTAAATCGACTCCGAATTTGAAAAGGAGACGATTTACGCAGTTTGCACAATTTTTGTGCAAAATTTAGTGGATATTTAAGAATCTGTCTGTACAAATAATTGTTTTTGCGTTGGTATGGTGTCTGAGGACGTTTAGAAGTGTCCTGGATTTTTCTAAACTCCCCCAGGAATTTTCTTATATCAATTTCTGTGAATAAAATTAAAATTAATATCTCAGCTCTGGCACCGTGGATATTTAAGGATCTGTCTGTACAAATAATTGCCTTTGCTTTTGTATGATGTCTGAAGACGTCCAGAAGTGTCCTGGATTTTTCTAAACACCTCCAGTAATTTTCTTGTATCAATTTCTGTGAATAAAAATAAAATGAATATCTCAGCTCAGCGACCGAATATTTGGTGTTTGCCAGCAATACGTTAATTAATACAATTTAGGGGAACGAATAGGCATGGAGAGATTGATTTATAACTAGAAACGGCAAGCCAGTAACAACCAAAAGCGTAAAACATGCTAAATCCACTCCGAATTTGAAAAGGAGACGATTTACGCAGTTTGCACAATTTTTGTGCAAAATTTAGTGGATATTTAAGAATCTGTCTGTACAAATAATTGTTTTTGCGTTGGTATGGTGTCTGAGGACGTTTAGAAGTGTCCTGGATTTTTCTAAACTCCCCCAGGAATTTTCTTATATCAATTTCTGTGAATAAAATTAAAATTAATATCTCAGCTCTGGCACCGTGGATATTTAAGGATCTGTTTGTACAAATAATTGCCTTTGCTTTTGTATGCTGTCTGAAGACGTCCAGAAGTGTCCTGGATTTTTCTAAACACCCCCAGTAATTTTCTTGTATCAATTTCTGTGAATAAAAATAAAATGAATATCTCAGCTCTGCGACCGAATATTTGGTGTTTGCCAGCAATACGTTAATTAATACAATTTAGGGGAACGAATAGGCATGGAGAGATTGATTTATAACTTGAAACGGCAAGCCAGTAACAACCAAAAGCGTAAAACATGCTAAATCGACTCCGAATTTGAAAAGGAGACGATTTACGCAGTTTGCACAATTTTTGTGCAAAATTTAGTGGATATTTAAGAATCTGTCTGTACAAATAATTGTTTTTGCGTTGGTATGGTGTCTGAGGACGTTTAGAAGTGTCCTGGATTTTTCTAAACTCCCCCAGGAATTTTCTTATATCAATTTCTGTGAATAAAATTAAAATTAATATCTCAGCTCTGGCACCGTGGATATTTAAGGATCTGTCTGTACAAATAATTGCCTTTGCTTTTGTATGATGTCTGAAGACGTCCAGAAGTGTCCTGGATTTTTCTAAACACACCCAGTAATTTTCTTGTATCAATTTCTGTGAATAAAAATAAAATGAATATCTCAGCTCTGCGACCGAATATTTGGTGTTTGCCATCAATACGTTAATTAATACAATTTAGGGGAACGAATAGGCATGGAGAGATTGATTTATAACTTGAAACGGCAAGCCAGTAACAACCAAAAGCGTAAAACATGCTAAACCGACTCCGAATTTGAAAAGGAGACGATTTACGCAGTTTGCACAATTTTTGTGCTAAATTTAGTGGATATTTAAGAATCTGTCTGTACAAATAATTGTTTTTGCATTGGTATGGTGTCTGAGGACGTTTAGAAGTGTCCTGGATTTTTCTAAACTCCCCCAGGAATTTTCTTATATCAATTTCTGTGAATAAAATTAAAATTAATATCTCAGCTCTGGCACCGTGGATATTTAAGGATCTGTTTGTACAAATAATTGCCTTTGCTTTTGTATGATGTCTGAAGACGTCCAGAAGTGTCCTGGATTTTTCTAAACACCCCCAGTAATTTTCTTGTATCAATTTCTGTGAATAAAAATAAAATGAATATCTCAGCTCTGCGACCGAATATTTGGTGTTTGCCAGCAATACGTTAATTAATACAATTCAGGGGAACGAATAGGCATGGAGAGATTGATTTATAACTTGAAACGGCAAGCCAGTAACAACCAAAAGCGTAAAACATGCTAAATCGACTCCGAATTTGAAAAGGAGACGATTTACGCAGTTTGCACAATTTTTGTGCAAAATTTAGTGGATATTTAAGAATCTGTCTGTACAAATAATTGTTTTTGCGTTGGTATGGTGTCTGAGGACGTTTAGAAGTGTCCTGGATTTTTCTAAACTCCCCCAGGAATTTTCTTATATCAATTTCTGTGAATAAAATTAAAATTAATATCTCAGCTCTGGCACCGTGGATATTTAAGGATCTGTCTGTACAAATAATTGCCTTTGCTTTTGTATGATGTCTGAAGACGTCCAGAAGTGTCCTGGATTTTTCTAAACACCCCCAGTAATTTTCTTGTATCAATTTCTGTGAATAAAAATAAAATGAATATCTCAGCTCTGCGACCGAATATTTGGTGTTTGCCATCAATACGTTAATTAATACAATTTATGGGAACGAATAGGCATGGAGAGATTGATTTATAACTTGAAACGGCAAGCCAGTAACAACCAAAAGCGTAAAACATGCTAAACCGACTCCGAATTTGAAAAGGAGACGATTTACGCAGTTTGCATAATTTTTGTGCAAAATTTAGTGGATATTTAAGAATCTGTCTGTACAAATAATTGTTTTTGCGTTGGTATGGTGTCTGAGGACGTTTAGAAGTGTCCTGGATTTTTCTAAACTCCCCCAGGAATTTTCTTATATCAATTTCTGTGAATAAAATTAAAATTAATATCTCAGCTCTGGCACCGTGGATATTTAAGGATCTGTTTGTACAAATAATTGCCTTTGCTTTTGTATGATGTCTGAAGACGTCCAGAAGTGTCCTGGATTTTTCTAAACACCCCCAGTAATTTTCTTGTATCAATTTCTGTGAATAAAAATAAAATGAATATCTCAGCTCTGCGACCGAATATTTGGTGTTTGCCAGCAATACGTTAATTAATACAATTTAGGGGAACGAATAGGCATGGAGAGATTGATTTATAACTTGAAACGGCAAGCCAGTAACAACCAAAAGCGTAAAACATGCTAAATCGACTCCGAATTTGTAAAGGAGACGATTTACGCAGTTTGCACAATTTTTGTGCAAAATTTAGTGGATATTTAAGAATCTGTCTGTACAAATAATTGTTTTTGCGTTGGTATGGTGTCTGAGGACGTTTAGAAGTGTCCTGGATTTTTCTAAACTCCCCCAGGAATTTTCTTATATCAATTTCTGTGAATAAAATTAAAATTAATATCTCAGCTCTGGCACCGTGGATATTTAAGGATCTGTCTGTACAAATAATTGCCTTTGCTTTTGTATGATGTCTGAAGACGTCCAGAAGTGTCCTGGATTTTTCTAAACACCCCCAGTAATTTTCTTGTATCAATTTCTGTGAATAAAAATAAAATGAATATCTCAGCTCTGCGACCGAATATTTGGTGTTTGCCAGCAATACGTTAATTAATAAAATTTAGGGGAACAAATAGGCATGGAGAGATTGATTTATAACTTGAAACGGCAAGCCAGTAACAACCAAAAGCGTAAAACATGCTAAATCGACTCCGAATTTGAAAAGGAGACGATTTACGCAGTTTGCACAATTTTTGTGCAAAATTTACTGGATATTTAAGAATCTGTCTGTACAAATAATTGTTTTTGCGTTGGTATGGTGTCTGAGGACGTTTAGAAGTGTCCTGGATTTTTCTAAACTCCCCCAGGAATTTTCTTATATCAATTTCTGTGAATAAAATTAAAATTAATATCTCAGCTCTGGCACCGTGGATATTTAAGGATCTGTCTGTACAAATAATTGCCTTTGCTTTTGTATGATGTCTGAAGACGTCCAGAAGTGTCCTGGATTTTTCTAAACACCCCCAGTAATTTTCTTGTATCAATTTCTGTGAATAAAAATAAAATGAATATCTCAGCTCTGCGACCGAATATTTGGTGTTTGCCAGCAATACGTTAATTAATACAATTTAGGGGAACGAATAGGCATGGAGAGATTGATTTATAACTTGAACCGGCAAGCCAGTAACAACAAAAAGCGTAAAACATGCTAAATCGACTCCGAATTTGAAAAGGAGACGATTTACGCAGTTTGCACAATTTTTGTGCAAAATTTAGTGGATATTTAAGAATCTGTCTGTACAAATAATTGTTTTTGCGTTGGTATGGTGTCTGAGGACGTTTAGAAGTGTCCTGGATTTTTCTAAACTCCCCCAGGAATTTTCTTATATCAATTTCTGTGAATAAAATTAAAATTAATATCTCAGCTCTGGCACCGTGGATATTTAAGGATCTGTTTGTACAAATAATTGCCTTTGCTTTTGTATGATGTCTTAAGACGTCCAGAAGTGTCCTGGATTTTTCTAAACACCCCCAGTAATTTTCTTGTATCAATTTCTGTGAATAAAAATAAAATGAATATCTCAGCTCTGCGACCGAATATTTGGTGTTTGCCAGCAATACGTTAATTAATACAATTTAGGGGAACGAATAGGCATGGAGAGATTGATTTATAACTTGAAACGGCAAGCCAGTAACAACCAAAAGCGTAAAACATGCTAAATCGACTCCGAATTTGAAAAGGAGACGATTTACGCAGTTTGCACAATTTTTGTGCAAAATTTAGTGGATATTTAAGAATCTGTCTGTACAAATAATTGTTTTTGCGTTGGTATGGTGTCTGAGGACGTTTAGAAGTGTCCTGGATTTTTCTAAACTCCCTAAGGAATTTTCTTATATCAATTTCTGTGAATAAAATTAAAATTAATATCTCAGCTCTGGCACCGTGGATATTTAAGGATCTGTCTGTACAAATAATTGCCTTTGCTTTTGTATGATGTCTGAAGACGTCCAGAAGTGTCCTGGATTTTTCTAAACACCCCCAGTAATTTTCTTGTATCAATTTCTGTGAATAAAAATAAAATGAATATCTCAGCTCTGCGACCGAATATTTGGTGTTTGCCAGCAATACGTTAATTAATACAATTTAGGGGAACGAATAGGCATGGAGAGATTGATTTATAACTTGAACCGGCAAGCCAGTAACAACAAAAAGCGTAAAACATGCTAAATCGACTCCGAATTTGAAAAGGAGACGATTTACGCAGTTTGCACAATTTTTGTGCAAAATTTAGTGGATATTTAAGAATCTGTCTGTACAAATAATTGTTTTTGCGTTGGTATGGTGTCTGAGGACGTTTAGAAGTGTCCTGGATTTTTCTAAACTCCCCCAGGAATTTTCTTATATCAATTTCTGTGAATAAAATTAAAATTAATATCTCAGCTCTGGCACCGTGGATATTTAAGGATCTGTTTGTACAAATAATTGCCTTTGCTTTTGTATGATGTCTTAAGACGTCCAGAAGTGTCCTGCATTTTTCTAAACACCCCCAGTAATTTTCTTGTATCAATTTCTGTGAATAAAAATAAAATGAATATCTCAGCTCTGCGACCGAATATTTGGTGTTTGCCAGCAATACGTTAATTAATACAATTTAGGGGAACGAATAGGCATGGAGAGATTGATTTATAACTTGAAACGGCAAGCCAGTAACAACCAAAAGCGTAAAACATGCTAAATCGACTCCGAATTTGAAAAGGAGACGATTTACGCAGTTTGCACAATTTTTGTGCAAAATTTAGTGGATATTTAAGAATCTGTCTGTACAAATAATTGTTTTTGCGTTGGTATGGTGTCTGAGGACGTTTAGAAGTGTCCTGGATTTTTCTAAACTCCCTAAGGAATTTTCTTATATCAATTTCTGTGAATAAAATTAAAATTAATATCTCAGCTCTGGCACCGTGGATATTTAAGGATCTGTCTGTACAAATAATTGCCTTTGCTTTTGTATGATGTCTGAAGACGTCCAGAAGTGTCCTGGATTTTTCTAAACACCCCCAGTAATTTTCTTGTATCAATTTCTGTGAATAAAAATAAAATGAATATCTCAGCTCTGCGACCGAATATTTGGTGTTTGCCAGCAATACGTTAATTAATACAATATAGGGGAACGAATAGGCATGGAGAGATCTATATATATAAAGCGAAGTGTCCTCACTGACACACTCATTCATCTACACACTGATTCATAATCAACCCACAGCCCAAACCGTGAGGGCTGGAGACTTGAAATTTTAGACACGGTTGTATCATGTGCCGAAACTGAACACTAAGAAAGGATTTTGCAAAATTCGGCCCGGTCCCTTTGTAATTCAATAAAAACCGGCTAAAATAAACAAAAAATGATCCGATCGCGGAGACCGTGTTTATGTTAGAAGCACGTATCTAGCCAAAACAACTTCGACGACGAGCGACCGGTTTACATTAAAAGCACTTATTTAACCTAAACAATTTCAACGTCGAGTTTCTGCTTTCGTGATCATACTTTTGCCGTACCTAGCGAGACCGCAGATATTTCAATTATAATTTTGATTTCAATTATAATGTCGATCCGTGACTCAATTAAAAATTACCAAATCACTCCAAATTTAATCCGTCAACATTAAACATCCTCAAATATCTCTTACCACTGCAAACTTTACCAAATCAACCCCAAAAAATTCCCGAACTAAGCCAAACTGACATAAATTAGATCCGTTATCTTAAATCATCCCTTACCACCCTTTAGCAACCCCAAGTAACTCCAATCACTTTAAAATAAAACAAAATGACACAAACCATAGCAGACTATTTCGAACTCACACATATTATTTCGTCTACCAAAAATCACCCCCAACTACCCCTTACCACCCCAAAATAAGCCCAATCACTTTAAAATTACAAAAAAATTCTACAAACCGTAGCAAACTATGCCAAACTCATCTAAATTACTTTGACTTCCATAAATCACCCCAAACTACCCCTTACCACCCCAAAATAAGCCCAATCACTTTAAAATTATAAAAAATGCTACAAACCATAGCAAACTGTGCCTAACTCACCTAAATTACTTCGGCTAACATAAATCACCCCCAACAACCCCTTACTACCCCAAAATATGCCCAATCACTTTAAAATTACAAAAAATGCTACAAACCATAGCAAACTATGCCAAACTCACTTAAATTACTTCGGCTATCATAAATCACCCCCAACTACCCCTTACCACCCCTAACTCATCCCAATCACTTTAAAATTACAAAAAATGCTACAAACCATAGCAAACTATGCCTAACTCACCTAAATTACTTCGGCTAACATAAATCACCCCCAACAACCCCTTACTACCCCAAAATAAGCCCAATCACTTTAAAATTACAAAAAATGCTACAAACCATAGCAAACTATGCCAAACTCACTTAAATTACTTCGGCTATCATAAATCACCCCCAACTACCCCTTACCACCCCTAACTCATCCCAATCACTTTAAAATTACAAAAAATGCTACAAACCATAGCAAACTATGCCTAACTCACCTAAATTACTTCGGCTAACATAAATCACCCCCTACAACCCCTTACTACCCCAAAATAAGCCCAATCACTTTAAAATTACAAAAAATGCTACAAACCATAGCAAACTATGCCAAACTCACTTAAATTACTTCGGCTATCATAAATCACCCCCAACTACCCCTTACCTCCCCTAACTCATCCCAATCACTTTAAAATTACAAAAAATGCTACAAACCATAGCAAACTATGCCTAACTCACCTAAATTACTTCGGCTAACATAAATCACCCCCTACAACCCCTTACTACCCCAAAATAAGCCCAATCACTTTAAAATTACAAAAAATGCTACAAACCATAGCAAACTATGCCAAACTCACTTAAATTACTACGGCTATCATAAATCACCCCCAACTACCCCTTACCACCCCTAACTCATCCCAATCACTTTAAAATTACAAAAAATGCTACAAACCATAGCAAACTATGCCTAACTCACCTAAATTACTTCGGCTAACATAAATCACCCCCAACTACCCCTTACCAACCACAAACTAAACCCAATCACTTTAAAATTACAAAAAATGCTACAAACCATAGCAAACTATGCCAAACTCACTTAAATTACTTCGGCTATCATAAATCACCCCCAACCACCCCTTACCACCCCAAACTCAGCCCAATCACTTTAAAATTAAAAAAAATGTTACAAGCCATATCAAACTATGCCAAACTCATCTAAATTACTTTGGCTTCCATAACTCACCCCCAACTACCCATTACCACCCCAAAATAGGCTCAATCACTTTAAAATTACAAAAAAATTATACAAACCGTAGCAAACTATGCCAAACTCCCCTAAATTACTTCGGCTACCTTAAATCACCCCAAACTACCCCTTACAACCCCAAAATAAACCCAATCACTTTAAAATTACAAAATATTCAACAAATCATAGCAAACTATGCCTAACTCACCTAAATTACTTCGGCTACCATAAATCACCCCCAACTACCCCTTACCACCCCAAAATAAGCCCAATCACTTTAAAATTACAAAAAATGCTACAAACCATAGCAAACTATGCCAAACTCACTTAAATTACTTCGGCTATCATAAATCACCCCCAACTACCCCTTACCACCCCTAACTCATCCCAATCACTTTAAAATTACAAAAAATGCTACAAACCATAGCAAACTATGCCTAACTCACCTAAATTACTTCGGCTAACATAAATCACCCCCTACAACCCCTTACTACCCCAAAATAAGCCCAATCACTTTAAAATTACAAAAAATGCTACAAACCATAGCAAACTATGCCAAACTCACTTAAATTACTTCGGCTATCATAAATCACCCCCAACTACCCCTTACCACCCCTAACTCATCCCAATCACTTTAAAATTACAAAAAATGCTACAAACCATAGCAAACTATGCCTAACTCACCTAAATTACTTCGGCTAACATAAATCACCCCCAACAACCCCTTACTACCCCAAAATAAGCCCAATCACTTTAAAATTACAAAAAAATGCTACAAACCATAGCAAACTATGCCTAACTCACCTAAATTACTTCGGCTACCATAAATCACCCCCAACTACCCCTTACCACCCCAAAATAAGCCCAATCACTTTAAAATTACAAAAAATGCTACAAACCATAGCAAACTATGCCAAACTCACTTAAATTACTGCGGCTACCATAAATCACCCCCAACTACCCCTTACCAACCATAAACTAAACCCAATCACTTTAAAATTACAAAAAATGCTACAAACCCTAGCAAACTATGCCAAACTCACTTAAATTACTTCGGCTATCATAAATCACCCCCAACCACCCCTTACCACCCCAAACTCAGCCCAATTACTTTATAATTACAAAAAATGTTACAAGCCATATCAAACTATGCCAAACTCATCTAAATTACTTTGGCTTCCATAAATCACCCCCAACTACCCCTTACCACCCCAAAATAGGCTCAATCACTTTAAAATTACAAAAAAATTATACAAACCGTAGCAAACTATGCCAAACTCCCCTAAATTACTTCGGCTACCATAAATCACCCCGAACTACCCCTTACAACCCCAAAATAAACCCAATCACTTTAAAATTACAAAATATTCAACAAATCATAGCAAACTATGCCTAACTCACCTAAATTACTTCGGCTACCATAAATCACCCCCAACTACCCCTTACCACCCCAAAATAAGCCCAATCACTTTAAAATTACAAAAAATGCTACAAACCATAGCAAACTATGCCAAACTCACTTAAATTACTTCGGCTATCATAAATCACCCCCAACTACTCCTTACCACCCCTAACTCATCCCAATTACTTTAAAATTACAAAAAATGCTACAAACCATAGCAAACTATGCCTAACTCACCTAAATTACTTCAACTAACATAAATCACCCCCTACAACCCCTTACTACCCCAAAATAAGCCCAATCACTTTAAAATTACAAAAAATGCTACAAACCATAGCAAACTATGCCAAACTCACTTAAATTACTTCGGCTATCATAAATCACCCCCAACTACCCCTTACCACCCCTAACTCATCGCAATCACTTTAAAATTACAAAAAATGCTACAAACCATAGCAAACTATGCCTAACTCACCTAAATTACTTCGGCTAACATAAATCACCCCCAACAACCCCTTACTACTCCAAAATAAGCCCAATCACTTTAAAATTACAAAAAAATGCTGCAAACCATAGCAAACTATGCCTAACTCACCTAAATTACTTCGGCTACCATAAATCACCCCCAACTACCCCTTACCACCCCAAAATAAGCCTAATCACTTTAAAATTACAAAAAATGCTACAAACCATAGCAAACTATGCCAAACTCACTTAAATTACTGCGGCTACCATAAATCACCCCCAACTACCCCTTACCAACCACAAACTAAACCCAATCACTTTAAAATTACAAAAAATGCTACAAACCATAGCAAACTATGCCAAACTCACTTAAATTACTTCGGCTATCATAAATCACCCCCAACCACCCCTTACCACCCCAAACTCAGCCCAATCACTTTAAAATTACAAAAAATGTTACAAGCCATATCAAACTATGCCAAACTCATCTAAATTACTTTGGCTTCCATAAATCACCCCCAACTACCCCTTACCACCCCAAAATAGGCTCAATCACTTTAAAATTACAAAAAAATTCTACAAACCGTAGCAAACTATGCCAAACTCCCCTAAATTACTTCGGCTACCATAAATCACCCCGAACTACCCCTTACAACCACAAAATAAACCCAATCACTTTAAAATTACAAAATATTCAACAAATCATAGCAAACTATGCCTAACTCACCTAAATTACTTCGGCTACCATAAATCACCCCCAACTACCCCTTACCACCCCAAAATAAGCCCAATCAATTTAAAATTACAAAAAATGCTACAAACCATAGCAAACTATGCCAAACTCACTTAAATTACTTTGGCTTCTATAAATCACCCCCAACTACCCCTTACCACCCCAAACTAAACCCAATCGCTTTAAAATTACAAAAAATGCTACAAACCATAGCAAACTATTCCAAACTCACCTAAATTACTTCGGCTACCATAAATCACCCCCAACTACCCCTTACCGCCCCAAAATTAGCCTAATCACTTTAAAATTACAAAAATGCTACAAAACATAGCAAGCTATGCCAAACTCACTTAAATTACTTCGGCTACCATAAATTAATAATCGTTTTCAATCAAAATCTTCTATTAGGTTGTGTTATTTATAAATGCCTTATCGTATTAAATCATAAAATATTAATAAATATCTGCACATAAAATATATTGTTCCGACTAATAGTCGTTATTCTGAATATTAAATATGCTGATACCTATTTTGATTCTCTTCCACCTTCCAATAAATATTTGTTCCAGTTGAGATGCAAACATAAACGTATTTCTGAATTGCAACACGCTGACGGGGCAAGCCCTACCTTTTCAACATGCGTGCATTTGTATAAACAGCTCTATGGTTTTTAACTTTAAAGAGGTATAATGGCGGTGTAAGCGCTAGAGTTTCGTAAAAATATCTGAAAAATTCGAAATTCTGCAATTGAATCAGAACTATCTTTGTGTTCGATAGTAAATTTATACTTGGAGTGGCACTGCCAACCCTGCCACCCCTGACGAGGTACCTGCTGACTACTCTCCTTCCAGGGAAACTTTATAAATCAACGTCGACTTTTTTTATATATAATTCCTAAATACTTCGTTTTTATGGTGTAAAATTTTGTATCTATATATTTCAACATTGTCTTTAACGTTGTCAGAGAACTAAATGGGAATAATTTGGAATAATTTAGCTTCTATGTCAACTCTCCTTCTCTTGAAACTTTGGAAAACAACGACAAAATTCTTTAGGGCGCCTGGATTTGAAAATATAACTCTGTATAATAAGTTTAGACTGACTAGAGTGAAAAGAAAGGAGCTTGCACCCAGAAACGAAATTAAATGGAACACTTGAAGTTGCAATATTTGTTTGTAATTCGTCAGAAGTCCATGAGGGAATGCGTGTTAATGTAAACAAATGTGAGTTTATTGGAAACGCCGAATAAGATTTTTACATTATTGAAGCAGCTGGAGCCTGCCACGTCAAGGGCAAGGTCACAAACGTGAAAAGGCGATGCTCGATTTAGTTTGATTGAGTATCTATGCAGAAATTCGCACATACCAAGCGTTGGATAAGTATTTCTTATCGTTTCTTAGAATTCGAGAATTGCTGGTTCAGCGTGTGGAGCAGTACTCGATCGCGGTGTTTAATTTTAACACAACTACAATTGTGAAAATTGCTGCTCCAGCGTCTGAAACTGTTCGCAAAGTCGCCAAATTCGATGAGGCGACGCATCAGTGTTTGAAGGTCTACCGCTATCAAATAAAGTATTTTAATTTAACATTTGATCCTCGCGTTAACCAAATCTGCCCCCAATCAATTTTCGAAAAATTACCAGCGTCGAACCGGATTCCACTTATATTTGTACGCTAATTTTTTCTTTCAGTTAATGGTAGTGGTGTATTTGTTTTTCACCAAATTTGCCCCGGCTGAAATCCGAAATTTTCACCGTTGTATGTATGTACCAGAGATCACTGACATTCATACCCTTAATAATTATGTGCTTATACACGTTTTACACTATTTATTTTACGTTCACTGTGTTTATTATTGCTTTACATCATTTATAACTAAGATGGAGAAGTTTGAAAATCTAGCGATGTACAAATACCACACCGTATTATGAAAGGTGATGGAAATTGTCTTTTTTTATATCTATGGTACTGGTATTGATATTTTAATACTGGAACGTAAGCTCAATAGGTTGGCACTTTAATTGTTCAAAAAGTGTGTGTTAATGTAAACAGGTGTGAGTCCGTCGGAGAGACCGAATAAGATTTTTACATCCACCATATTCCCGTCAAAATATTTATTTATTTTAGAATTTTAATTTTGCCGTTAACAAAATTTGTACCCAATCACCTTCGTCGTACCGGACGACCGTTCAGTTAATGATAATGGTGTATTTATTTTTTACCAAATCTGCCTCGGCTGAAATCCAAAATTTACAGCGTTGGACCAGACATTACTGACATTGATACGCGTTTTACACTGTTTATTTTACGTAAATACATTGTGTTCATTATTGCTTTACATCATTTATAACTAAGATGGACAAGTTTGAAAATCTAGCGATGCACAAATACCATAAAATACCACATTTTACCACATACCAAAATTTTAATACTGGAAAGGGAGCTCAAAAGGTTCGCACTTTAATTGTCCAACCAGTTAGGGCCAGGTTGTAATAATTTTTGTGCAGTTCAGAAGGAGATAAGTGTTTGTTTATTCCGGAGATAAGTCAAAATCATCTACATACTGTTCTGTTTGTGAGTTGACTGCAGCAAGAGGAATTGTTCCATTGTGTTTTCAATTTTATCATAACATGATCAGCTAATTTGTAAACTTCGATTTCCCCTAAAATTATATAAAGTTAATTTCGATTTCCTGGAATCGCTTATAGAACAACTGCCTAAAGAGTCTATTCAAAATTTTTCATCTCAGATATCAACCAAGGTATCCTCTTTGTCCAAATCATATATAAGTACCCGGTCCTGGCAACGCAGGTTAATTTCAGCATATTTGTTTATTTTGTGATTGGAAAAGTAGAGCATTCCTGTTTAATTGTATTATAATGTCGATTAGTCAACATCACCACTTTAGTCAACACTGAGTTTATTTAATCTACGTCCGGGCAACGCCGGGTAGATTCAGCTAGTTGATTTATAACTTGAAACGGCAAGCCAGTAACAACCAAAAGCGTAAAACATGCTAAATCGACTCCGAATTTGAAAAGGAGACGATTTACGCAGTTTGCACAATTTTTGTGCAAAATTTAGTGGATATTTAAGAATCTGTCTGTACAAATAATTGTTTTTGCGTTGGTATGGTGTCTGAGGACGTTTAGAAGTGTCCTGGATTTTTCTAAACTCCCCCAGGAATTTTCTTATATCAATTTCTGTGAATAAAATTAAAATTAATATCTCAGCTCTGGCACAGTGGATATTTAAGGATCTGTTTGTACAAATAATTGCCTTTGCTTTTGTATGATGTCTGAAGACGTCCAGAAGTGTCCTGGATTTTTCTAAACACCCCCAGTAATTTTCTTGTATCAATTTCTGTGAATAAAAATAAAAGGAATATCTCAGCTCTGCGACCGAATATTTGGTGTTTGCCAGCAATACGTTAATTAATACAATTTAGGGGAACGAATAGGCATGGAGAGATTGATTTATAACTTAAAACGGCAAGCCAGTAACAACCAAAAGCGTAAAACATGCTAAATCGACTCCGAATTTGAAAAGGAGACGATTTACGCAGTTTGCACAATTTTTGTGCAAAATTCAGTGGATATTTAAGAATCTGTCTGTACAAATAATTGTTTTTGCGTTGGTATGGTGTCTGAGGACGTTTAGAAGTGTCCTGGATTTTTCTAAACTCCTCCAGGAATTTTCTTATATCAATTTCTGTGAATAAAATTAAAATTAATATCTCAGCTCTGGCACCGTGGATATTTAAGGATCTGTTTGTACAAATAATTGCCTTTGCTTTTGTATGATGTCTGAAAACGTCCAGAAGTGTCCTGGATTTTTCTAAACACCCCCAGTAATTTTCTTGTATCAATTTCTGTGAATAAAAATAAAATGAATATCTCAGCTCTGCGACCGAATATTTGGTGTTTGCCAGCAATACGTTAATTAATACAATTTAGGGGAACGAATAGGCATGGAGAGATTGATTTATAACTTGAAACGGCAAGCCAGTAGCAACCAAAAGCGTAAAACATGCTAAATCGACTCCGAATTTGAAAAGGAGACGATTTACGCAGTTTGCACAATTTTTGTGCAAAATTTAGTGGATATTTAAGAATCTGTCTGTACAAATAATTGTTTTTGCGTTGGTATGGTTTCTGAGGACGTTTAGAAGTGTCCTGGATTTTTCTAAACTCCCCCAGGAATTTTCTTATATCAATTTCTGTGAATAAAATTAAAATTAATATCTCAGCTCTGGCACCGTGGATATTTAAGGATCTGTCTGTACAAATAATTGCCTTTGCTTTTGTATGATGTCTGAAGACGTCCAGAAGTGTCCTGGATTTTTCTAAACACCCCCAGTAATTTTCTTGTATCAATTTCTGTGAATAAAAATAAAATGAATATCTCAGCTCTGCGACCGAATATTTGGTGTTTGCCAGCAATACGTTAATTAATACAATTTAGGGGAACGAATAGGCATGGAGAGATTGATTTATAACTTAAAACGGCAAGCCAGTAACTACCAAAAGCGTAAAACATGCTAAATCGACTCCGAATTTGAAAAGGAGACGATTTACGCAGTTTGCACAATTTTTGTGCAAAATTCAGTGGATATTTAAGAATCTGTCTGTACAAATAATTGTTTTTGCGTTGGTATGGTGTCTGAGGACGTTTAGAAGTGTCCTGGATTTTTCTAAACTCCTCCAGGAATTTTCTTATATCAATTTCTGTGAATAAAATTAAAATTAATATCTCAGCTCTGGCACCGTGGATATTTAAGGATCTGTTTGTACAAATAATTGCCTTTGCTTTTGTATGATGTCTGAAAACGTCCAGAAGTGTCCTGGATTTTTCTAAACACCCCCAGTAATTTTCTTGTATCAATTTCTGTGAATAAAAATAAAATGAATATCTCAGCTCTGCGACCGAATATTTGGTGTTTGCCAGCAATACGTTAATTAATACAATTTAGGGGAACGAATAGGCATGGAGAGATTGATTTATAACTTGAAACGGCAAGCCAGTAGCAACCAAAAGCGTAAAACATGCTAAATCGACTCCGAATTTGAAAAGGAGACGATTTACGCAGTTTGCACAATTTTTGTGCAAAATTTAGTGGATATTTAAGAATCTGTCTGTACAAATAATTGTTTTTGCGTTGGTATGGTGTCTGAGGACGTTTAGAAGTGTCCTGGATTTTTCTAAACTCCCCCAGGAATTTTCTTATATCAATTTCTGTGAATAAAATTAAAATTAATATCTCAGCTCTGGCACCGTGGATATTTAAGGATCTGTCTGTACAAATAATTGCCTTTGCTTTTGTATGATGTCTGAAGACGTCCAGAAGTGTCCTGGATTTTTCTAAACACCCCCAGTAATTTTCTTGTATCAATTTCTGTGAATAAAAATAAAATGAATATCTCAGCTCTGCGACCGAATATTTGGTGTTTGCCAGCAATACGTTAATTAATACAATTTAGAAGAACGAATAGGCATGGAGAGATTGATTTATAACTTGAAACGATGAGCCAGTAACAACCAAAAGCGTAAAACATGCTAAATCGACTCCGAATTTGAAAAGGAGACGATTTACGCAGTTTGCACAATTTTTGTGCAAAATTTAGTGGATATTTAAGAATCTGTCTGTACAAATAATTGTTTTTGCGTTGGTATGGTGTCTGAGGACGTTTAGAAGTGTCCTGGATTTTTCTAAACTCCCCCAGGAATTTTCTTATATCAATTTCTGTGAATAAAATTAAAATTAATATCTCAGCTCTGGCACCGTGGATATTTAAGGATCTGTTTGTACAAATAATTGCCTTTGCTTTTGTATGATGTCTGAAGACGTCCAGAAGTGTCCTGGATTTTTCTAAACACCCCCAGTAATTTTCTTGTATCAATTTCTGTGAATAAAAATAAAATGAATATCTCAGCTCTGCGACCGAATATTTGGTGTTTGCCAGCAATACGTTAATTAATACAATTTAGGGGAACGAATAGGCATGGAGAGATTGATTTATAACTTGAAACGGCAAGCCAGTAACAACCAAAAGCGTAAAACATGCTAAATCGACTCCGAATTTGAAAAGGAGATGATTTACGCAGTTTGCACAATTTTTGTGCAAAATTTAGTGGATATTTAAGAATCTGTCTGTACAAATAATTGTTTTTGCGTTGGTATGGTGTCTGAGGACGTTTAGAAGTGTCCTGGATTTTTCTAAACTCCCCCAGGAATTTTCTTATATCAATTTCTGTGAATAAAATTAAAATTAATATCTCAGCTCTGGCACCGTGGATATTTAAGGATCTGTCTGTACAAATAATTGCCTTTGCTTTTGTATGATGTCTGAAGACGTCCAGAAGTGTCCTGGATTTTTCTAAACACCCCCAGTAATTTTCTTGTATCAATTTCTGTGAATAAAAGTAAAATGAATATCTCAGCTCTGCGACCGAATATTTGGTGTTTGCCAGCAATACGTTAATTAATACAATTTAGGGGAACGAATAGGCATGGAGAGAATGATTTATAACTTGAAACGGCAAGCCAGTAACAACCAAAAGCGTAAAACATGCTAAATCGACTCCGAATTTGAAAAGGAGACGATTTACGCAGTTTGCACAATTTTTGTGCAAAATTTAGTGGATATTTAAGAATCTCTCTGTACAAATAATTGTTTTTGCGTTGGTATGGTGTCTGAGGACGTTTAGAAGTGTCCTGGATTTTTCTAAACTCCCCCAGGAATTTTCTTATATCAATTTCTGTGAATAAAATTAAAATTAATATCTCAGCTCTGGCACCGTGGATATTTAAGGATCTGTCTGTACAAATAATTGCCTTTGCTTTTGTATGATGTCTGAAGACGTCCAGAAGTGTCCTGGATTTTTCTAAACACCCCCAGTAATTTTCTTGTATCAATTTCTGTGAATAAAAATAAAATGAATATCTCAGCTCTGCGACCGAATATTTGGTGTTTGCCAGCAATACGTTAATTAATCCAATTTAGGGGAACGAATAGGCATGGAGAGATTGATTTATAACTTGAAACGGCAAGCCAGTAACAACCAAAAGCGTAAAACATGCTAAATCGACTCCGAATTTGAAAAGGAGACGATTTACGCAGTTTGCACAATTTTTGTGCAAAATTTAGTGGATATTTAAGAATCTGTCTGTACAAATAATTGTTTTTGCGTTGGTATGGTGTCTGAGGACGTTTAGAAGTGTCCTGGATTTTTCTAAACTCCCCCAGGAATTTTCTTATATCAATTTCTGTGAATAAAATTAAAATTAATATCTCAGCTCTGGCACAGTGGATATTTAAGGATCTGTTTGTACAAATAATTGCCTTTGCTTTTGTATGATGTCTGAAGACGTCCAGAAGTGTCCTGGATTTTTCTAAACACCCCCAGTAATTTTCTTGTATCAATTTCTGTGAATAAAAATAAAATGAATATCTCAGCTCTGCGACCGAATATTTGGTGTTTGCCAGCAATACGTTAATTAATACAATTTAGGGGAACGAATAGGCATGGAGAGATTGATTTATAACTTAAAACGGCAAGCCAGTAACAACCAAAAGCGTAAAACATGCTAAATCGACTCCGAATTTGAAAAGGAGACGATTTACGCAGTTTGCACAATTTTTGTGCAAAATTTAGTGGATATTTAAGAATCTGTCTGTACAAATAATTGTTTTTGCGTTGGTATGGTGTCTGAGGACGTTTAGAAGTGTCCTGGATTTTTCTAAACTCCTCCAGGAATTTTCTTATATCAATTTCTGTGAATAAAATTAAAATTAATATCTCAGCTCTGGCACCGTGGATATTTAAGGATCTGTCTGTACAAATAATTGCCTTTGCTTTTGTATGATGTCTGAAAACGTCCAGAAGTGTCCTGGATTTTTCTAAACACCCCCAGTAATTTTCTTGTATCAATTTCTGTGAATAAAAATAAAATGAATATCTCAGCTCTGCGACCGAATATTTGGTGTTTGCCAGCAATACGTTAATTAATACAATTTAAGGGAACGAATAGGCATGGAGAGATTGATTTATAACTTGAAACGGCAAGCCAGTAACAACCAAAAGCGTAAAACATGCTAAATCGACTCCGAATTTGAAAAGGAGACGATTTACGCAGTTTGCACAATTTTTGTGCAAAATTTAGTGGATATTTAAGAATCTGTCTGTACAAATAATTGTTTTTGCGTTGGTATGGTGTCTGAGGACGTTTAGAAGTGTCCTGGATTTTTCTAAACTCCCCCAGGAATTTTCTTATATCAATTTCTGTGAATAAAATTAAAATTAATATCTCAGCTCTGGCACCGTGGATATTTAAGGATCTGATTGTACAAATAATTGCCTTTGCTTTTGTATGATGTCTGAAGACGTCCAGAAGTGTCCTGGATTTTTCTAAACACCCCCAGTAATTTTCTTGTATCAATTTCTGTGAATAAAAATAAAATGAATATCTCAGCTCTGCGACCGAATATTTGGTGTTTGCCAGCAATACGTTAATTAATACAATTTAGGGGAACGAATAGGCATGGAGAGATTGATTTATAACTTGAAACGGCAAGCCAGTAACAACCAAAAACCGTAAAACATGCTAAATCTACTCCGAATTTGAAAAGGAGACGATTTACGCAGTTTGCACAATTTTTGTGCAAAATTTAGTGGATATTTAAGAATCTGTCTGTACAAATAATTGTTTTTGCGTTGGTATGGTGTCTGAGGACGTTTAGAAGTGTCCTGGATTTTTCTAAACTCCTCCAGGAATTTTCTTATATCAATTTCTGTGAATAAAATTAAAATTAATATCTCAGCTCTGGCACTGTGGATATTTAAGGATCTGTCTGTACAAATAATTGCCTTTGCTTTTGTATGATGTCTGAAGACGTCCAGAAGTGTCCTGGATTTTTCTAAACACCCCCAGTAATTTTCTTGTATCAATTTCTGTGAATAAAAATAAAATGAATATCTCAGCTCTGCGACCGAATATTTGGTGTTTGCCAGCAATACGTTAATTAATACAATTTAGGGGAACGAATAGGCATGGAGAGATTGATTTATAACTTGAAACGGCAAGCCAGTAACAACCAAAAGCGTAAAACATGCTAAATCGACTCCGAATTTGAAAAGGAGACGATTTTTTTTTTTTTTTTTTTTTTTTAATTAAATTAAAGGCTAACAGGCGTTTAGTGCCCAATAAAAAGCCCAACATTGAACTAATAAAAAATTAATAATAAAAATAAACAAAACCCAACACGCACAACACTCATTATAACAAAATTAGGTTGGCACAAAGTGGGTTGGCAACAGTTACTTTACTGTTTACTGTTTACTTCGAGCGTCACAAACGTCTAAATCATAACCTGCAGCGATCCAACCTTGACCCAGCTTGCACACAACAGACGACACCAATGTAACAGTGTCCTCATGATGGGATGTACCGTGACCGAAAAACAGCTGATAATTGGATAGAACTGCAAAGAGGCACCGGGCGTAACATAACCTCACATTTTTAGCTCGAGCAACAGCATACATGCAACTGTTCCTCAGTTTGAGGTGCTCATATGACTAACATCTATTGCAGAACATGACTCCGAATGTCCCGGTCTAAGCAGTGCAGTATGTCACATTTATCTTCAATCCTCTCGTACGCCTCAATCATTACATATAAAGGGGAGGTCTTAAGGATGTTAGTTAAGGGCTTTGGCTTGTAAAACAAGCGCTGCGTTCTTCTGCCACCTGAGGGAATTCTTACGTTGATTCCGCCAAGCAACGTCGGTGTATCCACGAGACCATTTAAGACCTTCCATAAGGTGATAACCGCACAACAATTTCGCCTGTCTTCCAGAGTACAAAGGTGGAACCGAGACAGCAATGCACTATGAGGGAAACCCTGAGGTGGATAGGATCCCGTCTCCTTCCAGTAAAGTATTTTTGCAAATCGACGCTGTACTCTCTCTACTGCACTTTTTGAGTTCTGGTAGATTGGAACCCACACTAATGAGGCATACTCGAGGTTTGACCTAACGAATGCATTGTATAAAATCTTAAGAACGGTAATGTCTTTTAGATCAAATGTTCTTCTTAAAACTAAACCCAACATTGCATAAGAGCGGTTAATAACCTTCGCAACGTGGACATCGAATCGGAGGGCAGAGTCAAAAACGACACCCAGATCACAAGTGGACGTCAACCTCACGAGGGCCGTAGAGTTGATCTTATAGGGAAATTCATATGTGGCTTTCTTACGAGTGTAGCTAAGTACACTACATTTCTCTATATTCAGTGGTAATGCGTTGCGTATAGCCCACTCTTGCAAGCTGTTTAAGTTCTGTTGCAGTATTTTCGCATCGTTCGCGGATGATATTACATGGTAAATTTTAATATCGTCGGCATAGAGAAGTACGGGAACATTTAGTTGTTCAGTGACGTCATCAACATAAATGTTGAACAAGAGAGGGCCAAGTACAGAACCTTGTGGAACTCCTGAGGTCTGTAAGTAATATTTCGACCGATAACCCTGGTATTGCACATATGAACTTCTTTTGCAGAGATACGAGGCGATGACGGATACCAACGCTGGCGAGAATCCGAAGAAGCTTAGTTTGTCAACCAGCAAGTTATGGTTTATTTTATCGAATGCTTTAGAAAAATCTGTGTAGATTACATCAACTTGTTTATGACGGTCTAGTTCTTTAGCAAGTGTTTGCTTTAGTGTTAGAAGATTAGTTACAGTGGATCTTCCCTTAAGAAAACCATGTTGAGCTGGTGTAAGTAGTTGCTTTAAATGGTCAGCGAGGTGAGGATGTAGCGTCATTTCGAATATTTTAGCAAAATTTGATATTATTGCAATGGGTCTATAGTTAGTAACACTATTTTTCTCGCCTTTTTTGTGTATAGGACAGACTCTTGACAACTTCCAGATTGTTGGAAAACAAGATGTTTTAAGGATGGCGTTAAAGATGGCAGTCAAGGGTTTCACGAAGACATGAGCACAGTCCCTGATAAGAAAGGCAGGTATGAGATCTGGGCCGGCCGTTTGTGAGTCTCGTAATCTGCCAATACTTTCTAGCACCTCAGTTTCAGTAAAGGAATTTACAATCAGCAAACTGTGCTGGTTGTTTCTGGGCGTAGCGTTGCCGACACATGTGGTGTTATTGAAGTTTGAGGCGAAGAATTCAGCGAAAGCCTCCAGGATTGAATTGGGCTCAATCAGCACGTCGTTTTTATAGTCCATGACTGTTGGGAGAATATCAGAAGAGCGGTGGACTCGAAAGTAAGACCAAAAATTCTTAGGATCCGCTGTAATATTATCTCTTGCTCTGGCCAGAAAGAGGTTTCTGCGCTCGGAAATGGCTGTTTTCAGTTCAGCTCGACAATCTTTGAAGCGGTTATAACTGTGTTCTGTTCTATAAGATTTAAACTTCCGCCATAATTTGGCTTTTCGTCTAACCAATTTAATCGTGCTGCGGTCAAACCACTGTGGGTACATTTTTTTTTTTTTTTTTTTTTTTTTTTTTTTTTTTTTGGGTGGAGGGGAAATCCTCATGGACACCCGGTGCTTAGATTCTATCACACCGGGTAGTGCCGGACTCTTACCGGCTAAAACCCCTCCAAGGGTTTTCTAGCCTCTAGGCCATGTACCCTGATCGCGCGGCCGGCGAATTTACGTGAGAGTAATTCGCGGAATTATTGGATGTTAGCGCTGGGGCGCTGGGATACCTAAAGGAAATCGGAAAATTAGAAAATTACCAGTTCTCCTGTAAGAGAATCATCTTCGGTCTCTTGTAACGGCTAGGCGCATCTTCGTCGTAATCAACTGTTTCTCTGACAGTCGGATTCGGGTGATCTTTGGCTTCCTCAAACGTTCTTTGCGAAATCTCGAAAAGAAATTCCTTCATACGAGGGAGATTTGCTTCTCGGTGAAGTTGATTGTTGCGGACAAACCAGGGTGCGTCAAAAGCATGACGGAGGAATTTACTTTGCATGACTTGCAACCTGTTGACTTGTGCATCTGACACGTGACCCCAGGCTACAGAGCCGTAGGTCAAAGTTGGACGGATAATTGTCTTGTACATCAACAATTTGTTACGCAGTGACATCTTGCTTCGTCGGCAGGTTAGCGAGCTTAGGTAGCTCGCCACTCTCTTCCCTTTCGCTATCGCGTAGTCGATGTGCGGAATGAAGCTTAGTCGTTGATCCAAAATGACACCTAAGTATTTAACCTGTTTTTCCCAGGGGATGACCCGGTTGAACATTTGGATCTGACCAGACGGCTGGACCTTTCGACGAGTGATGATCATTGCCGCACTTTTGTCGGGGTTGATCTCAATCCTCCAGGTCTTGAACCACTCTTCCAGCTGCCAAGTCGCATCCTGCAAAACTGTAGTTAACTGACTTGGCTGCCATGAAGTGGAGAGCACCGCGGTGTCATCTGCGTAGACAGCTAGTTGTGTATTCGACGGTTTTGGGATATCGGCTGTGAAAATGGCGTACAAGATCGGCGAGAGCGCAGAGCCTTGTGGGACACCAGCTTCGATGGATCTAGAACTTGACAGAAAATTGTTAACTCTCGCTCTGAACGAGCGATTGGAGAGAAACGAATGAAGGAGTTGAACCAGCGCCAATGGCAGGCCGCATCGAGAAAGCTTGCAGACAAGTCCCTCGTGCCAGACGGTGTCGAAGGCTTTGGCAACATCCAAAAAGACGGCTCCCGCAATTCGCCTGTGCTCGAGAGCGCGAGCAGCAAATTCTGTGACGCGCAAGATTTGGAGGGACGTGGAGTGCCTGGGCCTAAACCCAAACTGAAAGTCGGGGATGAGTTGTTTGTCCTCAACAACTTCGTTGATCCGGCGCAGAATGATCCGTTCAGCGATCTTGCCAACTGCGGACAGCAAGCTAATCGGACGGTGGTTTTGTGGAAACATTGGATCTTTTCCCGGTTTCCGGAGGAAAATGACAGTTGCACATTTCCAACGAGTAGGAAAGTGTCTGAAACAGAAGATTGCGTTGATGATGCAAGTGATTGTTACCACTGCCTTCCGCGGGAGGTTCTTCAGTGCCTTGTTGGAGATGTTGTCCGGGCCTGGTGCTTTCCTCATTTTGAGACCTTGGATTAATTCTTTCACTTCTTCCGGTGAAGTCGGAGAAATTGGTGTTTCCGGGATTTTCTCCATGAGGTTCTGCGATTCGGATTGAATTTCAGCCAAGAAGTCCTGATCGTTGTTGTTGCAGTTTGGTTTGCATTGTTCGTGCAAACTGTCTGCAAACGCTTCCGATTTTTCTTCGTCGGTGAATACAAGTCCTCGCAGACCATGGATAGGTGGGAGTGGTTTTTTCTCACTTCTGAGAGCTTTGGCCATTTTCCAAATCGAGTTGTCGTATGTGTTGAGTGACTCCAGTTTTTGGTTCCACTGCTCACTTCTGAAATCAGACAGAGCAATTCTTACCTCAAACTTCAATCGATTCGCTTGTCTGCGATCGATTGCGAGTCCTGAACGACGAGCTCGTCTCCTGGCGGCGTTCTTTTTCCGGATGAGATCCACGATGTGTGGTGGAATGTTCCTTCCACGTCGTGAATTCTCCGAAATTGTCCTTGTTGCGACCTCGATGGCGCCGATTATTCGATTTTCAAGCGTCTCCACCGCTTCGTCTATCATCTCTATCGAGTTCATCCTAGGAATTGGCCCAAAGTTTTGTTCCAATTCCTCCGTGTATTTTGTCCAGTTCGTGGTTTTGAATCGAACTATTTCCGGTTCATTAGCTTCTGTACCGACATGCATCAGTACTGGGCTATGATCGGAGCTGAGTTCATTGACGACTCTCATCCCAATTTGGTGAGCGACGCCATTCACAATCGCGATGTCCAAAATGTCCGGGACTCCAGTGGCGGAATTGTGATACGTCGGTTGTTCCGGCGCGATCACTACCGCTTCGTGGTTGTCAAGGAAGTTGTCGATGATCCTCCCGTTTCTATTGGCCCTCCGGCTGCCCCAATTCCTGTGCTTGGCGTTGAAATCGCCCGCAGCGATGACGGGACAGTCAGCGTCCAGAAGAGCGCGAAGATCGTTTTCGAGAACAGGAAGTTGCGGACGGTTGTAGCAAGAAAACAAATAAATCGGTCCGTTCGTTGTCTCGACTCGGATGCCGGTTGCTTCCAAGTTTTGAAGATTTGGCCTAGCTGTAACAGAGTGATTAATGGAATTTCTCACGTAAATCGCGGTTCCTCCTCCGGATCCGGTTGTTCGGTCGTTCCGATGTAGGACGTAGCCGGCGATCTTTGGATCTAAAATCCCCATTCGCAGCCGCGTTTCGTTCACCATGACGATGTCCACTTCGTGGTCCTCGGCAAATTGCGCCAGTTCATTTCTTCCCTGACGCAATCCGTTGGCGTTCCAAAACGCGACCTGAAGCGATCTTAAAATTCCATCGGTCGTCATTCCATTAGCAGCGGGATGAATGACAGCAGCGCTGCTGCCAAAGATTTGTTGTCTTTGGCTGCGGCGATGGCGGCGATGATCTGCGCTCTCCGGGAGTCAGACTTCTGTGATTTTAATTTGGCCGCGTACGATGTTGTCTGCGGCTTCGGCTTCGGGGCTTCTTGGGACTGTTTTGGCATCTGCGGTGCCAATTTGGTCCTCGTTGTTTGAGCTGGCTTGGGAAAAGCCAAGCATCCGCGGTAGTTCGCCGTGTGTTCGCCCCCGCAGTTCGCACATTTCGGAGCGGCTTTTGCCGGCTTTTTGCACGCCTGCGACTCGTGCTTTCCTCCACACTTGACGCATCGTGGTTCAGCATGGCAGTTTCGCTGGGAGTGGTGGAACCGCTGGCAACGATGGCACTGCGCGACTTCCTGGGATCGTCGTGGTTTTTCAACAGCAATGACCAAATTGCAGATTCGGTCCAGCTTGAAAATGTCCTCCTTGGAAGCCGGAACTTCCACGAACATCAATGGAAGAGCTTTTTTGCCTCTCGTCATCCTGGTGACGTTGATCGGCGAAAATCCTCGTGACTTCAGGTCTTCCTTTACATCGTTGGTGTCGATACCAACTGGAATATGTCGGAAAACTGCCCGGACAGTTTTATCTTCCGGAAGCGCGAATGAGTGGAAAGGAATCCGCTCGGTCTCGAGGATTTTCGTCAGTGATCTAAAGTCGCTGACAGTTGCGAGAGTGATCCGAACTCCGTCGGCGCAGCTCTTGGCTTTCGTGAAGTTGACATGACTTCCGGCCATGAGTGCTGAAACGCGAGTCCATTTAGCGGCGTCTCTCACGATGATGGGTGGGACGCGTGGCTTTGGCGCTGCTTGCTGTGGCTTAACCGAGGGAGAAGGGGTTTCACGACGTCTGTCGCTTTCCATTGGTGGAATGGATGGCGACGGGGTTTTCCGAAGACTCATTGGTGGGATTTTTGGCGAAGTGGCACTAGGACGTCTGCGGTCGTTTTCTTGTCTTCGCTTTTTTAGCGGAGCACGGGAAACAGAATTTTGTCCGTCTGCTTCAGAGTCTTCACTGCTGGAACAAACATTGTCACTTACCTCGCTTAACAACTCGAAGCGGTTGCTAGTCGGCAGCACTGGCGGAGACTGACTGGCCCGTCTTTTTGTCGTCCTCTTGTTAGTAGGCGTCGGTGATTCGCTTTCCAGCTCCAGCTCCATTTCCGGTTCAGGAGTAAAAACTGCCTGTTCACCTTCTAGAACTGCGGTGCGCGCCTCGAGGCGCTGGACATTCTCGTTCAGGCTCTGAAGACCTTGGCTCACACTCTTAAAATTCTCGCTCAATGCCTGAATGGCCAGAAGAATTTTTTGTTGAAACGACTCCTCCATGTCGTCTACGTCACTGTAACAAAAAAGAATTAAATTGTCCCAACCTAGTTGGGTGGTCGCTCGAATGGTGATGGCCCACGGCAACACTGTTGCATTCACAACAAAATCGCACAATCAGCACAAGTCACAAAATTCGCTCGAAATCGCTCTAAGTCGCTGCTCAAACAAGCACAGGCAGACACGTCTACACTGCACCGCTGTCACAACACGACTACTGTGGGTACACGCCCGCTGACTGCTGCTTATAAGGTACCCGACGATTGAAGATTTGTTGCAGTTTACCGTAAAAATTATCCAATAATCCATTCACTTTGCAGGCCCCGTCTGTTGGTGAGAAATCAGCTTCACAAAGTTCACGGTATAACGCTGGGAAGTTGCAGTTTTTGAAGTTAAATTCCTTCCTGTAATGAGAATCGAACTTGGGATTTTTCTTGATCTGATACGATAACATTATGTCAAGGCTCGGATGATGCATATCTTCAGAAACCAGGGGTTCTTCTGCTCTGGAGACCTTACAAGGGATCGTACTCATTACCAAGTCTAGTGTTCGTCCATTAGCGTTGAGCACTGAATTATATTGTTTTACATTTAGTGAAGCCATTAGATTTGTTAGGGAAACGTGTTCGGCTCGTAAGGAATTACTCAAGTAATCAGTACCATTAGCAAGGAGATCAGGTATATTGAAGTCGCCCAGGATGAGTATATTGAAACTGTATAATTCATAGAAAGTTGTAATAAAGTCTGTCAGTGCGATGTAAGCTTGTTTTGGGCAAAACGGGGGGATGTAGATTAAGATAATATATAGTGAATTGTTAGTCTGTAGTAGTTTGATTATAAGAATATCAACATGCTGTAGTTCAGCAGATTTATTACTAGTATCTATCTGTACCACCCCAATGCTAGATCTAACAGCAATTAATACACCTCCGCCCTTAGTACGTTCAGACTTGCGATCGGCGCGAAATACATTGTACCTATAAGTGTCAAAGAACTCGCTATTTGAGAACTCGGGTGTTAAGTTTGTTTCTGTAATGGCAATGAGGTCATAATGATCAGAAGTTAGGGTTGCCTCGTAGAACGTGCTTGACTTCGATCGTAACCACCTGACATTCTGGTAATAACAGCATAGTTCGTTAGGCATATGTCTAAACAAGGACTTTGTAGATCTGTAGCAATTAGGTTTCGGTGTGACAAACGTATAGTTGGAAGGTAAGCTCGCAAAATCAGCTAGGAAATGTGGTTGCTATGCAGAGTTGAGTAATTCCATTTTAAGTTTGAGCTGAGCACGCAAGAGTTGCGGGCATTTATTGTGCCATGCAGCATGGTCAACATTGACTTGAACGTTGTTGTTTTTATTGTATGCAATGCAGTTGACGCACTTTCGAACGGTAGCAGGGCATTCTTTCGGTCCGTGGGGACCGCTACATTTCGGACAGGATTTAGGTTCTTTACAGGCGAGTGATGTGTGGTTAAAGCCGTTACAATTGAAACAACGACGTACCTCGATTGCGTCGAAGGCGGTGCAAAAATCGTATCCCACCAATAAACCACCGTCACGTGTTATTCGCTCAAATGATTCGCGATCCGTTTGTATAATTGCTTGACTAATAGTAGAGTTATTCTTTGTAGGCCAGTATTTGACAATTATGCAGGTCGCGTCTAAATTTAGTTTTTGTGTGTTGCTTTTTAACGAGTGCTCGATTTGCTGCCTGAGATCGGTCTCTGACGGAGCTCCGGTGA
Source organism: Eledona agricola (assembly GCA_964023215.1). Lineage (NCBI taxonomy): Eukaryota > Metazoa > Arthropoda > Insecta > Coleoptera > Tenebrionidae > Eledona > Eledona agricola. The sequence goes on along the minus strand of CAXIEJ010000203.1, from coordinate 29,395 downwards.
TGCCGACGAGCTTCACTCGCGGTTGCAACCCCTTTACTTCCGAAATAGTATAATCATCAGAAAGCCTTTCCATAGCGAGTTTCTTTAGACGCCGATTATCCTCATTTGAAGAACAGCCAATGATGAGACCACCGTTTTTTGCAGATTTAACTTTAGAAAATACAAGATCATCTTCAGCCGGGTTGATACGCTGCGCGACGAAATGCTTGGTTTTATCGTTATCATTGGAAGATATTTTAGGTTGGATAATGATTGCCGGCTCAGTGCGATTCTTGAGAATGCTGGCGTAAGAGTTTGTTTTTGTTACGGGTGGAGTTCTTTCAATAGGACGGGCAGATGACATCTTTTCGGCGATCAGATTGGAAATGTCTTGTTTCAGTGCTGCAACTGCTCCTGTTAGCTTTAACAGAATCTCATCATATTTCTTCTGCAGCAATTCCTCCAAGGCAGATTGATCAACCGTGGAACACCTATCGCGGCAATTAGTGCAACTCCAGGAGATGCCAGGGACTTTATTAAAAGATTCAAAAGAGTCGCGTGTGACGTGCACACAATTTAGATGAAAGATTTTCTGACATGTACCGCTGCACTTCAGGATTGCGTTATTAATTGTATCAGGGGCCACACCGTGACATACTCCACAGGAATTTATCATCGTGAGGTGGAATAGTCGGGCAGCAGAATTTCAAAAAATGAATGACAATTACGTTCAGATCATGCGCACTCAAATGACATAACCTAACACACTGAGTCCCCTCAATATCTGAATATCAGAGCACTGCTACATATGAGGGCAAAAATCTTACCCAACAAGCGAAACAGGAATGTCTATACACGCGGTGGGACACCTCCCAAGATGGATGATGCAAAACAACCGAGAAATTTACAGCCTCAACAACTTGCACGTCCGCACACGTGCACACCCACGATTTACGCAGTTTGCACAATTTTTGTGCAAAATTTAGTGGATATTTAAGAATCTGTCTGTACAAATAATTGTTTTTGCGTTGGTATGGTGTCTGAGGACTTTTAGAAGTGTCCTGGATTTTTCTAAACTCCCCCAGGAATTTTCTTATATCAATTTCTGTGAATAAAATTAAAATTAATATCTCAGCTCTGGCACCGTGGATATTTAAGGATCTGTTTGTACAAATAATTGCCTTTGCTTTTGTATGATGTCTGAAGACGTCCAGAAGTGTCCTGGATTTTTCTAAACACCCCCAGTAATTTTCTTGTATCAATTTCTGTGAATAAATTAAAATGAATATCTCAGCTCTGCGACCGAATATTTGGTGTTTGCCAGCAATACGTTAATTAATACAATTTAGGGGAACGAATAGGCATGGAGAGATTGATTTATAACTTGAAACGGCAAGCCAGTAACAACCAAAAGCGTAAAACATGCTAAATCGACTCCGAATTTGAAAAGGAGACGATTTACGCAGTTTGCACAATTTTTGTGCAAAATTTAGTGGATATTTAAGAATCTGTCTATACAAATAATTGTTTTTGCGTTGGTATGGTGTCTGAGGACGTTTAGAAGTGTCCTGGATTTTTCTAAACTCCCCCAGGAATTTTCTTATATCAATTTCTGTGAATAAAATTAAAATTAATATCTCAGCTCTGGCACCGTGGATATTTAAGGATCTGATTGTACAAATAATTGCCTTTGCTTTTGTATGTTGTCTGAAGACGTCCAGAAGTGTCCTGGATTTTTCTAAACACCCCCAGTAATTTTCTTGTATCAATTTCTGTGAATAAAAATAAAATGAATATCTCAGCTCTGCGACCGAATATTTGGTGTTTGCCAGCAATACGTTAATTAATACAATTTAGGGGAACGAATAGGCATGGAGAGATTGATTTATAACTTGAAACGGCAAGCCAGTAACAACCAAAAGCGTAAAACATGCTAAATCTACTCCGAATTTGAAAAGGAGACGATTTACGCAGTTTGCACAGTTTTTGTGCAAAATTTAGTGGATATTTAAGAATCTGTCTGTACAAATAATTGTTTTTGCGTTGGTATGGTGTCTGAGGACGTTTAGAAGTGTCCTGGATTTTTCTAAACTCCCCCAGGAATTTTCTTATATCAATTTCTGTGAATAAAATTAAAATTAATATCTCAGCTCTGGCACCGTGGATATTTAAGGATCTGTCTGTACAAATAATTGCCTTTGCTTTTGTATGATGTCTGAAGACGTCCAGAAGTGTCCTGGATTTTTCTAAACACCCCCAGTAATTTTCTTGTATCAATTTCTGTGAATAAAAATAAAATGAATATCTAAGCTCTGCGACCGAATATTTGGTGTTTGCCAGCAATACGTTAATTAATACAATTTAGGGGAACGAATAGGCATGGAGAGATTGATTTATAACTTGAAACGGCAAGCCAGTAACAACCAAAAGCGTAAAACATGCTAAATCGACTCCGAATTTGAAAAGGAGACGATTTACGCAGTTTGCACAATTTTTGTGCACAATTTAGTGGATATTTAAGAATCTGCCTGTACAAATAATTGTTTTTGCGTTGGTATGGTGTCTGAGGACGTTTAGAAGTGTCCTGGATTTTTCTAAACTCCCCCAAGAATTTTCTTATATCAATTTCTGTGAATAAAATTAAAATTAATATCTCAGCTCTGGCACCGTAGATATTTAAGGATCTGTTTGTACAAATAATTGCCTTTGCTTTTGTATGATGTCTGAAGACGTCCAGAAGTGTCCTGGATTTTTCTAAACACCCCCAGTAATTTTCTTGTATCAATTTCTGTGAATAAAAATAAAATGAATATCTCAGCTCTGCGACCCAATATTTGGTGTTTGCCAGCAATACGTTAATTAATACAATTTAGGGGAACGAATAGGCATGGAGAGATTGATTTATAACTTGAAACGGCAAGCCAGTAACAACCAAAAGCGTAAAACATGCTAAATCGACTCCGAATTTGAAAAGGAGACGATTTACGCAGTTTGCACAATTTTTGTGCAAAATTTAGTGGATATTTAAGAATCTGCCTGTACAAATAATTGTTTTTGCGTTGGTATGGTGTCTGAGGACGTTTAGAAGTGTCCTGGATTTTTCTAAACTCCCCCAGGAATTTTCTTATGTCAATTTCTGTGAATAAAATTAAAATTAATATCTCAGCTCTGGCACCGTGGATATTTAAGGATCTGTCTGTACAAATAATTGCCTTTGCTTTTGTATGATGTCTGAAGACGTCCAGAAGTGTCCTGGATTTTTCTAAACACCCCCAGTAATTTTCTTGTATCAATTTCTGTGAATAAAAATAAAATGAATATCTCAGCTCTGCGACCGAATATTTGGTGTTTGCCAGCAATACGTTAATTAATACAAATTAGGGGAACGAATAGTCATGGAGAGATTGATTTATAACTTGAAACAGCATGCCAGTAACAACCAAAAGCGTAAAACATGCTAAATCGACTCCGAATTTGAAAAGGAGACGATTTACGCAGTTTGCACAATTTTTGTGCAAAATTTAGTGGATATTTAAGAATCTGTCTGTACAAATAATTGTTTTTGCGTTGGTATGGTGTCTGAGGACGTTTAGAAGTGTCCTGGATTTTTCTAAACTCCCCCAGGAATTTTCTTATATCAATTTCTGTGAATAAAATTAAAATTAATATCTCAGCTCTGGCACCGTGGATATTTAAGGATCTGTTTGTACAAATAATTGCCTTTGCTTTTGTATGATGTCTGAAGACGTCCAGAAGTGTCCTGGATTTTTCTAAACACCCCCAGTAATTTTCTTGTATCAATTTCTGTGAATAAAAATAAAATGAATATCTCAGCTCTGCGACCGAATATTTGGTGTTTGCCAGCAATACGTTAATTAATACAATTTAGGGGAACGAATAGGCATGGAGAGATTGATTTATAACTTGAAACGGCAAGCCAGTAACAACCAAAAGCGTAAAACATGCTAAATCTACTCCGAATTTGAAAAGGAGACGATTTACGCAGTTTGCACAATTTTTGTGCAAAATTTAGTGGATAATTAAGAATCTGTCTGTACAAATAATTGTTTTTGCGTTGGTATGGTGTCTGAGGACGTTTAGAAGTGTCCTGGATTTTTCTAAACTCCCCCAGGAATTTTCTTATATCAATTTCTGTGAATAAAATTAAAATTAATATCTCAGCTCTGGCACCGTGGATATTTAAGGATCTGTCTGTACAAATAATTGCCTTTGCTTTTGTATGATGTCTGAAGACGTCCAGAAGTGTCCTGGATTTTTCTAAACACCCCCAGTAATTTTCTTGTATCAATTTCTGTGAATAAAAATAAAATGAATATCTAAGCTCTGCGACCGAATATTTGGTGTTTGCCAGCAATACGTTAATTAATACAATTTAGGGGAACGAATAGGCATGGAGAGATTGATTTATAACTTGAAACGGCAAGCCAGTAACAACCAAAAGCGTAAAACATGCTAAATCGACTCCGAATTTGAAAAGGAGACGATTTACGCAGTTTGCACAATTTTTGTGCAAAATTTAGTGGATATTTAAGAATCTGCCTGTACAAATAATTGTTTTTGCGTTGGTATGGTGTCTGAGGACGTTTAGAAGTGTCCTGGATTTTTCTAAACTCCCCCAGGAATTTTCTTATATCAATTTCTGTGAATAAAATTAAAATTAATATCTCAGCTCTTGCACCGTGGATATTTAAGGATCTGTTTGTACAAATAATTGCCTTTGCTTTTGTATGATGTCTGAAGACGTCCAGAAGTGTCCTGGATTTTTCTAAACACCCCCAGTAATTTTCTTGTATCAATTTCTGTGAATAAAAATAAAATGAATATCTCAGCTCTGCGACCGAATATTTGGTGTTTGCCAGCAATACGTTAATTAATACAATTTAGGGGAACGAATAGGCATGGAGAGATTGATTTATAACTTGAAACGGCAAGCCAGTAACAACCAAAAGCGTAAAACATGCTAAATCGACTCCGAATTTGAAAAGGAGACGATTTACGCAGTTTGCACAATTTTTGTGCAAAATTTAGTGGATATTTAAGAATCTGTTTGTACACATAATTGTTTTTGCGTTGGTATGGTGTCTGAGGACGTTTAGAAGTGTCCTGGATTTTTCTAAATTCCCCCAGGAATTTTCTTATATCAATTTCTGTGAATAAAATTAAAATTAATATCTCAGCTCTGGCACCGTGGATATTTAAGGATCTGTCTGTACAAATAATTGCCTTTGATTTTGTATGATGTCTGAAGACGTCCAGAAGTGTCCTGGGTTTTTCTAAACACCCCCAGTAATTTTCTTGTATCAATTTCTGTGAATAAAAATAAAATGAATATCTCAGCTCTGCGACCGAATATTTGGTGTTTGCCAGCAATACGTTAATTAATACAATTTAGGGGAACGAATAGGCATGGAGAGATTGATTTATAACTTGAAACGGCAAGCCAGTAACAACCAAAAGCGTAAAACATGCTAAATCGACTCCGAATTTGAAAAGGAGACGATTTACGCAGTTTGCACAATTTTTGTGCAAAATTTAGTGGATATTTAAGAATCTGTCTGTACACATAATTGTTTTTGCGTTGGTATGGTGTCTGAGGACGTTTAGAAGTGTCCTGGATTTTTCTAAATTCCCCCAGGAATTTTCTTATATCAATTTCTGTGAATAAAATTAAAATTAATATCTCAGCTCTGGCACCGTGGATATTTAAGGATCTGTCTGTACAAATAATTGCCTTTGCTTTTGTATGATGTCTGAAGACGTCCAGAAGTGTCCTGGATTTTTCTAAACACCCCCAGTAATTTTCTTGTATCAATTTCTGTGAATAAAAATAAAATGAATATCTCAGCTCTGCGACCGAATATTTGGTGTTTGCCAGCAATACGTTAATTAATACAATTTAAGGGAACGAATAGGCATGGAGAGATTGATTTATAACTTGAAACGGCAAGCCAGTAACAACCAAAAGCGTAAAACATGCTAAATCGACTCCGAATTTGAAAAGGAGACGATTTACGCAGTTTGCACAATTTTTGTGCAAAATTTAGTGGATATTTAAGAATCTGTCTGTACAAATAATTGTTTTTGCGTTGGTATGGTGTCTGAGGACGTTTAGAAGTGTCCTGGATTTTTCTAAACTCCCCCAGGAATTTTCTTATATCAATTTCTGTGAATAAAATTAAAATTAATATCTCAGCTCTGGCACCGTGGATATTTAAGGATCTGTTTGTACAAATAATTGCCTTTGCTTTTGTATGATGTCTGAAGACGTCCAGAAGTGTCCTGGATTTTTCTAAACACCCCCAGTAATTTTCTTGTATCAATTTCTGTGAATAAATTAAAATGAATATCTCAGCTCTGCGACCGAATATTTGGTGTTTGCCAGCAATACGTTAATTAATACAATTTAGGGGAACGAATAGGCATGGAGAGATTGATTTATAACTTGAAACGGCAAGCCAGTAACAACCAAAAGCGTAAAACATGCTAAATCGACTCCGAATTTGAAAAGGAGACGATTTACGCAGTTTGCACAATTTTTGTGCAAAATTTAGTGGATATTTAAGAATCTGTCTGTACAAATAATTGTTTTTGCGTTGGTATGGTGTCTGAGGACGTTTAGAAGTGTCCTGGATTTTTCTAAACTCCCCCAGGAATTTTCTTATATCAATTTCTGTGAATAAAATTAAAATTAATATCTCAGCTCTGGCACCGTGGATATTTAAGGATCTGTTTGTACAAATAATTGCCTTTGCTTTTGTATGATGTCTGAAGACGTCCAGAAGTGTCCTGGATTTTTCTAAACACCCCCAGTAATTTTCTTGTATCAATTTCTGTGAATAAAAATAAAATGAATATCTCAGCTCTGCGACCGAATATTTGGTGTTTGCCAGCAATACGTTAATTAATACAATTTAGGGGAACGAATAGGCATGGAGAGATTGATTTATAACTTCAAACGGCAAGCCAGTAACAACCAAAAGCGTAAAACATGCTAAATCGACTCCGAATTTGAAAAGGAGACGATTTACGCAGTTTGCACAATTTTTGTGCAAAATTTAGTGGATATTTAAGAATCTGTCTGTACAAATAATTGTTTTTGCGTTGGTATGGTGTCTGAGGACGTTTAGAAGTGTCCTGGATTTTTCTAAACTCCCCCAGGAATTTTCTTATATCAATTTCTGTGAATAAAATTAAAATTAATATCTCAGCTCTGGCACCGTGGATATTTAAGGATCTGTTTGTACAAATAATTGCCTTTGCTTTTATATGATGTCTGAAGACGTCCAGAAGTGTCCTGGATTTTTCTAAACACCCCCAGTAATTTTCTTGTATCAATTTCTGTGAATAAATATAAAATGAATATCTCAGCTCTGCGACCGAATATTTGGTGTTTGCCAGCAATACGTTAATTAATACAATTTAGGGGAACGAATAGGCATGGAGAGATTGATTTATAACTTGAAACGGCAATCCAGTAACAACCAAAAGCGTAAAACATGCTAAATCGACTCCGAATTTGAAAAGGAGACGATTTACGCAGTTTGCACAATTTTTGTGCAAAATTTAGTGGATATTTAAGAATCTGTCAGTACAAATAATTGTTTTTGCGTTGGTATGTATGGTGTCTGAGGACGTTTAGAAATGTCCTGGATTTTTCTAAACTCCCCCAGGAATTTTCTTATATCAATTTCTGTGAATAAAATTAAAATTAATATCTCAGCTCTGGCACCGTGGATATTTAAGGATCTGTTTGTACAAATAATTGCCTTTGATTTTGTATGACGTCTGAAGACGTCCAGAAGTGTCCTGGATTTTTCTAAACACCCCCAGTAATTTTCTTGTATCAATTTCTGTGAATAAAAATAAAATGAATATCTCAGCTCTGCGACCGAATATTTGGTGTTTGCCAGCAATACGTTAATTAATACAATTTAGGGGAACGAATAGGCATGGAGAGATTGATTTATAACTTGAAACGGCAAGCCAGTAACAACCAAAAGCGTAAAACATGCTAAATCGACTCCGAATTTGAAAAGGAGACGATTTACGCAGTTTGCACAATTTTTGTGCAAAATTTAGTGGATATTTAAGAATCTGTCTGTACACATAATTGTTTTTGCGTTGGTATGGTGTCTGAGGACGTTTAGAAGTGTCCTGGATTTTTCTAAATTCCCCCAGGAATTTTCTTATATCAATTTCTGTGAATAAAATTAAAATTAATATCTCAGCTCTGGCACCGTGGATATTTAAGGATCTGTCTGTACAAATAATTGCCTTTGCTTTTGTATGATGTCTGAAGACGTCCAGAAGTGTCCTGGATTTTTCTAAACACCACCAGTAATTTTCTTGTATCAATTTCTGTGAATAAAAATAAAATGAATATCTCAGCTCTGCGACCGAATATTTGGTGTTTGCCAGCAATACGTTAATTAATACAATTTAAGGGAACGAATAGGCATGGAGAGATTGATTTATAACTTGAAACGGCAAGCCAGTAACAACCAAAAGCGTAAAACATGCTAAATCGACTCCGAATTTGAAAAGGAGACGATTTACGCAGTTTGCACAATTTTTGTGCAAAATTTAGTGGATATTTAAGAATCTGTCTGTACAAATAATTGTTTTTGCGTTGGTATGGTGTCTGAGGACGTTTAGAAGTGTTCTGGATTTTTCTAAACTCCCCCAGGAATTTTCTTATATCAATTTCTGTGAATAAAAATAAAATGAATATCTCAGCTCTGCGACCGAATATTTGGTGTTTGCCAGCAATACGTTAATTAATACAATTTAGGGGAACGAATAGGCATGGAGAGATTGATTTATAACTTGAAACGGCAAGCCAGTAACAACCAAAAGCGTAAAACATGCTAAATCGACTCCGAATTTGAAAAGGAGACGATTTACGCAGTTTGCACAATTTTTGTGCAAAATTTAGTGGATATTTAAGAATCTCTCTGTACAAATAATTGTTTTTGCGTTGGTATGGTGTCTGAGGACGTTTAGAAGTGTCCTGGATTTTTCTAAACTCCCCCAGGAATTTTCTTATATCAATTTCTGTGAATAAAATTAAAATTAATATCTCAGCTCTGGCACCGTGGATATTTAAGGATCTGTCTGTACAAATAATTGCCTTTGCTTTTGTATGATGTCTGAAGACGTCCAGAAGTGTCCTGGATTTTTCTAAACACCCCCAGTAATTTTCTTGTATCAATTTCTGTGAATAAAAATAAAATGAATATCTCAGCTCTGCGACCGAATATTTGGTGTTTGCCAGCAATACGTTAATTAATACAATTTAGGGGAACGAATAGGCATGGAGAGATTGATTTATAACTTGAAACGGCAAGCCAGTAACAACCAAAAGCGTAAAACATGCTAAATCGACTCCGAATTTGAAAAGGAGACGATTTACGCAGTTTGCACAATTTTTGTGCAAAATTTAGTGGATATTTAAGAATCTGTCTGTACAAATAATTGTTTTTGCGTTGGTATGGTGTCTGAGGACGTTTAGAAGTGTTCTGGATTTTTCTAAACTCCCCCAGGAATTTTCTTATATCAATTTCTGTGAATAAAATTAAAATTAATATCTCAGCTCTGGCACCGTGGATATTTAAGAATCTGTCTGTACAAATAATTGCCTTTGCTTTTGTATGATGTCTGAAGACGTCCAGAAGTGTCCTGAATTTTTCTAAACACCCCCAGTAATTTTCTTGTATCAATTTCTGCGAATAAAAATAAAATGAATATCTCAGCTCTGCGACCGAATATTTGGTGTTTGCCAGCAATACGTTAATTAATACAATTTAGGGGAACGAATAGGCATGGAGAGATTGATTTATAACTTGAAACGGCAAGCCAGTAACAACCAAAAGCGTAAAACATGCTAAATCGACTCTGAATTTGAAAAGGAGACGATTTACGCAGTTTGCACAATTTTTGTGCAAAATTTAGTGGATATTTAAGAATCTGTCTGTACACATAATTGTTTTTGCGTTGGTATGGTGTCTGAGGACGTTTAGAAGTGTCCTGGATTTTTCTAAACTCCCCCAGGAATTTTCTTATATCAATTTCTGTGAATAAAATTAAAATTAATATCTCAGCTCTGGCACCGTGGATATTTAAGGATCTGTCTGTACAAATAATTGCCTTTGCTTTTGTATGATGTCTGAAGACGTCCAGAAGTGTCCTGGATTTTTCTAAACACCCCCATTAATTTTCTTGTATCAATTTCTGTGAATAAAAATAAAATGAATATCTCAGCTCTGCGACCGAATATTTGGTGTTTGCCAGCAATACGTTAATTAATACAATTTAGGGGAACGAATAGGCATGGAGAGATTGATTTATAACTTGAAACGGCAAGCCAGTAACAACCAAAAGCGTAAAACATGCTAAATCGACTCCGAATTTGAAAAGGAGACGATTTACGCAGTTTGCACAATTTTTGTGCAAAATTTAGTGGATATTTAAGAATCTGTCTGTACAAATAATTGTTTTTGCGTTGGTATGGTGTCTGAGGACGTTTAGAAGTGTCCTGGATTTTTCTAAACTCCCCCAGGAATTTTCTTATATCAATTTCTGTGAATAAAATTAAAATTAATATCTCAGCTCTGGCACAGTGGATATTTAAGGATCTGTTTGTACAAATAATTGCCTTTGCTTTTGTATGGTGTCTGAAGACGTCCAGAAGTGTCCTGGATTTTTCTAAACACCCCCAGTAATTTTCTTGTATCAATTTCTGTGAATAAAAATAAAATGAATATCTCAGCTCTGCGACCGAATATTTGGTGTTTGCCAGCAATACGTTAATTAATACAATTTAGGGGAACGAATAGGCATGGAGAGATTGATTTATAACTTAAAACGGCAAGCCAGTAACAACCAAAAGCGTAAAACATGCTAAATCGACTCCGAATTTGAAAAGGAGACGATTTACGCAGTTTGCACAATTTTTGTGCAAAATTTAGTGGATATTTAAGAATCTGTCTGTACAAATAATTGTTTTTGCGTTGGTATGGTGTCTGAGGACGTTTAGAAGTGTCCTGGATTTTTCTAAACTCCTCCAGGAATTTTCTTATATCAATTTCTGGGAATAAAATTAAAATTAATATCTCAGCTCTGGCACCGTGGATATTTAAGGATCTGTCTGTACAAATAATTGCCTTTGCTTTTGTATGATGTCTGAAGACGTCCAGAAGTGTCCTGGATTTTTCTAAACACCCCCAGTAATTTTCTTGTATCAATTTCTGTGAATAAAAATAAAATGAATATCTCAGCTCTGCGACCGAATATTTGGTGTTTGCCAGCAATACGTTAATTAATACAATTTAGGGGAACGAATAGGCATGGAGAGATTGATTTATAACTTGAAACGGCAAGCCAGTAACAACCAAAAGCGTAAAACATGCTAAATCGACTCCGAATTTGAAAAGGAGACGATTTACGCAGTTTGCACAATTTTTGTGCAAAATTTAGTGGATATTTAAGAATCTCTCTGTACAAATAATTGTTTTTGCGTTGGTATGGTGTCTGAGGACGTTTAGAAGTGTCCTGGATTTTTCTAAACTCCCCCAGGAATTTTCTTATATCAATTTCTGTGAATAAAATTAAAATTAATATCTCAGCTCTGGCACCGTGGATATTTAAGGATCTGTCTGTACAAATAATTGCCTTTGCTTTTGTATGATGTCTGAAGACGTCCAGAAGTGTCCTGGATTTTTCTAAACACCCCCAGTAATTTTCTTGTATCAATTTCTGTGAATAAAAATAAAATGAATATCTCAGCTCTGCGACCGAATATTTGGTGTTTGCCAGCAATACGTTAATTAATACAATTTAGGGGAACGAATAGGCATGGAGAGATTGATTTATAACTTGAAACGGCAAGCCAGTAACAACCAAAAGCGTAAAACATGCTAAATCGACTCCGAATTTGAAAAGGAGACGATTTACGCAGTTTGCACAATTTTTGTGCAAAATTTAGTGGATATTTAAGAATCTGTCTGTACAAATAATTGTTTTTGCGTTGGTATGGTGTCTGAGGACGTTTAGAAGTGTCCTGGATTTTTCTAAACTCCCCCAGGAATTTTCTTATATCAATTTCTGTGAATAAAATTAAAATTAATATCTCAGCTCTGGCACAGTGGATATTTAAGGATCTGTTTGTACAAATAATTGCCTTTGCTTTTGTATGATGTCTGAAAACGTCCAGAAGTGTCCTGGATTTTTCTAAACACCCCCAGTAATTTTCTTGTATCAATTTCTGTGAATAAAAATAAAATGAATATCTCAGCTCTGCGACCGAATATTTGGTGTTTGCCAGCAATACGTTAATTAATACAATTTAGGGGAACGAATAGGCATGGAGAGATTGATTTATAACTTGAAACGGCAAGCCAGTAACAACCAAAAGCGTAAAACATGCTAAATCGACTCCGAATTTGAAAAGGAGACGATTTACGCAGTTTGCACAATTTTTGTGCAAAATTTAGTGGATATTTAAGAATCTGTCTGTACAAATAATTGTTTTTGCGTTGGTATGGTGTCTGAGGACGTTTAGAAGTGTCCTGGATTTTTCTAAACTCCCCCAGGAATTTTCTTATATCAATTTCTGTGAATAAAATTAAAATTAATATCTCAGCTCTGGCACAGTGGATATTTAAGGATCTGTTTGTACAAATGATTGCCTTTGCTTTTGTATGATGTCTGAAGACGTCCAGAAGTGTCCTGGATTTTTCTAAACACCCCCAGTAATTTTCTTGTATCAATTTCTGTGAATAAAAATAAAATGAATATCTCAGCTCTGCGACCGAATATTTGGTGTTTGCCAGCAATACGTTAATTAATACAATTTAGGGGAACGAATAGGCATGGAGAGATTGATTTATAACTTAAAACGGCAAGCCAGTAACAACCAAAAGCGTAAAACATGCTAAATCGACTCCGAATTTGAAAAGGAGACGATTTACGCAGTTTGCACAATTTTTGTGCAAAATTTAGTGGATATTTAAGAATCTGTCTGTACAAATAATTGTTTTTGCGTTGGTATGGTGTCTGAGGACGTTTAGAAGTGTCCTGGATTTTTCTAAACTCCTCCAGGAATTTTCTTATATCAATTTCTGTGAATAAAATTAAAATTAATATCTCAGCTCTGGCACCGTGGATATTTAAGGATCTGTCTGTACAAATAATTGCCTTTGCTTTTGTATGATGTCTGAAGACGTCCAGAAGTGTCCTGGATTTTTCTAAACACCCCCAGTAATTTTCTTGTATCAATTTCTGTAAATAAAAATAAAATGAATATCTCAGCTCTGCGACCGAATATTTGGTGTTTGCCAGCAATACGTTAATTAATACAATTTAAGGGAACGAATAGGCATGGAGAGATTGAAACTTGAAACGGCAAGCCAGTAACAACCAAAAGCGTAAAACATGCTAAATCGACTCCGAATTTGAAAAGGAGACGATTTACGCAGTTTGCACAATTTTTGTGCAAAATTTAGTGGATATTTAAGAATCTGTCTGTACAAATAATTGTTTTTGCGTTGGTATGGTGTCTGAGGACGTTTAGAAGTGTCCTGGATTTTTCTAAACTCCCCCAGGAATTTTCTTATATCAATTTCTGTGAATAAAATTAAAATTAATATCTCAGCTCTGGCACCGTGGATATTTAAGGATCTGTTTGTACAAATAATTGCCTTTGCTTTTGTATGATGTCTGAAGACGTCCAGAAGTGTCCTGGATTTTTCTAAACACCCCCAGTAATTTTCTTGTATCAATTTCTGTGAATAAATTAAAATGAATATCTCAGCTCTGCGACCGAATATTTGGTGTTTGCCAGCAATACGTTAATTAATACAATTTAGGGGAACGAATAGGCATGGAGAGATTGATTTATAACTTGAAACGGCAAGCCAGTAACAACCAAAAGCGTAAAACATGCTAAATCGACTCCGAATTTGAAAAGGAGACGATTTACGCAGTTTGCACAATTTTTGTGCAAAATTTAGTGGATATTTAAGAATCTGTCTGTACAAATAATTGTTTTTGCGTTGGTATGGTGTCTGAGGACGTTTAGAAGTGTCCTGGATTTTTCTAAACTCCCCCAGGAATTTTCTTATATCAATTTCTGTGAATAAAATTAAAATTAATATCTCAGCTCTGGCACCGTGGATATTTAAGGATCTGTTTGTACAAATAATTGCCTTTGCTTTTGTATGTTGTCTGAAGACGTCCAGAAGTGTCCTGGATTTTTCTAAACACCCCCAGTAATTTTCTTGTATCAATTTCTGTGAATAAAAATAAAATGAATATCTCAGCTCTGCGACCGAATATTTGGTGTTTGCCAGCAATACGTTAATTAATACAATTTAGGGGAACGAATAGGCATGGAGAGATTGATTTATAACTTGAAACGGCAAGCCAGTAACAACCAAAAGCGTAAAACATGCTAAATCTACTCCGAATTTGAAAAGGAGACGATTTACGCAGTTTGCACAATTTTTGTGCAAAATTTAGTGGATATTTAAGAATCTGTCTGTACAAATAATTGTTTTTGCGTTGGTATGGTGTCTGAGGACGTTTAGAAGTGTCCTGGATTTTTCTAAACTCCCCCAGGAATTTTCTTATATCAATTTCTGTGAATAAAATTAAAATTAATATCTCAGCTCTGGCACCGTGGATATTTAAGGATCTGTCTGTACAAATAATTGCCTTTGCTTTTGTATGATGTCTGAAGACGTCCAGAAGTGTCCTGGATTTTTCTAAACACCCCCAGTAATTTTCTTGTATCAATTTCTGTGAATAAAAATAAAATGAATATCTCAGCTCTGCGACCGAATATTTGGTGTTTGCCAGCAATACGTTAATTAATACAAATTAGGGGAACGAATAGTCATGGAGAGATTGATTTATAACTTGAAACGGCATGCCAGTAACAACCAAAAGCGTAAAACATGCTAAATCGACTCCGAATTTGAAAAGGAGACGATTTACGCAGTTTGCACAATTTTTGTGCAAAATTTAGTGGATATTTAAGAATCTGTCTGTACAAATAATTGTTTTTGCGTTGGTATGGTGTCTGAGGACGTTTAGAAGTGTCCTGGATTTTTCTAAACTCCCCCAGGAATTTTCTTATATCAATTTCTGTGAATAAAATTAAAATTAATATCTCAGCTCTTGCACCGTGGATATTTAAGGATCTGTTTGTACAAATAATTGCCTTTGCTTTTGTATGATGTCTGAAGACGTCCAGAAGTGTCCTGGATTTTTCTAAACACCCCCAGTAATTTTCTTGTATCAATTTCTGTGATTAAAAATAAAATGAATATCTCAGCTCTGCGACCGAATATTTGGTGTTTGCCAGCAATACGTTAATTAATACAATTTAGGGGAACGAATAGGCATGGAGAGATTGATTTATAACTTGAAACGGCAAGCCAGTAACAACCAAAAGCGTAAAACATGCTAAATCGACTCCGAATTTGAAAAGGAGACGATTTACGCAGTTTGCACAATTTTTGTGCAAAATTTAGTCGATATTTAAGAATCTGTCTGTACACATAATTGTTTTTGCGTTGGTATGGTGTCTGAGGACGTTTAGAAGTGTCCTGGATTTTTCTAAATTCCCCCAGGAATTTTCTTATATCAATTTCTGTGAATAAAATTAAAATTAATATCTCAGCTCTGGCACCGTGGATATTTAAGGATCTGTCTGTACAAATAATTGCCTTTGATTTTGTATGATGTCTGAAGACGTCCAGAAGTGTCCTGGATTTTTCTAAACACCCCCAGTAATTTTCTTGTATCAATTTCTGTGAATAAAAATAAAATGAATATCTCAGCTCTGCGACCGAATATTTGGTGTTTGCCAGCAATACGTTAATTAATACAATTTAGGGGAACGAATAGGCATGGAGAGATTGATTTATAACTTGAAACGGCAAGCCAGTAACAACCAAAAGCGTAAAACATGCTAAATCGACTCCGAATTTGAAAAGGAGACGATTTACGCAGTTTGCACAATTTTTGTGCAAAATTTAGTGGATATTTAAGAATCTGTCTGTACACATAATTGTTTTTGCGTTGGTATGGTGTCTGAGGACGTTTAGAAGTGTCCTGGATTTTTCTAAATTCCCCCAGGAATTTTCTTATATCAATTTCTGTGAATAAAATTAAAATTAATATCTCAGCTCTGGCACCGTGGATATTTAAGGATCTGTCTGTACAAATAATTGCCTTTGCTTTTGTATGATGTCTGAAGACGTCCAGAAGTGTCCTGGATTTTTCTAAACACCCCCAGTAATTTTCTTGTATCAATTTCTGTGAATAAAAATAAAATGAATATCTCAGCTCTGCGACCGAATATTTGGTGTTTGCCAGCAATACGTTAATTAATACAATTTAAGGGAACGAATAGGCATGGAGAGATTGATTTATAACTTGAAACGGCAAGCCAGTAACAACCAAAAGCGACGTCTTCAGACATCATACAAAAGCAAAGGCAATTATTTGTACAGACAGATCCTTAAATATCCACGGTGCCAGAGCTGAGATATTAATTTTAATTTTATTCACAGAAATTGATATAAGAAAATTCCTGGGGGAGTTTAGAAAAATCCAGGACACTTCTAAACGTCCTCAGACCCCATACCAACGCAAAAACAATTATTTGTACAGACAGATTCTTAAATATCCACTAAATTTTGCACAAAAATTGTGCAAACTGCGTAAATCGTCTCCTTTTCAAATTCGGAGTCGATTTAGCATGTTTTACGCTTTTGGTTGTTACTGGCTTGCCGTTTCAAGTTATAAATCAATCTCTCCATGCCTATTCGTTCCCCTAAATTGTATTAATTAACGTATTGCTGGCAAACACCAAATATTCGGTCGCAGAGCTGAGATATTCATTTTATTTTTATTCACAGAAATTGATACAAGAAAATTACTGGGGGTGTTTAGAAAAATCCAGGACACTTCTGGACGTCTTCAGATCTCATACAAAAGCAAAGGCAATTATTTGTACAGACAGATCCTTAAATATCCACGGTGCCAGAGCTGAGATATTAATTTTAATTTTATTCACAGAAATTGATATAAGAAAATTCCTGGGGGAGTTTAGAAAAATCCAGGACACTTCTAAACGTCCTCAGACACCATACCAACGCAAAAACAATTATTTGTACAGACAGATTCTTAAATATCCACTAAATTTTGCACAAAAATTGTGCAAACTGCGTAAATCGTCTCCTTTTCAAATTCGGAGTCGATTTAGCATGTTTTGCGCTTTTGGTTGTTACTGGCTTGCCGTTTCAAGTTATAAATCAATCTCTCCATGCCTATTCGTTCCCCTAAATTGTATTAATTAACGTATTGCTGGCAAACACCAAATATTCGGTCGCAGAGCTAAGATATTCATTTTATTTTTATTCACAGAAATTGATACAAGAAAATTACTGGTGGTGTTTAGAAAAATCCAGGACACTTCTGGACGTCTTCAGACATCATACAAAAGCAAAGGCAATTATTTGTACAAACAGATCCTTAAATATCAACGGTGCCAGAGCTGAGATATTAATTGTAATTTTATTCACAGAAATTGATATAAGATCATTCCTGGGGGAGTTTAGAAAAATCCAGAACATTTCTAAACGTCCTCAGACACCATACCAACGCAAAAACAATTATTTGTACAGACAGATTCTTAAATATCCACTAAATTTTGCACAAAAATTGTGCAAACTGGGTAAATCGTCTCCTTTTCAAATTCGGAGTCGATTTAGCATGTTTTACGCTTTTGGTTGTTACTGGCTTGCCGTTTCAAGTTATAAATCAATCTCTCCATGCCTATTCGTTCCCCTAAATTGTATTAATTAACGTATTGCTGGCAAACACCAAATATTCGGTCGCAGAGCTGAGATATTCATTTTATTTTTATTCACAGAAATTGATACAAGAAAATTACTGGGGGTGTTTAGAAAAATCCAGGACACTTCTGGACGTCTTCAGACATCATACAAAAGCAAAAGCAATTATTTGTACAGACAGATCCTTAAATATCCACGGTGCCAAAGCTGAGATATTAATTTTAATTTTATTCACAGAAATTGATATAAGAAAATTCCTGGGGGAGTTTAGAAAAATCCAGGACACTTCTAAACATCCTCAGACACCATACCAACGCAAAAACAATTATTTGTACAGACAGATTCTTAAATATCCACTAAATTTTGCACAAAAATTGAGCAAACTGCGTAAATCGTCTCCTTTTCAAATTCGGAGTCGATTTAGCATGTTTTGCGCTTTTGGTTGTTACTGGCTTGCCGTTTCAAGTTATAAATCAATCTCTCCACGCCTATTCGTTCCCCTAAATTGTATTAATTAACGTATTGCTGGCAAACACCAAATATTCGGTCGCAGAGCTGAGATATTCATTTTATTTTTATTCACAGAAATTGATACAAGAAAATTACTGGGGGTGTTTAGAAAAATCCAGGACACTTCTGGACGTCTTCAGACACCATACAAAAGCAAAGGCAATTATTTGTACAAACAGATCCTTAAATATCCACGGTGCCAGAGCTGAGATATTAATTTTAATTTTATTCACAGAAATTGATATAAGAACATTCCTGGGGGAGTTTAGAAAAATCCAGAACACTTCTAAACGTCCACAGACACCATACCAACGCAAAAACAATTATTTGTACAGACAGATTCTTAAATATCCACTAAATTTTGCACAAAAATTGTGCAAACTGCGTAAATCGTCTCCTTTTCAAATTCGGAGTCGATTTAGCATGTTTTACGCTTTTGGTTGTTACTGGCTTGCCGTTTCAAGTTATAAATCAATCTCTCCATGCCTATTCGTTCCCCTAAATTGTATTAATTAACGTATTGCTGGCAAACACCAAATATTCGGTCGCAGAGCTGAGATATTCATTTTATTTTTATTCACAGAAATTGATACAAGAAAATTACTGGGGGTGTTTAGAAAAATCCAGGACACTTCTGGACGTCTTCAGACATCATACAAAAGCAAAGGCAATTATTTGTACAAACAGATCCTTAAATATCCACGGTGCCAGAGCTGAGATATTAATTTTAATTTTATTCACAGAAATTGATATAAGAAAATTCCTGGAGGAGTTTAGAAAAATCCAGGACACTTCTAAACGTCCTCAGACACCATGCCAACGCAAAAACAATTATTTGTACAGACAGATTCTTAAATATCCACTAAATTTTGCACATAAATTGTGCAAACTGCGTAAATCGTCTCCTTTTCAAATTCGGAGTCGATTTAGCATGTTTTACGCTTTTGGTTGTTACTGGCTTGCCGTTTCAAGTTATAAATCAATCTCTCCATGCCTATTCGTTCCCCTAAATTGTATTAATTAACGTATTGCTGGCAAACACCAAATATTCGGTCGCAGGGCTGAGATATTCATTTTATTTTTATTCACAGAAATTGATACAAGAAAATTACTGGGGGTGTTTAGAAAAATCCAGGACACTTCTGGACGTCTTCGGACATCATACAAAAGCAAAGGCAATTATTTGTACAAACAGATCCTTAAATATCCACGGTGCCAGAGCTGAGATATTAATGTTAATTTTATTCACAGAAATTGATATAAGAAAATTCCTGGGGGAGTTTAGAAAAATCCAGGACACTTCTAAACGTCCTCAGACACCATACCAACGCAAAAACAATTATTTGTACAGACAGATTCTTAAATATCCACTAAATTTTGCACAAAAATTGTGCAAACTGCGTAAATCGTCTCCTTTTCAAATTCGGAGTCGATTTAGCATGTTTTACGCTTTTGATTGTTACTGGCTTGCCGTTTCAAGTTATAAATCAATCTCTCCATGCCTATTCGTTCCCCTAAATTGTATTAATTAACGTATTGCTGGCAAACACCAAATATTCGGTCGCAGAGCTGAGATATTCATTTTATTTTTATTGACAGAAATTGATACAAGAAAATTACTGGGGGTGTTTAGAAAAATCCAGGACACTTCTGGACGTCTTCTGACATCATACAAAAGCAAAGGCAATTATTTGTACAAACAGATCCTTAAATATCCACGGTGCCAGAGCTGAGATATTAATTTTAATTTTATTCACAGAAATTGATATAAGAAAATTCCTGGAGGAGTTTAGAAAAATCCAGGACACTTCTAAACGTCCTCAGACACCATACCAACGCAAAAACAATTATTTGTTCAGACAGATTCTTAAATATCCACTAAATTTTGCACAAAAATTGTGCAAACTGCGTAAATCGTCTCCTTTTCAAATTCGGAGTCGATTTAGCATGTTTTACGCTTTTGGTTGTTACTGGCTTGCCGTTTCAAGTTATAAATCAATCTCTCCATGCCTATTCGTTCCCCTAAATTGTATTAATTAACGTATTGCTGGCAAACACCAAATATTCGGTCGCAGAGCTGAGATATTCATTTTATTTTTATTCACAGAAATTGATACAAGAAAATTACTGGGGGTGTTTAGAAAAATCCAGGACACTTCTGGACGTCTTCAGACATCATACAAAAGCAAAGGCAATTATTTGTACAAACAGATCCTTAAATATCCAGATATTAATTTTAATTTTATTCACAGAAATTGATATAAGAAAATTCCTGGGGGAGTTTAGAAAAATCCAGGACACTTCTAAATGTCCTCAGACACCATACCAACGCAAAAACAATTATTTGTACAGACAGATTCTTAAATATCCACTAAATTTTGCACAAAAATTGTGCAAACTGCGTAAATCGTCTCCTTTTCAAATTCGGAGTCGATTTAGCATGTTTTACGCTTTTGGTTGTTACTGGCTTGCCGTTTCAAGTTATAAATCAATCTCTCCATGCCTATTCGTTCCCCTAAATTGTATTAATTAACGTATTGCTGGCAAACACCAAATATTCGGTCGCAGAGCTGAGATATTCATTTTATTTTTATTCAGAGAAATTGATACAAGAAAATTACTGGGGGTGTTTAGAAAAATCCAGGACACTTCTGGACGTCTTCAGACATCATACAAAAGCAAAGGCAATTATTTGTACAAACAGATCCTTAAATATCCACTGTGCCAGAGCTGAGATATTAATTTTAATTTTATTCACAGAAATTGATATAAGAAAATTCCTGGGGGAGTTTAGAAAAATCCAGGACACTTCTAAACGTCCTCAGACACCATACCAACGCAAAAACAATTATTTGTACAGACAGATTCTTAAATATCCACTAAATTTTGCACAAAAATTGTGCAAACTGCGTAAATCGTCTCCTTTTCAAATTCGGAGTCGATTTAGCATGTTTTACGCTTTTGGTTGTTACTGGCTTGCCGTTTCAAGTTATAAATCAATCTCTCCATGCCTATTCGTTCCCCTAAATTGTATTAATTAACGTATTGCTGGCAAACACCAAATATTCGGTCGCAGAGCTGAGATATTCATTTTATTTTTATTCACAGAAATTGATACAAGAAAATTACTGGGGGTGTTTAGAAAAATCCAGGACACTTCTGGACGTCTTCAGACGTCATACAAAAGCAAAGGCAATTATTTGTACAGACAGATCCTTAAATATCCACGGTGCCAGAGCTGAGATATTAATTTTAATTTTATTCACAGAAATTGGTATAAGAAAATTCCTGGGGGAGTTTAGAAAAATCCAGAACACTTCTAAACGTTCTCAGACACCATACCAACGCAAAAACAATTATTTGTACAGACAGATTCTTAAATATCCACTAAATTTTGTACAAAAATTGTGCAAACTGCGTAAATCGTCTCCTTTTCAAATTCGGAGTCGATTTAGCATGTTTTACGCTTTTGGTTGTTACTGGCTTGCCGTTTCAAGTTATATATCAATCTCTCCATGCCTATTCGTTTCCCTAAATTGTATTAATTAACGTATTGCTGGCAAACACCAAATATTCGGTCGCAGAGCTGAGATATTCATTTTATTTTTATTCACAGAAATTGATACAAGAAAATTACTGGGGGTGTTTAGAAAAATCCAGGACACTTCTGGACGTCTTCAGACATCATACAAAAGCAAAGGCAATTATTTGTACAGACAGATCCTTAAATATCCACGGTGCCAGAGCTGAGATCATAATTTTAATTTTATTCACAGAAATTGATATAAGAAAATTCCTGGGGGAGTTTAGAAAAATCCAGGACACTTCTAAACGTCCTCAGACACCATACCAACGCAAAAACAATTATTTGTACAGACAGATTCTTAAATATCCACTAAATTTTGCACAAAAATTGTGCAAACTGCGTAAATCATCTCCTTTTCAAATTCGGAGTCGATTTAGCATGTTTTACGCTTTTGGTTGTTACTGGCTTGCCGTTTCAAGTTATAAATCAATCTCTCCATGCCTATTCGTTCCCCTAAATTGTATTAATTAACGTATTGCTGGCAAACACCAAATATTCGGTCGCAGAGCTGTGATATTCATTTTATTTTTATTCACAGAAATTTATACAAGAAAATTACTGGGGGTGTTTAGAAAAATCCAGGACACTTCTGGACGTCTTCAGACATCATACAAAAGCAAAGGCAATTATTTGTACAGACAGATCCTTAAATATCCACGGTGCCAGAGCTGAGATATTAATTTTAATTTTATTCACAGAAATTGATATAAGAAAATTCCTGGAGGAGTTTCGAAAAATCCAGGACATTTCTAAACGTCCTCAGACACCATACCAACGCAAAAACAATTATTTGTACAGACAGATTCTTAAATATCCACTAAATTTTGCACAAAAATTGAGCAAACTGCGTAAATCGTCTCCTTTTCAAATTCGGAGTCGATTTAGCATGTTTTACGCTTTTGGTTGTTACTGGCTTGCCGTTTCAAGTTATAAATCAATCTCTCCATGCCTATTCGTTCCCCTAAATTGTATTAATTAACGTATTGCTGGCAAACACCAAATATTCTTTCGCAGAGCTGTGATATTCATTTTATTTTTATTCACAGAAATTGATACAAGAAAATTACTGGGGGTGTTTAGAAAAATCCAGGACACTTCTGGACGTCTTCAGACATCATACAAAAGCAAAGGCAATTATTTGTACAGACAGATCCTTAAATATCCACGGTGCCAGAGCTGAGATATTAATTTTAATTTTATTCACAGAAATTGATATAAGAAAATTCCTGGAGGAGTTTAGAAAAATCCAGGACATTTCTAAACGTCCTCAGACACCATACCAACGCAAAAACAATTATTTGTAGAGACAGATTCTTAAATATCCACTAAATTTTGCACAAAAATTGAGCAAACTGCGTAAATCGTCTCCTTTTCAAATTCGGAGTCGATTTAGCATGTTTTACGCTTTTGGTTGTTACTGGCTTGCCGTTTCAAGTTATAAATCAATCTCTCCATGCCTATTCGTTCCCCTAAATTGTATTAATTAACGTATTGCTGGCAAACACCAAATATTCGGTCGCAGAGCTGAGATATTCATTTTATTTTTATTCACAGAAATTGATACAAGAAAATTACTGGGGGTGTTTAGAAAAATCCAGGACACTTCTGGACGTCTTCAGACATCATACAAAAGCAAAGGCAATTATTTGTACAGATAGATCCTTAAATATCCACGGTGCCAGAGCTGAGATATTAATTTTAATTTTATTCACAGAAATTGATATAAGAAAATTCCTGGAGGAGTTTAGAAAAATCCAGGACACTTCTAAACGTCCTCAGACACCATACCAACGCAAAAACAATTATTTGTACAGACAGATTCTTAAATATCCACTAAATTTTGCACAAAAATTGTGCAAACTGCGTAAATCGTCTCCTTTTCAAATTCGGAGTCGATTTAGCATGTTTTACGCTTTTGGTTGTTACTGGCTTGCCGTTTCAAGTTATAAATCAATCTCTCCATGCCTATTCGTTCCCCTAAATTGTATTAATTAACGTATTGCTGGCAAACACCAAATATTCGGTCGCAGAGCTGAGATATTCATTTTATTTTTATTCACAGAAATTGATACAAGAAAATTACTGGGGGTGTTTAGAAAAATCCAGGACACTTCTGGACGTCTTCAGACATCATACAAAAGCAAAGGCAATTATTTGTACAGACAGATCCTTAAATATCCACGGTGCCAGAGCTGAGATATTAATTTTAATTTTATTCACAGAAATTGATATAAGAAAATTCCTGGGGGAGTTTAGAAAAATCCAGGACACTTCTAAACGTCCTCAGACCCCATACCAACGCAAAAACAATTATTTGTACAGACAGATTCTTAAATATCCACTAAATTTTGCACAAAAATTGTGCAAACTGCGTAAATCGTCTCCTTTTCAAATTCGGAGACGATTTAGCATGTTTTACGCTTTTGGTTGTTACTGGCTTGCCGTTTCAAGTTATAAATCAATCTCTCCATGCCTATTCGTTCCCCTAAATTGTATTAATTAACGTATTGCTGGCAAACACCAAATATTCGGTCGCAGAGCTGAGATATTCATTTTATTTTTATTCACAGAAATTGATACAAGAAAATTACTGGGGGTGTTTAAAAAAATCCAGGACACTTCTGGACGTCTTCAGACATCATACAAAAGCAAAGGCAATTATTTGTACAGACAGATCCTTACATATCCACGGTGCCAGAGCTGAGATATTAATTTTAATTTTATTCACAGAAATTGATATAAGAAAATTCCTGGGGGAGTTTAGAAAAATCCAGGACACTTCTCAACGTCCTCAGACACCATACCAACGCAAAAACAATTATTTGTACAGACAGATTCTTAAATATCCACTAAATTTTGCACAAAAATTGTGCAAACTGCGTAAATCGTCTCCTTTTCAAATTCGGAGTCGATTTAGCATGTTTTACGCTTTTGGTTGTTACTGGCTTGCCGTTTCAAGTTATAAATCAATATCTCCATGCCTATTCGTTCCCCTAAATTGTATTAATTAACGTATTGCTGGCAAACACCAAATATTCGGTCGCAGAGCTGAGATATTCATTTTATTTTTATTCACAGAAATTGATACAAGAAAATTACTGGGGATGTTTAGAAAAATCCAGGACACTTCTGGACGTCTTCAGACATCATACAAAAGCAAAGGCAATTATTTGTACAAACAGATTCTTAAATATCCACGGTGCCAGAGCTGAGATATTAATTTTAATTTTATTCACAGAAATTGATATAAGAAAATTCCTGGAGGAGTTTAGAAAAATCCAGGACACTTCTAAACGTCCTCAGACACCATACCAACGCAAAAACAATTATTTGTACAGACAGATTCTTAAATATCCACTAAATTTTGCACAAAAATTGTGCAAACTGCGTAAATCGTCTCCTTTTCAAATTCGGAGTCGATTTAGCATGTTTTACGCTTTTGGTTGTTACTGGCTTGCCGTTTCAAGTTATAAATCAATCTCTCCATGCCTATTCGTTCCCCTAAATTGTATTAATTAACGTATTGCTGGCAAACACCAAATATTCGGTCGCAGAGCTGAGATATTCATTTTATTTTTATTCACAGAAATTGATACAAGAAAATTACTGGGGGTGTTTAGAAAAATCCAGGACACTTCTGGACGTCTTCAGACATCATACAAAAGCAAAGGCAATTATTTGTACAGACAGATCCTTAAATATCCACGGTGCCAGAGCTGAGATATTAAGTTTAATTTTATTCACAGAAATTGATATAAGAAAATTCCTGGGGGAGTTTAGAAAAATCCAGGACACTTCTAAACGTCCTCAGACCCCATACCAACGCAAAAACAATTATTTGTACAGACAGATTCTTAAATATCCACTAAATTTTGCACAAAAATTGTGCAAACTGCGTAAATCGTCTCCTTTTCAAATTCGGAGTCGATTTAGCATGTTTTACGCTTTTGGTTGTTACTGGCTTGCCGTTTCAAGTTATAAATCAATCTCTCCATGCCTATTCGTTCCCCTAAATTGTATTAATTAACGTATTGCTGGCAAACACCAAATATTCGGTCGCAGAGCTGAGATATTCATTTTATTTTTATTCACAGAAATTGATACAAGAAAATTACTGGGGGTGTTTAAAAAAATCCAGGACACTTCTGGACGTCTTCAGACATCATACAAAAGCAAAGGCAATTATTTGTACAGACAGATCCTTACATATCCACGGTGCCAGAGCTGAGATATTAATTTTAATTTTATTCACAGAAATTGATATAAGAAAATTCCTGGGGGAGTTTAGAAAAATCCAGGACACTTCTAAACGTCCTCAGACACCATACCAACGCAAAAACAATTATTTGTACAGACAGATTCTTAAATATCCACTAAATTTTGCACAAAAATTGTGCAAACTGCGTAAATCGTCTCCTTTTCAAATTCGGAGTCGATTTAGCATGTTTTACGCTTTTGGTTGTTACCGGCTTGCCGTTTCAAGTTATAAATCAATCTCTCCATGCCTATTCGTTCCCCTAAATTGTATTAATTAACGTATTGCTGGCAAACACCAAATATTCGGTCGGAGAGCTGAGATATTCATTTTATTTTTATTCACAGAAATTGATACAAGAAAATTACTGGGGATGTTTAGAAAAATCCAGGACACTTCTGGACGTCTTCAGACATCATACAAAAGCCAAGGCAATTATTTGTACAAACAGATCCTTAAATATCCACGGTGCCAGAGCTGAAATATTAATTTTAATTTTATTCACAGAAATTGATATAAGAAAATTCCTGGAGGAGTTTAGAAAAATCCAGGACACTTCTAAACGTCCTCAGACACCATACCAACGCAAAAACAATTATTTGTACAGACAGATTCTTAAATATCCACTAAATTTTGCACAAAAATTGTGCAAACTGCGTAAATCGTCTCCTTTTCAAATTCGGAGTCGATTTAGCATGTTTTACGCTTTTGGTTGTTACTGGCTTGCCGTTTCAAGTTATAAATCAATCTCTCCATGCCTATTCGTTCCCCTAAATTGTACTAATTAACGTATTGCTGGCAAACACCAAATATTCGGTCGCAGAGCTGAGATATTCATTTTATTTTTATTCACAGAAATTGATACAAGAAAATTACTGGGGGTGTTTAAAAAAATCCAGGACACTTCTGGACGTCTTCAGACATCATACAAAAGCAAAGGCAATTATTTGTACAGACAGATCCTTACATATCCACGGTGCCAGAGCTGAGATATTAATTTTAATTTTATTCACAGAAATTGATATAAGAAAATTCCTGGGGGAGTTTAGAAAAATCCAGGACACTTCTAAACGTCCTCAGACACCATACCAACGCAAAAACAATTATTTGTACAGACAGATTCTTAAATATCCACTAAATTTTGCACAAAAATTGTGCAAACTGCGTAAATCGTCTCCTTTTCAAATTCGGAGTCGATTTAGCATGTTTTACGCTTTTGGTTGTTACCGGCTTGCCGTTTCAAGTTATAAATCAATCTCTCCATGCCTATTCGTTCCCCTAATTTGTATTAATTAACGTATTGCTGGCAAACACCAAATATTCGGTCGCAGAGCTGAGATATTCATTTTATTTTTATTCACAGAAATTGATACAAGAAAATTACTGGGGATGTTTAGAAAAATCCAGGACACTTCTGGACGTCTTCAGACATCATACAAAAGCAAAGGCAATTATTTGTACAAACAGATCCTTAAATATCCACGGTGCCAGAGCTGAAATATTAATTTTAATTTTATTCACAGAAATTGATATAAGAAAATTCCTGGAGGAGTTTAGAAAAATCCAGGACACTTCTAAACGTCCTCAGACACCATACCAACGCAAAAACAATTATTTGTACAGACAGATTCTTAAATATCCACTAAATTTTGCACAAAAATTGTGCAAACTGCGTAAATCATCTCCTTTTCAAATTCGGAGTCGATTTAGCATGTTTTACGCTTTTGGTTGTTACTGGCTTGCCGTTTCAAGTTATAAATCAATCTCTCCATGCCTATTCGTTCCCCTAAATTGTATTAATTAACGTATTGCTGGCAAACACCAAATATTCGGTCGCAGAGCTGAGATATTCATTTTATTTTTATTCACAGAAATTGATACAAGAAAATTACTGGGGGTGTTTAGAAAAATCCAGGACACTTCTGGACGTCTTCAGACATCATACAAAAGCAAAGGCAATTATTTGTACAAACAGATCCTTAAATATCCACGGTGCCAGAGCTGAGATATTAATTTTAATTTTATTCACAGAAATTGATATAAGAAAATTCCTGGGGGAGTTTAGAAAAATCCAGGACACTTCTAAACGTCCTCAGACACCATACCAACGCAAAAACAATTATTTGTACAGACAGATTCTTAAATATCCACTAAATTTTGCACAAAAATTGTGCAAACTGCGTAAATCGTCTCCTTTTCAAATTCGGAGTCGATTTAGCATGTTTTACGCTTTTGGTTGTTACTGGCTTGCCGTTTCAAGTTATAAATCAATCTCTCCATGCCTATTCGTTCCCCTAAATTGTATTAATTAACGTATTGCTGGCAAACACCAAATATTCGGTCGCAGAGCTGAGATATTCATTTTATTTTTATTCACAGAAATTGATACAAGAAAATTACTGGGGGTGTTTAGAAAAATCCAGGACACTTCTGGACGTCTTCAGACACCATACAAAAGCAAAGGCAATTATTTGTACAGACAGATCCTTAAATATCCACGGTGCCAGAGCTGAGATATTAATTTTAATTTTATTCACAGAAATTGATATAAGAAAATTCCTGGGGGAGTTTAGAAAAATCCAGGACACTTCTAAACGTCCTCAGACACCATACCAACGCAAAAACAATTATTTGTACAGACAGATTCTTAAATATCCACTAAATTTTGCACAAAAATTGTGCAAACTGCGTAAATCGTCTCCTTTTCAAATTCGGAGTCGATTTAGCATGTTTTACGCTTTTGGTTGTTACTGGCTTGCCGTTTCAAGTTATAAATCAATCTCTCCATGCCTATTCGTTCCCCTAAATTGTATTAATTAACGTATTGCTGGCAAACACCAAATATTCGGTCGCAGAGCTGAGATATTCATTTTATTTTTATTCACAGAAATTGATACAAGAAAATTACTGGGGGTGTTTAGAAAAATCCAGGACACTTCTGGACGTCTTCAGACATCAACCAAAAGCAAAGGCAATTATTTGTACAGACAGTTCCTTAAATATCCACGGTGCCAGAGCTGAGATATTAATTTTAATTTTATTCACAGAAATTGATATAAGAAAATTCCTGGGGGAGTTTAGAAAAATCCAGGACACTTCTAAACGTCCTCAGACACCATACCAACGCAAAAACAATTATTTGTACAGACAGATTCTTAAATATCCACTAAATTTTGCACA